>OX451739.1:28605932-29879062 GCA_948472305.1 Vicia faba
ATATAATGTTATTTTGTACTTTTTTGAAAACATAAGTTTCATAACTTATGTTTTAACAAAAATTTTAAGAAGGTGTTGTAATGTAATGTATTATGTACTAATGTCCTTCCTTATCCTTCAATGACATAATGGGAATTAAGAACCAAGATTGTTGAATTTATGAATAAATGCAATGGAATGTTTTTCCTTATCTATTTTATCAAGAATGTAGATTATGCATAGTGAATTAAACAATTATGTTATGTGAATAAATTTTTTTGGAATTTCTAAAAATTTACAATTTAATTTTTTTCTTTTTTTTTCTCATGTGGTCCGGTCCAACTATCCGATCGAAAATTATCGGTCCGATCTCGATTCTCATAAGACAAGTAAAAATATTTTGGTTTAGTCTTGGTTTACCTGAACGTACCGGACCAATTTCAATCCAAAAAAATATTTCATCATTATTATGATCTAATCTCGATTTACTTGGTTAGGATTTCAATCCACTTCTTGGGAGTCCGAATACTCGGACCGATCCGGACCGAAAACAACCCTACACATAGATGGCAAAACTTAAGTTGTGTAAAATAAATGTTACATTGTTATTTTTACTATTGTTGTTATTATTATTATTTCTATTATTATTATTATTATTATTATTATTATTATTATTATTATTATTATTATTATTATTATTATTATTATTATTATTATTATTATTATTATTATTATTATTATTATTATTATTTCTATCATTTTTATTATTATTATTATTATTATTATTATTATTATTATTATTATTATTATTATTATTATTATTAGTAGTAGTAGGTAAAATATTTATTTTGGTCTCTTAATTGTATATTTGGATTCACATTGGTTTCTTAACTTTTTTTCGTATCATTTTGATCTTTTAACGTTTAAAACGTTTTATTTTAGTCTTTTTTGTCTAATTAGCGAAAGATTTAACGACAGATTTTAAAATTTTTTCATCGTTAATTAAACAAAAAAAATTAAAATGAAACTTTTTAAATTTAAGAGATCAAAATAATTAAAAAAAAAATAAGAAACTAATAATTAAGAAACCAAAATAAATATTTTGCATTATTATTATTATGTAAGCCAGTTTTTAAAAGGTAAAAATTTTGCTAAATCTTTCCGATACCAAATATCCAACAAAAAGGAATAAAAACAAAACAATAAAATAGAACAATCATTGGAGGGGTCATTTTGTCGTGTATGCACAATATGAGGCAACCTTTCACTTCACTTTCGTTATATGAAACCGAAAGCATCTCTACAGAGCATCCACTTTTAGCAAGTTTTTAACCATAAACTGCCATTACTAAAGGCAAATATAGTAATGTATGATATATTAAAACCAACACAAATAAACATCATATTATTATTCCAAGCAAAAAAGAAACACATACTTTTGAGGTGGCATTTAGAAGTAATATTTCTTTTTCTTTTTCAATAATGCTAACAACGAGTTCTGATAGAGTCTTGTATTCCAATTTAGAAGTGAAGGATGTGCACCCAAACACTTCAATGGTTAAGTTAATAATAGTCGTAAATATGAGTTTAGAGTAGTGTCTACTTTAAATGTATTTGTCTTTTGATCTTTATTGGGAGATATTCTTCTTTTTCATTGTTAGTTGTTATTCCACACCATTATAGAAAATCTATTATATTTTTAATATTTCGAGATTTATTTATGGATGTAATTATTTTTGTTATTTTTCAGACTAAATTGAAGAAACATTCTTTTTATGTTAAAATTGAATTCAATGATGCATTTTCATATCTGTAAAAATAGCGTCCGAATATGCACCTCTGAATATACATCTCTGTAAATTCAATTTATTCAAACAATTGTAGGTGGTTGGAGATACATCTCTAGACGTTTTTCATACATATCCTGCGCCTGAATTCTTCCCTCTTCCTCCTTTTTCATTTTCTAAAAATTTCTCAAAAAACTCATTCATGAGATGCATCGCCGTGAGCCCGCTCATGTAGACTAGGCTTATGCTGAGGGCTACATGACATGATTCTGTAGGGTGTCACACCTTATCATAACATCAAACACTCATAGAAGATCACCTAGGCCAACTAACCTAGAGATACTTGACGTTCAGGATGAGTTGATCGATAGCTTAACGATAGTTTGTCGGCGTGTTGGAGAGATAGGACGAAGAGCCATAGAGGTATGACTCTTTTATGATGGTACTCCTCAATTAGCAGAATAAAATCCACTTGAAAACTATATAAAGACCCTTCCACCCACCCTAAACTAGTACTCATCCATTCATTCTTTTACTTTATATTTTCTCTTGTCCATTTTCCTTTCCTCTTTCCACCTTTAGCCTTTTCATTACATATCATTACTTTTCCATTCAAACTTCAAATATTCTACTGTCTTTCTCATATTCTCTCTTTGTTTGTGTAATCTCTCAGATGCAGACTTTTAACTCAAATGATGTTATTTTCTCTCCATACTTGAATAACAAGGAAAAGAACTTTATAGTAAAAACTGGTGAATCAAGTCAAATAATCAATCCCTTTATCAACCAAAGAAACTCTCCTTTACATCAAGTCCAAAAGATAGAAGAAAGTGGAGAGATTGGAGTATTTGGAGCTGAAAAATACTTCAACAGAAAAGTAGTTGAAATTTCAAGAGCTTCTACAAAGTACCATGTTGAGTATGGAACTCCAAGTATTAGTTCTGTATCAACATGGACCAGCCAAAATGCACTCTTAAAGAGATATTCTGTAAGGAATATTAAAGATAAGGTGCATTCTAAGAGTGTTCTATCAAGACTTGGTCTCAAACGCTATTGTTCTGATAAGAATTCTGTTGATATCAGTGATCATGCAGGTGGAATCGGTTTTAATAACAAAAATTCTAATGATGGTGCAGTTCATCGAAAAACAACACCAAGAAAGGTCTTCAATCATCGTCTTGATGATGATCTTTCCATTAAAATAAGAAAGCCTAATTCAGAACTTTTCATCAATAAAGATGTTTTCTTTCAGAAGCAAGAGAATTCGAGTGTAGGATTAAACAGTGAAAAGAATAGTTTTGCTTCTAACTCAAGAAACCACCTTGTTAAAATGCAAATTCCATTAGATGAAGAAAATACACCAAGAAAATCACTTGAAGTATTTGGATCACCATATCCAATATTGACCAATAACAAGAGAAGTTCCTTGAGCATTGATAAAAGATTGATATTTCCTTCCAAAATGGAAGAAATTGTTGATGCAAACTATGATGATGACGATGCTGGAAGTGATGCAAGTTCTGATTTGTTCGAGATTGAAAGTCTCAAAGAAAAATCCTCCAACAAATCAGATGCTGCTTCAAGTTGTTACGCGCCAAGTGAGGCGAGCATAGAATGGAGTGCAGTTACTACTAGTGTGGTAGTTATGTCAGATTGTGAAGATCAAATGTCTGAATTTACAGTAAGGAGTCCATTGAAATCAAAGGTCACTAGGGAGATACTGTGGCGGAATCCCGGTATTTTGTTGGGATGCAAGAGCCACAAAGCTGTTAGAGTTGCTGGTGATGCATTCATAACATATGAGAAACAAATTTTAAATCCAAAAATTTGAAACAGAATAAAAAACACTGCTATTTCTCAGGTGGCATGGTTTTTCAGGAGAGACAAATGTTGTGCAAAAACACTTTCATTGCAGGCCTCTAATTCACCAACTGCGTCAAAATTATTCTACATTTCGCAATAATATATACATATTGAACACATATCTGTCTAATATGTGTTTGTGTTTGACACATAACTTGCGGTTATATTAAATTATTTTATTTTATTAAATAAATATCATGGTGTCGACATGTCAGTGTGGAGTGAAATTTGTGTTTTTTTATATACTTTGAGACTTTTTTATTTATTTATATTTTTGAATATTTATGAATTTAGCATATTGTACAAGGCAAAGATGTATTGCTTCTAAATGCCCCCCTCAAAAGTATGTGTGTTTTTTTGTGTAATAATGTTGATGTTTTGATATCATATATTATGATTCCCTTAGTAATGGCAGTTTATGGTTAAAAAGTTGATGAAATTGGATGCTTTCTAGTGATGCTTTTGGTTTCATATAAAGAAATGGGGGAGTGAAAAGGTGGCCTCATGTTGTGAATACATGAGAAAATGTCTCTTCCAATGATCCCTTCGAGCAGAAGTTTGGTCCTATTATATGATATTGTAATTATTCTTTAGCGTATACAAAAATTTCAAACTTAGTATAGTAGTATGTATTATTAGATTCAGTAATAGTTAGACTCTCACTACTATAAATATCACATCTTGGATACATCTTAGATATATGTAAAAATACACAAAATTTCAGAAATAAATATATTCTCATAGTCTCTTTTATCTCTCTATTTTTTAATCTGTTTTAAATATTTAGTATTTCTCAACACATTATACGACCGTTTCTATCATAAACTCTTACTACAACAAATACATCTTCTATACATATATATTTAATCTTGATTATTATTATTGGACTTGGTTATAGAAAACGATCAACTTATCAAGAACTCTATAATAAGTGTGACTACTATTACTATAATAAATTTTTGAGTGGAGGATTAAAAACATCATATTCACTTTTATATTTAGTAGAGCTTTAAAAACCTCATATTCAGATACTAACTTTTATATTTAATGGAGATTTAAAAACTCTATATGCAGTTATTAACTTTTATATTTAGTGGAGGTTTAAAAATCCCATATGCAGATACTAACTTTTTATATTTAGTGGAGGTCTAAAATCCTATATATATATATATATATATATATATATATATATATATATATATATATATATATATATATATATATATATATATATATATATATATATATATATATATATGTTCTTTTAATACACGTAAATTTTGGTTAGATAATTTTTTATGACACTTAATATTTTTCCTTTTCCTTTTTCTTTTTCCCCGACGATAATATAACGGCTATTATTTTTATAAAAATTACCTCTATAAATACTTCAACTTCTTTCATAATTTTCACATCATTCTCAAAATATCTATCCATATTTTTCAAATGGCTAAATTTCTTATTTTGTTCATCACTCTACTTGTAATTAATTTGTGTCTTATCGGTATTATCAAGCGTGAAGAATTAGGTAATGATTTTGTAGCTTTAATGATAATTATTGTCTTAGCATCACTAGTCATACCTTGGTTTATGAGTAGAGGTTTTTGAATAATATGTAGTCATGGATTTTGTAATTGAATAAAATGATTTTTTTTATGCATTAAATATTGATTATGTTCATCTGAATTATAGTTATAATCATGTCAAATCTTGAGCATTAATTCAAAATTCTAAGCATAACTAAGGACAACTTCATAACCTGAAATAACAATTTAATTGAATACCTTACATGTGAGGGACTTAACAAAATACATTAAGGAGACAATTCTGGAAAATCGACAAATGACCCAGATAAAATAGAAAAGAGAAAGTCAAAAGTGAACAAAATAATCAAGCACCATTTTGATGATGGATTGCAAACAAAATATTCAAATGTTAAAGATCCCAATATTTTGTGGGACAAAATTAAAGCAAGATTTGACCATCAGAAGAAAGTCTTGTTATCCTTATTTATGGATCAGTAGAACAAGTTAAGGTTCCAAGATTACAAAAGTGTCACTGCATATAACTCTGATATGCACCAAATTATAGCATAACTAAATTTTGTGGCATAATTATAACTGGAAAAAAAGTTGGAAAAATCTTTTTCAACTTTCCATACATCCCGGATATTATCGCAACAACAATATAGAATGAGAGAATTTACTGAGTATTCTGATTTAATTGCAGCACTTCTAGTGGCAGAACAAAATAGCGACCTCTTTATAAAAAACCACCAGTCACGACCCACAAGAACAATAATATATCTTGAAACTAATGCCACAACCTTTAATCGTGGCTGTGGTGGCCTTAATCATCTTAAGAGAAGTGGTGGTCTTTCTCGTTTTGATGGTAATAATGGTCGTGCCCGTTTTGACGGTCACTGTTGCACCCCAAAATTTATCCTCTTGATTTTGGCTTATGTTTCATCATGAATATCATATTGCATTGCATTCATACATTGTGTTGGGATCAAAGTACTTTGGTTATCAAGTCTTCCTCAAGCTTTGAAGGTTAATTGCATTGGCAAGTTGCTCAAGTAGAATCTTTATCATCTAAACCTATGAATCTTTCAATCTCAAAAGTTATTGCATATCTCAAGGTATTATATCCATCTCTTTGGATCATCAGAGGATTGAAGTTTGTGTTTGATTATAAGAAGGAATCACTCCTTTGATTCACCAGTCAAATTAGGGTTTTGCTTGATCAAGGCTATTGATCAATGTGCAAGCCTTGATTTGGAAGCTACAATATCTCATTGGCATTTGAAAGGTCTCTGTACAAGAAATTGGTTAAGATGCCCAGAGGATTTTAAGTTTTGGAGATGACTCATCAGTCTCCTAATGTGTTGAACAAAACTAGGGTTTGGGATTTCATCAAGATTTCTTGAGATTTTTTAAGTGAAACTTTGCACATGGCCTCTATATGTTTGAAATATCATATGTTTGAAGTTTTGATCATCAATTTTGAAGGGAAGTGGATCAATTGATTCAAAGGGGCAAAATGGTCATTTTTGTCAAAATCAGTCAAAGTCAAGGTTGACCAAGGGAACTTTTGGTCAACCATCAATTCAAGGGTGTAATTTTCATATTTCAAGCCCATTTTGATCATTGTATCAAAGAGATTGAGGTTTGAGTTGAAACTTGTTCATGAAGAAACCCTAAAAGTTTCTAATTTTGGAAAAAACAAGGACTTAACTTCAAAAATTCATATTTTATTCACCTTTGATAAAAAAAAATGCAAATGAAACATGCTTGGAAAGATAAGAGGATTACATTTCATATCCTTTTGGTCTAATGTCCAAATTGGCAAGAAATCAAGAATTATGGTCTTTGGAAATCACAAAATTATAGGTCATTTTCCAAAATTAGTGAATTTCATGTCAAATTTTGAGGATCTTAATGGATTCAATTGCGAAAACTCTAAACTAAGGAATTGTATATATTTTCAATACCTTTCCAAATTATACTCATTTGTGTCCAAATTCAAAAATATGAGCAAGTTATGGACTTTGGAATTTTGAGGCATTTTATTGAATTTTGACAAATATGCAAAATGGTCATTTCTTGCAAACTCAAGTTTTAGCCATTCCTTTTGCTTCTAATCAAGCCCATGAGTAATTTGTGACATGCTGAGGCCCATTACACTCATCATTTCATGCCCATATGCTTCATGAACTTGCTTGGATAAGAAAATACAAAACATGCTCAATTTTGCAAAACCACCAACACTTCTTCATTTCAAACAATCATGAGCTGGCACTTTAGGCATGTAATTCTGACTTCATTTGGCTCACAAAAAGCACAAAAGGCAAGCAAATGCACGAGTGAAACACAAATTCCATGTGCATCCTCATTTTTGGCCAAAACTTCCAAACTTACCCTTCATCAGTTTTGAGTGTCAAATACCACTTCTATCCTCTTACCCTCATGCTATATAACAAGAATCAAGGCTCATTTGTGAAGGGGGAGGCTCATAACCGCTACATTGCAAATCTGAACATCTTGGAAGCATCTCTGCAAATTGCTTCGAATCTCTCTTCTCCTTGGATCATTCTTCAAAATTCTTGGTGATTCAGCTTCAGTGAAGTAAGGAGATCAAGCCTTCACCATTGGATTGCTTCTGGAGTGAAGGAACCGTGTTTCCAGATTTCACATCCATGTAAGTTTCTTGAACTTTGATTTATGTGTTTCAGCTTGAATTGAAGATGCAAATCATGTTCATTGAGTTGCTAACTGGCCAATCATTATGATTGATGTATATTTGAGCTTTGGTTCAAGCATAATTGTTGAAATCGTGTTCATAAATTTGATGCTTACAGTGAGTTTTTCCAGTTTTTGAGACTTTATTTCTTGATCTATGCTTGATCTTTGAGTTTGATTCAAATTGCATCATGTAGTATGATATGCCAGCTTTAATTTGCACTTGATCTCATGGATTTTGGTTAAGAAACGAGCATGATTGATGGATCTGAACATAGGTTCATGAACTGTGGTATTGCACGCGTTTTGCCATATGCTAGAGGTTGAAGATGAAGTGAGGTGGCGCGTTGTGATTGGCCAGTTTCAAATTATCATGCATTTTTCATATTTTTGTTTTAATTGATTTTCTGATTTTTATTTCTTGATCAAAACAATTTAGAAAATTCTAAAAAATTATCACAAGTTCAAAATAATTTCTACTATCTTGTGTAATTTTATTGGAATTTTTTTAAAAATGTTTTGATTGGTTTAAAAATTAATGAATTTAAATATTTGCTTGTTTAGGGATTATTTTTGTTTTAATATTTCTTTGACCTAAAAAATTCCACAAAAAATATTTTGAGCTCACAAAATAATGTAGAAATTGATTCTGACTTTGGTTTAATATTTTTTCTATTTTTGATTAGAAATTTAATTTGAGAAGTTTATTTTGAATTTTTGCTTCATAATTTTTATTTTAATACCTCCCTTAATACAAAAATTCTCAAAAATCATACAAGCTTGTTTTCAATCATAGACTCTGAACATAATTTTATTTTAACCTTTTTGTGACTTTTGGCCAGGGTTTGCATTTTTGCCCTTAAATAATGGTTTTATTGTTAAATGTTTGTATAATTTTTTATTTTAATATTTCCTTTAATTCCAAAATTCCAAAAAAAATCAGAGATGTGTGTTTTTAGTTCTAATATTTAAATATAATTTTGGTTGGACTTTTTTCTGACTTTTGTTTAGAATTTTATTTTGAGATGTGATTATTGGATTAGTTGATTAATTGTTTGGATTTAATTTTATTTTTGACTTTTCTTTAATTTAAAAAAATGTGAAAAAATATGTATTCTGACATTTAGGGGTTCCTTGAGTCTTGCATGATCTTGGTTTGAATTGTTTGAATTTTGATCTTACTTAATCAATATTTAAGATTAAAAGTCAAAAATTAGGGTTTTGTTGCTTATTGTGCAAGTTTCTTTTTCAAAACCATTATGCCCTGGATTTTCAATATAATTCAAGTCTTGATTAGGGTTCATGAATGTGTTGAGGATATGAAAACCATTTTTCTTGAATTATTTGACTTGGTTTGACATTTTTCCACAAATTATTTTGAAAACTTGTCTAGTTTTGATAGTTTTGCCAACTAGTTTTAGACTTTGGGCATCATTTGATCTCCTCCTCAATCATTCATGAACTTAAGGCTTGCTTTCTGACTTCTACACACTTTAAATATGATAAGAAGTTTTTGGTTTGATTTATTGATCATTGTTTCTATTTTTGATGTATTTTTGAAGTGAAGGTACCCAATTAATGTTGCATGTCTTGTTGCAATTTGTTTGATGGCCAATGAACTTGAGTGAGGTCCATAATTGGTCACCTAATGATCATGTTGTATATGTTCATCCAAATAAACTCAAGCCATTTTACTTAATGCCCCGTGTTTGAATGTTTGAACATTTTTGATTCACTGTGTGGAATCCCTCTTCTATTATGCTTGTAAGTTGTGATAAATTAATTGAGAATGGTTGAAATGTTTTTGCTACTGACCTCCATGACCTCTGATTGTATTCTTCTCAAGCTCCCATGATCCTTGATTGATATTCAATTGTCAACTCAACATGGTGATAAATAGGAACAACATTCCTCTGATTCTTTTGACCAAATTGTGCATATGCCTGTTTCCTTTTGTCTATCATGACTAATGTTTGATAATTGCTATCATGTTTTTCTCATTTCATTATGGTGTCCCCATCCATCCCTTATGTGAATCACCATTCTATTTATGAGAATACTAACTTGGTTGTTGAATGTGCGAGGTACTTTGAGGAAAGTTTCTATTTTTGGCTTGGGGCTACTGTGTTTCACTTTATTTGTGGAACACAACTTATTAATTTGGAACTATTCTTGTTTTTGGCATGTTTGTTGGTTTATGCAGGATATATATACATGTGATTATGAATGCTATACATTGCCTATGGGATCTATTCATATTTGAAAATCTCAATACTTATATCTTGATGGCGTAATTTCTGACTTGATTTGTCTACTGATGCCAGCTTGCTTGAAGTTCTCTGGGTTTCTTTTATTCTTGCTCAGTTGCTACGGATAGTTATCCGTTTGGTATTGCACTATTTCCTTTCTTCCATGTTCGTTTTGCATAGTTCTATGATTGCATGATGGGACCTCTGTTGTTGATATATGTCAGGAGACCCTCTGGTTTTTGTCTGATACATGTGTTGTGATTGCTTTTGATCGATGAGTCACTCAATTTAAAAATTGAGATCACGACTTTGCTCTCATTGCCTGTTCCCTATAGGATGTTTATTTCTTTTCTTCTTTAACTGTTGATCGAGGAGTCACTCAATTTAGAAATTGAGATAACGACTTCTCTCTCATTGCATGTTCCCTATATGATGGTTTTGTTAAGCTTCCTTTGACATGTTAATTAAGATAGGAATCCATGTATGCTTACATAGGGTAGGATTTTACTTTATCCTCAACCTTAGGACCAATCATTATATTATAACACTAGGGATAATGCTAGGCTAGTTTCCCTTAGTTGTTTTTTTTCTTTTCCTTTGCATTTTGCATCTTAAAACAAAATTTTTTTTCTTGGCAAATCATAAAACACCTCTAATAAACTCAAACCCTTCTTCAAGGTAAAAGATACAAACCAATCTTACTTTGTCTGTGTGCCTCTTGGCTCTGCTTTTAAACCCGGTTTAGCCGATGTCTCTCCATCGCATATTTGTTTAAAGCCGATGTTTCGCCATCGCACATGTTTTGTTATCCTACTTTGATTCCCAATATCATTGTTAGGTGTGATTTTTGTCATCCGATTTATTGATGTTTCGTCATCTTTTCCATGATATCTTATTATCTTTTAGCCGATGTCTCGCCATTGCACATTTGTTTGAAGCCGATGTTTCGCCATCGCACGTGTTTTGTTATCCTACTTTGATTCCTAACATCATTGTTAGGTGTGATGCTTTGCCATCCGTTTTATTGATGTTTCGTCATCTTTTGCATGATATCTTATTATCTTTCATTCGATGTTTCTCCATCACACATTTGTTTGAAGCCGATGTTTTGCCATCGCACATGTTTGTTATCCTACTTTGATTCTCAATATCATTGTTAGGTGTGATGTTTTATCATCTGATTTATTGATGTTTCGCAATCTTTGACATGTTACCTTGTTTTTATTTAGTCGATGTTTGACCATCTCATTTGTTTGTTGTTTCATTCGATGTTTCGCCATCTTGATTGTTTTGTTTGCCTTAACTAAAAAAACACAAACAAACCAAAATATATAAGCCGAACTACGGCTACTCTGATTCCTTAAAAGGGATACGTAGGCAAACTAGTAGGGCCCAACCGAGCACTTCTTTTATTTTCCCTACATTGTTTTCTTTTGTTTCTTTCACATGCATTCCCTTTTATCTTTAAGCCATAGACATAGGTTTTGACCACACCCATTAGATTAGATAACAAGAGTGGATACCGTAGAGTACTACGGGTGTGTCGGGTGCTAATACCTTCCCCTCGCATAACAGACTCCCTTACCCGATCTCTCGGTCGAAAGACCGTGATTTCTCCCTTTTCAGGTTTTCTTGATGTTTAACTTTCCCTTTCGGAGGGATAAAAGACGTTCAGTGGCGACTTCATTTATTTTATATCAGATGACAGGTTCGGCCAGGTGGTTTCAGTTGGCGATTTCACTGGGGACAGATTGACCTTATGCTGGTCCATCCCGGAGTCGATCCTAGCTCTTGTTTATTTTCTTTTTGGGTGTTTATTTTACCGCTTTTCATATTTACCTGTTTGCATTGCATCCTATGTGCGCTTTACTTTCTGCATAATGGATTTGGCTGGACTGTTTAGTTTCTGGATTTTCTTGGTGGAGGGGTTGTTCCACGAGGTAAAAGGCCTCATACCCAGGCTATGAGTGAATTCTATAGGAACTAGGAATAGAGTGGCCATGGCAGCTATGAGGAGGATGCTTTGTAGACCTGACCATGAGACCCATGACTTCAGAGGTAGTTTGGATAGGTGTTATCGTATGATGATACCAACATTTGAACTCTTATACTCTAATTTGGCTTTTAACCTTACCTTGACCTAGACTACACCCGTGAGAGGGATGTGAAAATTTTATTACAGGTACAGGGACTGTTGGTGACTTTATGTTGCGAAGATGACTCAGGTTCCCATGATGGTTTTGAAGCTTTGGGATTTTCTTTTTATCTTGAGTGGTGTTGTTCTGTAATGGTCCAACCATTATCCAGTGTGAAACTTTGATCCTGTCATGTTGCATCATAGCATATTTATTTCTAAAAAATGATGTATAAAAAATAACTAGCATATGCATCTCATCTTCCAGGGACATTCAAGAGTCTTCCTTCCATCAAGAACTGGCTAGCCTCCCGTCAGTTGATTTTGATTCAGTTCGTGTTAAAGAGCCCACCAGGCATACATTCTCTTATAAGATTCCTACTGTTGATGTGTCCGATTTGAAGAGGTTGAGTTCTTATTTGAAGGGTGATATTCTGAGTAATTTCAACAAATATTATGGCAATTTGTTACTAATCCTTAAGACTCTAGTTGACTCGATGGCTTTGATCACCCTCTTCCAGTTCTATGACAAGGAGTTACGGTGTTTTACTTTTCAAGATTATCAACTGGTTCCCACACTAGAAGAGTATGCGTACCTGCTTAATATCAAGTTGTCCAATGAAGTTCCTTTTGTCCAGGTGCCGGAGAAGCTGAAGTTCGAAGTTATTGCTGAAATTCTTCATTTGAGTTGGAAAGAGGTGAAAGACAATTGGAAATCAAGTGAGGATACTACATGGTTTTATTTGGATTTCTTAGTGAAGAAATCTGAAGACTGGGCAAAGAAAGGGAATTGGAATGACTTCAGCTCTCTGTTTGCTCTCATGATATACGAGATCATCCTCTTCCCTCGTAGGAGAAATTTCGTGGATTTGACGGCTATTTACATTTTTAGAAATAAGAACCCGGTACCGACACTCTTGGAAGATACTCTTTACACCATTTATTTCAGGCATGGAAAAGGAGGTAATGTAAGTTTATATCATTCGATGTTGTATCAATGGTTTAAGTTGCACCTACCGACAAGTGGCCCTTTCGTGGATACCAGACATTCTCTCCGATGGTCATCAAGACTTTTCAACCTTACTTCATTTGATATCCGGTGGAATTATGACATGGGGGAAGTACGAAGTATTATCACTAGCTGCGGATATTTCCCTAATGTTCCCCTCATAAGAACTAAGGGGTGTATCAACTATACTCCTGTGCTTGCTTATCGTCAATTGGGATATGTAATGGATGGACCGCCAAAGGTTGAGGAGGTGTCTGAATCAGTGTATTTTGTTAGAGGAAGTGATCCTGTGATGTTGAAAAGAGTGACAAGTGCTTGGAAGGGAATTCACAAGAAGGATAGAACTACTTTGGGCAAGAAGGTTCCTATTTCTAGGGTTCCTTACTTGGATTGGATTAGAGCCAGGGTTAAGACTTTACGGTTACCATTTGCAAGGTCGGCTCCTATATGTGAGCAACCTCCTACTGTTCTGAATAACACGGTGCCTACTGAGGTGTTCACCCAGGTTCATGTTGAAAACATTCAGCTTCGTGCAAAAGACCGCGAGGCGGGGATGAAACTTTATTGGGCGGAGCAAGAAAGGGCCGACTTAGCTCGCAAACTCAAAGAAGCTCAAGGGGAAACTTCTGATGCAACCCGTTTTAGGAAGAGATCTCATGTTGAAATGGAAGAAGATTTGAGTAAGACCCAACAAGAGTTCCAAAAGCTTAAGGAATATGAGAATAACTACAGGAAGAAGGTTCAAAACTTAGAGAATTAGCTCAAAGACAAGGGTGCTCAGTTTAAGAAGTAAGTAGCCCAGAAGCGTGTCGCAGAAGATCGGTTTCAAGAAAGCAAAGCAGCCGCATTACAACTTTTGAAGGAAAAGCCAGGCTTGAAGAGTATTGTCAACACCTTGAAGCGTGTCTTGTTCCGGAGATTTAGTTTTTGTTATTTACCTTTGGTGTATTTGGTTACCTCCAGGATTGTTGGAAGGGACCATTTGTTTGTTTTTATTCAGTTTTTTGTTAAGTTTACTTTGAAACACGTATTTTATTGTTTGTAGTTACATTCTTAAATGTCTAAAGTCGCTTGAACATCGTTTCTTTTGTTTGTAAAATAATTAAAGTATTTGTCTTATTGTCCTTTTTTCCTTTGATTGTATGTTTAATCTTTGGTTGCACACCGTGATTGATGAATAAAAGGACTCTTGAATACTTGGAAATGACAAACATATCATGCACATCATGCATTTCATAACATTACAGGTTATCTCAAGACGATATTCTTATTCTGCTACTTTTCTTATTCAGAGTTCAAGACGACTACTCATCGGTATTCGACGAGAAACAACTTGCCAAGACAAATGGAACAAGTTCAAGCTGAACTCGCTGAAATGAGGGCCCAAATGGCTACTCAGATGACCCAGTTCATAGAGGTCATCACCAATGTGAATCGCCGACAGGAGGAACTGGCAGCCATTTTCAACAACCAGCGCCGCTATCTAGGGGATGGCGGAAATCAAGGGCTCTATCAGGACATTTCTGTAGGATTGGGGGATGTGCAGGATCAGCCTGCTGGAAATTTTCACGGGATGCCTGGAAACCCTTATGTGCGCTACGTAGGGAAGTTTCCCCCGTCTCTGGGACCTCGTCTTGTGGGGAACAGAAGGGATAATCAGGGCGGTATAAGGAACTATCTGGAGCAGGATTATGACTTTGACCAGGATGAATATCAGTTTTCTGTTCGGCATTCAGAGCCGGAGGTTCAGATTGAGGATATGAAGTATCGGTTGTTAGAAGAACGTTTGAAGGTTGTGGAAGGGCAATGAGTCCTTGGTATGGATGCTAATGATCTCGGGTTGGTGTTTGGGGTGAAATTTACTCCAAAGTTCAAGCCGCCTACATTTGAAAAGTACAACGGAACGTCATGTCCTGTTACTCATGCAACTGCTTATTTCCGAAAGATATCGATACATAATGAGGATCAAGGGCTTTTGATTCACTTTTTCCAAGATAGCCTATCTGGGGCATCCCTGGAGTGGTACATGAAGTTGGAGAAAAACCATATTCGTTGCTGGAATGATCTTGCTCAGGCTTTTGTCAAACATTATCAGTACAATATGGATATGGCAACCAATTGCACTCAGTTACAGAATATGTCACAAGGACCAAAAGAGTCTTTTAAGGAATACACTCAGAAGTGGCATGAGTTGGCTGCGAGGGTTCAACCTCCACTCATGGAGAGAGAACTCATTGATATGTTTATGAGTAACCTGCAAGGACCATTCTATGAGCACATGATAGGAAGTACTTCAGCAGGATTTACAGACTTAGTTATGGCTGGTGAGAGAATTGAAGAAGGTTTGAAATTGGGGAAAATACATATCGGAGGTTCTAGTGGCTCATCAGGGGGAAGTAAGAAACCGTTCAATACTTACCCTAAGAAAAGGGAAGGCGACGCAAGCGCGGTTTACTCTCATAGAGGAAGAATAGAGGATCGTCAGCACCAAAAAAATCCATGTTGTTTCTATTCCTGTTAATGCTCCTCCATAGCAGAGACCGAATACAATGCCTCAACAATAGAGACAGCAAGATGCTCCCCGTCAGTATAATAATCAATAGCAGAGACAACCAAGAAAATTCGATCCCTTGCCAGTATCTCTTACTGAAGCACTCCACCATTTGCTCGATTTGAAGTTGATCGGTTTGAGAAATATGCCACCACCACCCGCAAGACTTCCTCCTAACTGAAATTCTGGCTGTAGATACTCAATGTCAAAGTCAATGTTGTGACACCGTATCTGACTTTCTATAAGACAGTAAATACAAAAACAGTAAAGAACACAGTCAATTGTTTACCCAGTTCAGTGTGAAACAACACCTACTCTGGGGGCTACCAAGCCAGGGAGGAAATCCACTATAAGAGATATTAATTCAGGAATAAACCAACCAGTTTATCTCCTTCACTTAAGACCTACCCAATGCAACTTTAATCTAAGTTCTACTTAAATCTGAGTTCCTACTCACTCCCCCTCAATCACAGCAGTGATACTTAAAACAATTGACTAATGAATTAATGAAGACACTCTTCAAAACATACACTTGATTATGCTTCACAGCTTTTTAATCAAGTAACACAAACACTCTTGCTTCACAGCTTTGAGTGATACATAAACCTAGCTTGACTTTGCTTCAAAGCTTTAGTCAAGAGACACAAAACACTCTTGCTTCAAAGCTTTGAGTGGTACAAAAACCCTTACAAACAAAACCTATTCCAAGTCACTTATCACAATGATAATTGCTTGGATTACAGCAGTTAAAACTATACAGTTTCTGATTGATCTTCAGTCCAAAGAGTTGTTTTCCAAACAGCAGACCTGTTGAATATATAGCAGCTGTTTCTTCAGTTAGGGTTTCCACAAAAAGCTAGGGTTAATTAGGTTTAACCATAAGACTTGGTCACAAGACTTTATCAACCAGTTTAGGGTTGAGTTAGGTTAACCCAAAGACAACGGGAGATTCTGTTCTGGAAGGAATGAGCCAACTTCCTGAAAAATCTCAGAATTAACCAAACTGTACTACTGTTAGATCAGTACAGGATGTCTTAACATTTGTTATGACATCAGAATTCCTGTTTACTGAGAAGACAATAAATGTGATCTTTTTGCAAAATGCTCAGATACACACTCATAAACAGCAGTACCTGTATGCCACTATTTTTCTGCAAAGGTACCTAATAAACCAGTACCTAATAAATCAGAATGTTATGACATTAGTCATGACATTCACACACCTGGTTTTACCAAAAATGCATGCCAATAACTAAACACCTACACTAACTATGATGCTAACGCAAGATGTGAATTCCATTCAGGCGGAGTTGGTCATTCTAGTGACAATTGCTTTGCGTTGAAGTGCAAAGTACAAGACTTGTTGGATGCTAAGGAAATTGAGTTTACTCCAGTGACTGGTCTGAATGTTACTCAAAACCCAATGCCTAGGCATGGAGGGGGTGTTGTTAATATGATTGATGATAATGGTGAAGTGTTTAATTTAATCATGAATGTGGAACAAGTAACTACTCCATTGCGGTATGTTAAGAGGTATTTGCTTGACAATTCTATTTTCCCAGGTTGTAATTCAGAGTGTTCCAAGTGCAGAGAACAACCGAAGGGCTGTGATGATTTAAAAGCCGGTATCCAGTTGATGATAAAGGAGGGTTCTCTGCAGTTCGATAGAAAACCGAGCTACGGTAAGGTTACGGAAGAAGATGTTGCTGTGGTATCTATTCCTTACACCCCTGTGCGCATTCCTACCCCATCTAGGGAACCTCCTTTGATGATTACGGTACCTGGTCCCATGCTGTATACCAGTGAGAAGGCCATCCCATGGCATTACGGTGCCAATGTTTATTACCATGGGGTGAAGCAGGAGGTAAGTAATCGTTTGTCTGAGGAAGAACGTGCTGAAGGTAGTGAAGAGGAAGTTCATAATTTTTCTGGTGTGGGTCGAATGACTAGAAGCGGAAGAGTATTTGGTCCTTCCAATGTGCAAGATGTGGCAGATGCTTCTGCAAGAGAAAAAGGAAAATAACAAGCGATGATTTGTAACCCAAGGGTTACGCCAGCCAATGTGACTCAACCAATTCTGATACCAGAAGCTTCTTCAGTTCCCGATGAGGTTGAAGAGTTAATGCGAATTATCAGAAAGAGTGATTATAGCATAATTAATCATCTAAGCCATACTCCTTCTAAGATGTCTATCTTGTCTCTGTTGATTTATTCAGAACCTCACATAAATTCTTTGATGAAGTTGTTAAAGAATGCGTTCGTGCCACATGAGATAACAGTCAATCAGTTTGAGAATGTTTATGCTAACATATCTGCCGGGAACGGTCTGGGCTTCACAGATTTTGATCTTCCTCCGGAGGGGCCAGACCATAACAAGGCGTTGCATATTTCAATGGAGTGCAGGGGCACTAATTTATCCCAGGTTTTGGTGGACACAAGGTCATCCTTGAATGTATTTCCTAAGTCAACATTGATGAAGATTGATTATTCTGGACTGGAGCTGCGCCCTAGTGATTTGATGGTGAAGGCGTTTGATGGGTATCGAAGAATAGTGTTTGGGGAAGTAGAGTTACCAATCAAGGTTGGTCCGCTCACCTTCACGGATACATTTTTTGTGATGGATATACAACCAGTGTATTGTTGTTTGTTGGGGCATCCGTGGATTCATAGAGCAGGGGCATTCACTTCTACTTTTCATCAGACACTCAAGTATCCTGCAGAAGGAAAGGTGATAACTGTGTGCGGCGAGGAAGAGTACATCGTGAGTCATTTGACATCATTCTGTTATGTTGAAGTTGAAGGCGAGATACATGAGACTCCTTTTCAGGCATTTGAAACAGTTCATGCTGTCAATTTTCCCCCTCCAGAGCAGAAAAGGAAGCCTGAAATTGTTATGTCTTCTCTCAAGGATGCGAGAGCTGTGGTGAAAAATGGTAACCCTGAAGGTTGGGGTCAGGTGCTGGACGTTACCCCAAAATTTGATAAATTTGGTCTTGGTTTTAGCCCAGGTCAGCAGAGTGCGACTCCCAGAGCATCAAATTTATCTACTCCTGTGATGTTTTCCCGTCCTTGTGCTACTCAAGAAGGACACGTCAATGCAGTTGGCGATGATAGGGTTGATAACTACAATATCAAAGATTGGATTCGTCCAAGTATTCCAGGCCAGAAACTCAACAATTGGACTTCTGTGGATGTTATCCAAGTTTCAAGCGTTGAGGAGTAATTTTCTTGTTTCTTTTATTATCATATCATAATTCCTACGCTCTGCCCGAGGCGCAGTGGATCATTTGTGTTGGGCCACCATGTTTATTTTTCAAGTTTATCATGAAATAAAGGACATTTTTTCATTCAAAATTTTGCTCCATTTCTTTTTTTATTTTAAATGGCAATGTTTCTCTTTTCACAAACTATCACTAAAAACGCCAAAATGTCATTCATGCAGATGCACTTCCACCACCGGTCATATTGATAACGACTCTGCTATGGCTCATTATGACTTTGATACTCCTATTTATCAAGCTGAAGAAGAAGCATATGAGGATTGTGATCTTTCTGAGGAATTAGCAAGATTGTTAAAACAAGAGGAGAAGGTTATCCAGCCGAATCAAGACTCGATTGAGGTGGTAAATATTGGCACATAAGAGGTAAGAATAGAAGTCAAGATAGGGGCAGATCTCGAAGAAAGTATAAGGGTCAGATTGATTGAGCTACTCCGTGAGTATTCTGATATCTTCGCTTGGTCTTATGAGGATATGCCTGGGTTGGATACAAACATAGTGATGCACCGACTGCCGCTCAAAGAAGGTTGTTCTCCTGTCAAGTAGAAGTTCCGAAGAACTCATTCTGAGATGTCCAAGAAGATCAAAGAGGAGCTCCAGAAGCAATTGGACGCAAATTTCTTAAAGGTCATCAATTATCCGCCATGGATTGCAAATATTGTGCTTGTGCCCAAGAAGGATGGTAAGGTCAGGATGTGCGTGGATTATAGGGATTTGAACAGGGCCAGGCCTAAAGATGATTTCCCTCTTCCGCATATTGATGTGCTGGTCGATAATACTGCTTATTCTAAAGTATTTTCGTTCATGGATGGTTTTTTGGGTTACAATCAAATTAAGATGGCCCCGGAGGATATGGAGAAGACAACATTTATCACGCCTTGAGGAACTTTTTTCTATAAAGTGATGCCGTTTGGTTTGAAAAATGTCGGGGCAACATATCAAGCGCCATGGTCACTCTCTTTCATGATTTGATTCACAAAGAGATTGAGGTATATGTGGACGATATGATTGCTAAGTCTGACATGGAAGAGGAACACCTTGTTTATCTGGAAAATTTGTTCGAGAGTCTGAGGTAGTTCTTGCTAAGGTTGAATCTGAATAAGTGCACCTTTGGGGTGAGATCCGGCAAGCTGTTGGGTTTTATTGTAAGTGAAAAGGGTATCGAGGTGGACCCGGCCAAGGTAAAAGCGATACAGGAAATGCCCGAACCAAGGACAGAGAAGGAAGTACATGGTTTCTTGGGAAGGTTAAACTACATTTCTAGATTTATTTCTCATCTCACGGCCACCTGTGAACCTTTCTTCAAGTTGTTGAAGAAAAGTCAGACAGTGAAATGGAATGAGGATTCTCAGAAGGCGTTTGACAAAATAAAGGAGTATTTGCAGGAACCTCCAATACTCATTCCACCGGTGTAAGGAAGGCCACTAATCATGTATCTAACTGTGTTGGAGAGCTCAATGGGTTGTGTCCTCAATCAGCACGACGAGACAGGGAAGAAAGAGCAGGCTATTTACTACTTGAGTAAGAAGTTTACGGAATGCGAGTCGAGGTACTCATTGCTGGAAAAGACTTATTGTGCGCTTGCCTGGGCTGCCAAACGTTTGAGGCAGTACATGTTAACTCACACCACCTACTTGATATCCAAAATGGATCAAATCAAGTACATATTTGAGAAGCCAACTCTTACAGGCAGGGTAGCCCGTTGGCAGATGATACTCACTGAATATGATATCCAATACACTACTTAAAAAGCAATTAAGGGTAGTGTACTGGCCGACCATCTTGCTCATCAGCCCGTGAACGATTATGAACCGATGAAGTTTGATTTTCCAGATGAGGAAATTGTGTATATTCGGGACTGTAACATGCCAGACTCAGGCGAAGGGCCCGAGCCGGGATCACGTTGGACGCTTGTTTTTGATGGTGCCTCTAATGCCATGGGCAACAGTGTCAGAGCTATTATCACTTCCCTTGAGGGATACCACATTCCTTTCACGGCTCGTATTTGTTTCGATTTCACTAACAACATGGCCGAATATGAGGCTTGCATTTAGGGCATTGAAGCGGCGATCGACCTGCGCATCAAATTTTTGAAAGTTTACGGGGATTCCAATCTCGTTATCAGCCAGATTAATGGAGATTGGGAGAATCGCCATCAGAACCTAATTCCCTATCGTGAGCATGTTATGAAGCTGATTTCGTACTTCGAGGAGATCACATTTGAACACATTCCCAGAGAAGAAAACAATTTAGCTGATGCACTGGAAACTTTGTCCTCCGTGTTCAAGGTTAAATGGGCTAATGAGGCACCTTCCATTACCATCAGAAGTTTGAGTGAGCCAGCTTTCTGTTTTGAGGCTAGTTTAGAATTAGATGGTAATCCTTGGTTTTATGATGTTAAAAGATATCTTGAAACACAAGAGTACCCTGAAGAGGCATCCGTCACAAATAAGAAATTCTTGAGAAGATTTTCAGCCAAGTTCTTTCTTAGTGGTGGTGTGTTGTATAGAAGGAATCATGACGATTTACTGCTCAGATGTGTTGACAAGAAATAAGCAACTATAATCATTGAGGAGATACACGAAGGTGATTTCGGGACCCATTCCAACGGGCACACCATGGCTAAAAAGATTTTGCGAGCATGTTATTATTGGTCCACCATGGAGACTGACTGTTACAATCATGCGCGGGTGTGTCACAAATGTCAAGTCTATGCTGACAAAGTGCATGTGCCGCCAGTACCTTTGAATGTCTTGACTTCCCCTTAGCTGTTTGCGATGTGGGGAATTGATATGATCAGAAAAATTGAACCGGCTGCATCCAACAGGCACCGTTTCATTCTGGTTGCCATCGATTATTTTACAAAATGGGTCGAAGTTGCATCCTATGCCAATGTCACCAAGCAGGTGGTAACTCGGTTCATCAAACATAATATTATCTGTCGCTACGGAGTGCCTGAGAAGATCATTACCGATAATGGGACTAATCTGAATAACAAAATGATGAAGGAGCTTTGTGAGTCCTTCAAAATCAAGCATCATAACTCTTCCCCATACTGACCAAAGATGAACGGTGCTGTCGAAGCGGACAATAAGAATATTAAGAAAATCATGCAGAAGATGATGGTAACCTATAAAGATTGGCATGAGATGCTGCCTTTCACTTTGCATGGTTATCGCACCACTGTGCGTACTTCGACAGGGGCAACCCCATTTTCTTTGGTTTATGGCATGGAAGCAGTATTACTGGTAGAAGTCGAGATTCATTCTCTTAGGATCATGAGGGATGTTGAGCTGGATGAAAGTGAATGGGTACAGAATCGGATGGATCAGTTGGAACTTATTGACGAGAAGAGGTTGACGGTTGTATGTCATGGTCAGGTATATCAGCAAAGGATGAGGAAAGCTTTTGATAAGAGGGTACGGCCTCAGTGTTACAAGCAGGTGACCTTGTGCTAAAAAGGATAATTCTCCCCCAAGGAGATCCCAGAGGCAAGTGGGTTCCGACTTATGAAGGTCCTTTTGTGGTTAGAAAAGTTTTCTCTGGAGGAGCGATGATGCTCACGACTATGGATGGAGAGTACTTACCTCTCCCTGTAAATGCTGACGTAGTTAAAAAATACTTTGCATAAAAAATAATAAAAACCCGCTAAACTGAAAACCCAAAAGGGCGGTTTAGGCAAAAAGAGGGTGTCTTAGTGAATCGAAAACCCGAAAGGGCAATTCAGGCAAAAGTTAGGGACTTAAAGCAAATGACTACGCTCAACATGAGATCCTTCATTTCTTTCCTTTATTACGTCACCTAGCATAAGCTCGAAGCTAATCCAAGATTGATCTGTCTGAAAGCAGGAAGATAAGAGTCATAAAAGTCATAGCAGAGTCGGGACTTGATAGATGATTCACATTTACATTGCCATTTGTAAACACTTGTTTACTTCGATTTTGTAATTACTTGTTTCCAAATGTAAACTCCTTTCTCACAGGCTGATTTCTTAAAATCAATAGAATATCTTCTTTCGAGTATACATATGTTTTTCTTTTCTCCCTTTTTACTATTTTGTTTGCGAAAAAGTCCAATATTTTTGATAAGCATGAGCATATAAACTTCGCGCGCCTTACATGGAAATGGTAATACAAGTCATGGTTGGTTGATCGCTTGAAACACGGATAACAAACACAACTACTACTGTGCTAGGGGCACGTTTGTTTCTCTATTTGGTGGATTTCTCTTTCACTCTACTGGTGGACGCCTTGCCATTTTGTTTCACCAGCTACATGCTGTTGGTGAAGGTCATGGGTCAGGGTAATATCAAGATTACGACAGGTTGGTGATATCGGCGAACCTAGTTGGAGACTTTTCCTCCCCATAATGGCTTTTATTGCGCTTCTTTGTCGCACTTTAATGTGTTATCTTGATTGGTTGTTTTAGCATTGTCTGCATATAGGATTTTGTTTATGGCCGAATGTCAGTCTTGATGCCTTGAATATTTTTGCCTTGAAAAAAATTGTTTCATTTTACTTAATCCATCCAGTATCACTCTTTAATCGTTCTTTCAGGCATTCTGATACTAACTCTGCCAATTCTTTTGCTTAAGACACGAGTTTGAAAGAAGGAGTTTAGCTAAAAACGATGATTGTAGTAGTATGCTTTTGAGTAGAACCCCGTTGATGATGTACAGGAATTGTTTCAATCCCCAAACACCAGAGATATAAGGGAGTTAGACCCTCGTTAACCCCTCTGAGCCTTCGAAGTAGGAGTTTCTTTTTCCATTAAAAAAAACCCTCTTTTTTTAACCAGGGGCAGGGTAGGTGTTCAGTTAATTTGACCAAGCATTCAAATTTCAGAAGGAATGTCCTATCTGAGGATCACCACATTTTATCTCTTGCATCATGAGATCAAGAAAAATGTCTAAACCATGATATTCATTTCCTCACAAAGTCTTGAGGTCGAGATCGAATGGATACAATAAAGGCTATCCCTCGCCGACCAAGGAATGAGGCATTTGTTTTCGTCAAAAAAAAAAAGAGAAAGAAAGAAAAAGTTCAAAGACCTAAAGTCACATTGACTTGTTCGAAGTGGAAATTATGAATAAGAAAGAAACAAAAAGTCCTGCTAAGTCGAAACTTGAAAACAAGTTGCTTAGGCAAAAGTTAGGGCATCCCGCTGGACCCCCAAAATTGAAATTCAAAAGATTTTGTCCAGGAAAAAGTTAGGGAAAAGAAGAGCCTAAAAGGCTGAGGAAAAAAGATTATTCAATGAAATTTTCATCGAAAGAAGAGGAACAATAATATCAAAAAGAAAAAAAACCAAAGCCGGCAAAAGTTAAGCGACAATCATGTTGGAGAATTTGTCGTGATCACTCAACCTTTATAAATCCTTTTGAAAGATGAATGCTTGTGATAAGTCAACTGAACTTAGGACAGGAGAATATCACGAAGGGGGTGGGCACCAAATAACTTGAGCTTTGAAAAACTTTTTTGAAAAAAAAACCTCGAACCAGGCCACGTTACAACCTTTAAAAGTCCTAACTGAAACAAGGGTTTAACTCGAGAGCATACTACAACAGGATATATTTTCTTTAAAACTCCCAAATATGTGTTTCATATCCATGTTGGTATCTTATCACCCGCATCTTAACTCGTTTTTGTTCAAAAAAAAAAAGAAGAAATTTTTTTTTTTGAAATTTTTGCACTCTAGCCAGTGATTCATTCACAACAGAGATACAACACTTTGTTAAGGTTTTCAACTTCAAGGGTTAAATAATCATCACATCAGATCTGTCATTCCCAAAATAAACATCTTCCTGCATGCAAAACATTTGTTTGACATCAAAAAAAGAGTTTACATGTTGAACACCGGTAAAGAGCTTAATGATTGTCAGGAAGGAAAATTCAGTTTTCTTCTGCTGGACAGGACCCGTGTATGTTTGGGACTTTTCTTATCCCCAGTGAAGTTTCATTTATGCAGTGAAGTTTTGTTGCCCCAGGAATATTCTTTTAAAAGCTTCATTTTAAGAATTCAAGTTTAGATATGTCACACATCCCCAGTGGAGTCGTTTAAATGGGAACTCACATTCTGAAGAAGTTTTAACTCCCCAACAGAATTGCCAACAGAGATCCCTCGCCTGGACCTCTCATTTCCCAGCCGATCTGTTAACTGGGGCATCCTTATGTTAAATATTTTCCCTTATCCCCAGTAAGGTCAATACTCTGTGACTATCTGCATGATCCATCCATTGGTTGCATCCAAAAAAATCTCTCTCCAACAAAAATTTTCAACAAAGTTCTGTCTCCTCGGTGAAGTCCCATCTCCTCAGCAGAGCTTTGTTCCCCCATCAAAGTTTTTCACCCCTCACGTCGGGTTTGTTGTCTTGGTTTCATCCTCAATACAGTTGCGCGCTGTCTTTTCCAGAGACTACGTTCTTGCCCTGGCCTTCTCCCTCAATGTCTAATCTTCAGAAAGGCGTCCCTCTCCAAAAGCTACAGTGTCGATCTAATCTTCTCTAGGAGTTTGCAGTTTATTTTTCAGCTCCTCTCAATGTTTGTGGCCCGTTTCTACTGGTTGCTCGGTTGTTTTTTTCCCCGAGAGGCTTCATCTCTTCGAGTTTCCCTCTCTTGCGGTTCCCCGTTTTTTCCCCTCTCCTTTGGACTTTTGCAATTTATTTTTGCAAGTTGTGTCAGATTCTGACTTCCTGGTTATTGGCTTCTCAATTGGCCATTCCCCGGTGAAACTCTTAAGCATGCATCATTACATTGCATCCACCAAAACGCGTAGCATTTCCATTATATGGAGCATCGCGCTATAAAGAAAGAATTCAAACATGCATCAGAACATAAGCCATTACTGTTTCTGTTGTCCCCGATGAATTTGCTAATACTTCGGATTAAATCCCCAACGAGGTCTTCATCCTCATTATCTCGGTTTCATCCCCATACCAATGTCCTTTTGACGTCAATCATTTGTTTGTTTGAGTGTCTATTCTTGACTATAGTTCGGTTTCACCCTGGCTCGGTCTTCTCGGGTTTAGTCTTCACTACCCTCTCCGGTTCATTCTAATGTCTATTGATGCACCTTTCTAATACCAGTTTTGTCCTGACATTCGCTTTCAGTAGGTTTTTAGGTGTACGCCCTAATCTCTTTGCTTTGGGTTGAGCTCAGAGTTTTGTCTCCTCACCTTGCGCATGAAATCCAGTTTCGTCCTGGTACTCATCTAGTTTGGTTTCGCCTAACTAGTTTTTGAGTCGACTTTCGTCTCGTTTTTGCTTTCATACCTTGGGCCCTTTGACGGTGTTCGTTTACCGAGTGCAGTGTTCGTACTGCGTCCTTGGTTTGAAATCTGTCTCTTTTGTTCATTGGATTCTTCTATCAGTTTTCGTCACTGTTTATCCATTGATCTGAGACCAGCAGGTGCTCTGAGAAACATGCACTCTCATCATTTTGTTATGGGTCGAGTTTCGCCTCGTTACCCGTGCGTGAAATCCAGTTTCGTCCTGGTACTCATCTAGTTTAGTTTTGCCTAACTGGTTTTTGAGTCGAGTTTCGTCTCGGTTTTGTTCCTCATTTCTGGGATTCTTTCAGTTCCTTCATACTGTCTATCTTAGTTGACATTGGCAAGTGCTCCTAGAATCACACAATCTAGCCACTTTGCTTTGGGTCGAGCTCAGAGTTTCGTCTCCTCACCCGCGTACGTTTTCTTTTTCCAGAGCTTAGTTTCGCCTATACTCTGTGGTTTGAGTTTTATCTCACCTTTCTGAAGCCCAGTTTTTCCCTGTCACATTTTTCCAGAAGTTTAGTTGCGTTTACTCTTCTTTGTTTTTGTTCTATTTCAACATGCGTTACAGTTTCATCATGGCGCATGTCTTCGGGGGTTTCCTGATTCTTTTTCTTTCTTCTTCAATAGTGTAAATTTTTGGGTTCTTTTGTATTCAATCATCTTCAACTTGGAACGCTTGAAAGTTGTCACTTTTCTCACTTATCATGTTGAAGATATTTGAATAGGGGCAGCTGTTGCACCCCAAAATTTACCCTCTTGATTTTGGCTTATGTTTCATCATGAATATCATATTGCATTGCATTCATACATTGTGTTGGGATCAAAGTACTTTGGTTATCAAGTCTTCCTCAAGCTTTGAAGGTTGATTGCATTGGCAAGTTGCTCAAGTAGAATCTTTATCATCTAAACCTCTGGATCTTTCAAGCTCAAAATTTATTGCATATCTCAAGGTATTCTATCCATCTCTTTGGATCATCAGAGGATTGAAGTTTGTGTTTGATTATAAGAAGGAATGACTCATTTGATTCACCAGTCAAATTAGGGTTTTGCTTGATCAAGGCTATTGATCAATGTGCAAGCCTTGATTTGGAAGCTACAACATCTCATTGGCATTTGAAAGGTCTCTGTATAAGAAATTGGTCAAGATGCCCAGAGGATTTGAAGTTTTGGAGATGACTCATCAGTCTCCTAATGTGTTGAACAAAACTAGGGTTTGGGATTTCATCAAGATTTCTTGAGATTTTTTAAGTGAAACTTTGCACATGGCCTCTATATGTTTGAAAGATCATATGTTTGAAGTTTTGATCATCAATTTTGAAGGGAAGTGGATCAATTGATTCAAAGGGGCAAAATGGTCATTTTGGTCAGAATCAGTCAAAGTCAAGGTTGACCAAGGGAACTTTTGGTCAACAATCAATTCAAGGGTGTACTTTTCATATTTCAAGCCCATTTTTATCATTGGATCAAAGAGATTGAGGTTTGGATTGAAACTTGTTCGTGAAGAAACCCTAAAAGTTTCTAATTTTGGAAAAAACAAGGACTTAACTTCAAAAATTCATATTTTATTCACCTTTGATAAAAAAATGCAAATGAAACATGCTTGGAAATATAAGAGGATGATCTTTTATCTCCTTTTGGTTTCATGTACAAATTGGCAAGGAATCAAGAATTATGGTCTTTGGAAATCACAAAATTATAGGTCATTTTCCAAAATTAGTGAATTTCATGTCAAATTTTGAGGACCTTAATGGATTCAATTGCAAAAACTCAAAACTAAGGAATTGTATATCTTTTCAATAACTTTCCAAATTGTACTCATTTGTGTCCAAATTCAAAAATATGAGCAAGTTATGGACTTTGGAATTTTGAGGCATTTTATTGAATTTTGACAAATATGCAAAATGGCAATTTCTTGCAAACTCAAGTTTTAGCCATTCCTTTTTCTTCTAATCAAGCACATGAGTAATTTGTGACATGCTGAGGCCCATTACACTCATCATTTCGTGCCCATATGCTTCATGAACTTGCTTGGATAAAGAAAATACAAAACATGCTCAATTTTGCAAAATCACCAACACTTCTTCATTTCAAACAATCATGAGCTGGCACTTTAGGCATGTAATTATGACTTCATTTGGCTCACAAAATGCACAAAAGGCAAGCAAATGCACGAGTGAAATGCAGATTCCATGTGCATCCTCATTTTTGGCCAAAACTTCTAAACTTACCCTCTATCAGTTTTGAGTGCCAAATACCACTTCTATCCTCTTACCCTCGTGCTATATAACAAGAATCAAGGCTAATTTGTGAAGGGGGAGGCTCATAACTGCTACATTAAAAATCTGAACATCTTGGAAGCCTCTCTGTAAATTGCTTCGAATCTCTCTTCTCCTTGGATCATTCTTCAAAATTCTTGGTGATTCAGCTTCAGTGAAGTAAGGAGATCAAGCCTGCACCATTGGATTGCTTCTGGAGTGAAGGAATCATGTTTCCAGATTTCACATCCATGTAAGTTTCTTGAACTTTGATTTATGTGTTTCAGCTTGAATTGAAGATGAAAATCATGTTCATTGAGTTTCTAGCTGGCCAATCATTAGGATTGATGTATATTTGAGCTTTGATTCAAGCAGAATTGTTGAAATCATGTTCATAACTTTGATGTTTAAAGTGAGTTTTTCCAGTTTTTGAGACTTTATTTCTTGATCTATGCTTGATCTTTGAGTTTGATTCAAATTGCATCATGTAGTATGATATGCCAGCTTTAATTTGCACTTGATTATTATGGATTTTGGTTAAGAAACGAGCATGATTGATGGATCTGAACATAGGCTCATGAACTGTGGTATTGCACGCGTTTTGCCCTATGCTGGAGGGTGAAGATGAAGTGAGGTGGCGCGTTGTGATTGGCCAGTTTCAAATTATCATGCATTTTTCATATTTTTGTTTTAATTGATTTTCTGATTTTTATTTCTTGATCAAAACAATTTAGAAAATTCTAAAAAAATTATCACAAGTTCAAAATAATTTCTACTATCTTGTGTAATTTTATTGGAATTTTTTTAAAAATGTTTTGATTGGTTTAAAAGTTAATGAATTTAAATATTTGCTTGTTTAGGGATTATTTTTGTTTTAATATTTCTTTGACCTAAAAAATTCCACAAAAAATATTTTGAGCTCACAAAATAATGTAGAAATTGATTCTGACTTTGGTTTAATATTTTTTCTATTTTTGATTAGAAATTTAATTTGAGAAGTTTATTTTGAATTTTTGCTTCATACTTTTTATTTTAATACCTCCCTTAATACAAAAATTCTCAAAAATCATACAAGCTTGTTTTCAATCATAGACTCTGAACATAATTTTATTTTAATCTTTTTGTGACTTTTGGCTAGGGTTTGCATTTTTGCCCTTAAATAATGGTTTAATTGTTAAATGTTTGTATAATTTTTTATTTTAATATTTCCTTTAATTCAAAAATTCCAAAAAAAATTAGAGATGTGTGTTTTTAGTTCGAATATTTCAATATAATTTTGGTTGGACTTTTTTCTGACTTTTGTTTAGAATTTTATTTTGAGATGTGATTATTGGATTAGTTGATTAATTGTTTGGATTTAATTTTATTTTTGAGTTTTCTTTAATTCAAAAAAACGTGAAAAAATATGTATTCTGACATTTAGGGTTTCCTTGAGTCTTGCATGATCTTGGTTTGAATTGTTTGAATTTTGATCTTACTTAATCAATATTTAAGATTAAAAGTCAAAAATTAGGGTTTTGTTGCTTATTGTGCAAGTTTCTTTTTCAAAACCATTATTCCCTGGATTTTCAATAGAATTCAAGTCTTGATTAGGGTTCATGAATGTGTTGAGGATCTGAAAACCATTTTTCTTGAATTATTTGACTTGGTTTGACATTTTTCCACAAATTATTTTGAAAACTTGTCTAGTTTTGATAGCTTTGCCAACTAGTTTTGGACTTTGGGCATCATTTGATCTCCTACTCAATCATTCATGAACTTAAGGCTTTCTTTATGAATTCTAAACACTTCAAAGACGCTAAGAAGTTTTTGGTTTGATTTATTGATCCTTGTTTCTATTTTTGATGTATTTTTGAAGTGAAGGTACCCAATTAATGTTGCATGTCTTGTTGCAATTAGTTTGATGGCCAATGAACTTGAGTGAGGCCCATAATTGGGCACCTAATGATCATGTTGAATATGTTCATCCAAATAAACTCAAGCCATTTTACTTAATGCCCCATGTTTGAATGTTTGAACCTTTTTGATGCACTGTGTGGAATCCCTCTTCTATTATGCTTGTTGTGATGCGGTGGGAGAATTGACTTGAGGTTTTGCGTTTGTGTTTGCAAATGTTGCGGTTTAGCAAGAGTCACCACCAACTTTTATTTTATCCAAAAGGAAAGGTAAAAAAGCACAGGAAATACCTTTGAGATTGTTTTTGGGTTCGGGGGGTAGATTATGAAAAGGGAAGGTGCTAGCATCCTTTTCATCCATGGTTTTCCATGGGCTCTTAGTTACTTGTTTTAGATCACTTTCTTTTCTTTTTCAATTGTTTGAAATGGTGCTTTGTGTGGTTTTGAAAGTATTTTGAAAAGAGGCCATTGTTTAGGCAATCTTTGTAATGATTCTCGTTCGTAAGAATGTATACAAAGATGTTTGTCTTTTGAAAAATGTTTCAATGTTTTGAAAGTTGTTTGGAAATTGTTTTGAAAATGTGTGTGTTTGTATTTGAAACTAGCAAGGATTATTTTGAAATTGACCAAGTAACTAGAAACTATCTACCTACTCAAAAGTCTTTCTTGGACATTTTTATTCCTTTGATATTGTTGACCTACTATTGTTTTAGTAGACAACCCTATCTTTGGATGTTAAACGGGACGGGCGTGGGTCATCATATGACCATGATAGCAATGGTGCCAAGTATCTTAGCTTATTTGAGGGACCAAGATCATCTTTGTTTTTAGGCAACCTTGTCTAGCGTCTTCGAGGGACTATAATCTTTTGTTTTTGTTTTGTTTTGCCAAGATACCTAGCATGCATACCATGACCATTTAAACTAGGCAACACAGTGGGTGAAACCCTAGAGGTGCTTGTGTGAGATGTGTTGTCATTTTCATGCTTTTTTTTGTCTTGCATTAGGTCATGCTATTTGTTTGATTTTTGTCTTATCATACAAACCCTAATTTACTAAACACGTATATAATGCGATAAATTGCGTAAGGTAAATCTAAGTTATTACAACAATATTATGGGAAGGGGGATACAAGTTTTTGAATGGGGATATTTGCACAAAATAAAACCCCAATTCACTATTACAACCCAATTGAATTTATTGTATAATAAATAAATAAACAATTATTTAAATATGCAATAAAATGTAAATATGCAAAAAAATGTTTTGTAATTGTTTTATGTATGAGAAAATAAAATTATTTAAGTTCTAAAAATAAGAAAAAAATAATATTATTATTTTTGAAAGGGGAAACCCTAATTTTGTTTTAAAAGAAAATATGTTTTATATTATTCATTTTATCCATTTTTGTTCAAGAAAAGTAATAATAATATTATGTACAAAATGTTAAAAAATTAAAATATGCATGAAAATAATATTTGAAGTGTATGAAAAATAAAAATAAAAATATATGATATTTTTAAATTATTTGCAAGTTATTTTAATAAAATGATTTCCATTAACTAAAATAAAACTGTTTTATATATGGAAAAAAAATTGCAAAAAATTAAGAAAATATTTTTGAGATTTTTTAATGTTCATAAAAAAATATTAAAGTCAATAAACATAAAAGAAATGAAAAAAATATGCAAAATATAGAAAATGGGCCAAGGAGGTGCAAAAAGGAATCAAGGGGTGTGAAAAGAAACAGGCCCAAGGCGCCAGGCCCAGACAACCTTCATCCCTGACCTTTAGCTTCGTCCCAAACGCGCGCTTCTGTGTTCAAAACCTGTTCTTGCTCGTGCTTGCATAAAATCAAAAATTCATAACACAAAAAAGGTAGCTCATGAACTCACGATTCCAATGATATAAAGAACATGACCTGACTCTAAAAGACCAAGGAGAATTTTAATGGCCCTAATTTATGACCTAGTTTTTTCAGCATGTTCAACAACCAAATACTCTTAGCTCAGTTAATATAAATGGAAACTATGCATATGTACAACTTAAGCAAGTTAAGGACTATATTTTTGCTTCACAAATCGTGACCTAAGGATGCCTAAATAGAGAGATAGAAACTTGACAAATACCTTGTTTAGTTGAGTTTGGATATGACAATGTGGGAACTTTGAGTGAGGCCTGAAGATCTTGTGAGCTTCCTTGAAGTTCCCTCAACCTTTTCCAATGCTTAGCTGGTCTTGTAGATGCCTGAATCTTGCTACACGAGTCAACCTGCAAACCTTAAAAATGAAAATGGTGAAGCTTGAAACAGGGCACACAGTTGCAAGACAAGGGTCTGGACAGTTTAGGTGTGATGTATGGAAGGTGTTTCAAGGGTTGAATCAAGAAACACACGAGCCAATATTGATTTGGCTTGAGATTTGCAGAAGCTGTCCTGTTTTGGGCAAAAATATGGTTTTTTATGTTTTGGAGTGTTTAAGATGTTAGCAATTTGTGATTAGGCTTGTTACAATGTTCTGAAGTTGTTTGGAATGGTACCAAGTCTTTCCTTTAACAGATACACAAGTTGTATTGACTTTTGCAAGTTTCTTGCTTTTGAAGAAAAGTTTGAGGTGACAATACCAAAGCTTGTACTTGCTAGCTCTAGGGCTGCAAGGAGTTGGTATGCTTTGCCTGATAACTGTGAACCTTAATTGTGACAAAGAAACAGGTTCAATGCTCAAGGAATGCAAAGTTTGCAAAAGTATGCTTTATCAAAATGGTATTGAGAACTTTATGCCACAAATGGATTAATTCTTTGTGCAAAGCTTCATAGGTCAGAATAAAGCCAATATCCAATGTGTTAGCATTCAATTTTGGAGTGTAGAAGGGATTAGGACCTGTAATACCAAGTACAAGCATGTTTGAAACTGATTTGCAACTTATAACATTGTGAAAATGCCTTGAACAAAAGTGATAAATTGCTATTTTCCCTTCTTCGATTCTCCCTAACCACAAATGATCTTGGAGATTTCTTTGACATTTTGGAAAGCTTGTAACATGCTCTACAATCCATCTTTGAAATGCATTTTGAGATTACTCTTGGAACTATGTGAAAAATGTCCATGAAGTTAGGTCAAAAATCTTCCTAAATTAGGGCAAAATTTCACTAAGTTAAAAAGTTTATGGACCCCTTTTCACAAAATAATAACTTGAGATCCAAGCATCTTTTGAGAAAATTTTGTTAATAAAAGTTGTAGATTTCATGGAGGACTACAACTTTAATTTTGGAAGTTTTCTTTGAATCCAATTGCATCATGGTGAAAAAGTTGTGGAAATTTAGGAAAAAATAAGAAATTTCCATAACTTAGAAAAATTCTAAGTTATGAAAAATTTCAAATTAAAACCCTAATTTTCAATTTTAGGTTTCTTGGTCAACAAGTTTCACATTTTGACAAATCTTGATAAATTATGACCCTTGGCACTTGATTTTGACCAAAAAGTCAAAGTTTGACTTTTCAGTGTACAATTGATTTTTGATCAGTTGACTGCAAAATTCATCTGTCAATCCTATGCATTTGAGATCTTTTGAACTATGTGATTAGGTCAAGATGATGCCATTGAGTCCTTGTAATCATGCTTGAACCTAATTGGTCATTGGCTAGGTTAAAAATCATAAATTGCCCTTTCTCAGTCAAAACCCTTATTTTGACCACTTTGCCCTTTTGATGATCTGATCAAGTTTCTTGAGGAGTTGTGATCCAAACTTGATCAAATGGTACATAGGAGACTATAATGTTGTTGTGGAAAAAAAATTATAAAGTTTGACTGTAAATTGGCCATGGTTGACTTTTTCCCCAATAGAGTTGATTTTTAAGTCAACTGTCCAATTGACTGGGCAAAAATGTGATTCAAGGCTTAAAACTTTGTATGAGAAATATTAGGGGTACAAGAGGGTGTATGAAAGTCACATGAAGCATTTATGGTCCAAAAACCCTTGTTCAAACTCAAATCCTAATTTCAGGTCATCAGTGCAAGATGAGGTCTTGAGCTGAGCAAACCCTAATCCTGTCTGGAGTCCAAGGAGTCTTGTGAGGAAAAAATCTTGATAAATGAGAGGGAAAATTTTGGGGTACAACAGTTGCCCTTGTTCAATCTTCTTGAACCTAAAGAGTTAGATTGGCGAGTTTTCCGTTTGTGACTCGAAGGTAAAAGATGATTGGACACTAGAGTGCCCGTAAATTTGCACTCGTCAAAGCGTAGTTGAGGAAATGGGCTTAAAGATGCTATTCGGAGATGTAATAGAATCTTGTTGGAGATTGGCTTAAAGATGCCATCCAAGTAGGTTGGCTGAGTTGTAAGTTGTAAGTCAAAAGAATGAGTATCAGAATGGTGTCCGCGTCTAGAACGTATCTGAACTGTATCCGGAGACTTGTAATGAGAAGCAGAATAACATCCGTGTCTGGAGCATCTCTGAACTGTATATGGAAGTTGGAATCTGAATGAGCAATAGAATAACATCCGTGTCTAAGCATCTCTGAGCTAGGGAGAATCAGAATAAGTGACAGAATGAAAACCGTGTCTGGAGCGTATCTGGACTGTATGTGAGATCTGAATCTGAATGAGCAATAGAATAACATCCGTGTCTGGAGAATCTCTGAGCTAGGGAGAATCAAAATAAGTGACAAAATGGCAACCGTGTCTGGAGCGCTTCTGGACTGTATCTGAGATCTGAATCTGAATGAGCAATAGAATAACATCCGTGTCTGGAGCATCTCTGAGTTGGGGAGAATCAGAATAAGTGACAGAATGGAAACTGTGTCTGGAGCATATTTGGACTCTATCTGAGATCTGAATCTGAATGAGCAATAGAATAGCATCCGTGTCTGGAACATATCTGAGCTGGGGAGAATCAGAATAAGTGACAGAATGGCAACCGTGTCTAGAGCGTATCTAGACTGTATATGAGATTTGAATCTGAATGAGAAATAGAATATCATCCGTGTCTGGAGCATCTCTGAGCTGGGGAGAATCAGAATAAGTGACAAAATGGCAACTGTGTCTGGAGCGTATCTGGACTGTATCTGAGATCTTTGAACATTGTTAATGATAACTTGTTAATCTTATCCTGAAAAGGGTAAAATGTTAGCTGAAACACAAAGTTATGTTGCATGAAATGTATGATGCAAGATATGTGTTTTATCAATGTTTATGATATATGGATATAATGTATGCGCATGTAAGATGATTAGTTATATTGCGGAGGAAAATAAATCCTTAACAGCTGGGGATAAAAAAAACCCTTGAATGATGCCGGGGAAAATAAATCCTTGACTGCTGAGGATAAGAAAATCCTGGGAGACTGCTGGAGATTAAAAATCCTTGACAACTTCTGTGGGGATGTGAGAATCCTTGATGTCTTGAAGTTGGAGTATTGTCATATACTGCTTGAGTAATCTGCTTGGGGAATCCAGAGAATTTTGACGACTTCTACTGGGGGTTGAGCAATGGAAATCCTTGATCTGCTGGAGAATAAGGAAGACTCTGATGATCTCTGCGGGGAATTAAGAATGAGAATCTTCATTCTGTTGAGGAGTAATGATAACCTTGGTGACTTCACTGGGGAAATGAGAATCTTCATTCTGTTAGGGAGCCATGAAAACCTTGGCAACTTCATGATGGGGAGTAATGAAGACTCTGTGGGGAAGAGCTTACTGCTGGGAGTAGGTTCAGGAGTTTCGGTCGCCTGCCACTCTACTGGGGAGTTATCCTAGGTTGGGGAGATACAAAAGTTAACTGTTATCTGGTTGACTTCCAGGCTTCAAGATAACTTGCTGGAGAAATTGGATGGTTTTCGCTGGGGATTAGATAGTTTAAAGTTTTGACTTGACTGGGGAAGAGGGTTTCATCTCCGCTGGGGATCCGTAACTCAAAGGTTTTGCTCGGCTGGGGATTGGGAGTTTGAAGTTTTAACTCTGATGGGGATTAAGGGTTTGAAATTTAGCTCCACTGGGATATGTATTTCAAGGTTTTAGCTCCACTGGGGATCTAGATGACGTACTGTAGGGATTGCTCCTGGAATAGTCTAAAGAAGCTTTCCTATCCTTTCAGTCTGTCAGTAATTGTTCTTTTCAATCCTGTTTATTTGTAAACATTAATTATGTTCAAATGCATATGTTCATCAATGAATCATTGGACATTTTTGCAAATAAAAACACAAGTGTAAAAGAAAAAGGCAAATAGTTTTTGCACTTTGAAAGAGACATCTTTGTATTTACTTTGAGTATGTGTTTTATACAAAGGAGACATGCACCCTAGTAAGAGGATGGTGTCATAAAAGTAAGAAAAATTTTATACAAAGAAAGATAGCTATGTGTGTAAAAATCCCATGGGGTTCCCATTCCGTTATAGCCTTCGTATCTCTGAATATCTTGTCCATCCATTGCTTCGTCCGAAGATGATTAAATTGATCAGAAGCCCAGAGTTTGTCAGTGAAGAGATTGTCCTTAAAGTGATCTGACGAGACATAGTCATACGCTTTAATTCCCTAACTTTTTCCTGGACAGCCCTTTCGGGTTTTCAGTCCACCGGGAAACCCTTTTTTGCCCAAGTCGCCCTTTCGGGTTTTCACTTGCCGGGTGTACAGATTTTTTTTATTTATCCCTAATTTTTTCCTAAACCGCCCTTTCGGGTTCTCGATTCACCGGGATGCCCTTTTTTTGCCTAGGTGTGTCAACCTAGCGGGTCATTTATGTGTAGCATCTTTTGACTATGTCTGCGTTCGCAGGGTGCGGCAGATCGTCGCCGTCCATGGTGGTTAAGATCATTTCCCCACCAGAAAAGATGTTCTTGATTAGAAATGGTCCTTCATAGGTAGGAGTCCATTTGCCCCTGGGATCACTTTGCGACAAGATAATGCGCTTGATCACTAGATCCCCGACTTAATATGTCTGGCGTATGACTTTCTTGTTGAAAGCCTTGATCATCCACTTTTGGTACGTCTGATCGTGGCAAACAGCAGTAAGTCTCTTCTCGTCAATCAAGTTTAGCTGATCAAGTCGGGTCTGAATCCAATCGTCTTCACTCAAACCAGCACCCTTCATGATTCTCAAGGAAGGAATCTGAACCTCGATAGGTAAAACAGCTTCCATGCCATATACCAAGGAATAAGGTGTTGCCCCAGTTGATGTGCGTGCCGTGGTACGGTACCCGTGAAGAGAAAACGGTAACATTTCATGCCAGTCCTTGTAGGTGACTGTCATATTTTGTTTGATCTTCTTGATATTTTTTTTCGCAGCTTCGACAACACTGTTCATCTTTGGCCGATAGAGAGATGAATTGTGATGTTAAATCTTGAACTGCTCGCACAAAGCGGTGATCATAATATTGTTAAGCTTTGTATCGTTATCAGTGATGATCCTTTCGGGGATACCGTACCGGAAAATAAGATTCTGCTTGATGAAACAGGAAACCACATTCTTAGTAACAGTTGCGAAGGAAGCTGCTTTGACCCACTTGGTGAAGTAGTCAATGGCCACCAAAATGAAACGGTGTCCATTGGATGCTGTAGGCTTGATCTCTCCAATCATGTTAATTCCCCACATAGAGAATGGCCAAGGAGCTGTTAAGACATTTAGAGGAACAGGAGGCACGTGCACCTTGTCTTTATAGATTTGACATTTATGGCATGTTTGGGAATGTTGATAACAGTCAGCTTCCATGGTAGACCAGTTATAGCCTGCCCTTAGAATCTTCTTCGCCATCGTATGCCCGCTAGAGTGAGTGCCGAAGGTACCTTCATGCAATTCAGCCATGATCTTTTCAGCTTCAGCTTTGTCCACACAACGGAGTAGAATAGAATCATGATTGCGCTTGTACAGGATGACATTTCTCAAGAAGAACTTTTTCGAGAATCTCCTTAAGAACTTTTTGTCGGTCACTGAAGCTCCTTCAGGGTATTCTTGAGCCTCGAGATACCTTTTGACTTCATGAAACCATGGCTGGTCCACTACTTCTTCGGTGTTAATCTCGTGACAATGTGCCGGTTCGACCATCCATTCAATGGAGATTTGGGGAGCCTCATTATCCCAGTTAAGTTTAAACATGGATGACGTTGTAGCTAGAGCATCCGCTAGCTGATTCTCTTCTCGCAGGAAGTGCTCGAAGGTGATCTGCTCGAAATGTGGTAACAATGTCAAAACATGTTCTTTGTAAGGGATGAGGTTTGGATGCTTAGTATCCCACTCTCCTTTGATATGACTGATGACCAAAGCTGAGTCCCCAAACACAATCAAGGATTTGATTCCCAAGTCTATGGCAACCTTGAGTCCAAAGATGGAAGCTTCATACTCTGCCATGTTGTTCGTACAGTTAAAGCAAAGTCTGGCTGTGAAAGGTGTATGACAACCTTCTAGGGAGATGAGTACCGTGCCAATACCGTTGCCAAGTGAATTGGAGGCCCCATCAAAGTACATGGTCCATCGGGATCCTTGTTCAGGTCTGTCATATGGTCTGATATCTTAAATGTTGTCCAATGTCACGATGTCTTCGTCAGGGAAGTCGAATCTCATGGATTGGTAATCTTCGACAGCTTGATGGGCTAGATGGTCAGCTAGCACACTCCCCTTTATAGCTTTTTGGGTTGTGTACTGTATATCGTATTCTGTTAGGATCATCTGCCATCTAGCTATTCTTCCAGACAAAGAAGGCTTCTCAAAGATGTACTTGATCGGATCCATCTTAGATATCAACAAATTGTATGAGTCAACATATACTGCCTTAGCCGGAGAGAAGTCCATACCAAAGCGCAGCAAGTTTTCTCGATCAGTGAATATCTGGTTTCACAGTCGGTAAACGTTTTGCTAAGGTAATAAATGGCATGCTCTTTTTGGCCAGACTCGTCATGCTTCCCCAGTACGCACCCCATTGAATTCTCTAGGACGATCAGATACATGATTAGAGGTCTTCCCTCAACGGGTGGCATCAAGATAAGAGGTTCTAGCAAATACTCCTTGATTTTATCGAAAGAAATTTGACAGTCATCATTCCATCGGACTACCTGATCCTTCTTCAACAGCTTGAAGATTGGTTCACAAGTAGACGTTAGGTGAGAAATGAACCTTGCAATGTAGTTTAGGCGTCCCAAGAAACCTCTGACCTCCTTCTCAGTGCGAGGAGCAGGCATTTCTTGTATAGCTTTGACTTTGGCAGGATCAACCTCGATGCCTTTGTTGCTGAAAATGAAACCTAAGAGTTCACCAGACCAGACTCCGAATGTACACTTGTTTGGATTCAGTCTGAGCTTGTACTCCTTCAACCTGAGAAACAGCTTTTGCAAGTGATCAAGGTGTTCTTCTTCAGTTTGTGATCGGGCTATCATGTCATCTACGTAGACCTCTATCTCATGGTGTATCATATCATGAAACAAAGCTACCATGGCGCGTTGATAGGTTGCCCCGACGTTCTTCAGTCCGAATGGCATCACTTTGTAGCAGAACGTACCCCACTGTGTAACAAAAGTAGTTTTCTCCATGTCCTCAGGTACCATTTTGATCTGGTTATAGCCTGAGAATCCATCCATGAAAGAAAATACTTTGTGCTAAGCTGTGTTGTCAACCAAGATGTCAATGTGCAGAAGTGGAAAGTCATCTTTAGGGATGGCCCTGTTTAAATCTCTATAATCCACGCACATTCTCACTTTGCCGTCCTTCTTAGGCACGGGCACAATGTTAGCAACCCATTGTGGATAGGAAGTAACAGCCAGAAATCCAGCATTGAACTGCTTCATAACTTCTGCTTTGATCTTCTCGGACATGTTAGGTCTCATACGGCGGACCTTTTGTTTCACTGGTGGACAGTCTTCTCTTGTGGGTAGACGGTGTACCACAATGTCTGTATCGAGTCCCAGCATGTCTTCGTATGACCAAGCGAAGATCTCAACATAATCATGCAATAGCTGAATTAGGCGCTCCTTGACACTCGGCTCTAGATTGGCACCTATCTTGATTTCCTTTTTATCTTCCTCAGTACCCAAGTTGATCGTATCCAACTGCTCCTCATGAGGCTGAATTGCTCTTTCCTCTTGCTGTAAAAGTCTGGCAAATTCCCCTGGCACCTCACAATCTTCCTCACCTTCATTTTCTTGGTTGATCAGATCTTCAGAGTCACTGAAGGCTATAGCAGTATCGTTACCCATGGGTTCCGGAATGGAAGGGTACCTGCATTTGTGAGTGTGGGTGTGTGTAAGGGATAACCATCTTAAAACAACAAAATGTAAAAGAAAGACAATGAGCAAAAAGTGTTTAAATATGAAAAGCGTCCATGATTCATTAAAATGACATATGAAAATGAAATAAGAACCCTTACAAATGGACCTATGTGTCTCGGGTAAAACACAAGGTTGAAAAAAGTACGAATTGTTTGTGAATTATTACAGTCCAACAGAAATGGAAAAGGTAAATTACTGCGGTATGAAAGTAATCGGAACAAAGTCTTTCGCTTCCCAGTTGCACAGTCCTCCGTCAACAGTAGGGAAAATCCAGTCTTCCAAGTTGCCCTCTTATTCACTGTCCTCCAGTGCATTAACCCCTTGGTGGCTGATCTTCACAGGTGGCCCTCTGGCATGGGAGTAGAGCACGGCCTTCTGACCAGTCGAAGTAAATCCCAAGCTGAATTTGTCTGTTTTGAAAGGAAAGCCGGGAAGCTGCCCCCAGATTATGGACCCGCCTTCTTCCACTACTGCCCTAGCATCCTTTAAAGAAGACATCCGAGGCGGAGGTCTTGTGATCACAGGTACAGAGGCCACTGTCTTGGTTGCTGCTATCTCTTCAGAAATTTCCTCAAAGTGTTGGAAAGGTGTTTCGATGAATTCACCATCCAACTCCACATAACGGAAGGAATTCAGATGACTGATCATGTACTTCTCTTCAGATGACAGGGTACTTGAGCATTTGATGCAGAGTAGAAGTGACAGCTCCAACATGGTGGATCCAAGGTCTTCCCAACAGGCAAGAATAGGAAGGACGGATGTCCATCACATAGAATGTTGAATTGAACGTCTGGGTACCCACCTTGATCGGGATGTCCACCTCTCCATGGACCATCCTCTTAGAGCCATCAAAGGCTCTGACAATGATGTTGCTGGGTTTCAGGGTTAAGCCTTCACAATCCAATTTATCCAAGGCTTTCTTCGGCAAGACATTTAGAGACGACCCAGTATCAACCAAAACATGAGCTAGGGTGGTTACCCTACATTCCACCGAGACATGCAAAGCATCATTATGTTTTCTCCTTTTCGAAGTTAGATCTGCATCGGAGAATCCTAGACCATTGTCAACTGTTAAACTAGCCACACATTCTTGGAACTGATCAGCGGAGGTTTCTTGTGGCACGTGGGCCGTCTTCAAAAACTTAACCAAAGCTTTAGCATGTGCCTCGGAGCACAACAACAAGGCTAACATAGAGATTTTGGAGGGGGTCTGCCCCAGTTGTTCAACAACATCATAATCACTTTTCTTAATGATCCTCAGAATTTCTTCCAACTCTTTCTGGGATGTTTCAGGAATGACTATTGATTGAGCCTTCGTCAAGACAGGCTCCTCTTAAACATTCTTTCCTTTTTTCTCAGCAGCAGAAATAGGGATGGGAATTGCATTGTCATTGTTGGCGAGTACACTTGCAGGTACAGTTACTGGTATATGTTTAATCTTCGGAATGGCCGCGGGTCCAAAGACTACTGTTGGAGGAGCAATCTCTGGAGAAAATATTATTCCACTACGGGTAACTTTGCTTGTTCCGGCAATGTTACTGATGTCGGGGTTATCTTCCTCAGAGCTTTCTTCTTCAATGGTCTGTTCAATCTGTTTGACACCATGGTAGTAGATTTCTCCACCATAGTTCCATGGTACCATTTTATCGGATTTGTATGTGGTTGGTCCGAGCATTGTTATCTTCAACAGAGTAGTCACTGGAGCAGATGTAATCATAACGGGTTTTTTAGGAACCCTGGAAGGATTGGCGTATATGGCTATTATTGAAACTTTTGGAACTGGAATGGGTGAGACGGGAGCTTTCTCAAACATAATTTCCTTGTTATCAATCAATCATTGGATTCCTTTCTTCAATAGAGGACAGTCAAATGGGGAGGATAGGCAAGCATGGCAATTTTGGTCACATCCTGGGAAGACGCCAGCCTTCAACAAATTCAACTTGATGGTTAAGAGAGAAGTTTATAGTTCATCCATAGTAGAAACAAACAGATCTTCTTCCAAAGCATTGGCATTGTGTCCATTCCTAGGCATTGGGGCAGAGATAACATTCGGCTTTTCAGGAGCTTCAAATTCAACTTCCTTTGCGTCAATTAGATCTTGAATCTTGTTCTTCAAGGCCCAGCAGTTGTTGGTGTCGTGCCCTGGACTTTCTGAGTGGTACGTGCATCTGGAGTTGGGATGGTAGTGTGGAGATGAAGTGTTAGGATTTTTAGGGGCCTCCTTCAGCATGGCCAGGTTTAACTTCAAGAGACGGGGTAAGACTTGAGCATGAGTCATGTTTATTTTGGTGAATTGCCTTACAGGCCTTTCCACTATTTGCTGGTTATTTTTTGGCTGATCATTTCTCGGCTGGTTGTTTCTCGGTTGCTCCGATGCAGACTTCTGAATAATAACGGCCCCCACAGTTGGTCGTCTTTCCATTCTTCCTTGATTTCTCTGGGCATAGACAGCAGACACTTCCTTCTTTCCTGTGAAGGGATTTTTGTGCAACAGGTGAGGCAGACGCGTCTTTCTGAATTTTCCCGCTTCTAATACCGGCCTCCACTCTTTCTCCAGTTAAAATCAACTCAGTGAAACCTGCAGAGGAGCTTCTAATCAGGTGATTAAAGAAAGTACCTGACAGAGTCCCCAAGAACATATCAACTAGCTCTCTTTAAGATAATGGTGGTTGCACCCTTCTGGCCAAATCCCTCCATTTTTGGGCGTAGTCTTTGAAGCCCTCATTGGTATCCATAGCCATACTCTGTAGCTGAGTACGGGTTAGTGCCAAGTCGGCGTTGTATTGATACTTCCTATAGAATGCGGCTGTCAAATCCTCCCAATTATGCACATCAGACCTCTCCAACTGGTAGAACCAATCAAGCTGCGTTCCCGACAAACTATCTTGGAAAAAGTGGACCCACAGGTCTTTGTCAGAAAAATATGGTTGAATTTTCCTGACATAAGATCGTAGGTGCATCTTTGGGCAAGACACCCCATCATACTTAGCAAACAACGACACTTTAAACTTAGGAGGGATTACAATTCCAGACACCAGCCCTAATTCCTCAAAGTCTAGCCCCGGTACTCTCTATATCTCCATAGCAGCTAGATGTTCTTCCAGGTTCTTTTATTTGTCATCGGCCGGAGGGTATTGCTGTTCAGAATAGTCCTCATCTTCTTCTTCTTCTTCTTCCTCAGAATCAGATGGTACTTCCGTTTCTTTTCCTTTTTTACCCCTTCATCAGATGTTGATGGGAATTCCAAAGTCCGTCTAGCTTGTCCTTCAAACCTTCTGCCCATGAGAACCACACCAGCTCGCTTCTTCTTCTTTTTCTCTTTTTCCTTCTCTAGTAGAGTCTTGAGCTCCTCCTGCCCCTTGGCCAAGGTCAAGAGTAGCTGTTGAAATTGTGAATTCTGAGCTTGCAAATCTTTGACTGTTTGTTCAATATCCATCTTACTGAAATAAACAACAGAGAGATGAGGAAACATGGTGTGAAGACCTGCTTATGCATATGATGAATGATATGTATTCATGTAATGCTTTCAAGGATTCAGAAATTCAAATTTGTTTTAAACAAAAAGAAACACACGTCATATTAATAAGATAGAATTTGTTAGTACATCAATGCCTCTTGGGAAAAATAATACAAAATTCTAAGGTAAAAAGACGTTGCGCATCCTCTTTGGTGCAATGTAGGTGTTAAGAGTCTACTCTTCGTGAATTTAAAGAGTGAGTTCCAAAACCTTATTCTCGCTTGCGTAGAATTGGGCTTCGAAAGTATCGCGCTCTCCCTTGAGCTGTATCCAACTCCTTTGTAGGTCTTCGAATGATGTTGGCATATCAGGATGTAGGAGGGTGTATGGAACCTCTCCTTCCATAACAGGCTCTATAATCACAGGGAGAATGTAGGGGTAAGGCATCATAAGACTTTGGGCGCGGGTTCGTACCCACTTGAGGTAAGACTAAAGAGGGATAGAATTCTTGTGTCCCAAGGTCTTACTGTCCACCTTGTTGGGCATTCTCCAAGCTCGGATGAATCTCTGACGGAGTCCTTGGTCGTTGTTGTCGAAGTCGAAAATCAATCCTTGAATCAGTATGTCAAGTGGGCCATCCCTTCGGGCATAACCAAACTGTCTCAGAGCCAAGCAAGGGTTGTAGGTGATGCCTCCCCTAATTCCAAGTAGAGGGACATTAGGGAATTCCCCACAACGGTCAATGATGATGACATTCTCTCTGGATCGAAAACACCAATGAATATCTAAACGGTTAAGTGTCATTAACCGTTGTGACCACCTTAAGCCTTGATCATGCTTCAAAACTGATTGGGGAAGATGAGAAATAAACCATCTTGCCAGTAGAGGAGTGCAACACATTAGAACACCTCTTTTCCTCATTGTACGAGTGTGAAAAGAGTGGAGGATATCCCCAAGCAATGTAGGCACCAGGTTATGGGTCATGAAGATTTTGACAGCACTCACATCTATGAGTTGGTCAGGGTTAGGGAACAAGACCATCCCATAGATGAGAAGAGCTACAATCTCCTCAAAAGCTTGCAATTCCAAAGAATTCCAGCAGCTTTGGGCCTTCTCAAACAAAAACTTTGACAAGAAGCCTTTGACACCACTTCTAGTTTCCTAATGTGTTGTGACATCAGATGAGTGCAAGTGTAAGGCTTGCACAATCTCTTCTGGCTTTGGATCTCTTTCCGTACCGTTGAAGGGTAGTTGATTGAGAATAGGAATCCTCAAGAGTTGAGAAAATACGTCCAAAGTAGGCACAAGTTGGTAGTCAGGAAATGTGAAGCAATGATGCAAAGGGTCAAAGAACTGGAAGAGAACTTTCAGCATATCCTCCTCAGTGTTGGTGGTGACCAAGTTGAGAAGACGACCATGTCTCTAGGTGAATGGAGAATTCTCAGGAATCCTTGAATCTAGATCCTTGAGTTGTGGAGGAATTCTTACAAGGTTGATTTGGATAGTTTTCCTGCGAAGTGAATCTATAACCTACAAAACAAGAACAAAGATGAATCTCCAAAATCCTTGAAATGGTTAGTGGATGCATATGATGTTCATGATGTTATGATGTTATGCACAAGTATATGTACAAGCAAATCACACAAGTTCCTAGTTTAGGCTTGCATGGGTTTTCAAAGGTAAGTACCCTCTTGAAGTTTAGTTGGCTCAACCTGTCCTAGAAATAGTAACCGGGTTCTAAGGAGCTCAATATCACTGGATTGTTTCCTTGTTCATTGTTTCAATTCAGCCTCTTTACTGGCGACCGAAATATTCCAAGGAATCAACCCTCAATGAGTGTAGTATCGAGTATCTACCAACTTCGGACTGCACCAAAGCCGGTCATCTCACTATATTCTAAAAGGCCAAGTTGGTCAAGTAAAGGTTCTAAAAGTCCATTAGTGCCTCATGACATCACTCAACGACCCCGTATTCTCTTTGATTGACTCAAAGGCTACCGGTACCACAAATATGTCGCACTAATATAGCTATTGCTTAGACCATGTCGGTATACCCTGCACAGTTTCCACAACATATTGTTATTTACCTATGAATGTTTCCCAAGTCCGGGTAGAGGATTCAAACCTAAATAATAGAACAAAAGTATAAAGCAAACAAGTCAAGCAAGATAAGCATGTAAAGGTGATCTAAAACCCTAAGGTAACCCCACTTTTATATAAGTCCCCAACAGAGTCGCCAGTTCTGTGATGCGGTGGGAGAACTGAGTTGAGGTTTTGTGTTTGTGTTTTCAAATGTTACGGTTTAGCAAGAGTCGCCACCGACTTTTATTTTATCCAAAAGGAAAGGTAAAAAAGCACAGGAAAGACCTTTGAGATTGTTTTTGGGTTCGGGGGGTAGATTATGAAAAGGGAAGGTGCTAGCACCCTTTTCATCCATGGTTTTCCATGGGCTCTTAGTTACTTGTTTTAGATCACTTGCTTTGCTTTTTAAATTGTTTGAAATGGTGCTTTGCGTGGTTTTGAAATTATTTTGAAAAGAGGCCATTGTTTAGGAAATCTTTGTAATGATTCTCGTTCGTAAGAATGTATACAAAGATGTTTGTCTTTTGAAAATGTTTCAATGTTTTGATAGTTGTTTGGAAATTGTTTTGAAAATGTGTGTGTGTATTTGAAAATAGCAAGGATTGTTTTGAAATTGACCAAGTAACTAGAAACTATCTACCTACTCAAAAGTCTTTCTTGTACATTTTTATTCCTTTGATATTGTTGACCTACTATTGTTTTAGTAGATAACCCTATCTTTGGATGTTAAACGGGACGGGCGTGGGTCATCGTATGACCATGATAGCAATGGTGCCAAGTATCTTAGCTTGTTTGAGGAACCAAGATCATCTTTGTTTTTAGGCAACCTTGTCTAGCGTCATCGAGGGACTATGATCTTTTGTTTTTGTTTTGTTTTGCCAAGATACCTAGCATGCATACCATGGCCATTTAAATTAGGCAACCAAGCGGGTGAAACCCTAGAGGTGCTTGTGTGAGATGTGTTGTCATTTTCATGCTTTTTTTTGTCTTTCATTAGGTCATGGTATTTGTTTGATTTTTGTCTTATCATACAAACCCTAATTTACTAAACACGTATATAATGCGATAAATTGCGTAAAGTAAATCTAAGCTATTACAACAATATTATGGGAAGGGGGATACAAGTTTTTGAATGGGGATATTTGCAAAAAATAAAACCCTAATTCACTATTACAACCCAATTGAATTTATTATACAATAAATAAATAAAGAATTATTTAAATATGCAATAAAATGTAAATATGCAAAAAAATGTTTTGTAATTGTTTTATATGAGAAAATAAAATTATTTAAGTTCTAAAAATAAGAAAAAAATAATATTATTATTTTTGAAAGGGGGAAACCCTAATTTTGTTTTAAAAGAAAATATGTTTTATATTATTAATTTTATCCATTTTTGTTCAAGAAAAATAATAATAATATTATGTACAAAATGTTAAAAAATTAAAATATGCATGAAAATAATATTTTAAGTGTATGAATAATAAAAATAAAAATAAATGATATTTTTAAATTATTTGCTAGTTATTTTAATAAAATGATTTCCATTAACTAAAATAAAACTATTTTACATATGGAAAAAAAATAATAAAAAAATAAATAAAAAAATTGAAAAAAATTAAGAAAATATTTTTGAGATTTTTTAATGTTCAGAAAAAAATATTAAAGTCAATAAACATAAAAGGAATGACAAAAATATGCAAAATATAGAAAATGGGCCAAGGAGGTGCAAAAAGGAAACAAGGGGGTGTGAAAAGAAACAGGCCCAAGGCGGCAGGCCCAGACAACCTTCATCCCTGACCTCTAGCTTCGTCCCAAATGCGCGCTTCTGTGTTCAAAACTTGTTCTTGCTCATGCTTGCATAAAATAAAAAATTAATAACACAAAAAAGGTAGCTCATGAACTCACGATCCCAATGATATAAAGAACATGACCTAACTCTAAAAGACCAAGGAGAATTTTAATGGCCCTAATTTTTGACCTAGTTTTTTCAGCATGTTCAACAACCAAATACTCTTAGCTCAGTTAATATAAATGGAAACTATGCATATGTACAACTTAAGCAAGTTAAGGACTACATTTTTGCTTCACAAATCGTGACCTAAGGATGCCTAAATAGAGAGATAGAAACTTGACAAATACCTTGTTCAGTTGAGTTTGGATATGGCAATGTGGGAACTTTGAGTGAGGCATGAAGATCTTGTGAGCTTCTTTGAAGTTCCCTCAACCTTTTCTAATGCTTAGCTGGTCTTGTAGATGTCTGAATCTTGCTGCACGAGTCAACCTGCAAACCTTAAAAATGAAACTGGTGAAGCTTGAAATAGGGCACACAGTTGCAAGACAAGGGCCTGGACAGTTTATGTGTGATGTATGGAAGGTGTTTCAAGGGTTGAATCAAGAAACGCACGAGCCAATATTGATTTGGCTTGAGATTTACAGAAGCTGCCCTGTTTTGGGAAGAAATGTGGTTTTTTGTGTTTTGGAGTGTTTGAGATGTTAGTAATTTGTGCTTAGGCTTTTTACAATGTTCTGAAGTTGTTTGAAATGATATCAAGTCTTTCCTTTAACAGATACACAAGTTGTATTGACTTTTGCAAGTTTCTTGCTTTTGAAGAAAAGTTTGAGGTGACAATACCAAAGCTTGTACTTGCTAGCTCTAGGGCTGCAAGGAGTTGGTATGCTTTGCCTGATAACTGTGGACCTTGCTTGTAACAAAGAAACAGGTTCAATGCTCAAGGAATTCAAAGTTTGCAAAAGTATGCTTTATCAAAATGGTATTAAAAACTTTATACCATAAATGGATTAATTCTTTGTGCAAAGCTTCATAGGTCAGAATAAAGCCAATATCCAATGTGTTTACATTCAATTTTGGAGTGTAGAAGGGATTAGGATCTGTAATACCAAGTACAAGCATGTTTGAAACTGATTTGCAACTTATAACATTGTGAAAATGCCTTGAACAAAAGTGATAAATTGCGATTTTCCCTTCTTCGATTCTCCCTAACCACAAATGATCTTGGAGAGTTCCTTGACATTTTGGAAAGCTTGTAACATGCTCTACAATCCATCTTTGAAATGAAATTTGATATTACTCTTGGAACTAGGTGAAAAATGTCCATGAAGTTAGGTCAAAAATCTGCCTAAATTAGGGCAAAATTTAACTAAGTTAAAAAGTTTATGGACCCCTATTCACAAAATAATAACTTTAGATCCAAGCATATTTTGGGAAAACTTTGTGAATCAAAGTTGTATATTTCATGGAGGACTACAACGCTCATGTTGGAAGTTTTCTTTGAATCCAATTGGATCATGGTGAAAAAGTTGTGGAAAGTTAGGAAAAAATAAGAAATTTCCATAACTTAGAAAAATTCTAAGTTATGAAAAATTTCAAATTAAAACCCTAATTTTCAATTTTAGGTTTCTTGGTCAACAAGTTTCACATTTTGACAAATCTTGATGAATTATGACCCTTGGTACTTGATTTTGACCAAAAAGTCAAAGTTTGACTTTTCAGTGTACATTTGATTTTTGATCAATTGACTGCAAAATTCATCTGTCAATCCTATGCATTTGAGATATTTTGAACTATGTGATTAGGTCAAGATTATTCCATTGAGTCCTTGTAATCATTCTTGAACCCAATTGGTCATTGGCTAGGTTAAAAATCAGAAATTGCCCTTTTTCAGTCAAAACCCTAATTTTGACCATTTTGCTCTTTTGATGATCTGATCAAGTTTCTTGAGGAGTTGTGATCCAAACTTGATCAAATGGTACATAGGAGCCTAGAATGTTGGTGTGGATCAAAAATTATGAATTTTGACTGTAAATTGGCCATGTTTAACTTTTTCCCCAATACAGCTGATTTTTAGGTCAACTGTCCAATTGACTGGGCAAAAATGTGATTCATGGTTTGAAACTTGGTATGAGCAATATTAGGGTTACAAGATGGTGCATGAAAGTCACATGAAGCATTGATGGTCCAAAAATCCTTGTGCAAACTCAAACCCTAATTTCAGGTCATCAGTGCAAGATGAGGTCTTGAGCTGAGCAAACCCTAATCCTGTCTGGAGTCCAAGGAGTCTTGTGAGGAAAAAATCTTTATAAATGAGAGGGAAAATTTTGGGGTACAACACTTGTAAGATGTGATAATTTAATTTAGAATGGTTGAAATGTGTTTTCTACTGACCTCCGTGACCTCTGATTGTATTCTTCTCAAGCTTCCATGATCCTCGATTGATATTCAATTGTCAACTCAACATGGTGATAAATAGGAGCAACATTCCTCTGATTCTTTTGACCAAATTGTGCATATGCCTCTTTCCTTTTGTCTATCATGACTAATCTTTGATAATTGCTATCATGTTTTTCTCATTTCATTATGGTGTCCCCATCCATCCCTTATGTGAATCACCATTCTATTTATGAGAATACTAACTTGGTTATTGAATGTGCGAGGTACTTTGAGGAAAGTTTCTATTTTTGGCTTGGGGCTACTGTGTTTCACTTTATTTGTGGAACACAACTTATTACTTTGGCATTATTCTTGTGTTTGGCATGTTTGTTGGTTTATGCAGGATATATACATGTGATTATGAATGCTATACATTGCCTATAGGATATGTTCATATATGTAAATTTCAATACTTATATCTTGATGGCGTAATTTCTGACTTGATTGGTCTACTGATGCCAGCTTGCTTGAAGTTCTCTGGGTTTCTTTTATTCTTGCTCATTTGCTACGGATAGTTATCCGTTTGGTATTGCACTATTTCCTTTCTTCCATGTTCATTTTGCATAGTTCTATGATTGCATGATGGGACCTCTGTTGTTGATATATGTCAGGAGACCCTCTGGTTTTTGTCTGATACATGTGTTGTGATTGCTTTTGATCGATGAGTCACTCAATTTAGAAATTGAGATCACGACTTCGCTCTCATTGCTTGTTCCCTATAGGATGTTTATTGCTTTTCTTCTTTAACTGTTGATCGATGAGTCACTCAATTTAGAAATTGAGATCACGACTTCGCTCTCATTGCATGTTACCTATAGGATAGTTTTGTTAAGCTTCCTTTGACATTTTAATTAAGATAGGAATCCATGTATGCTTACATAGGGTAGGATTTTCCTTTATCCTCAACCTTAGGACCAATCATTGTATGATAACACTAGGGATAGTGCTAGGCTAGTTTCCCTTAGTTGTTTTTTTCTTTTCCTTTGCATTTTGCATCTTAAAATAAAAATTGTTTTCTTGGCAAATCATAAAACAGCTCTAATAAACTCAAACCCTTCTTCAAGGTAAAAGATACAAACTAATCTTACTTTGTCGATGTTCCTCTTGGATCTGCTTTTAAGCCTGGTTTAGCCTATGTCTCGCCATCGCACATTTGTTTGAAGATGATGTTTCGCCATCGCACATGTTTTGTTATCCTACTTTGATTCCCAATATCATTTTTAGGTGTGATGTTTTGTCATCCGATTTATTGATGTTTCGTCATCTTCGCCATGATATCTTATTATCTTTTAGCCGATGTCTCGCTATCGCATATTTGTTTGAAGCCGATGTTTCGCCATCGCACATGTTTTGTTATCCTACTTTGATTCCCAATATCATTGTTAGGTGTGATGCTTTGCCATCTGTTTTATTGATGTTTCGTGGTAGAGGACGTGGACGAGGTTATATGAATACTTATAGATATCCTAGATATGACCATAATAATTGGAATCGCCAAGAAAAGGGTAAGTATATCCAAGAAGGTCCCTCGAGAAATTATGAGGATTATGTTACATGTGTGAAAAGAAAGATCACTAGTCTAACGTGTGGGGTACATCAAAATATTTGTGTAAAAGGCAAATGGCATATGTAGAGGAAAAAGGAAAAGTAGTGAATTTTAATGAAATTGAACCCATAAATGATAATACCTATTTTGAGACTGTTGATTTCGTTGAAAAGGAACAATGGATTAAGTAACTATTTGAATAATGTGTGATGTGCTTGTATTAATTTTATATTTGGACTATGTATCAACTTAAGAATTTGTATGTTGTTTAGTGTATCTTATGTTTGCATCAAATAATAATTTTAAATATGTTATTGATTTACTCTCTATTTAATCTTATTTCTATTTCAAAAGGGTTAGAAATGGAACACGCCAAAGATATTTGTATTTCGAACAGTGGAACTACCCATTCAATCCTTAAAAGTAATAAATTTTTTACTGAAATAAGTCTCACTAAAGTTATAATAAATACAATCTCAGGTCCTGTATATTTGATACAAGGAACAGGTAATGCTACGTTCATATTATCAACTGGACAAAGTTTGTCATTAATAATGCTATATACTCTCCAAAATCAAAGAGAAATTTGTTAAATTTTAATGACATATATTGTCACAGATATATACTGAAACTACAACTAAAGGTAACATGAAATATATTGATATCACTGCTAATGATTTGGGAAAGAAGAAAACTTCAGAAAACTACCAAAATTGCCTTTTTAATTACATTATACATATACATGAAATCGAATGAAAATTAGTAGTAATAGGAGATCCCAAAATTGTGACTTTATGTCATGACCGTTTAGGTCACCCTGGTTCAACAATGATGCGTAAAATAGTTGAAAGTACACATAGTCGTCCATTGAAAAGTTTAAAACTTACATGTTATTTCTCATAAATTATGATTGGCATGAATTTTGGTAAAACTAACTTTGTGGCAACATGTTGAACAAGATGTTTCAAGTTGAAAATTCAACATGTCGAGTGTAATGTCCTAACCAGAAGTATATGACATCTGGTCTGTTACAGTTTTTTATTTTGGAAAATATTTCAACTTGCATTTTCAACATGTCGAATTTGTTGTCCTAACCAGAAGAGCAGGACATCTGGAATATTATAGTTTTGTAGTTGGGAAGTTATTTCAACTTGTTGTTTGAACATGTCACTGGGATGTCCTAACCAGAAATATCAGACATCAGGTCTTCTACAGCTCACCGTTTGGATTCAGTTGTTTTAATTTAATTACTGGATATTCTGGGAATATTTAGTAATCCTATGTGGCGTCCAAGATTGATAAATCAAAGATTTTATATTGATATTCAAGATATTCAAAGTTCTAAATATGGAGATATTTTAGGAAATCTTTGATTGAAGACCTATTTTCTTGGAGAAGTTTTCGCAGACTTTGTGCAGTCTCTCTGCTACATTTTTGAAGCTCAAATCCAGTTGGGAAAAGGTTAAAAATAGAAGTGTTTGTAACCTAGATTTGTACCATATGAGAATTGAAAAGATGTAGTTATTAGGGATGAGTATGTACCACTCTCTAGGAGAGTTGGTTGTGTGTTCCACTCGGTTTTGAGTTGGATTGATGTTATAGAGTTGTAGTCTCTATTATGGTTCTCCTTGAAGCTTTTAAGCAAGAGGTAGTATTGTTCTTGAAGGAAGCTTTTAAGCAACTCAAAGTATTGTTCTTGATCAAAGATGTGAAGCAAGATCAAGTATGTTGTTCTTAATCAAGGAGTGTCTTGATTAAGGTGTTTATTTGTATTTGAAGTGTGATCTTCATTTAGGTGAAAGATCGTTGATATAGTAACTCGGATTGGAACTATTAGACATCGCTGCGGTGATTGGAATTGAGTGGGTATACTCATATCTAGGAGTTCTTAGGTAGAAGTTGCATTAGGTAGAGATTGAATGATAAGTTGTAAATGGGGGAGTTAAGCTTTGAATTAGTACTACTGATAGTGGATTTCCTTCCTAGCTTGGTAGCCCCTAGAGTAGGTGTTGTTGTCACTGAACTGAGTTAACAATTCTGGTGTTGTTTATGCTTTTTAGTACTGTTTTATATTGTTTATGCCTTGCCATGTTGTTTATGTCAGAACAGATGTCTCGACATCCTATAGGACATATGAGTTTTGTCCAACCAGAATTTCAATTAGTATCAGAGCATGCATCCTGTTATGTTTCGGGGTGAGATCCTGGGATGATACTTTTTGTTCATGGGCAATGAAAGAGGTATCTACTTAAAAGTTGTTTGAACTTGGAGAGTTCATATTGATGTTTGAATGGTCCCTTGAAGTGGAGGATGGACTATTCGTGACAGGGTTGTGTTGGACCTATTTGTTGTTATCAGGCTTGTAGCTTTGGTGGTAAGCTACTGTGTTGGGTTTGATTTATTTTCAAACCTAGGTTGGATTTTGTTTGCACTTGAATTGTGATAGTGCAATATGTTGTGCCTGAAGACTGTTGATGAGTGTTTGTTGTTGTGTATTCCGGTGCATGGTATCTCTTGTAACCCTAGTTGTTCCTTGTGTCAAAAGTAAAGGAAGGACATTAGGGTTTAGTCTCCTCAGCAGATTTGGTGTGTGATGATGTAGTATGCAAGACAACCTCAACTAACTCTGTGAAGTTGCCAATTGTACTCAAGTTTGTAGACGAAAGTTTAGAGCCATTTATTTTGGCGTCTAGTAGAGTCTTCCTAATACTTGACCTAATTAGGAAAGTGACTCTAAGTCTTGTTGTTGTTTGGTACTGCTGGAGCTTGGAATATTTTTGAGGATCTTGAAGGTGATAAATGGTTTTTTTTCTATAAGTAGGTGTTGTACCCCAAAATTTTCCCTCCCTTTTTACTCAAGACATTCTCCTAGGGTTCTCAAATGCTCAAGGTTGCTCAAGGATTGATCATAAAAATTCTTCTCCTAAGCAAATGACCTACAATTAGGGTTTCATCTTTCTCAAGGAAGTTTGGGTTTCTAAGGCCTCTAGTGTTTTTCATGGTTTCTTATATGTCTATAAGAATGCTCATACTAAGTTTCATGCCTTGCATAACAAGTTTTCTTAGTCAACTGCTTAGATGACTGAAAATCAACTGCATTGGGCAAAAATTAAACCATGGTCGACATAGATTTAAACCTTAAGAGTTTTGGTTAACATCAAGGTTTTGAGTTGATATTCGTCATTTGATTAAGGGTTGATCATGATTTATAAAGGAAAACTCTCAAATCATCAAAAGTCAAAAGTTGCCAAATTAGGGTTTTCTTTAGGAGAAGTCAACTAAACTTTTACAAAGCATAACATTCACATGCTTCATCAGATTCTCCTCAACCAAAGCTTATTTTGAAGGAAATTAAATTCTCTACAACTTTGACTCTAAGCTCAAGTCCAAAAAATGCTTCATTTGAGAGATATGGGCCAATACATTATAGGTCATTTCAAAAGTTAACAAAAAGACACTTTTTGTCAAGGAAACTTACATCAAGATAAATTCTTCAAAAGCAAAAGTGATCAAAATAGGGCTTGTATGGGACATCTTGGGCTTTACAAAAAGTCCCATATCGCCTTCAAATGATGAAAATTGAGAGAGTTATGATTAGTGCAAGTTGGGAAATTTTAAGCAAATGCATGAAACCAAAAGTGACTAAACTTGGATTTTGGGCTAATGGGATATTGTTTCAAAGTCCAAAAGTTTTTTGTAGCCTATAATGGACCTCAAATCTTACTCATGCACCCCTTGACCTTTTATTCTATTTATTTTGATTTTTTATTCATTATTAATTCAAAATAAAAAAATATAAGAACAAGGTTTTTTTATACAAGTCCAATCCCATTATATATTGACCTAATTCTCTTCTATATATTGCATGCATTCAGACAAAGAAAAACCACAAAACCTTATGCAAGAACGCCCTTCCAAAAACTCCAAAATCATTCATATTAGATCAACTTGTAAAACTTATTTGCATCCATTTTCGAAGCACTCTAACCATTTCATTCATTTCCAGGGATGCAATAGGGTAAGATTGAACCATTTGCAGTGATCCAAAGGGCCTGAAATGCATAAACATGCATCACCGATTTACCTTATTGCATGATTTTTGTATTTTTTTTTCATTTGTGTTTTAACATGTACTAATTGTATTAACGTGTTCATCTTGTATCAACATGCATGAATAACCTATCGCGGGAGTCCCATAATGGCCAAACTATGAACAACCATGTTCATACATATTGGCCTTATTTTTGTCATAGCTCAAAACCTAGCGTGATTCAGCCTGAAGTAACTGGTCCATTGAATTTGCAAGCCTTTATTTAGGGAGTTAGGGTCCCTCTGGATCTCTAATGCTTATTGTTTTACAGGAACAAGAAAGATACTTATCGGAGAAGACAACCGGAGCTAGGGCTCTGGCGCCTCTGCGGTCATTCCATATGATTTTATAATATATATGTTTCATTTCAGTTTAAACACTGGATGTATCACCATCTCAGTGGTTAAAATGCGCACGTTAAGACATTGGTGTCCTAGGTCACGGGTTCGATCCCTTATTTTGCAAATTTTGTTTCATGTTTTATGATTCTTGCAGATCCAGTGTAGCGCGCCCCATACAACAGCCATGCACATTGCCACGCCTCACCATCAGATCTGTATAGATCTGGTCCAACGATTCCAGATCCACAAGCACACGTTGCACCCTCTATGGGTGAATGAACTAGATCCTTGGGGCCTCTCCTTATTGGGCCTAACAAATTTCAATCTGCACCCTCCCAAATTGCTTCAAATCAGACCCGATTGTTTTTTTCTCTTTTTATACTTTCTTCCTTTCTTTTAATTATTTATTTTTAATTTTTAATTAAACTAAAAAATTAATTTAGGTTAATTAATTAGGTTTAGTTTTAATCACCTTTTTTAATTTAGTTAATTAACTAATTAATTTTCTAATTAAAATTAATTAGATTTTTAGGGTTTTTTAGTTAAATTAATTGAGTTTTATTATTACTAAAATTAATTAGTTTTCTTAGGTTTTTTTTAATAAAATTCATCACAAACCATTTTTTCATAAAAATACCAAAAAAATATTTTCTTTTCTTTTTTTTTATATATTGTTAGGTCAACTGTGCGAACGTAACTTTTTTATTATTTCTTGCATTTCTTTTCATTATTATTGTAACTGTTTCCTGTGATGTAATAGTAATTAGGATTTACTTTCTCGTATTTTTTCTACTTTTATAACTCTCCCAAAGCGATGTAATAGGTTTAGGTTTATTTTCCGCTTTTACTTTCTACACATTTACTTCTTTTCTATTTTTGATATATTATTGTTAGTAATTAGGTCTTGTATGGAAAGACTAAAAAGAAATGATAACTAACCCTAATTTCAAATATAAACATAACTGAAAACAAATCACCACACACACTTGCACCTCTAGGGTAACCTTCCTTGTTGCCTCGGAAAATAATCACGTCCCTCGAAAGTGGGGACGCTTTAGCAAAGTCCCTCAAAAACAAAGATCATAGTCTCTCGATGACCCGTTCAATGTTGCCTTCGGTAAATGATCTAGTCCCTTAATGATAATTACTAAAGCATGCCTACCAGTTGCCTTCAATGATTGTACGATGACCCACGTCTGTCCCTTCACATCCAACGATAGGGCTTCCTACTAAATAATGGTAGGATAACACGATCTAAAGGAGGATGAAATTAGAAGAAAGACCTTGATTAGGTAGAACACTCATAATCGCTTGCTCACAAACATTTTTAAACAAAATGTTTTCACAAACACTCTTCAAAAATATTTTCAAACCAAAAAACACTTTGTACGCATTCTCGAGGAAAGATACAAGAATCATTACAAAGTTGCCTCATATTGGCATTTTTTAAAAATATTTTCAAACACACAACACAACCCTTTTCATTACCTACCCCCCGAACTCAAAATCTTCAAGGTCTTTCCTGTTCCTTTCACACTTTCCTTATTGGATAAAAGAAAAGTCTATGTCAACTCTTGCTATCCGCAACATTTATGATAAAATGAAAAACTAAGTCAGTTCTCCCATCATATTACAGAACTGACGACTCTGTTGGGGAGAACTTAAAAGAGGGGTTAACTCAGAGTTAGATCATTTTATCTGCTTTGTTTGAATTGCTTGCTTTATCTTTAATGGGTTGCTCGGGTTTGTTTTTTGTAAAAATCCTATACCTGGATCTGAGGGTACCCTTAGGTAAGTAACTATAAATCATGAAAACTGTACGACATAGACCGATATGGTTGGAGTGATGGCTACATTAGTGCGACACAATGGTTTATACTGGTGTTCTTTGAGTCACTCCAGCATAACACTAGGCTGACGCATGGTGTCATAAGCACTAACTGACCTTTAACACCTTAATTGACCCAACCTAGCCTTTAGAAGGTAGTGAGGTGGCCGACTTTGGTGCAGTCCAAAGTTTGTTGATACTTGATGCTACACTCATTGAGATTCGACTCTCGGGATATTTCGGTGGAAAGTCAGTTGCACTGCTGAAACAAAGCCTGTGAGAAAATCGATGATATGAGACTCCTAGAACCCGATTACTATTCTTAGGACAGGTTGAGCCAACTGAACTTCAAGAGGGTACTTACCTATGAACCTCATGCAAGCCTTAAACCTAAGGCTCTTGTGTGCTTTGTTTGCGTTTGTTATCTATTCAAACATGACATCGTAACATCATGACATCATGCCATATCATTTTCATTTACCCTTTCAAGGATCTCAAGGGCCTGTCATACAGGTTGTCCTGAACCAGACATCTAGCAAGGGGAAAGGGGATTTATTTTCCTCTAACCAGATGTCGTCAAAGACCAAAGTATGTTCTTTTGAGTCTAAGGCTAGTACCCACTCGAAATGGTCAAATTAACTGTCATAGAAGGACTTCTAAAGATGCAAAGTTCTTCAGTCAAAGCTGCAGCCAGACTCAAATTCTAACATTTTGTTTCTGTTTATCTCGCATGATCCTTGAAAACATTGCATCCATATATCATGCACATCATCACATGACAAGTTTCCAAAACAGGTTATCTCATCTTCTTACTGTTTATTTCAGTAAAAGATGGCCCTCGAATAGACCGTGAAAGATCTTCAAGCTCAAAACGCCTAATACCAAGAGATACTCCTGAACTTAGCCAAGGAGCAGCAAGAACTGATGACGCTCATCACCAAGAAGAAAAAGACTAGGAAATTGGCTGGTATCCTTAACATCGGCAGAAGGTTTAAAGGTCCTCCTAAACAGGCTCAGAGCTGTGATATTTCCTCTGATGAAAATGACAATCAGGGTGAAGAAGACAAGAGTGTGAAGACTGAGAGAGGTAGCAACCTTGGTGTTATCCAAGATTTTGATGAAGATTACTCTACTGAACAGTACCCTCCCGTCGATGACAGATACAAACAGTTGAAAGATCGCTTTAATGCTATGGAAATCCAGAAAGTGCCTCAGTTAGATTTTGAAGTGTTGGGTCTTATCTTGGGGGTTATCATCCCTCACAAATTCAAGGTCCCTACTTTTTCCATATATGATGGTATTTCTTTTCCTAAACTTCATATGAGGTCTTAAGTTTGAAAGATCCAACCCCATACTGCTGACAGAAAGTTATGGGTTCACTTCTTTTAAGGGAGCTTATGTGGGACACAATAGGAATGGTTCTATCAACTGGAAGGAACCAGTATATGTACTTGGGAAGAATTGGCTGCTGCTTTTTAAAAGCAATATCAATACAATGATGACCTTGCAGTAAGTCGTGTGCAACTACAAAGTATGACTATGGGCTCGAATGAAGGGTTTAAAGAATATGCCAAGAAATGGAGAGATCTGGCTAGAAGAATTCAACCTCCTCTATCTGATAGGGAGCTGGTTGATACGTTCATGGGAACGTTGACAAGGCCTTTCTTTAATCATTTGATCGGAAGTTCTTCATCTGGTTTTACCAAATTGATATTAACAGGTGAGCATGTCGAAAATGGTATTCGAAGTGGAAAGATTCTAGTGGCTGCATCTTTGAGTGCTGTAAAGAAGACATTCAATAGTAAAAAGGAAACAAATGTTGTGTATGGATAAAAGGGTCATACTTGAGGTAATCATAATCCATCTGTAGGAGTTGTGATGATTTCTAATCCTGCACCTGTTCAACAACACCAGCAAAAAAATCAACATAGGTCAGAGGCACCTAGAAGACAGTTTACAAAGATCAACATGTCATTGTCTCAGGAATTACAACATTTACTGAAAGCATACCTGATTACACTGAGGGATCCTCCTCAGAGTCCCAACACCGCCTCTCCTCGCTATAATCCTAATGTGAAATGTGCCTACCCTTCCAATAGCCTCGGGCACGACACCAATAGCTGCTGGGATTTAAAGAACAAAATTTAAGACATGATTGACAATAAAGAAATTAAGTCCGATCCTCCGAAGAGCCCCAACGTTATTACTACACCAATGCCCAAGCACGACAAAGGAATTAGCATTATAAATGATGTTATTTATGTTTTTACTGTAAGTGATTTGGCTACTCCCCTCCCGATTATCAAGAAGAATCTACTACAGGCCAGTTTATTTTTGGGTTTCATTGAAAGATGTTACTGATATACAGCCCAACCCAATGACTGCAAGTTGCTAGAAGAAGGAATTCAGCGTCTAATGGATAATCACCTAATTCTAGTTGAGAAGATTTTGTCTGTTGAGAATTTGTTGCAAGACTTAGAGCTGGAAGAGGTATCTCTAATATCCGACACTCCTATCAGGATCACTTCCAAGGGTCTTGTAAGGATCACTGCCAAACCCAAAGCTTCTCCTATGATAATTACCACACCCATACCAATTTCATATTCGGCGGACAAAGCTATCCCGTGGAACTATGGATCCGACGTCTACTACCATGGTGTCAACCAAGAACTATCAACTACTGAACATGAAGACACTGAAGTTACTGATCCCACTATTGACAATATTTCCGGAACCAGTAAGGTTACTAGAAGAGGAAGGTTTTTCTCCCCGGAAATCTCTCCAAAGACTACTGCCACACAAGTTCGAGCCACTGCGACTGAGTCAACTACTGAGGCTCGGAGAAAAGCGCAAATGATGGAGCCTGCCCAGGTGGAGGCACCTAAAGAAGTTACCACTGATGATACTTCCAAGCAAGAGTTGGAGGAGGTATTAAAGATTATCTGTAAAAGAGATTACAAGTTTGTTGAACAGGTGGGGCAGACCGTCTCTAAGATCTCCATGTTATCCCTTTTACTATGTTCTGAGGCCCATGCTTAGGCTTTAGTGAAGTTCTTAAAGTCTGATCACGTGCCACAAGAAATCTCCACCGATCTATTTGGAAGTTATGTTGCTAGCCTAACTACGGACAATGGGCTAGGCTTTTTTGATGCCGACTTGATCCCTGGAGGAAGGAACCATAATAAGGCCATGTATGTCTCTATTGAATGCATGGGAACTACTTTAGTGCATGTATTGGTTGATACATGTTCCTCGTTGAATGTCTTACCAAAGGGTGCTCTTGGCAGGCTTGACTGTGAAGGGGTTGTGTTGAAACCCAATGATATTATAGTCTGAGCCTTTGATAGGTCAAAGAGGATGGTACACGGAGAGGTGGATCTCTCGATTAAAGTTGGTTAACAGGTTTTAGATTCTACCTTCTATGTAATGGATATTAGACCAGCTTATTATTGTTTACTTGGATTCCCTTGGATTCATAGGGTAGGCGCTGTTACCTCTACGTTGCACCAAAAGCTAAAGTATCCTGTGAAAGGAAGGGTTGTTACAGTATGCGGTGAAGAGGAGTATATGGTGAGACACTTAAACTTATTCCGTTATGTAGAGGTGGATGGAAAATTCATTGAGACTCCCTGTCATACTTTTTAATTAATCCCTCCTACCACTACTAAAGATGTTTATGCTATTCCCAAGGTTACCAGGGTTCCTCTCAGAATGGATTCTTTGAAGGATGCTAGAGCTGTCGTGGAAGAAGGTGGTTGCATTACTTGGAGCTAGCTTCTTGATATTTCGTATAAATTTGACAAATTTGGTTTGGGTTTTACTGCAGAAGTTCAGAGGGCTATTCATCGTGCTTGTGCCAGAAGACCACCATTCCACATCAGCAACAACAGAGTCAATGCGATAGAAGATGCTGACAGTGACTACGACCTAGACAGTTGGATCTTTCCCACCATTAACAATAGACTCAACAGCTGAAAGACTGAAGTCTTCATCTCAATCTCCTTTAGTCAGGAGTAATTGTTATTTTCTGTTTATTGCTTGCAAAGTTTTGGTTATGTAATGTTTAAACAATCACTTAGGCCTTGCGCCTTACCCAGAGTATAATGGTTCATTCGTTAGGGTTGTCATTTCATAAACATATTTTAATTTAATAAAGCATTGGACGTTTTTCATTCAAATTTTGTGATCTTTGCCTTTATTTTATTTTTATTACTTTCAAATAGATATGTGTTCTTACACACACCCACACAATAAATTACAGATTCACATCCACTCTGGACCCCCTTGATAACGATTCTACTATTGCCACTTATGACTTTGAAAATCTGATCTACCAAGCCGAGGACGAAGGTGGGGAAGATTGTGAAATACCTAAAGAGTTTTCCAAATTGTTAGTGCAAGAGGAAAAGGCTATACAACTGCATGAAGAGTGGGTCGAGGTTGTAAACATGGGTGCTGAAGAAGACATGAAAGAAGTCAAGATAGGTGCCAAACGAGAGAACAATGTCAAGAATAGGTTAACCCAGATGTTTCAGGACTATATTGAGATCTTTGCTTGGTCATGCGAAGACATGCAAGAGCTCGATACTGATATTGTGGTTCACCGTCTGCCAATGAAAGAGGGTTGTTCTCCAATAAAGCAAAAGGTCTGTCATATGCGTCCCGAGATGTTAGAGAAGATCAAGGCTGAGGATATGAAGCAATTCAATGCAGGTTTCTTGGATGTTACAACATATCCTCAATGGGTTGCAAATGTGGTTCTAGTAACTAAAAAGGATGGCAAAGTACGTATGTGTGTAGACTACAGGGATCTAAACAGGGTGAGCCCCAAAGATGACTTCCCGCTTCCACATATTGATGTTCTGGTCGACACCGCTCAACATAAGGTATTCTCTTTTATGGATGGCTTCTCAGGGTATAATCATATCAAGATTGCACCCGAAGACATGGAGAAGACTACTTTTGTCACACAGTGGGGCACTTTCTGCTACAAGGTTATACCTTTTGGGCTGAAGAACGTCGGTGCAACATATCAGTGTACCATGGTAGCTTTGTTCCATGACATGATCCATCACGAGATAGAGGTCAACATCGATGACATGATATCCAGATCCCAGACCAAAGAGGAACATCTTGACCATCTACATAAGTTGTTTGAGAGGCTAAAAAAGTACAAGCTAAGGTTGAATCCGAACAAGTGCACCTTTGGGGTAAGATCCGGTAAAATCCTAGGTTTCTTTGTCAGTGGAAAAGGTATTGAAGTTGATCTTGCCAAGGTCAAAGCTATTCAAGAAATGCCCAATCCCCATACTGAGAAGGAAGTAAGAGGTTTCTTGGGACGACTAAATTATATTTCCAAGTTTATTTCCTATCTGACCGCTACTTGTGATCCGATCTTCAAGTTGCTGAAGAAATATCAGGTAGTGAAGTGAAACGAAGACTGCAAATAGCCTTTGAAAAAAAATCAAGGAGTACCTCTTAGAACCTCCGATTCTAATGCCACCAGTTGAAGGAAGAACTCTGATCATGTACCCCACAGTGTTAGAAAATTTAATAGGTGTGTACTAGGCCAACATGACGAGTCTGGTCGAAAAGAGTAGGCAATATACTACCTTAGCAAAAAGTTTACCGAATATGAAACAAGATACTCACTACTCGAGAAAACTTGTTGCACTTTGGCATGGGCTTCTCGCCGACTAAGACAATATATGTTGACCCATAACACTTTGTTGATCTTTAAAATGGATCCCATAAAGTGTATATTCAAGAAGCCCGCTCTCTCCGGAAGAATAGCCCGATGGCAAATGGTCTTATAAGAATACGACATTCACTACACCACTCAGAAAGCAATCAAAGGGAGTGTACTGGAAAATCATTTGGCTCATCAAGCCATAGTCAACTATCAATCTATGAATTTCGAGTTCCTAGATGAGAACATTATGACAGTCACTGATTGTGAAGAACCTGGATCGTATGAAGGACTTGAGCAAGGATCCCGATGGACTATGGTTTTTGACGGAGCTTCCAACGCACTTGGAAATGGGATTGGTGTTATGATTATCTCTCCCAAGGGTTGCCATTCGCCCTTCATAGCCAGACTTTGCTTTGACTGTACCAACAACATGGTTGAATATGAAGCGTGTATCATGGGCATCAAAACTGCTATTGACTTGAGAATCAAGTTCTTGAATGTATACGGGTGTAGCGGTAGAAATGTTCAAGACTAAGCCATTGGATTGACTAGACTTTATAAAAATAAAAAATAAAAAATTGCCACCGCGCTTTATTGTTTCCAAAGGAATGGGAAAAGAGCGAATAACCCAAAAAAGGGGGATTCAAGGTAAGGGGGTTGGTTATGCAAAGGGAAGGTATTAGCACCCTAAACATCTACGGTACTCCACAGGAACCTCTTTGAAAAAATCTATATATTTTGGCTATATAAAATGTGTTGTATATAAAATGGATGGTGGAGGTGAGAAAATAAATATATTTTTTAATGATTTTTTCACCCGCCGCGGTTGTGAACCTTTAGTGCCTATGTACCACCTTTTGTGCAATAGGGGATCAGGGTACACGTAGTTCCTCTTTTAAAAATTTGAAACACAAGTGTGTTGGTTAATTTTATGAGATAAGACATCATCGTCATTTTCCGTGTGGAAAATACTACTTACTACCCACAATCATGAGAAATGAGAATTTACATCATCTCAAAGTGGAGGATATGGCTTGGATTTTAAAATCAACAATGCCTCACTCAACACCCAAGTGGAAAATATCCCACTTCACTACATATTGTAGAAGTATAGTTGTTTGTATCACTACAAGGATTGACAAGAGTCTAATCTTTTGAGAAAAAGTTTTAAAAATAAAAAGCCAAAGTGGCAAGATGGTTTGAAATGAGATTGATTGACTTTTAGTCTTCTCACAAAAAATGTCAAGGTATTATTAAATTGATTGAAATTTATTTACGAAAATATTTTGAAAATGCATGGACATAAGTCCAAGTTTATTATGAAAGTGGTTTAAGTTTCAAAACAAGAAGAGTTTTCAAAAGGAGGGAGAAGATTTTTGAAATTAAAGAAAAGACTATCCTAAAGCACACTACGCCAAAAATAAGTTTTAGCAGCACACATACGAAAGCGCTTTTAGGTAAAAGCGCTGCTGTAGGTTTTAAAAAAAATTCGCTTAAAAAAAGCGCTTTCAAAGGGTTCCTTAAGAAAGCGCTTTTCAAAAGCGCTGCTAAAGGTCACCCTTAGAAAGCGCTTTTTGAGAAGCGCTGCTAAAGGGTGCCTTTCAGAGGGTACCTTAAGAAAGCGCTTTCAAAAAGCGCTGCTAAAGGTTAGCCTTAGAAAGCGCTTTTACAAAGCGCTGCTAAAGCTGGCATTTAGAAAGCGCTTTTAAAAGCGCTGCTATAGGATATGCTACGAAAGCGCTTTTACATTAAAAAGCGCTGTTATAGGTGACCTTTAGAAAGCGCTTTTAAAAGCGCTTTCGTAGGTAGTTTTATAATAAAAATCCAAAATTCGTATCATCACTTTTCTATTGTTCTTCACAAAATCTTGAAAGCCCTAAACCAGAGCTTTGCCGCCGTTAGCATCTACGAAATCTTGTTCAGGACCACCGCCTCCGTTCAACAGTACCTCCGCCTCCGTTCATCAGTACCTCCGCCTCCTCTCATCAGTACCTCTGCCTCCGTTCATCAGGACCTCCGCCTCCGTTCTAGGTATGTCAATTTCTAGTATAGTTTTGTATGAATAAATTGTTCTATGCTTGCTTTGATTCTAATTTCTAGAATAGTTTTGTATGAATAAAGATGTGACTATCTTTTAATAATTCTTTTAGTTAATTCGATATAGGAATTTTGTGTAGCATTACTTTTTTCTATAGTGGTAGGGGAATGCATATGTGTTGGAGTTTGCATGTCTGATGGTCAGAGTCGCTAGTTTATGCAGATTCTTTCACATTCCATATTAACTATATTATCGCAGATACAGTGTTTGTTGTGGTTGGGTTTTGATTGGACCATAATTGTGGTTTTGCCTTGTTGTTTTCCTACAACATATTGATAGTAAATACCATTCATTTCCTGCTCCATAGCTTACTCTATAGTTTAGTTTTGTAGAGTGTGTTTACGATTTTTTCTCTCATACAACACAATGTAAATGTCATCTCTAAGTTTTCACATATAATAGACATATGAGTTAAATATGTACTATATGCACTATTGTAAACTAAAATATTTAGCCTCGCTATATATGTTTAGAAGTCAAAAGACTTTACGAGATGAAGGAAGCATCCATGCAAATGTACATTTCCCCTATTTTCATCATTACTTGTAGCATACATTCCATTAATTTATGATTGATTTTGAGCAATGATAGTTTCTTGTTTATGGTTTCTTGTGTTATACTTGTGTACTAAAGTAGTTGATAGAATAAAATGAATTTAGTGAAAAGTATTGAGTAGTGGTTTTGTTATAAGTGCAAGTTTTGAGTATTGGTTTTGTTTTCTAATTTATCATTTAGCTCAGATTGACTCAGAAACCGTAAACCATGGATAAGACATGGATGTATTCCAATCGATTTTCAAAAGAGTACGAGAACGGGGTATCGGAATTCGTTAAGTTTGCTGTTGCGCACGCCGAAGACCCCGGTCGAATGACATGTCCTTGTTTGTGTTGCTGTTATGGGAATCAGGTTGACATGGTTCAGTTGGCATCGCATCTAATACGGTATGGAATTGATAGAAGTTATACATGTTGGAATATGCATGGTGAGAAAAGTGACGGGAATGATGAATCGGGGGATAATAGGACCTATGCTTCAAACGACAATGGCACAGATACATACGATTATGATCGAGTTGAAGAGATTGCAGAAGCGCTTGAAGAAGATCTTAATGATTGTCCCAAAATGTTCGAGAGGTTGGTAAGCGATGCAGAGAAACCGTTGTATAATGGTTGTACAAAATTTACAAGATTGTCTGCGGTATTAAAGTTGTACACCTTAAAGGCGGGCAATGGATGGTCGGATAAAAGTTTCACAGAGTTATTAGCCCTTATGAAAGATATGCTACCAGAGGATAATGTTCTCCCCAATCGAACGTATGAGGCCAAAAAGATGTTGTACTCTATTGGCAGGAGCTATGACAAGATACATGCCTGTCCAAAAGATTGCGTTTTGTTTCGAAACGAGTATGCATCGTTAAATGAGTGTCCTAAATGTGGTACCCCTCGATATAAGAAAAAGTTGTCTCCGGCAAAAGTCTTATGGTATTTTCTTATAATTCCGAGATTTAGACGGATGTATCGTAGTGAAACCGATTCAAGACACTTAACTTGGCATGCAGATGAAAGAATTGTTGATGGAAAGTTTCAACATCCGGCAGATTCACCACAGTGGATGAAAATTGATAATGATTATCCTGAATTTGGAAAAGACGCAAGAAACCTTCGCTTGGCATTGTCTACTGATGGAATGAACCCACACGGTATTCAAAGTATCTCGCATAGCACATGGCCTATAATTCTTATGATTTATAACCTACCTCTGTGGCTATGTATGAAGCGTAAGTACATGATGTTATCTATGTTAATTTCTGGGCCTAAACAACCAGGAAATGACATAGACGTATATTTGGAACCTTTAATCAAAGATTTGAAGATTTTGTGGGAGAACGGTGTGGAGGTTTATGATGGGTATAGGAAAGAAAGTTTTAACTTGAGGGCGATGTTGTTTGGAACAATTAACGATTTTCCAGCCTACGGAAATCTATCCGGGTATAGCATTAAAGGTGAAAAAGCGTGTCCTATCTGTGAAGATGGAACCGATACGATGCGATTGAAACTTTGTCAGAAGAATGTCTTTCTCGGTCATCGTAGATTCTTAAATTCTAAACATCAATATCGTGGATGGAGAAAAGCGTTCAACGGAGATACCGAACAACGTAGAGCTCCGCCTGGATTGACAAGTGATCAATTATTTGAAAAGGTGAAAGATGTGAGTATTCAGTTTGGCAAGCCTTTTGCACATAAAGTTGTTACAGGTGGGTGGAAGAAGAGGTCGATTTTTTTTGAATTTCCATATTGGAAATCTTTGTACGTAAGACATTTTCTTGATGTTATGCATATTGAAAAAAATGTATTTGACAGTGTTATTGGTACGTTACTCAATATAAAAGGGAAGTCTAAGGATGGTCTTAAAGCAAGGGAGGACATGGTAGAGATGGGAATAAGAACTGAATTGGGACCCGTGAAAAAAGGAACACGAACATATCTACCACCTGTTGTTTACACTCTATCCAGAAAGGAGAAAAAAATATTGTGTAAGTTCCTAAGTGAGGTTAAAGTTCCAGAAGGCTACTCATCAGATATTAGAAGACTTGTGTCTATGCAAGACCTCAAGTTAAAGAGTTTAAAGACGCATGATTGCCATGTTATAATGGAACATTTTCTACCGATAGGTATACGTTCTATTCTTCCAGAAAAAGTAAGAAGCGCAATAACTAAACTGTGTTTTTTCTTCAAGTCAATTTGCAGCAAGGTGATCGATCCTGAGATCTTACCAACATTGCAAAAAGAAATATTTGTTACTTTTTGTGATCTTGAAATGTATTTCCCTCCCTCGTTTTTTGACATAATGGTTCATCTTGTCGTTCATCTTGTCAAAGAGACACAACTGTGTGGACCAGCTTATATGAGATGGATGTACCCTACTGAACTTTATATGAAAATATTAAAAGGGTATGTGAAAAACCGAAGTCGACAAGAGGGTTGTATTGTTGAATGATATATTGTTGAAGAAGCGATTGAGTTTTGTACTGAATATCTGTCAAATGTTCAATCAATTGGACTCCCCAAATCTCACATTGTTGAAAAAAAAGAAGGTAAGAAGCTGATTGGAAATAAAGTTGTGACAGTATCAATGGTCGAACGGGATCAAGTGCATTTGTATGTTCTGCATAATGAGCTTGAAGTTGAGCCGTATGTTGAAATTCACAAGGGTGTTCTTAGAGGTTTAAATCCGAATAGAAATGAGAATTGGATTGTACGAGAGAATAATCGAAGTTTCATACCATGGTTTAAGGAACATATTTATTCAAAGTATCGTTCAGATCATGCTTCAGTAACAGAAAGATTGAGATGTTTAGCATACGGTCCAAGTTTAGTTGTGTTTTCTTATAGCGCATATGCAATTAATGGATACACATTTTATACCAAAGAACATGATGACAAAAGTACTATGCAAAATAGTGGTGTCACCTTGATCGCTGAAGCAATGCATATATCAAGTGTGAAGGACTTAAACCCAAAATTTGCAAACCTGTCATATTTTGGGGTTATCGAGCGCATTTGGATGTTTGATTACGAGAAGTTTCAGATTCCTATATTTGGTTGCAAGTGGGTTGAAAATAATAATGGCATACGAATGGATAAGTAAGGTTTTTTGCAAGTGGATCTTAATAGGGTGGGGTACAAAGATGAGCCTTCATTCTAGCCTCTCAAGCTAAACAAGTGTTCTATGTCAATGATCCGACAAGTACGAAATGGTCTATAGTGCTATTATCTAACAAAGTAATTGATGAAATCATTGGAGATCAAAGTGATATTGGTGTTGACATTGAATCTTTAACCATAACTGATCAAAATGATAATGAATCATGTATTAGAAACGATCATAATGAGGGTATTTGGATCAATCCAACTGTCCGCGTTGTTAAGAGACGAGTATAACACATTCCTACCAAGAAAAGAAAGAGACCTTAGTGAAAAGGGTAATAGTATATATAATTATAGCCTATATCATTCAATAAAATTTAATTTGTCATTTCATTTTTATTTGTCACTTCATTTTTATTTGTCATTTCATTTTTATATTTGTCATTTCATTTTAATTTGCCATTTCATTTTTATTTGTCATTTCATTTTTATATTTGTCATTTCATTTTTATTTGCCATTTCATTTATAATTGTCATTTCATTTTAATTTGCCATTTCATTTTTATTTGTCATTTCATTTTTATATTTGTCATTTCATTTTTATTTGCCATTTCATTTATATTTGTCATTTCATTTTAATTTGCCATTTCATTTTTATTTGTCATTTCATTTTTATATTTGTCATTTCATTTTTATTTGCCATTTCATTTTTATTTTTTTTCATTATTACAGGTCAAATGGCTAGTAATCAAGAAAACTCAAAAGATGCAAATGCTCCTGAAAATGCTCCTGAAAATACTCAAGAAAATACTTCAGAAAAGACTTCAGAAAAAGATATTACACGAGGTATAACTCTTATGAGGGGAATCATCCGTGATAGAGATAGAGGAGTAACATATAATGTAGAATGGAATGATAATGACCAATTAATTGGGTCTAATGCTGCAAAGTTGACAAGCTACATTGGTACGCTTGTTCGTATACACATTCCGATCACCACTCCTAGATGGAAAAGAGGAGAGTTGGATGAGGCTAAGGAGAAAGTTTGGACTGAGATAAAGGTACATATATGGTTTTTGTTATTTGCTTTATCTTGACGATAATATGTGTTTAAATTTCTTTTACTAACACACTTTATGCGTATGTTTTTTTGTAGAGGTCTTTTAACATTGAAGATACCCGTAAAAAGTATATAATAGGTTTGGTTGGAAAAAGACACAGAGGGTGGAGAACATTTTTAACAAACAAGTATCTTAAAGATGATGAAGGAAATTTTCTTGAAGAGGATCCGGAACGTCCAAATAAATATGAGAACTTCATTACACCTGAAGAATGGGTTGGTTTTGTAGGCCAAAGAAGAGACGAGAATTTCAAGAAAGTGAGTGCTATCAATCGCGAGAGAGCGTCAAAACCCGCATATCCATACAAAAAAGGGCGTTTGGGATATGCTCGCTTAGAGGAAAAAATTGTAAGTAAATATAAACTCTACGATCTTATTAATTCTCTCAATGTGTTATAGTTGATGGTCTTAAGACTTCCGTCATTCCGTAGTTAGAAGAGACGAAAAGTGACGCAACATCACTACCGGCACATTTGTTGTGGAAGGAAGCCCGTATGGGCAAGGATCAAGCTGTTAATCCCGATATTTAACATGTGTATGATGAATGTGTAAGTATAAGATTGTGTCTTTAGTTAAATCAATTAATGTTTATTAATATTTAAGTAATTTTTTATCTCCACTAATAATTTTTTATATGTAATTGAATTACAGGAGACCTTGTCGCAATCGGTATCCCCAGGTGAGGATCATCAGGATACCAGGAGCGTACTTAGTCGAGCACTAAATATTGCTGAGTATCCGGGTCGGGTGAGGGGTAAAGGTCATGGTGTGACTCCAACCTCTTTGTATAAGCATCCAAGGAGAAGAAATCCTAGCAATGCAGAAGTGATGCAAACATTGCAGGATTTACAAGCTCAAGTTCGTGAATTGCAGAAGGATAAAGAGAGATATATGGCGGAAAAGAGCAGTTCACAACTGAAAGAAACTAGTGAAAAAGCTAGTATCAACTGTCAGCATAAATTTCCCGAGGTAATTTTCAATATATATCCGTTATTATTATAGAATATTTTTAGTCACTTCTAACGGTTATTATTGGTTTAGGGCATTTCATCTTGCCAGCTATACCTATCGTCACCGACTTATCGACTAGTTGGTAAGGGAAAAGTCCATAACAGTTCGGGAGATTTACTTCATAATAGACCGCTTCCGGATGGACACATGAAAGTATCGGTTGACATTGCTTTAGATATGGATGCATTACTGCCGGTACCTGACATTGTTGCTGAGACCACATTGCTGCGAGATGCAATAGGATCTTTTGTTGCATGGCCATCAGACATCATTTTCATAGATGATCAGGTATGTTGAAAACAATTATGAATATTTAAGTCTTCAACTGTCAGTTCTGACCTCAGTTATTTACACGGTAATTATAGACTCCTACAACACCCGCATCTAAGGGTAAAGGGATTTTGCGGCACGACGAGTCTGACGTACCACCAAAAGAGGTACGTTTAAAGTGTTAATTATATGATCTGAATAAAAAACTGCATAATTTTATAATTTAACTGAGTTTATATGATTTTTAGGTACCTTTTCATGGGTCACAACAAGTGAGCCAGAAAATCGTTGGCGTACCACCCAAGAAAAGGGTGCCTACTAGATTTTTCCCTCGATACCGGCAGTGTCTTGAAACAATAGTGGGAACAACAAATTTGATGGATGGTGGTATTCGTCAAATGGATATGGATCAAGGTATCTTTGGTTTTCCTTGCACCGAAATAATTGGACATGAGGACGTGGAACAGATTTTCCATCATAAAGAATTGGGCGTCAGTATTATGCACGCATACATCCGGTAACCCCATCTTTATATTATGTAATTAGCTGAAATCTTTTTTAAACATTTTCAATGAATATACTCTAATATTAATTATGTTTTTATTTAAGGCTGTTATATGACAAATTGATGCGCGGGAATCAATTGTCAAATAGATTCCATTTTGTGTCTTCCTCCCGTGTCAGCGGAGCGACAATTGGTAGGGAACTGGATTCAGTAAGAGAGCACTTAGTCGAAAGATTCATGGAACTGGCAGTACAGAAAGCTTATATCTTTGGGCGTATAATACTATTCCTACAGGGTTAGATTTTCATTCTAAGTTCATTTTAATATTTGTAATTTTTGCGTAGAAAAATTTCTTCTAAATTGTTATTTTAATTTATAGACGTCACTGGTTGTTGGTTGCTATCGATCCTATAAAAGAAGTGGTCTATTATCTGAATTCGGTTGACGGTGATTGGATAAATTATCCGGATATGAAGTTAATGATTGATATGTAAGTGAGATTATTCTAAATATTTGTGTGTATTTATGTATTTAATTATTTCTGTGACATTGTTCTAAATATATATTTTTATTTTGTTAGAGCGATACAAGTATTCCGGTGTCAAAGAGAAGCTCGGGTACGACGGTCTAAATCAAACAACATTAATTGGATCAAAGTGCAGGTATATTAATTTCCACTATTTTGCTTATAATATTTACGCTATTTGATAAAACAATACAACTATATATTCTTATTTGTTTTTCTATGTAGTGTCCTCAACAGCAAAACGGTATAGATTGCGGATACTTTGTTATGCGGTTTATCAAAGAAATCATTCAACTGAATCAAATAGAGATTCCAGTCACGGTATGAATTTATAACTTAGGATTTGTTTTATTATTTCTCGGATATTTCATATAATTTTTTACTTTTAACTAAATCACGCATATTATGTTTTGTTATGTAGTACTTCGATGAGTACAAATGTGCATATTACACGAAAGTTCAGTTGGAAGAAACCAAAGAGGAGTTGTGTCAATATTTTATTGAGCAAAGAATAATATAAGGACTGGTTTAGTTGATGTTAGGGTTGATTTTGTAAGACTGATTTTGAGTTACAATACTGATAACAATGGTTTATATATAATGAGATACAAAAATGGTGTATATAAATTTTGGTATATGAATTTGGTATACAAAAATGCATTACCGCTATTTATGAATTACAGGTTATGGCAACTGGTTTATATAAATAATATGCTGCAAACAATGCAGGTATCTGAATTATATAAATTATACCTCTAAAAAAACACCATATGAAAGCGCTTTTTGGAGAAAAGCGCTTTCATAGGTAGACCTATGACAACGCTTTTTCACATAAAGCGCTGTCTAAGGTTAACATATGACATCGCTTTTCCAAGAAAAAGCGCTACTAAAAGACAACCTATGAAAGCTTTTTTCCAAAAAAAGCGCCACCAATGAAAGCGCTTTTTCATAAAAAAGCGCTGCCAAAAGCCTACTTAAGAGAGCGCTTTTTAGAAAAAGCGCTACCATAAGGGTACTTAAGAGAGCGCTTTTTAGAAAAAGCGCTGCCATAAGTAGACCTACGAAAGCGCTTTTCATTAAAAAAAAGCGCTGCTAAAACCTATAGCAGCGCCACCTTAGAAAGCGCTTATAAGCGCTTTTAAAGGCTAAAAAAAGCGCTTTCGTAGGTCTTTTTTGGCGTAGTGGCATAAGGTAAAAGCTAAAGATAAGAGCCATCTAACCAATCAAGAAGCCAAAACTTGACATTATGAGCCAAGATAGAATTCCCATTCTTTGGATTGGAACCAAGCAAGCAAAGATACTAGACCTCTTCAAGTGTATTAAGTCTTCACAAAAATTGGGCAGAGTAACGACTGTATACGGGTGAATTCCAGATTACAAACAAAGGATGTAATCATAAAAACCTGCACACAAAAACAAACAAGCAACCCAATGTCTTTAGGTGAACCTCAAGAGCTCCAGACAAAATAATCAGATAATATCACAAGGTCTCCAAGATAGGCCAAGGTTTCTAATCCTAAGTCCAATAAAAAGTCCCATGCTCCATAATGCCAAGGATAGTAACCAAATAGTCTAAGTACCATTAAAAGTTTTTTAGGGTTTATGTTGATTATTAAGTATCTTAGGAAAAGAAAAAAGAAAAGCTCAAGTGAGCAAAGTAAAAATGGCAAGAAGATAAATGCTCAAATGAGCAAAGATGAAAATTGCATGAAATGAAAAATGCTAAAAAATAAATAGTACATAAGGCATAAAAGAATAAAGGCATAAAATAAACAAGTCAATAATTAGTGGTTAGTTGGATGACCATCTTGAAACTTGTATTTGGAACTCATTAGAGGATTGGTAGAACCAAAGCCTCCATACAACAAGTTACATTTGCTTTTTGTCAAGTATATCATCCATTTGGAATTCTCATAAGTACTATTTAATGATCAATAATGTTTAAGTGATCCGCGTTGACCAAAAGTATTGTAGATCCATTAGAGGATTGGTAGAATCAAAGCCTCCACACAATGAATCTCAAGGTTATTGGATCAAAGAAATCAAATTAACATACTTGGGTTTGCAATCATAAGTTTGGGCCATGAATGATCATTTATTCGAATCAGGACAAAATTTAGCGCTATATTAAGCAATCGTAAGTGGACTTATATAGAATTCACACCTATTTTGAGGCCGGTCAATAGCAATCTATGCACTATTTGTTTTGAGACATGATATAGAGATCATGCTCCAACAACACTTAGTGCAATGAGAAGGGGATGAGATGAAGAGGAATTAGGGTAAAAAGAGAAACCCCATTTGAATTAATATTTAATCAAACTATTATTAAAATCATTCATCCATTTTTTATGGAGTTAAACTCAATACCATGGATCTAATGATGTTAATAAAGCCATGATCAAAAAATCAACCCAAGACAGCCAGAAAATAATCACAAAATAATAATATAATTAATATATACATTAAAAGGTTTAAAAATGTTTTAAAAAATGGAGAATAATGAGGAAAATATCAATTATATTCAAATTAACAAAGAAATGAAAAATAAGACCATAGAAAAATCAGAAAAAAGGCCAACTAATTTTACAAAATTTTTGGGAATTTTTCAAAGTCAGAAACTATTTTTAAAAATTAAAATAAATGGGTAAAATAAACAAAAATAGTAAATTTAGAAACAAAAATAAAATAAGGTCACCAATATTTGTCACAATATCATTGTATCGTTCCATAATTTTTTTAGAATTTAAAAAATGTATAAAAGTATTTTTAAACATTTTAAACAAATCAAATAGTGTAAAATTCATAAAAAATACCAAAACACAAAATTAAATTGTGAAAAAAATAAAAATCAGAAAGAGAATAATCAAAAATATTTTTTATATTTTTTTTAGATTTTTTGGACTAAAAATGAATTTTCTATGATTTTTTGAAATTTTAAACAATTAAAATATAAAAATCAGAAAAAGAAAATAAAAGTAAAAGATGTGGACCATTGGATGAGAGTCAAAACGCGTTAGTAATCAAATTCAAGGGATCTGGCGCGCTCTGCGTATCATGGTCTTTAATGAATAATATACAAAATCAATAATAAAATCAGAATTTGAAAAATACAGATGGCGCGCCTTTATTGGTTAGAAGATGACACGTTGGTCATCTTCAACCTCCAGCCATCACGAACTGCAGGTCTCTCAAACTATAAAATCAGAAACTCAGACCTATGCCATTCGCTTCGTCTCTTCAAGATGAAGACAATCACACCCTCGCGCCCAATTTATATAAATTGTAGCTCAAGCAATTTGGAAAGAAAGTTTTGAAAAGGGATTTGAAAATTCATGGTCAAAACGAGTTTCCAGATGAAAGTAAGTGTTTCGACTAGAACCAGAGAAATGAGAGCATCACAGTGATATCAAAGTTTTGAAGAATTGATGAAGTAATCTACTTATTGAAGTTGAGTTGTAGAGCTTTGAAACTGGACTTCTATGGAGCAATATAGGGCACGATTCTTGAATGTAATTATATGGTTAGCTTCAGGGAAGATAAAGGAAAGTGAATTGAGGGGAAAAATAGATTGAAAAAAGCTTGAGAATAGAATTCGAAGTTGCTGAATTCTGGGTTGTGAAGCAAGTTTGGCAGGGTGATTCTGGCTATCTAAGATTGGGAAATTGAATGGGGGATGACCCTCTATTTATAGGGATGCAAACGAGATAAAAAAGAATAGAAAATGATGCGTTTTGGAGGGAATTCGTGTGGGTTTGCATCATGAAGAAAGTGTGACTCAAACTTGATCAAAACTCATCCACATCATGTGTTTCATGATGCAAATCACTTCTGGCAAGTTTATAAACATGATTAGAAACAAAAACGCGTGGAAATCTTGTGATTAGAAGCCAAAACAAAGATTTCAAAATTCTGACTTTGTGCAAAATTCAGTTTCAAACTACCAAATTCAAATCCATGGCATTTCCACCTCAAGGGGTCTTAGGGCATAATTCTTGATGCTTTGGAAAGATGAGGTTACAAGCTTTGCAATGGAAAAAGAATGGAATCAAATGGATGCTTGTGCTGAAAGTTACATGGAGTCAAAGTTGAAGAAAAATAGTTGACTTTCCATACTTAGAAATATTTCAAATTCTTCTTTAAAAATGACCTATAATCCTCTGCATCCAAACATGGCCTTCCACTTAGAATTTGATCTTGACCAAAAAATATGGAATGAAGTAGATCTCTTGAATGACATTTTTCAATTTTAACCACTCAAAATCTCCAAATATTTAGCAAGTTATGACTTGTTGAAGTTGGCCAAATATCATGAAATGACCTATAATCTTTTGCATTCTTTAGGAAACATCCATCCATTTTCTTACTTTGCACATAAAAGAAGGAATGAAGTACACATACTTAAGATCATCATGAAAAACGAATGAGATCAAGGTGATAAAAATTGACCAAGTTATGACCACTTGAAGTCAAATATGAAAAATTGGGGATTCATCTGGGTGACTTGTAATCTTCCTTCTTCACCAAGTTCCTTCCACATGAAAACTCCTTGGAAATTTTGAAGTGATTTGTTGGTAACTCTTTGAAGAGAAGGATGTTTTTGGAATCACTCAAAAATACCAAAAGATGAACAAGATATGCTCCTTTGAAGTCCAAAACCCTAGCCTCTAGATCAAGAGAATGCTTTGAGGAACTTTGCCAAGTTTGAACAAACTTTTTGTGCCAATATTCTTCCTTTATGAATAGAAATTGTTGAGGATGATGATGAGGACTCATGGCCATCAAAACCACTTCCATACCAATTCTTTCAAAACAACTTCAATGGGGAGTTTTTAATTTCTCAAGCTATTGACTAGGGCATGGAAATAAACTCATGAACCCATGAAGCAACTTGCTAAACCTCATTTCCTTTACCTACATTATTAACAAGTAAGACAAACCAATATTGTATTTTGTTAATTAGAGAGAAAATCAAAGCAAAATATTCATGATCACAAAAGAAAACAAGTCAAAGTGCTTGATAACTCCTCAAAAGAGCAAGGCTAAAGATAGGGAGAAGAACCAAAAACCCTAATGTGATCATGTTGTGATTGAAACAATATGGAATGATGAAGGAATCTTAGGGGCAAAAATTGGGGTACAACAGCTGCCCTTATTTAAGTTTCTTCTATCCGGAGATATGAAGGTTAAAAATCTTCATGTCGACGTGATCGAAGATACTTAAATATAAAACAAACCCTATTTTTGGCCTAAGATGCCATGAAAATGCTTTTGCATATGAATGCATATGAACAGAACCGAAGAGATGCCAAGTAACAATGGCGATGCAACAAGAATAAAGAAACAAAGAACAACCCCACCATGAAAATAAATCACTGGTGAACCACAAAAATAGAATCAAATAGGAAGATATCAAGCATCGACGTTCACTGCCGATTTACTACCAACGTTCACTGAAGGTAGAGAGAGAAAATATCATACCACCGCCATTCACTGACGATGAACTATCAACGTTTACTGAAGATAGCAAAAAGATAATAAACACCGACGTTCACTGCCGATGTACTACCAACATTCACTGAAGGAAGAAAGAGAAAATATATCATACCACCGCCGTTCACTGACGATGAACTATCAACGTTCACTGAAGATAGCAAAAAGATAACAAACACCAACGTTCACTGCCGATGTACTACCAACGTTCACTGAAGGCAGAAAGAGAAAATATATCTTACCACCACCGTTCACTGACGATGAAATATCAACGTTCACTGAAGATAGCAAAAAGATAACAAACATCGACGTTCACAGTCGATGTACTACCAATGTTCACTGAAGGTAGAAAGAGAAAATATATCATACCACCGCCATTCACTGACGATGAACTATCAACATTCACAGAAGATAGCAAAAAGATAATAAACACCAATGTTCACTGCTGATGTACTACCAACGTTCACTGAAGGTAGAAAGAGAAAATATATCATGTCACTGCCATTCACTGACGATGAACTATTAACGTTCACTGAAGATAGCAAAAGGATAAGAAACACTGACGTTCACTACCGATGTACTACAAACGTTCACTGAAGGTAGAAAGAGAAAATATATCATACCACTGTCGTTCACTGACGATGAAATATCAACGTTCACTGAAGATAGCAAAAAGATAATAAACACTGACGTTCACTGCTGATGTACTACCAACGTTCACTGAAGGTAGAAAGAGAAAATATATAAAGTTATCCCAAAATTATGGCGTTTTACCTAGAACGGGTCTCAACTTCTTCTTTAACCAAGAAAATCTTCCTGGAAAAGATCAAACATAAGCTGTCTCAAATAACGAGACTTGTTATTCATTGTCATGGGGAATTGCAAAGAGAAATGACTTTCTGGGGATAGAAACATGATTTCCCTAGGAAATGCCACAACATTACTGCTAAGGAGATAAAGTCTTCCTGTGCAAAATAAATGCACAAACCAAAACTCAAAGTTCTCTGAAATCTAAAGTAAATAATATTGTCATGCAACCACAAATCCAATTCATTAATAAACTAGAGCAAGACGACCAATGCAGATACATCCTTTGAGAAATAAACTCAAAAGGGAAAACCAAATTCAACTAAGCAAAGAGCGCTGCAGGAAGATTAGAAAACAATGTCAATGAACGATGATTTTTAGCAATGCATGATGTATGTATGAATGTATGAGTGATATCTTGCATATGCTGGTAAAAGGATACATGATCAGTACAACAAAAAAAACTGCCTCAGGTACTAACAACATTGGGCTAAACTTCAACCAAAAAGATCAATCCAAGAAAGGTAAAAGCAACTGCGGAAACCAAACTATTGCCTGTCCTAACTTCACTGAGGAGAAACATAATCCGGATGTAGACAAATCAAACAGATATCGGGATAGAACATCCTTCTTCCGGTTTCATCGGAGAAGCAGTTTTACAAAAGCAGCACGCCTACTAGAGATTGCAAGACCAGCCTCAAATAAAGCAGACTGACACTGGCACAACCAAACCTCATTGGGGGATTCAAGTCTACCTCCCTGGAGAAAAAAATTGCGGATTGAAAATTTTCATCACGAACACCCATTCCAACAAGAGATGCCATGGAATAACCTTCCTGGGAAATCAAGAAGTCAACACTAGTGCCAAAATTGCAAAAAGAGCGACATCTTAGCACACCAAGGGAATAAAACCTTTCATCATATGAGGGAAGACTTCGCTGGGGAATCTGGGACGGAAGCTTCTGACCATGCAAACCCAAAATCAAAAGCTAACCAAGACTTTGCTGGGGATAATGGGATCACAAACCCAATACTGTACCTTACACCCACTGATATCGTCTTTAACTATCTGAGAAACACACAAAGATTGTGCACATACTAGCAAAATGACTTGAGAAAACCTTCATGAAGGGAGTAAATCTTCTTAAAACAACCGGAGTTTGTTCATTCTTGGGATCACCATTCTTGTTATCATTGTTTCATCACAAATCCCAAAGTAAATTGAATTGTAAAGATCTTTTTTTTTAAAAGTCAATTTTTCTTTTTTAATTTTTTTTCTTTAACAATTATTATCAGTAATAAATGGAGTCTTTGCAAGCTAAATAAAAATAAGAACACAAAGAATTGGGCAAAATCTTGAATTTCATTCATAGTATGGTAGTCTGCGAATGGCGTGACTCCATGGATGATTACAAAGTTTGGGAAATGGTAATTCGTAATGGAAAAGATACATTGAGATACAATGACCACTATTCCCCCTAACAACTTTTGAAATCCTGAGCAGCAGATTTTGGTTGAAGTATGGTGAGGATCCGAGAAGATTGTTGCTTCAACGATCAAGTCTTGTCTGACGTAGTTACTTGCCAAGAAAATCCCTAACTTTTTCCTAAGCTGCCCTTGCGGGTTTTCAACTTAACGGGAAATTTATTCTGTTTATGTCTCTAATTTTTGCCTAGACTGCCCTTTCGGGTTTTCGGCCTACCAAGACACTCATTTTTGCCTAAGCCGCCCTTTCGGGTTTTCAACTTAGCGGGCTGTTCTTTTATTTCTTTAGGCGAAGTATTTCTTGACTGCGTCAGCATTCATGGGACGTGGGAACTCCTCGCCATCCATATTTTCAAGAATTAATGCACCACCAGAGAAGGCTTTCTTGACAACATACGAGCCTTCAAAATTGGGAGTCCACTTGCCCCTAGAATCAGTGTTGAAAGACATGATCTTTCTGAGCACGAGGTCACCTTCTCTGAATTTACGAGGTTTGACCTTTTAATCAAATGCTTTCTTCATTCTTCTCTTATATAACTGCCCATGACATAAAGCTGTCATTCTCTTCTCTTCAATCAAATTCAATTGGTCAAACCTGTTCTGGACCCATTCAGCCTCTGTCAACTTGGTTTCCATTATCACACGCAACAGGGAAATCTCTACCTCGACAGGGAGTACAGCTTCCATTCCATACACCAGGGAGAACGGGGTTTCTCCTGTTGTAGTGTGAACAGATGTTCAATATCCATGCAGAGAAAAAGGGAGCATTTCATGCCAATCCTTATAAGTGACAACCATTTCCTGGATAATTCTCTTGACATTCTTATTAGAAGCTTCAACACCCCTATTCATCTTTGGCCTGTATGGAGATGAATTGTGATGGACAATCTTGAATTCTTCGCACAGTTTTGTCATCATCTTGTTGTTCAAATTCGAGCCATTGTCGGTGATGATTCTGCTTGGAACACCATACCGGCATATAAGATTATTTTTGATAAAATGCACAACCACCTGTTTGGTAACATTGGCATATGAAGTCGCCTCTACCTATTTGGTAAAGTAGTCAATTGCTACCAAGATGAAACGGTCTCCATTCGAAGCTTTGGGTTCTATCATCCCGATCATGTCAATACCCCACATAGAGAAAGGCCATGGGGAGGAAATCACATTGAGAAGTGTCGGAGGCACATGGATCTTATCTGCATAAATCTGGCATTTATGGCACTTCTTTGCAAATTTGTAACAGTCAGATTCCATTGTCAACCAATAATAGCCTGCCCTTAGCATTTTTTTAGCCATTGAATTTCCATTAGCATGAGTGCCAAATGAACCTTCATGAGTCTCATGCATCAACATGTCTGCTTCGTGTCTATCCACGCATCTGAGCAGGACCATGTCATAATTTCTCTTGTATAACACATTTTCACTGAGGAAGAAACTGCCTGCCAATATTCTCAGTGTCTTTCTATCTTTCTTCGACGCACGAATCGGGTATTCCTGAGTCTAAAGAAAATTCTTTATGTCATAATACTAATGTTTTTCATTTGCTACCTCCCCTGTCATAAACACATGAGCGGGCCAATCCAGCCGTCGAACTGTAATTCAGGGTATATCATTCTAAGTATTCACTTGGTACATGTAAGCAAGAGTTGCCAGAGCATCCGCCATTTGTTTTTCATCTCTAGGAATGTGATGGAATTCAAATTTATTGAAGAAGGGTAGTAATCTTCTAGCATAATCTTTGTAAGGGATCAAGCCAAGGTGACGAGTATCCCATTCTCCTTTAATCTGATTTATTACCAAGGCTGAATCACCATACACATCTATAAATTTGATTATGAGATAAATAGCTTCCTCAAGACCCATGATGCAAGCCTCATATTCTGCCATATTATTAGTGCAATAAAATGTTAACCTTGCAGTAAAAGGAATATGTGATCCATAAGGAGTGATAATCACAACACCAATTCCTTTACCATTAGCATTCACCGCTCCACCAAATACCATACTCCAACGAGATTCAGGGTCAGGGCCCTCTTCAGGAAATGGTTCATCACAATCTTTCACTTTCAGGAACATCACATCCTCATCGGAGAATTCATACTCTGTAGACTGATGATCTTCCACCGGTTGGTGAGCAAGGTAATCTGCCAACATACTACTTTTAATAGACTTTTGAGTGCGGTATTCGATATCATATTCAGATAACAACATCTTCCAGCGGGCAATTCTTCCAGTAAGAGTAGGTTTCTCAAAAATATACTTGATTGGACCCATTTTGGAGATCAACCAAGTGGTATGATTCAACATATACTGCCGCAACCGCTTTGCCGCCCAGGCTAAAGCACAACACGTTTTTTCTAGAGTGAAATACCGTGACTCACAATCAGTGAACTTTTTTTTGAGATGATAAATGGTGAACTCTTTCTTTCCCGTTTCATCCTATTGTCCCAGAATACAACCCGTGGATTTATCTAACACTGTTAGATACATAATCAACGGTCTTCCTTCTACGGGAGGGAGCAAGATAGGAGGTTCAAGAAGATATTCTTTAATACTCTCAAATGCCATTTTGCAGTCATCCATCCTCACACAACCTTGATCTTTCTTTAACAACTTAAAGATCAGTTCACACGTTGCAGTCATGTGGGAAATAAATCTGGAGATATAATTCAAACGCCCGAGGAAACCCCTGACTTGCTTTTCAGTTCTTGGTGTTGGAATTTCTTGAATTGCTTTGACTTTATCAGGGTCGACTTCAATTCCTTTCTGGATAATAATAAAACCCAACAATTTCCCCGATCTAACTCCGAAGGTGCATTTATTTTGATTCAAGTGGAGACGATATTTCCTCAAACGCTGAAACAGCTTCAACAAATCTTCTATATGCCCTTCTTCAGTTTGGGATTTGGAAATCATATCATCAACATATACTTCGATTTCTTTGTGCATCATATCATGGAATAGGGTCATCATAGCCCTCTGGTACGTTACACCAGCGTTCTTCAACCCGAAGGGCATCACTTTGTAACAGAATTTTCCCCAGGGTGTGATAAACGTTGTTTTTTCCATGTCCTTTGGAGCCATTCTTATTTGATTATACCCAGAAAATCCGTCCATGAAGGAGAATACTTTGAATTTTTCTGTGCTATCCACTAACATGTCAATGTGAGGTAATGGAAAATCATCTTTTGGACTAGCTTTATTTAGATCTCTGTAATCTACGCACATGCGAACTTTTCCGTCTTTTTTCGGTACTGGGACAATATAGGAAATCCATTGAGGATACACTGACGTCACAAGAAAACCAGCATTAATCTGCTTTAGGACCTCCTCTTTAATCTTTACTGCCATATCCGGGTGGGTTCTTCTCAACTTTTGTTTAACTGACGGACACTCTGGCTTCAACGGCAACCGATGCTTGACAATGTCTGTATCTAGACCAGGCATATCTTGGTAAGACCAAGCAAAAATGTCCACATACTCTTTCAACAGCTCAATCAACCCGCTCTTTACATCAAGATGCAACGATGCTCAAATCTTAACTTCCTTCGGATCTTCTTCTGAACCCAAATTAATCACTTCCAAAGGCTCCCTATGTGGCTGAATGGTATTTTCCTCGTGCTCAAGCAACCGTGAGACCTCTTCTGGAATCTCACCATAATCTTCTTCTTCAACCCCAAACACAGGACAATCAAAGTTGGGAGAGGGTGAAGGGTCATTGTATTCAACAAGTTTTTTAATTAATCTGCACATGTGATTTATGATTGCTTTTAGAAACTGACACATATAACAAGTGGTCATGCATATTAATTTTCAGTTATTATTTTTTGAAAAGTTTTTTTTTTATTATTACCATTTCCCAAGAAAAAATCAGAAAATAAAAGACATAATTTTGGAAGCAAAGACAACTTTTATTAATGATCTTAAAAGTTATAGCAAACAAATAAGCCCCACAACATTAATACTTCCACCTTGGGCAGAGTGAAAGCTTTTCATAAGAAAGAAACAGATTAACAAAACAAATTACTTTGAAACATGTATGCAAGAAGGAACATCATTGGTGACCTAGTTCTGAACTCGGACTCCATGCGTCACATGATTCGGTACTTCCTGCTCTGCTCCATCCTCTTCAACAACATTAATTCTAGGACCAATTAGATGGAGGTAGCCTCCACTGTGGAAAACATTATGATAACTGTACATAGAAGACTTTGACTTCAAACTTTCGCCTTTGCCATTCCTTGAAGAGAAACCCAAACCAGCTATGTTTTTGTTCACGGGTGGATCCACAAGTCGTCCCCAAACTGCATTATGACCATTACGCACAACCTGCTGCTCGTCCTTCAGGGAAACCACAAAATTCTCATTCCTCCTTATCTTGTCAATGGATAGGGCTTGGAACTAGGTCCCAACAGCAGCCTCATCCGCTTCTACAATACTGAAAGAGGATAGATGGGATATCAACAACGCCTGCTCCCCATTTATGATCACTACCTTCCCTTCACGCACAAATTTTAGCTTCTGATGCAGAGTTGAAGTGACAGCCCCTGTTTCGTGTATCCATGGCTGTCCTAGCAAACAACTATATGCGGGAATAATGTCCATGACCTGGAAGGTTATCAGGAATAAATATGGTCCTATATGGATGGGCAAGTCCACTTCACCGATGACCGATTTCCTCGACCCATCAAAAGCCTTCACAATGATGCCACTTGTGCGCATATGTGTTCCCTGATACTTTAACTTCATGAGGGTACTCCTCGGTATAACATTCAATGCAGATCTGTTATCAATTAAAACATCGGACAATGAATCATTCTTGCAGTTCATGGATATATGAAGGGCCAGGTTGTGATTCCTCCCTTCATCTGGTAACTCATCATCGCAGAAACTCAAGTTGTTACATGACGTAATATTTCCAATTATGCTGCTAAATTGATCTAATGACATGTCAGTCTCCATAAAAGCTTGGTCTAGTACTCTCATCAGTGATTCTCTATGAGCAGAGGAATTCGTTAATAAAGCTAGGATGGATATCTTTGTAGGAGTCTGCAATAGCTGATCTACAATTTTGTATTCACTCATCTTAATTATCTTCAAGATATCATCCACTTCTTTCTCTAATGTATCTCCACTAGTCTCTCCCGCAGCCTTCTTAGGCTCATCGTTCTCAACAATTTTCTTTCCAACAACAACATCTCTTTGAATAACCGACGCAAACACACGACCGCTACGGGTCACCCTGCTATTATCATCTATATTTCCAACATCTGGAATTGGCCAGATGGGAACTTCCACCCCATCTTCTAAGATTGTAGCGCTGTATTTGTAAGGCACAACCTTATCTTATTTATCGGGAACAGGACCTGGCAGACTAATTACCAATGGGGTAACAACTGGTTTGCTATGGTACTCCACCTCGAGGTGAGCGGGTGTACCAAAACAAGGTACAAAGACATTTACCCCTTCCTCAATACAATCAGACATCAAAAGGTCATTTCTGGAAAACAAATCTCCGTCTGAAGAGAAATACTCATCTGTGGAGGCATACTCTTCCTCTGACTCTTCTTCCATCAAACAAACTTCAACCATATCAATCTTGTGATAATCATATCTTTGACCTGTGATCTTGATAGTTCCATTGTCTAACAACAATTGAACACCCTCTCTCACAAGAGAACATCCTCGGAGGTGTTGACAGCAAACTATGCAAGATCCATATTGGTGTTCCACCTGACCAGCAGTACGGAAGAAGGTAGCATGCAACTGCACGAGATCCTCATTCAAATGATCCACATCAAAAATTATGAATTCACCCGGACACCCAGAAACCATATTCACTTCTTCATATTCTGCCATAGGCTTGATTATATTGATTAAACCTTCATCCATCATCTCCTGTAAATCAACCTTTATCTTCTCGCAACCCTGTATGTTTGTACTGCAAATAGCACAACCGGCATGGTCATGCGTATAATAACTGAATTCATAGAGGTCTGCGTGCATATTCACCAAATCCTCTCTAACCAGATTAATGTCAAAAATCCGGAAGTCGCCTGGACAACCGGCCACCATATTTACAGCATTCACCCCACCGTGCTTGGGTAGAGGATTGTCTTTCACATTAGATCCCATGTCTTTGAAAGATAGAGTTCCATACTTCACAAACCTTTGCACTTCAGTCTTCAAAGGATAATAATTCTCAACACTATGCTCTGGTGCTCCCTGATGAAAGGCAGACGTCTGGTCTGCTTTGTAATACCAAGGCAATGGTGATGGTACGGCTAAAGGTGGTCGGGTTTGGACCAACTTCTTCTGAACCAATGCTGGTAGTAGCTCTGCATAGCTCATGGGAATAGGGTCATCGTTCTCCCTTCTCTGATTATTCCCTTGGTTCCCCTACTGGGACTGTCTTTGATAAGCAACGGTAGTCGGAGCGACATTCATATCAGGAGTAACTGAGGCAACTTGTTGGTGACGCTGATAATTCCTTTTAGGAGCGTTTACTGTCCACTCTTGTATGACAACATTCGTATCCCCTTCTTTCTTCTTTGTGAACCCATAAGCTGGCTTTTTCAAACCTCCGAATCCTTCACCCTTTGTCAAACGACCTTCTCTTACTGCCTCTTCTAGGCAGACACCCATTCCTACAATCTCTGTAAAATCACTTGGGGCACTTGCTACGATTCTTTCGTAGTAGAAAGCGCCTAGCGTCTTCAGAAAATTTTTAGTCATTTCCTTCTCCTCCATGGGAGGAATCACTTGTGCAGCTACTCCGCGCCATCTATGTGTATACTCTTTGAACGATTCTCTGTCTTTCTGAACCATGGCCCTAAGCTGGTCACGGTCGGGCGCCATGTCCACATTGTACTTGTATTGTTTAATGAATTCTTCTCCCAAATAATTAAAAGTATGGATGTTGGCGCTGTCTAAACTCATGTACCATTTCAACACTGCGCTTGTCAGACTATCCTGGAAAAAGTGAATCAGCAGATGCTGATCATCGGTGTGGGTAGACATTCTCCTTATGTACATCACCAAGTGAGCACGAGGGCAAGTGTTGCCCTTGTACTTCTCAAACTCCGGGACCTTGAACTTAGAAATCACTTTAACATTCAGGACCAAACACAGCTCATTCACATTCTGCCCAAATAACTCTTTCCCCTAATAGCCTTCATCTCTCTTTGCATTCTATCAAACTGCTCTTGGAAATCATCCATTCTGTCCTAAAGACCCAAGTCTTCACTCGATGGAGGGAAAGGACGACACACATCTTCATTAACAAACGGAACCAAATTCACCGAAGGAGGTGCAGCATGAACAGTATGCACTACATGAGGTGCTGAAGTAACAACATTTTGAACCACTGGAGCATCTTGGAGGCCCAAATTGAAACCTTCAGGTGCAAAATTCTCTGGTTTTGTACCCCAAAATTTTCCTTCTCATTTTATCAATATTTCCCCTCACAAGACTCTTTGAATTCAAGACCAAGCTAGGGTTTGCTCTGCTCAAGACATCTCCTTGCATTGTTGACCTAAATTAGGGTTTGAGTTTGCACAAGGAATTTTGGACTTCTAATGCTCAATGTGACTTTCATACTACATGTTGGACTTATAAGATTGCTCATACCAAGTTTCAGGCCTTGAATCAAATTTTTGCCCAATCAATTGGATAGTTGACCTAAAAATCAACTGTATTGGGGAAAAAGTCAACTGTGGCCAATTTACACTCAAACCTCATAAATTTTGATCCATATCGACATTATAGACTCATATGAACCATTTGATCAAGTTTGGACCACGACTCTTCACGAAATTTGATCAGATCATCAAAAGGGCAAAATGGTCATTTTTAGGGTTTTGACTGCAAAAGGGCAATTCCTGATTTTTCACCTAGCCAATGGCAAATTGGGTTCAAGCATGGATTCAAGGACCTAATGGCATCATATTAACCTATTCCCAAGGTTCAAAAGATCTCAATTGCATTGGATTGACATATGAATTTTTCACTCAACTGATCAAATTTGACTGTACACTGAAAAGTCAAACTTTGACTTTTTGATCAAAATCAAGTGCCAAGGGTCATTTTTCATCAAGATGTGTCAAAACATGAAACTTTTTCATCAAGAAACCTAATTTTTCAAATTAGGGTTTAAAATTGAAAATTTTCATAACTTAGAATTTTTCTAAGTTATGAAATTTTCTTATATTTTCCCAACTTTGCCCAACATTTTCACCATGATGCAATTGGATTCAAACAAAACATCCAACATGAAAGTTGTAGTCCTCCATAAAATCTAAAACTTTGATTCACAAAGTTTTCTCAAAATAAGCTTGGATCTTAATTTATGATTTTTGGAACAAGGGTCCATGAAACTATTAACTTAGTGAAATTTTGCCTTAATTTAGGCAGGATTTTGACCTATCTTCATGGCACCTTTTAACCTATTTCCACTTGTAATCTCAAAATGAATTTCAAATATGGATTGTAGAGCATGTTACAAGCTTTCCAAAATGTCCAAGAAATCTCCAAAATCATTTGTGGTTAGGGAGAATCGAAGGTTTGAATTTGGCAAAAACTCACTTTTGATCCATGGCATTTTCATGTTGATACAAGTTGCAACTTCCATCCATAATTGTTTGTACTTGATTACAGGTCCCTAAACCCTTCCATACTCAACAATTAAATGCAAATCCATTGGTTTGAGGCTTTGTTCTGATCATGGGAGGATTACACAAGAGATTAATCTAAAAATAGCAAAAAGACAACATTGCCATTTTTGTCAAATTTGCTTTATGTCAAATTGCATTCTTGAGCCTTGAACAAAATCTTGTACATCAAACAATATCCACAAACTGAGGGGGCCAATATCATAAAGTGCAAGCTGGTAGATAGCCTGTACAGGCCTGTCTTGCATCATTTCTTACTTTTGCTTAAAATACAAGTAAACTTGCCAAATTGACATAACTTGCATATCTGTTATAACCAACTCTTGCATGCATTTGAGACAAGTTTTGTGCATTGCCTTGAGCCAGAAACAAGAGTTGTTGAACCCTCAAGCCTTCCAAAACACAAAATCACTTTCCTTTTGCAAAACAGGGCACTCCCTGCAGTTTCACTTCCATAGCAAAAACCACTCGTGCGTTTTTCCCCAAACCTGTTCAAACACATTCCATATAACCTATCCAAGTTATCCCAACCATTGGCCATTGACTGTAACTCCATTTGCAAGCTTCACCATTTCTGTTTTCAGCTTGTGCAGGTTGACTTCTACAAGTTTGTTCAAGCACATCCAAAGCAAACTAGGCATTGGGGAAGATCAGAGGATGTTCAGGCAAGCTCCCAAGCACCTCAGGTCTCACTGAAAAGCTCCACATTGCCATACACGAGTTCAATTGAAACAGGTTTTTGTCAACTTCCTATCTCTCTATTTAGGAATCATTAGGCTTAGGTTTGTGAATAAAAAATGTAGTACTCATAGCCCTGAAGCTGTACATATGCGTAGATTTCATTTAAGTTAAATGTGTTAAGAGAATTTGATTCATGAACTTCCTGAAAAAGTTAGGTTAGAAATTAGGGCCAGATAAATTCTCTCTGGTCTTTGAGAGTTAGATTAAGTTCTTTATATGGTTGAAATCGTCTTGAAAAATGCTATAACTTTGGTGTCATGAGTTTTTACATTAGAGCACGTATTCAGGTTTTCCATATTTGAATCAGGCGCGCGTGTTTTTGTTTGACAAAGTTTGAAGATGAAGTTCAATGGGCTGGGCTTTGTTCTGGCTTTGTTTTTTACACCCCCTCTTTACTGATTGCACCCCTGGCCCATTTCTTTATATTTTGGTATTTTTTCTATTTGTTTTTCATTTATGATTTTATATTATTATTTTCTAAACATAAAAAATATTAAAAACATTTTCATAAATTTTCATATTTTATTTTATATTTTTATTATTTTTCTAACATGAAAATAATTTTTAGATAATATACCTTTATTTTATTTAATAAAAAATTGAAAATGATACATAAAATAAAAAGTCGGTGGCGACTCTTGCTAAACCGAAACATTTGCGAACACAAACGCAAAACCTCAAGTCAGTTCTCCCACCGTATCACAGAACTGGCGACGCTGCTGGGGATTTAAATCTAAAAGTGGGGTTACCTTAGGGTTTAGATCACATTTACATGCTTACCTTGTTTGCTTTGATTGCTTTACACTTGGTTCTATTGTTTGGGTTTGAAATCCTCTACCTGGATTTGGGAAACATTCATAGGTAAATAGCAATACGTTGTGGAAACTATGCGGGGTATACCGACATGGTTGAAGCAATACCTATATTAGTGCGACATATTTATGGGTACCGATAGCCTTTGAGTCAATCAAAGAGAATACGGGGCCGCTGAGTGATGTCATGAAGCACTAATGGACTTTTAGAACCTTTACTTGACCATCTTGGCTTGATTAGGGGTAGTGAGATGACCGACTTTTGTGCAGTCCGAAGTTGGTAGATACTCGATACTACACTCATTGAGGGTTGTTTTCTTGGAATATTTCGGTCGCCAGTTAAGTGGCTAAACTGAAATAATGAACACAGAAAATAATCCAGTGATATTGAGCTCCTTAGAACCCGGTTACTATTTATAGGACAGGTTGAGCCAACTAAACTTCAAGAGGATACTTACCTATGAAACCCCATGCAAGCCTGGAACTAGGATCTTGTGTGATTTGTTTGTACATATACTTGTGCATACATCATGAACACCATGAAGCATCATATGCATCCACTAACTATTTCAAGGGTTTGGATCTTCATCTTTGTTCTTGTTTTGTAGGTAATGAAATCTCTTGGGAGGAAAACAATTCAGGTCAACCTTGTGAGAATCCCTCATCAACTCAAGGATCCTACTTCCAAGATTCCAGAGAATTCTCCCTTCAATGAAAGACATGGTAGACTTCTCAACTTGGTCAACTCCAACATAGAGGAAGACATGGTAAAAGTTCTCTTCCAGTTCTTTGATCCCCCTACACCATTGCTTTAAATTTCCTGATTACCAACTAGTACCTACTTTGGAGGAATTTTCTCAACTCCTGAGGATTCCTATTCTCCATCAACTACCCTACAATGGTACGGAAAGAGAGCCAAAGCCTGAAGATGTTGCTCAAGCCTTACACTTGCAACCATTTGATATCAAAGGTCATTGGGAAACCAGAAGTGGTCTCAAGGGTTTCTTGGAAAAGTTTCTGTTTGAGAAGGCACAAGACTGTTGGAATTCTCTAGATCTGTAAGCTTTTGTGGAGATTGTAGCACTTCTCATCTATGGGTTGGTCTTGTTCCCAAACCATGATTAGCTTATAGATGTGAATGCTGTCAAGATTTTCATATCTCGGAATCCTGTGCCTATATTGCTTGGGGACATCCTCCACTCATTTTACACACGAACAATGAGGAAAAAAGGTGTTCTCATGTGCTGTACTCCTCTTCTAGAAAGGTGGTTTATTTCTCACCTTCCCCAATCAGTCTTGAAGAATGAACAAGGCTTGAGGTGGTCATAACGGCTGATGACTCTTACACATTCTGATATTCATTGGTGTTCTCGGTCCAGAGAAAATGTCATCATCGTTGATCGTTGTTGGGAATTCCCTAATGTCCCACTACTCAGCATTAGGGGAGGCATTACCTACAACCCTTGCTTAGCTCTGAGACATTTTGGGTATGCCCGAAGGGATGTTTCTCATAACATGCTGATTCCAGACTTGGTTTTTGACTTCGACAATGACGCTCAAGGACTTCGACAAAGGTTTATCCGAGCTTGGAGGATGCCCAACAAAGTGGACAGTAAGACACTGGGACACAAAAATTCCATCCCCCTTGAGCCTTACCTCAAGTGGGTACGAACCCACGCCCATAATCTTATGATGACTTACCCCTACATTCTCCCTATGATCAAAGAGCCTGTTATGGAAGGAGAGGTTCTATACACCCTCCTATATCCTGACGTGCCAACATCATTGGAAGATTTGCAAAAGAGTTGGATACAGCTCAAGGAAGAACGAAATACTTTTGAAGCCAGCTTCTACGCCAGTGAGAAGAAGGTTTTGGAACTTACTCGTCGACTCCATGAAGAGAAGACTCTCAACACCTACATCGCACCAAAGAGGATGTGCAACATCTTTTTATATTAGAATTTTGTATTTATTTGGCCCATCGGGAATTTATGTACTAACAAATTTCTTCTTATTAATATGACGTGTGTTCTTTTTGTTTGCAACAACTTTGAATTTTTGAATCCTTGAATGCATTACATGAATACATATCATTCATCATACGCATAAACAGGTCTTCACACCAGGTTTCCTTATCTCTCCGCTGTTTATTTCAGCAAGATGGATATAGAGCAGACGATCAAAGATCTACAAGCACAGAATTCGCAGTTCCAACAACTCCTCATGACCTTGGCAAAGGGTCAAGAGGACCTTAAAAAACTGTTAGAAAAGGAAAAGGAAAAAGAAAACGATAAAAAGAAGAAAAGAGTTGGTGTAGCTACTTTGGGAAGAAGATTTGAGAACCAAGCTAGAAGGGTCTTGGATTTCCCCTCAACATCTGATGAAGGGGTTGGCAAAGGAAAGGGAGTTGCGGTGCCCTCCGAGTCTGAGGCTGAAGAAGAAGAAGAGGATGAAGATTACTCTGAGCAGCAGTACCCTCCTGCAGACGACAAGTATAAGAATCTGGAAGAGCGGTTGGCAGCTATGGAGGTACAAAGGGTGCCTGGGCTGGATTTCGAAGAGTTGGGGTTGGTTGCTGGAATTGTGATTCCCCCTAAATTCAAGGTGCCTACATTTGCCAAATATGATGGTTTGTCTTGTCCGAAGATGCATCTACGGTCTTACGTCAGAAAGATCCAACCTCATTCTTCTGATAAGGATCTTTGGGTCCACTTTTTTCAAGATAGTCTTTCGGGTACACAATTGGACTGGTTCTACCAGCTTGAGAGGGCTGACGTACATAATTAGGAGGACCTGGTTGCTGCCTTCTACAAACAATATCAATATAATGCAGACTTAGCACCTACTCGTACTCAACTACAAAGTATGGGTATGGTCTCTAATGAAGGCTTTAAGGAGTATGCCCAAAAGTGGAGGGACTTGGCTGGAAGGGTGCAACCACCATTGTCTGAAACAGAGCTTGTTGATATGTTTTTGGGGACGCTGTCTGGTCCATTCTTTAATAACCTGATAGGGAGTTCATTGGCGGGGTTCACTGAATTAATTCTGACTAGTGAAAGAGTCGAAGCTGGCATTAAGAGCGGTAAAATTCAGAAGGATGCATCTGCTTCCGCGGCTATCAAGAAAACTTTTCCAGCCAAGAAAGAGGTGTCAGCTGTTTACTCTCAAAAAGGTCGAGGAAGAGTAGAGCGCCGGTCAATGGTGGGGGTTGTAATGATCCAAAAGACTGCAGCTGATCAGCCTAGAAGTAATCAGCCTCGAACCAACCAACAAAGAGGGGGAAGGCCAGCTAGGCAGTTCAACAAAATAAACATGACGCCTGCCCAGGTTCTCCCCCATCTCTTGAAGCTAAACCTTACAACCTTGAGAGATCCGCCACAAAATCCGAATACAACTTCTCATTTTTACCATGCCCATGCTAAATGCGCTTACCATTCAGACATCATAGGGAACGATACCAACAACTGTTGGGCCCTCAAAAACAAGATCCAAGATTTAATAGATGCCAAGGAGGTGGAGTTTGACGCACTTGAAAAGCCGAATGTGATTTCAGCCCCAATGCCAAAGCATGGTCACAGTACCCATGCTATCGAAGAGGATCTGTATGTTGCTGTTGTTGATGACTTAATGACCCCTTTACCAATAATCAAGATGAATCTGTTGAAAGTTGGGATCTTCCCAGGATGTGAAAAAGATTGTTACCATTGTTCGTCCCTACAATCCGACTGCCCGTTATTGAAGTTAGGTGTCCAACGCCTAACGGATAATCAAGAGATCCTCTTTGAGAAAACTCATGTTACTCCTGTTACTCCAATCAACGATGTTGCTATAATTACCATTTCCGACAATCTTTTCAAGCTCTCCAAAATACCTGTTAAGATTACACCCGATCCAAAGATTGTACCGCTGAAGATTACTATGCCGGGGCCTATCCCATACAAGTCCAATAAGACAATACCGTGGAATTATGGAGGAGAGATCTTCTACCACGGTGTTAAGCAGATTGAATCAGTGGAAGAGAATTTCGATGAAGAAACTCCTGACATAGGAAATATTGTGGGGACAAGTAAGATCACCCGCAGCGGAAGAATATTTTCTTTGGAGATTGCTCCTCCAAGGGAAATCTTTGGACCCTCAAGTGCTCCTGTGCCAGTCAAGATATATGTGCGAAGTCCAGTGATTGAATAAATCGTTACTCCCGAAGTTGTACCCTCTGCTGTTACTGCCGATAAAGGTAAGGGGATCCAAGAAGCGCCCGTCAGGACGAGGGCTCAGCCTTTGTTCATCCCCGAGACCACTCAAAATGAAATGGAGGAGATTTTAAAAATAATTAAGAAGAGCGACTATGATGTCGTAAAACAACTGGGGAAAAACCCTTCAAAAATCTCCATGCTGGCCCTATTGCTCTGTTCCGAGGCTCATGCCAAAGCCTTGATCAAATTCCTGAAGACGGCCCATGTGCCTCAAGAAACTTCTGCGGATCAGTTTCAAGAGTGTGTAGCTAGCCTTACAGCCGACAATGGTCTTGGCTTCTCTGATGCCGATCTAACATCTAAGGGAAGAAAGAATAATGATGCACTGCATGTCTCGGTGGAATGCAGAGGGACCACACTTGCTCACGTTCTGGTTGATATCGGGTCGTCTTTAAATGTCCTACCAAAGAAAGCATTAGACAGGTTGGACTGTGAGGGTTTGACCTTAAAGCCCAGTAATATCATTGTTAGAGCCTTTGACGGTTCTAAGCGGATGGTTCACGGAGATATGGACATCCCAATTAAGGTGGGTATAGAAATTTTCAACTCTACATTTTTTGTGATGGACATCCGTCCTTCATATTCTTGTTTTCTGGGAAGACCTTGGATCCACAACGCTGGGGCAGTCACTTATTCTCTACACCAAATGTTCAAATACCCAGTCCATGGTAAAATCATAACAGTTCATGGTGAGGAGGAGTATATGATAAGCCACCTTAAATCTTTCCGCTATGTGGAGTTAGATGGTGAATTCATAGAAACACCTTTCCAACACTTTGAAGAGGTTTCTCCTGAAGTTGCGACAACTAAGACAACGACTTCTGTACCCATCATTACCAAGCCTGTGTCCCGGATGTTATCCCTTAAAGATGCGAAGGCTGTGATCGAGGAAGGAGGAAGTACAGTATGGGGTCAGCTACCAGATTTTCCTTTCAAGACAAATAAGTTCGGTTTGGGTTTCACTGCTGCTAGTCAGAAGGTTGTGCGTCGCTCCCGGGATGGAGGACCACCATTGAAGATTACTCATCATGGAGTTCATGTCTTAGAAGATGGTGAAGATGAGAGCAATTTTGAAGACTGGATCTTTCCAACTATTGAAGGAGGACTGAACAACTGGGAGGCGAAAGAATTCGTTCCCATTACTTTCATCAATCAGTAATTTATCTTTTGAACATTTTCCGTTGGTCTGTAATAATTTTTGAACAATTCGCACACTCTTTTTGCCTTGTGCCTTACCCGGGGCATATAGGTCCATTTGTAAGGGCTTGATTTCTTCATTTTCATATGCCATTTTTAATGAATTATGGACGTTTTCATCTATAAACTTTTGTGTTCATTTTCTTTCTTTTTAAATTTTATTTTGTTTAAAGGTGGCTATCCCTTACACACACCCACACTCACAAAATGCAGGTACCCGTCCACTCTGGATTCCATGGGTAACAATTCTGATATGGCCTTCAGTGACTCTGAAGATCTGGTTAATCATGCCGAGTACGAAGGTGATGAAGACTATGAAGTGCCTGGAGAGTTGGCTAGACTTCTACAACAGGAAGAAAGGGTTATTCTGCCCCATGAAGAGCTGTTAGAGACTATCAACTTGGGTACTGCTGAAGACAGAAGAGAGGTTAAAGTGGGTGCCAACCTAAAGCCAAATGCCAAAGAGCGCTTAATTCAGATGTTGAATGAATATGTTGAGATCTTCGCCTGGTCCTATAAAGACATGCCGGGACTCGATATAGATATTGTGGTTCACTGTCTCCCTACAAGAGAAGAATGTCCACCAATTAAACAGAAAGTCCACCGAATGAGGCTTGATATGTCTGAAAAGATCAAAGCCGAAGTGATGAAGCAGTTCAATGCTGGCTTTCTTGCTGTTACTTCCTATCTGCAATGGGTTGCTAACATTGTGCTCGTGCCTAAGAAGGACGGCAAAGTCAGACCTCATAAAATTGTGTCCAATTTACAGTCAAACCTCATAAATTTTGATCCATATCAACATTATAGACTCATATGAACCATTTGATCAAGTTTGGACCACAACTCCTCAAGAAATTTGATCAGATCATCAAAAGGGCAAAGTGGTCATTTTTAGGGTTTTGACTGCAAAAGGGCAATTCCTGATTTTTCACCTAGACAATGGCAAATTGGGTTCAATCATGGATTCAAGGACTCAATGGCATCATCTTAACCTATTCCCAAGGTTCAAAAGATCTCAATTGCATTGGATTGACAAATGAATTTTTCAGTCAACTGATCAAATTTGACTGTACACTGAAAAGTCAAACTTTGACTTTTTGATCAAAATCAAGTGCCAAGGGTCATTTTTCATCAAGATGTGTCAAAACATGAAACTTTTTCATCAAGAAACCTAATTTTTCAAATTAGGGTTTAAAATTGAAAATTTTCATAACTTAGAATTTTTCTAAGTTATGAAATTTTCTTATTTTTTCCCAACTTTGCCCAACATTTTCACCATGATGCAATTGGATTCAAACAAAACATCCAACATGAAAGTTGTAGTCCTCCACAAAATCTACAACTTTGATTCACAAAGTTTTCTCAAAATAAGCTTGGATCTTAATTTATGATTTTTGGAACAAGGGTCCATGAAACTATTAACTTAGTGAAATTTTGCCTTAGTTTAGGCAGGATTTTGACCTATCTTCATGGCACATTTTAACCTATTTCCACTTGGAATCTCAAAATGAATTTCAAATATGGATTGTAGAGCATGTTACAAGCTTTCCAAAATGTCCAAGAAATCTCCAAAATCATTTGTGGTTAGGGAGAATCAAAGGTTTGAATTTGGCAAAAACTCACTTTTGATCCATGGCATTTTCATGTTGATACAAGTTGCAACTTCCATCCAGAATTGTTTGTACTTGATTACAGGTCCCTAAACCCTTCCATACTCAACAATTAAATGCAAATCCATTGGTTTGAGGCTTTGTTCTGATCATGGGAGGATTACACAAGAGATTAATCCAAAAATAGCAAAAAGGCAACATTGCCATTTTTGTCAAATTTGCTTTATGTCAAATTGCATTCTTGAGCCTTGAACAAAATCTTGTATAACAAACAATATCCACAAATTGAGGGTGCCAAGATCATAAAGTGCAAGCTGGTAGATAGCCTGTACAGGCCTGTCTTGCATCATTTCTTACTTTTGCTTAAAATACAAGTAAACGTGCCAAAATGACATAACTTGCATATCTGTTATAACCAACTCTTGCAAGCATTTGAGACAAGTTTTGTGCATTGCCCTGAGCCAGAAAAACGAGTTGTTGAACCCTCAATCCTTCCAAAACACAAAATCACCTTCCTTTTTGAAAAACAGGGAACTCCCTGCAGTTTCACTTCCATAGAAAAAACCACTCGTGCGTTTTGCCTTAAACCTGTTCAAACACATTCCATATAACCTATCCAAGCTATCCCAACCATTGGCCATTTACTGTAACTCCATTTGCAAGCTTCACCATTTCTGTTTTCAGCTTGTGCAGGTTGACTTCTACAAGCTTGTTCAAGCACATCCAAAGCAAACTAGGCACTGGGGAAGATCTGAGGAAGTTCAGGAAAGCTCCCAAGCACCTCAGGTCTCACTGAAAAGCTCCACATTTCCATACACGAGTTCAACCGAAACAGGTTTTTGTCAACTTCCTATCTCTCTATTTAGGAATCATTAGGCTTAGGTTTGTGAATAAAAAATGTAGTACTCATAGCCCTGAAGCTGTGCATATGCTTAGATTTCATTTAAGTTAAACGTGTTAAGAGAATTTGATTCATGAACTTTCTGAAAAAGTTAGGTTAGAAATTAGGGCCAGAGAAATTCTCTCTGGTCTTTGAGAGTTAGATTAAGTTCTTTATATGGTTGAAATCGTCTTGAAAAATGCTATAACTTTGGTGTTATGAGTTTTTACATTAGAGCACGTATGTAGGTTTTCCATATTTGAATCAGGTGCGCGTGTTTTTGTTTGACAATGTTTGAAGATGAAGTTCAATGGGCTGGGCTTGGTTCTGGCTTTGTTTTTGACACCCCCTCTTTACTGATTTTACCCCTGGCCCATTTCTTTATATTTTGGTATTTTTTCTATTTGTTTTTCATTTCTGATTTTATCTTATTATTTTCTAAACATAAAAAATATTAAAAACATTTTCATAAATTTTCATATTTTATTTTATATTTTTTTATTATTTTTCTAACATGAAAATAATTTTTAGATAATATACCTTTATTTTATTTAATAAAAAATTGAAAATGATACATAAAAATATTATGCCTTTATTTTTATTATTTATACTTAAATAATATTTTTTCTAATATATTTTTATTTTTGTATATATTTTATTTTATTTTATTGTACATAAATAATATAATTAATATATATACTTTCTTAAAGAAAATTAGGGTTTTTACCCTTAATAAAAAAATAATCTTTTATTTCTATTTTTTTAATACATTAAATATTATATTTTTACATACATAAAAATAAATAAAAACATTTTTTTTGCATATTCATAATATTTTGCATATTTATTTAATTGACCATTTAAATACTTGCCTATTTATTTATTTGTACCATTTATTCAATTTGGATGTAATAGTAAATATTAAGGTTTTATTTTCTTGCAAATACTCCCCCATTTAAAATTGTATCCCCCTCCCGATATCAATGTTGTAATGGCTTAGGTTTATTTTGTGCACTTTATGCTTTCGAATATGCCATGTTAGAGATTAGGGTTTGTATGCAAATGTCCAAAATAAAAAACAAATAGCTTTACTAATACACAAAAAAGCATGTAAATTGACAACACAATGCACACACGCATACCTAGGGTTTCATCCACTTGTTGCCGTGAAAATGGCCATGTTATGCATGTTGAGTATCTTGGCAAAACAAAAACAAAACAAAATATCATAGTCCCTCGATGACGCTAACTTGGTTGCCTATACAAAATGATCTAGTCCCTCAAAAATTTGCTAAGATACTTGGTACAATTGTTATCATGGTCAATACGATGACCCACGCTTGTCCCGTTTAACATCCAAATACAAGGTTGTTTACCAAATGAAATGGTAAAGCAACACTGTCAAAAGGGTTAAAAATGTGTAGGAAAGATCTTTGAGAAAAATAGGGTAGACAACTCTTAGTTACTTGATCAAAACTTGCAAAAAACATCCTTACTATTTTCAAACACACCTCACAACACAATTTCAAAACATTTCCCAAAACAAATTTTCAAACAATCAAACATTGAAACATCTTTTCAAAAGACAATACACCTTTGTATATATTCAAACAAGAATCATTACAAAGGTTGCCACAACGATGGCCTCTTTTCAAAACATTTTCAAAACCACACACAAAGCACCATTTCAAACAATAGAAAAGCAAAAGCAAGTGATCTAAACAAGTAACTAAGAGCCCATGGAAAACCATGGATGAAAAGGCTGCTAGCACCTTCCCTTTTCATAATCTACCCCCCAAACCCAAGAAAACATCTCAAAGGTCTTTCCTGTGCTTTTTGACCTTTCCTTTGGATAAAATAAAAAGTCGGTGGTGACTCTTGCTAAACCAAAACATTTGCGATCACAAACGCAAAACCTCAAGTCAGTTCTCCCACCGTATCACATCTGGCATTCCCCACGGGTAACCCTAAGGCATACGGTTTTGAACAACAGCCGGAGTAGTAGATACAAGAACAATTGGAACTTCAGCATTTGCCCTTGTTGGTTGAGTTTGAACACTCGGTGGCTGTTTCTGAGCAACCACCAGAGGTTTCATCAGAGTAGTCAAGTTGGCCAAGCCAGCCTTCAGGGCAGAAACTTCTTCACGTAGCTCGTGATTCTCCTGTTCCAAGTTGTCGATCTTCTTTTTGAAGTTAGCCTGAGTGTTGTAATGATGAGTCAGCTTGCTATTGAAGTAAAGAAGCTGGGTAAGGCACCTGGATATGCATAATAAATGCAATAAATATGTTCAATATGATGCATGATATGCAATGCATATGATTATTTTTACTTTATCATTTAATATTTCAAGGGATTTAACGTTTATAGACATATTGCAAACATCAAAATAATAACGCATTTGAAATACTGAATTTTTTTTATTATAATAACTCCAAAATGGATTACAAGTTTCAATAATCCCAAGTACAAGATGAAAATACAATCTAAAAATCCTGAGAAAAAGAATTGATAGAAATCAATCTGTACGCTGGCGCTTCCCTGTGAGCCTGGAAATCTGAGCCATCAACCTCTGGTTTTCTTCCAAATGCCTGATGGCAACTTCCTTCCAATCATCTGAAGCAGGAAGTGAGTAATCAGCACCTGTTTGAGGCTTAGGAGAAAATAAATCCCCTTGCCTCTCCATAGACTCCACCGCTCGACTCTCAAGGATCTCGATCAAATCATCTTTCTCCTTCAGGTCTGCTCTGTAGGAACTCTCTAAAGTCAGGAACTTGTTCTTCCAAGCATCCCTTTCCTGTTGCATCCTAACCAAAGCAAGCTCCAGCTCCTCTAGATCATCTAATAAGGGAGGAGTAGTCTTCACAGATAGGTCAGGCATGGGCTTCTCCCGAGTATAAGGAATCTTCAACTTCATGGCTCTCGATCGAATCCACTGAAGATGTGGCTCCAAAGAAACAACACCCCTAGGTCCCAAATCCTTCCTACTCTTCTTATGAATGTGACGCCATGCCTTCGCAATCTTCTTCCTAGCTTCCCTATGGTCTTCTCCTTCCTTCAGAAAGAAACTACTCAAATGCATACTGTTTGGTTTATCCCTCATCAGATAACCAAGTTGTCGCCGTGCAAGAACATTGTTATAGTTAATTCCTCCTTTTGTACCAAGAAGACGTACATTGGGGAAAATACCACAACTGTCAATAATCTCTATATCCTGGTAAGCTCGATGATACCAATCAATATCCAAGTGAGTAAGTGCCATGATCTTAGGAGCCCAACGGGGTTCTTTCTTGACATTCCAAAAAGCATCAGACTGAGGCATATGAGAGATGAACCACCGGTACAACAAAGGCGTGCAAAAGATAATCATTCCCCCATGATAGGAACTCCGAAGGTAAACAGAGTAATAAGAATCCCCCAATAGTGTAGGAACCGGGTTTCCAATCATGAAAATCCTGATGGCGTTAACGTCGACAAACTTGTCCACATTAGGAAATAAGAATAATCCATAAGCAAGTAAAGCAAAGATGGCGTCGAAAGCAACCGTACTCTTCATGCTGGCAAAGTAACGAGCTTTCTCCAATAAAAACTGAGCTGGTAATCCTCTAATCCCTCCTTTGGTAGTCATATGGGCTTCCACCTCAGACTTCCCCAGAGGAATCAAAGCAGCAATCTCATGTGATTTTGGCTCACCCTCCAAACCAGTAAAAGGAACACGATCGGTAACAGGTAAATCCAATAGATAAGAATACTTCCAGTGTAGGAATCAACTGATAATCGGGAAAAGTAATACAGTGATACACCGGATCATAGAACTTGACCAAGGTCGAGAGAATACCCTCCTTCATCTTCAGCTTCATGAGAGGAATAATGGATCCATACTTTTTCCGAAAGTCTGTAGAACACTCGATCTCTGGAATTAGGCTGACCAACTCATCTATCTTAGGGTCCTTGAAACTGTATTTTCCAGTCTTTCTCTTTCCAGAATCCATGGTTAAAAGTACCTGAGGTATTCACAAATAGTCAACCTTTAAATCCCTTGAAATATTGTTTTCTTCAAAAGATGCTTATGAGTGCATGGATGCATGATGCAACAATTACACACAAGATCACACATATAGGGTTCATAGGTTCAACGTCACGAGCATGAGTTCGAAGGTACTACCCATAAGGTATTGGTCTAAGAGTTATCACCTGCCGAACAAGGTTCTAGAGGTTCTCAGATTCTACATCCTTCTTTCGGATATTACCAACTTCCCAATTAACTCGGTAATTAGTAATATTCTCAAGAAAGACTCGTCCGAGCGTACTATCGCGTGACAACTATTTCTAGATTACTCCGTCATAGCTTCTGCACTACACCTAAAAGGCCAAGATGGGTTTGGTATTCTACGGTCCTCAGTTTCAGCGGGCTCCCAGGTCAAAAGCAGTACGTCTTCTTGATTACTCGGTAAACGACACTACAGTCAAAGGGGCCTCCACTGAGTGAAGGATCTCATGCCTCCTTTTTTAGGATTACTCCCTCAAAGTTAACATGACTATACCACCCGTCCTATCTTAAAGTTTTCCCAAGTTCGGGTATAGGACTTATGAGTAATCACCAAGCACCCTGAAAACCAGGAAAATCCAAACAAACATATATACAAAATATAACACATAAACAACAATAGCACATATACAGACGTAAACAAAGATAGGCTCAACCCACTTAGGGATGGACCAGCAAGAGGTCAATCTTTCCCCAGTGAAGTCGCCATTTTTCTGTAGCGGTAGAAATGTTCAAGACTAAGCCATTGGATTGACTAGACTTTATACAAATCAAAAATAAAAAATCGCCACCGCGCTTTATTGTTTCCAAAGGAATGGGAAAAGAGAGAATAACCCAAAAAAAGGGGGAAAGATTCAAGGTAAGGGGGTTGGTTATGCAAAGGGAAGGTATTAGCACCCTAAACATCTACAGTACTCCGCAGGAACCTCTTTGAAAAAATCTGTATATTTTGGCTATATAAAATGTGTTATATATAAAATGGATGGTGGAGGTGAGAAAAGAAATATATTTTTATGATTTATGCACCCGCCGCAGTTGCAAACCTTTAGTGCCTACGTACCACCTTACGTGCAATAGGGGATCAGGGTACACGTAGTTCCTCTTTTAAAAATTTGAAAGACAAGTGTGTTGGTTAATTTTATGAGATAAGACATCATCGTCATTGTCCGTGTGGAAAACATACTTACTACCCACAATCATGAGAAAGGAGAATTTGCATCATCTCAAAGTGGAGGATATGGCTTGGATTTTAAAATCAACAATGCCTCACTCAACACCCAATTGGAAAATATCTCACTTCACTATATATTGTAGAAGTATAGTTGTTTGCATCACTACAAGGATTGACAAGAGTCTAATCTTTTGAGAAAAAGTTTTAAAGATAAAAAGCCAAAGTGGCAAGATGGTTTGAAATGAGATTGATTGACTTTTAGTCTTCTCACAAAAAAATGTCAAGGTATTATTAAATTGATTGAAATTTATTTACGAAAATATTTTGAAAATGCATGGACATAAGTCCAAGTTTATTATGAAAGTGGTTTAAGTTTCAAAACAAGAAGAGTTTTCAAAAGGAGGGAGAAGATTTTTGAAATTAAAGAAGGTGGGAGGAGAAGAAGAGACTATCCTAAAGCATAAGGTAAAAGCTAAAGATAAGAGCCATCTAACCAATCAAGAAGCCAAAACTTGACATTATGAGCCAAGATAGAATTCCCATTCTTTGGATTGGAACCAAACAAGAAAATATACTAGACCTCTTCAAGTGTATTAAGTCTTCACAGAAATTGGATAGAGTAACGGCTGTATACGGGTGAATTCTAGATTACAAACAAAGGATGTAATCACAAAAACCTGCACACACAAAAAAACAAGCAACCCAATGTCTTGAGGTAAACCTCAAGAGCTCTAGACAAAGTAATCAAATAACATCACAAGATCTCCAAGATAGGCCAAGGTTTCTAATCCTAAGTCCAAGAAAAAGTCGCATGCTCCATAATGCCAAGGATAGTAACCAAATAGTCCAAGTATCATTAAAAGTTTTTTAGGGTTTATGTTGATTATTAAGTATCTTAGGAAAAGAAAAAATAAAAGCTCAAGTGAGCAAAGTAAAAATGGCAAGAAGATAAATGCTCAAATGAGCAAAGATGAAAATGGCATGAAATGAAAAAAGCTAAAAATTAAATAGTATATAAGGCATAAAAGAATAAAGGAATAAAATAAACAAGTCAATAATTAGTGGTTAGTTGGATGACCATCTTGAAACTTGCATTTGGAACTCATTAGAGGATTGGTAGAACCAAAGCCTCCATACAACAAGTTGCATTTTCTTTTTGTCAAATATATCATCCGTTTGGAATTCTCATAAGTACTATTTAATGATCAACGATGTTTAAGTGATCCGCGTTGACCAAAAGTGTTGTAGATTCATTAGAGGATTGGTAGAACCAAAGCCTCCACACAATGATCAAATTAACATACTTGGGCTTGCAATCATAAGTTTGGGCCACGAATGATCATTTATTCGAATCGGGAAAAAATTTAGTGCTATGTTAAGCAATCGTAAGTGGACTTATATAGAAGTCGCACCTATTTTGAGGCTCGTCAATAGCAATCTATGCACTATTTATTTTGAGACATGATATAAATATCATGCTCCAACAACACTTAGTGCAATGAGAAGGGGATGAGATGAAGAGGAATTAGGGTAAAAAGAGAAACCACATTTGAATTAATATTTAATCAAACTATTATTAAAATAATTCATCCATTTTTTGTGGAGTTAAACTCAACACCATGGATCCAATGATGTTTATAAAGCCATGATCAAAAAATCAACCCAAGACAGCCAGAAAATAATCACAAAATAATAATATAATTAATATACACTTTAAAAGGTTTAAAAATGTTTAAAAAAATGGAGAATAATAAGGAAAATATCAATTATATTCAAATTAATCAAGAAATGAAAAATAAGACCATAGAAAAATCAGAAAAGAGGCCAAGTAATTTTACAAATTTTTTGGGAATTTTTAAAAGTCAGAAATTATTTTTAAAAATTAAAATAAATGGGTAAAATTAAAAAAAATAGTAAAGTCAGAAACAAAAATAAAATAAGGTCACCAATAGTTGTCACAATACCATTGGATCATTTCAGAATTTTTTCAGAATTTAAAAATGTATAAAAGTTTTTTTAAACATTTTAAACAAATCAAATAAGTGTAAAACTCATGAAAAATACCAAAACACAAAATTAAATTGTGAAAAAATAAAAACCAGAAAGAGAATAATTAAAAATATTTTTCATAATTTTTTTAGATTTTTTTGGACTAAAAATGAATTATCTATGGTTTTTTGAAATTTAAAACAATTAAATATAAAAATCAGAAAAAGAAAATAAAAGTAAAATATGTGGAATTGGATGAGAGTCAAAACGTGTTAGTAATCAAAAACAATGGATTTGGCGTGCTGTGCATATCATGATCTTTAATGAATAATGTATAGAATCAATAATAAAATCAGAATTTGAAAAATACAGATGGCGCACCTTCATTGGTTAGAAGATGACACCTTGGTCATCTTCAACCTCCAGCCATCACGAATTATAGGTCTCTCAAACTGTAAAATCAGAAGCTCAGACCTACGCCATTCGCTTCGTCTCTTCAAGACGAAGGTAACCACGCCCTCGCGCCTAATTTATATAAACTGTAGCTCAAGCAATTTTGAAAGAAAGTTTTGAAAAGGGATTTGAAAATTCATGGTCAAAATAATTTTCCAGATGAAAGTAAGTGTTGCGACTAGAACCAGGGCAATGAGAGCATCACAGTGATATCAAAGTTTTGAAGAATTGATGAAGGAATCTACCTATTGAAGTTGAGTTGTAGAGCTCTAAAACTAGACTTCTATGGAGCAATATAGGGCACGATTCTTGAATGTAATTATATGGTTAGCTTCAGGGAAGATCAAGGAAGGTGAATTGAGGGAAAAACGGATTGAAAAAAGCTTGAGAATGGAATTCGAAGTTGCTGAATTATGGGTTGTGAAGCAAGTTTGGAAGGGTGATTCTGGCTATCTAAGCTTGGGAAATTGAATGGGGGATGACCCTCTATTTATAGGGAAGCAAATGGGATCAAAATGAATAGCAAATGATGCGTTTTGGAAGGAATTCATGTGGGTTTGCATCATGAAGAAAGTGTGACTCAAATTTGATCAAAACTCCGCCAAATCATGCGTTTCATGATGCTAATCACTTATGGAAAGTTGCTAAACATGATTAGAAACAAAAACGCATGGAAATCTTGTGATTAGAAGCCAAAACAAAGATTTCAAAATTCTGACTTTGTGCAAAATTCAGTTTCAAACTACCAAATTCAAATCCATGGCATTTCCACTTCAAGGGGTCTTAGGGCATAATTCTTGATGCTTTGGATATATGAGGTTACAAGCTTTGCAATGGAAAAAGAATGGAATCAAATGGATTCTTGTGCTGAAAGTTACATGGACTCAAAGTTGCAGAAAAAGAGTTGACTTTCCATACGTAGAAATATTTCAAATTCTTCTTTAAAAATGACCTATAATCCTTTGCATCCAAACATGGCTTTCCACTTAGAATTTGCTCTTGACCAAAAAAGATGGAATGAATTAGATCTCTTGAATGACAGTTTTCAATTTGAACCACTCAAAATCTCCAAAAATTGAGCAAGTTATGACTTGTTGAAGTTGGCCAAAAATCATGAAATGACCTATAATCTTTTGCATTCTTGAGGCAACATACATTTATTTTCTTACTTTGCACATAAAATAAGGAATGAAGTAAATACAATTAAGATCATCATGAAAAAAGAATGAGCTCAAGGTGATAAAAATTGACCAAGTTATGACCACTTGAAGTCACATATGAAAAATTGAGGATTCATCTGGGTGACTTGTAATCTTCCTTCTTCACCAAGTTCCTTCCACATGAAAACTCCTTGGAACTTTTGAATTGATTTGTTGGTAACTCTTTGAAGAGAAGGATGTTTTTGGAATCAATCAAAAATACCAAAAGATGGGCAAGATATGCTCCTTTGAAGTCCAAAACCCTAGCCTCTAGATCAAGAGAATGCTTTGAGGAACTTTGCCAAGTTTGAACAAACTTTTTGTGCCAATATTCTTCCTTTATGAATAGAAATTGTTGAGGATGATGATGAGGACTCATGGACACCAAAACCACTTCCATACCAGTTCTTTCAAAACAACTTCAATGGTGAGTTTTGAATTTCTCAAGCTATTGACTAGGGCATGGAAATAAACTCATGAACCCGTGAAGCAACTTGCTAAACCTCATTGCCTTTACCTACATTATTAACAAGTAATACAAACCAATATTGTAATTTGTTAATTAGATAGAAAATCAAAGAAAAATATCCATGATCACAAAAGAAAACAAGTCAAAGTGCTTGGTAACTCCTCAAAAGAGAAAGGCTAAAGATATGGAGAAGAACCAAAAACCATAATGTGATCTTGTTGTGATTGAAACAATATGGTATGATGAAGGAATCTTAGGGGGGAAAATTGGGGTACAACAACGGGGACTCAGCCCTAGTAATTAGTCAGATTAAGGGAGAATAGGATACGAAGCACCCGAATCTCATTCGTTATAAAGAAAATGTGTTAACCTTAATCCCGTTATTTGAGAAAATCACTTTTGAACATATCCCACGAGAAGAGAATTAGTTGGAAGACACATTGGCAACCATGTCATCCATGTTCAAAGTCAGATGGGACAACGAGGCTCCTCAAATTACAATTGAGAGACTAGATGAACCGACACATTGCTACGAGGTTGATACTGACGGAGTAGAAGAGAAGCCTTGGTTTCATGAAGTGAAAATTTACCTCGAGGCTCAAGAATATCCTGAGGGAGCATCTATCAATGACAAGAAACTCCTACGGAGGTTCTCTGCTAAGATATTCCTGAGCAACGGAATTTTATACAAGCGGAACCATAATTCTACTCTGCTTCGGTGTGTGAACAAGAAGAAAGCTGAGAAAATTATGGAACATATGCATGCAGGTATCTTGGGTACTCATTCCAGCGGGAATACCATGGCTAAGAAAATTCTGAGAGCGAGTTATTATTAATCCACTATGGAAACTGATTTCTATCATCACTCCAGAACTTGTCACAAATGCCAGATTTATGATGACAAAGTACATGTGCCACCGGTCCGTCAGAATGTCCTGACTTCTCCTTGGCTGCTTGTAATGCGGGGCATTGATATGATTGGAAAAATCAAGCCTACCGCCTCTAACAGACATCATTTCATCCTGGTCGCTATCGATTACTTTACAAAGTGGGTTGAAGCAGCCTCATTTTCCTCCGTCACCAAGAATGTCATGGCCAGGTTCATTAAGAATAATCTTATCTATCGGTACGGCATCCCCGAAAGGATTATCACAGACAATGGTATCAATCTCAACAATACTATGATCACGAAACTTTGTGTGTAGTTCAAGATCAAACACCACACATCTTCTCTGTATCAACCGAAGATGAATGGTGCAGTGGAAGTCGCAAATAAGAACATTAAGAATATTATACAGAAGATAACGGTGACATATAAAGATTGGCATGAGATGTTTCCATTTTCTCTTCACGGCTATCGCACTTCAGTACGAACATCAACTAGGGCAACCCCGTTCTCTCTATTATATGGTATGGAAGCGGTTCTACCTGTCGAAGTCCATATTCCTTCTATAAGGATTATGAAGGAAGCATATTTAGATGAAGACGAATGGGTTCAAACTAGGCTAGACCAGATAACTTTGATCGACGAGAAAAGACAGGCGTCTGTTTATCACGGGCATATGTATCAGAAGCGTATGATCAAAGCCTTTAACAAGAAAGTCAAACATCGGGTATATCAGGCTGGTGACTTGGTAATAAAGTGCATCATCCTACGCAAGGTGATCCCGGGGGAAAATCCACTCCCACATACGAAGGGCCATTTATAACCTATAAGATATTTTCTAGTGGTGTTATGATACTTACCACCATGGACAGTGAAGATTTTCCGCACCATGTGAACGTGGACATAGTCAAAAGATACTACACATGAAAGAGACTCGCCATGTTAACTGGCCTAGGAAAAAATAAGGGCATCCCGGTGAACCAAAAGGGTTCGGGAAAAATTAGGGATATATATAAATATTTGTACACCCGGTAAGTCAAAAACCTGAAAAGGTGGCTTGGGCAAAAAAGGGTATCCCAGTGGACTGAAAACCTGAAAGGGTGGTTGTGATCGGTGGAAATAGAACTGACTGTTTGAAATGCTGGTTCGCGAAATGTCGCGGTAAGCAAGAGTCGCCACCGTCTTTTATTTTCTCCAACAAGGAAAGGACAAAAGCACTGCAAAATTCCTTTTCGAGATGTTTCTCGGTTCGGGAGGTAGATTATAGAAAGGGAAGGTGTTAGCACCCTTTCTATCTGTGGTTATCCACGGGCTCTTAGGTACTTGCTCACTATGTTTTCAAAAATGTTTTGCTTTTCTTGTGTTTGTGGGTTTTGGAAAAAGATTGTTTGAAAACTTCGATTTAACTCTTATATCAGTCCTCAAGAGTGTATGAAGTGTTGTTTGAAAACTTTTGTCAGAAAAGTGTAAGTGCAAAAAGTATTTTTTGTTTTGTAAGAGCAAGTACCTGAGAACCTCTACCTACTCAAAAGAAATTAAGCTATGTAAATGTCCTTTAGACAGTACTATCCCACTATTGAGAAGTAGGTAGCACCGTCGTTGGAGTTTTCGGGTCAATTCGATTATAGGGACATGTGGTCACCAAAGCAATAGTAGGACGCCTTAGCGGTAACCCTAATGTCCTAGATCCTTTATATCTGAGGCAACCATTTCGAGGAAACTTGGATCTTTAGACAAGAGGGCGACCTCTAAAACACCCTATACTCAATGACCACGTCGAGGTAACCAAGTGAGGCGTACCCTAGGAGTGACATGTGCGAGTGTGTCAGGATTCCGTTAATATTATCTTTGCACATGTTATGGTGAGCTACGTTTTGATTTTATTTTGAGAATAAGTCTTGTCATGCATAGCCTAATTAACATACATCTAGCAGTGAAATATTGCGGAAAGTAAATCTAAGCTATTACAAGGCGTCGGGTATTTACATCGCCAAAAACAACCCTTGAAAAGTAAATTGCGGGAAATAAAATAAAGCGATAAAAAGGTCCTAATTAAAGCTATTACATCCTCGGAGCAATTACATAATAATGATCAAAAATATGAATAAAAAATAAACATGCGCGAGAGAAAATTGAATCGGGGAAGTCCTTAGGGTTTTGACCCTTTTTGAGAAAGAAAGAAGTTTTTGGTTTTTTATGAATTAAATAAAATTAAACCTAATTAATTAATTAACAAAAAAAAAGAAATATTTTTGAGTTTTTAATGTCTCAAGGAAATAAATAAAAAAATAGTCAAAAGTTAGTAAAAACCCTAATTCTATGTTGATTTTAAAATATTGTGAAAATAATGAAATTGACCTAATTAAAACAACTAAATTAATTTGTTAGTATTTATTTACAAAAATAATAAATAAAAGGTGAATTTAATAATAATAAAAATATTTTATATTTTATGTTTTCTGGATTTATTATGAAAAAAATTAATTTGTTTAATTAAGTGATAATAATAATAAGTAATGGTGAAATAATTAAAGGAAAATATATATAAAAAAAAAAAGAATAAACCAGGGGGGTGCTGGCCCAATATGGAGGTATGTTTGGAAATTCTCAGGCCCAACAAACTGCAAGCCTCTTTGACTTTTTGGATCATCCAGGGCGCGTGTTGATTGGGAGTATGATGATCATTCACCCATGACCACTGGATCCATGCCTGCAGCCACATGGCGCATTGATGTTTGGAGGTACATGGTAAACCTGCTTTTGAAACCTGCATGTGATCATGTGAAGAAAAAGAACAAATAATTGTTTTGGGGGACCTGGGATTCAAACCCAGGTCCCAATGATTCCAAGCCAACGCAACAACCACTGCACCACTTGCACGCTTTTAGTATTATAATAACAGGAAATTAATATATTGACAAACCAAATAATATGTTGTACAAAAGAAAAACGCGTGTATTTTCAAATCAACCAACCATGAATCAACACCTCATCATCTTCCTCGTTGTACCTGCAAAAAACAATATTAGATAGCGGGGGTTTTTAACCCCCACAATATGCTATGAGGAAAAATAGCGAATAGAGCTGTGGTTTACATAAATGTTTCGTGAGGGTTTGGTCAGGGTCGTCTTGTCTCAACGATTCCAACCATATGCCTTATGAACCCTAATTATTCCTGGATTACAAAGCCCCAATTCAAAGCTTATGAACCCTAAAAAATCAACTATGGCATCTTGTAATTTATGGCGTTATAATTCAATTGAGCTATACCATTAGCCTTGTACAGTCCCTAGCAACACAAAACAATCAAGAAAATATGTTATATGTGCATGAATTAGGAGTTACAATTCTAAAAAAAAGTGGCAAACTGTGGTTCTGTGCGTGATGATTCGTTGAGTTTTAGCACGTGAATTCGATTTCAAATTATCCCTGGGACCTCCTGCAATGTATTAGAATCAACAAAAGTCCTTAAATTGCCCTAGAATGCAAATTACAGTTTCAACTTTTCTTGAATTTTTTCAATATGCTATGGCCTTTTTTCTGCAGCTTTCTCACGTGTATGGCATTAGGGTTTGCTTGCATATATATAGAGGAATGGAATTAGGTTAAAATCTTGAGAAAGAATCCATTGCAATGATGATTTGATCTTTGATTGAAAATCAAATCTTTTTGTATTTTCATGATTGAACAAAGTTGCCAATTTTGGAGATTTTGCATCTTTGACTTGGTGCACGAAATTGCCAGCCTTTTTAGGTCATATTTGCTCCACAAAAAGATTGAAAAACCAAATCTTTGTATTTTCCTACAATTTAAATTAATTAAATGAATTAATATCAATTAAAAATCCAATTAATTAATAAAAATAAGAAAATAAATTCAATTAAGCTTGATGGGTCGTGCGTAGGCCATGGATGAAGTTTCAAGAAGAGATTTGAGGCCCATTAGCAAAAACAAGGTGTTTTGAGCAAAGTTGACTTTTGCAAATTCACAAAAATTTCCCAACTTCTCCAATGCATATCTTGCTCAATTTTGATCATATGAACATGTTCTTGGACATTTTGGAAAGGTCTTGAAGTCCTCTAACCAATGCCTTTGGTCCCGTGTCATTTGGATTTACCAATCTCAAGTTATGGTCTTTGACTTAAAGTGCACTTTTGTTGACTTTTGAATTTGACCTATAATGTAGAAATTGATAACTTTTTGTGAGAGCATTTCTTGGACTTGGAATGTGAAGATGGATTGTAGGAAATGTCATCCCCTTAAAAATGAGCATTGGATGAAATTTTTCTGATGAACCATGAAAAAGTTATGCCCTAGTCAAGATACAGTTGACTTTTCTGCTGTCCAAAAATAGTAACTTTTTGCATCTTGATGATTTTTGAGCTATTCTTGTGGAATCATGATCAAGACTTGATCAAATGATGATTTTGGACTCAAAATAAGATGTTGACCAAAAATTCTGACTTTTGACTGCAAAATGACCATTTCACCCCTGCAGTGAACTGTGGATCAAATGAGGCTTTTGACTGTGCAAATTGGCATTGTGAGTCTTGAAACTTGGCATCTAGATGCTTGAGAATGCATATAGGTCTATGAGACTTGATTGAGCCATTGAAAACCTCAAATTCCTTGAAAGAACCAAAACCCTAATTTCAGCTGTCTTAGGAAGTGGTTTGATTGTCTAACCCTTGAGCAATCTTGAACCATTTGAAGATGATTCTTGACAAACTTTGAAGAATATGGGAGGGAAAATTTTGGGGTACAACAGTTGCCCCTGTTCAATCTTCTTAAACCTGAGGATGTAGATTGGCTTGTGTGCCTTTCGTGATCCGAAGGTGGAAGATGATTGAACACTAAAGTGCCCAGAAATTTGCACTCACATGGTGTGGTATCAGCATTGTGATGTCGGGAATGGGCTTACAGATGCCATTTGGAGAGATGATGGATAGGAGGATGGGCTTATAGATGCCATCTGGAAATGTAATGGATGGTTGTGGAGATGGGCTTAAAGATGCCATCTGGAAATGTGTATTGAATTGTAACTTAGTAGGTTGAAAGAAGGAACCTGTGTAGGGTTGCCTGATGATATGTCCGTGTAAAACTGCATCTGAAAGAGAAGGAATCGGTGTAGGGTTGCCTGATGATGGTCAAGTAGATAGTTGTCCTGTCTGGTTTCAGGTATTAATCTACAATCCTTCGTCCACAGATATTTCCTGGCTAGTTACAGGTGTTGATCTGGAACTTAAGAGAGGTGGGTCAAGGAGATAGTTGTCCTGTCTGGTTTCAGGTATTAATCTCTGACTTTGAGGAAGAAAGATAGTTTTCCTGTCTGGTTTCAGGTATTAATCTTCGATCTCTTCAAGGTAGATAACTTTCCTGTCTGATTTCAGGTATAGATCTACAATCAGTCGTCCACAGATATTTTCTGGCTTGCTACAAGTATTAATCCGGAACTTAAGAAGGCTGGCCAATGAGATAGTTTTCCTGTCTGGTTTCAGGTATTAATCTCTGACTTGAGAAAGAAAGATAGTTTTCCTGTCTAGTTTCAGGTATTAATCTTCAGTCTCTTCATATAGGTGGTTTTCCTGTCTGGTTTCAGGTGTTAACCTATAATCGGTCGTCCACAGATATTTCCTGGCTAGTTACAGGTGTTGATCTGGAACTTAAGAAAGGTGGGTCAAGGAGATAGTTGTCCTGTCTGGTTTCAGGTATTAATCTCTGACCTGAGAAAGAAAGATGGTTTCCTGGCCTGTTACAGGTGTTAATCTTCAATCTCTTCATGTAGATACTTTCCTGGCTAGTTACAGGTGTAGATCTACAATCAATCGTTCACAGATATTTCCTGGCCTGTTACAGGTATTAATCCGAAACATAAGAAGGTTGGCCGATGAGAAAGTTTTCCTGTCTGGTTTCAGGTATTAATCTCTGACTTGAGAAAGAAAGATAGTTTTCCTGTCTGGTTTCAGGTATTAATCTTCAGTCTCTTTATATAGGTGGTTTTCCTGTCTGGTTTCAGGTGTTAACCTATAATCGGTCGTCCACAGATATTTCCTGGCTAGTTACAGGTGTTGATCTGGAACTTAAGAAAGGTGGGTCAAGGAGATAGTTTTCCTGTCTGGTTTCAGGTATTAATCTCTGACTTGAGAAAGAAAGATAGTTTTCCTGTCTAGTTTCAGGTATTAATCTTCAGTCTCTTTATATAAGTGGTTTTCCTGTCTGGTTTCAGGTGTTAACCTATAATCAGTCGTCCACAGATACTTCCTGGCTAGTTACAGGTGTTGATCTAGAACTTAAGAAAGGTGGGTCAAGGAGATAGTTGTCCTGTCTGGTTTCAGGTATTAATCTCTGACCTGAGAAAGAAAGATGGTTTCCTGGCCTGTTACAGGTGTTAATCTTCAATCTCTTCATGTAGATACTTTCATGGCTAGTTACAGGTGTAGATCTACAATCAATCGTTCACAGATATTTCCTGGCCTGTTACAGGTATTAATCCGGAACTTAAGAAGGCTGGCCGATGAGATAGTTTTCCTGTCTGGTTTCAGGTATTAATCTCTGACTTGAGAAAGAAAGATAGTTTTCCTGTCTGGTTTCAGGTATTAATCTTCAGTCTCTTTATATAGGTGGTTTTCCTGTCTGGTTTCAGGTGTTAACCTATAATCGGTCGTCCACAGATATTTCCTGGCTAGTTACAGGTGTTGATTTGGAACTTAAGAAAGGTGGGTCAAGGAGATAGTTTTCCTGTCTGGTTTCAGGTATTAATCTCTGACCTGAGAAAGAAAGATGGTTTCCTAGCCTGTTACAAGTGTTAATCTTCAATCTCTTCATGTAGATACTTTCCTGGCTAGTTACAGGTGTAGATCTACAATTAATCGTTCACAGATATTTCCTGGCCTGTTACATGTGTTGATCTGGAACTGCAGAAGTTGATGGTAATCATCTTTTGATTGACCTTTCCCTGAAAAGGTAAAACATTAGTTGTATGCAATGTCATGATGTATGGAATGCATGATGTTCTCAAAATGAGATCGTATGATATGATGCGTATATGCATGTATCATAATGTATGAAAATGTGATGTTTTAGCTGGGGAAAATAAATCCCGGGGCTGCTGGAAAATGATGTTGAATTCTTCGTTTCCGTTGGGGATGATGAACGAAGATGATTGTGTGAATAAACCTGTAGGAGAGGATGACTCCGTTGGGGAATAAACCTGGTGAAGATATTACTCTGCGGGGAATTACTATGTGGGAAGAGATGCTTCGATGAGATTTTAACGATAACTCCGCTGGGGATTCCATTGATAAGCTTTGTTGGGGATTTTTATGATGAACTCCGCTGGAGGATAGAAAGAACTTCGCCGGGGATGATCTTTCCATTACAAGTTGCTGAGGATAACCCAGTTAGACTCGGGTGGGGATAACCTTCTGAATAAGGCTGGGGAGATGTATTTGTACTCTGTAGGGGACAAGCTTCCAGAATCTACTGGGTAAGATGATTCAACTCCGGAGGGGAAGCTTTTTCAGACTGCATTGGGGAAATGGTTCCACTGGGGGTGTCTTGTATTTCGCCGGGGAACATTATTATACTCTGTCGAGGAATATTAAGACTGTCGGGGATGGTTGCTGAGGAATATCTGTATACTCCGCTGGAGAATATTAGGATCTACTGGGGATACCCAACCTTTTCAGGACTGATGGTGGACCAACTCTGCTTGGGGGGAGAGTATTGCTGACTTGCTGGGGATACTGTACCCCTTTTTAGGGCTGATGGGAGACCAACTCTGCTTGGGGAGAGTATTGCTGAATCTTGCCTTACTGTGCGGGGAGTGAAGGTATCTTGGTCGTATTCTTTAGTTGAACTTACCTTGGTACTTCGGTGGACAGAGCAACTAGATCGCTTAGACATTCTTATTTCCCCTGTTTCTGATATCACCCGTAATTAGTCCTTTGTTTCGCATGCAAATATTTGTGATTAGCAATTAATGTCAAATGCATATATCAAAAATGAACATTGGACGTTCTTTGCAAAACAAAACAGATAAAGGAAAACAATTTGCAATTTGTCTGAAAAATGAGCTTGTATTGACTTTGAAATTTGCCTGTAAATAGGCGTTTTTGTACAAGAGGCTGACGTCCTAGTAAGAGAACGCCGCCGAACAAAATAGAGTTTATACAATTTGTGAAGAAAACAAAACAGCTATGTGAAAAATCCCACTGGGTTCCAACTCTGCTATCGCCTTTATGTCTTCAAGCATCTCATCATTTTGCTGCTTAGTTGGAGATGAAACTGATTGATTGGTGCCGTCTGAGCCTGATAGTTGATACCGAAGCCTGGATGCAGGGTGATCCAATGATACATAGTATTACACTTTAATCCCTAACTTTTGCCTGGACCGCCCTTTCGGGTTTTCAGTCCACCAGGATACCCATTTTTGCCCAAGCCGCCTTTTCAGGTTTTCGACTTGCCGGGTGTACAGAATTTTTTATTTCATCCCTTATTTTTGCCCGAACCCTTTTGGTTCGCCGGGAAGCCCTTATTTTTGCCTAGGCCAGTCGACCTAGCGGGTCTTTAATCATGCGTAGTATCTTTTTACTATGTCTGCATTGGCGGGGTGAGGAAGGTCGTCACCATCCATGGTGGTTAGAATCATCGCTCCCCCTGAGAAGATGTTCTTAACCACAAATGTCCCTTCGTACATGGGGGTCCATTTGCCCCTGGGATCACCTTGAGGAAGAATGATGCGCTTGATTACCAGGTCCCCAACTTGATACTCTTGTCGTCTGACTTTCTTGTTAAATGCCCTGATCATCCTTTTTTGGTACGTCTGACCATGGCAAATAGCGGTGAGTCTCTTTTCGTCGATTAGGTTTAGTTGATCAAGTCGGGTCTGGATCCAGTCATCTTCGCTCAAACCTGCATCCTTCATTATCCGGAGAGAGGGTATCTGAACTTCAATGGGCAAGACTGCCTCTATGCCATAAACCAAGGAATAGGGTGTTGCCCCTGTTGATGTTCGTGCTGAGGTACGGTACCCATGAAGAGCAAACGGAAACATCTCGTGCCAATCTTTGTAGGTCACTGTCATCTTCTGCACAATCTTCTTGATGTTCTTATTAGCTGCTTCTACAGCCCCATTCATCTTCGGCCGGTAAGGAGAAGAGTTGTGGTGCTGTATCTTGAATTGCTCACAGAGCTCAGTGATCATCTTGTTGTTAAGATTGGTACCATTATTCGTAATGATCCTCTCTGGTACACCGTATCGACAAATTAGGTTGTGCCGAATGAACCGTGCCACGACGTTCTTGGTTACAGTGGCAAAATAAGTTGCTTCAACCCACTTCGTAAAGTAATCAATTGCTACCAGGATGAAGCGATGCCCGTTGGATGTCGTAGGTCTGATCTTGCCAATCATATCAATGCCCCACATTGCAAAAGGCCAAGGTGCTGTCAAGACGTTCAGAGGAACTGGAGGGATATGCATCTTATCTGCATAGATCTGGCATTTGTGACACGTCCGAGAATGCTGATAACAGTCGGCTTCCATTGTGGACCAGTAATATCCTGCCCGGAGGATTTTCTTTGCCATGGTATGTCCATTGGAATGAGTTCCGAAGGTACCTTCATGCAGCTCTGCCATGATCCTTTCTGACTCAATCTTATCCACACAACGCAGTAAGGTTGAATCATGGTTCCGTTTGTAGAGAATGTTATTGCTGAGGAAGAACTTTGCCTCGAACCTTCTCAGAAACTTCTTGTCATTAACAGATGCGCCCTCGGGGTATTCTTGAGCTTCAAGGTACCTCTTTACTTCATGATACCAAGGTTTTTCTGTTACCTCTTCGGTCTCAAGATCACAGCAATGTGTAGGTTCATCCAACTTCCAAATAATTATCCGGGGAGCCTCGTTGTCCCATTTGACTTTGAACATAGAAGACATCGTAGCCAGCGCGTCCGCCAACTGATTCTCCTCTCTTGGGAAATGTTCAAAGGTTATCTCCTCGAAATGGGGAAGCAAAATCAATACATACTCCTTGTAAGGAATACGATTTGGGTGTTTCGTATCCCACTCGCCTTTGATCTGACTGATCACGAGAGCGGAATCTCCGAAGACACTCAGAAACTTGATCCTTAGGTCAACTGCAGCTCGAAGACCCATGATGCATGCTTCATACTCCGCCATGTTGTTGGTGCAGTTGAAACATAGTCAGGCGGTAAGTGGAGTATGAGAGCCTTTAGGAGATATGATCATAGCGCCAATACCATTACCCAAAGCATTCGAAGCTCCATCAAAGTACATAGACCATCAGGATCCCTCCTCGGGTCCTTCATCCGGTCCAGGTGTCTCACAATCAGTTATCAACATAATATTCTCGTCCGGGAATTCAAAGTTCATAGACTGATAATCATCCACTGCCTGATGTGCCAAATGGTCTACCAATACACTTCCCTTGATTTCTTTTTGAGTTGTGTACTGGATGTCATACTCAGTCAAAATCATCTGCCATCTTGCTATTCTTCCGGACAAGGCAGGCTTTTCGAAGATATACTTGATTGGATCCATCTTTGAAATCAACAGAGTGGTGTGAGTCAGCATATACTGTCTCAGCCGGCGATCAGCCCATGCCAAAGCACAGCAAGTTTTCTCAAGCAGTGAGTATCGGGTCTCACAGTTGGTAAACTTTTTGCTAAGGTAATAAATAGCATGCTCTTTTCGACCAGACTCGTCATGCTGCCCCAGCACACACCCCATTGAGTTGTCAAGTACTGTTAAGTATAAGATCAGAGGTCTCCCTTCAACTGGTGGCATTAGTATGGGTGGTTCTTGGAGATACTCTTTGATCCTTTCGAAAGCGGCCTGACATTCATCGTTCCAACGTACCACTTGATCTTTCTTCAGTAGCTTGAAGATTGGCTCACAAGTAGCAGTTAGGTGCAAGATGAATCGGGAAATATAGTTCAGTCGTCCTAGAAAGCCTCTGACCTCTTTCTCTGTCTTGGGAGCTGGCATCTCTTGTATGGCTTTCACTTTGGCAGGGTCCACTTGAATACCTTTGTCGCTCACGACGAAACCCAATATCTTACCGGACCTCACCCCGAAGTTGCACTTGTTCGGGTTCAATCTCAGCTTGTACAACTTCAACCTGTCAAACAGCTTCTATAGATGGTCAAGGTGTTCCTCCTCAGTCTGAGACCTCGCAATCATATCGTCGACGTAAACTTCAATCTCATGGTGGATCATGTCATGAAACAAAGCAACCATGGCACGCTGATATGTTTCCCCAGCATTCTTTAACCCAAAAGGCATGACCTTGTAGAAAAAGGTGCCCCACTGAGTAACAAAGGTCTTCTCCATATCCTCGAGAGCCATCTTTACCTGATTATAACCAGAGAAACCATCCATAAAGGAGAACACCTTGTACTGAGCAGTATTGTCAACTAGAACGTCAATGTGAGTGTGAGGGAAGTCATCCTTAGGGCTCGCCCTGTTCAAATCCCTGTAATCAACACACATTCGGACCTTACCATCTTTCTTCGGCACTGGAACCACATTGGAGACCCACAGAGGGTAAGAAGTCACTGCTAGAAAACTGGCGTCAAATTGTTGCATAACCTCAGCCTTGATTTTCTCGGACATCTCTGGACGCATACGGCGAACCTTCTGTTTTACCGGAGGACAGTCTTCCTTGGTAGGCAGGTGATGAACCACAATGTCGGTATCCAACCCAGGCATGGCTTCGTAAGACCAGGCAAAGATTTCCACGTAGTCATGCAGCATCTGAATCAACCGTTGCTTCACACTAAGCTCCAGATTTGCACCAATCTTGACTTCCTTTATGTCTGTCTCAGTACCCAGATTTACCGTTTCCACTGGCTCTTCATGTGGCTGAATGGCCCTCTCTTCCTGGAGTAGCAGTCTTGCAAGCTCACCAGGCACTTCGCAATCATCTTCACCTTCGTCTTCGGCTAAGTTGATCGGATTTTCGAAGTCATAACTGGCAGTAGCAGAGTCGTTACCAGTGAGATCCAGAGTGGATTGGGACCTGTATATGTGAGTGTGTGTAAATAGCTGTTTTACAATATATATAATAAAGAAAGACAAGGAGCGCAAGATTTGAAATGCAAAAAACGTCCAATGCTTTTATTAATGATATATGAAAATGACACACAAAAGCCCTCACAAATGAAGCCACGGTGCCCCGGGTAAGACACCGGGCCATAAAAGTTTCACATTATTGTCTGTTACAAATTCAAAACAAAGGAGTTCATTACTGAGTCACAAAAGTAATAGGGATAAAGTCTTTCGCAGTCCAATTGTTTGGTCCACCGTTGGTTGTGGGGTAGATCCAGCTGTCGAATTCAGATTCCTCCACGTCATCTTCAACCCTAATAGCATTTACTCCATGATTGGGCATGGGGGCTGTTACAACATTAGGCCTCTCGGGCGCCTCCAACTCAACCTCCTTTGCATCGATTAGGTCCTGAACCTTATTCTTCAGAGCCCAACAATCATTCGTGGTATGCCCCGGGCTGTCAGAGTGATAAGCGCAGCAGGCGTTAGGATTGTACTTTGGGGATGTGGTGTTTACAACCTTCAGAGCTTCTTTTATAGTCACCAGATTGGTTGTCAGTAACTGCGGAAATATCTGGGACAAGGTCATACTGAGACGAGTAAACTGTCTTCTGGGTCTCTCACCCCTTTGCTGGTTGTGATGTTGAGGAGCAGCAACAGGTTTTGAAATAACCACCGCGTTGACAGCTTGGCGGAATTCCGATTTATTCTGTCTCCTTGAACCATAGACAGCACTAGATTCTTTCTTGAACGGCTTCTTCTCAGTGCTCGAGGAGGCACCTTTCTGTATTTTCCCAGACTTGATACCAGCTTCTATTCTCTCGCCAGTCAAGATAAGGTCTGTAAACCCGGCAGAAGAATTTCCGATCAGATGGTTAAAGAACGGACCAGACAGGGTCCCCAAGAACATATCCACAAGCTCACGGTCAGTTAACGATGGCTGCACCCTTCCAGCCAGGTCTCTCCACTTTTGAGCATACTCCTTAAATCCTTCACCCTTCCCTAGTGACATACCCTGGAGTTGGGTACGCGTAGGAGCAAGGTCGGAATTATACTGATACTGCTTATAGAACGCAGTAGCCAAATCCTCCCAGTTACGAATACTGGCTCCATCCAGCTGATAGAACCATTCGAGTTGAGTCCCTGAAAGACTATCCTGGAAGAAATGGATCCACAAATTCTTGTCAGCTGTATAAGGTTGGATCTTCCATACATACGATCGAAGGTGCAGCTTAGGACAGGAAGCTTCGTCGTATTTGGCAAAAGTAGGTGCCTTGAACTTATGGGGAATCACCACCCCAGAGGATAAGCCTAGGTCTCCAAAGTCCAGCCCGGGCACATTCTGTATTTCCATAGCACTTAAGCGGTCCTCTAACTGTTTGTACTTGTTCTCAGTAGGAGGGTACTGCTCTTCATCATAATCTGTCTCGTTGTCAGAGACCACGTGACTAGGAACCCTTCTCTCTTGTGGACTGTCTTTGCCTACAGATGAGGTAGTCAGCTCAACCTCATTCTGTAGTCCATTCCCAAATATGCGTCCAGTGTTGAACAATACGGTCCTCTTCTTCTTCTTCAGAATCAGGGTCTTCAACTCCTGTTGACCCTTGGCTAAGCTCATAACCAACTCTTGGAACTGGGCATTCTGGGCCTGGAGGGCCTTGATAGCTTGTTCAGTAGTAGGTTCAGAAGACATGATGATTGCTGAAATAAACAGCGAAGAAGATAAGTGACCTGTAAAAAGTGTACCTGTTATGCATATGATGCATGGTATGCTATTTATGCAATGCATTCAAGGGTTCGAAAATTCAAATTCGTTGCAAACAAAAAAGGAATACACGTCATATTAAGAAGTAATTTGTTTAGTACTTCAGTGCCTCATGGGCAAAATATTACAAAATACTTAATGCAAAAAGACATTGCGCATCCTCTTTGGAGTGATGTAAGTGTTGAGGGTCTTTTCCTCGTGAAGTAGGCGGGTGAGCTCCAGAACCTTCTTTTCACTGGCATGTAAGCTGGCTTCAAAAGCATTCCGTTCTTCCTTGAGTTGGAACCAGCTCTTTTGCGTTTCCTCCCATGATGTTGGCATGTCAGGATGTAGGATGGTGTATGGGACCTCTCCTTCCATAACTGGCTCTTTGATCACAGGGAGAATGTGAGGATATGGCATCATAAACTTCTGGGAGCGGGTTCGTACCCACTTGAGGTAAGGCTCAAGGGGGATGGAATTCTTGTGCCCCAGTGTCTTACTATCTACCTTGTTAGGCATCCTCCAAGCTGTGATGAACCTTTGGCGAAGTCCTTGCACATTGTTGTCGAAGTCAAAAACTATGTCAGGAATCAGCATGTCATAAGGGCCATCCCTCCAAGCATATCCAAATTGCCTCAAAGCCAAACAGGGGTTGTAGGTAATGCCTCCTCTAATTCCAAGTAAAGGAACATTAGGAAATTTTCCGCAACGGTCAATGGTAGTGACATTTTCTCTGGACCGAGAACACCAATGTATACCAGAATGTGTGAGGGTCATCAATCGTTGTGACCACCTTAAACCCTGCTCGTTCTTCAAGACTGATTGTGGAAGGTGCGAAATAAACCACCTTGCCAGGAGAGGAGTGCAGCACATGAGAACACCTCTTTTTCTCATTGTTCGAGTGTAAAATGAGTGGAGGATGTCCCCAAGCAATGTAGGTATGGGATTCCTGGACATGAAAATCTTGACAGCATTTATATCTATAAGTTGATCAGGATTTGGGAACAACACCAACCCATAGACAAGGAGTGCCACAATCTCTTCAAAGGCTTGTAGGTCGAGAGAATTCCAACATTCTTGTGCCTTCTCAAACAGGAACTTTGCCAAGAATCCCTTGATACCACTTCTGACTTCCCAATGTCCCTTGATGTCAGATGGTTGCAGACGTAATGCTTGAGCAACCTCTTCAAGTTTTGGTTCCTTTTCCGTACCGTTGTAGGGTAGTTGACTAAGAATAGGAATTTTCAGAAGTTGAGAAAATTCTTCCAAAGTAGGCACCAATTGATAATCAGGGAATGTAAAACAGTGGTGCAGGGGATCAAAGAACTAGAAGAGAACTTTTATCATATCTTCTTCAATGTTGGTGTTGACCAGGCTGAGTAGTCTACCATGTCTTTCACTGAAGGGAGAGCTCTCGGGAATCCTGGATGTAAGCTCCTTGAGCTGAGGAGGGATCCTTACAAGGTTGACCTGAATTGTTTTCCTGCGGAGAGACTCCATGTCCTACAAAACAAGAACAAAGATGAAGATCCGAACCCTTGAAGTGGTTAGCAAATTCATATGATGCGTTATGATGTTATGATGTTATGATAAAGGCACACCACAAGTATTCGCAAAAGGCAAACATGGTAAAGGCACCCAAGTCACACAAGACATCCCTTAGAGTTTAGGCCAGCATGAAGTTTAGGTACTACCCTCTTTCAGTTTCAGTTGGTTAAGACCTGTCCTAGAAAATAGTAACCGGGTTCTAAGGAGCTCAATATCATTGGATTGTTTTCTATGTTAATTGTTTTGATTTAGCCACTTAACTGGAGACCAAAATATTCCAAGAAAACAACCCTCAATGAGTGTAGTATCGAGTATCTACCAACTTCGGACTGCACCAAAGTCGGTCATCTCACTATCCCTAAAGAGGCCAGGATGGTCAAGTAAGGTTCTAAGGTCAGTTGATGCTTCGCGACACCACGCGGCGGCCCCGTACTCTCCTTGACTTGACTCAAGGGTTACCGATACTCACCAAAGTGCCACATCAACGTAGAAACTGCTTCAACCATGTCGATATACCCCACACAGTTCCCTCACAGTTTGTTGCTACCTCTACAGGGTATCCCCAGATCCGGGTTAGGATCTATAAAACTCCGATACAAGCCCACAATATTAAAGCATTCAAGGCATACAATTGAAAACATAAGAGTGATCTAATCCTAAGGTACACCTCACTTATTAATATACTCCCCAGCAGAGTCGCCAGTTCTGTGATCGGTGGAAATAGAACTGACTGTTTTGAAATGCTGGTTCGCGAAATGTCGCGGTAAGCAAGAGTCGCCACCGTCTTTTATTTTCTCCAACAAGGAAAGGAAAAAAGCACAGCAAAATTCCTTTTCGAGATGTTTCTCGGTTCGGGAGGTAGATTATAGAAAGCGAAGGTGTTAGCACCCTTTCTATCCGTGGTCATCCACGGGCTCTTAGGTACTTGCTCACTATGTTTTCAAAAATGTTTTGCTTTTCTTGTGTTTGTGGGTTTTGGAAAAAGATTGTTTGAAAACTTCGATTTAACTCTTGTATCAGTCCTCAAGAGTGTATGAAGTGTTGTTTGAAAACTTTTGTCAGAAAAGTGTAAGTGCAAAAAGTATTTTTTGTTTTGTAAGAGCAAGTACCTGAGAACCTCTACCTACTCAAAAGAAATTAAGCTGTGTAAATGTCCTTTAGACAGTACTATCCCACTATTGAGAAGTAGGTAGCACCGTCGTTGGAGTTTTCGGGTCAATTCGATTATAGGGACATGTGGTCACCAAAGCAATAGTAGGATGCCTTAGCGGTAACCCTAATGTCCTAGATCCTTTATATCCGAGGCAACCATTTCGAGGCAACTTGGATCTTTAGACAAGAGGGCGACCTCTAAAACACCCTATACTCAATGACCACGTCGATGAAACCAAGTGAGGCATACCCTAGGAGTGGCATGTGCGAGTGTTTCAGGATTCAGTTAATATTATCTTTGCACATGTTATGGTGAGCTACGTTTTGATTTTATTTTGAGAATAAGTCTTGTCATGCATAGCCTAATTAACATACATCTAGCAGTGAAATGTTGCGGAAAGTAAATCTAAGCTATTACAAGGCGTCGGGTATTTACATCGCCAAAAACAACCCTTGAAAAGTAAATTGCAGGAAATAAAATAAAGCGATAAAAAAGTCCTAATTAAAGCTATTACATCCTCGGAGCAATTACATAATAATGATAAAAAAATATGAATCAAAAATAAACATGCGCGAGAGAAAATTGAATCGGGGAAGTCCTTAGGGTTTTGACCCTTTTTGAGAAAGAAAGAAGTTTTTGGTTGTTTATTAATTAAATTAAATTAAACCTAATTAATTAATTAACAAAAAAAAGAAATTTTTTTGAGTTTTTAATGTCTCAAGGAAATAAATAAAAAAATAGTCAAAAGTTAGTAAAAACCCTAATTCTATGTTGATTTTAAAATATTGTGAAAATAATGAAATTGACCTAATTAAAACAACTAAATTAATTTGTTAGTATTTATTTACAAAAATAATAAATAAAAGGTGAATTTAATAATAATAAAAATATTTTATATTTTATGTTTTCTGGATTTATTATGAAAAAAATTAATTTGTTTAATTAAGTGATAATAATAATAATTGATGGTGAAATAATTAAAGGAAAAAATATAAAAAAAAAGAATAAACCAGGGGGGTGCTGGCCCAATATGGAGGTATGTTTGGAAATTCTCAGGCCCAACAAACTGCAAGCCTCTTTGACTTTTTGGATCGTCCAGAGCGCGTGTTGACTGGGAGTATGATGATCATTCACCCATGACCACTGGATCCATGCCTGCAGCCACATGGCGCGTTGATGTTTGGAGGTACATGGTAAACCTGCTTTTGAAACCTGCATGTGATCATGTGAAGAAAAAGAACAAATAATTGTTTTGGGGGACCTGGGATTCGAACCCAGGTCCCAATGATTCCAAGCCAACGCAACAACCACTGCACCACTTGCACGCTTTTAGTATTATAATAACAGGCAATTAATATATTAACAAACCAAATAATATGCTGTACAAAAGAAAAACGCGCGTATTTTCAAATCAACCAACCATGAATCAACACCTCATCATCTTCCTCGCTGTACCTGCAAAAAACAATATTAGATAGCGGGGGTTTTTAACCCCCACAATATGCTATGAGGAAAAATAGCGAATAGAGCTGTGGTTTACATAAATGTTTCGCGAGGGTTTGGTCAGGTTCGTCTTGTAATTTATGGCGTTATAATTCAATTGAGCTATACCATTAGCTTTGTACAGTCCCTAGCAACACAAAACAATTAAGAAAATATGTTATATGTGCATGAATTAGGAGTTACGATTCTGAAAAAAGTGGCAAACCGTGGTTCTGTGCGTGATGATTCGTTGAGTTTTAGCACGTGAATTCGATTGCAAATTATCCCTGGGACCTCCTGCAATGTATTAGAATCAACAAAAGTCCTTAAATTTCCCTAGAATGCAATAGTCAGTTTCAACTTTTCTTGAATTTTTTCAATATGCTATGGCCTTTTTTCTGCAGCTTTCTCACGTGTATGGCAATAGGGTTTGCTTGCATATATATAGAGGAATGGAATTAGGTCAAAATCTTGAGCAAGAATCCATTGCAATGATGATTTAATTTTTGATTGAAAATCAAATCTTTTTGTATTTTCATGATTGAACAAAGTTGCCAATTTTGGAGATTTTGCATCTTTGACTTGGTGCACGAAATTGCCAGCCTTTTTAGGTCATATTTGCTTCACAAAAAGATTGAAAAACCAAATCTTTGTATTTTCCTACAATTTAAATTAATTAAATGAATTAATATCAATTAAAAATCCAATTAATTAATAAAAATAAGAAAATAAATTCAATTAAGCTTGATGGGTCGTGCATAGGCCATGGATGAAGTTTCAAGAAGAGATTTGAGGCCCATTAGCAAAAACAAGGTGTTTTGAGCAAAGTTGACTTTTGCAAATTCACAAAAATTTCCCAACTTCTCCAATGCATATCTTGCTCAATTATGATCATATGAACATGTTCTTGGACATTTTGGAAAGGTCTTGAAGTCCTCTAACCAATGCCTTTGGTCCCGTGTCATTTGGATTTACCAATCTCAAGTTATGGTCTTTGACTTAAAGTGCACTTTTGTTGACTTTTGAATTTGACCTATAATGTAGAAATTGATAACTTTTTGTGAGAGCATTTCTTGGACTTGGAATGTGAAGATGGATTATAGTAAATGTCATCCCCTTAAAAATGAGCATTGGATGGAATTTTTCTGATGAACCATGAAAAAGTTATGCCCTAGTCAAGATACAGTTGACTTTTCTACTGTCCAAAAATAGTAACTTTTTGCATCTTGATGATTTTTGAGCTATTCTTGTGGAATCATGATCAAGACTTGATAAAATGATGATTGTGGACTCAAAATAAGATGTTGACAAAAAATTATGACTTTTGACTGCAAAATGACCATTTTACCCCTGCAGTGAACTGTGGATCAAATGAGGCTTTTGACTGTGCAAATTGGCATTGTGAGTCTTGAAACTTGGCATCTAGATGCTTGAGAATGCATATAGGTCTATGAGACTTGATTGAGGCATTGAAAACCTCAAATTCCTTAAAAGAACCAAAACCCTAATTTCAGCTGTCTTAGGAAGTGGTTTGACTGTCTAACCCTTGAGCAATCTTGAACCATTTGAAGATGATTCTTGACAAACTTTGAAGAATATGGGAGGGCAAATTTTGGGGTACAACAGTGGTCCAGGAAAAAGTTAGGGATTAAAGCGTACAACTATGTCTCGTTGTATCATCTACTTACAACAAGATTTGTTACCAATGTCAAGTTCAAATGGTACAGGATCAATCCAGTAAACTTCTTCTGACAATAAGGGAGGCGATGCTTGAAGACATAAGGGCAATAGAAGAGTTGAATCTCGATGTGATCATTTACACATAGCTATATCTTTTTTTTTACTTTATACTCTTTTTTTATTTCGTGACGATTTCCTGTCACTAGGATTTCTGTCTCTTTGTACAAAACCGCTTGTTTATAGGCAAACTATCAATACAAATACAATTTCAAAATTCAAGCTTGTTTTACTTTTTTCTGGTTTGTTCACAAAAACTTCCAATGGATAAATTTAATGAACATATGCATATGAATATGTTTAATGTTAACAAATATATACATAAAAATAGGAATAAGCATTTATTCAAGACTCTAGGAATTGGGATAACGTTCAAGTTGTCCATAAACCTCCATGGGATTATCCCCGAAGAGTTACCTTCACAACCTCATCCCCGACGGAGATACATTCCCTCGCAAGTCTAATATGCCTTCAGACAGAATTGGGGCATCTTCCACCTATTAATATAACCACACTCCCCAACAAATCCCCCTAGAGAATAAATGAGTCTTATCATTTCTCCAGCATATAGTGGAAACTTCCTCCGTACAGCCTACGAAATTCCAATTCTAATCAGAAATGATTCCCTTAACATAGTTTATAGGAATTCAATTCCCCAGCTAAGTTATTTCTCCAACACTGTAAAACCCCTTACATAATTATCTTCTTTGGCAGGGTTTACTTCTCCAACAGGTTTTACTTCTTCAACAGGGTTTATTTCCCCAATAGGGTTTATTTCCCCAACGGAATTTAATTTCCCAAGCAGAGCTCATTCCTCCAATTATTGAAAATCCCCGATAGATTTCTCTTCTCCAGCAAATTATAGTTCAGGTTGTTATCCCAAGAGAGTTGTTACAAAATTTGAAACTGGGCCAAACATCATTTAACCTTGACCTCCCCAGAAGAGTCAGCATCCATATCGAAAATACAGTCATATAACATCTCTAAAGATTATCCATCTCTTTTATTACCAGTCAGGGTATATAAGAACTAAATTCCCCAGTAGAGCGACGAACGAATAATGCTCCTGAACTCTTCTATCCCCAAGTAGAGGTCAAACATTCCCAGCAGAGCATCCTCAAAACAGAAAGCAGGAATCCCCAGCATAAACATTCTAAACAAGATGGAAGATTCATATTCTTCATCCTCAGCATCAGTCAGGAATTTATTTTCCCCAACCATAGATGTTACACGAAATTACCAATGATTAACTCTCGAAATAGGACAGGGAAACTATCTATATGACCAGGAAAAGATTAAATCCTAAAACAGAACGGGGAAACTATCTATCGGACCAGGAAAAGATTAACTCTTGAAATAGGACGGGGAAACTATCTTTATAACCAGGAAATGATTAACTCTCGAAATAGGACAGGGAAACTATCTTTATAACCAGGAAAAGATTAACTCCTAAAACAGGACGGGAGAATTATTAACATTACCAGGTGGTATGAATTCCCAAAACAAGACAGGTTCACCAACAAAAAGAGATTATGGATTAATTTCCAAAACAGGACGGGGCGACTATCTACATGACAAGCATTTCCCTCAGAGACTAAATCTGACAAGCATTTTCCTCATACACTAAATCTAACAAGCATTTCCCTCGGAGACAAATTTGACAAACATCTACTTAGGCACCTTCCCCAGAGGTTCATTATGGAACGCATTCTTCAGATACAGTCAAGCATAGACCCATTCTGATACTCTTATCAATAGTTACCTTAGATGGCATCTATAAGCCCATCGCAGACGAAATCCCGTCATCTTTCCGAATGGCATCTTTAAGACCATTAAAGCAATATAATCTACCAACAGCGTTACCTTCTTGTAGCGGTAGAAATGTTCAAGACTAATCCATTGGACTCACTAGACTTCGTACAAATCAAAATAAAAATCGCCACCGCGCTTTATTATTTCCAAAGGAATGGGAAAAGACTGAATAACCCAAAAAAGGGGGAAAGATTCAAGGTAAGGGAGTTGGTTATGCAAAGGGAAGGTATTAGCACCCTAAACATCTACGGTACTCCGCAGGAACTTCTTTGTAAAAAAATCTGTATATTTTGGCTATAAGAATGTGTTATATATAAAATGGATGGTGGAGGTGAGAAAAGAAATATATATTTTTTATGATTTTTGCACCTGCCGCGGTTGCGAACCTTTAGTGCCTACGTACCACCTTTCGTGTAATAGGGGATCAGGGTACACGTAGTTCCTCTTTTAAAAATTTGAAACACAAATGTGTTGGTTGATTTTAAGAGATAAGATATCATCGTCATTGTCCGTGTGGAAAACATACTTACTACCCACAATCATGAGAGAGGAGAACTTGCATCATCTCAAAGTGGAGGGCATGGCTTGGATTTTAAAATGAACAATGCCACACTCAACACCCAAGTGGAAAATATTTTACTTCACTACATATTGTAGAAGCATAGTTGTTTGCATCACTACAAGGATTGACAAGAGTCTAACCTTTTGAGAAAAAGTTTAAAGGTGAAAAGCCAAAGTGGCAAAATGGTTTGAAATGAGATTGGTTGAATTTTAGTCTTATCATAAAAAATGTCAAGGTATTATTAAATTGATTGAAGTTTATTTATGAAAATATTTTGAAAATGCATGGACATAAGTCCAATTTTATTATAAAAGTGGTTTATGTTTCAAAACAAGAAGAGTTTTTTAAAAGAGAGGGAGAAGATTTTTGAAATTAAAGAAGATGGGAGGAGGAGAAGAGGATATCCTAAAGCATAAGGTAAAAGCTAAGGATAAGGACCATCTAACCAACAAGAAGCCAAGGCTTGACATTTTGAGCCAAGGTAAAATTTCCATTCTTTGGATTGAAACCAAGCAAGCAAAGATACTAGACCTTTTCAAATGTATTAAGTCTTCACCAAAATTGGACAGAGTAACGGCTGTATGCGGGTGAATTCCAGATTATAAAACAAAGAGTGTAATCACAAAAACCTGCACACAAAAACGAACAAGCAACCCAATGTCTTGAGGTAAACCTCAAGAGCTCCAGACATAATAATCAGATAAGATTACAAGGTCTCCCAGATAGGCCAAGGTTTCTAATCCCAAGTCCAAGAAAAGTCCACTGCTCCATCATGCCAAGGATAGTAACCAAATAGTCCAAGTACCATTAAGAGTTTTTTAGGGTTTATGTTGATTATTAAGTATCTTAGGAAACGAAAAAGAAAAGCTCAAGCGAGCAAAGTAAAAATGGCAAGAAAATAAATGCTCAAATGAGCAAAGAAGAAAATGGCATGAAATGTAAAATGCTAAAAGTAAATAGTACATAACGCATAAAAGAATAAGAGCATAAAATAAAACAAGTCAATAATTAGTGGTTAGTTGGATGACCATCTTGAAACTTGCATTTGGAACTCATTAGGAGATTGGTAGAACCAAAGCCTCCTCACAACAAGTTGCATTTGCTTTTTGTCAAGTATATCATCCATTTGAAATTCTCACAAGTACCATTTAATGGTCAACGATGTTTAAGTGATCCGCGTTGACCGAAGGTGTTGTAGATCCATTAGAGGATTGGTAGAACCAAAGCCTCCACACAATGAATCTCAAGGTTATTGGATCAAAGAGATCAAATTATCATACTTGGGTTTGCAATCATAAGTTTGGGCCATGAATGATCATTTATTCGAATCGGGACAAAATTTAGCGCTATGTTAAGCAATCGTAAGTGGACTTATATAGAAGTCGCACCTATTTTGAGGCCGGTCACTAGCAATCTATGCACCATTTGTTTTGAGACATGATATATAGATCATGCTCCAACAACATCTAGTGCAATTAGAAGGGTATGAGATGAGGAGGAATTAGGGTAAATAGATAAATCACATTTGAATTAGTATTTAATCAAACTATTATTAAAATCATTCATCCATTTTTGTGGAGTTAAACTCAACACCATGGATCCAATGATGTTAATAAAGTCATGACCAAAAAATCAACCCAAGACAGCCAGAAAATATTCACAAAATGATATGATATTTAATATATATATATATATATATATATATATATTAAAGGATAAAAAATGTTAAAATAAACTAAAAAAAAGTGGGAAAATAGCAATAATATTCAAATTAATCAAGAAATAAAAAATAAAACCATAGAAAAATCATAAATGGGTCCAAATATTTTTATAAAAATTTTGGGAATTTTTAAAAGTCAGGAACTATTTTTAAAAATTAAAATAAATGGGTAAATTAAACAAAAATAGTAAAAAATAGTAAAGTCAGAAACAAAAATAAAATAAAGTCACCAATATTTGTCACAATGTCATTGGATCATTCCATAATTTTTTCAGAATTTAAAAATGTGAAAAAGTATTTTTAATCATTTTAAACAAATAAAATAAGTGTAAAATTCATAAAAAATACCAAAACACAAAAATAAATTGTGAAAAAATAAAATTCAGAAAGAGAATAATCAAAAAAAAATTTCATAATTTTTTGAACTAAAAATGAATTTTCTATAATTTTTTGAAATTTAAAACAATAAAAATATAAAAATCAGAAAAAGAAAATAAAAGAAAAAGATGTGGACCGTTGGATGAGAGTCAAAACGCGTTAGTAATCAAATCCAAAGGATCTAGCGCGTTGTGCATATCATGGTCTTTACTGAATAAAGCACTGAATCAAATATAAAATCAAAAATTCAAAAAATACAAATGGCACGCTTTCATTGGTTAGAAGGTGACACGTTGGTCATCTTTAACCTCTAGCCTCACGAATTGTAGGTCTCTCAAACTGTAAAATCAGAAGCTCAGACTTATGCCATTTGCTTCGTCTCTTCAAGACGAAGACAACGATACTCTCGCGCCATATTTATATAAACTGTAACTCAAGCAATTTGGAGAGAATGTTTTGAAAGGGGATTTGAAAATTCATGGTCAAAACGTGCTTCCAGATAAAAGTAAGTGTTGCGACTAGAACCAGGGAAATGAGAGCAACACAATGATACCAAAGTTTTGAAGAATTGATGAAGGAATCTACCTATTGAAGTTGAGTTGTAGAGCTCTGAAACTGGACTTCTATGGAGCAATGTAGGGCACGATTCTTGAATGTAATTGTATGGTTAGGTTCAGGGAAGATCAAGGAAGGTGAATTGATGGAAAAAATGGATTGAAAAAGGCTTGAGAATAGGATTCGATGTAGCTGAATTCTGAGTTGTGAAGCATGTTTGGCAGGGTGATTCTGGTTATCCAAGCTTGGGAAATTGAATGGGGGATGACCCTCTATTTATAGGGAATCAAATGGGATGCTCAAGCGTGTGGAATGATGCAAATTAGAGGGAAATTGTGTGAACCTGATACACGAGCAAAGTGTGATCTGATTTGCATAAAAACTCATCAAATCCTTGCGTTTCAAGGCTCTAATCCACTTTGGCAACTTGGTTAAACATGTGTAGATCACAAACGCGTGCTAATTTGATGTTTAAAGGCCAAAACATGGATTTCAAGTTCTGACTCATGGTGAAACTTCAGTTCCAAGTTACCAAGTTCAATCCAATGGCATTTCCACCTCAAGGGGTCTTAGGGAAAGATTCTTAATGCTTTGGAAATATGATGTAACAAGCTTTGCAATGGAAAAATAATGGAGTCAAATGGATGCTTGAGCTGAAAGTTACATGGAGTCAAAGTTGAGGAAAAAGAGTTGACTTTCCATACTTAGAAATATTTCAAATTCTTCTTTAAAAATGACCTATAATCTCTTGCTTCCAAACATGGCCTTGCACTTAGAATTTGCTCTTGATCAAAAAAGATGGAATAAAGTAGACCTCTTGAATGACATTTTGCAATTTGAACCAATCAAAATCTCCGAAAATTGAGCAAGTTATGACTTGTTGAAGTTGGCAAAAAATCATGAAATGACCTATAATCTCTTTCATTCTTAAGGCAACTTCCATCCATTTTCTTACTTTGCACATAAAAGAAGGAATGAAGTACACATCCTTAGGGTCATCATGAAAAAATAATGGGCTCAAGGTGATAAAAATTGACCAAGTTATGACCATTTGAAGTCACATATGGAAAATGGGAATTCATCTGGGTGACTTGTAATATTTCTCCTTCATTAAGTTCCTTCCACATGAAAACTCCTTGGAAATTTTGAAGTGATTTTGTTTGTAACTCTTCTAAGAGAAGAATGTTTTTTGGAATCACTCAAAAATACCAAAAGATGAGCAATATATGCCCCTTTGAAGTCCAAAACCATAGCCTCTAGATCAAGAGAAAGCTTGGTGGAACTTTGCCAAGTTTGAACAAACTTTTTGTGCCAATACTATTCCTTTGTGAATAGAGATTGTTGAGGATGATGATGAGGACTCATGGCCACCAAAACCAATTTCATACCAACTTCAAAATAACTTCAATGGTGAGGTTTGAATCTCTCAAGCTTTGACTAGGGCATGAAAATAAACTCATGAACCCTTGATGCAACTTGCTAGACCTCATTGCTTTGACTTACATTATCAACAAGTGAGATAAACCAACATTGCATTTTGTTAAAGAGAGAAAAATCAAAGTACAAAATCTATGATCACAAAAGCAAACAAATCAAAGTGCTTGGTAACTCCTCAAAGAGCAAAGCTAAAGATAGGGAGAAGAACCAAAATCCCTAATGTGATTTTGTGGTGATTGAAACAATATGGTATGATGAAGGGATCTTAGGGGCAAAAATTAGGGTACAACAACTTCCCTTATTTAAGTTTCTTCTATCCGGAGATGTGAAGGTTAGAAATCTTCGTTTCGACGTGATCGAAGACACTTAAATATAAAACAAACCCTGTTTTTGGCCCTAAGATACCATGCAAACATTTATGCATATGAATGGAACAAAAAGATGCAAAGTAGTATTGGGGATGCAACATGAAATGCAGAAGCAAAAGAGCAATCCCACTAGGAAAATAAATCACTTGTAAACCATGAGAATAGAATCAGAGAGGAGTATAACAAGCATCGATATTCACTGCCGATGTACTACCAACGTTTACTGAAGGTAGAAAGAGAAAAATATCATATCACCGCCGTTCACTGACCATGAACTATCAACGTTCACTGAAGATAGCAAAAAGATAACAAACACCGACGTTTACTGCTGATGTACTACCAATATTCACTGAAGGTAGAAATAGAAAATATAATATCACCGCCGTTCACTGACGATGAACTATCAACGTTCACTGAAGATAGCAAAAAGATAACAAACACCGAAGTTCACTGCCGATGTACTACCAACGTTCACTGAAGGTAGAAAGAGAAAAATATCATATCATCGCCATTTACTGACTATGAACTATCAATGTTCACTGAAGATAGAAAAAAGATAACAAACACCGAAGTTTACTGCCGATGTACTACCAACGTTCATTGAAGGTAGAAAGAGAAAATATCAAGTTTTCCAGAATTCTGGTGTTTTGCCAAGAACGGGTCTCAACTTGTTCTTTAACCAATGGGATCTGCCTGGAAAGGGTAATATGTAATCTGTCTCAAATAAAGAGACTTCCACTTATTGTCAAAGGGGAAATGCAAAGAGAAATGACTTTCTAAATATGACTTCCCGGAGAAATGCCACGATATTCCCGCTAAGGAGATAAAGTCTTCTTGTGCCAAATAAATGCACAAACAAAATCTCAAAATTTTCAGAAATCCATAATAAATGATATCGTCATGCAACAACAAATCCAACTCAGAAATATACCGGAGCGAGACGGCCAAAGAAGATTCATCCTTTGAGAAATAAACTCAAGGGGAAGACCAAATTCAACTAAGCAAAGAACGCTGCAGGAAAGGTCAGAACACCATGTCAATGAATGATTATTTTTAGGAATGCATCATGTATGTATGAATGTATGAGTGCTATCGTGCATATGCTGGTAAAAAGGATACATAATCAGTGCAAACAAACAAAACTGCCTCAGGTACTAACAACATTGGGCCAAGCTTCAACCAGAAAGATCAGTCCAGGAAAGGTAAAACTTGACCGCGAAAACCAAACCTATTACATTAACTTCACTGAGGGGAAACAAAATCCGAATGTATCTTAAATCAAAAAGGCACCGGGATAGAACATCCTTCTCTCGATTTCATCGGAGAAACATTTTTCCAAAAGCAACATGCCCATTGGAGATTGCAAGACCAAGCTTGAATAAATCAGATTAACACCGAAACAACCAAGTCTCACTGGGGGAACTCAAGCCTACCTCCCTGGAAAGAGAAAAAAAATTGCAGACTGAACCTTTACACGAATACTCATTTCAAAAAGAGATGCCCTGGGATAATCTTCCCAGGAAATCAAGAAGTCAACACTAGTGTTGAAACTGTAAAAAGAGCGACATCTCAGCACACCAAAGGAATAAAACCTTTCATCTTATGAGGGAAAGCTTTGTTGGGGAAACTGGGACGAAGGCTTCCGACCATGCAAACCCAAAATCAAAAGCGAATAAAGACTTGACTGGGGATAGTGGGATCACCAACCAATACTGCACCTTGTACCCACCGGTATTGTCTTTAACTATCCGAGAAACACACAAAGATTGCGTACACCAGCAAAATGACTTGAGAAAACGTTCATGAGGGGAGTAAATCTTCTTAAAACAACTGGAGTTTGTTCATTATTGGGACCACCATTTTTGTTGTCATTGTTTCAACACAAATCCCAAAGTAAATAGAATTGTAAAGACCTCTCTTCTTTTTGAAAAGTCAATTTTGCTTTTTAATCTCTTTGCTTTAACAGTTATTATCAATAATAAATGAAGTCTTTGCAAGCTAAATAAACATAAAAACACAAAGAATTGGGCAAAAGCTCGAATTTCATTAATAGAATAGTAGTCTGCGAATGGCGAGACTCCATGGATGATTACAAAGTTTGGGAAATGGTAGTACATAATGGAAAAGATACATTGAGATGCAATGACCACTATTCCCCCTAATAACTTTTGAAGTCCTGAGCAGCAACTTTTGTTGAAGTATGGTGACTTCAACGATCAAGTCTTGTCTGACGTAGTTACTTGCCAAGAAAGATCCCTAACTTTTGCCTAAGCTGCCCTTACGGGTTTTCAACTTAGCGGGAAATTTATTCTGTTTATGTCTCTAATTTTTGCCTAGACCGCCCTTTCGGGTTTTCGTCCTACCGAGACGCTATTTTTTGCCTAAGCCGCCCTTTCGGGTTTTCAACTTAGCGAGCTGTTCTTTTATTTCTTTAGGTAAAGTATTTCTTGACTGCGTCAGAATTCATTGGACGTGGGAACTCCTCGCCATCCATAGTTTCAAGAATTAATGCACCACCAGAGAAGGCTTTCTTGACAACATACAGGCCTTCAAAATTATGAGTCCACTTGCCCCTAGAATCAGCGTTGAAAGACATGATCTTCCTGAGCACGAGGTCACCTTCTCTGTATTCACGAGGTTTGACCTTTTTGTCAAATTCTTTCTTCATTCTTTTCTGATATAACTGCCCATAACACAAAGCTGTCATTCTCTTCTCTTCAATCAAATTCAATTGGTCAAACCTGTCCTGAACCCATTCAACCTCTGTCAATTTGGCTTCCATTATCACACGTAACGAGGGAATCTCTACCTCGACAGGGAGTACAACTTCCATTCCATACACTAGAGAAAACGGGGTTGCCCCTGTTGAAGTGTGAACAGATGTTCGATATCCATGCAGAGCAAAAGGGAGCATTTCATGCCAATCCTTATAAGTGACAACCATTTTCTGGATAATTATCTTGATATTCTTATTAGCAGCTTCAACAGCCCCATTCATCTTTGGCCTGTATGGAGATGAATTATGATGGACAATCTTGAATTCTTCACACAGTTCTGTCATCATATTGCTGTTCAAATTTGAGCCATTGTCAGTGATGATTCTGCTTGGCACACCATAGCGGCATATGAGATTGTTCTTAATGAAGCGCACAACCACCTGCTTAGTATCATTGTCATATGAGTAATCCTCTACCCACTTGGTAAAGTAGTCAATTGCTACCAAGATGAAACGGTGTCCATTTAAAGCTTTGGGTTCTATCATCCCGATCATGCCAATACCCCACATAGAGAAAGGCCATGGGGAAGAAATCACATTGAGAAGTGTCGGAGGTACATGGATCTTATCTGCGTAAATCTGGAATTTATGGAACTTCTTTGCAAATTTGTAACAATCAGATTCCATTGTCAACCAATAATAACCAGGCCTTATCATCCTTTTAGCCATTGAATGTCCATTAGCATGAGTGCCAAATGAAACTTCATGGATCTCCTGCATCAACATGTCTGCTTCGTGTCTATCCACGCATCTGAGCAAGTCCATATCAAAATTCCCCTTGTATAACACATTTTCGCTGAGGAAGAAACTGCCTGCCAACCTTCTTAGTGTATTTCGATCTTTCTTTGACGCACCAAACGAGTATTCCTGAGTCTGAAGAAAATGCTTGATATCATAGTACCAAGGTTTTTCATCTGCTACCTCCTCTGTCGCAAACACATGAGCGGGCCTATCGAGCTGTCGAACTGTAATTCGGGGTATATCATTCCAAGCATTTACTTGGTACATGGAAGCCAGAGTTGCCAGAGCATCCGCCATTTGATTTTCATCCCTAGGAATGTGATGGAATTCAACTTTATTGAAGAAGGGCAGTAATCTTCTAGTATAATCTTTGTAAGGGATCAAGCCAGGGTGACGAGTGTCTCATTCTCCTTTAATCTGATTTATTACCAATGTTGAATCGCCATACACATCTAGAATTTTGATTCGGAGATCAATAGCTTCTTCAAGACCCATGATGCAAGCCTCATATTCTGCCATATTATTAGTGCAATCAAATGTTAACCTTGCAGTAAAAGGAATGTGCGATCCATGAGGAGTAACAATCAGAGCACCAATTCCTTTACCATAAGCATTCGCAGCTCCATCAAATATCATATTCCAACTAGATTCAGGGTCGGGGCCCTCTTCAGGCAATGGTTCGTCACAACCTTTCACTTTCAAGAACATCACATCCTCATCGGGGAATTCATATTCTGCAGACTGATGATCTTCCACCGGCTGGTGAGCAAGATAATCTGCCAACACACTACTTTTGATAGCCTTTTGAGTGTGGTACTCGATATCATACTCAGACAACAACATATGCCAACAGGCAATTCTGCCAGTAAGAGCATGCTTTTCAAAAATATACTTGATTGGATCCATTTTGGAGATCAACCAAGTGGTATGATTCAACATATACTACTGCAAACGCTTTGCCGCCCAGGCCAAAGCACAACATGTTTTTTCTGGCATAGAATACCGCGACTCAAAATCAGTGAACTTTTTGCTGAGATAATAAATGGTGAATTCTTTCTTTCCTGTTTCATCCTGTTATCCCAAAATACAACCCATAGATTTATCTAACACTGTTAGATACATAATCAACGACCTTCCTTCTACGGGAGGGAGCAAGATAGGAGGTTCAAGAAGATATTCTTTAATACTTTCAAATGCCCTCTGGAAGTCATATTTCCATACACAACTTTGATATTTCTTTAACAGCTTAAAGATCGGTTCACACGTTGCAGTCACGTGGGAAATAAATCTGGAGATATAACTCAAATGCCCGAGGAAACCCCTAACCTGCTTTTCAGTTCTTGGTGCTGGAATTTCTTGAATTGCTTTGACTTTGTCAGGGTCAACTTCAATTCCCTTATGGCTAACAATAAAACCCAAAAATTTCCCCGATCTAACTCCGAAGGTGCATTTATTTGGATTCAAGCGGAGACGACACTTCCTCAAATGCTGAAACAACTTCAACAAATCTTTTATATGCCCTTCTTCAGTTTGGGATTTGGCAATCATATCATCAACATATACTTGGATTTCTTTGTGCATCAGATCATGGAATAGGGTTGTCATAGCCCTCTGGTACATTGCACCAGCGTTCTTCAACCCGAAGGGCATCACTCTGTAACAGAATGTTCCCTAGGGTGTGATAAACATTGTTTTTTCCATGTCCTCTAAAGCCATTCTTATTTGATTATACCCGGAAAATCCGTCCATGAACAAGAATACCTTGAATTTTGCTGGGCTATCCACTAACATAACAATATGAGGCAATGGAAAATCATCTTTTGGACTAGCTTTATTTAGATCTCTGTAATCTACGCACATGCGGACTTTTCCGTCTTTTTTCGGTATTGGGACAATATTGGCAATCTTTTGAGGATACACTGACGTCACAAGAAAACCAACATTAATCTGCTTTAGGACCTCCTCTTTGATCTTTACCGCCATATCCGGGTGGGTTCTTCTCAATTTTTGTTTAACTGGCGGACACTCTGGCTTCAACGGCAAATGATGCTCGACAATGTATGTATCTAGACCAGGCATATCTTGATAAGACCAAGCAAAAATATCCACATACTCTTTCAACAACTCAATCAACCCGCTCTTTACATCAGGATGCAACGATGCTCCAATCTTGACTTCCTTCAGATCTTCCTCTGAACCCAAATTAACCACTTCCAACAACTCTTTATATGGCTGAATGGTATTTTCCTCGTGCTCAAGCAACCGTGAGACCTCTTCCGGTATCTCATCATAATCTTCTTCTTCAGCCCCAAACACAGGACATTCAAAGTTGGGAGAGGGTGCAGAGTCATTGTATTCAACGGGTTTTTTAATTAATCTGCACATATGATTTATGATTGCTTTTAGAAACTGACACATATAACAAGTGATCATGCAGATTAATTTTCAGTTATCATTTATTTTGAAAGGGTTTTTTTACCATTTCCCAAGAAAAAGCAGAAAATAAAGACATAATTTTTGGAAGCAAAGACAACTTTTATTAATGATCTTAACAATTATAGCAAACAGATAAGCCCTACAACATTAATACTTCCACCTTGGGCAGAGTGAAAGCTTTTCAAAAGAAAGAAACAGATTAACAAAACAAATTACTTTGAAACATGTATGCAAGAAGGAACATCAATGGTGACCCAGTTCTGAACTCGGACTCCATGCGTCACATAGTTCGGTACTTCCTGCTCTGCTTCATCTCCTTCAACAACATTAATTCCAGAGCCAATCAGATGGAGATAGCCTCTGCTGCGGAAAACATCCTGATAACTGTTCATAAAAGATTTTGACTTCAAACCATCGCCTTTGCCACTCCTTGAAGAGAAACTCAAACCAGCTCTGTTTTTGTTCACAGGTGGATCCACAAGTCATCCCCAAATTGTATTATGACCATTGTGCACCACCTACTGCGCATCCTTCAGGGAAACCACATAATTCTCATTTTTCCTTATGTTGTCAATGGATAGGGCTTGGAACTGGGTTCCAACAGTAGCCTCATCGGCTTCTACAATACTGAAAGAGGATAGATGGGATATCAACAACGCCTGCTCCCCATTTATGATCACTACTTTCCCTTCACGCACAAATTTTAGCTTCTGATGCAGAGTTGAAGTGACAGCCCCTGCTTCGTGTACCCATGGTCGTCCTAACAAACAACTATACGCGGGAATAATGTCCATTTCCTGGAAAGTTATCAAGAAAAAGTGTGGTCCTACATGGATGGGTGTAATCGGTGGATCTGCAACTGACTGTTTAACGCTGGTTCGCGAAATGTCGCAGAAGCAAGAGTCGCCACCGTCTTTTATTTTCTCCAAATGGAAAGGACAAAAGCACAGAAAAATTCCTTAAAGAGATTGCTCTCGGTTCAGGAGGTAGGTTATAGAAAGGGAAGGTGTTAGCACCCTTTCTATCCATGGTTATCCATGGGCTCTTAGATACTTGCTCACTTGTGTTTTCAAAATGGTTTGTTTGCTTTTCAACTGTGGGTTTTAAAAAGTTTCTTTGAAAATTCCAGTTCGACTCTTGTATCGGTCCTCAAGAGTGTTTGAAAAGTTGCTTTCGAAAGCTTTTTGAAAAGGTGTCGGTGGGAAAAGTATTTTTGAATTTGTTTTGAATTTAGAGCAAGTATCTAGAGTCGTCTACCTACCCTAAGGAATTCGTCTGTGTAGATGTCCTTTAAAGTAGTGCCATCCCACCATTGAGAGGTAGGTAGCACCACCATTGGAGGTGTTCGGGTCAATTCGAGGTTCGAGGCATGGTGATCACCGGAGCAATAGGAAGACACCTTAGAAGCTACCCTCATGCCAGGTTCCCGGATCATGAGGACTTACTAAGACATCCTCTACTCGACGATCACCTTTCGAGGCAAGGCAACAGTGAGGCGTACCCTAGGGGTGGTGTGTGATTTGTGTGTCGTTTTCATTTATTTTTGTCTTGTCATACCATGGGTGATCTAGCTTTTGTTTTTATTTTTGTCATTCATTCTTGCATGCCATTATTAATAGTTAAAAAAGTGCGGAAATTAAAGTTCCTAAACTATTACAAAGGCGCGGGTCCACATCGCCAAATTAAAATCCAGGACCCGATTTGACATAAAATAAAGGAAAGTGCGAGAAATTAAATTTACACGGCTTTGGGAGAATTACATCAATATTATAAGAAATAAGATAAAATGCGCGAATTAAAATTAAAATTGAAAGCGAGGGCGTTGGACCCTTTTTAATGAAATTAAATTATTATTAACAAATTAATTAAAATAAAATAAAAAGAAATTATTTTTGAGGGTTTTTGGTATTTATGATTTTTATGTGAATTAAATGAAATTTAAGAAATTAATTAATTAACCCTAATTCTACAATTTTTATTTATTAAGAAAAACTATTAACATTAAACCTAAAATTAAATTAATTAATTAATGGCAAGATTTATTTACAAAAATAATATTAAATAATTAATAATGATAAAGGAAAAGAAAAAAAGATAATTAAAACCCTAATTCTACCAATTTTTATTTAAAAAAATATTAAAATTAAGTTTAAGAATAAAACTAAATTAATTAATGATTTACAAAAATATTAAAATAAAATATGTTTTTGATTTTTGATGACTTTCTGATTTTTATATTATTTTTTTGTATTATGAAAAGATAAATTAATTTAAAGGATTAAAAAAAGATAATTGAAACAAATGAAATAAGAAAGAAAATAATTGCAAAACCTTGGGGGGTTCTGTCCCCAATTGGAGGTTTTGTTCAGTAATCCAGGCCCACTTGTCTATGGCCTCATTTGACTTTTGTGCTGGCATGCATGTGTGTTGACTAACGTCCATGACGTTCTTCCAATTATGGCCCTTTGATTAATCTCAGTAAGCACGTGGAAGGCCTGGATGTGGAGAACATGGTGAACCCTTGTATTGAAACTGCACAGAAGCATCATTAGAAAAATAATATGGAATAGAAAGGGGGACCTGGGGCTCGAACCCAGGTCCCAGGGGTTACCAATATACATGCCTGCCACTGGAGCTCTTAGCGCGCTTTGTTTATAATGTAACTAATAAATAATATGAAATAAAACAAGAATTAGTGGACAGATTAGCGCGAAAATTCAAATTACTCAATCAGGTCTTGACACTTCATCATCTTCTCCATGGCTTTTGTACCTGAAACAAAAATTATATTTAAATAGCGGGGGTTTTAAACCCCCACTAAATAGCAAGCATGAAAATAGCGAATAGGAGATGCCGGCTTATAAATTAGGCGCGAGGTATGTGTTCAGATCGTCCAAGCATGCTGGTTTCAACCATGGTATCAAGGTGTTCTAATTTTACAGTATTCAAAAACGCCCAATTCGAAAGTTCTGCAACCCTAACCATCTTCCATGGTGAATTCTTCAATAGTGCACGAAAACTCAATCAAAGTATGCAGTTAGCTTTAGAATCAACCCATTAGTATGAATCCACAAAAAAAATGCAATGGAAATGCTTGAATATTGAAATACGAATATGCATATAATGTGAAAAAGTTTGAGTTCCTTATACCAATTTTGGGCGTTAGGGATGTGGAAAACGATTCAGACACGTTTCTTGATGTCTCAGGAAGGCAATAGGATAATTATTTTTGCTTGAATCGCACTGGAATATAGTTTTCAGTTTTGGAATTTTTGTCAAAAACTCAAACTTGGTTATTGATGTATGGCGCAGCCGGGAGCTTCTTAGGAGTAGGGTTTGCATGAGTATATATGTGTGAACGATTAGGGTTCAAAATTGGATCAAAAAACCTTTTGCATTGATGGAATGGATATTGATTTTCATGGCATATATTTTCCAATCGTTTTCATGCATATTTGCTTCAAATCATGTCCAATTACCATGATTCTTTCCAAATCTGATCATGCACGAAATCTTGAGGCTATTTCATGTATAAAAAGATTTGATTGCATTGGTTTGGTATTTTCCACATATTTATTTTAATTAAATGAATTATTAGCATTTAAAAATTCAAATAAATAAATAAAAATGATGAAAAACTTCCCTTTGGGCCAAATGGTCGTGCACATGCCTTGGATGATGAATTTTGGAAGAAAATGTGGCCCATTAGCAATTTTAAGACATTTGAAGCAAAGTTGACTTTTCAAAATACCCAAATATTTCCCAACTTCCACAAGGCATATCTTGCTCAATTCTTAAGCTTTGCTCATGTTCTTGGACATTTTGGAAAGGTCTTGAAGTCCTCTAACCAATGCCTTTGGTCCCATGTCATTTTGATTTACCAATCTCAAGTTATGGCCTTTGACTTAAAGTCCCTTTTTGTTGACTTTTGAAAATGACCTATAATGTTGAAATTGATAACTTTTTGTGAGGGCATTTCTTGGACTTGAAGTGTGAAGAGGAGTTGTAGGAAGTGTCTTTATCTTCACAATGAGCTTTGGATGGAATTTTTCTGATAATCCATGTGAAAGTTATGCCTTGGTCAAGTTACAGTTGACTTTTTTTCAACTGTCCAAATATGGAAACTTTTGCATCTTGAGACTTTTTGAGCCAAGCTTTGAGAATCATGATCAATCTTTGATCAAATGATGTTTGTGGCTTCAAAATGAGATGTTGACCAAAAATTTGAACTTTTGACTGTCAAATGACCATTTTGCCCCTATAGTTGACTATTGAGCAATTAGGGTTTTTGACTGTGCAATCTTGTGCTGTGAGTCTTGAAACTTGGCATGAGGATGCTTGACCTTGTTTGTAGGCATGTGGGACTTGATTGGACCCTTGGAGACTTCATTTTCTTTGTCAGAATCAAAACCCTAATCTTTGACTGTTAGGAGGCCCTTGAACTGTGCAACCCTTGGGGGAATTTTGAAGCATGCTTTTTTTGCAAATTTTGAAGAATATGGGAGGGCAAATTTTGGGGTACAACAGTTGCCCCTGTTCAATATTCTTAAACCTGAGGATGCAGATTGGCTGACGTGCCTTTCGTAATCCGAAGGTGGAAGATGATTGAACACTAGAGTGCCCAGAAATTTGCGCTCACATAGTAGCAGTGTGATGGTGGGAATGGGCTTATAGATGCCATTTGGAGATTGATGGATAGGATGATGGGCTTATAGATGCCATGCTAAGAGATGGTTATAGATGCCATCTGGATGTTGATCGCGTAAGAGATTCCTTAGCGAGAGCTTGCGTACCTGAAAAAGGAAAATGATTACCTAACCTGTTGCAGGAGCTGGTCTTCAGATTCTTTGTATAGATGTGTCCTGACTGGTTACAGGAGCTGGATCTGGATCTTCAAAAGGTGATGAATGAACCAGGGATGGTTACTACCTCAACAGGAACGGTGAGAGAACCTTGGACGATTACTACCTCAACAGGAATGCTGAGAGAATCTTGGGCGACTTCAACCTCAACAGTAACGCTGAGAGAATCTTGGGCGACTTCAACCTCAACAGTAACGCTGAGAGAATCTTGGGGGACTTCAACCTCAACAATAATCATTGAGAGAATCTTGGGCGATTTCAACCTCAACAGTAACGCTGAGAGAATCTTGGGGTGATTACTACCTCCGCAGTAACGGGGAGAGAACCATAGGCGACTACAACCTTAACAGTATCATTGAGAGAATCTTGGATATCTTCTACTGAGTCTTTATCAGGAAAATCTGTTAGGGGTCGATTTAGCTGGACTAGAGAAGGCCTTTGACTGGATAAGAAACAGAGAAGTCTTAGGGTCGACTTAACTGAACCGGTCTAGGTCTTGAAATCTTCAACTGGATAAGAAACAGGGAGATCTTAGGGTCGATCTGACTGAACCAGAGAAGGCCTTAGACTGGATAAGAAACAGTAAAATCTTAGGGTCGATTTAACTGAACCGGTCTAGGTCTTGAAATCTTCAACTGGATAAGAAACAGGGAGATCTTAGGGTCGATCTGACTGAACCAAAGAAGGCCTTGGAATGGATAAGAAATAGTAAAATCTTAGGGTCGATTTAACTGAACCGGTATAGGTCTTGAAATCTTCAACTGGATAAGAAACAGGGAGATCTTAGGGTCGATCTGACTGAACCAGAGAAGGCCTTGGACTGGATAAGAAACAGTAAAATCTTAGGGTCGATTTAACTGAACCGGTCCAGGTCTTGAAATCTTCAACTGGATAAGAAACAGGGAGATCTTAGGGTCGATCTGAGTGAACCAGAGAAGGCCTTTGACTGGATAAGAAACAGAGAAGTCTTAGGGTCGACTTAACTGAACCTGTCTAGGTCTTGAAATATAGCTGAGAACTTAACTGGATCTTTCCTGAAAGGTAAAGGTCAGTCATATGCAATGCATGATATGGATCAAGCAATGATGTTCTCAATGTAAATGAGATTTGTAAGATATGATGCGTATATGCATGCTATAATGTATGGAAATGTGATGTTTATGAATGTATCTTTTGTCTTAGGAAAATAAATCCTTGACGGGTGCCAGGAAGTCACTCCTGGGCTGATGTTGGAGAATAGATTTTTGCTTCCGCTGGGGATGATAATTGCAAGAATACCGGTAGGAGAAGATAACTCCGTTGGTGAATAAACTTGGCGAATGGATTACTCTGTGGGGAGAAAAGTACTCTAGCGATCTTGCTGGGAAACAACACTCTGTGGGGAGAGAGGTACTTTGTTGAGTTGTTGATAATAACTTGCTGGGGATACCCTTGTTGTGTTGGAAGTGTTGATAGACTTTGCTGGGGATAAGAAGACTTCGTCGAGGACGCTCTTTCCATGGCTTTTGGATGAGGATAACCCAGTTATATCCTGGTAAGGAAATAACTCTTTGAATAAAGCCGGGGGACGCGTTCGTGCTCTGCGAGGGTAAGCTTCCAGAATCTACTGGGGATAAGCTTACTGCTGGGGAGATGGATTCCAACTTTCCTGAGGAAACTGGATTGGACCCTCCTAGGGAAGTTTTGAGCTGTACCGGGGAAATGACTCCAATGAAAGCCTGGTATACCGCCGGGGAACAATCTTTAGGTCAAGACTGCCGGGGATGCTTGTTAAGAATATATGTACTGCTGGGGAATGTTGAGCTCTGCGGGAGGATACCCAACTTCCTTAAGTAGCTTTGCTGGAGGAGAGTGTACTGACTTGCTGGCTCACTCTCTGGGGATTTAAGATATCTGGTTATGTTCTTTAGCTGAACCTACCTTGGTACCTTGGAGGACAGAACAATTAGATTGCTTAGACAACTCTTTATTGCCCCTGTTTCTAATGTTACTTGTAATTAATCCTTTGTTACGTATGCAAATATTCATGTGTTAGCAAATTATTGTCAATGCATATATCACAAATTGAACCTTGGACGTTCTTCGCAAGACAAAACAGAAAAGGAAAAACAATTGGCAATTTTGGCTGAAAAGTGTATTTATATTGATTTTGAATTGCCTGTAAATAGGCGTTTATATACAAGAGGCTGACGTCCTAGTAAGAGAACGCCGCCGAACAAAAGAGTTTATACAAATTTTGTACAAGAGAAAGTAAAACAGCTGTGTGAAATGAATGATCCCACTGGGTTTCAACTCTGCTATTGCCTTTATATCTCCGAGCATCTCATCACTTGATGACCTTAGTTGAAGATGAAGCTGACTGATCGATGCCGTGTGAACTTGATGTAGATACCGGATTCTGGATGCGAAGTGATCCAATGAGACATAGTATTACGCTTTATCCCTAACTTTTGCCTGGACCGCCCTTTCGGGTTTTCAGTCCACCGGGATACCCATTTTTGCCCAAGCCGCCTTTTCAGGTTTTCGACTTGTCGGGTGTATAGATTTTTTTTTTTCATTTCATCCCTTCATTTTGCCCGAACCCTTTTGGTTCGCCGGGAAGCCCTAACTTTTGCCTAGGCATGTCAGCCTAGCGGGTCTTTTTTATGCGTAGTATCTTTTTACTATGTCTGCATTGGCGGGGTGAGGAAGGTCGTCACCATCCATGTTGGTTAAAATCATGGCTCCTCCTGAGAACACATGTTTAACCACAAATGAACCTTCGTACGTAGGGGTCCATTTGCCCCTTGGATCACTCTGAGGAAGGATGATTCGCTTGATTACCAGATCCCCAACTTGATATTCCTGTGGTCTGACCTTTTTGTTAAATGCCATGATCATCTGTTTCTGATACGTCTGACCATGACAGATAGCAGCAAGCCTCTTTTCATCAATAAGGTTTAGTTGATCAAGTCGTGTCTGGATCCAATCATCTTGATTCAGATCTGCATCCTTCATTATCCGGAGAGAGGGTATTTGCACTTCGATTGGTAAGACTGCCTCCATGCCGTAGACCAAGGAGAAAGGAGTTGCCCCGGTTGACGTCCTAGCTGAGGTACGGTACCCATGTAGAGCGAACGGTAACATCTCGTGCCAATCTTTATAAGTCACTGTCATCTTCTGCACGATCTTCTTAATGTTTTTATTTGCTGCTTCTACAGCCCCATTCATCTTCGGTCTGTAAGGAGAAGAGTTATGGTGCTGTATCTTAAACTGCTCGCAGAGCTCAGTGATCATCTTGTTATTAAGATTGGTACCGTTGTCTGTAATAATTCTTTCTGGGACGCCGTATCGACAGATCAGGTTATGCCGAATGAACCGTGCCACAACGGTCTTGGTTACCGTAGCATAGGAAGCTGCCTCAACCCACTTCGTGAAATAATCAATCGCTACCAGGATGAAGCGATGTCCATTAGATGCCGTAGGTTTAATCTCACCGATCATATCTATGCCCCACATTGCTAACGGCCAAGGCGCAGTCAGAACATTCAGAGGAACTGGAGGAACATGCACTTTGTCTGCGTATATCTGGCATTTATGGCATGTCCGAGAATGTTGGTAGCAGTCTGCTTCCATTATGGACCAGAAATACCCTTCCCGAAGGATTTTCTTCGCCATAGTGTGTCCACTGGAATGTGTTCCGAAGGTCCCTTCATGTAACTCTTCCATGATCCTTTCCGCTTCTGTCTTATCCACACAACGCAGTAAGGTCGAATCATGGTTTCGCTTATACAAGATGTTGTTGCTAAGGAAGAACTTCGCTGTGAATCTCCTCAGAAACTTCTTATCGTTGACAGATGCACCTTCAGGGTATTCCTGAGCTTCCAGATATCTCTTTACCTTATGGTACCAAGGCTTCTCAGTCACCAATTCAGTCTCGAGGTCACAACAGTATGCCGGTTCGTCCAGTTTCCAGATGATGATCCAGGGAGCCTCATTATCCCACTTGACCTTGAACATAGAAGAAATCGTAGCTAACGCGTCCGCCAGCTGATTCTCCTCTCTCGGAAAGTGTTCAAAAGTTATCTTCGTGAAGTGAGGGATTAATGTCAACACACATTCTCTGTAAGGAATAAGATTCGGATGTTTCGTATCCCACTCGCCTTTGATCTGATTGATCACGAGAGAGGAATCTCCGAAGACACTCAGAAACTTGATCCTTAGGTCGATCGCAGCTTGAAGACCCATGATGCACGCCTCATACTCCGCCATGTTGTTGGTACAGTTGAAACATAGCCGGGCAGTGAGTGGAGTATGAGTGCCTTGAGGGGATATGATTATGGCGCCGATACCATTACCCAAAGCATTGGAGGCTCCGTCAAAGTGCATAGACCATCGGGATCCTTCCTCAGGTCCTTCATCCGGTCCAGGTACTTCACAATCAGTCACTATCATGATACTCTCGTCGGGAAACTCGAAGTTCATTGACTGATAGTCGTCTACAGCTTGATGTGCCAAGTGGTCTGCCAATACACTTCCTTTGATGGCTTTCTGGGTCGTGTACTGAATGTCGTATTCTGTCAAGATCATCTGCCATCTTGCTATTCTCCCAGACAGAGCAGGCTTTTCAAATATGTACTTTATAGGATCCATCTTTGAGATCAACAAGGTAGTGTGAGTCAGCATATACTGTCTCAGCCGGCGAGCAACCCATACCAAAGCGCAACAAGTTTTCTCAAGCAGTGAGTATCGGGTCTCACAGTCGGTAAACGTTTTGCTAAGGTAATAAATGGCATGCTCTTTTCGGCCAGACTCGTCATGTTGCCCCAGCACACACCCCATTGAGTTGTCAAGTACTGTCAGATATAGTATCAGAGGTCTCCCTTCAACCGGTGGCATAAGGATGGGTGGTTCTTGGAGATACTCTTTGATTCTGTCAAAAGCAGCCTGACATTCATCATTCCAACGTACTACCTGATCTTTCTTCAGCAGCTTGAAGATTGGTTCACAAGTAGCAGTTAGGTGTGAGATGAATCGAGCAATGTAATTCAGGCATCCTAAAAAGCCTATGATTTCTTTCTCTGTCCTAGGAACTGGCATCTCTTGAATAGCTTTAACTTTGGCAGGGTCCACTTGAATACCCTTATCACTTACAACGAAGCCTAGCAACTTCCCAGATCTTACCCCGAAGGTGCACTTGTTCGGGTTCAACCTCAGCTTGTACAGTTTCAGACGGTCAAACAACTTCTGCAGATGATCTAGGTGCTCTTCCTCAGTCTGGGACCTTGCGATCATGTCGTCAACATACACTTCTATCTCATGATGGATCATGTCATGAAATAAAGCAACCATGGCATGTTGGTAGGTTGCCCCAGCATTCTTCAGTCCAAAAGGCATGACCTTGTAGCAGAAGGTGCCCCACTGAGTGAAAAAGGTAGTCTTTTCCATGTCTTCAGGAGCCATCTTGATCTGATTGTAACCTGAAAAACCATCCATGAAAGAGAACACCTTATGCTGAGCTGTATTGTCAACAAGGACATCAATGTGAGGTAGGGGGAAGTCATCTTTGGGGCTGGCCCTATTCAGATCCCTGTAGTCAACACACATTCTGACCTTACCGTCCTTCTTTGGTACCGGCACCACATTAGCAACCCACTGAGGGTAAGAAGTCACTGCAAGGAACCCGGCATCAAACTGTTTCATAACCTCGGCTTTGATCTTCTCAGACATCTCTGGACGCATACGGCGGACCTTTTGCTTAACCGGAGGGCAGTCTTCCTTAGTAGGCAAGTGATGGACCACAATATCGGTATCCAACCCGGGCATGTCTTCGTAGGACCAGACAAATATCTCCATATAATAATGTAGCATCTTAGTCAACCGTTGCTTCACGCTGAGCTCTAGGTTGGCACCAATCTTTACCTCCTTTTTGTCTGCCTCAGTACCCAAGTTTATTATTTCCACTGGCTCTTCATGTGGCTGAATTTCCCTCTCCTCCTGAAGTAACAGTCTTGCAAGCTCTCCAGGAACTTCGCAATCATCTTCACCTTCGTCTTCGGCTAAGTTGATCGGATTTTCGAAGTCATAACTGGCAGTAGCAGAGTCGTTACTAGTGAGATCCAGAGTGGATTGAAACCTGTATGAGTGAGTGTGTGTAAATACAACTGTTTTTGAAATATATAAAGGAAGTAAAGAAAGAAAAGGAGCATAAGATTTGAAATGCGAGAAAACGTCCAAGATTTTTATTCATGATATATGAAATGACAATTTATATGCCCCCACAAATGAAGCCACGGTGCCCCGGGTAAGACACCGGGCCATAGAGTTTTAATTGTTTATTACAAATGACGAAAACAAAGAAGTTTATTACTGCGTAACAAAAGTAACAGGAGTATGGTCTTTGGCAATCCAATTTCTAGGTCCACTGTCGGTTGCCGGGTAAATCCAGCTATCAAACTCGACTTCATCCACTTCATCTTCGTTCCCAATAGCATTCACTCCATGAGCAGGCAGGGGAGCTGTCACTACATTAGGCTTCTCAGATGCCTCAAATTGTACCTCGTTGGCGTCAATAAGATCTTGCAGCTTGTTCCTTAAGGCCCAACAGTCATCAGTGGAATGCCCCGGGCTATCGGAGTGATAAGCACAGCGGGCATTTGGATTGTACTTGGGAGAGGCAGTATTCACAACTTTCGGGGCCTCCCTGACAGTCACTAGGTTGGTGGATAGTAACTGTGGCAAGATTTGCGATAAAGTCATACTCAAACGGGTGAACTCTCTTCTAGGTCTTTCAGCCCTTGGAGGATTGGTTTGCCGAGGAGCGGCAGCAGGCTTAGCAATCATCACCGCATTGACAGATTGGCGGCGCTCAGGCTTCTCTTGTCTTCTGGACCCGTATACAGCACTGGCCTCCTTTTTAAAGGGCTTCTTTTCAGAGCTTGACGATGCACCCTTCTGAATTTTGCCAGACTTCATCCCAGCCTCTATTCTCTCTCCAGTCAGAATAAGATCAGTAAACCCTGCAGATGAGTTACCGATAAGATGGTTGAAAAATGGCCCAGATAGGGTCCCCAAGAACATATCTACCAACTCCCGGTCAGTCAACGGAGGCTGCACCCTGCCAGCCAGATCCCTCCACTTCTGTGCGTACTCCTTAAAACCTTCGCTTGATCCTAACGACATACCCTGGAGTTGGGTACGTGTAGGGGCAAGGTCGGCATTATATTGATACTGCTTATAGAAAGCAGTAGCCAACTCCTCCCAGTTACGAACCTTGGTCCCATCCAGCTGATAGAACCATTCGAGATGAGTCCCTAAAAGACTCTCCTGGAAGAAGTGGATCCACAAATTCTTGTCCACTGAGTACGGCTGAATCTTCCGCACATACGACCTGAGGTGTAGCTTGGGACAAGACGCCCCGTCATACTTGGTAAAGGATGGTGCTTTGAACTTATGAGGAATAATCACACCAGTAGACAAACCCAAGTCTCCGAAATCCAGCCCAGGCGCTTGTTGGATCTCCATAGCATTCAGTCTGTCCTCCAACTGCTTGTATCTGTCTTCTGCAGGAGGATACTGTTCCTCATCAAAATCAGTCTCGTTGTCGGAGACCACCGGACTAGGACCTTTTCCCCCTTGGGGACCGCTCTTGCCTATAGAAGAACCAGCCTCTTCATTCTGCAGAGTGTTGCCAAACCTTCGGCCCGAGTTGAAAAGAACAGTTCTTCTTTTCTTCTTCTTCTCTTTCTTCAGGAGCAGAGCCTTCAGCTCTTCTTGGCCCTGAGCCAAACCCATGATTAGTTCCTGAAATTGCGCATTCTACGCCTGAAGATCCTTGATGGACATCTCGGTTGATGATGAGTCAGGATTCATGATGCTGAAATAAACAGCGAAGAACTGTAAGCAACCTGAAAAGAAGAAAAACCTGCTATGCACATGATGAATGATATGCGTTTATGCAATGCATTCAAGGGTTCGAAAGTTCAAATTTGTTGTAGACAAAAAAAAACACACGTTATCATTAAGGAAATAATTGTTCAGTATATCAAAGCCTCATGGGCAAAATAATACAAAAGCACATCAATCCCAGAAGACACTACGCATCCTCTTTGGAGCTATGTAGGTGTTGAGATTCCTCTCCTCATGCAATAGGCGGGTGAGCTCCAGGACCTTCTTTTCACTAGCATGCAGATTGGTCTCAAGAGAATTCCGTTCTTCCTTAAGCTGGATCCAGCTCTTCTGCATCTCTTCCCAGGATGTGGGCATATCAGGATGCTGAATAGTGTAGGACACTTCTCCTTCCAAGACTGACTCTTTGATCACTGGGAGCATATGAGGATAAGGCATTACTAACTTCTGGGAGCGGGCGCGTACCCACTTGAGATAAGGTTCCAACGGGATGGAGTTCCTGTGCCCCAGTGTCTTACTGTCTATCCTACTTGGCATCCTCCAAGCTCTGATAAATCTCTGGCGAAGTCCTTGTGCATCATTGTCGAAGTCAAAAACTATGTCAGGAATTAACATGTCATGAGGACCATCCCTCCGAGCATAACCAAACTGTCTCCAAGCCAGGCATGGGTTGTAAGTAATACCTCCTCTGATTCCAAGTAAAGGAACATTAGGGTACTCCCCGCAACGATCAATGATAGTGACATCCTCTCTGGACCGAGGGCGCCAATGTATATCTGCATGTGTAAGAGTCATCAACCGTTGTGACCATCTCAAACCCCGCTCATTCTTCAAGACTGATTGTGGAAGGTGCGAAATAAACCACCTTCCCAGGAGAGGGGTGCAACACATAAGGACACCTCTTTTTCTCATGGTTCGAGTGTAACATGAGTGAAGGATGTCCCCCAGCAACGTAGGTATAGGATTCCTGGACATGAAGATCTGGACAACACTGATATCTATAAGCTGATCTGGGTTAGGGAATAACACCAAACCATAGACAAGGAGGGCCACAACTTCTTCAAAAGCTTGTAAGTCAAGGGAGTTCCAACATTCATGGGCCTTTTCAAACAGAAACCTGGCTAAGAACCCTTTGATACCACTTCTAACTTCCCAATGTCCCTTGAGGTCAGATGACTGTAGGTGCAAGGCCTTAGCAATCTCTTCAAGCTTAGGTTCCTTTTCTGTACCGTTGTAGGGTAGTTGATCAAGGATAGGGATCTTCAGGAGCCGGGAGAACTCCTCCAATGTAGGTACCAGCTGATAATCCAAGAAGGTGAAACAGTGATGTAGAGGGTCAAAGAATTGGAACAGGACCTTGATCATATCTTCCTCAATGTTGGTATTGACCAAGCTGATGAGACTTCCGTGTCTTTCACTGAATGAAGAGCTCTCGGGAATCCTGGATATAAGTTCCTTAAGCTGAGGAGGGACCCTTACAAGGCTGATTTGAATTGTCTTTCTGCGAACAGTTTCCATATCCTACAAAACAAGAACAAAGATGAAGATTCGAACCCCTGAAATGGTTAGTCAATGCATATGATGCTGGATGATGTCATGATGCTATGATTAAACACACCACAGATATTTACAAAGCCAAACATGTAAGGCACACAAGGCACACAAGACAAGCCCTTAGGGTTTAAGGCCAGCATGGGGTCTGGGTAGTACCCTCTTGAAGTTGGTGGGTTCAACCTGTCCTATTAGAAGTAACCGGGTTCTAAGGGTCCCAATATCACGGGATTGCTTTCATTGTTCATCGTTTCGATTTAGCCACTGAACTGGCGAACGAAATATTCCAGGAAAGCAACCCTCAATTGAGTGTAGTATCGAGTATCAACCAACCTCGGACTGCACCAAAGTCAGTTATCTCACTACCCTAAAGAGGCCAAGATAGTTCAATTAAGGTTCCTAAGGTATGTTGATGCTTCAGGACACCACGCGGAGGCCCCGTACTCTCCTTGACTGAACTCAAGGGTTACCGATACACACCAAAGTGCCACATCAACGTAGCAGACTGTTTCAACCATGTCGGTATACCCCGCACAGTTCCCTCACAGCCTTGTTGCTACTTTCTAAGAAGGTATCCCCAGATCCGGGTTAGGATCTATAGAACTCCCAAGACAGTACCCACAATTTGAAGCACACAAATCAATACAATTGAAAACACAGTTATGAACTAACCCTAAGGTATACCTCACTTTTATAAAGATTTCCCCAGCAGAGTCGCCAGTTCTGTAATCGGTGGATCTGGAACTGACTGTTTAACGCTGGTTCGCGAAATGTCGCGGAAGCAAGAGTCGCCACCGTCTTTTATTTTCTACAAATGGAAAGGACAAAAGCACAGAAAAATTCCTTAAAGAGATTGCTCTCGGTTCGGGAGGTAGGTTATAGAAAGGGAAGGTGTTAGCACCCTTTCTATCCATGGTTATCCATGGGCTCTTAGATACTTGCTCACTTGTGTTTTCAAAATGGTTTGTTTGCTTTTCAACTGTGGGTTTTAAAAAGTTTCTTTGAAAATTCCAGTTCGACTCTTGTATCGGTCCTCAAGAGTGTTTGAAAAGTTGCTTTCGAAAGCTTTTTGAAAAGGTGTCGGTGGGAAAAGTATTTTTGAATTTGTTTTGAATTTAGAGCAAGTATCTAGAGTCGTCTACATACCCTAAGGACTTTGTCTGTGTAGATGTCCTTTAAAGTAGTGCCATCCCACCATTGAGAGGTAGGTAGCACCACCATTGGAGGTGTTCGGGTCAATTCGAGGTTCGGGGCATGGTGATCACCGGAGCAATAGGAAGACACCTTAGAAGCTACCCTCATACCAGGTTCCCGGATCATGAGGACTTACTAAGACATCCTCTACTCGACGATCACCTTTCGAGGCAAGGCAACAGTGAGGCGTACCCTAGGGGTGGTGTGTGATTTGTGTGTTGTTTTCATTTATTTTTGTCTTGTCATACCATGGGTGATCTACGCTTTTGTTTTTATTTTTGTCATTCATTCTTGCATGCCATTATTAATAGTTAAAAAAGTGCGGAAATTAAAGTTCCTAAACTATTACAAAGGCGCGGGTCCACATCGCCAAATTAAAATCCAGGACCCGATTTGACATAAAATAAAGGAAAGTGCGAGAAATTAAATTTACACGGCTTTGGGAGAATTACATCAATATTATAAGAAATAAGATAAAATGCGCGAATTGAAATTAAAATTGAAAGCGAGGGCGTTGGACCCTTTTTAATGAAATTAAATTATTATTAACAAATTAATTAAAATAAAATAAAAAGAAATTATTTTTGAGGGTTTTTGGTATTTATGATTTTTATGTGAATTAAATGAAATTTAAGAAATTAATTAATTAACCCTAATTCTACAATTTTTATTTATTAAGAAAAACTATTAACATTAAACCTAAAATTAAATTAATTAATTAATGGCAAGATTTATTTACAAAAATAATATTAAATAATTAATAATGATAAAGGAAAAGAAAAAAAGATAATTAAAACCCTAATTCTACCAATTTTTATTAAAAAAAATATTAAAATTAAGTTTAAGAATAAAACTAAATTAATTAATGATTTACAAAAATATTAAAATAAAATATGTTTTTGATTTTTGATGACTTTCTGATTTTTATATTATTTTTTTGTATTATGAAAAGATAAATTAATTTAAAGGATTAAAAAAAGATAATTGAAACAAATGAAATAAGAAAGAAAATAATTGCAAAACCTTGGGGGGTTCTGTCCCCAATTGGAGGTTTTGTTCAGTAATCCAGGCCCACTTGTCTATGGCCTCATTTGACTTTTGTGCTGGCATGCATGTGTGTTGACTAACGTCCATGACGTTCTTCCAATTATGGCCCTTTGATTAATCTCAGTAAGCACGTGGAAGGCCTGGATGTGGAGAACATGGTGAACCCTTGTATTGAAACTGCACAGAAGCATCATTAGCAAAATAATATGGAATAGAAAGGGGGACCTGGGGCTCGAACCCAGGTCCCAGGGGTTACCAATATACATGCCTGCCACTGGAGCTCTTAGCGCACTTTGTTTATAATGTAACTAATAAATAATATGAAATAAAACAAGAATTAGTGGACAGATTAGCGCGAAAATTCAAATTACTCAATCAGGTCTTGACACTTCATCATCTTCTCCATGGCTTTTGTACCTGAAACAAAAATTATATTTAAATAGCGGGGGTTTTAAACCCCCACTAAATAGCAAGCATGAAAATAGCGAATAGGAGATGCTGGCTTATAAATTAGGCGCGAGGTATGTGTTCAGATCGTCCAAGCATGCTGGTTTCAACCATGGTATCAAGGTGCTCTAATTTTACAGTATTCAAAAACGCCAATTCGAAAGTTCTGCAACCCTAACCATCTTCCATGGTGAATTCTTCAATAGTGCACGAAAACTCAATCAAAGTATGCAGTTAGCTTTAGAATCAACCCATTAGTATGAATCCACAAAAAAAAATGCAATGGAAATGCTTGAATATTGAAATACGAATATGCATATAATGTGAAAAAGTTTGAGTTCCTTATACCAATTCTGGGCGTTAGGGATGTGGAAAACGATTCAGACACGTTTCTTGATGTCTCAGGAAGGCAATAGGATAATTATTTTGGCTTGAATCGCACTGGAATATAGTTTTCAGTTTTGGAATTTTTGTCAAAAACTCAAACTTGGTTATTGATGTATGGCGCAGCCGGGAGCTTCTTAGGAGTAGGGTTTGCATGAGTATATATGTGTGAACGATTAGGGTTCAAAATTGGATCAAAAAACCTTTTGCATTGATGGAATGGATATTGATTTTCATGGCATATATTTTCCAATCTTTTTCATGCATATTTGCTTCAAATCATGTCCAATTACCATGATTCTTTCCAAATCTGATCATGCACGAAATCTTGAGGCTATTTCATGTATAAAAAGATTTGATTGCATTGGTTTGGTATTTTCCACATATTTATTTTAATTAAATGAATTATTAGCATTTAAAAATTCAAATAAATAAATAAAAATGATGAAAAACTTCCCTTTGGGCCAAATTGTCGTGCACATGCCTTGTATGATGAATTTTGGAAGAAAATGTGGCCCATTAGCAATTTTAAGACATTTGAAGCAAAGTTAACTTTTCAAAATACCCAAAAATTTCCCAACTTCCACAAGGCATATCTTGCTCAATTTTTAAGCTTTGCTCATGTTCTTGGACATTTTGGAAAGGTCTTGAAGTCCTCTAACCAATGCCTTTGGTCCCATGTCATTTTTATTTACCAATATCAAGTTATGGCCTTTGACTTAAAGTCCCTTTTTGTTGACTTTTGAAAATGACCTATAATGTTGAAATTGATAACTTTTTGTGAGGGCATTTCTTGGACTTGAAGTGTGAAGAGGAGTTGTAGGAAGTGTCTTTATCTTCACAATGAGCTTTGGATGGAATTTTTCTGATAATCCATGTGAAAGTTATGCCTTGGTCAAGTTACAGTTGACTTTTTTTCAACTGTCCAAATATGGAAACTTTTGCATCTTGAGACTTTTTGAGCCAAGCTTTGAGAATCATGATCAATCTTTGATCAAATGATGTTTGTGGCTTCAAAATGAGATGTTGACCAAAAATTTGAACTTTTGACTGTCAAATGACCATTTTGCCCCTACAGTTGACTGTTGAGCAATTAGGGTTTTTGACTGTGCAATCTTGTGCTGTGAGTCTTGAAACTTGGCATGAGGATGCTTGACCTTATTTGTAGGCATGTGGGACTTGATTGGACCCTTGGAGACTTCATTTTCTTTGTCAGAATCAAAACCCTAATCTTTGACTGTTAGGAGGCCCTTGAACTGTGCAACCCTTGGGGGAATTTTGAAGCATGCTTTTTTTGCAAATTTTGAAGAATATGGGAGGGAAAATTTTGGGGTACAACAATGGGCAAGTCCACTTCACCGATGACAGATTTCCTTGACCCATCGAAAGCCTTCACAATGATGCCACTCGGGCGCATAGGTGTTCCCTGATACTTTAACTTCATGAGAGTAATTCTCGGTATAACATTCAACGCGGATCCGTTATCAATTAGCACGTTAGATAGCGAGTCATTCTTGCAATTCATAGATATGTGGAGGGCCAGGTTGTGATTCCTCCCTTCATCTGGTAACTCATCATCGCAGAAACTCAAGTTGTTACATGACGTAATGTTTCCAATTATGCTGCTGAATTGATCCAATGGCATGTCATTCTCTACAAAAGCTTGGTCTATTACTCTCATAAGTGATTCTCTATGAGCGGAGGAACTCATCAATAAAGCTAGGATGGATATCTTTGAAGGAGTCTGCAATAACTGGTCCACAATTTTGTAGTCGCTCATTTTAATTACCTTCAAGATATCATCCACTTCTTTCTCCAATGTAGCTCCACTAGTCTCTCATGCAACCTTCTTAGGTTCATTGTTCTCAGCAATTTTCTTTCCAGCAACAACGTCTTTTCAAATAACTGGCGCAAACACACGACCACTACGGGTCACCCTTCTACTATCAGCTATATTTCCAACATCTAGCATTGGCTGGATGGGAACTTCCACCCCATCTTCCAAGATTGTAGCGTTGTATTTGTAAGACACAGCCTTATCTGATTTATAGGGAACATGACCTGGAAGACTAATTACCAATGGGGTAAGAGCTATTTTGCTATGGTATTCCACCTCAAGATGAGCGAGTGCACCAAAACAAGGTACAATGACATTTACACCTTCCTCAACACAATCATCCTTCAAAATACCATTTCCGGCAAACAAATCTTCGTCTGAAGAGAAATACTCATCCGTGGAGGCATATTCTTCCTCTGACTCTTCTCCCATCAAACAAACTTCAACCATATCAATCTCGTGATAAACATCTCTCTGTACTGTTATCTTAATAGTCCTATTTTCTAACAACAATTGAATACCCTCTCTCACAACAGAACATCCTCGGGGGTCTCGACAGCAAACTATGCAAGATCCATATTGGTGTTCCACCTGTCCATCAGTACGGCAGAAAGTGGCATGCAACTGTACGAGATCCTCATTCAAATGTTCTACATCAAAAATTCTGAATTCACACGGACATCCAAAAACCATATTCACTTCCTCCTCATACTCTACCCTAGGCCTGATTATATGGATTAAACCTTCATCCATCATCTCCTGTAAATCAGTCTTTATCTTCTCGCAACCCTGGATGTTTGTACTGCACACAGCACAACCGGCGTGGTTATGCGTATAATAACTGAATTAACATAGGTCTGCATGCATCTTTAACAAATCCCCTCTAACTAGATTAGTGTCAAAAACCCGGAAATCACCTGGACAACCGGCCACTATGTTCAAAGCACTCACTCCCCCGTGCTTGGGAAGAGGATTGTCTTTCACATTAGGTCCCATGTCTTTAAAAGATAAAATTCCAGACTTCACTAACCTTTTCACTTCAGTCTTCAAAGGATAACAATTCTCAACACTATGCCCTGGTGCTCCCGGATGAAAGGCGCATGTCTGGTCTGCTTTGTAATACCAAGGCAATGGTGACGGTATTGTTGGAGGTGGTCGTGTATGGACCAACTTCTTCTGAATCAATGCTGGTAGTAGCTCTGCATAATTCATGGGATTTGGGTCATAGTTCTCCCTTCTCTAACTATTCCCTTGGTTCCCCTGTTGGGATTGTCTTTGATAAGAAACGGTAGTTAGAGCGACATTTATAACAGGAGTCACTGAAGCAACTTGCTGGTGACGCTGAAAATTCCTTCTAGGAGCATTCACTCTCTTCTCTTGCATGACAGCATTGGTATCCCCCTCTTTCTTCTTTGTAAACCCATAAGCTAGCTTTTTCACACCTCCGGATCCTTCACCCTTTGTCAAACAACCTTCTCTTACTGCCTCTTCTAGGCGCACACCCATTCCTACCATCTCTGTAAAATCACTTGGGGTACTTGCTACCATTCTTTCGTAGTAGAAAGCGCCTAGCGTCTTCAGAAATTTTTTAGTCATTTCCTTCTACTCCATATGAGGAATCACTTGTGCAGCCACTTCGCGCCATCTCTGCGCATACTCTTTGAATGATTCTCTGTCTTTCTGAACCATGGCCCTAAGCTGGTCACGGTCAGGTGCCATGTCCATTTTGTACTTGTATTGTTTTATGAATGCTTCTCCCAAATCATTAAAGGTATGGATGTTGGCGCTGTCTAAACTCATGTACCATTTCAACGCTGAGCTGGTCAGACTATCTTGGAAAAAGTGAATCAACAGATGCTGATTATCGATGTGGGTAGACATTCTCCTCACATACATCACCAGCTGAGCACGAGGGCAAGTGTTTCCCCTGTACTTCTCAAACTCAGGGACCTTGAACTTAGCAGACACTTTAACATTTGGGACCAAACACAACTCATTCACATTCTGACCAAATAAATCTTTTTCCCTAAGAGCTTTCATCTCTCTTTGCATTCTATCAAATTGTTCTTGGAAATCATCCATTCTGCCATAAAGACCCAAATCTTCACTCAGTGGAGGGAAAGGACGACACACATCTTCATTAATAAATGGGACCAAATTCACCGAAGGAGGTGCAGCAGGAACAGTATACACCACAGGAGGTGCTGGAGTAACAACATTTTGAACCACTTGAGTATCTTGGGGGCCCAAATTGAAACCTTCAGGTGCAAAATTCTCTGGCATTCCCCACGGATAACCCTGAGGCATGCGGTTCTGAACAACTGTCGGAGTAATGGATACAGGAACAACAGGAACTTCAGCATTTGCCCTTGTTGGTTGAGATTGAACACTCGATGGTTGATTCTGAGCGACCATTAGAGCTTCCATCAGAGTAGTCAAATTGGCCAAGCCAACCTTCAAAGCAGAAACTTCTTCGCGCAGCTCACGATTCTCCTGTTCCAAATTGTCCATCTTCTTTTTGAAATTAGCCCGAGTGTTGTAGTGATAAGTCAGCTTGCTGAACAAAGTAAAGAAGTTGGGTAAGGCACCTGGATATTCATAATAAATGCAAGAAATATGCACAATATAATGCATGTTATGCAATGCACATGATTATTTTCATTCCATTATTTAATATTTCAAGGGATTTAAGACTTATAGACATATTGCAAACATCAAAATAATAAAGCATTTGAAATACTGAAAATTTTTATTATAATAATTCCAAAATGGATTACAAGTTTCAATGATCCCAAGTACAAGATGAAAATACAATCTATAAATCATGAGAGAAAGAAACTAATAGAGATCAATCTGTACACTGGCGCTTTCCTGTGAGCCTGGAAATCTGAGCCCTCAACCTCTGGTTTTCTTCCATCTGTCTGATGGCAACCTCCTTCCAATCATCTGAATCAGGAATTGAAAAAACAACACCTATTTGAGGCTTAGGAGAAAATAAATCCCATTGCCTCTCCATAGACTCCACCGCTCGGCTTTCAAGGATCTCGACCAAATCATCTTTCTCATTCAAGTCTGCCTTGTAGGAACTCTCTAAAGTCTGGAACTTGTTCTTCCAAGCATCCCTTTCCTGTTGCATCCTAACCAAAGCGAGTTGCAGTTCTTCTAGATCATCTAATAAAGGAGGAGTGGTCTTCATAAATAGATCAGGAATGGGTGTCTCCCGAGTATACGACATCTTCAGCTGAATGGCTCTCGATCGGATCCATTGAAGATATGGCTCCAAAGAAACAACACCCCTAGGTCCCAAATCCTTCCTACTCTTCTTATGAATGTGAAGCCAGGCCTTCGCAATCTGCTCCCTAGCTTCCCTGTGGTCTCCTCCTTCCTTCAGAAAGAAACTACTCAAATGAATATTGTTCGGCTTGTCTCTCATCGGATAACCAAGTTGTCACCATGCAAGAACATGGTTATAGTTAATTCCTCCCTTTGTACCAAGAAGAGGCACATTGGGGAAACTACCACGACTATCAATAATCTCCACATCCTGATAAGCTCGATGATACCAATCAATATCCTAGTGAGTAAGTGCCATGATCTTAGGAGCCCAACGAGGTTCCTTCTTGACATCCCAAAAGGCATCAGACTGAGGCATATGAGAGATGAACCACCGGTACAACAAAGGCGTGCAACAGATAATCATTCCCCCATGATAAGAATTCCGAAGATGAACAGAGTAATAAGCATCACCCAACAGTGTAGGAACTGGGTTTCCAATCATGAAAATCCTAATAGCGTTAATGTCGACAAACTTGTCCACATTAGGGAATAAGAATAATCCATAAGCAAGTAAAGTAAAGATGGCCTCAAAAGCAACCATACTCTTCATTCTGGAAAAGTAACGAGCTTTCTCCAATAAGAACTAAGATGGTAGTCCTCCAATCCATCCTTTAGTAGTCATATGGGCTTCCACCTCAGACTTCCCCAAATGAATCAAAGCAGAAATCTCATATGGTTTTGGCTCACCCTCCAAACCAGTAAAAGGAACACGATTGGTAACAGGTAAATCCAATAGATAAGAATACTCCTCCAGTGTAGGCATCAACTGATAGTCGGGAAAAGTAAAGCAGTGATACACCAGATCATAGAACTGGACCAAGGTCGAGAGAATACCCTCCTTCATCTTCAGCTTCATGAGAGGAATAATGGATCCATACTTCTTCCGAAAGTCTGCAGGACACTCAATCTCTGGAATCAGACTGATCAACTCATCTATCTTGGGATCCTTGAAACTGTATTTCCCGATCTTTCTCTTTCCAGAATCCATGCTTAACAGTACCTGAGATATTCACAAATAGTCAACTTTAAATCCCTTGAAATATTGTTTTCCTTCAAAAGATGCTTATGAGTGCATGGATGCATGATGGAGCAATCACACACAAAATCACACATATAGGGTTCATAGGTTCAACGTCACAAGCATGAGGTCGAAGGTACTACCCATAAGGTGTTGGCCTAAAAAGTTATCACCTGCCGAACAAGGTTCTAGAGGTTCCCAGAGTCTCCATCCTTCCTTCGGATATTACCAACTTCCCGATTAACTCGGTAATTAGTAATATTCTCAAGAAAGACTCGTCCGAGCGTAGTATCGCGTGACAACTACTTCCATATTACTCTGTCATAGCTTCCGCACTACATCTAAAAGGACACGATGGGTTTGGTATTCTACGGTCCTCAGTTTGAGCAGGCTCCCAGGTCGAAAGCAGTATGTCTTCCCGATTACTCGGTAAACGACACTACAGTCAAAGGGGCCTCCACTGAGTGGGGGATCTCATGCCTCCTTTTTTGGGATTACTCCCTCAAAGTTAACATGACTATACAGCCCGTCCTATCTTAAAGTTTGCCCAAGTCCAGGTATAGGACTTATGAGTAATCACCAAGCACCCTGAAAACCAGGAAAATCCAAACAAACATATATACAAAAATATAACACATAAACAACAATAACACATATACAGATAATAAACAAAGATAGGCTTAACCCACTTAGGAATGTACCAATAAGAGGTCAATCTTTCCCCAGTGAAGTCGCCATTTTTCTGTAGCGGTAGAAATGTTTAAAACTAAGCCATTGGATTGACTAGACTTCATACAAATCAAAATAAAAATCGCCACCGCGCTTTATTGTTTCCAAAGGAATGGGAAAAGAGCGAATAACCCAAAAAAAGGGGGGAAGATTCAAGGTAAGGGGGTTGGTTAAGCAAAGGGAAGTTATTAGCACACTAAACATCTACGATACTCCGCAAGAACCTCTTTGTAAAAAAATCTGTATATTTTGGCTATAAGAATGTGTTATATATAAAATGGATGGTGGAGGTGAGAAAAGAAATATATATTTTTTATGATTTTTGCACCCGCCGTGGTTGCGAACCTTTAGTGCCTACGTACCACCTTTCGTGCAATAAGGGATCAGGGTACACGTAGTTCCTCTTTTAAAAATTTGAAACACAAATGTGTTGGTTAATTTTAAGAGATAAGACATCATCGTCATTGTCCGTGTGGAAAACATACTTACTACCCACAATCATGAGAAAGGAGAACTTGCATCATCTCAAAGTGGAGGATATGGCTTGGATTTTAAAATCAACAATGCCTCACTCAACACCCAAGTGGAAAATATCTCACTTCACTACATATTGTAGAAGTATAGTTGTTTGCATCACTACAAGGATTAACAAGAGTCTAACCTTTTGAGAAAAAGTTTAAAGGTGAAAAGCCAAAGTGGCAAAATGGTTTGAAATGAGATTGGTTGACTTTTAGTCTTCTCACAAAAAATGTCAAGGTATTATTAAATTTATTGAAGTTTATTTATGAAAATATTTTGAAAATGCATGGACATAAGTCCAAGTTTATTATGAAAGTGGTTTATGTTTCAAAACAAGAAGAGTTTTTTAAAAGGGAGGGAGAAGATTTTTGATATTAAAGAAGATGGGAGGAGAAGAAGAGACTATCCTAAAGCATAAGGTAAAAGCTAAGGATAAGGACCATCTAGCCAACAAGAATCCAAGGCTTGACATTATGAGCCAAGGTATAATTCCCTTTCTTTGGATTGAAACCAAGCAAGCAAAGATACTAGACCTTTTCAAATGTATTAAGTCTTCACAAAAATTAGGCAGAGTAACGACTGTATGCGGGTGAGTTCCATATTACAAAACAAAGAGTGTAATTACAAAAACCTGCACACAAAAACAAACAAGCAACCTAATGTCTTGAGGCAAACCTGAAGAGTTCCAAACAAAATAATCAGATAAGATCACAAGGTCTCCAAGATAGGCCAAGGTTTCTAATCCTATGTACAAGAAAAGTCCACTGTTCCATCATGCCAAGGATAGTAACCAAATAGTCCAAGTACCATTAAGAGTTTTTTAGGGTTTATGTTGATTATTAAGTATCTTAGGAAAAGAAAAAGAAAAGTTCAAGTGAGCAAAGTGTTTACCGTGAAAAATGGCAAACAACTGCTGATCTTCCAAAAAGTAACTTATTTGGTGACTCGCAGGATCGATCAGATTGATCCTAAGACATGGTTGATTTTAGAGAGTTTAAATGCTTTAAAGTAGAGAGTTTCGACTAATTCTAATGGTGGTTAACGCAAATAAGGTAGAGACACTTTAAGTAAATTGCATGGAGAAAATCTTGATAAAGTAAATAAAAGCATTAAAGGCTTGTTAAATAAATGACTTCGACTGAGGTAAATAAGTGAAAGCGATAAATTGCTTGAATGTAAAAGATTTCGATTAAGGTAAATGGTGTTTCACACATACATTCTCAATGATTCTTTCTCTCACGCTGGGTACTTGAATCTAAATGAGTGACTTGTATACAATGATGAACACCTCTAATAACTACGTAACACTTAGTATTTATACAAAAAAAATCCTAAGTAACTGCTGGGCAGTTACATCGCTTCGAGGTGACACCACATGGCATGTTCACAACCCTCGACACCTACTTCCACGCCACGTTGCGCTTGGTAACTGCTGGGAACCTTTTTCCCTCCAACAATTCGAAATTCAAATCGTTCGAACTTGGGCATCAGGGACCTTGGTCGAAAGGTTGCTCCTTCGACGTTGAAAACAACATGATTCCAACTTAGAGAAATTTCTCTAAGTATCTTGTCATTCTTTGATAAGCCTTTGATGTGATCAGCTGATCGAAGCCTTCTTGTGTAGGAAACTCTTCTAACTCATAATTAATGATCTATATGATAATAGAATGTGGGTGTCGAATTTGGGAGCCAACAAATTGCCCCCCAAGAATGTCTTATTTCGACGCTAAGAAGAAAGAGGCATTCTTTGATATTCCATTCGACACCTGTCCTTCACTCTCAGCCACAAATTAGTTTGTGCGCTTTTCGTCTCCTACCAACCATCTGACAATATCAACAAATCATCATTTCAATTTTTCCCAAGATGTCACTTCAGTAAGGCACTTCGCACGCACGATGGCCTTTCATACGCTGTCATTATGACCATTCTCTGAAATCGATGAAGCATGGTGCAACGTTTCCGTTTTCCAGAACGGTTACAGCGCCAATGCGCGCCGCGTGCCCCACTTCCGTCTGTGGCATTAAAGGACCTCGAGCCCTATGATTTTCCAATCACTATAAATAGAACTAAGTGCTTCATTTGGACTCTTTACGCTTTCTCGCATCCAAACCTTCAATCGAACGAAATCTTCTACAAACAACCCTTTGCTTCTTCCTCTCCAAACCCAGTAATCTTTATTCTTCATTCACCCTCATTTAAACCAAAAATGGCTTCACGTACTCGTGCTCCCAATGCCCCAAGAGCTAGCATTCTCTCCAAGACTGCTCAACCAGAAACCTTCTCAACTGTTCCGATAGTTAATTCTATGGGAATGTGAAGGGTTCCTGAACCCATGGGTGATGATGAGCGCAAAACCTATGGATCTCAACTGCTGATTCCCGTTGGGTATTCCAACCAGGTTTTTGCCATGTCAAGCCCTCATTCAACATGCATTACTAACCCCACAAAAATTGAGGGTTTCTTCCCCGCGCATGAGGCACTCAAACCCATTGGGTGCTCAAAGAAGGCGAAAGATGATACTGAAGATCCTGCGAAAGAGAAAATAGATCTTCGGTTTTTTAACAGGGGGGTTAGGGCTTTTTGATCTAGCCCTAGCCTTACACCAGAATATACCGCTTGGCTCAACAAGATGGAGGAGTGCCAGGCTTCGATTTGGAAAGGCATGGGCATTTATGACCTGGTCATGTTGTCCAAAACTGGTCTTAACTACTGTCCCGACATGCTGGTAGCTTCATTGATGTTTTGGGACTACACTTACTATACCTTCCACTTGCCTTGTGGAATGGTTACGCCCACTCTCTTCGATGTGGCCGCAATTGCTGGTCTTCGACCAACTGGGGACTACTTCGACCTAGAGGAAATGTCTGAAGACCAGATTGGGTTTTCTGCTACCAAACCTACCTACACCACTTACACCAGTCATTACCACGACAAATCAACAGCTGCGGTGACTGATGTGGAGCACATCACGTTTCTAGCCCTTTGGTTGTCGCGCTTCGTGTTCTGCACGAAATCCCTGCAGGTGACAAAGAACATGGTCACCCTCGCTACTCAGCTTCATCACGGCCAAAACATCTGTTTGGCCGAATTAATATTGGCGAACTTGTACGAGTCGATAAGCAATGGAGCGGCTCAATTAAAAGTAATCGAAAATAGAGCCAGCCTGCTGCTTGCTGGTCCCTTCTGGCTACTTCAACTCTGGCTGAATGCCACTTTCGAGTCTTTTCTACCCCAGAAGACTGAAATAAATGAAAAGGCTCCTGAGATAGCCAGAAGGCACGTTGAAGGCACCAGGCTCGCTTTAATGACTCCTACTGAGGATGGGCTGGAACTACAAAAGACCTTCGCAAACTTTGTTCAGATGTTTGCGGGGAGGAAGGAATTCACTTCGACCATGGCCCCTTTCGCCGGTCGAAAGTGTGGCCCAGGATGGTTTACCAGGCCCCATCCTAAATCACCAGAGGATCCTCACTTCGAAGAGCATACAACAATGTGGGAAGCATTTCTCACCCCAAGGATAATGTCGTTGCGTTTCAAGAGTTCGAAAAATCAGCTGAGCATGATTGCCTACCAGCCGAATCTTGTCTCTCGATAATTTGGCATTATCCAATCGCTTCCTTCTCTGATTTATCCTCGGGAGAAATCATTGTTGTTCTTTTCTAATGACTACTCTAAAGATGCCGCTACTAGGCATATTAATAGGTACGTTGGTCGGACCGTACTATCATTGTTCGACTACCAACTCAACTTCCTCTGTTCACCAGCCTTTGAAGACTGGTGAAAGAGATATTACATCGAAGAGTTCTTCGACGAGAAGGACTTTGTAGACGAACTCAAGAAGTCCTTCGTCATGGTCCTCGATAAAATAAAGAAATGGACGTTCCCTTTTCAAATTATATTTGTCTTTTCATTTCGACTTATATCTGTCAATTATAACTTGTGAACGTTTCTCTTTCAGTTGTTCGAAAACCCGTGGCTAAGAGGGGCACGGACATCAATTAGGGTGAAGGTCCCTCTGCAAAACCTCCAGTACAGGTAACAATTTTTCCTTGTTTCCCTCTTTGGTTTTAAACATCTTGGTTTTCGATGTTGTGTTTTAAATCGACTCCATTTGGGATTTTCAGAAACCTGCGCCTAAGAAGCGACCCATATTAACGGTCGAAACTTCGAGTGGCGAAGAGGAGAAATCTCCTCATGTTCCTCTCAAACGGAGAAAGCTGAACAAGGCTGCTCCTGCTCCTGAACCTCGACCTGTGATAAGAACTAAAGTCACAGGGAATAAACCCAGGATGCCCCCTATGATTATCGAAGAACCCACGGAGGAGGAGCTAAATGTATTGCTCAGTAATCCTGTTGAGAGAGACAACTCTAGCCCTGGGGCTGAGGTTCCTTTACAGGTAATGTCTCCGACCACTTTTAACTTAAGTGTCGATGATCACCTTCGATTGTGCATCTCTCTAATCAGAGTTTTTTTTTCTACTTTCAGGAAACGGATGGCACTTCAGCACCAGCTGGACATCCTGTCGAAGGTTCTGGTACCTTCGTAAACAGCGCAGGGGAACCCACCTACAATCCTTCTTTCGTCAGTTCTGCTAACAAAGTGAATCAAACTTCGGAGCCGTAGGACTCTGCTGACCATAGCAGACAACGCGAAGAGGAACTGGTGGATGATGAGCTTCCTGCTGAGACAAGGGGTGCCCCTGAGGAGCACCACCAGGAGGAGGTTCAAGTGGTCAACGAGACAGAAGAGCAACATGATGAAGAGGGTCATGTTGACGCTGATGCTGCTGAAAATTTTCAGCCCCAAGCCAACATTGTCGAAACATAAAAGGTTACCTCGAGAAAGCCCAGGTCTAAAGAGGACTTGGCTCTCTTAAAGCAAAATGATCCAATTGGCTATCTGAACGCCATCGTCGAGAGTAGGGAAAATTCATCTGACCCTAGTCGTGATGCTTCTACTGCATCAGGGAAGTCTACTTCGACTTCTCCTCTCGATGAGGTCTTGAAGAAAGTTAAGGCTCAATTCTTCAAGAGGGACCTAATAAAGGTTTTGGAGGGGGATCCTACTGCCCAATCTTGTTTGGGGGCTGTCTTGGGTGCAATCGATTTTCTTGATATTTCTCCAGAGATTTCCAGCTTCATCTTGGAGTTATACTCCATTATTGACCAAGCCTCTGCGGATTACAATCGTCAAAGGGGGTTCAACAACCAACTCGAAACGCTGCATGGAAAGAGTTTTGCTGCTTGGACTGAAGTAGCTGAATCGACCTCTCGAATTAAAGAGTTATCGAAACAGAGAACGTCCAAGCAACAGGAAATCGAAGCCATCGATCAGGATAATGCCTCTATGCGGGCGCAGATTGAGGAGTTGGAAGCCAGGTTAAATGCTAATACTAAGCTCAAGGAAGAACTTCTTTCGACTGTTTCAGACGCGGAGAGCCAAGATGAAGTTGCTCGAGGCCTAGAGTTCGCTGAAAGGGCCCAGGCTCTAGATGACCAGATTGCCAAAATCTCTCAGGCGAATGCCTTGTGGAATAAACGACTGGAGTTACAGTGAGCAAAATATCTTCGTCTCAAAGCTTCCGTCCCTTTTTAATTTGCTCTGTACTTCATTGACCATGTACTCGAATATTCTGTAATTTTTGTAGCCATTTTGGCTTATCAATGTTATTTTCCATTTTGGCTTTATTGTTAACTTAATCATTAATTGTTATTTATTTTGATCTCTTGGAGCATAGGTTTATATTTTTTCAAATATTTGTCGTTTACTCTCAAGAGTCTTTTATCTTCGCTTAACTCTTCGACCTCATATGCTCCACCAGAAAAAGTTTGAATAATTTTGAAGGGTCCTTCCCATTTGGGTGACCATTTTCCCATGCTTTGATCTTTTCGATCCATGGGAAGAATTACCTTCCAAACTAGTTCTTCAGGCGAGAATGCCTTAGGTTTTACTTTCTTATTGTAAGAGTCTTCCACTCTTTTCTTCTGAATTCTCAGTAGGTCGAGAGCTCGTAGTCTTTCTTCGTCTAAATCTACCAATTCGTCTAACATCATATCCCAATAAACCTCAGGGGGAATATCTTGATGTCTTTGAGCCCTTGCTGATTGAAGACAAATTTCTGCTGGCAGTACTGCGTCATGACCGTAAGTTAGCCGATATGGTGTTGTACTTGTGGCTTCCTTTGGGGATGTTCGAAAAGCCCATAAGATCTGGTCTAACGTTTTATGCCAATTTTTTGGCTTCTTTCCTACATGCTTTTTTATCAGGCCAATCACTGTTTTATTCGCCGCTTTGACTTGACCATTTGCCTGCGCGTAATAAGACGTTGATTAGGAGTCTGAAGCCTGTTTCTTGCGCGAATTCCTGCATCTTTCGACCAGTGAACACTGACCCTTGATCAGTTGTTATAGTCTCAGGGATTCCAAATCTGTAGATAATGTTCTTTTGAATAAATTCAATGACATTTTCTTGGTCTGCGTTGACTAAAGAGATAGCTTCGATTCATTTAGTGAAATAATCAATGCCTACCAGTATATACTTCTGGCTCTTTGATGATGCTGGTCGAATCTCTCCAATAAGATCCAACGCCCATCCTCTAAAAGGCCAAGGTTTCACTATTGAGTGAAGCTCGCTTGCTGGTACATGTTAGATACCAGTATGGACTTGGCATTCCTGGCAACCCTTCGCGAACTCGACATAATCTTTCAAGATAGTGGGCCAATATAGTCCTTTTCGAAACAACAACCATTTCATCTTATGACCTACTTGGTGAGCCCTACATTCTCCAGCATGCGTAGTCGAAAGGGCTATGTATGCTTCGGTTTCGCTTAAGCATTTTAATAATACCCCTTCAGGCGTCTTTTTAAACAACTCATTCCCCATGAGTACGTAACTTAACGCCCTATACTTTATTTTTCGTTCTGTCAAAGCTGCTGGATTTTGTAGATAATCTACAATGGTTTTCCTCCAATCTTGCTCCGATAAATTGTCTATGAACGGAATTTCAAAATTCCTTTGATCGGTGTGATCGGTGGATCTGGAACTGACTGTTTTTTAGCTGGTTTCGCGAAATGTCGCGGTAAGTAAGAGTCGCCACCGTATTTTATTTTCTCCAAATGGAAAGGACAAAAGCACAGAAAAATTCCTTAAAGAGATTGCTCTCGGTTCGGGAGGTAGATTTATAGAAAGGGAAGGTGTTAGCACCCTTTCTATCCATGGTTATCCATGGGCTCTTAGATACTTGCTCATTTGTGTTTTCAAAATGTTTGTTTGCTTTTCAAAAGTGTGTGGGTTTGAAAAAGTTTCTTTGAAAGTTTCAGATCGACTCTTGTATCAGTCCTCAAGAGTGTTTGGAAAATTGTTTTTGAAAGCTTTTTGAAAGTGTGAGGTGTGAAAAGAAGTTTTTGATTTTGTTTTGAATTAGAGCAAGTATCTACGAGTCATCTACCTACCCTAAGGAATTAGTCTGTGTAAATATCCTTAAGGTAATGCCATCCCACCATTGAGAGGTAGGTAGCACCACCGTTGGAGGTGTTCGGGTCAATTCGAGGTTCGGGACATGGTGATCACCGGAGCAATAGGAAGACACCTTAGAAGCTACCCTCATGCCAGGTTCCCGGATCATGAGGACTTACTAAGACATCCTCTACTCGACGATCACCTTTCGAGGTAAGGCAACAGTGAGGCGTACCCTAGGGGTGGTGTGTGAATTGTGTGTCATTTTCAGTTTATTGTTTGTCTTGTCATGCATTGGTGATCTACGCTTTGATTTTATTTTTGGGCATTCATTCTTTCATGTTATTGTTTAGCAGTTAAAGGTGCGGGAATTTAAAGTGCGGAAAAGATAAAAGGTCTTACGCTATTACAAAGGTGCGGGTCTACAACGCCAAATTAATCCAGACCCGATTTAAAATAAATTGCAGAAAATAAATATCTAATTAACTATTACAGGGCTTCGGAGCAAGTACATTATATTCACAAAAAGAAATAAATAAAACGCGCGAAACAAAAATGTAATCGAATGCGAGGGCGTTGAACCCTTTGAAGGAATTAAAATAAACTTATTAAAATAATTGAGTTAAATAAAAAGGAACTTATTTTTTTGCATTTTTTAAATTAATATTAAAAAGAAACAAGAAAAAATAAAATATTTTTTTAATGATTTTTTTTAAAGTTATAAACAGAAATTACATTTAAATTGAAATAAACATTTTTGGTGATTTTAATTATATAAAGAAATTGGATTTTAAGAAGAAATAAATTTATTTGTAATTTTTGTTATAAAATAGAATTGTTTAGATTAAAATAAAATTGCAAAATAAAAAGTAAATAAAACTACTTTTTGTTTTTTTTTTGGATTTATTGAGAAAGATATGTCAAGTTAAAAATGAAATATAAAAATAACCTAAAGTCTAGTGATTGGTTTTAAAATTAAAATATTTTTAGTTGATTTTTATTTAATAAAGAAAAGTAAAAATTTGTTAAAAATAGAAAAGAAAATGCTGGTTATTAAAATTGGTCCCGGGGGTGTTGAACCCGGGACCTCAAGATCACAACTCTACAGACTTACCATCCATACCAGCGCATTTATCCGATTTATAATGAAAACAAAAATATAAGAATGAAAAAACGTGGATTCTGGAAATCTCAAAAATGAAAACGCGCGGGATAAACATTTAAATGGTCCAATGGTTACGAGCCACATATCATCCCTAACCTTTGGCCCGTCGCCTTAGGTCGAAGGGTTTTACCTACGGATTTCTTCCGTGGCTGAAAGTCCTGAAAAATCAAACATGAAAATTAAGTACAATCGAAGAAAATAAAAGATCCTTCCTCACTAATCAAAGCCTCCTGGGTTCAATGAGATGGTTTTTAGAACTTGAAACGACCTATAACCCAGAATCCGAAACTTCACCATGCTTGCCATGGTCATGGTGATTTTGATTCTAGACACAGAATCATTCAAAAGATGGACCAGAATCAATCCCTGTACTCATATAAACATGTTAGCATTAGTAAAATAGAGTAAATCATAAGACAATGTAAGAATCAAAACCAAAAAGATAAACACACGGATGTCCATGAGCATGGTGTTCTAGCATGTATTGGCCATAGAAATTGGTTCAAACATGTCACATACTACCTTATAGACACGAAAGAATAGTCAGGAGACCTTGAAGATGGTTGTATGAGATTTTGGAGTTTCAATTTTTTTTGACAAAAACTCAAGTGTGAGTTTATGGATTCTTTGTGTTCTGGTGCAGCCTAGCTCTCCAATTTCGTTTTGTCTCCTTTGTATAAGCATTAGGCAATGTGAATCAAAAGGAATTATGGCCTCTTAATGCAACACATTCAATTTCATGATTCTCCATAAACCTCCATAACCAAATTTCCTTTTTTGACTCATTTTTGAATTCTTGCTCTTTTGGCCCTTTGCACGAATTTGGTAGGCTGCATAATGATAAATCAAAGTTAGTTAAGGCCAAATATTCCATTTAATTAAGCTTTTTGATTTTCTTTTGATTTTAAAAGATTTAAAATTAATTAAATCCAATAAAATCAATTAAAAATGAAAAAATTAATTAAAAAATATGAAATAAAAGGTGAGACACGTGGGAAGCATGGCCAAGTTAATTCAAGTGGAAAAAGTGGGCCCCTTTTGTCAAAAATGAAATTTCAAGGATAAATGATTTTGGCCATTTCACAAAAATTTCCCAACTTCTCCAATGCATATCTTGCTCAATTTTTAAGATTTGATCATGTTCTTGGACATTTTAGAAAGGTCTTTAAGTCCTCTAACCAATGTCTTTGGTCCCATGTCATTTTGATTTACCAATCTCAAGTTATGGCCTTTGACTTAAAGTCCCTTTTTGTTGACTTTTGAAAATGACCTATAATGTTGAAATTGATAACTTTTTGTGAGAGCATTTCTTGGACTTGAAGTATGAAGATGAGTTGTAGGAAATGTCTTTATCTTCAAAATGAGCTTTGGATGGAATTTTTCTGATAATCCATGTGAAAGTTATGCCCTGGTCAAGTTACAGTTGACTTTTCAGCTGTCCAAAAATAGAAACTTTTGCATCTTGATGATTTTTGAGCCATACTTTGAGAATCATGATCAAGCATTGATAAAATGATGTTTGTGGCTTCAAAATGTGATGTTGACCAAAAATTTGAACTTTTGACTGTCAAATGACCATTTTGCCCCTACAGTTGACTGTAGTGCAATTAGGGTTTTGACTGTGCAATTTTGTGCTGAAAGTCTTGAAACTTGATATGAGGACACTTGACCATATTTATAAGCATGTGGGACTTGATTGGACCCTTGGAAACTTCATTTTCTTGATCAGAACCAAAACCCTAATTTTGACTGTTTAGGAGGCCCTTGAACTGTGCAACCTTTGGAGAGATTTTGAAGCTTGACTTGGCAATTTCTTGGAGAATATGGGAGGGCAAATTTTGGGGTACAAAAGTTGCCCCTGTTCAATCTTCTTAGACCTGAGGATGCAGATTGGCTGACGTGCCTTTCGTAATCCGAGGGTAGAAGATGATTGAACACTAGAGTGCCCAGAAATTTGCGCTCACATAGTAGCAGTGATGTGGTGGGAATGGGCTTATAGATGCCATTTAGAGATTGATGAATAGGATGATGGGCTTATAGATGCCATCTAGATGTTGATCGCATAAGAGATTCCTTAGCGAGAACTTGCGTACCTGCAAACGAAAAAATGAGTACCTGACATGTTGCAGGAGCTGGTTTTCAGATGCTTGGTATAGATGTGTCCTGCCTGGTTACAGGAGCTGGGTCTGGATCTTCAAGCGGTGATGAATGAACCAGGGATGGTTACTACCTCAACAGGAGCGGTGAGAGAACCTTGGGTGACCTTAACCTCAACAGCAATCATTGAGCAAAATCTTGGTGGGAATTACCATCTCCGCAGGATCGGGGAGAGAACCATAGGCAATTATAATCTCAAAAGCGGACGTTTGAGAAAAACCTGGATTGGAATTATCATCTCCGCAGGACCGGGGAGAGAACCATAGGAAATTATAATCTCAAAAGCGGACGTTTGAGAAAAACCTGGGTTGGAATTATCATCTCCGCAGCATCGGGGAGAGAACCATAGGAAATTATAATCTCAACAGCGGTCGTTTGAGAAAAACCTGGGTTGGAATTATCATCTCCACAACATTGGGGAGAGAACCATAGTAAATTATAATCTCAAAAGCGGACGTTTGAGAAAAACCTGGGTTGGAATTATCATCTCCACAACATTGGGGAGAGAACCATAGGAAATTATAATCTCAAAAGCGGACGTTTGAGAAAAACCTGGGTTGGAATTATCATCTCCACAACATTGGGGAGAGAACCATAGGAAATTATAATCTCAAAAGCGGACGTTTGAGAAAAACCTGGGTTGGAATTATCATCTCCACAACATTGGGGAGAGAACCATATGAAATTATAATCTCAAAAGCGGACGTTTGAGAAAAACCTGGGTTGGAATTATCATCTCCACAACATTGGGGAGAGAACCATAGGAAATTATAATCTCAAAAGCGGACGTTTGAGAAAAACCTTTGATAACTTCTACTGAGTCTTCATCAGAAAAATCTGTTTGGGGTCGATTTAGCTGGACTAAAGAAGGCCTTGGACTGGATAAGAAATCTTTGGAGTCGATTAACTGAACCGGTCTAGGTCTTGAAATATGATTGAGAATTTAACTGAATCTTTCCTGAAAGGTAAAGGTCAGTCATATGCAATGCATGATATGGATCAAGCAATGATGTTCTCAACATAAATGAGATTTGTAAGATATGATGCGTCTATGCATGCTATAATGATGTATGGAAGTGCGATGTTTATGAATGTATGTTTTCGTCTTAGGAAAATAAATCCTTGACGGATGCCGGGAAGTTGAATCCTGGGCTGATGTGGAAGAAAAGAGCTTCTTGTTTCCGCTGGGGATAATGGTTGCAAGAATACCGGTAGGAGAAGATAACTCTGTTGGGGGATAAACTTGGCGAATGGATTACTCTGCGGGGAGAAAATCACTCTGACGATCTTGCTGGGGAACAATACTCTGTGGGGAGAGAGGTACTTTGCTCGGATATTGATGGTAACTTCGCTGGGGATACCATTGTTATGTTGGAAGTGTGATGAGCTCCGCTGGGGATGGGGAGACTTCGCCGAGGACAATCTTTCTGTGGCTTTTGGCTGAGGATAACCCAGTTATATCCTGGTAGGGAAATAACCTTTGAAGAAAGCCGGGAGACGCGTTCGTGCTCTGCGGGGAAGAAGCTTCCAGAATCTACTGGGGAAATTTTTGAGATGTATTTTCTGTAAGTTGAAAGAGGGAACCTATGTAGGGTTACTTTGAGGTTGGGCTCGCGTGAAGCTGCATTTGGAGTTGAAGGAAACCTGTGTAGGGTTTCTTGATGACGAGTTCGTGTAAAACTTCATCTTTGGAAAGAGAGGACCTGTGTAGGGTTTCTTGATGGCGAGTTCGTGTAAAACTGCATCTTTGGAGGGAGGAAACCTGTGTAGGGTTTACTGACAATGAGTCCGTATAAGACTGTATCTAGAGCTGAGAAGGAAACCTGTGTAGGGTTTACTGATGACGAGTCCGTGTAAAACTGCATCCTTAAAAATAGAGAACCTGTGTAGGGTTTCTGGGTGACGAGTCCGTGTAAAACTACATCTGGAGTTTTGAGAAGGAAACCTGTGTAGGGTTTACTGATGACAAGTCCGTGTAAAACTACGTCTGGAAAGAGATAACCTGTGTAGGGTTATTTCAGGATAAGTCCGTATAAAACTTCTTGATGAACCGGGGTAAGGTTATCTTTGAGGTAAGTCCGTGTAAGACTTCCGGATGAACCGGGGTAAGGTTATCTTTGAGGTAAGTCCGTGTAAGACTTCTGGAGGAAACCGGGGTAAGGTTACTTGTGGAGGGTGAGTCCGTGTAAGACTTCATGATGAACCGGGGTAAGGTTATCTTAAGATGAGTCCGTGTGAGACTTCGTCTGAAAATTGAGAAGGAACCGGTGTAGGGTTACTTTGATGATAAGTCCGTGTAAGACTTTTTTGAAAGAAAAGGAACCGGTGTAGGGTTACTTGTGGATGAGTCCGTGTAAGACTTTGTCTGAAAGTTGAGAAGGAACCGGTGTAGGGTTACTTTGATGATAAGTTCATGCAAGACTTTTTCTGAAAGAAAAGGAACCGGTGTAGGGTTACTTGTGGATGAGTCCGTGTAAGACTTTGTATGAAAGTTGAGAAGGAACCGGTGTAGGGTTGCCCGATGATGATCAAGTGGATGATTGTCCTGTTTGGTTTCGGATGTTAACCCTTGATCTGGAATTTGTAAAGGTAGATGGTAATCATCTTTGTATTAACCTTTCCTTGGTACTTTGGTTGACAGAGCAACTGGATCGCCTGGACGACTCATTATTGCCCCTGTTTCTGAGGTTAGGGGAAAAGATATCTTGTGGAGGTGCTGGATGACTGCCTATTGACAAATCTTCCTTTTGGTAGGCAAGTGACGAGATGCCGGGACATAGTCGTACGCTTTGATCCCTAACTTTTGCCTGGACCGCCCTTTCGGGTTTTCAGTCCACCGGGATACCCATTTTTGCCCAAGCCGCCTTTTCAGGTTTTCGACTTGCCGGGTGTACAAATTTTTCTTTTTCATCCCTTATTTTGCCCGAACCCTTTTGGTTCGTCGGGAAGCCCTTATTTTTGCCTAGGTGTGTCAACCTAGCGGGTCTTTGATTACGCGTAGTATTCTTTTTCGACTATGTCCATGCTCTCAGGGTGTAGGGGGGTGCCCTTGTTGATAGTGTTGTGTTTCCCTGCTACCAGAAGATGTCCGATCGTGCAAGATTCATTGCTGGAATGCCACCAGTGACTCGGGCGGAGGTTTGCCCCAAGCTAGTTGGCCTTGAGAGATTCCTCGAATCTTGACTGGACTGCCCCAGATGATAGACACTGATCATGCCATGCCCCTTGATTGGAAGTGTTTCTTCCACTTGAGGTGATCTCTTTGTTGAGAGGACTTTTGTTCATTAGATGTTCGTCGTGCGAATTTCTCTGTTGTTCAAACAAATAGTCATATGCAAACAAGGTTATTTTAAGAATGCAAAGGCTTATGTCTGTCTTGAAGTTTTTTTGAAAAATGCATTTTTTCAGTAAAAACAGCAAATTTTGTAAAATGTGATGTCAACTCGTTATTTTACCGCAAGCCTTAAGGAGTCAGGATACTTTTCGTAACAGTATGCTTTCGAACTAACCCATGCTTCAGCTAGGACTTTTAAGGGTTATAACGTGGCCTGGTTCATGGTTCAAGAAACAAAGGATAAAGGCTCAAATTATTTGTACCCACCCGCTCTTCGTGATGTTCTTCAATCCTAAACTCAGTCGATCGTGCGCTAGACTTTGTTTGAGTCTTTGCCTTGATGTTCCAATGATGATTCAGATATTGATGATTCATTCTGAATAGGCAGTCTTTTATTTTGTTTTTGTTGAGGGTTTGTGCGACCTCTTTCTTTTTGATTTTTCTATCCCTAAATTTTGCCTGAACTGTTTCTTTTGTGATTACAGTCAGCGGGATGCCCCAGTTTTGTAAGTCTCCTTCATAGGTTTTGACTTATTGGTTTTTTATTTTTGAGATATAATGACTTCCTATCTTTATGGTTATTTAGAACCATCACTGTCTTTTGTTTCAGAAGGACTTCTTTTGATGCCATTCGTTGTGCACTTGGATCAGCTGAGAGAACTACCCTGCCCCAGGTTATGATTAAGGGTTTTAATTTTCGAAAAGAAAAACTCCTACTTCTTTGGCTCAAAGGGGTCGACGAGGGATTATCTTCCTTATAACTCCAGTGTTTAGGGATTGAAACAATGCCTGTACCTCATCAGCGGGGTCTGTTCAAAAGCATACTGTAAAGATCGTGGTATCGTTTTCGTCATCCTCCCTCAAGAGGCTTAGAATTTTCAGTCAAGAGTTGATCATCACAAAAATAGGAAAGCAGTTTTAAGTACAGTAAACATAATTAATTCAAGACAGACATGTGTAATGCATTCATGAAATAAAAGAGTTTAACATGATAATTGTTTGTTTGAACAAGAAAATAAAAATACAACTTGAATTCAAATGAACAAAAATCTCTCAATCCTAGCCATGTTTTGGCAAAGGAGCAGTGGTCACAACGGGAGTCTCAGTAGGCTCGAACTCGATCTCCTTAGCGTCGATCATATTCTGGATCTTATACTTCAGCGCCCAACAGTCCTCAGTATCGTGCCCCGGGCTATCAGAATGATAAGCACACCTCGCTTCTGGATTGTAGTTTGGAGAGGCGGTCTTGGGATTTGCAGGAGGGTTGATCACCGCAATCAGGTTCATTTTCAACATGTGCTGTAATGCTTGTGACCATGGCATGTTGATGTTGGTGAATTGTCTTTTAGGCTCGTCCGGCCTTCGCTGATTTCCCTTTTGTGGTTGGCGGTGTGGTGCAGAACCAGAGATCATGACTGCCCCTGCCTATTGGTCACGACGACTCTTTTGACTGTATGCAGCATTAGACTCTTTCTTGCCCATGTAAGGCTTTTGGTGAGTATCCGAAGGTGTGGCCTCCTGAATCTTCCCACTCTTGATACCAGCTTCGATTCTTTCCCCAGTCAGAATGAGGTCGGTAAACCCTGCAGATGAATTACCAATGAGATAATTGAAGAACGACCCGGATAGGGTCCCTAAGAACATATCAACGAGTTCCCGGTCGGTCAAAGGTGGTTGTACCCTCCCAGCAAGGTCCCTCCATCTCTACGCATATTCTTTGAAACCTTCTCCCGATCCTAACGACATACCCTGGAGTTGGGTACGTGTAGGAGCGAGGTCGGCATTATACTGATACTGCTTGTAAAAAGCAGTAGCCAACTCCTCCCAGTTACGAACCTTGGTCCCATCCAGCTGATAGAACCATTCGAGGTGAGTCCCTGAAAGACTCTCCTGGAAGAAGTGGATCCACAAGTTCTTGTCTACAGTGTATGGTTGAATCTTCCGCACATAAGATCTGAGATGCAGCCTGGGACAGGATGCCCCATCATACTTAGCAAAAGAAGGAACCTTGAATTTGTGTGGGATTACCACACCAGAAGATAGACCCAGGTCCCCGAAATCCAACCCAGGCACTTGTTGAATTTCCATGGCATTCAGACGATCCTCTAGTTGCTTGTACCGGTCCTCAGCAGGGGGGTACTATTCATCATTGAAGTCTGTCTCGGTGTCGGAGACCATAGGGCTAGGAACCTCTCTCCCTTGGTGACTGCCTTCCCCCACAGATGGAGTAGTCCTCTCAGCTTCATTCTGCAGTGTGTTCCCAGATCTGCGTCTCGGGTTGAACAAAACAGTCCTCTTCTTCTTCTGAATCAGAGTCTTCAATTCCTTTTGACCTTGGGCTAGGCTCATAATCAACTCCTGGAACTGGGCATTCTGGGCCTGGAGGGCCTTGATAGCTTGTCCATCAGATGATTCAGGATTCATGATGACGGCTGTAATAAACAGCGAAGAAGGTAAGTGACCTGCAACAAGTGTACCTGTAATGAAATGATATGTATGATATGCATGCGATGTTTTCTAGGATCTCGCGGGGTAGACAAGAAAAATTGTTAGAGTTGAATTTCGTAGCTTGGTTGAAGGAACTGCATGTTGTTGAGAGTCCTTCTTCAAGGGTCAAAGGCTCACCATATCCAGTGGGTCATAGCCTCTGACAACCTTGGCTTAGAGGAAAATAAATCCCCTTTGCCCCTGGCTAGGCAGTTTGGTCCATCGTGACCTGCACCACAGACCCTTGAGATCCTTGAAATGGATTAGTCCTTATGTAGGATGCATGCAATGGCATGATGTCATGATGTTATGCTATGCGTGGGGTAATATAGGTAAACCCTGTTATGAGTCCCATTTAAGGACTGTAAACAAAACTTGCAAGAAACTTAGTAAACCCTGTTATGAGTCCCAATTAAGGACTATAAACAAAACCTGCAAGAAACTCAAATGTCAGATAACAAGCATGCAAGTAGTCAAGTTGGAAGGCACACAAGTCACACAAGAGAAGCCCTTAGAGTTTAAGGCCAGCATGAGGTCTGGGTATTACCCTCTTGAAGTTGGTGGGTTCATACCTGTCCTAATCAAAAGTAACCGGGTTCTTAGAGGATCCCAATATCATTGACTACCCTCAATCGGTTATAACTCCAACATCGCAATCTTTTCTTGCGGCCAGAACCATCACGAGAGTTTAGCCTCAATGGGCATAGCGTACTGCTACTGTTCTAATGGCCAAGTTGGGTCATTTAAGGTTCTAAGGTCTGTTGGTGCTTAATGACTCCTTGGAAGACCCATATTCTCCCCGTTTCAACACGAGGGATATCGGTACAGACCAAGGCGCCACACCAACGTAGCCACTGCTTCACCCATGTCAGTATACGCCGGACAGGTCCCTCACAGCTTATGCTACCTAAACAGGGTATCCCAAGATCCGGGTTAGGATCTATGTAACTCCCATGTAACCCACAATAGTAAAGCAAGCAAGTCAATACAATTGAAAACAGAGTTATGAACTAGCCCTAAGGTACACCTCACTTTAAGTTTAATGTCCCCAGCAGAGTCGCCAGTTCTGTGATCGGTGGATCTGGAACTGACTGTTTTTTAGCTGGTTTCGCGAAATGTCGCGGTAAGCAAGAGTCGCCACCGTCTTTTATTTTCTCCAAATGGAAAGGACAAAAGCACAGAAAAATTCCTTAAAGAGATTGCTCTCGGTTCGGGAGGTAGATTTATAGAAAGGGAAGGTGTTAGCACCCTTTCTATCCATGGTTATCCATGGGCTCTTAGATACTTGCTCATTTTTGTTTTCAAAATGTTTGTTTGCTTTTCAAAAGTGTGTGGGTTTGAAAAAGTTTCTTTGAAAGTTTCAGATCGACTCTTGTATCAGTCCTCAAGAGTGTTTGGAAAATTATTTTTGAAAGCTTTTTGAAAGTGTGAGGTGTGAAAAGAAGTTTTTGATTTTGTTTTGAATTAGAGCAAGTATCTACGAGTCATCTACCTACCCTAAGGAATTAGTCTGTGTAAATGTCCTTAAGGTAATGCCATCCCACCATTGAGAGGTAGGTAGCACCACCGTTGGAGGTGTTCGGGTCAATTCGAGGTTCGGGACATGGTGATCACCGGAGCAATAGGAAGACACCTTAGAAGCTACCCTCATGCCAGGTTCCCGGATCATGAGGACTTACTAAGACATCCTCTACTCGACGATCACCTTTCGAGGTAAGGCAACAGTGAGGCGTACCCTAGGGGTGGTGTGTGAATTGTGTGTCATTTTCAGTTTATTGTTTGACTTGTCATGCATTGGTGATCTACGCTTTGATTTTATTTTTGGGCATTCATTCTTTCATGTTATTGTTTAGCAGTTAAAGGTGCGGGAATTTAAAGTGCGGAAAAGATAAAAAGTCTTACGCTATTACAAATGCGCGGGTCTACAACGCCAAATTAATCCAGACCCGATTTAAAATAAATTGCAGAAAATAAATATCTAATTAACTATTACAGGGCTTCGGAGCAAGTACATTATATTCACAAAAAGAAATAAATAAAACGCGCGAAACAAAAATGTAATCGAATGCGAGGGCGTTGAACCCTTTGAAGGAATTAAAATAAAATTATTAAAATAATTGAGTTAAATAAAAAGGAACTTATTTTTTTGCATTTTTTAAATTAATATTAAAAAGAAACAAGAAAAAATAAAATATTTTTTTAATGATTTTTTTTTAAAGTTATAAACAGAAATTACATTTAAATTGAAATAAACATTTTTGGTGATTTTAATTATATAAAGAAATTGGATTTTAAGAAGAAATAAATTTATTTGTAATTTTTGTTATAAAATAGAATTGTTTAGATTAAAATAAAATTGCAAAATAAAAAGTAAATAAAACTACTTTTTGTTTTTTTTTTGGATTTATTGAGAAAGATATGTCAAGTTAAAAATGAAATATAAAAATAACCTAAAGTCTAGTGATTGGTTTTAAAATTAAAATATTTTTAGTTGATTTTTATTTAATAAAGAAAAGTAAAAATTTGTTAAAAATTGAAAAGAAAATGCTGGTTATTAAAATTGGTCCCGGGGGTGTTGAACCCGGGACCTCAAGATCACAACTCTACAGACTTACCATCCGTACCAGCGCATTTATCCGATTTATAATGAAAACAAAAATATAAGAATGAAAAAACGTGGATTCTGGAAATCTCAAAAATGAAAACGCGCGGGATAAACATTTAAATGGTCCAATGGTTATGAGCCACATATCATCCCTAACCTTTGACCCGTCACCTTAGGTCGAAGGGTTTTACCTACGGATTTCTTTCGTGGCTGAAAGTCCTGAAAAATCAAACATGAAAATTTAGTACAATCGAAGAAAATAAAAGATCCTTCCTCACTAATCAAAGCCTCCTGGGTTCAATGAGATGGTTTTTAGAACTTGAAACGACCTATAACCCAGAATCCGAAACTTCACCATGCTTGCCATGGTCATGGTGATTTTGATTCTAGACACAGAATCATTCAAAAGATGGACCAGAATCAATCCCTGTACTCATATAAACATGTTAGCATTAGTAAAATAGAGTAAATCATAAGACAATGTAAGAATCAAAACCAAAAAGATAAACACAAGGATGTCCATGAGCATGGTGTTCTAGCATGTATTGGCCATAGAAATTGGTTCAAACATGTCACATACTACCTTATAGACACGAAAGAATAGTCAGGAGACCTTGAAGATGGCTGTATGAGATTTTGGAGTTTCAATTTTTTTTGACAAAAACTCAAGTGTGAGTTTATGGATTCTTTGTGTTCTGGTGCAGCCTAGCTCTCCAATTTCGTTTTGTCTCCTTTGTATAAGCATTAGGCAATGTGAATCAAAAGGAATTATGGCCTCTTAATGCAACACATTCAATTTCATGATTCTCCATAAACCTCCATAACCAAATTTCCTTTTTTGACTCATTTTTGAATTCTTGCTCTTTTGGCCCTTTGCACGAATTTGGTAGGCTGCATAATGATAAATCAAAGTTAGTTAAGGCCAAATATTCCATTTAATTAAGCTTTTTGATTTTCTTTTGATTTTAAAATATTTAAAATTAATTAAATCCAATAAAATCAATTAAAAATGAAAAAATTAATTAAAAAATATGAAATAAAAGGTGGGTCACGTGGGAAGCATGGCCAAGTTAATTCAAGTGGAAAAAGTGGGCCCTTTTTGTCAAAAATGAAATTTCAAGGATAAATGATTTTGGCCATTTCACAAAAATTTCCCAACTTCTCCAATGCATATCTTGCTCAATTTTTAAGCTTTGATCATGTTCTTGGACATTTTAGAAAGGTCTTGAAGTCCTCTAACCAATGTCTTTGGTCCCATGTCATTTTGATTTACCAATCTCAAGTTATGGCCTTTGACTTAAAGTCCCTTTTTGTTGACTTTTGAAAATGACCTATAATGTTGAAATTGATAACTTTTTGTGAGAGAATTTCTTGGACTTGAAGTATGAAGATGAGTTGTAGGAAATGTCTTTCTCTTCAAAATGAGCTTTGGATGGAATTTTTCTGATAATCCATGTGAAAGTTATGCCCTGGTCAAGTTACAGTTGACTTTTCAGCTGTCCAAAAATAGAAACTTTTGCATCTTGATGATTTTTGAGCCATACTTTGAGAATCATGATCAAGCATTGATCAAATGATGTTTGTGGCTTCAAAATGAGATGTTGACTAAAAATTTGAACTTTTGACTGTCAAATGACCATTTTGCCCCTACAGTTGACTGTAGTGCAATTAGGGTTTTGACTGTGCAATTTTGTGCTGAAAGTCTTGAAACTTGATATGAGGACACTTGACCATATTTATAAGCATGTGGGACTTGATTGGACCCTTGGAAACTTCATTTTCTTGATCAGAACCAAAACCCTAATTTTGACTGTTTAGGAGGCCCTTGAACTGTGCAACCTTTGGAGAGATTTTGAAGCTTGACTTGGCAATTTCTTGGAGAATATGGGAGGGCAAATTTTGGGGTACAACAATCGGCATATCCTAGTCTTGTCGATTCCAAATCAGTTGGAGACAAGCTGGTTGCTGTCATTTTTTCTCGGACTTCGATTGCTCTTTGTAATCTCGTTTTTGAAATCCTATACCCAGATGCAATTTGTGCCAAATCATTGGCTATTTGGTTTTCCAATCTAGGTATGTGTCGAATATTAACCACTTCGAATTTTTTCAATAAACGATTTGCTATCACAAAGTACATAATGATATTTTCTATTATACATTTGTACTCTTTTGTGATTTGCTTAATGACTAACTCTGAGTCTCCCATTATTTCGACTCGAGTTGCCCCCAATTCCAACAATATTTCAAGGCCAGTAATTAGAGCTTCATATTCAGCCTCATTGTTCGAACAAGTACCTTCTATCTTGTACTTGAATGTTGTTGGAATTTTTTCTGGAGAAATAATTAAGACCCCTACTCCCGTTCCATCTTTATGGCTGGAACCATCGAAGTAAAATTTCCAGGGTTCTATCTCCAAGTAATTTATATTTTGTAACTGAATTGAGTGGTCGACTATAAAGTCTGCTACCACTTGTCCTTTTACTGCCTTGAGAGGCATAAAGGTTAACGAATACTTAGTTAATGCTAGCGCCCACTTGCCAATTCGACTGTGCAAGATGGGTTTCGACAACATGTATTTGAAAACATCAGAATGGGACGAAACATACACATCAACTGGTTTTATATATTGTTTGAGCTTTGTACAAGAGAAATAAATACATAGACATAATTTTTCAACTTCGCTATATCTAGTTTCTGCATCGTTCAAAACTCTGCTAAGGTAGTAAATGGGTCTTTCGACTCCATTTTCATCCTCTTGGGCTAACATGCTTCCCAAAGTTTTGTCGGATGCAGCTATGTACAATATCATACTCCTATTTCTACAAGGAGGCACCAAAATAGATGGCTTGGTGAGGTACCCTTTGATCTTGTCGAAGGCTTCTTGTTTCTCTTTCCCCCACTCGAACCCTTCCTTATTCAATCGAAGTAAGGGTGAGAAGGCTTGCGCTTTTCCACTTAGGTTAGATATAAATCTCCTTAAGAGGTTTATCCTGCCTAGCAGAGATTGCAGTTCCTTCTTGTTCGTTGGCGCTTTCGCTTCCAAGATTGCCTTCTTCTTGTTCTAGTTGATTTTGATTCCTTTCTTGTGGACGACGAAGCCCAAGAAATCTCCAGCTTTCACACAGAACGCACACTTCAAAGGGTTCATCTTCAGACCATGCTTTCTCATTCTTTCGAATGATTGTCGAAGGTGGTCTATATGGTTCTTTCTGGAAACAGATTTTACAACAATATCGTTAATATATACTTGCATGAAAGTGTTAATAAAATCATGGAAGATAGAGTTCATTGCTCGCTGATATGTTGCCCCAGCGTTTTTTAGGCCAAAAGGCATTACTACCCATTCGTAAGTGCCTAAGGCCCCAGGGCATCGAAAAGCTGTTTTCGACACATCTTCTTCAGCAATGAAAATTTGATTGTATCCTGAGTACCGTCGAGCATGCTCAGGTACTCGTGGCCAGCGGCAGAGTCAACAAGCATTTCCGCCACAGGCATAGGATATTCATCTTTGGGTGTTGCAGCATTCAGATCTCTGAAATCTATGCACACCCTCAATGTACCATTTTTCTTAATAACTGGCACAATGTTTGCAATCCATTCGACGTACCTCGTAGTTCGTATGAATTTGCACTTCAGCAGTGTTTCGACTTCTGTTTTGATCTTCGACAATATTTCTGGAGTGAAACATCTTGGAGTTTGTTTGACAGGCTTTTTTCCAGGTTTGATTGGCAATTAAAGTTCTACCAATCTTCTGTCGAGACCAGGCATCTCGTCGTAATCCCATGCAAAGCAGTCCTTGAACTCCTTCAGTAATTGGATCACTTCGGCCCTGAGCTCTGGATCTATTTTGGCACTGATGTAAGTGGGTCTTTTATCTAACCCTTCGCCCAAGTTGATTTCTTCTAAAGGATCTTGTGCTAACATTTTGATGTTGTTCGCCAGGGGGTCCTTTTTGAAACCCAAAGGCTCATCATCGTAGATGGCGTCGAGCCTCTGTTCCTGCATTCCTTCTGTCGAGATATCGGGAGGTTCTGGGTCGAAATCTTTTCCAGGACCTATATCTGGTTGTTCTGGGTCGAAATCTTTTCCAGGACCTGCAGAAGGTAGTACTTGGTCATTGGCCTCGGTGGCCATATATTTTACTTCGGCTTCGAGAGCCGCTATCATTCTTGTTTCGGCTACGTAAGCCGAAATTCGCTGTAACGCTTGCGACTCAGTTATTATCATTGAATTCGCTTCCCCAACTAGTTGGCTGGATGTCAGTTAGCCCACTGAAATCAATGTGAGACAAGTCTTCTTTATCCCATTGAAACCCATGATCAGGATGCAGGTACAAGGAACAAAAAGCATTTGGCGCTGGCGCCATGTCGAAGTCAGGTGCTGGACATGGCCCAATGTGAGCCAAATTTTTGTCGAAGTCAGCTCTCCCTAGGTGATTAACATCGCCTAAGTAGTAGCTCTGATCTGCTTCTATATTCTCGACAATCCCATCGGGACGCCATAATATCACCCTTTGGTGCATCGACGATGGTACTGCTCGGACACCATGTATCCATTCTCGGCCTAACAGTAGGTTGTAATTTGGTTTAGCCGATATGACCATGAACATGGTTGGTCGAAGGATGGATCCCACTTTGAGGTCTAGTTGAATCACACCCATGGTGGTCCCTATTCCGCCTTCGTAGTTCGATAGGACCATATTATGAGGCTTAATGTCTTCATCGTTCTTGCCTACTTTTCTTAGCATGAAGTGGGGAATTATGTTGATAGTCGCCCCACAGTCCACTGAGATTTTGTTTACAGTGGCCTCTTCGAGCTTTGCCCTTATGAATAAAGTCTTGAGGTGACTTTTCATCGCCTCAGTTAGTGGTGCCTCAGTTAGTGGTTCGAAGAAACCATTTTGCTCTTCAGTGTTTCCCTTACCCATGACAAAGTAGCATACTGGCCTATGCTTGGCCATCTCTTGTTCGACTTCCCAGTCGTTTGCTTCAACTTCCATTTGGCGGTCGAATTCTCTTGGCAAGACCAAAACTACATTTATCATGATGTCTAATGTGTCGTCGGACTCGGAGCTATCTTCGTCACCAGCTTTATCTTGATCAAGCCATACCAATCTATTGACCACCGGTTCCCTCTCCAAAGGCTTTCTTTGCTTTCGCTGGGGGACATTTGAGCTCGACTCTAGTTTTGGTTCGTTGGCAGCCTCGCTCTCAGCCTTGCGCCGCCTTTGGTACCTTCTCCACTGGGATCGAGACATTGGGTTCTTTCCCTTGTAGTTACTCGATACTTGAGCAACTTTGGTAGCACCTACATGAGGTTCTTTCTTGAGTGTCAAAGATGAACCTCTTGGCACTTCAAAGGAATGCCACCTTTCTTTGTTGGGTCTCTTTCAACTCGATGTTTTGAGCCATGTATCGACTGGCACATTGGCTGGAGGCCTGAAGTTAGTGGCCTCTTTTCCTGACTTGAACCCTTTTGATAGGTTCTTCTAGGATCGTGTCGAACATCAGAGCTTTCACTTGTTTGGGAATTTCTGCTCCATTTTTTGTTTGCTGCTCTCACACCTTCGATGTGTTCAGCAGCTTTCTTGTCAAAAATAGAGCTTCATCGAGGACACAGCATTACTTCTGATTTTTTCTTCTGGCATCGTTGCAAGAATTCTGCCAGACTTTCGTTCTCTCGGGGGAACGCTGTTCTGTTTGCTTGCTCGTGCCTGATGGCTTCCTCTGAAACTTTTGATTCAGAGATTTCGACCATGTTGACATTCATGTTGTCTTTAGTAGCAAGATTCATTTGCTTCATTTGAGCCTTCAGGTCTTTTGTTTGGCCTTGCACCGCAGCCAAGTAGGAAGTGGGTTTAGTTCCACATTTTGAGACTCCACCTGTTTCCAGTTTTGGTCCCTCAGCGGCCTTTTGGACTGCTTCGATTGTTTTTCTAGAAAGGTTCTCAGAAAAACTGCCAAATATTGGCATATTGATATGATCTTTGGTGACTTCGACCATAGTTATCCATGGACTTTTCACCTGACTCCTGGAAGCTTCGATCACATTTACCCCTGAGGGTTCAGCATAGTGGGCTTCCGCCTGTAAATGGCTCGAATCCACATTCACGGGGGCCTTGTCAGCGAACTTCAGCCTCCCTTCTTTGTTAGCATTTTGCACGAGATCCCTGAAAAGAAAACATTGAGATGTTTTATGGCCCAGAAAGTTATGATATTTACAATAGCCTCTTTTCTTTCTTTGATCAAGAGGAGGCACTTTTACCCCTGGGGGTATTATCATTTGGACATCTTTTACAAGTACATCAAAAATTTCATCACATTTCATAATATCGAAACTGTAAGTCTTTTTAGGGAACCTATCATTGGCCTTTTCAGACTCAGTGGGGTTTTTTCCACTTGAGGGGACTAGTAATTTGCAAGAGTATGGTGGCCCTTGTTTTAACTCAGCTAAGTCGACCTCACTCTCCTTTACGGCTATAAGTTCTTCGAATGTTTCTGGATCTTCATCGTCCATTTTGACATATGCTATCTTTTCTCTTTTATGAGTTTTCGTCGCCCTAGCTTTTTCAGCTTTAAGGCGTTCTACCTGTCGAACCCTATCGGCCAATTGGGCCATGTCCCTCAGGTACTGAGTGTCTAATTTCTTCCTAATGGAGTAATCTAGACCTCTAGCGGCTATTTCGACTAACTCGTGCTCTGGAACTTGCGTAAAGCATCTTGCCTTGAGCAATCTAAACCTATTTAGGTATTCGTCTATAGGCTCAGTGAATCTCCTCTTTACACTAGCCAACTCTTTCAAGCTTATCTTGGTTTGTCCCATGTAGAATTGCTCATGGAACAATCTCTCCAACTGGGTCCAATGGTGGATCGAATTGGGGGAGGGAGAGTTGTGAACCAAGTAAACGCATTCTTTGTTAGGGAACTTGGGAAATATTTAATCCTTAGGTTCTCATTGTTTGAGATTTCTCCCGCTTCGATTAAATATCTTGCCACATGTTCGATAGTGGATTCTGTCGTGTCCCCTGAAAACTTAGTGAACTTAGGGACTTTGCATCTAGGAGGCAAGTCCGTTTGTAACACATATTCCGACAGCGGGGATGTGAAGTTGAGCCTACGGAAGCCCGTATTCATCCCATTTTGCATCATGATTCTTTCAATCATGGCTGTCAAGTTATTCTCTAAACCAACATTCTGGTATTGGATTTGCTGAACTACTTCGTCAGCGTTTTGGTTTCTATTAACCATCCTTATTTCCGGGGCTACGACTCTCGGCTCTTCGACCCCGGGTTGTTCCATTTGTACCCTAAGGTTCTCTTCGACAGGCTGCTGGACTTGGTTAATAGTGGTTTCTTCCTCTAGAAGTATGCCTTGGTTTCCCCTTATCTGTGCCATTTGGGGCTGTCGAATGGGTTGGGGTACCCCAAAAAAGTCAGTCAGACGCGACATTTGCGCTGTCATTTGCTGATTCAACTGGGTGGTATTCTGTATTAGAGGATTTAGCACTGTACTTAAAGTTTGCGCCAACATTTGAACCATGTCGTGGTTGCTTTCGTCCATTTGCTGCCTCAAGACTGCTGTCGAGGCATTCGTAAGGCCAGGCATTACGTGGGACGTTCCTCCTAAGAGTTGGTTCCTACCCATGTTCGCCATACCAACTCCAGAGCCTTGGAGTGGCGAAGAGGCGCTCACTAAAGGTTCTGAAAAGGTGGACGTAGCGTTCGTCAGGCTAGTCAATTCAGAAGTTGGCATGCCGTAGGGTGGTTCTCGATTTATCCATGCTGTCGAAAAACCTAGGGGAACATATGGTCTGGTTCCTTGGCTTCCCCTTGATGGGGGAGTTCCCAAAGGCATTCTGGGGCCTGTAAATGAAGGCATTGGCCCCGTTTGTGTAACCGTTACTGCTGGCATTGAACCAGCGGTTACCACTTCGCTTACGGTTGGGATAACCGTTGCTCCCACGTTTGTTGGTGGGTTTTCTCCATTGTTTGGCGGATTCGCCATTTCTCTACTTCTTCTCCTAGTATTGGTTTCGTTGGTGTATATTCTACCACTTCTTAATAACATGCAATACTCTCAGAAAAGGAGTATATTTTATAAAAAACGATTAAACTCGTAAAATCAACACAAGGTCCCACCAGGTGTGCCAATTTGTTTACCGTGAAAAATGGCAAACAACCACTGATCTTCTAAAAGGTAACTTATTTGGTGACTCGCAGGATCGATCAGATTGATCTTAAGACATGGTTGATTTTAGAGAGTTTAAATGCTTTAAAGTAGAGATTTCGACTAATCCTAATGGTGGTTAACGCAAGTAAGGTAGAGACACTTTAAGTAAATTGCATGGAGAAAAGCTTGATAAAGTAAATAAAAGAATTAAAGGCTTGTTAAATAAATGACTTCGACTGAGGTAAATAAGTGAAAGCGATAAATTGCTTGAATGTAAAAGATTTTGATTAAGGTAAATGGTGTTTCACACATACATTCTCAATGATTCTTTCTCTCACGCTGGGTACTTGAATCTAAATGAGTGACTTGTATACAATGATGAACACATCTAATAACTACGTGAACACTTAGTATTTATAATAAAAAAAATCCTAAGTAACTGCTGGGCAGTTACATCGCTTCGAGGTGACACCACATGGCACGTTCACAACCCTCGACGCCTACTTCCACGCCACGTTGCGCTTGGTAACTGCTGGGAACCGTTTTCCCTCCAACAATTCGAAATTCAAACCGTTCGATCTTGGGCATCAGGGACCTTGGTCGAAAGGTTGCTCCTTCGACGTTGAAAACAACATGATTCCAACTTAGAGAAATTTCTCTAAGTATCTTGTCATTCTTTGATAAGCCTTCGATGTGATCAGCTGATCGAAGCCTTCTTGTGTAGGAAACTCTTCTAACTCATAATTAATGATCTATATGATAATAGAACGTGGGTGTCGAATTTGGGAGCCAACACAAAGTAAAAATGGAAAGAAAATAAATGCTCAAATGAGCAAAGATGAAAATGGCATGAAATGTAAAATGCTAAAAGTAAATAATGCATAAAGCATAAAAGAATAAGAGCATAAAATAAAACAAGTCAATAATTAGTGGTTAGTTAGATGACCATCTTGAAACTTGATTTGGAACTTGTTGTACCCCAAAATTTTCCCTCCCATATTTCTCAAAATATGTCAAGAAAGATCTCAAACTTGCTCAAGATAGTCCAAGGGTTGGCCAGACAAGCTCTCTCCTAAGGCAGTCTTCCCTAAATTAGGGTTTTGTGTTGTATCAAGATACTTGAGTCCAAGTGATCCCAAGTGCTCACCAATGTCCTAATATGTTCTCAAGATAATCCATGTCAAGTTTCAAGCCTTGTAGAGGAATTTTGCTCAGTCAATTGCTCAAAGGTCCCAAAATTCGACTGTGCTAGGGCAAAAGTCAACTGTGACCTACATACAGTCAAACTTCAAGTGTTTTTGTCAACATTCTCATTTTTAAGTATATTTCATAATTTTATCAAGGGTTGATCATGATTCATCAAGGATTGCTCACAATTCATCAAGATTCAAAAGTTGCTAAATTAGGGCTTTGTAGGAAAAGTCAACTCAAATTTTGACCAAACATAGCTTTCTCATACTTTATGAGGAATGACCCATCCAAATCTTATTTTGAATAGGATGCAATTTCCTACAATCCATATTCATACCCCAAGATCAAAATATACACTCACAAGAAGTTATGAATTTGGACATTATAGGTCATTTTGAAAAGTCAATAAAGACATCTTTTTTGTCAAAGCATCATACATGAGAATGGAATAGAAAATTGAGATGATACGAAAAGGGTTGGTTAGAGGACATCTCAAGCTTTCTAAAAAGTCCCAGAACACCTCCAAAGAGTCAAAATTGAGGAAGTTATGCATTGTTGAAGTTGGACCTTTTTCCAAAATTGCCAAAAAGTCAACTATGCTCAAAACTTCAAATTTTGCCAAATAGGCCCATTTTTTTCACTTGTTTTGGTTTGGCATTATTTCCCAAGTGCTATAGCCTTGGCCATGTGTCCATATCATATTTTTATTAATTATTTTTATTTTTATTTGAATTAATTTGATTTAAATCAAATAAAATCAAATAAAATCCAAAGCATTGATAACAATGGATCTTTTGATTGTTTCAGGCTTTAATCACAGCTAGTAAGGCATTGAAACTCGAATCAAGGCAAGTTGTGTACAACAAGATTCAAATCAAGCCAAATTTGGAAGGTTGTAAAAGAACATCAAATCAAATATCCAAGCATTGAAAGAGAGAGATTTGGACTGAGCTTGCAAACCTAATACATTGTGCAATACATAAAGGTCGTGGGCAGACCAAAATAAGGGTTGGAGATTAAGCATAGAGTGAGAACCAAATTTCCAAAAACCAGAAAAAAGTGTGAGATCGAAACCGGGCTTAGAGGCAGTTTTAAGGCTTAGCAATTGTCCCAATCATCTCCTGGAAATCTCCACAAGCGAAAGCAAGCAAGACCACGCGTTTTCAATCCTCCCAGTGCATTGTATGTAACTCACAGAACCACCATCTTCTTGATTTAGTAAAGCTTCATTCTTGCATCTATGATGAAAAATAATTGCATATTCTGGATCACCATATCATTTGCTAGCTTTTGGCAATAACCAATTTCATTCATATGCCTTATATCGTGAATCACCATGGCTAGGGTTTCTTGGAGTTTTTTAGGGCTTTTGTTTTCAGGCACAATTAGCCTTTGTAATGGCTAAGGTTGTGATCAGTAGGTTAAGACGAACTTAACCATGGTACTAGAATGTATTTCTATGGCCTGTAGGAGATTTAGGAGGAACCTCTGACTGTAGCGACGGACATTTGTCCATAGGTGTTGTACCCTAAAATTTTCCCTCCCATTTCTCTCAACATTTTCTCACCATAAGACCCTTGGAGCTCAAGATCCAGTTAGGGTTTCCTCTGCTCAAGACTTCTCCTTGCACTGTTGACCCAAATTAGGGTTTGTGTTTGAACAAAGATATTTTGACCTAAAATGCCTAAGATGACTTTCATGCTTCATTTTGGACTCCCAAGTTTATCCATACCAAGTTTCAAGTCTTGATTCCAAAATTTGCCCAGTCAATTGGACAGTTGACCCAGAAATCAACTATATTGGGGAAAAAGTCAACTGTGGCCAATTGACAGTCAAATCTCATGAAAATTGACCCACATCAACATTATGAACTCATATGAACCATTTGGTCAAGTTTGGATCACAATTCTACAAGAAATTTGATCAGATCACCAAAAGGGCAAAATGGTCATTTTTAGGGTTTTGACTGCACAAGGGCAATTTTTGACTGTTTGACCTAGCCAATGGCAAACCAAGATCACATATGGACTCAAGGACCCAATGGAATTGTCTTGACATACTCAACAAGTTCAAAAGATCCCAAATGCACAAGATTGACAGTTGAATTTCCGAGTCAATTGATCAAATTTGACTGTATACTGAAAAGTCAAACTTTGACTTTTTGGTCAAAAACAAGTGTCAAGATTCATTTTTCATAAAAACATGCCAAATCATGAAACTTGTTCATCAAGAAATCAAGAATTGCAAATTAGGGTTTGAAATGAAGATTTTTCATAACTTAGAATTTTTCTAAGTTATGAAAAACCCTAATTTTTTCCTAACTTTGTCCCACTTTCTCACCAAGATTCATTTGGATTCAAGGAAAAGTCAAAACATGAAAGTTGTAGTCCATTGCAAAATCTACAACTTTGATTGACAAAGTTTCCTCAAAAGAAGCTTGTAGCTCAAGTTACAATTTTTGGAACAAGGGTACCAAACCATTCTTAACTTAGAGAAATTTTGAACCATTTTAGGCAGGATTTTTGCCTAACTTCAAGACCACTTTTCACATGCTTCCACTTGTAATTTCAATTTTCATTTCAAATATGGATTGTAGTACACATTCCAAGCTTTCCAAAATGTCCAAGAACTCATCAAACAACCTCATGGTTAGGGAGAATCGAATTTGGCAAGTTGGGAAAAACTCACTTTTGATTTGGCCAATTTACATGTTCATACATCTAGGCCATTTTGAAATCAGCTTGCATTCCTTGATTACAGGTCCTATATCCCATTTTCACTCAATAATTTAATGCTAACTCATTGTGCCAAGGCCTTGTTTTATGTGTTTAAGCATTACATGGAAGATTAAGCCATTTTTAGATAAAGCATTTTTGCCATTTTTGAAAAGTTAAACTTTATGTCAATTAGCAATCCAAGCAAGTACAGTGCAAATCCTTTTGGCACAAGTTTATGAACAAAACACACTGATCAAGGGGAAGGTTAGCAACACATTAGGGGGGCCTCTAGCAGTCTAAAACTCAAGTGGACACTTTGTTGCTTAAAGTTGAAGAAACATAGCATAACAAGACACAATTCTCATTCCTGTGAACCAGAGCTTAAGCAAAGTTATCAAACACTTTCTAATCATCAAACCTAAACTGAAACACGAGCCAACCATCTCCATTGCCTTCTCAAATACAGAATCACCCTAAAACTTCCCAAACAGGGTACATGCTGCAGATTGAGTTCCATAACTCAATCCATTCATGCATTCTTGCTAAAACCACTTCAAACATATCCCACATCATCCCTTGAAACTATTCCAAGCCTCAAACATGACCTGTAACACTCCCAAGCAACATCACCATTTTCATTTTGTTGTTTTGCAGTTGAAGTTCCATAACACGATTCACTTGGTTTCAAAGCAAACTAAAGCTTGGAATAGCATCCCTGGACATCAAGGAAGCTATACCAATCATCACCTTGCATTGAAAGCACCTCCATCACCAGATACGATTCCAACTGAACAGGTAAGTTCATGAACTCATATCTCTCTATCCAGGCATTGTTAGCTTTAGGTTTGTGAAGAAATTATGTCACATTCATAGCCCTGAACATGCCCATGTAATTAGTTTTCATTTATGTTATGTGTGCTATGAGAATTTTATGTCTGAACATGGAACAAAAACTAGGTTAGGAATTGGGGGAGAAGAAATTCTCTCTCATTTCTGAGAGTTAAATCATGTTCTTTATATGTATGAACTCGTGAGATGATGCTTTACATTTTTTGTGTTGTGAGTTTTCATTAAAAGTCCAGGAATCAGGATGTTTGAATCCATGTACCAAGCGCGCGTTTTTTGAACAAGGTTTGCTGGAGGTTGAAGAAGATAGGTTCTGGGCTGGGCCTGGAATGTTTTTTTTCTTTTTGCACCTTGCTTTTACTTTTGAACCCCCCTGACCCATTTTGATTTTTACTTATCATTTTCCATTTTTTCCTTTTGATTTTATTTCTATATTTTTATTTAAGTATGAAAAAATATAAAAATCATTTTTTCCACAATTTTTGTATTTATTTTGATATTTATTAGTCTTTATTTAGTTTTTGTACATAAATAAATACTTATATACTATTATTTAAAATAGCTAAAAAAAAATAATACAAACATATTTTTCTGACTTTTATTTCATATTATCTCTTGAAAACATTTTATAATAAAAATATATTTTTTTTTATAAATATTAAATATTATTATTTTGTATATATTCAATATATTTAGTAAATAATATAAATATATATATATTTATTAGAATATTTAGGATAAAAATACAAAATATATACATTTTTATTTTTATTAATATTTAATATTAAAAAATACCTTTTTTACAAATATACTTCATTTTTATTTTATTTTGTACATAACTAATAAATATTGCACATATTAAATAATTAATGCCTTTTATTTAATAAATTAGGGTTTTGCCCTAAATACATAAAAACTCCAAAAATTAATACCTTTTATTTTGTTTATTTGACATATAAAAAAACACTTTTTTTTCATACATATAAAAAAAACTTTTCTGCATCTTGCATATTTATTCTATTTTATTTAATTATTGTATATTAAATAATTTGTATAATCCCAATTTGATGTAATAGTCTAGGTTTAAATTCCTTGTCAAAATACCCCCATTTGAACATTTGTATCCCCCTTCCCATATATTGTGTTGTAATAACTTAGGAACTTTATTTTTCGCACTTTAAATGCTTTCTAATTATGCCATGTTAGAATTAGGGTTTGTATGCAAATCAATTAACCAAAATAGTGTGACCTAATTTCAAGATAAACAAGCATGAAAATGGACAACACTAATCACACTTGCACCCCTAGGGTATTCCACTTGTTGCCTTCAATAATGGGCCATATTGCATGCTAGGTCTCTTTGGGCAAAACAAACACAATTCAAATGATCATAGTCCCTCGATGACGCTTTCGAAAGTTCCTAAAAAATGATCAAGTCCCTCCAAGGAAAAATTTCCCAAAGATACTTGGCACCATTGCAATTATGGTCTAAATGATGACCCGCGCCCGTCCCTTTCACATCCTAACACAAGATTGTCCACCAAATTCAATGGTGGAACAAAATTGTTAAAAGGGTTAAAAACATAGGAGAAATCTTTGAGAAATTTAGGAGTAGACAAGCTCTTAGTTACTTGAACCAAACTTGCAAAACAAAACACTTGCCTATTTCCAAACCACACATCACTACACTTTCAAAAACCACTTTCAAAAACAACTTTCAAAAACAAATGAAAACCTTTTCAAAAGACATACATCTTTGTATACATCCCAACATGGATCATTACAAAGGTTGCCACCAAATGGCCTCTTTTTAAAACATTTTCAAACCCACACACAAAGCACCATTTCAAACAATTGAAAATCAAGGCAAGTTGATCTAAGCAAGTAACTAAGAGCCCATGGATAACCATGGATAGAAAGGGTGCTAATACCTTCCCTTTCTATAATCTACTCCCCGAACCCAAGAAAACAACTCAAAGGTTTTTGCTGTGCTTTTTAACCTTTCCTTAGGATAAAATAAAAAGTCGGTGGCGACTCTTGCTCAACCAAAACATTTGCGAAAACAAACGCAAAACCTCAAGTCAGTTCTCCCACCGTATCACAATAGGTATAGGTGTTGTTACTTTTAGCCACGGTCCAAAGACAGGGACGATGCGTTGTCACGCCACCACTCGTCCATTCAAATCTGGCGCGTTATTTTTTTTTTGTTATATCATCCATTGAATTTTTTTATATATTAATTGTTTTGTATTTCTCTAACAATAAGAACCACTTGGCCTAGTGGTTGTCACGCTTGATTCCAGGGCATTAGAGGCTGGAGGTCAGGGGTTCGATCCCTGCCTCCAGCATTTGTTATTTTTCTAATTTATTTAAGATGATCATGTGCACGCCTAAGCTGGAGATCCACCATGCGCCTTCCTCATCAAGCGTGCCAGATGGCCAGATGGCCAGATCTGGTGGCCAAGCATTATAGGCACACCATAGACCAGTCAACACACATGCACTGGATTATAAAAAGTCCACATGGGTCAGCGCAATTGGGCCAACGAAATTGCTATTCACACACCCAAATCAGACCCACTTTTTATACTTTTCTTATATTTTGTTTATTAATTTAATTATTTTATTTGTTTTTTATTTAATTACTAACCAATAGCCTAATTTATTTTTATCAAAAAATCACAAAAAAAAATTTTTATCCAATTAAATTTCAGAAATTTATTTTATATTAATAAATATTAACTAAATTAATTAGGTCATTAATTATAGATAACTTGAATTTATTTTGTAAATAATAAAAATCAATTAGAATTAATAGGTTTTAATCTTTGATTTAATTATTTTACTTTCTTTCTTAAAATAACAAAAACTCCAAAAATATGTCATTTAATATTTTTCATTAATTAATTTATTTAAAAATTAATTTAGTGTTTAATTTTAGGATTTAATTTCTTTTCTTAAAAATAAAAACAAACAAAAAAAACATTTTCTTTAATCAAAAGGGTCAAAACCCTAATTCGCATCCGACTTAATTTCGCACCGCACGCTTTATTTTTTCTTTATCCAATTAATGTATCTGCTCCCGGTTTGTAATAATTAATTAGGAAATTTACTTTTACCGCTTTTATTTTATTTCAAAAGGTTGTTTTTGGCGATGTAAATACCCGACGCCTTGTAATAATTTAGTTTAAATTCCGCATTTTAATTCTGCAAATTATACAATTGCTAGATGTTTGATAATAGGGTTTGTATGACAAGACTGGATGCTTAATCTAAAATCAATTAGATCACCTTAAAAATGTGCAAAGATAAAAATAAATGAAAACAATACACCCACACATGCGCACTCCTAGGGTACATCCCACTTGGTTTCCTTCATAAACGGTCATTGGGTATAGGTTGTTTTAGAGGTCGCCCTCTTGTCTAAAAGATCATAGTTGACTCAGAACAGTTGCCTCAGATATTGTTGCCTCGGATAAATGATCTAAGACATTAGGGTTACCGCTAAGGCGTCCTAACATTGCTTTAGTGACCGTATGTCCCTCTTTCGAATTGACCCTCAAACTCCAACGACGGTGCTACCTACTCACTAATAGTGGGATAGCGTTGTCTAAAGGAAATTAGCATAGAAAGATTCCTTTTTTGAGTAGGTAGATTAGTTCTTAGATACTTTCTCATCCAAAACAAACTTTTTTCCACACTTACACTCCTTTTACAAACAAGTTTTCAAAAACACTTTGTGATACGGTGGGAGAGAACTGACTGTTTTTTGGAATGCTGGTTTGCGTTTTGCGTTTGTTTTCGCAAAATGTCGCGGTAAGAAAGAGTCGCCACCGACTTTTATTTTATCCAACAAGGAAAGGAAAAAAGCACAGAAAAAATTCCTTTTTCGAGATATTTCTCGGGTCCGGGGGGTAGATTATAGAAAGGGAAGGTGTTAGCACCCTTTTTATCCGTGGTTATCCACGGGCTCTTAGGTACTTGCTCAAAGTGTTTTCAAAATTTGCTTTTCTTTGTGTTTGTGGGTTCGAAAAAAAGTTTTTGTTTGGAAAAGTGTGAGTGCGAAAAGTTTTGTTTTGTTTTAAAAGAGAGAAAGTACTTAAGAACCATCTACCTACTCGAAAAGGGAATCAACCTGTGCTAATGTCCTTTAGAAAATGCTATCCCACTATTGATGAGTAGGTAGCATCGTCGTTGGAGTTTTAAGGGTCAATTCGATTAAGGGATGTGTGGTCACTAAAGCAATGTTAGGACGCCTTAGCAGTAACCCTAATGCCTTAGATCATTTTTCCGAGGCAACCGTTTCGAGGCAACTATGATCTCTGGACAAGAGGGCGACCTCTAAAGCTTCCTATACTCAATGACCACTATGATACGGTGGGAGAGAACTGACTGTTTTGGAATGCTGGTTCGTGTTTTGAGTTTGTTTTTGCAAAATGTCGCGGTAAGCAAGAGTCGCCACCGTCTATTATTTTATCCAACAAGGAAAGGAAAAAAGCACAGAAAAATTCCTTTTTCAGGATGTTTCTCGGGTTCGGGGGGTAGATTATAGAAAGGTAAGGTGTTAGCACCCTTTCTATTCGTGGTTATCCACGAGCTCTTAGTTACATGCTCAAAGTGTTTTCAAAATTTGTTTTCTATGTGTTTGTGGGTTTGAAAGAAGTTTTTGTTTAAAAGGTGTAAGTGCGAAAAGTTTCGTTTTGTTTGGAAAAGAGCAAGTATTTAAGAACCATCTACCTACTCGAAAAAGGAATCAATTTGTACTAATGTCCTTTAGACAATGTTGTCCCACTATTGATGAGTAGGTAGCATCGTCGTTGGAGTTTAAGGGTCAATTCGAATAAGGGACGTGTGGTCACTAAAGCAACATTAGGATGCCTTAGCGGTAACCCTAATGTCTTAGATCATTTTTCCGAGGCAACCGTTTTGAGGAAACTATGATCTTTGGACAAGAGGGAGACCTCTAAAACTTCCTATACTCAATGACCACGTTCAAAGGAAACCAAGCGAGGTGTACCCTAGGAGTGCGCATGTGCGAGTGTGTTATTTCAGTTTATTTTGTCTTTGTACATGTCAATGGTTATCTATGTTGATTTTAGGTTTAACATTTGATCTTGTCATGCATTCCTTATTTATCAAACATCTAACAGTTTATAAGTTGCGGAAATTAAATCTAACTATTACAAGGCGTCGGGTATTTACATCGCCAAAAGCAACCCTTTAACTTAAAATGCGGAAAATAAATAAAGCGATAAAATAATCAAAGTCCTATTTAAACTATTACAATCCGGGAAACAATTACATCAATATGGTAAAATAGATCGCGTGCGAAGAATTAAAGCGAATGCGAGTTTTTTAGGGTTTTGACCCTTTTTTGAAAGAAAGTGATTTTTTTGGTTATTTTTGAGTTAAAAAGAAATTAAATTAAGTTAACGATTAAATTTATAAATTAATTAATTAAAAAAGATATTTTTGGATTTTTTGATATTTAAGGAAATAAAAATAAACTCGATCAAAGTTAATAAAAAACCTAATCGTCTAAATTAATTTTAATTATTACAAAAATATTAAAAGTTATACCTATTTAAAACTAAATTAATTAAGTTAGTACTTATTTACAAAAATAAAAAATGCTGAATTTAATTTTAATAAATAAAATATATTTTTGGTTTTTTTTTATTTTATGAGGAAAAAGTTTAATTGGTTAAGTGAACAATAAAGTAATAATAATAAATAATAAATAAAAGAAAGAAAGAAAAAGAAATAACCAAGGGGGAGTTGGGCCTGATCAGGGGTGAGAATTGCAATTTTTTGGCCCAACAGGCGCAAGCCTGTATTGACTTTCCATGATTCCTTATGGCGTGTTGACTTGAGTGTATGGTAGGCATCCCATCTGGGCCATCAGATTTGGCCTGGAGGCCATCTGGTGTTTGGAGATTTGAGGGAGTATGGTGCATTACAAGGCATGAGATACGCTGGAATACCTTAAAGAAAATGATAACAAATATGTGGGGGACCTGGGATTCAAACCCAGGTCCTATGAATCATTGAACTAGCGCCCTTACCAACTCAACCAGTGTGCTTAATTGTTAGTGGAATAAGAATCAAATATAATATTGGAAAACACGTAAATGCCAGAAGTATAAAAATAAAACGCCCCAAATTCAAATCGTCCAATAAGGGAAGGGCACGTCTTCATCTTCTTCGCTGGACCTGGTTTTTTTACTTGCAGATTTGCATCCGCAGCTAAATCTATAGCTGCATCCTAAAATTAGTTCTAGGCTATAAAAATACAAACCAAGACCATGGATAGGTTCGTCTGGACATCCTGAGCTCGTCTATGTCCATTAATGGCTTTGATTTCACCTGTACAGAAAACACCCAAAAAACAAACTTCCAAAACCCTAAGTTCGGTTACAGGGCTATGGCTCATGAAAACGCAATCAAATGATGCAGAAATCTTAGGAATTGAATGATAAGCATGATTATACCAAAGATTTGTTCAAAAGATGCAGAAATATGAAGTTATGATTTCAAGTGCAGAGTGATTTTCAGAGAGACTTACAGCGCGATTGAGGGAGGGAGAGAGTTTGCTTTGGATTGCTTCTCACTCAGTGGATGTCCAGCAATTGAATAGCGTTGAGTTTTGGCCTTGAAAACACCTATATGTGCAATTTCAGTTTCAAGCTTTTTTGACAATTTTCCAAGTTTTGTTCTTCTATTTTTGCAGCCTCCAACCTCTGATTCGTGTGCCTCTAGCTTGTATATGTAATGAGCATTGGATTAGGTCAAGTTTTGGACTTTGAATCTTTATGCATTGATGTTTTAGGATTTGATTTGATCCTCCATTGATAAGTTTCCAAACTTGTCCAAAATCCAATATTTTGTCCATGATATGGCTTGATACGGATTTGATCATGTCCATGATGATAATTAAAACCTATAACAACCAAAAAGATCCTTAATAATCAATATTTGGATTTTATTTGATTTAAATTGATTTAAAATGAATTAATTCAATAAAAAATCAAATAAAATAGAAAAATTAATAAATGCACACAAGACTGAAGTTAGGACACCTGTGTAGTGTGACAAGATCAAATCAAGTGGAAAAGAATGGGCCCATTTGACAAAATTTGAAGTTTTAGGGATGGTTGACTTTTGGCAATTTTGCAAAAATGTCCAACTTCAACAATGCATAACTTCTTTAATTTTGAACTTTTGGAAGTGTTCTTGGACTTTTTATAAATCTTGCGATGTCCTCTAACCAACACTTTTGGTCTCATCTCATTTTGATATTCCATGCTCAAGTTATAAGCTTTGGCAAAAAAGGTGTTTTTGTTGACTTTCAAAAATGACCTATAATGTCCAAATTTGTAACTTCTTGTGAGTGCATTTCTTGATCTTTGGGTATGTAGATGGATTGTAGGAAATTTCATCCTCTTTAAAATTAGCTTTGGATGGGTCATTTATCATAAAGTATGAGAAAGTTATGCTTGGTCAAAGTTGAGTTGACTTTTCCTATAAAACCCTAATTTAGCAACTTTTGATTCTTGATGAATCTTGAGCAATCCTTGATGAATCATGATAAAACCTTGATAAAATGATGAAATATCCTTCAAAATGAGAATGTTGACAATAAATCTTGAAGTTTGACTATTTGTAGGTCACAGTTGACTTTTGCCCTAGCATAGTCGTTTTTGGACCTCTTGAGCAATTGACTGACCAAACTTCCTCTGCAAGGTTTGAAATTTGACATGGATGACCTTGTGAACATATTAGGACATTTGGGAGAACTTGGGTTCATTTGGATACAAGGACCTTGATGCAACACAAAACCCTAATTTGAGGTTGACTGCCTTAGGAGATGACTTGATTGTCCAACTCTTGAGCAATCTTGAGCCACTTGGAGATTATTCTTGCAATGTCTTGAGAAATATGGGAGTGAAAATTTTGGGGTACAACAGCTTCCCCTGTTCAATTTTCTTAAACCTGAGGATATAGATTGGCTTTCGGGCCTTTCGTGATCCGAAGGTGGAAGATGATTGAACACTAGAGTGCCAAGAAATTTGCACTCGCATGAAGTGGTATCAGCATTGTGATGTCGGGAATGGGCTTACAGATGCCATTTGGAGACTGTTGATAGGTGGTCTGAACTTCGACTGGAATACGAATCAGGGAGATCTTATCGGCGATCTGACTGAACCAGAGAAGGTCTTGGATTAACTTTGACTGGATCGGTATCATAAAAATCTTTAGGAATCGATTTAACTGGACCAGATAAGGTCTTGGAATAACTTTGGCTGGATCGGCATCAGAAAAATCTATAGGAATCGATTTAACTGGACCAGACAAGGTCTTGGAATAACTTCAACTGGATCGGCATCAGAAAAATCTTTAGGAATCGATTTAACTGGACCAGAGAAGGTCTTGGAATAACTTTGGCTGGATCGGAATCAGAAAAATCTTTAGGAATCGATTTAACTGGACCAGACAAGGTCTTGGAATAACTTCAACTGGATCGGCATCAAAAAAATCTTTGGGAATCGATTTAACTGGACCAGAGAAGGTCTTGGAATAACTTTGGTTGGATCGGCATCAGAAAAATCTTTAGGAATCGATTTAACTGGACCAGAGTAGGTCTTAGAATAACTTTGGCTTGATCGACATCAGAAAAATCTTTAGGAATCGATTTAACTGGACCAAAGAAGGTCTTGGAATAACTTTGGCTGGAACGACATCAGAAAAATCTTTAGGAATCGATTTAACTGGACCAGACAAGGTCTTAGAATAACTTCAACTGGATCGGCATCAGAAAAATCTTTAGGAATCAATTTGACTGGACCAGAGAAGGCCTTTGACTGGATCGGCATCAGAAAAATCTTTAGGAATCGATTTAACTGGACCAGACAAGGTCTTGGGATAACTTCAACTGGATCGGCATCAGAAAAATCTTTAGGAATTGATTTGACTGGACCAGAGAAGGCCTTTGACTGAACCGACATCAAAAAAATCTTTAGGAATCGATTTAACTGGACCAGACAAGGTCTTGGAATAACTTCAACTGGATCGGCATCAGAAAAATATTTAGGAGTCGATTTAACTGGACCAGAGGAGGTCTTGGCACCTTTGACTGGATCGGCATCAGAAAAATCTTTAGGAATCGATTTAACTGGACCAGAAAAGGTCTTGGAATAACTTCAACTGGATCGGCATCAGAAAAATCTTTAGGAATCGATTTAACTAGACCAGAGGAGGTCTTCCACATAGTTGAGAATTTAACTGCATCTTTCCTGAAAGGCAAAGGTCAGTCATATGCAATGCATGATATGGATCAAGCAATGATGTTCTCAACATAAATGAGATTGTATTATATGATGCGTATATGCATGTATCATGATGTATGGAAATGTAATGTTTTAGCTGGGGAAAATAAATCTCGGATAGCTGCTGGAGAGTAGAATTGAATTCTTCGTTTCCGCTGGGGATGGTTAACAAAGGTGATTGCCTGAATAAACCTGCAGGAGAAGATAACTCCGTTGGGGAATAAACTGATGAGGAGATTACTCTATGGGGAAGAGATGCTCTGCTGAGGATTCAACTGATAAACTCCGTTAGGGATGGATTACCGTTGCTGGTGATATTGAATCTGTTGAGGATTGAATACCTGTTTGTGAAAGGAAAGAACTTCGCTGGGGGACGATCCAAAGAGAGGGTATCTAAACTTCAATGGGCAAGACTTCCTCCATACCATATACCAAGGAATAGGGTGTTGCCCCTGTTGACGTCTGTGCTGAGGTACGGTACCCATGAAGAGCAAATGGTATCATCTCGTGCCAATCTTTGTATGTCATTGTCATCTTCTGCACAATCTTCTTAATTTTCTTATTAGCCGCTTCGACAACCCCATTCATCTTCGGCCGGTAGGGAGAAGAGTTGTGATGCTGTATCTTGAATTGCTCGCAGAGCTCGGTAATCATCTTGTTGTTGAGATTGGTACCATTGTCTGTAATGATCCTCTCTGGTACACTGTATCGATAGATCAGATTGTGCCGAATGAACCGTGCCACGACATTCTTGGTTACTGTAGCAAAGGAAGCTGCTTCAACCCACTTCGTAAAGTAATCAATCGCTACCAGGATGAAATGATGCCCGTTGGATGTTGTAGGTCTGATCTCGCCGATCATATTGATGCCCCACATTGCAAAAGGCCAAGGTGCCGTCAAGACGTTTAGAGGGACTGGAGGTATGTGCACCTTATCAGTATAGACTTGGCACTTGTGACACGTCCGAGAATGCTGATAGCAGTCAGCTTCCATTATGGACCAATAATATCCTTCCCGAAGGATCTTCTTTTCCATGGTGTGTCCACTGGAATGAGTTTCGAAAGTACCTTCATGTAACTCCACCATGATCCTTTCTGCTTCATTCTTATCCACACAACGCAGTAAGGTTGAATCATGGTTACGCTTGTAAAGAATGCCATTGCTGATGAAGAACTTCGTCGCGAACCTCCTCAGAAACTTCTTGTCATTAACAGACGCACCCTCGGGGTACTCTTGAGCCTCAAGATACCTCTTCACCTCATGAAACCAGGGTTTATTCGCTACCTCTTCAGTCTCAATATCGCAGCAATGTGCCGGTTCGTCCAGTTTTTCAATGATAATCCGGGAGCTTCGTTGTCCCAATTAACTTTGAACATAGAAGACACCGTAGCCAGCGCGTCCGCTAACTGATTCTACTCTCTAGGGAAGTGTTCAAAGGTTATCTCCTTAAAGTGCGGAAGTAAAGTCAACACATACTCCTTGTAAGGAATAAGATTTGGGTGTTCCGTATCCCACTCGCCTTTGATATGACTGATCACGAGAGCGGAATCTCCGAAGACACTTAGAAATTTAATCCTTAGGTCAATTGCTGCTCGAAGACCCATGATGCATGCTTCATACTCCGCCATGTTGTTGGTGCAGTTGAAACATAGTCGGGCGGTAAATGGAGTATGAGAGCCTTTAGGAGATATGATCACAGCGCCAATGCCATTACCCAAAGCGTTCGAAGCTCCATCAAAGTACATAGACCATTGGGATCCTTCCTCAGGTCCTTCATCCGGTCCAGGTGTCTCACAATCGGTTACTGTTGTACCCCAAAATTTGCCCTCCCATATTCATCAAGAATTGTCAAAGTCAAGGTCACAAAATTCCCCCAGGGTTGTGCAGCTCAACTGTCTCCTAGACAGTCAAAACTAGGGTTTGAGTTCTGGTCAAGCAAATGAACTTTTCAAAGGCCCAATCAAGTCTCATATGCTCACAAAGATGGTCAAGTGTCTTCATGTCAAGTTTCAAGGCATTCAGCTCAAAATTGCACAGTCAAAACCCTAAATTGCACTACAGTCAACTGTAGGGGCAAAATGGTCATTTGGCAGTCAAAAGTTCAAATTTTTGGTCAATATGTCATTTTGAAGCCACAAACATCATTTGATCAATGCTTGATCATGATTCTCAAAATTTGGCTCAGAAATCATCAAAGATGCAAAAGTTGCTATATTTGGACAGCTGAAAAAGTCAACTGAAATTGACCAGGGCATAATTTTCACATGGATTATCAGAAAAATTCCATCCAAAGCTCATTTTGAAGAGAAAGACATTTCCTACAATTCATCTTCATGTTCCAAGTCCAAGAAATGCTCTCACAAAAAGTTATCAATTTCAACATTATAGGTCATTTTCAAAAGTCAACAAAAAGTGACTTCAAGTCAAAGAACATAACTTGAGATTGGTAAATCAAAATGACATGGGACCAAAGGCATTGGTTAAAGGACTCAAAGACCTTTCCAAAATGTCCAAGAACATGTGAAAAGCTTAAAAATTGACCAAGTTATGCCTTGTGGAAGTTGGGAAATTTTTGGAAATTTTTGAAAGTCAACATTGATGCAAAAGGCCTAAAAATGCAAATGGGCCCATTTTTCTTCCAAATTTCTTCATGCCAAGCCTATGCACGACCACTAGGCCCAAAGGGAAGTATTCTCATATTTTTTAATTATTTATTTGAATTAATATTAATTTATATTCATTTAAATGATTTTAATTCATGAAAAATATAAACCTTAACCTAAAAAATCTTTTTATGCACATTATAACCTCAATATTTCGTGCTTAACTGATTAGGGCAAGTTGTGATAAGAATTGAGCATGATTGATACAAAAACTATGAGAAAAAGATTGGAAAAGATCTTGTGAAATCAAATCTTCAAAAATCATTAAAGCAATGGATTTTCTTCAATTTTCTTGACCTAACATGCTCCATATATGATCAGAACATAACCCTAATGAGGAGAAGACTAAAAAGCTGCGCATACACAAGCTTTGCCATTCTTGAAAATTCACAAAAAACTCAATACTGAATTCAAGGATATAGGACGATTCAAGCTTGGATCTTTGTTGCAATAGCTTCCTTGGACCATTCAGAACCTTTTCCAATCATTAACAACAGCAAAAACCTCAAGAATTGGTACACACGAGTCAAACTGAACCAAGAAATTTCTGAATTCGCATAGCATGATCCAAGCACGATTTTGCATTTTTTTTCATGTATTTATACTCATAATCATGTTTCTAAACTAACCATGTGATCTAATTGCGTTTATATGCTGTGTATTCAAAGTCACCATTGACGAATTTCTAGGGTTACAAGTTGTAATTTTAGGGCTTTTGACATGGAGTAAAATTAAGCTTCAAGACCAGGATAGCCATACTCAGCGTATTCCCATGAACAAGAAACATGTCTCGCGATGAATTTATGTCTCATGTATCTCTATTCGCTATTTTCCTGTAGGTCGCTTAAGGCCACGCATCCAAAACCGTGGCTAAAGGGTCTTATTTCAGAAGCAATGGAGAAGATGACGCGCTGGCAACCACTGAGTGGTTCATTCAAACCAGCGCGCGCTTTTTGAGACCATTAACCAATTTGCTTTTTTATTGTTTATTTGCTATTGTATATCAATTGAATGCAAGTGGCACAGATGGCAGGTACACGCAAGGACAATCCACTAGACCTGGGTTCGAACCCCAGGTCTTATAAGTCTTCATATTATTTTTTCAAAGACAATCCCATGCAGCTTCAGGACTGTGCACGTACCATGCGCCCTCTCATCTAAGCATACACCTGCCTGAGGGTCCCAGATCAAGGGCTAATATTGAAAGTCCACCATAAAGCCAGTCAACGCATTGCATGAGATTCAAAAAGGTCAACCAACGACCAGCTTATTGGGCCAGGCCTCTCCTATTGATACCTCCTTATTTGGGGCAGCACCCCACTCTGGTTCACTTTTCTTTTCTTTTTTTTTATTTAAATTATTGTATTATTTATTTATTTGTATTGTTTTAATAAATTAACTTATTTTTTCTATAAAAATATAAAAAACATAAAAATCAAAAATACAAGAAAGAACATAATATTTATTTTATCATAATTGTTTTCATAAATAAATTAGAGTGTAATTAGGTTTAGTTAATTTTAATTCCATAATAAAAATCCAACAAACTAGAATTAGGTTAATTAATTTTTTTATTCCTTTTAATATTTTTTCCCTTTTTTAGAATAATAATAATTACTTATTTATTTATTTTCCTATTTAAATTGTACATAATAAATTTTAGGTTTAATTTAGACTATATTTAAATCTTTCATAACAAATAAAAAAATATTAGAATTAGGGTTTGCCGTCTAATTTAATTTCAATTAACTTCTTTTTTTCATTAAATCTAAAAAAACACAAAAATATCATTCTCATTTAATTCTTTTTCATTTAATCATTTAAGTCTTAATTCTCATTAATTTTAATTACTCGCAAAAAGGGTCCAACGCCCGTCATTAACCATTAAATTGCGCATTTATTTTATTATTGCTTATTATAATTTTGTAAATATCCCAAAGCCATGTAATTTAATTTTCTCGCACTTTTATTTATTCGCTTTATTTATTTTCCGCTAAATCGGGTCCGGTTTAATTTTGGCGATGTGGACCCGCGCCTTTGTAATAGTCGTAGATTTATCTTTTCCGCACTCCTAACTGTTAATCAATCATGAAAGAATGAATGTCTAATAAAATCAAGCGTAGAACACAATGACATGACAAAAGACAAATATCAAATGAAACATGACACACGAATTGCACACACCACCCCTAGGGTACGCCTCATTGTTGCCTTGCCTCGAAAGGTGATCGTCGAGTAGAGGATGTCTTAGTAAGTCCTCATGATCCGGGAACCTGGCATGAGGGTAGCTTCTAAGGTGTCTTCCCATTGCTCTGGTGATCACCACGTCCCTAAAAACGAATTGACCCGAACACCTCCAACGGTGGTGCTACCTACCTCTCAATGGTGGGATGGCATTACTTTTAAGGACATTTACACAGACGAATTCCTTAGGGTAGGTAGGTTCTCAAGGATACTTGCTCTAAAACAAAAAGACTTTTCATACTGACACTTTTCAAAAGCTTTCAAAGTAAACTTTTCAAACACTCTGACGTACGAGTCGATCTGAAATTTTTCAAAGAAACTTTTAAACCCACATTGAAAAGCAAACAAGCATTTTTGAAAACACATTGAGCAAGTATCTAAGAGCCCATGGATAACCATGGATAGAAAGGGTGCTAACACCTTCCCTTTCTATAACCTACCTCCCGAACCGAGAGCAATCTCTTTAAGGAATTTTTCTGTGCTTTTGTCCTTTCCATTTGGAGAAAATAAAAGACGGTGGCGACTCTTGCTTCCGCGACATTTCGCGAACCAGCGTTAAACAGTCAGTTCCAGATCCACCGATCACAGAACTGGCGAATCTGCTGGGGACCCTTTATAAAGTGAGGTGTACCTTAGGGCTAGGTCATAACTGTGTTTTCACTTGTATTGTTTTGCTTGTTTTACTATTGTGGGTTGCATCGGAGATACATAGATCCTAACCCGGATCTGGGGATACCCTGTTTAGGTAGCATAAGCTGTGAGGGACCTGTCCGGCGTAGACCGACACAGGTGAAGCAGTGGCTACGTTGGTGTGGCACCTTAGTCTGTACCGATATCCCTTGTGTCGCAACGAGGAGAATATGGGTCTTCTAAGGAGTCATTAAGCACCAACAACCTTAGAACCTTAATTGACACAACTTGGCCTTTAGAACAGTAGCAGTATGCTACGCCCATTGAGGCTAAACTCTCGTGATGGTTCTGGCCGCAAGAAAAGATTGCGATGCTGGAGTTATGACCGATTGAGGGTAGTCAATGATATTGGGATCCTCTAGAACCCGGTTACTTCTGATAGGACAGGTCTTAACCAACAAACTGAAAGAGGGTACTACCCAGACCTCATGCTGGCCTAAACCTTAAGGGCTCTTTTGTGTGACTTGTGTGCCTTCGTACTTGACTATCTGCGTGCTTGTTACCTAACACTTGTTTCTTGCAGGTCTTGTTTATAGTCCTTAATTGGGACTCATAACAGGGTACTAAGTTTCTTGCAGGTCTTGTTTATAGTCCTTAACTAGGACTCATGACAGGGTTTACCAAATTTCTTGCAGGTGTTGTTTATAGTCCTTAACTGGGACTCATAACAGGGTTTACTAGATCTCTTGCAGGTTTTGTTTATAGTCCTTAATTGGGACTCATAACAGGGTTTACCTACTTCACCCCATGCATAGCATGACATCATACCATTGCATACATCCTAACCCATTTCAAGGATCTCAAGGGCTTGTGATGCAGGTCATGATAAACCAATTACCCAGCAAGGGGCAAAGAGGATTTATTTTCCTCTAGCCAAGGGTGTCAGGGGCTATGACCCACTGGACATGGTGAGCCTTTGACCCTTGAAGGAGGACGCTCAACAACATGCAGTTCCTTCAATCAAGCTATAAATTCCAATGCTGACAAATTTTCTTGTTCACCCCGCGAGGTCCTTGAAATCATTGCATGCATGTCATACATCTCATTGCATTGCAGGTATCCCTTTGACAGGTTGCTTACCCTTCTCCGCTGTTTATTTCAGCCGATCGTCATGAATCCTGGATCGTCAGCTGAACAGTCCATCAAGGATCTCCAGGCTCAGAACGCCCAGTTCCAAGAGCTGATCCTGAATTTGACCCAGGGGCAACAGGACCTGAAGGCTCTGCTTTTGAAGAAGGACAAGAAAAAGAAGAGGACTGTTCTGTTCAGCCCTAGACGCAGATTTGGGAATACACCACAAGTTGAAGCTGAGAGGACAACCCCATCTGTGGGAAAAGGCAGTCATCATGAGAGAGAGGTTCCCAGTCCAGTGGTCTCCGACAACGAGACAGATTTTGATGAAGAGCAGTACCCTCCTGCTGATGACAAATATAAGCAACTGGAGGACAGAATGAAAGCTATGGAGGTTCAACAGGTACCTGGGCTGGATTTCGGAGAGCTGGGTTTGTCAACTGGTGTGGTTATTCCTCGGAAGTTCAAAGTACCACCTTTCTCTAAGTATGACGGGGCGTCTTGTCCCAAGCTGCATCTAAGGGCCTATGTTCGGAAGATCCAACCATATACGGTGGACAAAAATCTGTGGATCCACTTCTTCCAGGAAAGTCTTTCAGGGACACACCTCGAATGGTTCTATCAACTGGATGGGACCAAAGTTCGTAACTGGGAGGAGTTGGCAACTGCTTTCTATAAGCAGTACCAGTATAATGCCGACCTTGCCCCTACGCGTACCCAACTCCAGGGTATGTCGTTAGGATCAAGTGAAGGTTTTAAAGAATATGCGCAGAAATGGAGGGATCTTGCTGGAAGGGTACAACCACCTCTGACTGACCGGGAACTTGTGGATATGTTCTTGGGGACCTTGTCTGGTCCATTTTATAACCACCTGATTGGGAATTCGTCTGCTGGATTCACAGATCTTATCTTGACTGGAGAGCGAATTGAAGCTGGTATCCGGTCTGGGAAAATTCAAGAGGCTGCACCTTCGGACAAAAAGCCTCATCATGGAAAGAAAGAATCCAATGCTGTGCACGGTAAAAAGGGCCGTCATGAGGCAGGGGCAATCCAGATCTCCAATCCCGGACCTGCTCAACAAGGACAGGGGCAACAGCGAAAGGAGAAACGGCAGTACACCAAACTCAACATGTCGTTGGATCAAGCACTGCAACAACTGTTGAAGACAGGGCTGATCACCTTAAGGGCTCCTCTTCGGAATCCGAACACTTCTGCTCCCAACTATCATCCCAACGATAGGTGTGCATATCATTCAGATAGCCCGGGGCATACTACAGACAACTGCTGGCCTCTCAAGAATAAGATTCAAGATATGATTGACGCTGGAGAGATTCAGTTTGAAGTGCCAGAGACTCCGAACACAATCACTGCTCCGTTGCCCAATCATTGAAGCCTTTTGTTTATTTGAATATTTTGAGTTGTACTTTTCTTTGCTTATACAAACAATTAATGTCATAGCAAACTCTTTTATTCTATTAATGCATCGCATATGTCTGTTTTGGAAATTAATACAATTATTTTTATTATATTCTTTTCATATTTTTTCTGATGTCAACTCTCGGTTAATAACTCTGAGCCTCTTGAGGGAGGATGACGAAAACGATACCGCGATCATTACAGTATGCTTTTGAACAAACCTTGCTGATGAGGTACAGGCATTGTTTCAACCCCTAAACACTGGAGTTATAAGGATGATAATCCCTCGTCAACCCATCAGAGCCAAAGAAGTAGGAGTTTTTATTTTCGAAAATCAAAACCCTTAATCATAACCTGGGGCAGGGTAGTCTTCTCAGTTGATCCAAGTGCGTGACGAATAGCACCGAAGAGATCTTTACAAAACGAACAAAGACAGTGACGGTTCAGAACAATCAAAAGGACAGGCAGTCATCATCAAAATTCATAAACGAAAAGCCCAAAAAGTCTAAACCTACAAAGGGGACTTATGAAACTGGGGCATCCCGCTGACTGTAATTCCAAAAAAGGAAACAGTTCAGGCAAAAAAGAAAGGGATAACAAAATCAAAAAAGAAAGAGGTCCTGCAAACCCTCGACAAAAATGATGACTGCCTATTCAAAAGAAATCATCAGCATCTGAACCATTATTGGAAAATCAGAGCAAAGACTCAAACAAGGTCTAACGTATGATCAACTGAGTTTAGGTTTGGAGAACATCACGAAGAGCGGGTGGGTACAAATAAAATTTGAGCCTTTATCCTTTGTTTCTTAAAACCGTGAACCAAGCCACGTTATAACCCTTAAAAGTCCTAGCTGAAGCATGGGTTAGTTCGAAAGCATACTGTTACGAAAGGTATCCTGACTCCTGAAGGCCTACGGTAAATACGGAGTTGACATCACGTTTTACAAACATTAATTTGTTTTATGAAAAAAGGAACGCATTTTCAAAATCTTCAAGACAGACATAAGTTTTGCATTTTTGACATAACTTTGTTTGCATATGATTATTTGTTTGAACAGCAGGGAAATTCGCACGAGAAATGCCTAATGAACAAAAGTATTTCCAATCAAGGGGCATGACATGACCATGGTCCATCATCTGGGGCAGTCCAATCAAGATTCGGAGAATCTCTCAAAGGCCAAATAGCCTGGGGAAAATCTCCACCTAAGTCACTTGGGGCACTCCAGCAACGAATCTTGCACGATCAGACGTCTTCTGGTAACATGGCAACATAAACAGCCAGGGGCACCTCCCTGCATTCTAAGAACATGGACATAGTCGAAAAGATACTACGCAGAGTCAAAGACCCGCTAGGTTGACACACCTAGGCAAAAATAAGGGCTTCCCGGCGAACCAAAAGGGTTCGGGCAAAATGAAGGGATGAAATGAAAAAATCTGTACACCCGGCAAGTCGAAAACCTGAAAAGGCGGCTTGGGCAAAAATGGGTATCCCGGTGGACTGAAAACCCGAAAGGGCGGTCCAGGCAAAAGTTAGGGATTAAAGCGTACGACTATGTCCTGACATCTTGTCATCTGCCTACCAGAAGAAGGTTTGTCCATCAACGACTATCAGCATCCCACAAAAGCATCTCCCCACAAGAAACAGGGGCAATGAAGAGTGGTCTAAGCAGTCTGACTGTCCTATCCTCCAAGGTATCAGGGTAGGTTCCGTTGAAAAACATAACCAATACAGTTCAATACCTCCCCAGGAGAGTCCAACCCAGCTTCCCCAGGAAAGTTGGAATCCATCTCCCCAAGCAGTAAACTCATCCCCAGACGATTCGGGAAGCTCATCCCCTAGCAGGGCACGAACGCGTCGTCCGGCTTGATTTAAAGAGTTATTTCCTTAACAGGATATAACTGGGTTATCCTCAGCCAAAAGCCAAGGAAAGGTCGTCGTCAACGTAGTTCTTTCCTATCCCCAGCGAAGTCCATCAATACTTCCAATACAGCAAGGTATCCTCAGCGAGTCATCCTCAACAAATCAGCAAAAGCATCTCCCCACAGAGTATTTCTTCCCAACATGATCACTAGAGTATTTTTCTCCCCGTAGAGTAATTCATTCGCCAAGTTTATTCCCCAACGGAGTTATCTTCTCCTACCGATATACTTGCAACTATTATCCCCAGCGGAGGCAAATCTATCCTTCAACATCAGCCCAGGAGTGACTTCCTGGCACCCGTCAAGGATTTATTTACTTAGACAAAAATACATTCATGAACATTACATCTTCATACATTATAGCATGCATATGCATCATACTACACGAATCTCATTAATCTTGAAGACATATAGTTCATGCATCATGATTTTGCATACAATTATGTTTTGCCTTTTCAGGAAAAAGATCAATACAAAAATGATTACTATCAACTATCGCATTTCCTTCTCGATATAGTTTCAGATGTAAGCCCAGCGATGGTGACGTTCTGACACTGCTTCCAGAATTCCTTCTAGATATAGTTTCAGATGTAAACCCAGCGATGGTGACGTTCTGATACTGCTTCCAGAATTCCTTCTCGATATAGTTTCAGATGTAAACCCAGCGATGGTGACGTTCTGACACTGCTTCCAGAATTCCTTCTCGATATAGTTTCAGATGTAAGCCCAGCGATGGTGACGTTCTGATACTGCTTCCAGAATTCCTTCTCGATATAGTTTCAGATGTAAACCCAGCGATGGTGACGTTCTGACACTGCTTCCAGAATTCCTTCCAGATATAGTTTCAGATGTAAACCCAGCGATGGTGACGTTCTGATACTGCTTCCAGAAGTCTTATTGATATTCTCCTCTCCGGCATGAGCGTGAGGTGATATTCTCTTATGGTCCCCTCTCCAACGGCGTGTGAGGTGGTAATTCCTTCTTCAGATGTTTCCCTCTCCGGCATGAGCGTGAGGTGATATTCTCTTATGGTCCCCTCTCCAACGGCGTGTGAGGTGGTAATTCCCTTTTTTTTAGATGTTTCCCTCTCCGGCATGAGCGTGAGGTGATATCTCCTTTCAGATTATAATTTCCTATAGTTCCCTCTCCGACGGTGAGTGAGGTGACTCCCTTTGAGATTATAATGTCCTTTGGTTCTCTTCCTGACACTACGAAGATGGTAATTCTCCCCAAGATTTTCTCAACGAGCGTTGTTGAGGTTAAAATCATTCAAGATTCTCTTACCATCCAGGCTAAGGCAGTAATCATCCCTGGTTCATTCATCAGCGTTTGAAGCTCCAGATTCAGCTCCTGTAACCAATCAGGACATATCTATATCAAGCATCTAAAATCAGCTCCTGCGACGTGTCAGGTACTCATTTTTCTGTTTGCAGGTATGCAGGTTCTCGCTAAGGAATCTCCTACGCGATCAACGTCCAGATGGCATCTATAAGCCCATCATCCTATCCAAGCAACATCCAAATGGCATCTATAAGCCCATTCCCTCATCACCATTGCTACTATGTGAGCGCAAATTTCTGGGCACTTTAGTGTTCAATCATCTTCTACCTTCGGATTACGAAAGGCACGTCAGCCAATCTGCATCCTCAGGTCTAAGAAGATTGAACAGGGGCAACTGTTGTACCCCAAAATTTGCCCTCCCATATTCATCAAGAATTGTCAAAGTCAAGGTCACAAAATTCCCCCAGGGTTGTGCAGCTCAACTGTCTCCTAGACAGTCAAAACTAGGGTTTGAGTTCTGGTCAAGCAAATGAACTTTTCAAAGGCCCAATCAAGTCTCATATGCTCACAAAGATGGTCAAGTGTCTTCATGTCAAGTTTCAAGGCATTCAGCTCAAAATTGCACAGTCAAAACCCTAAATTGCACTACAGTCAACTGTAGGGGCAAAATGGTCATTTGGCAGTCAAAAGTTCAAATTTTTGGTCAATATGTCATTTTGAAGCCACAAACATCATTTGATCAATGCTTGATCATGATTCTCAAAATTTGGCTCAGAAATCATCAAAGATGCAAAAGTTGCTATATTTGGACAGCTGAAAAAGTCAACTGAAATTGACCAGGGCATAATTTTCACATGGATTATCAGAAAAATTCCATCCAAAGCTCATTTTGAAGAGAAAGACATTTCCTACAATTCATCTTCATGTTCCAAGTCCAAGAAATGCTCTCACAAAAAGTTATCAATTTCAACATTATAGGTCATTTTCAAAAGTCAACAAAAAGTGACTTCAAGTCAAAGACCATAACTTGAGATTGGTAAATCAAAATGACATGGGACCAAAGGCATTGGTTAAAGGACTCAAAGACCTTTCCAAAATGTCCAAGAACATGTGAAAAGCTTAAAAATTGACCAAGTTATGCCTTGTGGAAGTTGGGAAATTTTTGGAAATTTTTGAAAGTCAACATTGATGCAAAAGGCCTAAAAATGCAAATGGGCCCATTTTTCTTCCAAATTTCTTCATGCCAAGCCTATGCACGACCACTAGGCCCAAAGGGAAGTATTCTCATATTTTTTAATTATTTATTTGAATTAATATTAATTTATATTCATTTAAATGATTTTAATTCATGAAAAATATAAACCTTAACCTAAAAAATCTTTTTATGCACATTATAACCTCAATATTTCGTGCTTAACTGATTAGGGCAAGTTGTGATAAGAATTGAGCATGATTGATACAAAAACTATGAGAAAAAGATTGGAAAAGATCTTGTGAAATCAAATCTTCAAAAATCATTAAAGCAATGGATTTTCTTCAATTTTCTTGACCTAACATGCTCCATATATGATCAGAACATAACCCTAATGAGGAGAAGACTAAAAAGCTGCGCATACACAAGCTTTGCCATTCTTGAAAATTCACAAAAAACTCAATACTGAATTCAAGGATATAGGACGATTCAAGCTTGGATCTTTGTTGCAATAGCTTCCTTGGACCATTCAGAACCTTTTCCAATCATTAACAACAGCAAAAACCTCAAGAATTGGTACACACGAGTCAAACTGAACCAAGAAATTTCTGAATTCGCATAGCATGATCCAAGCACGATTTTGCATTTTTTTTCATGTATTTATACTCATAATCATGTTTCTAAACTAACCATGTGATCTAATTGCGTTTATATGCTGTGTATTCAAAGTCACCATTGACGAATTTCTAGGGTTACAAGTTGTAATTTTAGGGCTTTTGACATGGAGTAAAATTAAGCTTCAAGACCAGGATAGCCATACTCAGCGTATTCCCATGAACAAGAAACATGTCTCGCGATGAATTTATGTCTCATGTATCTCTATTCGCTATTTTCCTGTAGGTCGCTTAAGGCCACGCATCCAAAACCGTGGCTAAAGGGTCTTATTTCAGAAGCAATGGAGAAGATGACGCGCTGGCAACCACTGAGTGGTTCATTCAAACCAGCGCGCGCTTTTTGAGACCATTAACCAATTTGCTTTTTTATTGTTTATTTGCTATTGTATATCAATTGAATGCAAGTGGCACAGATGGCAGGTACACGCAAGGACAATCCACTAGACCTGGGTTCGAACCCCAGGTCTTATAAGTCTTCATATTATTTTTTCAAAGACAATCCCATGCAGCTTCAGGACTGTGCACGTACCATGCGCCCTCTCATCTAAGCATACACCTGCCTGAGGGTCCCAGATCAAGGGCTAATATTGAAAGTCCACCATAAAGCCAGTCAACGCATTGCATGAGATTCAAAAAGGTCAACCAACGACCAGCTTATTGGGCCAGGCCTCTCCTATTGATACCTCCTTATTTGGGGCAGCACCCCACTCTGGTTCACTTTTCTTTTCTTTTTTTTTATTTAAATTATTGTATTATTTATTTATTTGTATTGTTTTAATAAATTAACTTATTTTTTCTATAAAAATATAAAAAACATAAAAATCAAAAATACAAGAAAGAACATAATATTTATTTTATCATAATTGTTTTCATAAATAAATTAGAGTGTAATTAGGTTTAGTTAATTTTAATTCCATAATAAAAATCCAACAAACTAGAATTAGGTTAATTAATTTTTTTATTCCTTTTAATATTTTTTCCCTTTTTTAGAATAATAATAATTACTTATTTATTTATTTTCCTATTTAAATTGTACATAATAAATTTTAGGTTTAATTTAGACTATATTTAAATCTTTCATAACAAATAAAAAAATATTAGAATTAGGGTTTGCCGTCTAATTTAATTTCAATTAACTTCTTTTTTTCATTAAATCTAAAAAAACACAAAAATATCATTCTCATTTAATTCTTTTTCATTTAATCATTTAAGTCTTAATTCTCATTAATTTTAATTACTCGCAAAAAGGGTCCAACGCCCGTCATTAACCATTAAATTGCGCATTTATTTTATTATTGCTTATTATAATTTTGTAAATATCCCAAAGCCATGTAATTTAATTTTCTCGCACTTTTATTTATTCGCTTTATTTATTTTCCGCTAAATCGGGTCCGGTTTAATTTTGGCGATGTGGACCCGCGCCTTTGTAATAGTCGTAGATTTATCTTTTCCGCACTCCTAACTGTTAATCAATCATGAAAGAATGAATGTCTAATAAAATCAAGCGTAGAACACAATGACATGACAAAAGACAAATATCAAATGAAACATGACACACGAATTGCACACACCACCCCTAGGGTACGCCTCATTGTTGCCTTGCCTCGAAAGGTGATCGTCGAGTAGAGGATGTCTTAGTAAGTCCTCATGATCCGGGAACCTGGCATGAGGGTAGCTTCTAAGGTGTCTTCCCATTGCTCTGGTGATCACCACGTCCCTAAAAACGAATTGACCCGAACACCTCCAACGGTGGTGCTACCTACCTCTCAATGGTGGGATGGCATTACTTTTAAGGACATTTACACAGACGAATTCCTTAGGGTAGGTAGGTTCTCAAGGATACTTGCTCTAAAACAAAAAGACTTTTCATACTGACACTTTTCAAAAGCTTTCAAAGTAAACTTTTCAAACACTCTGACGTACGAGTCGATCTGAAATTTTTCAAAGAAACTTTTAAACCCACATTGAAAAGCAAACAAGCATTTTTGAAAACACATTGAGCAAGTATCTAAGAGCCCATGGATAACCATGGATAGAAAGGGTGCTAACACCTTCCCTTTCTATAACCTACCTCCCGAACCGAGAGCAATCTCTTTAAGGAATTTTTCTGTGCTTTTGTCCTTTCCATTTGGAGAAAATAAAAGACGGTGGCGACTCTTGCTTCCGCGACATTTCGCGAACCAGCGTTAAACAGTCAGTTCCAGATCCACCGATCACAGTTACCAACATGATATTCTCGTCCGGGAATTCAAAGTTCATAGACTGGTAATCATCCACTGCTTGATGTGCCAAATGGTCTGCCAATACACTTCCCTTGATTACCTTTTGGGTCGTATACTGGATGTCATACTCAGTCAAGATCATCTGTCATCTTGCTATTCTTCCGGATAAGGCAGGCTTCTCGAAGATATACTTGATTAGATCCATCTTTGATATCAACAGAGTAGTGTGAGTCAACATATACTGTCTCAGCCGGCGAGTAGCCCATGCCAAAGCGCAGCAAGTTTTCTTAAGCAGTGAGTATCGGGTCTCACAGTCGGTAAACTTTTTACTAAGGTAATAAATAGCATACTCTTTTCATCCAGACTCGTCATGTTGACCCAGCACACACCCCATTGAGTTGTCGAGCACTGTCAAGTATAAGATCAGATGTCTCCCTTCAACTGGAGGCATCAGAATAGGTGGCTCTTGGAGATACTCTTTGATCCTTTCGAACGCGGCCTGGCATTCATCGTTCCAATGTACTACTTGATCTTTCTTTAGCAGCTTAAAGATTGGCTCACAAGTAGAAGTCAAGTGTGAGATGAATCGGGCAATGTAGTTTAGTCGTCCCAGGAAGCCTCCGACTTCTTTCTCTGTTTTGGGAGCTGACATTTCTTGTATGGCCTTCACCTTTGCAGGATCTACTTGAATACCTTTGTCGCTTACGACGAAACCCAGCAGTTTACCAGATCTCACCTCGAAGGTGCATTTGTTCGGGTTTAACCTCAGCTTGTACAACTTCAACCTGTCAAACAGCTTCTGCAGATAGTCCAGGTGTTCCTCCTTAGTTTGATATCTTGCAATCATATCATCGACGTATACCTCTATCTCATGATGGATCATGTCATGAAACAAAGAAACCATGGCACGCTGATACGTTGCCCCAACATTTTTCAATCCAAAAGGCATGACCTTGTAGCAAAAGGTACCCCATTGAGTAACAAAGGTTGTCTTCTCCATGTCTTCGGGAGCCATCTTAATCTGATTATAACCGGATAAGCCATCCATGAAGGAGAAGACCTTGTGCTGAGCGGTGTTGTCAACCAGAACGTCGATATGAGGTAGAGGGAAGTCATCCTTGGGGCTTGCCCTATTCATATCCCTGTAGTCAACACACATTCCGACCTTACCATCCTTCTTCGACACAGGAACCACGTTGGCCACCCACCGAGGGTAAGAAGTAACTGCTAGAAAACCGGCGTCAAACTGTTTCATAACTTCAGCCTTGATTTTCTCAGACATCTCTGGGTGCATTCGGCGAACTTTCTGTTTTACTGGAGGACATTCTTCCTTGGTGGGTAGGCAATGAACCACAATATCAGTATCCAAACCAGGCATATCTTCGTAAGACCAGGCAAAGATCTCAACATAGTCATGCAGCATTTGAATCAACCATTGCTTCATACTAGCTTCCAGATTTGCACCGATCTTGACCTCTTTCTTATCTGTCTCGGTACCTAGATTCACTGTTTCCACTGGCTCTTCATGTGGCTGAATAGCCCTCTCCTCTTGAGTAACAGTCTTGCAAGTTCACCAGGCACTTCGCAATCATCTTCACCTTCGTCTTTGGCTAAGTTGGTCGGATTTTCGAAGTCATAACTGGCAGTAGCAGAGTCGTTACCAGTGAGATCCAGAGTGGATGTAGACCTGTATATGTGAGTGTGTGTAAAATAGCTGTTTTGCAATATATAATAAAGAAAAACAAGGAGTGCAAAATTTGAAATGAAAGAAACGTCCAATGCTTTTATTAATGATATATGAAAATGACACACATAAAGCCCTCACAAATGAAGCCACAGTGCCCCGGGTAAGACACCGGGCCATAAAGTTTAAAACATTGTTTGTTACAAATTCAAAACAAAAAGTTTCATTACTGGGTAACGAAAGTAATAGGGATGAAGTCCTTTGCTATCCAGTTTCTTGGTCCACCGTCGGTCGTAGGATAGATCCAACTGTCGAACTCAGACTCTTCAACATCGTCTTCAATGGCATTCACCCCCGATTTGCTGATGAACACGGGAAGTCTTCCGATCCGTGCATTCCGAACAACCCTTTGAGCTTCTGCAGTGAAACCCAAACCAAACTTGTTTGTCTTCTGTGTAAAATCAGGGAGTCATCCCCAATTTGCACACCCACCTTTCTCAATAACAGCCCGGGCATCCTTGAGGGAAGCCATCTTCATAGGAGAATCTTCAACAACAGTCTCAGCTGATGCCAATGTATGGGGAACCTCTTCAAAATGCTGAAATGGGGTCTCAATGAACTCCCCATCCATCTCTACATATCGGAAAGAGTTGAGGTGGCTCACCATGTACTCTTCCTCTCCTTGCACTGTTACAATATTCCCTTTGACCGGGTACTTAAGCTTCTGGTGGAGTGTTGAGGTTACAGCCCCATCTTTGTGGATCCATGGACGACCCAACAAACAAGAATAAGATGGCCGAATGTCCATCACATAGAATGTAGAGTTGAAGACCTGAGAACCAACCTTAATCGGAATATCAACTTCTCCATGCACCATCCTCTTAGACCCATCAAAGGCCCTAACAACAATGTTGCTTGGTTTCAACTCTAACCCTTCATAGTCCAACCGGTCTAGAGCTTTCTTAGGCAGGACGTTCAATGAGGAACCAGTATCCACTAATACATGAGCAAGAGTAGTGCCCCTGCATTCAATGGAGACATGCAGGGCATCATTGTGATTCTTTCCTTTAGCAGTCAAGTTGGCGTTAGAGAAACCCAACCCATTATAAGCAGTCAAATTGGCCATGCAATTTATAAACTGATTAGCTGATGTCTCTTGTGGTACGTGGGCAGTCTTCAAGAAGGTAATCAGAGCCTTGGCATGGGCTTCTGAGCATAGCAATAGTGACAACATAGAAATCTTGGACGGGGTTTGCCCCAGCTGTTTAACTACATTGTAGTCACTATTTTTAATGATTTTCATAATCTCTTCCATCTCTTGTTTAGAAGCTTCAACAATAATCGTCTTCGGTGCCTCCGTCTGGGTAGGCTCACTGGTGGTCCCTTTGCCCCGAGCATTAGATGACTCGGCGACAGGGGTAAGAATAGGAACTTGAACAGGAATAGTAGCAGGTACACTGCCAGGTGTAATAACAACAGGTCTTCGGGCAGTTGGTGGAGAGATATCAGGTGATAAAAGTCTTCCGATATGGGTGACTTTAGCAGGTCCAACAATATTGCTGATGTCAGTATCAGCATCCAACTCTTGTTTAACTCCATGAAAATAAACACCGGCCCCGTAATGCCAAGGGGTGCTTTATCATAGGTGTAGGGGATAGGCCCAGGAACAGTGATGATCACAGGTGCGATTCTTGGAACAAATGTAATTCTAACAGGCTTCCTCGAGGGAGCCTTGGAAGAATTGTCGAAAATGGTAATGATGGCAACTTCTTCAGTATGGACTACAGGAACAACAGTCTTCTCAAACAAAATCTCTTTACTATCCATCAGGCGTTGGACACCTGATTTCAAAAGTGGGCAACCCGTTGGTAGGGTAGAACACAAATGGCAACCTTCGTCACAACTCGGAAATAAACCGGCTAGCAAAAGGTTCTTCTTCACAATCATCAAAGGGGTAACAATGTCATTCACAGAAACCGCAAACGAGTCTTCATCTATAGCATTCACTCCATGCTTGGGCATAGGAGCAGTCACAACATTAGGTCTTTCGGGCGCCTCGAACTCAATCTCCCTAGCATCAATTAAGTCTTGTACCTTGTTCTTCAAATACCAACAATCATCTGTATTATGCCCTGAGCTATCAGAATGATAAGCACATCGAGCATTAGGGTTATACTTCGTTGATGTAGTGTTAGAATTCTTCGGGGCCTCCCTTGGAATCACCAGATTGGTTTTCAACAACTGTGGCAGAATCTGAGATAGAGTCATGCTGAGACGGGTGAATTGCCTTTGAGGTCTCTCGTCCTTTTGTTGATTGTTGTGCTGAGGAGCACCAGCAGGTTTTGAAATTACAACCTCATTAATAGCTTGGCGGCGTTCAGGTCTACTCTGGCTTCTCGAACTGTAGACAGCACTGGACTCTTTCTTAAAAGGCTTCTTCTCGGTGCTCGATGAAGCACCCTTCTGTATCTTACCAGCCTTAATACCAGCCTCAATCCTCTCATCGGTCATAATTAGCTCTGTAAACCAAGATGAAGAGCTTCCAATCAGATGATTGAAAAATGGACCAGACAAGGTCCCCAGAAACATATCCACAAGCTCCCGATCAGCCATGGGTGGTTGCACTCTTCCGGCGAGGTCCCTTCACTTCTGAGCATAATCTTTGAAACCTTCGCCCGTTCCCATTGACATACCCTAGAGTTGGGTACGCGTGGGAGCAAGGTCGGAATTGTACTGGTACTGCCTGTAGAAAGCAGTAGCCAAATCCTCCCAACTACAGATACTGGCTCTGTCCAACTGGTAAAACCACTCAAGCTGAGTCCCTGAGAGACTATCTTGAAAGAAGTGGATCCATAGGTTCTTATCAGCGGTGTATGACTGAATCTTCCTTACATATAACCGGAGGTGCAGCTTCGGACAAGAAACTCCGTCATACTTAGCAAAAGCTGGTGCCTTGAATTTGTGGGGAATCACCACCCCAGATGATAGACCTAGATCACCAAAGTCCAGACCAGGCACCTTCTTAATTTCCATAGCACTCAAACGGTCTTCTAGTTATTTGTATCTATCCTCAGCAGGAGGATACTGGTCTTCGTCGAAGTCCGTCTCATTGTCTGAGACCACAAGGCTAGGAGCCCTCCTTTCTTCCTGACTATCTTTCCCTCCAGATGAGGTGGTCATATCAAATTCATTCTGTAGCCTGTTTCTAAACCTAGGACCTGTGTTAAATAGGATTGTCCTCTTCTTCTTCTTCTCTTTCAGAATCAGGGTCTTCAGATCTTGCTGACCCTTAGCTAGATTCATGAACAACTCTTGGAATTGGGCATTCTGGGCCTGGAGGGCCTTGACGGCTTGCTCAGTTGAAGGTTCAGCAGATATGGTGAGTGCTGAAATAAACAGCGAAGAAGATAAGAGACCTGTAATGGGTACCTGTTATGGAGTGCATGGGATGAAATGCGTATGCCATGATTTCAAAGACAATCGAGAGATTCAAAATTTGTAAACCAAAAAGGAAACACACTTTTATTAAGTAAACTTCGAAATTCAAATTGTTCAACAAATTGCCCTTAAGGCGTTACAAGAATGGAAATACTGAAAAGTAAATAAAAACTGGAAAAGAAACAATCAAAGGTCAATCAGTGCTCCCATGGTCTCTTTTTGTCGGTGCGGACATAATCATTGAGAATCCATTCGTTCTCCAGCTGCCTAGTCAACTTCTGGATCTTCTGCTCTTACTCGTTAAATTTCTCTCGGTAAGCATCCCGTTCTTCCCTCAGTTGCATCCAAGACCTTTTCAGTGCCCCGATGTCAGTGGGCATGTAAGGATGGAGGATGGTAGGAAGAACCCCCTCTTCATTAGCAACTTCAACAATGATAGGCCGAACGGCTTCATATGGCATACCCAACTTTTAGGCACAGATACGGACCCATCTGAGGTATGGCTCCATCGGAAGAGAAGTCTTTGGGCCCAGCTCGTGTGGATCAGATTTGTGAACTCTATCCCAAGCCCTTATGAATCTGCGGAGTTGCTCGTCGCTATCCCCTTGAAAATCAAAGATGATACTAGGCATTAGCAGCTCATGAGGTCCTTCCCTTCTGGCTCTCCCAAACTGACGTAAGGCCAAGCACGGATTATAGGAAATTCCTCCGTGGGTTCCTATCAGTGGAACATTGGGGTACTCCCCACACCGATCAATAATAGCCACCTCATCCATACCCTTGAGAGTCCAAATGATGTCATTATGAGAGAGAGAGATAACCCTATAAGCCCAACCCATGCCTTCTTTGTTCTTCAGCACTGATTTGGGGAGGTGCGAAATAAACCACCTCGCCAATAACGGAGCACAGCACATCAAGGTTCCCCGCTTTTGGGCAGTACGAGCATAAAGCTGATGAAGAATGTTACCCAAGAGAGTGGGTACAGGATTACGAGAGATGAAGATTTTCACTGCATTCACATCAGCAAAGGAATTAGAGTTCGGAAACAATACCAAGCCGTATATCAGAAGAGCCAGAATATCTTCGAACGCCTTGAAGTCTAGACTATCCCAAAAATAATTAGCCTTACCAACTGTGATCGGTGGATCTGGAACTGACTGTTTAACGCTGGTTCGCGAAATATCGCGGAAGCAAGAGTCGCCACCGTCTTTTATTTTCTCCAAATGGAAAGGACAAAAGCACAGAAAAATTCCTTAAAGAGATTGCTCTCGGTTCGAGAGGTAGGTTATAGAAAGGGAAGGTGTTAGCACCCTTTCTATCCATGGTTATCCATGGGCTCTTAGATACTTGCTCATTTGTGTTTTCAAAAATGGTTTGTTTGCTTTTCAATGTGGGTTTTAAAAAAGTTTCTTTGAAAATTCCAGTTCGACTCTTGTATCGGTCCTCAAGAGTGTTTGAAAAATTGCTTTCGAAAGCTTTTTGAATATGTGTTGGTGTGAAAAGTATTTTTGATTTGTTTTGAAGTTAGAGCAAGTATCTACGAGAACCTACCTACCCTAAGGAATTCGTCTGTGTAAATGTCCTTTAAAGTAGTGCCATCCCACCATTGAGAGGTAGGTAGCACCACCGTTGGAGATGTTCGGGTCAATTCGAGGTTCGGGACATGGTGATCACCAGAGCAATGGGAAGACACCTTAGAAGCTACCCTCATGCCAGGTTCCCGGATCATGAGGACTTACTAAGACATCCTCTACTCGATGATCACCTTTCGAGGCAAGGCAACAGTGAGGCGTACCCTAGGGGTGGTGTGTGATTTGTGTGTCAGATTCAGATATTTTATCTTGTCATGTTGTTAGTGATCTATGCACTTGTTTTTATTTTTGTCCATTCATTCTTGCATGCCATTATTTAACAGTTAAAATATCGCGAGAAATAAAAGTTCTAAAGCTATTACAAAAGTCGCGGGTCCACATCGCCAAAATTTCCAGAACCCGATTTGACAGAAAATAAATAAAGAAGTAAAGTAAAAGTGCGAGAAATATAAATGTTACATAGCTTTGGGAGAGATACATAAATATTTACAAGAAAAAGAAATAAATATGTGAATCGGAATAAAATTAGAAACGAGGGCGTTGGACCCTTTTTGATGAAATTAAATTATTAGCGAATTAATTAAATTAAAGAAAAAGAAATTATTTTTTTGGTTTTTTTTTGTATTTTATGATTTTAATGAGATTAATTAAAATTCTAACCCTAATTCTAATTGTTTTTTTAGTTTATTAAGAAAGTATTAAAGTTTAAACCTAAATATTAACCTAATTATTTACATGCAATTTAATTACAAAAATAAATAATAGGAAATATTTAATTATTAGTGAAGAAAAAGAAAAAAAAGATAAAAATTATTACAAACCCTAATTCTACCGAATTTTAAATTGATTAAGGAAAATATTACAATTAAACCTAATTTAATAACTAAAATTAATGAATAATATTTAATTACAAAAATACTAGTTAAATAAAAATATTTATTATTTTTTTATCTTTTCTGATTTTTTGGTGTTTTTTATATATTATGGAAATAATAATTTAAAAGAAATTAATTAAAATAAAGAAAAGAAAAATATGAAAGAAAAGTAAAAGAAACAAACTAGTGGGGGTGTTGTCCCCAAATGGAGGGTTTATGCTTAGCAATTTGGGCCCAAGCATCTTTGGCCTCGTTGACTTCTATGCCAGCATGCAACGTTTTTGACTCATGTCCATGATATGCTTCCAACGACAGCCCTTGGATTGATCTCATCATGTGCGTGAAAGGCTTGATTTTGAGGACGTATGGTACACCTTAGCGCTGAAACGGCATATGAACGTTATATGAAAAATAATATGAAAGGGGGTAGGGACCTGGGGCTCGAACCCAGGTCCTGATGATTACCAACCAAACGCTTTACCAACCGCTCCACTTTACTTCTCTGTATATTAAATAAACAATAAACATAATAAAGTAAAAACAAACGTTAGTGCGTTTTTCGCGCGAGATTTCAAACAATCCAATCCTTGATGGCCACCTCATCTTCTTCTTCTACGTTCCCTGAAACACAAAACCATAAGCAACGGTTTTTGAACCGTTCCAAAATATACCATTCCAGAAAATAGCGATTAGGAATCCTTGCATTAGAAATTAGGCGCGACGGTCGTTTTGTTTTCGTCTAAGAGCGCTGAGTTGAATGGCCTAGGTCCCATGTGCCAATTGTTCCTTAATTAAAAAACCCTAATTCAAGGTCCTGGAAACCCTAGCGCGCATTCATGGTGAAATCCTCAAGGGTGCACAAAAACACAATTAAACCATACAGTTAGCATTAGAATCAAACAATGAATATGAATCAAATGTTAAAAAGTGCCAAAAACGCATGATTCATGATGTACGAATGCAAGAAATTTTCTGTACAGGGCATCATCGTTCTCACATTTCTTGAGGTTAGGATGGATGGTTCTTATTTGGAAACCTTTCTTGAAGCCCCAGGAAGGTGATGGAACAACTATTTGGCCTTGAATCGTCCTAGAACTTGGTTTTCAGATTTGAGTTTTTTTAGGAAAAAGTGTGAGTTTTCTTATGGCTCTTCTGCGCAGCTTCTAGGTAATGGGCATGAGGGTTTGCTTGCATATATGTATATGAGTGATTAGGTTAAGAATTTGATCAAAAGAAATCCATGAATTGATGAAACAAATATTTGATTTTTATGGCATTAGCTTTCAAATCTTTTTCATGCAAACTTCTACCAAATCATGACCAATTAGCAAGATTCTTTCCAAATATGATTATACACAATATCTTGAACATTTTGGAAAGGTCTTTGAGTCCTCTAACCAATGTCTTTGGTCCCATGTCATTTTGATTTACCAATCTCAAGTTATGGCCTTTGACTTAAAGTCCCTTTTTGTTGACTTTTGAAAATGACCTATAATGTTGAAATTGATAACTTTTTGTGAGAGCATTTATTGGACTTGAAGTATGAAGAGGAGTTGTAGGAAATGTCTTTATCTTCAAAATGATCTTTGGATGGAATTTTTCTGATAATCCATGTGGAAGTTATGCCCTGGTCAATTTACAGTTGACTTTTTCAGCTGTCCAAATATGGAAACTTTTGCATCTTGATGATTTTTGAGCCAAACTTTGAGAATCATGATCAAGCATTGATCAAATGATGTTTGTGGCTTCAAAATGAGATGTTGACCAAAAATTTGAACTTTTTACTGTCAAATGACCATTTTGCCCCTACAGTTGACTGTAGTGCAATTAGGGTTTTTGATTGTGCAATTTTGTGCTGTAAGTCTTGAAACTTTGTATGAGGATGTTTGACCATGTTTATAGGCATGTGGGACTGGATTGGACCCTTGGAAACTTCATTTACTTTGTCAGAACCAAAACCCTAATTTTGATTGTTTAGGAGGCCCTTAAACTGTGCAACCCTTGAGGAATTTTGAAGCATGCTTTTGACAAATCTTGAAGAATATGGGAGGGCAAATTTTGGGGGTACAACAGTTGCCCCTGTTCAATCTTCTTAGACCTGAGGATGCAGATTGGCTGACGTGCCTTTCGTAATCCGAGGGTGGAAGATGATTGAACACTAGAGTACCCAGAAATTTGCGCTCACATAGTAGCAGTGTGATGGTGGAATGGGCTTATAGATGCCATTTAGAGATTGATGGATAGGATGATAGGCTTATAGATGCCATGCTAAGAGATGATGGAAGGTGGATGGGCTTATAGATGCCATTTGGATGTCAATCGCGTAAGAGATTCCTTAGCGAGAACCTGCGTACCTGCAAAAGAAAGATGAGTACCTGGCATGTTGCCGGGGTGGTCTTTAAACTCTTGTGTAGATGTGTCCTGACTGGTTACAGGAGCTGAATCTGGAGCTTCAAACGGTGATGAATGAACCAGGGATGGTTACTACCTCAACAGGAACGGTGAGAGAATCTTGGTGGGAATTACCATCTCCGCAGGATCGGGGAGAGAACCATAGGCGACTACAACCTCAACAGCAAACATTGAGAGAATCTTGGATAAATTCACTTCAACAGCAATCATTGAGCGAATCTTGGGATTACCACCTCCGTAGGATCGGGGAGAGAACCATAGGCGACTACAACCTCAATAGCAAACATTGAGAGAATCTTGGATAACTTCACTTCAACAGCAATCATTGAGCGAATCTTGGGATTACCACCTCCACAGGATCGGGGAGAGAACCATAGGCGACTACAACCTCAACAGCAAACATTGAGAGAATCTTGGATAACTTCACTTCAACAGCAATCATTGAGCGAATCTTGGGATTACCACCTCCGCAGGATCGGGGAGAGAACCATAGGCGACTACAACCTCAACAGCAATCATTGAGAGAGTCTTGGTGGGAATTACCATCTCCGCAGTATCGGGGAGAGAACCATAGGCGATTACAACCTCAATAGCAATCATTGAGAAAACCTTGGATGGAATTATCATCTCCGCAGTATCGGGGAGAGAACCATAGACGATTACAACTCAATAGCAATTATTGGGAAAACCTTGGATGGAATTATCATCTCCGCAGTATCGGGGAGAGAACCATAGGCGATTACAACCTCAATAGCAATTATTGGGAAAACCTTGGATGGAATTATCATCTCCGCAGTATCGGGGAGAGAACCATAGGCGATTACAACCTCAATAGCAATTATTGGGAAAACCTTGGATGGAATTATCATCTCCGCAGTATCGGGGAGAGAACCATAGGCGATTACAATCTCAATAGCAATCATTGAGAAAACCTTGAATGGAATTATCATCTCCGCAGTATCGGGGAGAGAACCATAGGCGATTACAATCTCAATAGCAATCATTGAGAAAACCTTGAATGGAATTATCATCTCCGCAGTATCGGGGAGAGAACCATAGGCGATTACAATCTCAATAGCAATCATTGAGAAAACCTTGGATAACTTCTACTGAGTCTTCATCAGAAAAATCTGTTTGGGGTCGATTTAACTGGACTAGAGAAGGCCTTGGACTGGATAAGAAACAGAGAATTTTAGGGTCGATTAACTGAACCGGTCTAGGTCTTGGAATGTCTTCAACTGGGTCTTTATCAGAAAAATCTGTTTGGGGTCGATTTAACTGGACCAGAGAAGGCCTTGGACTGGATAAGAAATCTTTGGAGTCGATTTAACTAAACCGGTCTAGGTCTTGAAATATGATTGAGAATTTAACTGAATCTTTTCCTGAAAGGTAAAGGTCAGTCATATGCAATGCCTGATATGAATCAAGCAATGATGTTCTCAACATAAATGAGATTTGTAAGATATGATGCATCTATGCATGCTATAATGATGTATGGAAATGCGATGTTTATGAATGTATTTTTTGTCTTAGGAAAATAAATCCTTGACGGGTGCCGGGAAGTCACTCCTGGGCTGATGTTGAAGAGTGGATTTTGCTTCCGCTGGGGATGATAGTTGCAAGAATACCGGTAGGAGAAGATAACTCCGTTGGGGAATAAACTTGGCGAATGGATTAACTCTGCAGGGAGGAAAGTACTCTAACGATCTTGCTGGGAAGCAATACTCTATGGGGAGAGAGATACTTTGTTGGAGTGTTGATAATAACTTGCTGGGGATACCCTTGTTGTGTTGGAAGTGTTAATAGACTTCGCTAGGGATAAGAAGACTTCGTCGAGAACGATCTTTCCGTGGCTTTTGGCTGAGGATAACCCAGTTATATCCTGGTAAGGAAATAACTCTTTAAATAAAGCCGGGAGACGCGTTTGTGCTCTGCGAGAATAAGCTTCCAGAATCTAATGGGGATAAGCTTACTGCTTGGGGAGATGGATTCCAACTTTCCTGGGGGAACTGGATTGGACTCTCCTGGGGAGGTTTTGAACTTTATTGGAGAAGTAACTCCACTGAATGTTTGATATACCGCCGGGGAACAATCTTTAGACCAAGACTGCCGGGGATGCTTGTTAGGAATGTATGTATACTGCTGGGGAATGCTGAGATCTGCGGGAGGATACCCAACTTCCTTAAGGCTTGATAATAGCTTCACTTGAGGAGAGTGTACTGACTTGCTGGCTCACTCTCTGGGGAATTAAGATATACTGGTTATGTTCTTCAGCTGAACCTACCTTGGTACTTTGGAGGACAGAACAATTAGATTGTTTTAGACAACTCTTTATTGCCCCTGTTTCAGTGGGAGAGGAAGACCTATGAGGTGCTGATAGTTGTTGATGGACAAACCTTCTTCTGGTAGACAGGTGACAAGATGATAGGACATAGTCGTACGCTTTGATCCCTAACTTTTGCCTGGACCACCCTTTCGGGTTTTCGGTCCACCGGGATACCCATTTTTGCCCAAGACGCCTTTTCAGGTTTTCGACTTGCCGGGTGTACAGATTTTTTCATTTCATCCCTTCATTTTGCCCGAACCCTTTTGGTTCGCCGGGAAGCCCTTATTTTTGCCTAGGTGTGTCAACCTAGCGGGTCTTTGATTATGCGTAGTATTTTTCGACTATGTTCGTTCTCAGAAAGTAGGGAGTTGCCCCTGTTAGAAGTGTTTTTCCACGCCACCAGAAGATGTTTGATCAGGCAAGATTCGTCGTTGGAATGCCCCAAGTGACTCAGGCGGAGATTTGCCCCAGGCTATTTGGCCTTTTGAAAGATTCTCCGAATCTTGACTGAATTGCCCCAGATAATAGATAATAGTCATGTCTCTTGATTGGAGGTGCTTTGTTCACTAGGCTTTCATCGTGCGAATTTCTATGTTGTTCAAACAAAAAGTCATATGCAAACAAAGTTATGTTAAAAATGCAAAGCCTATGTCCGTCTTGAAGATTTTGAAAATGCATTCTTTTTTTCATAAAACAAATGAATGTTTGTAAAACGTGGTGTCAACTCCTTCTTTATAGTAAGCCTTAAGGAGTCAGGATACCTTTTGTAACAGTATGCTTTCGAACTAACCCATGCTTCAGCTAGGACTTTTAAGGGTTATAACGTGGCCTGGTTCATGGTTTAAGAAACAAAGGATAAAGGCTCAAATTTTATTTGTACCCACCCGCTCTTCGTGATATTCTCCAAACCTAAACTCAGTTGATCGTGCGTTAGACCTTGTTTGAGTCTTTGCTCTGATTTTCCGGTGATGATTCGGATGTTGATAACTTATTTTGAATAGGCAGTCATTCCTTTCTTGTTGAGGGTTGGTAAGACCTCTTTCTTTTCTTGATTTTATTATCCCTAAATTTTGCCTGAACTGTTTCTTTCGTGATTACAGTCAGCGGGATGCCCCAGTTTTATAAGTCTCCTTCATAGGTTTTGACTTATTGGGTTTTCATTTTTGAGATATAATGACTGCCTTTATTTATTGATTATTCGGAACCATCACTGTCTTTCTTTGTTTTGTAAGGATCTCCTTGGTGCCATTCGTTATGCACCTGGATCAACTGAGAGAACTACCCTGCCCCAGGTTATGATTAAGGGTTTTAAATTTCGAAAAGAAAAACTCCTACTTCTTGGCTCAGAGGGGTTGACGAGGGATTATCATCCTTATAACTCCAGTGTTTAGGAATTGAAACAATGCCTGTACCTCATCAGCGGGGTCTGTTCAAAAGCATGCTGTAGATTATGGTATCGTTTTCGTCATCCTCCCTCAAGAGGCTTAGAATTATTAATCGAGCGTTGATCATCAGAAAAAATATGAAAATAATTTGCATATAGTGAATACGAATATATTGCTTCAAAACAGACATATGCGATGCATTAATGGAATAACAACGTTTAACATGAATAAATGTTTGAACAAAAGAAAATTAAAACTTGAAAAATTCTAATGAACAAAAGTCTTTTCATCTCAGGGCTTGTCACTTCAAGTGGTGAGCCTTGGAGGGGTGATAGAAGAACTCAGCCGGACCATCCTGTGTGAACTCTAAGGCTCCTTCATCAATCAGGTCCTGGATCTTGTTTTTCAAAGCCCAACACTCGTTTGTATCATGTCCTGGACAGGCAGAGTGGTAGGCACACCTTTTATTGGGATCATAGACAGGAGATGCTGTGTTCTGGTTCCGGGGATGAGCCCTTAATGTGATCAGGTTCAATCTTAACAGCCATTGTAAAGCTTGGAACAACGACATGTTGAGCTGGGTGAATTGCCTCCTGGGCTTGTCTGGCTGAAGCTGGTGAGGTTGATGTTGAATTTGTGGCGCTGAAGCCATTTGAGGAGCTCTCCCCTTATCTCCTTGTCTCAAGGATGATTGAACAATGACTGGCTTTTTACCCTTAGACGTTTGCCCCAGTTGGTTACCCTGAAGCAATTGGTTGATGAGCGCTCCTAGCTCTTCTTGTCTTTGAGCTAACCCTTGAATGGCAGTCCCCTGCCCCAGCATCTGGATTTTCAATGCATCCACCTCAGCTTGCAGGTGTTTCAGCCTTTCATCCTCAGCACTGTTCTTGACAAAAGTCCCCATGAGAAGTGTCCTTAGCTCCTCCTGCCCCTTGGATAGATTCAGGAGGATTTCCCCAAACTGAGTCTCTTGAGCCAGAAGGTCCTGGTTATCTTGTTGGGAAGCCATTGCTGAAATAAACAGCGAGAAGGGTAAGTGACCTGCAACAAGGATACCTGCTATGCAATGATGTGTATGATATGCATGCAATGTTTTCAAGGATCTCACGGGATAAACAAGAAAATTTGTTAGAATTTGGGTCCGGTAACTTGATTGAAGGAACTGCATATTATGGAGAGTCCTTCTTCAAAGGGTCAAAGGCTCACCATATCCAGTGGGTCATAGCCCCTGACTTTAGTCATCATGTCTGGTTTTGATTTTCAGACAAGCTTGGTTAAGGGAACCTTCTTCAAGAGTCAGAGCTCACCATATCAAGTGGGTCATAGCCTCTGACTTTAGTCATCATGTCTGGTTTTGATTTCCAAACAACCTTGGTTAGGGGAACCTTCTCCAGGAGTCAAAGCTCACCATATCTAGTGGGTCATAGCCCCTGACAACCTTGGCTAAAGGAAAATAAATCCTCTTTGCCCCTTGCTAGACGTTTGATTCATCATGACCTGCATCACAAGCCCTTGAGATCCTTGAAATGGGTTAGGATGTATGCAATGGTATGATGTCATGATGCATGGGGTAATATGAATAAACCCTGTTATGAGCCCTTATTAAGGACTATTAACAGAAACCTGCAAGAAACTTAATAAACCCTGTCATGAATCCCAATTAAGGACTATAAACGAAACCTGCAAGAAACTCGGTAGACCTTGTTATGAGTCCTAATTAAGGACTACAAACAAAACCTGCAAGAAGCTCAAGTGTCAGACAACAAGCATGCAAATAGTCAAGTACGAAGGCACACAAGTCACACAAGAGAAACCCTTAGAGTTTAGGCCAGCATGGGGTCTGGGTATTACCCTCTTGAAGTTGGTGGGCTCAACCTGTCCTATTAGAAGTAACCGGGTTCTAAGGGTCCCAATATCACTGGATTCATTTCATTGTTCATCGTTTCGATTTAGCCACTGAACTGGTGACCGAAATATTCCAGGAACGCAACCCTCAATTGAGTGTAGTATCGAGTATCAACCAACCTCGGACTGCACCAAAGTCAGTTATCTCACTACCCTAAAGAGGCCAAGATAGTTCAATTAAGGTTCCTAAGGTCTGTTGATGCATCACAACACCACGCGGAGGCCCCGTACTCTCCTTGACTGAACTCAAGGGTTACCGGTACACGCCAAAGTGCCACATCAATGTAGAAGACTGTTTCAACCATGTCGGTATACCTCGCACAGTTCCCTCACAGCCTTGTTGCTACTTTCTAAGAAGGTGTCCCCAGATCCGGGTTAGGATCTATAGAACTCCCAAGACATTCCCACAATTTAAAGCAAACAAGGAAAGCAATTGAAAACACAGTTATGAACTAACCCTAAGGTACACCTCACTTTAAGTTAAGTCCCCAGCAGAGTCGCCAGTTCTGTGATCGGTGGATCTGGAACTGACTGTTTAACGCTGGTTCGCGAAATGTCGCGGAAGCAAGAGTCGCCACCGTCTTTTATTTTCTCCAAATGGAAAGGACAAAAGCACAGAAAAATTCCTTAAAGAGATTGCCCTCGGTTCGGGAGGTAGGTTATAGAAAGGGAAGGTGTTAGCACCCTTTCTATCCATGGTTATCCATGGGCTCTTAGATACTTGCTCATTTGTGTTTTCAAAAATGGTTTGTTTGCTTTTCAATGTGGGTTTTAAAAAAGTTTCTTTGAAAATTCCAGTTCGACTCTTGTATCGGTCCTCAAGAGTGTTTGAAAAATTGCTTTCGAAAGCTTTTTGAAAATGTGTTGGTGTGAAAAGTATTTTTGATTTGTTTTGAAGTTAGAGCAAGTATCTACGAGAACCTACCTACCCTAAGGAATTCGTCTGTGTAAATGTCCTTTAAAGTAGTGCCATCCCACCATTGAGAGGTAGGTAGCACCACCGTTGGAGATGTTCGGGTCAATTCGAGGTTCGGGACATGGTGATCACCAGAGCAATGGGAAGACACCTTAGAAACTACCCTCATGCCAGGTTCCCGGATCATGAGGACTTACTAAGACATCCTCTACTCGACGATCACCTTTCGAGGCAAGGCAACAGTGAGGCGTACCCTAGGGGTGGTGTGTGATTTGTGTGTCAGATTCAAATATTTTATCTTGTCATGTTGTTAGTGATCTATGCGCTTGTTTTTATTTTTGTCCATTCATTCTTGCATGCCATTATTTAACAGTTAAAATATCGCGAGAAATAAAAGTTCTAAAGCTATTACAAAAGACGCGGGTCCACATCGCCAAAATTTCCAGAACCCGATTTGACAGAAAATAAATAAAGAAGTAAAGTAAAAGTGCGAGAAATATAAATGTTACATAGCTTTGGGAGAGATACATAAATATTTACAAGAAAAAGAAATAAATATGCGAATCGGAATAAAATTAGAAACGAGGGCGTTGGACCCTTTTTGATGAAATTAAATTATTAGCGAATTAATTAAATTAAAGAAAAAGAAATTATTTTTTTGGTTTTTTTTTGTATTTTATGATTTTAATGAGATTAATTAAAATGCTAACCCTAATTCTAATTGTTTTTTTAGTTTATTAAGAAAGTATTAAAGTTTAAACCTAAATATTAACCTAATTATTTACATGCAATTTAATTACAAAAATAAATAATAGGAAATATTTAATTATTAGTGAAGAAAAAGAAAAAAAAAAGATAAAAATTGTTACAAACCCTAGATCTACCGAATTTTAAATTGATTAAGGAAAATATTACAATTAAACCTAATTTAATAACTAAAATTAATGAATAATATTTAATTACAAAAATACTAGTTAAATAAAAATATTTATTATTTTTTTATCTTTTCTGATTTTTTGGTGTTTTTTATATATTATGGAAATAATAATTTAAAAGAAATTAATTAAAATAAAGAAAAGAAAAATATGAAAGAAAAGTAAAAGAAACAAACTAGAGGGGGGTGCTGTCCCCAAATGGAGGGTTTATGCTTAGCAATTTGGGCCCAAGCATCTTTGGCCTCGTTGACTTATATGCCAGCATGCAATGTTTTTTACTCATGTCCATGATATGCTTCCAACGACAGCCCTTGGATTGATCTCATCATGTGCGTGAAAGGCTTGATTTTGAGGACGTATGGTACACCTTAGCGCTGAAACTGCATATGAACGTTATATGAAAAATAATATGAAAGGGGGTAGGGACCTGGGGCTCGAACCCAGGTCCTGATGATTACCAACCAAACGCTTTACCAACCGCTCCACTTTACTTCTCTGTATATTAAATAAACAATAAACATAATAAAGTAAAAACAAACGTTAGTGCGTTTTTCGCGCGAGATTTCAAACAATCCAATCCTTGATGGCCACCTCATCTTCTTCTTTTACGTTCCCTGAAACACAAAACCATAAGCAACGGTTTTTGAACCGTTCCAAAATATACCATTCCAGAAAATAGTGATTAGGAATCCTTGCATTAGAAATTAGGCGCGAGGGTCGTTTTGTTTTCGTCTAAGAGCGCTGAGTTGAATGGCCTAGGTCCCATGTGCCAATTGTTCCTTAATTAAAAAACCCTAATTCAAGGTCCTGGAAACCCTAGCGCGCATTCATGGTGAAATCCTCAAGGGTGCACAAAAACACAATTAAACCATACAGTTAGCATTAGAATCAAACAATGAATATGAATCAAATGTTAAAAAGTGCCAAAAACGCATGATTCATGATGTACGAATGCAAGAAATTTTCTGTACAGGGCATCATCGTTCTCACGTTTCTCGAGGTTAGGATGGATGGTTCTTATTTGGAAACCTTTCTTGAAGCCCCAGGAAGGTGATGGAACAACTATTTAGCCTTGAATCGTCCTAGAACTTGGTTTTCAGATTTGAGTTTTTTTAGGCAAAAGTGTGAGTTTTCTTATGGCTCTTCTGCGCAACTTCTAGGTAATGGGCACGAGGGTTTGCTTGCATATATGTATATGAGTGATTAGGTTAAGAATTTGATCAAAAGAAATCCATGAATTGATGAAACAAATATTTGATTTTTATGGCATTAGCTTTCAAATCTTTTTCATGCAAACTTCTACCAAATCATGACCAATTAGCAAGATTCTTTCCAAATCTGATTATACACAATATCTTGAAATTATTTCATGCACAAAAAGATTCAACAAATTAGGTTTAGTATTTTTCACATATTTAATTTAATTAAATGAATTATTAATAATTAAAAATCCAAATAAATAAATAAAAATGATAAAAAAACTTTCCTTTGGGCCAAATGGTCGTGCATATGCCTTGGATGATGAATTGTGGAAGAAAAAGAGACCCATTAGCAATTTTAGGTCATTTGAATCAATATTGACTTTTCAAAATATCCAAAAATTTCCCAACTTCTACAAGGCATAACTTGCTCAATTTTTAAGCTTTGCTCATGTTCTTGGACATTTTGGAAAGGTACTTGAGACCTCTAACCAATGTCTTTGGTCCCATGTCATTTTGATTTACCAATCTCAAGTTATGGCCTTTGACTTAAAGTCCCTTTTTGTTGACTTTTGAAAATGACCTATAATGTTGAAATTGATAACTTTTTGTGAGAGCATTTCTTGGACTTGAAGTATGAAGAGGAGTTGTAGGAAATGTCTTTATCTTCAAAATGAGCTTTGGATGGAATTTTTATGATAATCCATGTGGAAGTTATGCCCTGGTCAATTTACAGTTGACTTTTTCAGCTATCCAAATATGGAAACTTTTGCATCTTGATGATTTTTGAGCCAAAGTTTGAGAATCATGATCAAGCATTGATCAAATGATGTTTGTGGCTTCAAAATGAGATGTTGACCAAAAATTTGAACTTTTGACTGTCAAATGACCATTTTGCCCCTATAGTTGACTGTAGTGCAATTAGGGTTTTTGACTGTGCAATTTTGTGTTGTAAGTCTTGAAACTTTGTATGAGGATGTTTGACCATCTTTATAGGCATGTGGGACTGGATTGGACCCTTGGAAACTTCATTTACTTTGTCAGAACCAAAACCCTAATTTTGACTGTTTAGGAGGCCCTTAAACTGTGCAACCCTTGAGGAATTTTGAAGCATGCTTTTGACAAATCTTGAAGAATATGGGAGGGCAAATTTTGGGGTACAACACCAACCAAGAACTTAGTCAGAAAGCCCTTTGCTCCACTTCTAGTCTCCCAATTAGCCATTACCTCATCCTTGGTCATATGAAGGGCTGAAGCAATCTCTTCCGGCCTAAGAATCTTCTCCCAACCAGTAAACGAGGTCTGCTCCCGAATAGAGATACCGAGCAGCTCAGAGAACTCTTCTAAGGTGGGAACCAGCTGGTAGTCCTGGAAAGTAAAGCAATGGTACAACGGTTCATAGAATTGGACCAGGACACTCATCATCTGCTCGTCCAATTTGGAGGTAACCAAACTGAGAAGATACCCATGTCTTCTGATGAAGGAGGTAGTATCAGGCATCTTTGCAATCAATTCTTTAAGCACGGTGGGAACCTGGACAAAGTTGATCCGGATGGTATTCCTACGCATGGGCATCATGACCTACAAAACAGGACAAAGATGAATCCCTCCTGTCTTTGAAATAGGTTAGTCCAATGCAAGATGTATGCAATGTTATGATGTCATGATAGAAAGCACACCACAAGTATCCACAAATAGCAAACATGGTAAAGGCACACAAGTCACACAGAGAGCCCTTAGATTTCAGGCTGGCAAGGAGCTTAGGTACTACCCTCTTTCAGTTCAGTTGGTTTAAACCTATCCTAAAAATAGTAACCGGGTTCTAGAGGATCTCAATATCACTGACCACCCTCGATCAGTCATAATTCCAGTTTAGCAACCTTTTCTTGTGGCCGGAATCATCGCGAGAGTTTAGTCTCAATGAGTGTAGCATACTGCTACTGTTCTATGGCCAAGTTGGTCAATTTAAAGGTTCTAAGGTCAGTTGGTGCTTAATGACCCCTTAGATCACCCATATTCTCCTTGTTCCAACATAAGGGATATCGGTACAATCTAAAGTGCCACACCAATGTAGCTACTGCTTTAACCGTATCGGTCTATGCTGTACAGTTCCCTCACAGTTTATTGATACTTACCTAAAGGGTATCCCCCAGATCCGGGTTAGGATCTATAGTAACTCTGATACAAGCCCACAAATATAAAGCATACAAAGCAAACAATTGAAAACACAATGATCTAATCCTAAGGTACACCTTACTTATAATAAATCTCCAGCAGAGTCTCCAGTTCTGTGATACGGTGGGAGAGAACTGACTATTTTTTGGAATGCTGGTTTGCGTTTTGCGTTTGTTTTTGCAAAATGTCGCGGTAAGCAAGAGTCGCCACCGAGTTTTATTTTATCCAACAAGGAAAGGAAAAAAGCACAGAAAAAATTGCTTTTTCGAGATATTTCTCGGGTCCGGGGAGTAGATTATAGAAAGGGGAGGTGTTAGCACCCTTTCTATCCATGGTTATCCACGGGCTCTTAGGTACTTGCTCAAAGTGTTTTCAAAATTTGCTTTTCTTTGTGTTTGTGGGTTTGAAAAAAAGTTTTTGTTTGGAAAAGTGTGAGTGCGAAAAGTTTTGTTTTGTTTTAAAAGAGAGCAAGTACTTAAGAACCATCTACCTACTCGAAAAGGGAATCAATCTGTGCTAATGTCCTTTAGACAATGCTATCCCACTATTGATGAGTAGGTAGCATCGTCGTTGGAGTTTTAAGGGTCAATTCGATTAAGGGACGTGTGATCACTAAAGCAATGTTAGGACGCCTTAGCAGTAACCCTAATGTCTTAGATCATTTTTCCGAGGCAACCGTTTCTAGGCAACTATGATCTTTGGACAAGAGGGCGACCTCTAAAACTTCCTACTCAATGACCACGTTCAAAGGCAACCAAGTGAGGTGTACCCTAAGAGTGCGCATGTGCGAGTGTGTTATTTTCAGTTAATTTGTCTTTGTACATGTCAATGGTTATCTATGTTGATTTAGGTTTAACATTTGATCTTGTCATGCATTCCCTATTTATTAAACATCTAACAGTTTATAAGTTGCATAAATTAAATTGCGGAAATTAAATCTAATTATTACAAGGCGTCGGGTATTTACATCGCCAAAAGCAACCCTTGAATTTAAAATGCGGAAAATAAATAAAGCGATAAAAATATTAAAGGTCCTATTAAACTATTACATTCCGGGAAGCAAATACAATATTGAATAAAAATGGATCGCGTGCGAGAAATTAAATCGGGCAAATTTTTTGGGTTTTGACCCTTTTTTTTTAATAAAGAAAAGATTTTTTGTTATTTTTTTGAATTAAAAGGAAATAAACTAAGTTAATTAAATTAATTAATTAATTAATTAATTAGAAAAAGATATTTTTGGATTTTTGAGTATTTAAAGAAATAAAAATAAATTAATCAAAGTTAATAAAACCTAATTGTCTAAATTAATTTTAATTATTGCAAAAATATTGAAAGTTATACCTAATTAAAACTAAATTAATTCAATTAATATTTATTAACAAAAATAAAGTGCTGAATTTAATTTTAATAAATAAAATATATTTTTTATTTTTTTTATTTTATTAAGAAAAAGATTAATTGGTTAGTGATTAAATAATAAAAATAATTAATCAAACAAATAAATAAGTAAAATAAAAGGAAAGAAAGAAATAGAAATAACCAAGGGGTTTTGGGCCCAAATTGGAGGTGAGATTAGCAATTTTGTGGCCCATCACAAGCTGGCCTGGCTGACTTTTTTGGATTCCACGCATGCACGTTGACTAGGGAGTATGATGAACATCACATCTGGGCCATCAGATTTGGCCTGGGGCCGTCTGGCAAGCATCTGAGTGAGGGTGTATGGTGAACCACGCATTGGAGCTTGCATTGGAATACCTGTTGAAAAATAATAACATGCATTTGGGGGACCTGGGATTCGAACCCAGGTCCTGTTGGATCTTGCACTAGCGCCCTTACCACTCAACCAATGTGCTCAATTGTTATAGTATTGGAAACTAAATATAATATGGGGAAAGAAATAAATGCCAGAAAATATAATAAAATAACGCGCGAAATTTGAACTATCCAATAGGAGGGAGACGCGTCATCGTCTTCCTCGTTTGACCCTGTAATATTTCCTGCGGATTCATATCCGCAGCTGAATCCCTAGGTTAACCCTAAAAACAATTCCAAGCCATGAAAACTCAATCCAAGACCATAGTCATGCTCGTCTCTCCCTCCTGAACATGTCTATGTCCATCAATTGCCCTGATTTTTCCTGAAAATAAAACGCCCAAAAACAAACACCAAGAACCCTAGATTCGGCTAGGGGGTTACAGACTATATAAATACAATCAAATAATGCAGAAAGTTTAGAAATTGCCTAAGGATCATGAATATGCAAAGATTTTGTCAAAAAAATGCAAGAACATGAGGATACGATTTCGAGTACAGGGTTGTTTTTTGAAGGACTTACAGCGCGATTGAGAGGGTGTGAGGGCTTTCTTTTGATTGCTTCTGACTCAGTGGATGTCCAGCAATTGATTCACGTTGAGTTTTTGTTCTGAATTGGCCTCTAAGAAGGATTTCAGTTTCAAGCTTTTTTCAAGTTTTCTCAAGTTTTGTTCTTGTGATTTTGCAACCTCCAACCTCTAATTCGTGTGCCTTTGCCTTGTATATGTATGCAGCATTGGATTAGGTCAACAATTTGGACTTGAATCTTTATGCATTGATGTTTTAGGATTTGATTTGATCCTCCATTGATAACTTTCCAAACTTGTCAAAATCCAATATTTTTGTACATGAAAAGCTTGATACGGATTTGATCATGATCATGATGATAATTAAGACCTATAAAAACCAAAAAGATCCTAAGTCATAAATATTTGGATTTTATTTGATTTAAATTGATTTAAAATGAATTAATTCAATAAAAAATCAAATAAAATAGACAAATTAATAAATGGACACAAGGCTGAAGCTAGGACACATGTGTAGTGTGACAAGATCAAATCAAGTGGAAAAGAATGGGCCCATTTGACAAAATTTGAAGTTTTGGGGATAGTTGACTTTTGGCAATTTTGCAAAAATGCCCAACTTCAACAATGCATAACTTCTTCAATTTTGAACTTTTGGAAGTGTTCTTGGACTTTTTAGAAATCTTGAGATTCCCTCTAACCAACCCTTTTGGTATAATCTCATTTTTATATTCCATGATCATGTTATAAGCTTTGGAAAAAAGGTGTTTTTGTTGACTTTCAAAAATGACCTATAATGTCCAAATTTGTAACTTTTTGTGAGTGCATTTCTTATTCTTGGGGTATGAATATGGATTGTAGGAAATTGCATCCTCTTCAAAATTATATTTCGATGGTTCATTTCTCATAAAGTATGAGAAAGTTATGCTTCGTCAAAGTTGGTTTGACTTTTCCTGCAAAACCCTAATTTAGCACTTTTGAATCTTGATGAATCTTGAGCAATCCTTGATGAATCATGATCAAACCTTTATCAAATGATGAAATATCCTTTAAAATGATAATGTTGACAAAAAAATATTGAAGTTTGACTGTATTTGGGTCACAGTTGACTTTTGCCCTAGCACTGTCGATTTTTGGACCCTTTGAGCAATTGATTGAGCAAACTTCCTCTGCAAGGCTTGAAATTTGACATGGATGAACTTGAGAACATATTAGGACATTTAGGAGCACTTTAGGCTATTTGGATGCAAGGACCTTGATGCAACACAAAACCCTAATTTGAGATTGACTGTCTTAGGAGATAGCTTGACTGTCCAACTCTTGAGCAATCTTTAGCCACTTTGAGATTTCTTGTAATGTCTTGGGAAATATGAGAGGGCAAATTTTGGGGTATAAAACAATTCATTACACTCTTGAAGACAGACGCAAGAGTTAAATCGAAGTTAAAACAAAAACTTTTCAAAACCCACAAACACAAAGAAAATAATTTTGAAAATGATGAGCAAGTACCTAAGAGCACGTAGATAACTACAGATAGAAAGGGTGCTAATACCTTCCCTTTCTATAATCTACCCCTCGTACTCAAAAATATCTCGAAAAAGGAATTTTTCTGTGCTTTTTTCCTTTCCTTGTTGGATAAAATAAAAGTCGGTGGCGAATCTTGCTTACCGTGAAATTTTGCGAAAACAAACGCAAAATGCAAACCAGCATTCCAAAAATAGTCAGTTCTTCCCACCGTATCACAGAACTGGTGACTCTGTTGGGGAAAATATAAGTGGGGTGTACCTTAGGAATATTTCATCATAATGTTTTCAATTGCTTGATTTGTATGCTTTATCTTTGTGGGTTTGAATAGGAGTTACTATAGATCCTAACCCGGATATGGGGATACCTTTTAGGTAAGTAGCAATAGACTGTGAGGGAACTGTACAGCGTAGACTGATACAGTTGAAGCAGTGGCTACGTTGGTGTGGCACTTTAGTTTGTACCGATATCCCTTGTGGTGGAATAAGGAGAATATGGGTCAGCTAAGGGGTCATTAAGCATCAACTGACCTTAGAACCTATAATTAACCAACTTGGCCATAGAAAAGTAGTAGTATGCTACACTCACTGAGACCAAACTCTCGCGATGATTCCGGCTGCAAGAAAAGGTTGCCAAATTGGAATTATGACTGATCGAGGGTGGTCAGTGATATTGGGATCCTCTAGAACCCGATTACTATTACTAGGACAGGTTGAACCAACTAAACTGAAAGAGGGTAATACCTAAACTCCATCCCAGCCTGAAAACTAAGGGTTACTGTGTGACTTGTTTGCCCTTACCATGTTTGCTATCTGTGAATACTTGTGGTGTGTTTCTATCATAACAGCATGCATCTTGCATCAAGACTAACCCATTTCAAAGACTGAGGGGATTCATCTTTGTTCTGTTTTGTAGGTCGTGGCCTCTATGGGTAGAAACACTATTCGGATCAGCTTTGTATAGATTCCTACTCAGCTTAGAGATTTGGTTTCCAAAGTTCTAGATACTTCCTCCTTTATCAGAAGACATGGTCACCTCCTTGGTTTGGTCACTTCCAAGATGGATGAGAAAATGATGAGTGTCTTGTGCCAGTTCTTTGACCCATTGCACCACTGCTTCACCTTCCCGGACTATCAGTTAGTCCCTACTTTGGAAGAGTTCTCTGATCTACTTGGTATTTCTATTCTAGAGCAGACACCGTTTACAGGTTTGGAGAAAGCTCTTAGGCCAGAGGATGTTTTTATAGCCCTACATCTGACAAAGGCTGAGGTAATGTCTAACTGGGAGACTCGGAGTGGTATAAAAGGCTTCTTGGCTAAGTTCTTGGTTGATCAGGCTAATCAGTTTTGGGACAGTTTGGATTTCCAAGCATTCGAAGACATCCTGGCCCTTCTCATTTATGGTTTGGTGTTGTTTCCTAATTCAGATTCCTTCGTCGACGTGAACGCAGTGAAGATCTTCATGTCCCGTAATCTGGTGCCCACTCTCTTAGGGGACATTCTACATGCTCTTTATGCTCGTACTGCTCGGAAACGGGGAACCCTTATGTGTTGTGCACCATTGCTGGCGAGGTGGTTTATTTCTCACCTCCCAAAATCTGTTTTGAAGAAAAAGGAAAGTATGGGATGGGCCTACAGAATTATGTCCCTTGCTCACACGGACATCATCTGGAGCACTAAAGACATGGAAGAAGTAACTGTTATTGATCGGTGCGGAGAATACCCCAATGTTCCTTTGCTTGGAATTAGGGGAGGGATCACCTATAATCCTTGTCTGGCCTTACGACAGTTTGGGTGAGCTAGAAAGGACGGTCCTCATGAGTTGCTGATTCCAAGTATTGTCTTTGACTACCAAGGGGATAGTGAGGGACATCGCCGCAGGTTCATATGAGCTTGGAATAGGGTTAACAGGTATGATCTACATGAGTTAGGGATGAAGACCTCTCTTCCGATGGAACCATATCTCCATTGGGTTCGGGCTCGTGCCCAAAAGCTAGGAATGCCATACGAAGTTGTCTTACCGGTAATTGTTGAGAGTGCTGATGAAGAAGGGGCTCCTCATATTGTCCTCCATCCATACATGCCTACTGACATTGGGGCATTAAAGAGGTCGTGGATCCAGTTGAGACTAGAACGGGATACTTACAGAGAAAAGTATCATGAGCAGGAGTGGAAGATTCTAAAGCTTACAAGGCAGTTGGAGAATGAGAAGGTCCTCAACGATTATGTCAGCACCAACGGAGAACGACCATGGGAGCGCTGATGTCTTTTGCTATTTTCTAGTTTTGATTTACTTTTTCAGTTTTTCTTTTTGTAACGCCTTAAGGGCATTTGTCAAACATTGTTTCATGTTTTTAATCTAATAAAAGTGTGTTTCCTTTTGGTTTAAGAATTTGAATCCCTAAAAGTCTTTGAAATCATATCATACACATTCCATTCCCATGCACCTCATTACAGGCACCCTTACAGGTCTCTTATCTTCTTCGCTGTTTATTTCAGCATCATGTCTGTTGAAACATCAACTGATCAAGCTATTAAGGCTCTTCAAGCTCAAAACGCTCAGTTCCAGGAAATGTTCATGAACCTGGCCAAGGGGCAGAAAGATCTGAAGACTCTTATCTTGAAGGATAAGAAGAAGAAGAAGAAGAAGAAGAAGAAGAAGAAGACAGTTCTCCTGAACATGGGTCACAGGTTTGGAAACAGGTTGCGAGAAGAAGTTGATTTGTCCCACTCATCTGGAGGGGGAGAGAATCAGGAAGAAAGGAGGGCTCCTAGACCTGTGGTTTCTGACAACAAGACTGACTTTGATGAAGACCAGTATCCTCCTGCCGAGGATAGGTATAAACAGCTTGAAGACCGGTTAAGCGCGATAGAGATCCAGAAGATACCTGGGCTGGATTTTGGTGAATTGGATCTAGCATCTGGGGTGGTGATTCCCCAAAAGTTTAAAGCACCAGTCTTTGCTAAATACGACGGGGTTTCCTGCCCAAAGCTGCACCTCCGTTCGTATGTTAGAAAGATTCAACCATATACTGCTGACAAGAACCTCTGGATCCACTTCTTTCAAGATAGTCTTTCAGGGACTCAACTTGAGTGGTTTTATCAGCTAGAAGGAGCTAGTGTCCGTAACTGGGAGGACCTTGCTGCTGCTTTTTACAAGCAGTACCAATATAATGCCGACTTCACTCCTACGCGTACCCAACTTCAGGGTATGTCTATGGGTGCGAGCGAAGGTTTCAAAGATTACGCTCAGAAGTGGAGGGATCTTGCTGGTAGAGTCCAACCCCCGCTGCCTAACAGGGAGTTGGTGGATATGTTTCTAGGGACCCTGTCTGGTCCATTTTTCAACCATTTGATCGGAAGTCCATCGTCTGGTTTCACTAAGTTAATTATGACTGGGGAGAGGATTGATGCTGGTATCAAGAGCGGCAAGTTACAGAAAGGTGCTTCGTCAAGTACCGAGAAGAAGCCCTTCAAGAGGGAGTTTAGTGCATTTTACATCTCCACCAAGCAGTCAACGCGGTAGTTATTTCAAGACCAATTGTTGCCATACAACGTAACAATCAGCCAAGGGCAGAAATGCCTCAAAGACAATTTACTCGACTCAGCATGTCTTTATCTCAAATTTTTCCATAGTTGTTGAAGACTAACTTGGTGATTCCGAGGGAAGCTCCGAAGAATCCCAACACCACCTCACCTTTGTATAATCCAAACGCCCGTTGTGCTTATCACTCTGATAGCCCGGGGCGTGATACCAATAATTGTTGGGCCTTGAAGAATAAGATACAAGATCTGATTGACGCTAAGGAGATTGAGTTCGAAGCGCCAGAAAAACCTAATGTTATGACTTCTCCTATGCCAAATCATGGAGTGAATGCTGTAGATGATGATGTGTTTGTATCTTCTGTGAAAGACATTGCTACTCCATTAATGACCGTGAAGAAGAACCTTCTGTTAGCCGGTTTATTTCTGGGCTGTGGCGAAGGTTACCATTTGTGCTTCGTCCTACCTACCGGTTGCCATCTATTGAAGTCAGGTGTCCAACACCTGATGGATAATAAAGAAATCGTGTTCGAGAAAAATGTTGTTCCCTTGGTTCCTGTTGAAGAAGTTTCCATAATCACCATTTTCGCCAATTCTTCCAAGGCTTCCTCAAGAAAGCCTGTTAGAATTACATCTGTTCCGAGAATTGCTCCTTTGATCATTATTGTTCTTGGACCTATCCCCTATACGTTGGATAAGGCTGTCCCATGGCACTATGGGACCGATGTATATTATCACGAGGTTAAACAAGACTTGAAAGACGAAGAGGCTGATATTGACGTCAGCAACATTGTTGGATCTAGTAAAATCACCCGAAGCGGAAGACTTTTCACCCCTGAGATCTCTCCACCAACTGTTCGAAGGCCTGTTGTTATTACACCTGCCAGTATATCTGCTACTGTCCCTATTCATGTTCCAGTCCTTACCCCTGTCGCCGAGTCATCTGACACTCGGGGCAAAGGGATCACCGGTGAGCCTGCCCAGACGGAGGCACCGAAGAAGATTATTGTTGAAGCCTCTAGACAGGATATAGAAGAAATTTTAAAGATCATCAAGAAAAGCGACTACAATGTAGTCGAACAGCTGGGGCAAACCCCGTCGAAGATCTCTATGTTGTCTTTATTGTTGTGTTCAGAGGCCCATGCTAAGGCTCTGATTGCTTTCCTGAAGACTGCGCATGTGCTGCAAGAGACATCAGTTGATCAATTCAAAGATTGTGTGGCTAGTTTGATAGCAGATAATGGGTTGGGTTTCTCCGATGCAGATTTGACCGCCAAGGGGAAGAATCACAATGACGCCCTGCATGTCTCCATTGAGTGCAAGGGAACTACTCTAACTCACGTGTTGGTGGATACTGGATCCTCATTGAATGTTTTACCCAAGAAAGCGTTAGACCGGTTAGACTGTGAAGGGTTGAAGTTGAAGCCGAGTAACATCGTGGTTAGGGCCTTTGACGGGTCCAAGAGGATGGTACACGGAGAAGTGGATATTCCGGTTAAGGTTGGTTCTCATATTTTCGCGTCTACATTCTATATGATGGACATTCGGCCATCTTATTCCTGTTTGCTGGGTCGCTCGTGGATCCACAAAGTTGGGACAGTAACTACTACGCTCCACCAGATGCTGAAATACCCAGTGAAGGGGAAAATTGTTACGGTACGAGGAGAGGAAGAGTACATGGTAAGCCACCTCAACTCATTCTGGTATGTGGAGATGGATGGGGAGTTCATTGAGACCCCGTGTCAACATTTTGAAGAAGTCCCCCAGACGCTGGCATCAACTAAAACTGTTACTGAAGATCCTCCAATGAAGATGGATTCCCTCAAGGATGCCCGGACTGTTATTGAGAAAGGTGGGTGTGCGAATTGGGGCCAACTCCCTGACTTTGCACATAAGACTGACATGTTTGGTTTGGGTTTCACAGCAGAAGCTCAAAGGGTTGTTCGGCGTGCGCAAATTGGAAGACCTCCCCTACGTATTACTAATCCTGAAGTGAACATGATTGAAGACGATGATGAAGAGTCTGAGTTCGACAGTTGGATCTACCCGACTACTGATGGCGGACTAAGCAACTGGACGGCGAAGGATTTCGTTCCAATTTCTTTTATTACACAGTAATAGACTTTTGTTTTGTAACAGATAATTTTAAACTTTATGGCCCGGTGCCTTACCCGAGACACCATGGCTTTGTTTGTGAGGGCTTTATGTGTGTCATTTCCATATATCATTAATAAAGCATTGGACATTTTCTTGCATTACAAATTTTGCGCTCCTTGTTTTTCTTTTTTATCTTGCAAAACAGCTAGTTTACACACACTCACATATACAGGTCTGAATCCACTTTGGATCCCACTGATAACGACTCTGCTACTGCCGGTGATGACTTCGAAAGTCCGATCAACCAAGCCGAGGACGAAGGCGAGGATGATTGCGAAGTGCCTGGTGAACTTGCTAGATTGTTATTACAGGAAGAGAGGGCCATACAGCCGCATGAAGAGCCAGTGGAAATGATAAATCTGGGTACAGAGGAGGACAAGAAAGAGGTCAAGATTGGTGCAAATCTGGAGCCTAGTGTTAAGCAACGGTTGATTCAGATGCTGCGTGACTATGTTGAGATCTTTACCTGGTCTTATGAAGATATGCCTGGGTTGGATACCGATATTGTGGTTCACCACTTGCCTACCAAGGAAGACTGTCCTCCAGTGAAACAGAAAGTTCGCCGAATGCACCTAGAGATGTCTGAGAAAATCAAGGCCGAAGTTATAAAAAAGTTTGATATCGGTTTTCTAGCAGTTACTTCTTACTCGCAGTGGGTTGCCAACGTGGTTCCTGTGCCAAAGAAGGATGGTAAGGTTTGGATGTGTGTTGACTATAGGGATCTGAACAGGGCAAGCCCCAAGGATGATTTCCCCTGCCTCATATCGACGTTCTGGTTGAAAACACCGCGAAACATAAGGTCTTTTCCTTTATGGATGGTTTCTCTGGTTATAATCAGATTAAGATGGCTCCTGAGGACATGGAGAAGACAACCTTTGTTACTCAATGGGGTAACTTTTGCTACAAGGTCATCCCGTTTGGATTGAAGAATGTTGGGGCAACGTATAAGCGCGCCATGGTCGCTCTGTTCCATGACATGATTCATCATGAGATTGAGGTATACGTCAACGACATGATTGCAAGGTCCCAGACCGAGAAAGAACATGTTGACCACCTTCAGAAGCTATTTGGCAGGTTAAAGTTGTACATGCTAAGGCTAAATCCGAACAAGTGAACCTTCGGGGTGAGGTCTGGTAAGCTGATGGGTTTCGTCGTTAGTGATAAAGGTATTCAAGTGGATCCTGCAAAGGTGAAGGCTATACAGGAAATGCCAGCTCCCCAAACAGAAAAAGAAGTCAGAGGCTTTCTGGGACGTCTGAACTATATTTTCTGATTCATCTCACACCTGACTGCTACTTGTGAGCCAATCTTCAAGCTAATGAAGAAAGATCAAGTGGTAAGATGGAATGATGAATGTCAGGCCTCTTTCGAAAGGATCAAAGAATATCTCCAAGATCCACCTATTCTGATGCCTCCAGTTGAAGGGAGACCTTTGATCTTATACTTGATAGTACTCGATAATTCAATGGGGTGTGTGCTGGGGCAGGATGACGAGTCTGGCCGAAAAGAGCATGATATTTACCTCCTTAGCAAAAAGTTTACCGACTGCGAGACCCAATACTCGTTTCTTGAGAAAACTTGTTGCGCTTTGGCATAGGCTGCTCGCCGGCTGAGACAGTATATGCTGACTCACACTACTCTATTGATATCAAAGATGGATCCAATCAAGTATATCTTCGAAAAGCCTGCCTTGTCCGGAAGAATAGCAAGATGGAAGATGATCTTGACCGAGTATGACATCCAATACACAACTCAGAAAGCAATTAAGGGGAGTGTGTTAGCAGACCATCTGGCACATCAGGCAGTGGATGATTACTAGTCTATGAACTTCGAATTCCCGGATGAGAACATCATGTTGGTGACTGACTGTGAAACACCTGGACCGGAAGAAGGACCTGAGGAGGGATCCCGATGGTCTATGTACTTTGATGGAGCTTCAAACGCTTTGGGTAATGGCATTGGCGCCATGATCATATCTCCTGAAGGCTCTCATACGCCGTTTACCGCCCGACTATGTTTCAACTGCAACAACAACATGGCAGAGTATGAAGCGTGCATTATGGGTCTTCGAGCAGATATAGACCTAAGGATTAAGTTCTTCAGTCTTTTCGGAGATTCCGCTCTCGTGATCAGTCAGATCAAAGGCGAGTGGGATACGAAGCACCCAAATCTTATTCCTTACAAGGAGTATGTGTTGACATTGCTTCCACACTTCGAGGAGATAACCTTTGAACACTTCCCTAGAGAGGAGAATCAGTTGGCGGACGCGCTAGCTACGATGTCTTCTATGTTCAAAGTTAGATGGGACAATGAAGCTCCCCAGATTACCATTGAGAGGTTGGACGAACCCGCCCATTGCTGCGACATTGAGACTGAAGAGGTAGCAAATAAACCCTGGTTTCATGAGGTGAAGAGGTATCTTGAAGCTCAGGAGTACCCCGAGGGTGCATCTGTTAATGATAAGAAGTTTCTAAGGAGGTTCGCGGCGAAGTTCTTCATCAGCAATGGCATCCTTTACAAGTGTAACCATGATTCAACCTTACTACGTTGTGTGGATAAGAACGAAGCATAAAGGATTATGGTAGAGTTACATGAAGGTACTTTCGGAACTCATTCCAGTGGACACACCATGTCAAAGAAAATCCTACGGGCAGAATATTATTGGTCCACAATGGAAGCCGACTGTTATCAGCATTCTCGGACCTGTCACAAGTGCCAAGTCTATGCTGATAAGGTGCACATACCTCCAGTACCTCTGAACGTCTTGACAGCTCCGTGGCCTTTTACAATGTGGGGCATCGATATGATCGGCGAGATCATACCTACTGCTTCCGATGGGAATCGTTTCATTCTGGTAGCGATTGATTACTTTACGAAGTGGGTTGAAGCAGCTTCCTTTGCTACTGTAACCAAGAACGTCGTGGCACGGTTCATTCAGCACAATCTGATCTGTCGTTATGGTGTACCAGAGAGGATCATTACGGATAATGGTACAAATCTCAATAATAAGATAATCACCGAGCTCTGCAAACAGTTTAAGATACAGCATCATAACTCTTCTCCTTACCGGCCGAAGATGAATGGGGTTGTAGAAGCGACTAATAAGAACATTAAGAAGATTTTGCAGAAGATGACGGTGACCTACAAAGATTGGCACGAGATGTTGTCGTTTGCTCTTATTGGGTACCGTACCTCAGTGCGAACATCAACAGGGGAAACACCCTATTCCTTGGTATATGGCATGGAGGCCGTCTTGCCCATTGAAGTTCAGATACCCTCTCTTTGGATTATGAAGGATACAGGTTTGAGCGAAGATGACTGGATTTAGACCCGACTTGATCAGCTGAACTTAATTGACGAGAAGAGACTTACTACTATTTGTCATGGTCAAACGTATCAAAAACGGATGATCAAGGCATTTAACAAGAAAGTTAGACGACAAGAGTATCAAGTTGGGGACCTAGTGATCAAGCGCATCATACTACCTCAAGGTGATCCCAGGGGCAAATGGACCCCTACCTACGAAGGGCCATTTATGGTTAAGAACATTTTCTCAGGAGGAGCTATGATTTTAACCACCATGGACGGTGACGACCTTCCTCACACCGTCAATGCAGACATAGTGAAAAAATACTATGCATAATCAAAGACCCGCTAGGTTGACTGGCCTAATAAAAAATAAGGGCTTCCCGGCGAACCAAAAGGGTTCGGGCAAAAATAAGGGATGAAAATGAAAAAATATGTACATCCGGCAAGTCGAAAACCTGAAAAGACGGCTTGGGCAAAAAAGGGTATCCCGGTGGACTGAAAACCCGAAAGGGTGGTCCGGGAAAAAATTAGGGATTAAGGCGTAACACTATGTCTCATTGGATCACCTTGCAACCAGACTTCAGTATCGACTACCAAGCTCGGACATCACTAATCAATCTGATCTACCTTCTACCAAGTAGCTAAGTGATGAGATGCTCGAGGACATAAAGGCAATAGCAGAGTTAGAGCCCAGTGGGATTATTCACATAGCTGTTTTTCTTTGTTTTTTTTAACAAATTGTAAAAACTCTATTGTTCGGTGGCGTCCTCTTACTAGGACGTCGGCCTCTTGTACAAAAAATGCCTATTTACAGGCTAACTTCAAAATCAATACGAGTCATTTTTATAAAGAAATTTCAAACTGTTTTCCCTTTTTCTATTTTGTTTTGCAAAGAATGTCCAATGTTTAGTTTTTTATATATGCATTTGACATTAATTGCTGCTCATAAATGTTTACATACGAAACAAAAGACGATTACTTGTAATATCAGAAACAAGGAGCAAAAGAGAAATGTCCAAACTGTACAGTTGCTTTGTCCACCAGGTATATGGATAGACCTAACTGGAGGAAATGATTGAAAGTACATTCATTCCCCGCGGAGTAAGGGAAAGACAGTGGTGTTAGCTCTCCCCAGCTGAGACTCGCAACTGTAACTGAATCGATAATATTCTCCCCAAGCAAAGGTTATTTACCATCAGCACTAAGAAGTCTTGTCATCCCCAGCAGAGTATATAAAATATATATCCCCAGTGGAGTATATAAAATATATATATCCCCAGTGGAGTTTGAAATTTTTTATCCCCAGTAGACTCTGGAATATTATCCCCAGTAGACTTTGGAAGATTATCCCCAGTATAATCTAAAAGGGCTACCCCCAGTAAGGTCGCTATTGGAAAATCATTCTCAACGAAGTTCTTTCCTTTCACCAAACAGGAATTCAATCCCCAACAAGGTTCATTATCACCAGCAACGGTAATTCATCCCCAGCTGAATTCATCAGTGGAATCCTCAACAAAGCATCTCTTCCCCACAGAGTCATTCTCTCATCAGTTTATCCCCCAGCGAGTGATCCTCTTCTGCAGGTTTATTCTCACAAATATTTTCATCCATTATCTCTAGCGGAAACGAAGGATTCAACTTTTTTCTCCATCAACTATCCGGGATTTATTTTCCCAGCTCAAAACATCATATTTCCATACATCATGACATGCATACGCATCATACAACACAATCTCATTTATTTTGAGAACATCATTGCTTGATACATATCATGCATTACATACAACTAACCTTTATCTTTCAGGAAAGGATATGGTTAAATTCTCACAAAGCTCAAGCTATGAAGTTTCTACCACGGTCGAATTACGGACGAGTTCCTAAATCTCGATAGATATTTCATCAGTTGAATTACGGACAGGCTCCTAAATCTCAGCGAAGTTGTCGAATTATGGACGAGTTCCTAAATCTCGACAGATATTTCATCAGTGGAATTACTGACAAGTTCCTAAATCTCCATAGAGTTGTTGAATTACGGACAGGCTCCTAAATCTCAACAAAGTGGTTGAATTACGGACAAGCTCCTAAATCTCAGCGAAGTTGTTGAATTACGGACGATGTTCCTAAATCTCACCAAAGTAGTTGAATTACGGACAGGCTCCTAATCTCAGCGAAGTTGTTGAATTACGGATGAGTTCCTAAATCTCAACAGATATTACCTTAGTTGAATTACAGATGAGCTCCTAAATCTCAACACATATTTCCTCAGTTGAATTACGGACGATGTTCCTAAATCTCAGAAGAGATGTTTCTCCAAGTTGAATTACAGACAAGCTCCTAAATCTCGACAAAATCAGTTGAATTACGAACAAGCTCCTAAATCTCGACAAAATTAGTTGAATTACGGACAAGCTCCTAAATCTCGACAAAACCAGTTGAATTACAGACAAGCTCCAAAATCTCGAAAAAAATCAGTTGAATTACGGATAAGCTCCTAAATCTCTACAAAACCATTTGAATTACGGACAAACTCCTAAATCTCGACAAAACCAATTGAATTACAGACAAGCTCCCAAATCTCGACAAAGTCAGTTGAATTACGGACTAGCTCCTAAATCTCAGCAAAGATGTTTTCTTAGTTGAATTACGGAAGAGCTCCTAAATCTCAGCAAAAGTTGTTCCCTCAGTTGAGTACGGATGATTGAAGTTCCTAAATATCAACAGAGACGACTCACCAGCAGAATGACGGACGACGAAGCTCCTAAATTTCTATCTCTCTCCATGAAAGATCAGACTTCTCCAGCGGAATCTTCCTCAACAACAGGTATACAAGCTCTCGCTAAGGAATCTCTTATGCAATCGACACTCTTCCAAATGACATCTATAAGCCCATTCCTGGGATCACAAGACAATTACCACTTCATACGAGTGCAAATTTCTGGGCACTCTAGTGTTCAATCCACTTCCACCTTCGGATTACGAAAGGCACGAAAGCCAATCTGCATCCTCAGGTTTAAGAAGATTGAACAGGGGCAGCAATTGTACCCTAAAATTTTCCCTCCCATATTTCTGAAAATAGGTCAAGAAAGATCTCCAACTTGCTCAAGATAGTCCAAGGGTTGGCCAGACAAGCTCTCTCCTAAGGCAGTCTTCCCCAAATTAGGGTTTTGTGTTGCATCAATATCCTTGATTCCAAGTGACTCCAAGTGCTCACCAATGTCCTAATATGTTCTAAAGATCATCCATGTCAAGTTTCAAGCCTTGCAGAGGAATTTTGCTCAGTCAATTGCTCAAAGGTCCCAAAAATCGATTGTGCTAGGGCAAAAGTCAACTGTGACCTACATACAGTAAAACTTCAATTTTTTTTGTCAACATTCTAATTTTGAAGTATATTTCATCATTTGATCAAGGTTTGATCATTATTCATTAAGGATTGCTCAGATTTCATCAAGATTCAAAAGTTGCTAAATTAGAGCTTTATAAGAAAAGTCAACTCAACTTTGACCAAACATAACTTTCTCATACTTTATGAGAAATGAACCATCCAAAGCTTATTTTTAATAGGATACAATTTAATACAATCCATATTCATACCCCAAGATCAAAATATGCACTCACAAGAAGTTATGAATTTGGACATTATAGGTCATTTTGAAAAGTCAACAAAAACACATTTTTTGTCAAAGCTTCATACATGAGCATGGAATAGAAAATTGAGATGAGACCAAAAGGGTTGGTTATAGGACATCTCAAGATTTATAAAAAGTCAAATACCAACTCCAAAGAGTCAAAATTGAGGAAGTTATGCATTGTTGAAGTTGGACCTTTTTGCAAAATTGCCAAAAGTCAACTATGCTCAAAACTTCAAATTTTGCCAAATAGGCCCGTTTTATTTCACTTGTTTTGGGTTGGAATTATTTCCCACGTGCTCTAGCCTTGGCCATGTGTCCATATCATATTTTTATTAATTATTTTGATTTTTATTTGAATTAATTTGATTTAAATCAAATAAAATCAAATAAAATCCAAAGCATTGATAACAATGGATCTTTTGATTGTTCCAGGCTTTAATCACAGCTAGCAAGGAATTGAAACTCGAATCAAGGCAAGTTGTGTATAAAAAGATTCAAATCAAGCCAAATTTGGAAGGTTGTAAAAGAAAATCAAATCAAATATCCAAGCATTGAAAGAGAGAGATTTGGACTGAGCTTGCAAACCTATTACATTGTGCAATACATAAGGGTCATGGGCAGACCAAAATAAGGGTTGGAGATCAAGCATAGAGTGAGAACTAAATTTACAAAAACCAAAAAAAAGTGTGAGATCGAAATCGGGCTTAGGGGCAGTTTCAAGGCTTGCCAATTGTCCCAATCATCTCCTAGAAATCTCCACAAGCGAAAGCAAGCAAGACCACGCGTTTTCAAGCCTCCCAGTGCACTGTAAGTCGCTCACGGAACCACCATCTTCTTGATTTAGTAAAGCTTCATTCTTGCATCTATAATGAAAAATAATTGCATATTCTGGATCACCATATCATTTGCTAGCTTTTGGAAATAACCAATTTCATTCATATGCCTTATATCGTGAATCACCATGGCTAGGGGTTTTTTGGAGTTTTTTAGGGCTTTTGTTTTCAGGTATAATTAGCCTTTGTAATGGCTATGGTTGTGATCAGTAGGTTGAGACGAACTCAACCATGGTACTAGAATGCATTTCTATGGCCTGTAGGAGATTTGGGAGGAACCTCTGGCTGTAGCGACAGACATTTGTCTGTAGGTATAGGTGTTGTTACTTTTAGCCACGGTCCAAAGACAGGGACGATGCATTGTCACGCCACCACTCGTCCATTCAAATCTGGCGCGCTATTTTTTTGTTATATCATCCATTGACTTTTTTTATATATTAATTGTTTTGTATTTCTTTAACAATAAGAATCACTTGGCCTAGTGGTTGCCACGCTTGTTTCCAGGGCATTAGAGGCTGGAGGTCAGGGGTTCGATCCCTGCCTCCAGCATTTGTTATTTTTCTAATTTATTTCAGATGATCATGTGCACGCCTAAGCTGGAGATCCACCATGCGCCTTCCTCATCAAGCGTGCCAGATGGCCAGATGGCCAGATCTGGTGGCCAAGCATTGAAGGCACACCATAGACCAGTCAACGCATATGCACTGGATTACAAAAAGTCCACTTGGGTCAGCGTAATTGGGCCAACGAAATTGCTATTCACACACCCAAATCATGCCCACTTTCTATACTTTTCTTATATTTTGTTTATTAATTTAATTAATTTATTTGTTTTTTTTATTTAATTACTAACCAATAACATAATTTCTTTTTATCAAAAAATCACAAAAAAAAACATTTTTTATCCAATTAAATTTCAGAAATTTTATTTTTTATTAATAAATATTAACTAAATTAATTAGGTCATTAATTGTAGATAACTTGAATTTATTTTGTAAATAATAAAAATCAATTAGAATTAATAGGTTTTAATCTTTGATTTAATTATTTTATTTTCTTTCTTAAAATAACAAAAACTCCAAAAATATGTCATTTAATATTTTTCATTAATTAATTTATTTAATAATTAATTTAGTGTTTAATTTTAGGATTTAATTTCTTTTCTTAAAAATAAAAACAAACAAAAAAAACATTTTCTTTAATCAAAAGGGTCAAAACCCTAATTCGCATCTGATTTAATTTTGCACCGCGCGCTTTATTTTTTCTTTATCCAATTAATGTATCTGCTCCCGGTTTGTAATAATTAATTAGGACATTTACTTTTACTGCTTTTATTTTATTTCAAAAGGTTTTTTTTAGCGATATAAATACCCGACGACTTGTAATAATTTAGTTTAAATTCCGCATTTTAATTCTGCAAATTATACAACAGCTAGATGTTTGATAATAGGGTTTGCATGACAAGACTGGATGCTTAATCTAAAATCAATTAGATCACCTTAAACATGTGCAAAGATAAAAATAACTGAAAACAATACACCCGCACATGCGCACTCCTAGGGTACATCCCACTTGGTTGCCTTTGTAAACAATCATTGAGTATAGGTTGTTTTAGAGGTCACCCTCTTGTCTAAAAGATCATAGTTGCCTCGGGACGATTGCCTCGGATATTGTTGCCTCGGATAAATGATCTAAGACATTAGGGTTACCACTAAGGCGTCCTAACATTGCTTTAGTGACTGTATGTCCCTCTTTCGAATTGACCCTCAAACTCCAACGACGGTGCTACCTACTCACTAATAGTGGGATAGCATTGTCTAAAGGAAATTAGCATAAAACGATTCCTTTTTTGAGTAGGTAGATTAGTTCTTAGATACTTGCTCATCCAAAACAAACTTTTTTCCACACTTACACTCCTTTTACAAACAAGTTTTCAAAAACACTTCATTACACTCTTGAAGACAGATGCAAGAGTTGAATCCAAGTTAAAACAAAAACTTTTCAAAACCCACAAACACAAAGAAAACAATTTTGAAAATGATGAGCAAGTACCTAAGAGCCCGTAGATAACTACGGATAGAAAGTGTGTTAATACCTTCTCTTTCTATAATCTACCCCCCGTACTAAAAAATATCTCGAAAAAGGAATTTTTCTGTGATTTTTTCCATTCCTTGTTGAATAAAATAAAAGTCGGTGGCGACTCTTGCTTACCGCAACATTTTTCAAAAACAAACGCAAAACGCAAACCAGCATTCCAAAAACAGTCAATTCGTCCCACGGTATCACAGAACTCATTAGAGGATTGGTAGAACCAAAGCCTCCACACAACAAGTTGCATTTGCTTTTTGTCAAGTATATCATCCATTTGAAATTCTCACAAGTACCATTTGATGATCAACGATGTTTAAGGGATCTCCGTTGACCGAAGGTGTTGTAGATCCATTAGAGGATTGGTAGAACCAAAGCCTCCACACAATGAATCTCAAGGTTATTGGATCAAAGAGATCAAATTAACATACTTGGGCTTGCAATCATAAGTTTGGGCCATGAATGATCATTTATTCGAATCGAGACAAAATTTAGCGCTATGTTAAGCAATTGTAAGTGGACTTATATAGAAGTCACACCTATTTTGAGGCCGGTCAGTAGCAATCTATGCACCATTTGTTTTGAGACATGATATAGAGATCATTCTCCAACAACATCTAGTGCAATTAGAAGGGGATGAGATGAGGAGGAATTAGGGTAAATAGAAAAACCACATTTGAATTAATATTTAATCAAACTATTATTAAAATCATAAACCCATTTTTTGTGGAGTTAAACTCAACACCATGGATCCAATGATGTTAATAAGGTCATGACCAAAAAATCAATCCAAGACAGCCATAAAATATTCACAAAATGATATAATATTTAATATATATATATATATATATATATATATATATATATATATATATATATATATATATATATATATATATATATATATATATATATATTAAAGGATGAAAAATGTTAAAATAAACTAAAAAAATGGGGGAAATATCAATAATATTCAAATTAATGAAGAAATAAAAAATAAAACCATAGAAAAATCAGAAATGGGTCGAAATATTTTTATAAAAATTTTGGGAATTTTTAAAAGTCAGGAACTATTTTTAAAAATTAAAATAAATGGGTAAAATAAACAAAAATGGTAAAAAATAGTAAAGGCAGAAACAAAAATAAAATAAAGTCACCAATATTTGTCACAATGTCATTGGATCATTCCATAAATTTTTCAGAATTTAAAAATGTGAAAAAGTATTTTTAATCATTTTAAACAAATCAAATAAGTGTAAAATTCATAAAAAATACCAAAACACAAAAATAAATTGTGAAAAAATAAAAATCAGAAAGAGAATAATCAAAAATATTTTTCATAATTTTTTTGGACTAAAAATGTATTTTCTATGATTTTTTGAAATTTAAAACAATTAAAATATAAAAATCATAAAAAGAAAATAAAAGAATAAGATGTGGACCATTGGATGAGAGTCAAAACGCGTTAGTAATCAAATCCAAAGGATCTGGAGCGCTGTGCATATCATGGTCTTTACTGAATAAAGCACTGAATCAAATATAAAATCAAAAATTCAAAAAATACAAATGGCACGCTTTTATTGGTTAGAAGGTGACACATTGGTTATCTTCAACCTCCAGCCTCACGAATTCAAGGTCTCTCAAACTGTAAAATCAGAAGCTCAGACCTATGACATTCGTTTTGTCTCTTCAAGACGAAGACAACCATACCCTCGCGCCATATTTATATAAATTGTAACTCAAGCAATTTGGAGAGAAAGTTTTGAAAGGGGATTTGAAAATTCATGGTCAAAATGTGCTTCCAGATAAAAGTAAGTGTTGCGACTAGAGCCAGGGAAATGAGAGAAACACAATGATACCAAGGTTTTGAAGAATTGATAAAGGAATCTACCTATTGAAGTTGAGTTGCAGAGCTCAGAAACTGGACTTTTATGGAGAAATGTAGGGCACGGTTCTTGAATGTAATTGTATGGTTAGGTTCAGTGAAGATCAATGAAGGTGAATTGATGGAAAAAATGAATTGAAAAAGGCTTGAGAATAGGATTCAAAGTAGATGAATTTTGAGTTGTGAAGAAAGTTTGGCAGGGTGATTCTGGCTATCTAAGCTTGGGAAATTGAATGGGGGATGACCCTCTATTTATAGGGAATCAAATGGGATGCTCAAGCGTGTGGAATGATGCAAATTAGAGGGAAATCGTGTGAACCTGATACACAAGCAATGTGTGATCTGATTTGCATAAAAACTCATCAAATCCTTGCATTTCAAGGCTCTAATCTACTTTGGCAACTTGGTTAAACATGTTTAGATCACAAACGCGTGCTAATTTGATGTTTAAAGGCCAAAACATGGATTTCAAATTCTAACTCATGGTGAAACTTCAGTTCCAAGTTACCAAGTTCAATCCAATGGAATTTCCACCTCAAGGAGTCTTAGGGAAAGATTATTGATGCTTTGGAAAGATGATGTAACAAGCTTTGAAATGGAAAAAGAATGGAGTCAAATGGATGCTTGAGCTGAAAGTTCCATGGAGTCAAAGTTGAGGAAAAAGAGTTTACTTTCCATACTTAGAAATATTTCAATTTTTTTTTTAAAAATGACCTATAATCTCTTACTTCCAAACATGGCCTTGCACTTAGAATTTTCTCTTGATCAAAAAAGATGGAATGAAGTAGACCTCTTGAATGAAATTTTGCAATTTGAACAATCAAAATCTCCAAAAATTGAGCAAGTTATGACTTGTTGAAGTTGGCCAAAAATCATGAAATGACCTATAATCTCTTGCATTCCTAAGGAAACTTCCATCCATTTTCTTACTTTGAACATAAAAGAAGGCATGAAGTACACATCCTTAAGGTCGTCATGAAAAAAGAATGGGATCAAGGTGATAAAAATTGACCAAGTTATGACCATTTGAATTCACATATGGAAAATGGGAATTCATCTGGGTGACTTATAATTTTTCTCCTTCATTATGTTTCTTCCACATGAAAACTCCTTTGAACTTTTGAAGTGATTTTGTTGGTAACTCTTTTAAGAGAAGAATGTTTTTCGGAATCACTCAAAAATACCAAAAGATGAGCAAAATATGCCCCTTTGAAGTCCAAAACCCTAGCCTCTAGATCAAGAGAAAGCTTGGTGGAACTTTGCCAAGTTTGAACAAACTTTTTGTGCTAATACTCTTCCTTTGTGAATAGATATTGTTGAGGATGATGATGAGGACTCATGGCCACCAAAACCAATTTCATACCAACTTCAATGGTGAGGTTTGAATCTCTCAAGCTTTGACTAGGGCATGGAAATAAACTCATGAAACCTTGATGCAACTTGCTAGACCTCATTTCCTTGACCTACATTATCAACAAGTGAGACAAACCAACATTGCATTTTGTTAATTAGAGAGAAAAATCAAAGTACAACATCTATGATCACAAAAGCAAACAAATCAAAGTGATTGGTAACTCCTCAAAGAGAAAAGCTAAAGATAGGGAGAAGAACCAAAATCCCTAATGTGATTTTGTGGTGATTGAAACAATATGGTATGATGAAGGGATCTTAGGGGCAAAAATTGGGGTACAACACTTCTACACATGCGAGTGCAAATTTCTGCGAACTTAAGTGTTCAATCCTCTTCTACCTTCAAATCACGAATGGCGGACATACCAATCTAACTCTTCAGGTTTAAGAAGATTGAACAGGGGATGTTGTTGTACCCCAAAATTTTCCTTCCCTTTTTACTCAAGACTTTCTCCTAGGGTTCTCAAATGCTCAAGGTTGCTCGAGGATTGATCAGACAAATTCTTCTCCTAAGCAATTGACCTACAATTAGGGTTTCATCTTTCTCAAGGAAGTTTGGGTTTCTAAGGCCTCCAATGGTTTTCATGATTTCTTACATGTCTCTAATAATGCTCATACTAAGTTTCATGCCTTGCATCACAAGTTTGCTCAGTCAATTACTCAAATGACTGAAAATCAACTACATTGGGCAAAAAGTCAACTGTGGTCAACATACAATCAAACCTCAAGATTTTTGGTCAACATCAAGGTTTTGAGTTTATATTCATCATTTTATCAAGGGTTGATCATGATTCATCAAGGAAAACTTTCAAATCATCAAAAGTCAAAAGTTGCCAAATTAGGGTTTTCTTTAGGAGAAGTCAACTGAACTTTGACCAAGCATAACTTTCACATGCTTCATCAGATTCTCCTCATCCAAAGCTCAGTTTGAAGGAAATTAAATTCTCTACAACTTTGTATCTCTAAGCTCAAGTCCAAAAAATGCTTCATTTGAGAGATATGGGCCAATTCATTATAGGTCATTTCAAAAGTCAACAAAAAGACACTTTTTGTCAAGGCAACTTACATAGAGATAAATTCTTCAAATGAAAAAATGATCAAAAGAGGGATTGTGTAGGACATCTTGATATTTCTAAGAAGTCTAAGATCACCTTCAAATTATGAAAATTGAGAGAGTTATGATTGGTGCAAGTTGGGAAATTTTAAGCAAATGCATGAAACCAAAAGTGACTAAACTTAGAATTTTGGGCTAATGGGCTATTGTTTCAAAGTCCAAACGTGTTTTGTAGCCTATAATGAACCTCAAATCTTACTCATGCACCCCTTGACCTTTTATTCTATTTATTTATTTTTATTCATTATTAATTCAAAATAAATAAGATAAAAATAAGGCTTTTTTAGACAAGTCCAAGCCCACTATATCTTGACATAATTCTCTTCTATATATTGCATACATTTAGACAAAGAAAAGCCACGAAACCTTGTGCAAGAACACGCTTCAAAAAACTCCAAAATCATTCACATTAGGGAAATTTGTAAAACCTATTTGCACCCGTTTTCAAAGCACTCTAACCATTCCATTCACTTCCAGGGACGCAAAAGGGTAAGATTGAACTGTTTGCAACGATCCAAAAGACCTGAAATGCATAAACATACATCACCGATTTACTTTATTGCATGATTTTCGTAATTTTGTTACCTTTGCGTTTTAACTGTACTAACTGTATTAATGTGATCCTGAGGTATCAACATGCAGGAATAACCTATCGCGGGAGTCCCATAATGGCCAAATCATGAACCATCATGTTCATACAGATTGGATTTGCAAGCCTTAATTTAGACGGGTAGGGTCCCTTTGGATCTGTAATTCTTATTATTTTGCAGGAACAAGAAAGATACTAAACGAAGAAGACGACCAGAGCTAGGGCTCTGACGCCTCTCCGGTCATGCCATATGATTTTAAAATATATATGTTTTGTTTCAGTTTAAAAACTGGATGTATCACAACCCCATTGGTTAAAATGCGCGCGCTAAGTCATTGGTGTCCCGGGTCACAGGTTCTATCCCCAGTTTTGCAAATTTTTTCATGTTTTCTGATTCTTGCAGATCCTGTATAGCACGTCCCACACAATAACCATGGACCCTGCCACAGCTACCATCAGATCTGTATAGATCTGGTCCAACGATCCCATATCCACAAGCACATGTTGCACCCTCTATGGATGAACACATCAGATCCTTAGGGCCTCTCCTTATTGGGCCTAACAGATCTCAATCCGCACCCCCCTAAATTGCTTCAAATCAGGCCCAATTTTTTCTCTTTTTATATTTTCTTCCTTTCTTTTAATTATTTGTTTTTAATTTTAATTAAACTAAAACATTAATTTAGGTTAATTAATTAGGTTTAGTTTTAATTACCTTTTTTAATTTAATTAATTAACTAGTTTATTTTCTAATTAAAATTAATTAGATTTTTAGGGTTTTCTATTAAATTAATTGAGTTTTATTATTACTAAAATTAATTAGTTTTCTTAGGTTTTTTAATAAATTCATCACAAACCATTTTTTCATAAAAATACCAAAAAAAAATCTTTTCTTTTCTATTTTTTATATATTTTTAGATCAGTTGTACGAACGTACTTTTTATTATTTCTCGTATTTTTTTCATTATTATTGTAATTGTTTCTTGGGATGTAATAGTAATTAGGGTTTACTTTATCATATTTTTTCTACTTTTGTAACTCTTTCAAAGCGATGTAATAGGTTTATATTTATTTTCGGCTTTTACTTTCTACACATTTACTGCTTTTCTATTTTTGATATATTACTGTTAGCAATTAGGTCTTGTATGGAAAGACTAAAAACAAATGATAGCTAATCCTAATTTCAAAGATAAACATAATTAAAAACAAATCACCTCGCACACTTGCACCTCTAGGGTAACCTCCGTTGTTGCCTCGAAAAACAGTCATGTCCCTCGAAAGTGCACACGCTTTAGCAAACTCCCTCGAAAACAAAGATCATAGTCCTTCGATGAACCTTTCGACGTTGCCTTCGGTAAATGATCTAGTTCCTTAACAATAATTTCTAAAGCGTCCATACCAGTTTCCTTCAATAATTGTACGATGACCCACACATGTTCCTTCATATCCAACGATAGCGCTTCCTACTAAATAATGGTAGGATAGCACTATCTAGAGGAGGAAATTACAAGAAAGGCCTTGAGTAGGTAGAATGCTCGTAATCGCTTGCTCACAAACATTTTAAAATAAAACATTTTTCATAAACACTCTTCAAAAATATTTTCAAACCAAATAACACTTTGTACGCATTCTCGAGGACAAATACGATAATCATTACAAAGTTGCCTCATAGTGGCATTTTCAAAAAATATTTTCAACCACACAACACAAAGCAATTTTTTTAAAACAAAGTGAGCTAGCGATTAAGAGCCCGTAGATAACTACAGATGAAAAGGGTGCTAACACCTTCCCTTTTCATAACCTACCCCCCCGAACTCAAAATATTCAAGGTATTTCCTATTATTTTCACCCTTTCCTTATTAGATAAAAGAAAGGTCGATGGCGACTCTTGCTATCTACAACATTTGCGATAAAACGCAAAACTAAGTTAGTTCTCCCACCGTATTACAACAGGGTTAGGCTTCAAAACCAATATTTGTTTTGTAAGTTCCAGGGAAAGGGAACTAATATCCTACAAGATATTGGGAAATTGTGTCCGCAGACGTGCAGATTCCTGTTGCATAACAGATTCTTTGGGTGCCATACGAATGTGTGGTGATAACATATGTTTGAAACTTACTCCTAATTTGGAATAGGAGGAATCTGGGATTGTATCTAAGATGTTTTATACATAAAACATATCTTATATTGGTGGGTTGTATAATGGTTAACCAATTGTTTACTTCTTGGTTCAGTTTATTTCTAAGTCAAGCAAGTGGGAAGTGTAGAGGCTGAGCTTAAGTTCCCTAGAGAAATATGTTATCTTAGCCAATTGTTCTTATATATGAATTTCAAGTTAATATGCGAAGGTTATTCTCTCTAACATTTGAAAGGTCCTTATAATCAAAGGAGCCAAACTTATTTTTGAATCTTGTTTGTGGCCAAGGAACATATTTTGTCTGTATTAAGAGAGTTACATGGGTGTGCACTAACCACATGTTATACTACTATTATGGAGGTAATCGTGTGATTATCAAGGTGATAATAGGAGTTGCTGTAAAAGAATCCTCAATCTGGAGTTGGATATTCTAGAGATGTAAGATATAATGTCTTGACATCTTTGTGTTGAGAATTTATTTTTTTCAAATTGGTTTGGCTGGTGTTTCTCTAACACAGAATAGTGCTTGTTTACTCAAACTTGGTATCTTTTATCAAGTCTATGAGAACATTAAACTCTTGTTCTGCTAAACTAGAAGAGACACTCTAGGGGTTTTGTGTAATGGAGATGCATCAACCTGAGGGAAATTAATATTCTGGAAGATTAACATACAATCACGATGAGTTATCTAAAAAGATTGGGAGAAGTAGAAGTTTTCTTTTCTTGACAGTCTAATTGAATGGTTGATGATCATATAAAACCCTGTGTGTTGTGGTCTGCATGATAGAGGGGATTTTTTTGTACAAGGATGGTGTTTAACATCTCAAAGGAAGACATGACGTCTGGAAAATGTGCTTATGAAGAAACTTCATAGGGTGTGGTTTCAACTGCTGATTTTTAATCTGCATATATGATTAGTTGTTGAAGTATAGATCTCTTGTGTTCTCCCTCAAGATTGTTTGTATGGATCTACTATGGGTGTTATCTCCATAATGATAGTAATTGGTTGACTCCATATGATTGAGATTGATGGCTTATCTAATTTTGGAACATTATCTCAGATGGGTTTATTGCTTCAGAAGAAAGCTATACTGAAGATCATGGGGTGAGCATTGATGATCACCAATGAATCCCAAAATTGGAATGTTTAACCATGATGGGGTGTTAAGTCCAGTCTCTGATGAAGTTTGGAATTTTGTGAAGAATCCTCTTGTGCTAGGAATATGAAGAAGAATGATGTCAGAACAAATGTTCAAACGTCTCTTGAAGGGGAGCATCATCTGTAATCTATGGGGAAGTATTCCTATGATGACAAATACCTTGTCAGGAGCTAGGTATAAGTCTGATCTTGTGATGATGTGCATGTTACTGATGTTAAATACCTTATCGGGAGATAAGTACTTATCAAATGTGTGAATGCGAATCTGGTTTATGAACTCTTTGGTTCAGAAAGTTTATGAGAGTCTATTCATCTCATTGGGTATTTAGGTGTCTATGATTACATGAATAAGCTGCAGAAGGTGTATGATTTTGAGATCTTCTTGTTTGAAAGGACTATCAAGTATAATGAGCTATTTTAATGATAAATAAAGGACCATTTGATTAGGTTCTATGAAGAAAAGTTGATTTCCTAAATGATGTTGTAACATCATTTTGTTTGTTATCCCTGAAGGAGGTCTGGGATTATGATTATGGAGGATTGAGGATCAAATTTGTTGTCAGATAATACAGTCTAACTTTATGGATCAGAGTGTGCATATTTTGATCCTGTCTATAGTAGCATGCTTGGAGAATGCATGACTACTATGTTGAAGACTTCACTAGTATCACCAATTACTAGTGAATGTAAGGGAAGAGGACTAGGATCAAATAGTTTCATCTAATTAGGAAGATTGTGAAGTTATTTGTGTGCTAAAGTGTTTTATCCTTTATAGGAGATATGGTTATCCATGACAGGGGGAGTTAGGTCTTGTCTATGGATGGTTGCTGCAATAATGCAGATTGATGAAAGCTTGTGTGATAAACAAGCTTGTGAAGTTTCTATGAGGTTGAGATGTCAGAAAACATATCGTGACATGTGGCTATAAGGTGTAACTGTGAATTCCCTTAACTGGGTCTGTGTGATTCTAGCCAAGAGAAGCTAGTTTGTACAGTTCTACTCCAAGAGAGAATATGATTTGTCTGCAAGAATTTTATTTTTCTGTAGTGTTTAATGAGGCCTAGTGTATGGTATGCTTGGAGATACCACTTGTGATGTTCTAGTATCTTGGGTTGCGTCACTCTTGAAGGCTGATAGGAGTGCATTTGGAGTCCAGTGGGAGACATTGTGTTTATGCTTTGTGCTTATGGATAAGCCTGGGAGTTATCCTAGACTTTATTGATGAAGAATCTTATTTGTGCTACTGTGGTTTGTTTTGGTTAGTTGCTTCCTTTGTCATATTATGGCTAAAAAGGGGGAGAAGTATGTGTGTGCGTGTGTGCGCACTAACCACACTGATTACTGAACCACTAATTGATGGCTGCTATTGAGGGGGAGAATCTATGATTCTTTGGTGTGATAGTAGGTGTTGAGGGGGAGTCCCCGTTATTCTGGATTGAAGGGCTCTAAAGAGATGTCATACATGATGTCTTGACGTCATGGTGTTGCAAATTTAGTTTCTCTATTTGTTACAGTTGTGTTTAGTATAATGAATAACTACTAACTATTTTTCTGATTGTATTGCTGCTTTTAACTCTCTTGTTATGTTTTTTTTGATGTTGTGCCTCTGATGTGTGTGTTTGAGGAATTTTCAAACATGATTATTGTGTTTTCTTGTGCATGGATTATTTGGTTGTTTTAGCCAAAATTTGCCAAAGGGGGAGATTGTTATTTCTCTAAAAATTATGATTGGCATGAATTTTGGTAAAACTAACTTTGTAGCGTCATGATAAACATGATGTTTCAAGTTGCAGATTCAACATGTCGAGCGTGATGTCCTTCCCAGAAGTATAGGACATCTGGTCTATTACAGTTTTACAGTTTGGAAAATATTTCAACTTGCAATTTCAACATGTCGAATGCAATGTCCTAACCAGAAGAGCAGGACATCTGGACTGTTACAGTTTTGTAGTTGGGAAGTTGTTTCAACTTGTTGTTTTAACATGTTGAATGGGATGTCTTAACCAGAAGTATAGGACATCAGATTTGCTACAACAGACAGTTTGCATTCAATTTTTTTGATTTAATTACTGAATATTCTGGGAATATTTAGTAATACTATGTGGCGTTCAAGATTGATAAATCATAGATATTCAAGATACTTAAAGTTCTAAATATGGAGATATTTTAGGAAAAATTTAATTGAAGACATATTTTCTTGGAGAAGTTTTTGCAGACTTTGTACAATCTCTCTGCTATGTTTTTTAAACCCAAATCCATTTGGGAAAGGTTATAAATATAAGTGTTTGTAACCTAGTTTTGTACCAACTGAGAATTGAAAAGATGTAGTTATTGGGGCTGAGCATGTACCACTCTCTAGAAGAGTTGGTTGTGTGTTCCACTCGATTGTGAGTTGGACTGATGTTATAGAGTTGTAGTATCTATTATTGTTCTCCTCGAAGCTTTTAAGCCAGAGGTAGTATTATTCTTGGAGGAAGCTTTTAGGAAACTCTAATTATTGTTCTTATTCAAAGTTGTGAAGCAATATCAAGTATGTTGTTCTTAATCAAGGGTGTCTTGATTAAGGTGTTTGTTTGTATTTAAAGTGTGATCTTCATTTAGGTGAAAGGTCGTTAACACAATAATTGGGACTAAGAATATGAGACATCACTCCAGTGATTAGAAGGGAGTGGGTATAATCATATATAGGAGTTCCTAGGTAGAAGTTACATTGGGTAGAGATTAAGTTATAAGTTGTAAACGGGGGAGTTTAGCTTTGAATTAGTACTAGTGATAGTGGATTTTGTTCCTGGCTTATTACCCCCCAGAGTAGATGTTGTTGAAACCGAACTGGGTTAACAATTCTTGTGTGGTTTATGCTTTTCAGTACTATCAGAACATATGTCTCGATAACCTCTATGACATCTGAGTTCTGACCTACCAGAATTTTATTACAAAAGAAGATAGACCATGCGAAGTTTTTTGTCTTAAAAAAATAAAACAAAGCATTCACCAGGCAAGATTCAGATAGAATCAACTGCATTTATTGAAAGAATTCAAGGAGATATATGTGGACCTATCCATCCCCCGTCAAGACCATTCATGTATTTTATCGTATTGATTGATGCATCTAGTAGATGGTCATATGAATGCTTATTATCAAGTTGTGATATGACATTTGCAAAATTTCTAGCACAAATAATTAAACTAAGAGCTCAATTTCATGATTATACTATAAAGAAAATTAGACTTGACAATACCGGTGAATTTACACCTGAATCATTTAATAATTATTGCATATCAATTGGAATTACTATTGAACACCTTGTGCCTAATGTACATACACAAAATGGTTTAGCAGAGTCATTAATCAAACGTCTTCAATATATTGCTAGACCATTAATAATGAGAACTAAACTATCGATTATAATTTGGGGTCATGAAATTTTAAATGCTGCAACAGTCATACGTTTAAGGCCAAGTGTTGATCATAAACATATTCCTTATCAACTTGCAATTGGTAATAAACCTAATAATACACATTTAAAGATTTTTGGTTTTGTGGTATATGTCCCAATAACTCCACCATAAAGAACTAAGATGTGGCCTCAAAGGGGATTGAGAATATATGTCGGGTATGAATCACAATCTATTATCAGATATCTTGAACATTTATTAAATTTGGACCCATATAATAAATCATGGGAAGAAAATGTAAAGAAAATTGTGCACTTACAAAGTTTAGCAAATCAACTGCCAGATTCATTTGCTGATTTGAAAAGAGTGACAAAGTCACATCTACCAGCTAAAAGGTGCTCTCAAAGAAGCACAAGATGATGATGAGATCATTGATAATGAAACTGAAAACAAGAATGATCTCGAGATTTCTATTAATTATGTTAAAACAGGAAATATATTGAACTGAAAAGGTATGAATATTGATGAGATATTTTCATTCTCAGTTGCATGTGAAGTTATGAATAAAAATGATGATCTTGAAACCCAAATTATGAATGAATATCAAAATATATATGATTGGAAAAATTGGAAGGATGATATAGATACTGAGTTAAATTCTCTTAATAATCGTAAAGTATTTGGTCCTATTGTGTCTATACCTAAAGGTGTGAAACCGGTTGGGTATAAATGGGTTTTTGTAAGAAAGTGAAATGAGAAAAATAAGATTGTCAAATACAAAGATCGTCTTATATCACAAGGTCTTTACCAAAGAATAGGGATCGATTATGAGGTAACATATTTGATGGGAAAAATAACAAGTGTACTATTTTTGCCTTGCAGTAATAATGGGAAATTCCCAAGATATCAATCTCAAGGACTGCTTGTAATTATTGAGTTAAATTCGTATTTCAATTAAACAAAAACTAAATTTGGGGTTTTGGTTATGATATTGTCACTTAACAAAAAGCAAAAATATAAAATGGCTTTTTCGCAGATATTAGGAGCATGCTAGGGTAAGGTGTATAATTTGCCATATAACTATTTTGAATCCTGATCTCTTCAATAAGTTCATATTCTTCAATTACCAGCCCTTTAGATTATCTTCCCTTAAGTCCTTAGTGGGAAAACCTTTAAACATACATCCTAAATCCTAAGTCCTTAGAGATATCTGATGGAGTCAAGCCTTTATTTTATCAATGGTTAAATCCGGTAACTATAGGGTATCCCTAGTCCTAGGTGATATCTACTATAGCCTAATTATACAAAAACCTTAACAACCGCGGTCCAGCTAGTTGTTAACCAAAAATAAATCCAAATTTGCCCGACCAGTAAGGCATAAAAACATTGTACAATTAAATCGAATAGATAAGACTTTATTAAAGAACTCAAGAATTCATAATTATTACAGATTCAAATCAGGGACACTCCCTAGCATTGGGGGGTTTAGCTACTCATATTTTTCAAAATAATCACAAGACAAAATATATGCATTACAAGGATTGGGATGAAGTTTGATCTTCAATTGCTTCTGCGCATGAAAATCTCCTTCTCTCTGAAAACCTTGACTTCTCCAATATTCAGTCATGCAAACTATTCTTTGCTGCCAAAAAGTCCCTTTCTTCCTTGTTAAAACTCATTTAAATAGCCACCATTCATCCAGGTCAGTTAGAAGTACCCAAAACGCCCTTACAACTTATATATGGAAAAATCATGAAAAAAAATCAGGAAATCAGCGTCACGGGCCAACACGGCCCGTGTCAGGAAACACGATTGCCCGTGTTGGCCCTCAAACTCCCAAATGTTCTTTTAATGTCTCAGGGGTTGCAAAACGGTCTGTGTCAGGCAACACGGCCGTCCATGTTGCACCCCAGACTTCTATCTTTCTTCATTCTTCCATCCTAACACGGCCCTTGTGAGGCGACACAGGTGGCCATGTCAGGCCTCCTGTAGGTGGATTTTTGACTTTCTTTGAAACTCCAGTTTTTGCACTTCTTCATCCTGAATTTTTCTGTTTTATTCCTCTGACCCTGAAAACATTAAAATACACAACCAAAGCATAACATGCCGTAAAATGAAATAAAACACTCGGTAATAAAAGAAAAGATAACTGCAATTAATGATAAATAACTATCTAAATAACACTAATCAAACTCCCCCAAACTTAAATTGTTGCTTGACCTCAATCGACCGTTACAATAACTCATGAAAATCGCAACATCCCGGTACTCATACGTGAGACATGCGTTCAAATTGATCAAAAAGCAGCCCGTCCGATGTTCACACGACGCAAAGAGTTTGTGTAAGCACCTTTTAATCTCGAGCTTCCTCTTTGGATACCTCTCTAACTACGCTTTGTACTTAAGTCTCTTTCCGATTTTTCTCCTTTTTCATTAAGACAATAAAATTAAGGCAATGGGAATAGTGATAATCGTCACATGCACCAGACTAATCAAGATTTCCTATTATTTTGGCACCAAATGAGCAGCATTTTCTAATTTTAATTATCGACGAAATTTTCAAACTTTGCAGTTATATAGTCCTTTTTTGATGATGTTTGGGGATCAACTCCCTTTGGAATGAATAACCTGGTGAGGGATACCTAACTTAGCGAGCCAGTTTCCTTTTACTGCCTTTTCATCATTTGGTGTCATCTTTCTTTTATTCTCAACCAGTCCTACCTGCATGTGAATCAAGATTATGCCATACTGTATAAATAAACTATGTGAGGAGTACTTCTCTGGATTCAAGTACCATGGTACAAATATACTTGTTAGACTCGTATTCCTGTCATGTTATTCTTAACTTCCTAGCCTTAACTAACCATCCCTTTGTCTCTATATACTATTCTCGAACTCTATGAGAAACAAAACAAAATTTTTGGTAGAATTTGGGAAGGACTTCAACTCGTGGATTTACACAGAACTTAGCAAAAACCAACAAATCAAACAGAAAAACAGTAAAAGAAAAGCAATAACCCCCCCCCCCCCCCCTAAACTTGAACTAAACATTGACCCCAATGTTTCAGAACAAGCTCGAGGAAGGTGACTCACAGAGGGAAATGCAACACCAGTTGCTGCCTCCTATATTTCACCAGTAAGGCTCCCTTTTAATTACCTGCAGACAAAACAAAACAAATACAAAAAGAAACTAAGCTATTAAAAGCGTGGGTTGGCTCCCACGAAGCGCTTCGTTTAATGTCGCATGGCTCGACAGTTCATCCCCTTATGGGGGTATTTCCTCTTCCACACCTTGTTACTTGTCTCTTGCAGAATCCATAACTCATTTAGATCAAAATTATCAACCCATTTGTGCTTCCATCCACTTCCAACTTCCATATTCTCATGATGGTGTTCCTTCTTCTTTCTCTTATTTCCTTCTTGACCGAGCTTAGGAATTATTATTGATGCCACCTGAGAGATTTTTCCTGAGACTTCTTCTGTGAGCAATTTTGAATTGTTGCTTTCTCCTTCTACTTTGATTATTCTGACCAAAGATTTATTCTTTCCACCTGCGCCTTACTTCTTGATTTCCAACACCTTCAAGGTTATCTCCTCATTAAATGATTTCAGGGTTATATTACTTGTCTCGATATCAAAATTGCATCGACTAGTTAGCATAAATGGTCGACCAAGAATGATATGAGTCTCTTCATCTTCAGGTATGTCCATGATATGAAAATCAATTGGGAAAACAAAATTGTCAATTTCTACTAATACATCTTCAGCTATCCCATATGACTGCTTGATGGTTTGATCAGCAAATTTCAATTTTGTCCCACTCCCGCTTATCTTCTCAATACCGAGCTTCTCGAAAATCGATAATGGCATTAAACTCACATTAGAGCCAGAATCAACCAGAACCCTCTTGAAAGTTGTCTTTTATGGTGCATGGTATTGCAACTGACCTCAGATCCTTTTGCTTGACAGGTATTTTCCTCTCGGGTGCAATTACACATAATTTCTCATCATAAGGTACTGATCCCTCTCCTGTTGGTATCTTCTTTGATAGTACATCCTTCATGAATTTCTGATACATAGGCATTTTCTCGTTTGCTTAAAAGAATGGTATATTGATCTCTAGCTTATTGAACAACTGGACAAATTTATCAAACTCTTTCTCTTTTGTGTCCTTCTTTATAACTCGAGATGGATACAATAACTTGATTTGTGGTTTATTTTTATCTTCAACTAGATTCACATGTGATACCAATTCTTCCTATTTTTTCTTGTTCTCTCTCACTTCCAGCTCTACTTCTATGGTACTGTCATCTAACTTCACCTAATCTTATCTTTCTCTAGCAACTTTCTCACTCCTTGTTTTGATAACATCCATATTCTAATGATTTTTCTGATTTTCTTGTGCTCGCAGCGCTACCTATTGTGCAATTTGTCCTATTTGAACTTCCAAATTTTTAATTACAGTTGTGGTATTCCCGTGATTACTCCTTGTCTCTTCTTGAAATTGAGAGATATGGGCAACCATCTTTTCAATAGCCACCTCCCACTCTGCCCTTAGAGAAGCTTGTTGTTGTTGATCTTTCCAGGAGAAGTTATGATGATTCTTCCACCCAGGATTATATGTGTTAGAATATGTGTTATTTTGCCTCAAGAATTTTATCCCCTCAATTTGTTGTGGAGTTGTAAGACATTTCACAGTAAGGTGCGGTCCATTACAAATTTCACAAGCTACCTTTTGTACCTGTTGAGTACCCACGTTCATTCCTTTCAGCTTTTTCTCTACTTCAGCAGCAATTGCTTCTTCAATTTCCAACTGCTTCTTAATTTCCAACTTCAAATCAAACACTCCCTCTGGTTTTCTTACAACTCGGTCATATAGCCCCAAATTCTCATTTGAAGCAATGGCTTCAATAATATTCTTCACACTAGTGGTTGTTGTAAAGTTGGATGAGCCACTAGTTGCTGTATCAATAATCTGCTTTGTCTTCATTAGAAGGCCATTTACAAACATTTTCATTTGCTACATTTGACCCATATTGTGAGTGGGACAGGCTACTAATAACCTCTTGAACATCTTATAGGCATCACCTAGCAACCCTCCTTCCTTATTTTTTTTAAATTTACAATATCATATCTTTTACAAATATACACAAAAGCAGGAAAGTACTCATCAAGAAAAGTCTTCTTCATTTATTCCCAAGTGGTGATAATTCCAGCATGTAATGAGTAAAACCACTCTTCACCATCTTCAGACAGCGTGAAAGGGAACATCCTTGATTTCTTGTCTTCTTCAGAGTGCCCCTAAATCTTTAAAGTAGTACTTATAGTGAGGAATCCCTGCAAATTCTTATTGGCATCTTCATTGTTCTTTCCGGGGAAAGATCTATTCTCGAGCTGGCGGATGGTTGAAGGATGCAGTTGAAAATTTTCAACATTGACCGGTTGATTTATGATAGTCAACCGACCTGTTGGAGCATTTTCTCCTCCATGGTCCCCAAGAAGTCTCTTTGATGGTGGTGGGTTTTCACCCATAGTTTCGGGTTCTGATTCTGAACCCGAGTCTGTATATAAAAGGAAATTAAGCTGAGGGTTTTCCTTGCATGCAAAGGTTAGAAAAAATCAGTATTAAAAAAAATATAAAAATTACAGAAAATAAATTTTAATTGCAGAGCAACAAAATTGTAATTGAACTCAAATTACACTCAATAACTCGGAAGTTCCCAGCGACGGCGCCAAAAACTTAATGGGAAAAATAGAAAGTATACTACTTTTTCCTTGAAGTAATAATGGGAAATTCCCAAGATATCGATCTCAAGGACTGCTTGCAATTATTGAGTTAAATTCGTAGTTCAATTAAACAAAAACTGAATTTGGGGTTTTAGTTTTGATATTGTCACTTAACAAAAAGCAGAAATATAAACTGGCTTTTTCACATAAATGAGGATCATGCTAGGGTAAGGTGTCTAATTTTCCATGTAACTATCTTGAATCCTGATCTCTTGAATAAAATCATATCCTTTAATTACCATCCCTTTAGATTATCTTCCCCTAAGTCCTTAGTGGGAAACGCTTTAACCATCCATCATAAATCCTAAGTCCTTAGAGATATCTGATGGAGTCAAGCCTTTATTTTATCAAGGGTTAAATTTGGTAACCATAGGGTATCCCTAGTCCTAGGTGATATCTACTATAGTCTAATTATACAAAAACCTTAAGAACTGCGATCTATCTGGTTGTTAACCGTAAGTAAATCCTAATTTATCTGATCAAGAAGGCATAAAAACATTGTACAATTAAATCAAATAGAGAATACCTTATTAAAGAACTCAAGAATTCATAATCATTACAGATTTAAATCAAGGACACCCCCTAGCATTGGGGGGTTTAGCTACTCATTTTTTTCAAAATAATCATAAGACAAAATATAGACATTATAAGGATTGGAATGAACTTTGATCTTCAATTTCTTCCGCGTAAGAAAATCTCTTGCTCTCTGTAAACCTTGACCTCTCCAATCTTGAGTCGTGCAAACTATTCTTTGCTGCCAAAAAAAGTCTCGTTCTTCCTTGTGAAAACTCATTTAAATAGCCACCACTCATCCAGGTAGGTTGAAAGTACCCAAAATGTCCTCACAACTTAACATATGAATAAATTATGAAAAAAGTAGGAAATCAGCGTCACAGGCCAACACGGCCCGTGTCAGGCAACACGGTCGCCCATGTTGGCCCCCAAACTCCCAAATCTTCTTTAAAGGTCCTAGGTGAAACAACCGGCTGAAAATCATCAAACAATGAAGTCACCAACGAACGTCTTTTATCCCATACGAAGGGAAAGGTAAACATCGAGAAAACCTAAGAAGGGAGAAGTCACAGTCTTGCGATCGAGAGATCGGGTAAGGGAGTTTGTTACACGAGGGGAAGGTATTAGCACCCCACACGCCTGTAGTACTCTAAGGTATCCACTATTGTTGTTCTATACTTATGGGTGTGTCTAATCTATGCATACTATTTACTACTGAGGAAGAATTCATGCAAACGAAAAGAGAAAATAATGTAGGGAAATGAAGTTATGCTCGCTTGGGCCCCCCAATGCCTACGTATCCTTTTTGAGGAATCAAAGTTACCGTAGTTCAGCTCACATGTTTTTGTTTATTTGTGTTTTTTATGAACAATTTTAATTATGCCTTCTGTCGTAGCTTGACCTTTGAAGACTCACGCATTGGCACATAAGTAAATTAATTATGTCCTTACTTGAAAATGGTTTTAAGTTACGCCTTTAAGGTAAGAAGCCACATTTGATTGGTTTGTAGTTTTTTTACCTTAAAAAAGTGTTTAAGTGCGATTAGTATGTTTTATGATTTTCTAAGAAAAATAAAGTTTTAGTTTTAATGCATATGCAAAAAGGGAGAAAAAAGTCTACGGGAGACTAGCCTATTTCTAATCCTGATGTTATCATACAATGGCAGTCCTAAGGTATGGTTTAACATAAGGGAAACGTCTACCTAATGTTAGCATGCACGACTTGCAACCTAAGGTCTAACTTGTATCCAAAAGGAAAAAGAACATCCTAAGGGAACATGGTATGTACAAGGATAAAACAAGCAAGATCGAAGGAGCACACACATAAAATAGTTAGGAAAATAAACGAAATACTTTTGTCAAGGGGAGCATATCACCCGAGACAAACAAGCGGGAGTAGGTTGTAAAACAAAAATGTGATGTCCAAAGTGACTGAACAACTAACCAAGATACAAAAGATCGAGGTAAGCGACATAAGACAATATGAACGATCACGGAGTATCAGTGTCGGCTATTGTGAAATCCTGACTAAGAGTGGGGCTTTGATTGCAAAACCCTTCCCCACTTGACAGACTTGATACACAAGAGCAGGCACAACTCCAAAGCATCGTGGTTCCTCACGAGCTAAGGATGACACATACGAAATTATAGGGGTTGATTGTGAACCCTCCTCACTCGCCTCTTTTTAAGGACTTCAATAAAGGATGTGGGAATAATGCGGGCACAAATGTAAACACACGTGTGGAATACCTACACAAAGGTAGGGTTTTAAACAAACCACACACAAGTAGAACATTGTGGAAAACAATGCGGAATTTCCCTAAACGGGTCTTTAAATAAACCAGAGGGAATCCTGACATGATCAACAATAGAGATCCCCATCATACATCTCTACCCTACTTATCATGGCATCAGAAAGTAGTAAATCCCTACTTCTCACGATCTCTAGAAAAGTGGTAAAGAAATACAATAAAGTGTGGAAGTGAGGAATAAAATGAAGTTATGATGACACCTAACGGAGAAGGTTCGTTTACACTTCAAAACCATGCGAGAAAATAGGAAAACTCTACCAAGCGCTTCCCCAAATTTCTCTCAATGGAGATTGCATTCTTAGTTAGCTTCAAAACTTCTCAAACGCAAGTCTCTTTTTTTATTCCAAAATATCACACAATATTGGCATTAAAATTTACCAAAAACATGTCTAAAATAACACCAAACAAAGTTAATAAAATAATTAAAATTATATTCTAATATTTTTTTGAATTCTTATCATGTAAACAACTAAGCAAAAATCATGTAGAAATATCACACAAAACTATTAAGAAAAAATAATAGAAAGCACTCGGGGGGTGCATTACATATGAAGGAAGTGTTATGTACATGAAATTATCTAGGCGCAATCAATAGAGCCCAATGTAGTTTTTTTGTACAGTGTTAACTTGCTCCAACAAAATGGTGTTACAGGCCTGCATGGGGTGGAAGCAGCATGAGGCGTTAGGCCCATTGAGGGTCCAGGAGATATTTCAAGCAAGGAAATCATGTACGAAAAAAATAGAAATGGGCCTATGAATTCAATTTCGGTCCGTGGCCTAAAATACAGTAGGTTTAGTCCATCATTATTCTTATTCAACATATAAAAAAATAAATAATAAAAAGAACCTAACTAAAACAATTGAAAAGGGATTAGGGTTACAGTGTATGACATTTGAACTTCTTCGATCGTCTTCCTCTCTCTGAATTAACGGTGCCATATACCTATTCTCTTCACCGTCTTCTTCGGTGCAGTCCTCCTCTTCTTATTGTCACCTCTTCCTTTCTCTATTCGAAAGAAACCAACATGGTCCATGTGTAGCGGTATAAATGTTCAAGACTAAGACATTAGATTGACTAGACTTTATACAAATCAAAATAAAAATCGCCACTGCGCTTTATTGTTTCCAAAGGAATGGGAAAAGAGCGAATAACCCAAAAGAGGGGGAAAGATTCAAGGTAAGGGGGTTGGTTATGCAAAGGGAAGGTATTAGCACCCTAAACATCTACGGTACTCCGCAGGAACCTCTTTGAAAAATCTGTATATTTTGGCTATAAAAATGTGTTATATAAAAAATGGATGGTGGAGGTGAGAAAAGAAATATATTTTTTATGACTTTTGCACCCGCCGCGTTTGCGAACCTTTAGTGTCTACGTACCACCTTTCGTGCAATAGGGGATCAGGGTACACGTAGTTCCTCTTTTAAAAATTTGAAACACAAGTGTGTTGGTTGATTTTATGAGATAAGACATCATCGTCATTGTCCGTGTGGAAAACATACTTACTACCCACAATCATGAGAAAGGAGAATTTGCATCATCTCAAAGTGGAGGATATGGCTTGGATTTTAAAATCAGCAATGCCTCACTCAACACCCAAGTGGAAAATATCTCTCTTTACTACATATTATAGAAGTATAGTTGTTTGCATCACTACAAGGATTGACAAGAGTCTAATCTTTTAAGAAAAGTTTTAAAATAAAAAGCCAAAGTAGCAAAAATGGTTTGAAATGAGATTCATTGACTATTAGTCTTCTCATAAAAAAATGTCGAGGTATTATTAAATTGATTGAAGTTTATTTATGAAAATGTTTGAAAATGCATGGACATAAGTCCAAGTTTATTATGAAAATGTTTCAAGTTTCAAAACAAGAAGAGTTTTTTTAAAAGGAGGGAGAAGATTTTTGAAATTAAAGAAGATGGGAGGAGATGAAGAGGCTATCTTAATGCATAAGGTAAAAGCTAGGGATAAGAACCATCTAACCAACAAGAAGCCAATATTTGACATTATGAGTCAATATAGAATTCTCATTCTTCGGATTGAAACCAAGCAAGCAAAGATACTAGACCTCTTGAGAGAACCAAACTTCAAGTGTTTTAAGTCTTCAAAAAAATTGGGCAGAGTAACGGCTGTATACGGGTGAATTCTAGATTACAAACAAAGATCGTAACCTCAATAACCTGCACACAAAACAAACAAACAACCCAATGTCTTGAGGTAAACCCCAAGAACTCCAGACAAAATATCAAATAAAGTCACAAAGTCTCCAAGATAGGCCAACGTCTCTAATCCTAAGTCCAAGAAGTTCAATGCTCCATAATGCCAATGATAGTAACCAAATAGTCCAAGTATCATTAAAGTTTTTTATGGTTCATGTTAATTATTAGGTGTCTTTAAAAGGAAAATAAAAGCTCAAGTGAGCAAAATAAAAATGACATAAAAGTAAATGCTCAAGTGAGCAAAGATGAAAATAGCATGAAATGTAAAATGCTAAAAGTAAATGGTACATAAAGCATAAAAATAAAAGCATAAAGTAAAGTTAATTGTTAGTAATTAGTGGTTAGTTGGATGACCATCTTGAAACTTGCATTTGGAACTCATTAGAGGATTGGTAGAACCAAAGCCTCCACACAACAAGTTGCATTTGCTTTTTGTCAAGTATATCATCCATTTTGGAATTCTCACAAGTGCCATTTAATGATCAACGATGTTTAAGTGATCCGCGTTGACCAAAGGTGTTGTAGATCCATTAGAGGATTGGTAGAACCAAAGCCTCCACACAATGAATCTCAAGGTTATTGGATCAAAGAGATCAAATTAACATACTTGGGCTTGCAATCATAAGTTTTGGTCACGAATGATCATTTATTCGAATCGGGACAAAATTTAGCGCTATGTTAAGCAATCGTAAGTGGACTTATATAGAAGTCACACCTATTTTGAGGTCGGTCAATAGTAATATATGTAATTCATGTTTGGATAAATGATATAGAGATCCCCATCCCTTAACATGTAGCACAATTAAAAAATAAAGGGATAAGATGAAGAGGGAGGGGAATGATAAGCTAATTTGGATCACCATTTCAAAATTCTTTCATATTTAAATTCAACCACTCCTCTAGATGGATTAAAGCACTAAACATATCATTAATCCAAAGCACCAAAAATGAATTAAATAATTCACTCTTAGGTAGATTTGAATTGATGAACATTTATCAAACTTCATCTACATCACAAAGTCCATTGAGTTTAAAGACAAATTGGACATTTAAAATTGCAATCCAAACCAACAATCAAAAGGAGTGAGTAGAAAAATCATTTTGGATCAAAGCTGCCCCAAAACAAGGAAAAAAAGTGCATTTTGTCCCTGTGCAGTCAATTGCAGTAACTGTGCAATCGATTGCACACAGTGTTATTTTCAAAAAAATTTGTGTGAAACGCTTCTGTGCAATCGATTGCACAGTTACTGCAATCGATTGCACACTGTTACAGTAGCAAAAACAACATCTTAAAAGGCCAATTTCTTGTTCAAACTTTCCATCAAACACCTTATGATCATGGATCCAATTGAGCACAAAAATTACATCAAATTATGAGAAAATAACACCATTGGAATCACAAAATAATGCTCAAAGAATCAAACCCAAAGATCAACAAGAGATCACGTTGTGAAAGATGAATTATCCAACTTACCAAAGGTAGATCTAGAGAATTGTCAAAACAACTTCAAGATTTTGCTTCAATTCAACCACAAGAATCAATTGACCAAGCTTGGATGTAGAGAATTGATGAAGAAAAAGTTTTTGGATGAAGGTTTAGCTCAAAGATTAGTAAGCTTCAATACAAAGCTTACTAACTTTTTGAAAATGGAGCTTTGAGTGAATTTGGTAGATGGGGAGAATTGAGAGATTTTTTAGCAAGGTGGATTTGGCTATCAAAAGCTTGAAATTTGAATGAAATGAGGGCTCTATTTATAGAGTTTTAGGATTGGGATAAGTGGTAATTTGGTAATTGATTCTTGGAGCCAAAATTTGAATTAATGATAACTCTTTCAAAAATTAGAGCCAAAATTTGAATTAATGATAATTCTTTCAAATATTAGAGCCAAAATTTGAATTAATGATAATTCTTTTTAAAAATGAAAGATTGGCACTAAAATTTGAATTAATGATACATCTTTCAAAAGTGAAGGAAAATTGGAGCCAAAATTTGACAAGTTTTAAATGCTGGTTTTTTTTTTAAATTTTCACGCTGTGCAATCGATTGCACTACAGTGCAAATCGATTTGCACAGTGTTTTTTTTTCAAAAATGGCGCAAAATGCACTATGTGCAATCGATTGCACTCTAAGAGCAATCGATTGCATCAGTGAAAAAAAATGAAAATTTTAATTCTTTTTCTTTGCAAATAGAGATTTTAGGAAAATAATACCAGAAATCCTTATTTGTCAGATGCTTCGACTTGGTACCTACAAAACAAAAATATACAAAGACAAAGACAAATATTTTTTTGTATTTTGATTAGAAGTTAGTCAACAACACATATACAAAATACACAACCAAGGTGCTTGGAGATTCCTCAAGAGCAAACTTAAAGATAGGAGATAGAAAAAGAGGAAGAATCAACCCTAATGTGATCTTGTTTTGATCGAGTTGATATGATATGATAGAGGAATCTTAGAGGAAAATTTGGAGTACAACAGCTGCCCTTATTTAAGTGTCTTCTATCCGGAGATACGAAGGTTACAAATCTTCGTGTCGACGCGATTGAAGATACTTAAATATAAAACAAGCCCTATTTTTGTCTCTAAGATGCCATGCAATGCTTATGATTATGGATGCATATGAACAGAACAAAAGAGACGCAAAGTAACACTGGGGATGCCACAAGAATGAAGAAGCAAAGGAGCAACTCCACCAGGAAAATAAATCACTGGTGAACCAAAAGAGTTGAATCAGAGAGGAGGATAACAAGCATCGACGGATAATTGTGAACTACCAACTCAATAGTTGAAGGTAGAAGAGAAAACATATCATGCCATCGCTGTTCACTGACGAGGAACTATCACCGTTCACTGATGATAGAAAAAAGATAAGAAACACCGACGTTCACTGCCGATGCACTACCAACGTTCACTGAAGGTAGATTTTAAAAATATCATATGTTCCCCAAACTTCTGGTGTTTCACCTAGAACGGGTCTCAACTTCTTCCTTAACCAAGGAATTCCTCCTGGAAAGGGTAATATGTAAGCTGTCTCAAATAAAGAGACTTCCACTTGCAAAGATTTCACAACGAGCAATTTATGTGAATTTGAAAGTCTTGCCATCCACTGGCGTAAACTGACGACGGACTGCAAGCTAACCACTCATAGAGGAAATAGCAAAAAAAGTTACGTCGACTTGTATAGGGAAGCACGAGTTGCTCAAACAAAGATACCTGTTGCTTGTTATCATGGAGGATTGCAAAAAGAAACGACTTTCTGGGGATAGAAATGTGGCTTCCTGGGGAAAGAGTTATGACTTACTGGGGAAAGAGATATGACTTCCTGGGGAAAGAGATATGACTTCCTGGGGAAATGCCACGACATTCCTGCTGAAGATATAAAGTCTTCTCGTGCAAAATAAATGCACAAACCAAAACTCGAAGTTCTCGGAAATCCAAAGTAATTAATTTCGTCATGCAACCACGAATCCAATTAGAAACACACTGGAGCAAGACGGCCAACGAAGATACATCCTTTGAGAAATAAACTCAAGAGGGAAAACTGAATCCACCTAAGCAAGGAGCACTGCAGGAAGGTTAGAACACAATGTCAATAAAATGATTTGTACCAATGCATGATGCATGTATGAATGTATGAGTGATATCGTGCATATGCTGGTAAAAGGATACATAATCAGTACAAATAAACAAAACTGCCTCAGGTACTAACAACATTGGGCTAAACTTCAACCAGAAAGATCAATCCAAGAAAGGTAAAAGCAACTGCGAAAACCAAACCTATTGCCTGTTCTAACTTCACCGAGGATAAACATAATTCGGATGTAGCTAAATCAAAAAGATACTGGGATAGAACAACCTTCTTCCGGTTTCATCTGAGAAGCAGTTTTCCAAAAACAACGTGCCTACTGAAGATTGCAAAACTAGTCTCAAATAAAGCAGACTGACGCCGAGACAACCAAACCTCACTGAGGAATTCAAACCCACTTCCCTGGAGAAAAAAAACTGAGGATTGAAAACTTTTCATCATGAATACTCATTCCAACAAGAGATGCTCTAGGATAACCTTCCCGGGGAATAAGACACAGACTTCCATGGGGAAAACAAATGTTTCACAGTCCGTACTCCTACTGGGTATTTCAATACTGATTGTGAATAAGGCAAATGGAAACCAAATTGTCAAAACATTCACTGGGGAATTCAGGCCCACTTTGAATGAAGAAAAACATACGAACTTCACTAAGGGAGACAATGCTTCATCAACGAGACATCTACCGGGGACTTCATGCTGACTTCATTGGGGAGGTCGACACCACATCATCGAGGGGAAACCAAGATACGTTCTTCACTGGGGAAAGCGGAGATACGTTCTTCGAGAGTAATTATTGCACCAACTTCTTTGGGGAGAAAGGACTTCTATCAAATAAACAAGGCATTCACTGGAAAATACTGGATTGAGTCTTCATATCAACCAAACCTATTCCAACAAAAGATGCCCTGGTGTAGTCTTCCTGGGAAATCAAGAAGTCAACACTAATGCCAATACTGCAAAAAGAGCGATATCTTAGCACACTAAGGGAATAAAACCTTTCATCATATGAGGGAAAACTTCGCTGGGGAATCTTGGGACGAAGGCTTCTGACCATGCAAACCCAAAATCAAAAGCGAACCAAGACTTGGTCGGGGATCATGGGATCACAAACCTAATACCGTACCTTACGCCAACTGGTATCGTCTTTAATTATCTGAGAAACACACAAAGATTGCGCATATACCAACAAGATGACCTGAGAAAAACCTTCACGAAGGAAGTAAATATTCTTAAAACAACCGGAGTTTGTTCATTCCATGGATCGCCATTTTTGTTGTCATTGTTTCATCACAAATCCCAAAGTAAATTGAATTGTAAAGATGTCTTTCTTTTTGAAAAGTCAATTATTTTTTTAATCTTTTTGCTTTGAAATTTATTATCAGTAATAAATGAAGTCTTTGAAAGCTAAATAAAAATAAGAACACAAAGAATTGGGCAAAAGCTCGAATTTTATTAATAGAATGGTAGTCTACGAATGGAGAGACTCCATGGATGATTACAAAGTTTGGGAAATGGTAATATATTATGGAAAAGATACATTGAGATACAATGACCACCATTCCCCTAACAACTTTTGAAGTCCTGAGCAGCAACTTTTGTTGAAGTATGGTGAGGATCCGAGAAGATTGTTGCTTCAACGATCAAGTCTTGTCTGACGTAGTTACTTGCCAAGAAAGATACCTAACTTTTGCCTAAGCTGCCCTTGCGGGTTTTCAACTTAGCGGGAAATTTATTCTGTTTATGTCTCTAATTTTTTCCTAGACCCCCCTTTCGGGTTTTCAGCCTACCGAGACGCTCCTTTTTGCCTAAGCCGCCCTTTCAGGTTTTCAACTTAGCGAGCTGTTCTTTTATTTCTTTAGGCGAAGTATTTCTTGACTGCGTCAGCATTCATGGGACGTGGGAACTCCTCGCCATCCATAGTTTCAAGAATTAATGCACCACCAGAGAAGGCTTTCTTGACAACATACGGGCCTTCAAAATTGGGAGTCCACTTGCCCCTAGAATCAGTGTTAAAAGACATGATCTTCCTGAGCACGAGGTCACCTTCTCTGAATTCACGAGGTTTGACCTTTTTATCAAATGCTTTCTTCATTCTTTTCTGATATAACTGCCCATGACACAAAGATGTCATTCTCTTCTCTTCAATCAAATTCAATTGGTCAAACCTGTTCTGGACCCATTCAGCCTCTGTCAACTTGGCTTCCATTATCACACGCAACGAGGGAATCTCTACCTCAACAGGGAGTACAACTTCCATTCCATATACCAGGGAGAACGGGGTTGCTCCTGTTGAAGTGCGGAGAGATGTTTGATATCCATGCAGAGCAAAAGGGAGCATTTCATGCCAATCCTTATAAGTAATAACCATTTTCTGGATAATTCTCTTGATATTCTTATTAGCAGCCTCAACAACCCCATTCATCTTTGGCCTGTATGGAAACGAATTATGATAGACAATCTTGAATTCTTCACACAACTCTATCATCATTTTGTTGTTCAAATTTGAGCCATTGTCAGTGATGATTCTACTCGGCACACCATACCGGCATATCAGATTGTTTTTGATGAAACGCACAACCACATGTTTGGTAACATTGGCATAAGAAGTAGCCTCTACCCATTTGGTATAGTAGTCAATTGCTACCAAGATGAAACGGTGTCCATTCGAAGCTTTGGGTTCTATCATCTCAATCATTCTATACCCCACATAGAGAAAGGCCACGGGGAGGAAATCACATTGAGCAATGTCGGAGGTATATGGATCTTATCTGCATAAATCTGGCATTTATGGCACCTCTTTGCAAATTTGTAACAATCAGATTCTATTGTCAACCAAAAGTAACCTTCCCTTAGCATCTTTTTAGCCATCGAATGTCCATTAGCATGAGTGCCAAATGAACCTTCATGAATCTCATGCATCAACATGTCTGCTTCGTGTCTATCCACGCATCTGAGCAAGACCATGTCATAATTTCTCTTGTATAGCACATTTTCACTGAGGAAGAAACTGCCTGCCAATCTTCTCAATGTCTTTCTATCTTTCCTCGATGCACCAATCGGGTATTCCCGAGTCTGAAGAAAATGCTTGATATCATAATACCAAGGTTTTTCATCTGCTGCCTCCTCTGTTGCAAACACATGAGCGAGCCTATCCAGCCGTCGAACTGTAATACGGGGATATATCATTCCAAGAATTCACTTGATACATGGAAGCCAGAGTTGCCAGAGCATCCGCCATTTGATTTTCATCTCTAGGGATGTGATGGAATTTAACTTTATTGAAGAAGGGTAGCAATCTTCTAGCATAATCTTTGTAAGGGATCAATCCAGGGTGACGAGTATCCCATTCTCCTTTAATCTGATTTATTACCAAAGCTGAATCACCATACACATCTAGAATTTTGATTATGAGATCAATAGCTTCCTCAAGACCCATGATGCAAGCCTCATATTCTGCCATATTATTAGTGCAATCAAATGTTAGCCTCACAGTAAAAGGAATGTGCGATCCATGAGGAGTGACAATCACAACACCAATTACTTTACCATAAGCATTCACCGCTCCATCAAAAATCATACTCCAATGAGATTCAGGGTCAGGGCCTTCCTCAGGCAATGGTTCATCACAATCTTTCACTTTCAGGAACATCACATCCTCATCAGGGAATTCAAATTTTGCAGACTGATGATCTTCCACCGGTTGGTGAGCAAGGTAATCTGCCAACACACTACTTTTAATAGCTTTTTGAGTGCGGTACTCAATATCATATTTAGACAACAACATCTACCAGCGGGCAATTCTCCCAGTAAGAGCAGGCTTCTCAAAAATATACTTGATTGGATCCATTTTGGAGATCAACCAAGTGGTATGATTCAACATATACTGCCGCAAACACTTTGCCGCTCAGGCCAAAGCACAACATGTCTTTTCTAGCGTGGAATACCGTGACTCACAATCAGTGAACTTTTTGCTGAGATAATAAATGGCGAACTCTTTCTTTCCCGTTTCATCCTGTTGTCCCAGAATACAACCCATGGATTTATCTAACACCGTTAGATACATAATCAGCGGTCTTCCTTCTACGGGAGGGAGCAAGATAGGAGGTTCACGCAGATACTCTTTAATACTCTCAAATGTCCTTTGGTAGTCATCCGTCCATACACAACCTTGATCTTTCTTTAACAACTTAAAGATTGGTTCACACTTTGCAGTCATGTGGGAAATGAATCTGGAAATATAATTCAAACGCCCGAGGAAACCCCTGACTTGCTTTTCAACTCTTGGTGCTGGCATTTCTTGAATTGCTCTGAATTTATCAGGATCAACTTCAATTCCTTTCTGGCTAACAATAAAACCCAACAATTTCCCCGATCTAACTCCGAAGGTGCATTTATTTGGATTCAAGCGGAGACGAAACTTCCTCAAACGCTGAAACAACTTCAACAAATCTTTTATATGCCCTTCTTCAGTTTGGGATTTGGCAATCATATCATCAACATATACTTCAATTTACTTGTGCATCAGATCATGGAATAGGGTTGTCATAGCCCTCTGGTACGTTGCACCAGCGTTCTTCAACCCGAAGGGCATCACTCTATAACAGAATGTTCCCCAGGGTGTGATAAACGTTGTTTTTTCCATGTCCTCTGGAGCCATTCTTATTTGATTATACCCGGAAAATCCGTCCATGAACGAGAATACTTTGAATTTTGCTGTGCTATCCACTAACATATCGATGTGAGGCAATGGAAAATCATCTTTTGGACTAGCTTTATTTATATCTCTGTAATTTACGCACATGCAGACTTTTCCGACTTTTTTCGGTACTAGGGCAATATTGGAAATCCATTGAGGATACACTGACATCATAAGAAAACCAGCGTTAATCTACTTTAGGGCCTCCTCTTTGATCTTTACTGCCATATCTGGGTGGGTTCTTCTCAACTTTTGTTTAACTGGCGAACACTCTGGCTTCAATGGAAAGTGATGCTCAACAATGTTTGTATCTAGACCAGGCATGTCTTGATAAGACCAAGCAAAAATATCCACATACTCTTTCAAAATCTCAACCAACCCTCTCTTCACATCAAGATACAACGATGCTCCAATCTTAATCTCTTTCGAATCTTCTTCTAAACCCAAATTAATCACTTCCAAAGGCTCCTTATATGGCTGAATGGTATTATCCTCGTGCTCAAGCAACCGTGAGACCTCTTCTGGAATCTCATCATAATCTTCTTCTTCAGCCCCAAACACAGGACATTCAAAGTTGGGAGAGGGTGCAGGGTCATTGTATTCAACGAGTTTTTTTAATTAATATGCACATATGATTTATGATTGCTTTTAGAAACTGACACATATAACAAGTGATCATGAAGATTAATTTTCAGTTATTATTTATTTTGAAAGGGTTTTTTTCTGATTACCATTTCCCAAGAAAAAGCAGAAAATAAAGACATATTTTTGGAAGCAAAGACAACTTTTATTAATGATCTTAACAGTCAAAGCAAACAGATAAGCCCATACAATACTTTCACCTTGGGCAGAGTGAAAGCTTTTCAAAGAAAGAAACAGATTAACAAAACAAATTAATTTGAAATATGTATGCAAGAAGGAACATCAATGGTGACCCAGTTCTGAACTCGGACTCCATGCGTCACAAAATTCGGTACTTCCTGCTCTGCTTCATCTTCTTCAACAACATTGATTCTAGAACCAATTGGATGGAGGTAACCTCCGCTGCGGAAAACATCGTGATAAATGTTCACAGGAGACTTTGACTTCAAAATTTAGCCTTTGCCATTCTTCGAAGAAAAACCCAAACCAGTTATGTTCTTGTTCACGGGTGGATCCACCAGTCGTCCCCAAACTGCATTATGACCATTGCGCATAACCTGTTGCGCGTCCTTCAGGGAAACCACGAAATTCTCATTCCTCCTTATGTTGTCAATGGATAGGGCTTGGAACTAGATTCCAATAGCAGCCTCATCCGCTTCTACAATACTGAAAGAGGATAGATGGGATATCAACAACGCCTGCTCCCTATTTATGATCACTACCTTCCCTTCACGCACAAATTTTAGCTTCTGATGCAGAGTTGAAGTGACAACCCCTGTTTCGTGTATCCATGGTCGTCCAAGCAAACAACTATATGCGGGAATAATATCCATAACCTGGAAGGTTATCAAGAACAAATGTGGTCCTATATGAATGGGCAGGTCCACTTCACCGATGACAGATTTCCTCAACCCATCAAAAGCCTTCACAATGATGCCACTCGGGCGCATAGATGTTCCTTGATACTTTAACTTCAAGAGGGTACTTCTCGGTATTACATTCAGTGCGGATCCGTTATCAATTAGCACATTGGACAGGGAATCATTCTTACAGTTCATGGATATGTGGAGGGCCAGGTTGTGATTCCTACCTTCATCTGGTAACTCATCATCACAGAAGCTCAAATTGTTACATGACGTAATGTTTCCAATTATGCTGCTGAATTGATCTAATGGCATGTCATTCTCTACAAAAGCTTGGTCTAGTACTCTCATCAGTGATTCTCTATGAGCAGAGGAATTCATCAATATGGCTAGAATATGTATCTTTGAAGGAGTCTGCAATAGCTGATCTATAATTCTGTAATCGCTCATCTTAATTATCTTCAAGATATCATCCACCTCTTTCTCTAATGTAGCTCCACTAGTCCCTCCTGCAGCCTTCTTAGGCTCATCATTCTCAGCAATCTTCTTTCTAGAAACAACATCTCTTCGAATGACCGACGCAAATACACGACCACTACGGGTCACTCTGCTATCATCAGCTATATTTCCAACATCAGGCATCGGCTGGATGGGAATCTCCACCTCATCTTCTAAGATTGTAGCTTTGTATTTGTGAGGCACAACCTTATCTGATTCATAGGGAACAGGACCTGGCAGACTAATTACCAATGGGGCAACAGCTAGTTTGCTATGGTACTCCACCTCAAGATGAGTGGGTGCACCAAAACAAGGTACAATGACATTCACCCCTTCCTCAACACAATCAGCCATCAAAAATTCATTTCCGGCAAACAAATCTTCGTCTGAAGAGAAATACTCATCTGCGGAGGCATACTCTTCCTCTGACTCTTCCATCAAACAGACTTCAACCATACCAATCTCATGATAATCATCTCTCTGACCTGTGATCTTGATGGTTTCATTGTCTAACAGCAACTAAACACCTTCCCTCACAACAGAACATCCTCGGGGATTTCGACAACAAATTATGCAAGATCCATATTGGTGTTCCACCTGACCAGCAGTATGGCAGAAGGTAGCATGTAACTGCACTAGATCCTCATTCAAATGATCCACATCAAAAATTCTGAATTCACCCGGACATCCAGAAACCATATTCACTTCCTCTTCATATTCTGCCCTAGGCCTGATTATATGGATTAAACCTTCATCCATCATCTCCTGCAAATCTGCCTTTATCTTCTCGTAACCCTGTATATTTGTACTCCAAATAGCACAACCGGCATGGTCATGCGTATAATAACTGAATTCACAGAGATCTGCGTGCATCTTCACCAAATCCTCTCTAACCAGATTAATGTCAAAAATTCGAAAGTCGCCTGGACAACCGGCCACCATATTCACAGCATTCACTCCCCCGTGCTTGGGTAGAGGATTGTCTTTCACATTAGGTCCCACGTCTTTGAAAGATAAAATTCCAGACTTCACCAACCTTTGCACTTCAGTCCTCAAAGAATAACAATTCTGAACACTATGCCCTGGTGCTCCCTGATGAAAGGCACACGTCTGGTCTGCTTTGCAATACCACGGCAATGGTGATGGTACAGCTGGAGGTGGTCGTGTCTGGACCAACTTTTTCTGAACCAATGCTGGTAGTAGCTCTGCATAGCTCATGGGAATAGGATCATAGTTCTCCCTTTTCTGATTATATCCTTGATTCCCTTGCTGGGACGGTCTCTAATAACCAACGGTAGTTGGAGCAGCATTCATAACAGGAGTAACTGAGGCGACTTGCTGATGATGCTGATAATTCTTTCTAGGAGCGTTTACTCTCCTCTCTTGCATAACAACATTTGTATCCCCCTCTTTCTTCTTTGTAAACCCGTAAGATGGCTTCTTCACACCTCCAGATCCTTCACCCTTTGTCAAACGGCCTTCTCTTACTGCCTCTTCTAGGCGGACACCCATTCCTACCATCTCTGTAAAATCACTTGGGGCACTTGCTACCATTCTTTCATAGTAGAAAGCTCCCAGCGTCTTTAGAAAAATCTTGGTCATTTCTTTCTCTTCCATGGGCGGAATCACTTGTGCAACCACTTCGCGCCATCTCTGTGCATACTCTTTGAACGATTCTCTGTCTTTCTGAACCATGGCCCTAAGCTGGTCACGGTCAGGCGCCATGTTCACATTGTACTTGTATTGTTTAATGAATGCTTCTCCCAAATCATTAAAAGTATGGATGTTGACATTGTCTAAACTCATGTACCATTTCAACGCAGCACCGGTCAGACTATCCTGGAAAAAATGAATTAGCAGACGCTGATCATCAGTATGGGTAGACATCCTTCTCACATACATCATCAAATGAGCACGAGGGCAAGTGTTGCCCTTGTACTTCTCAAATTCTGGGACCTTGAACTTAGCAGGCACTTTAACATTCGGGACCAAACACAGCTCATTCACGTTCTGCCCAAATAACTCTTTTCCCCTAAGAGCCTTCATCTCTCTTTGCATTCTATCAAACTGCTCTTGGAAATCATCCATTCTGTCATAAAAACCCAAGTCTTCACTCGGAAGAGGGAAAGGACGACACACATCTTCATTAACAAACAGAACCAAATTCACCGAAGGAGGTGCAGCAGGAACAATATGCACCACATAAGGTGCTGGAGTAACAACATTTGTAACCACTAGAGCATCTTGAGGACCCAGATTGAAACCTTCAGGTACAAAATTCTCTGGCATACCCCACGGATAACCTTGAGGCATACGGTTTTGAACAACAGCCAGAGTAGCGGATACAGGAACAGTCAGAACTTCAGCATTTTCCCTTGTTGGTTGAGGTTGAACCCTCGGTGGCTGATTCTGAGAAACCACCAGAGCTTCCATCAGAGTAGTCAAATTGGCCAAGCTAGCCTTCAAAGCGGAAACTTCTTCGCGCAGCTCGTGATTCTCCTGTTCTAAGTTGTCCATCTTATTTTTGAAATTAGCCCGAGTGTTGTAGTGATGAGTCAGCTTGCTGAGTGAAGTAAAGAAGCTGGGTAAGACACTTGGATATGCATAACAAATGCAAGAAATATGTGCAATATGATGCATGATGTGCAATGCATATGATTATTTTTACTTTATCATTTAATATTTCAAGGGATTTAAGATTTATAGACACATTGCAAACATCAAAGTAATAAAGCTTTTGAAATACTGAAAATATTCATTATAAAAATCTCAAAATGGATTACAAGTTTCAATGATCCCAAGTACAAGATGAAAATATAATCTAAAACTCTGAGAAGAGGAACTAATGGAGATCAATCTGTACCCTGGCGCTTCCCTGTGATCCTGGCAATCTCAGCCCTCAACCTCTGGTTTTCTTCCACGTGTCTGATGGCAACTTCCTTCCAATCATCTGAAGCAGGAAGTGAGTAATCAACACCTGTTTGAGGCTTAGGAGAAAATAAGTCTCCTTGCCTCTCCATAGACTCTACTGCTCTACTCTCAAGGATCTCGATCAAATCATCTCTCTCCTTCAGGTCTGCTCTGTAGGAACTCTCTAAAGTCTGGAACTTGTTCTTCCAAGCATCCCTTTCCTGTTGCATCCTAACCAAAGCAAGTTGCAGCTCTTCTAGATCATCTAATAAGGGAGGAGTGGTCTTCACAAACAAACAAGGCATGGGTGTCTCCCGAGTATATGGCATCTTCAATTGAATGGCTCTCGACCGGACCCACTGAAGATATGGCTCCAAAGAAACAACACCCCTAGGTCCCAAATCCTTCCTACTCTTCTTATGAATGTGACGTCAGGCCTTCGCAATCTGCTCCCTAGCTTCCCTGTGGTCTTCTCCTTCCTTTAGAAAGAAACTACTCAGATGAATATTGTTCGGTTTATCCCTCATTGGATAACGAAGTTGTCGCCGTGCAAGAACAGGGTTATAGTTAATTCCTCCCTTTGTACCAAGAAGAGGCACATTGGGGAAACTACCACAACTGTCAATAATCTCCACATCCTGGTAAGCTCGATGATACCAATCAATATCCGAGTGAGTAAGTGCCATGATCTTAGGAGCCCAACGGGGTTCCTTCTTGACATCCCAAAAAGCGTCAGACTGAGGCATATGAGAGGTAAACCACCGGTACAACAAAGGCGTGCAACAGATAATCATCCCCCCATGATAGGAACTCCGAAGATGAACAGAGTAATAAGTATCTACCAACAATGTAGGAACTGGGTTTCCCATCATGAAAATCCTAATAGCGTTAATGTCGACAAACTTATCCACATTAGGGAATAAGAATAATCCATAAGCAAGTAAAGCGAAGATGGCCTCAAAAGCAACCGTACTCTTCATTCTGGCTAAGTAACAAGCTTTCTCCAATAAGAACTGAGCTGGTAATCCTCTAATCCCTCCTTTGGTATTCATATGGGATTCCACCTCATACTTCCCCAGATGAATCAAAGTAGCAATCTCATGTGGTTTTGGCTCATCCTCCAAACTAGTAAAAGGAACACGGTCGGTAACAGGTAAATCCAATAGATAGGAATACTCTTCCAGTGTTGGTATCAACAGATAATCGGGAAAAGTAAATCAGTGATACACCGGATCATAGAACTGGACTAAAGTTGAGAGAAAACCCTCCTTCATCTTCAGCTTCATGAGAGGAATAATGGATCCATACTTCTTCCGAAAGTCTGCAGAACACTCGATCTCTGGAATTATACTAATCAACTCATCTATCTTGGGATCCTTGAAACTGTATTTCCCGGTCTTTCTCTTTCCAGAATCCATGGTTTAAAAAGTACCTGAGATATTCACAAATACTCAACCTTTAAATCCCTTGAAATACTGTTTTCTTCAAAAGATGCTTATGAGTGCATGGATGTATGATGCAACAATCACACACAAGATCACACATATAGGTTTCATAGGTTCAACGTCACGAGCATGAGGTTGAAGGTACTCCCATAAGGTATTGGTCTAAAAAGTTATCACCTGTCGAACAAGGTTCTAGAGGTTCCCAGAGTCTACATCCTTCCTTCGGATATTACCAACTTCCCGATTAACTCAATAATTACTAATATTCTCAAGAAAGACTCGTCCAAGCGTAGTATCGCGTGACAACTATTTTCGGATTACTCCATCATAGCTTCCGCACTACACCTAAAAGGCCAAGATGGGTTAGGTAATATACTGTCCTCAGCTTCAGTAGGCTCCCAGGTCGAAAGCAGTACGTCTTCCCGATTACTCGGTAAATGACACTACAATCAAAGGGGCCTCCACTGAGTGGGGGATCTCACGCCTCCTTTTTTGGGATTACTCCCTCAAAGTTAACATGACTATACCGCTCGTCCTATCTTAAAGTTTGCCCAAGTCCGGGTATAGGACTTATAAAAAATCACTAAGCACCCTAAAAACCAGGAAAATCCAGACAAACATATATACAAAATATAACACATAAACAAAAATAGCACATATACAAGTATAAACAAAGATAGGCTCAACCCACTTAGGGATGGACCAGCAAGAGGTCAATCTTTCCCCAGTGAAGTCACCATTTTTTCTGTAGCGGTAGAAATGTTCAAGACTAAGCCATTGGATTGACTAGACTTTATACAAATCAAAATAAAAATCGCCACCGCGCTTTATTGTTTCCAAAGGAATGGGAAAAGAGCGAATAACCCAAAAGAGGGGGAAAGATTCAAGGTAAGGGGGTTGGTTATACAAAGGGAAGGTATTAGCACCCTAAACATCTACGATACTCCGCAGGAACCTCTTTGAAAAATCTGTATATTTTGGCTATAAAAATGTGTTATATAAAAAATGGATGGTGGAGGTGAGAAAAGAAATATATTTTTTATGATTTTTGCACCCGCCGCGGTTGCGAACCTTTAGTGCCTACGTACCTCCTTTCGTGCAATAGGGGATCAGGGTACACGTAGTTCCTCTTTTAAAAATTTGAAATACAAGTGTGTTGGTTGATTTTATGAGATAAGACATCATCGTCATTGTCCGTGTGGAAAACATACTTACTACCCACAATCATTAGAAAGGATAATTTGCATCATCTCAAAGTGGAGGATATGGCTTGGATTTTAAAATCAACAATGCCTCACTCAACACCCAAGTGGAAAATATCTCTCTTTACAACATATTGTAGAAGTATAGTTGTTTGCATCACTACAAGGATTGACAAGAGTCTAATCTTTTAAGTATAGTTGATTGACTTTTAGTCTTCTCACAAAAAAATGTCGAGGTATTATTAAATTGATTGAAGTTTATTTATGAAAATGTTTGAAAATGCATGGACATAAGTCCAAGTTTATCATGAAAATGTTTCAAGTTTCAAAACAAGAAGAGTTTTTTTAAAAGGAGGGAGAAGATTTTTGAAATTAAAGAAGATCTGAGGAGATGAAGAGGCTATCTTAATGCATAAGGTAAAAGCTAGGGATAAGAACCATCTAACCAATAAGAAGCCAATATTTGACATTATGAGTCAATATAGAATTCCCATTCTTCGGATTGAAACCAAGCAAGCAAAGATACTAGACCTCTTGAGAGAACCAAACTTCAAGTGTTTTAAGTCTTCACAAAAATTGGGCAGAGTAACGGCTGTATACGGGTGAATTCCAGATTACAAACAAAGATCGTAATCTCAATAACCTGCACACAAAACAAACAAACAACCCAATGTCTTGAGGTAAACCCCAAAACTCCAGACAAAATATCAAATAAAGTCACAAAGTCTCCAAGATAGGCCAACGTCTCTAATCCTAAGTCCAAGAAGTCCAATGCTCCATAATTCCAAGGATAGTAACCAAATAGTCCAAGTATCATTAAAGTTTTTTATGGTTCATGTTAATTATTAGGTGTCTTTAAAAGGAAAAGAAAAGCTCAAGTGAGCAAAATAAAAATGACATAAAAGTAAATGCTCAAGTGAGCAATGATGAAAATAGCATGAAATGTAAAATGCTAAAAGTAAATTGTACATAAAGCATAAAAATAAAAGCATAAAGTAATGTTAATTGTTAGTAATTAGTGGTTAGTTGGATGACCATCTTGAAACTTGCATTTGGAACTCATTAGAGGATTGGTAGAACCAAAGCCTCCACACAACAAGTTGCATTTGCTTTTTGTCAAGTATATCATCCATTTTGGAATTCTCACAAGTTCCATTTAATGATCAACGATGTTTAAGTGATCCGCGTTGACCAAAGGTGTTGTAGATCTATTAGAGGATTGGTAGAACCAAAGCCTCCACACAATGAATCTCAAGGTTATTGGATCAAAGAGATCAAATTAACATACTTGGGCTTGCAATCATAAGTTTGGGCCACGAATGATCATTTATTCGAATTGGGACAAAATTTAGCGCTATGTTAAGCAATCGTAAGTGGACTTATGTAGAAGTCACACCTATTTTGAGGCCGGTCAATAGCAATCTATGTACTTCATGTTTGGATAAATGATATAGAGATCACCATCCCTTAACATGTAGCACAATTAAAAAAGAAAGGGATAAGATGAAGATGGAGGGGAATGATAAGCTAATTTGGATCACCATTTCAAAATTCTTTCATCTTTAAATTCAACCACTCCTCTAGATGGATTAAAGAACTAAACATATCATTAATCCAAAACACCAAAAATGAATTAAATAATTCACTCTTAGGTAGATTTGAATTGATGAACATTTATCCAACTTCATCTACATCACAAAGTCCATTGAGTTTAAAGACAAATTGGACATTTAAAATTGCAATCCAAACTAACAATCAAAAGGAGTGAGTAGAAAAATCATTTTGGATCAAAGCTGCCCCAAAAACAAGGCAAAAAAGTGCATTCTGTCCCTGTGCAGTCGATTGCAGTAACTGTGCAATCGATTGCACACAGTGTTATTTTCAAAAAAAATTGTGTGAAATGCTTATGTGCAATCGATTACACCGTTACTGCAATCGATTGCACACTATTACAGTAGCAAAAACAGCATTTTAAAAGGCCAATTTCTTGTTCAAACTTTCCATCAAACACCTTATGATCATGGATCCAATTGAGCACGAAAATTCTATAAAATTATGAGAAAATAACACCATCAGAATCACAAAATAATGCTCAAAGAATCAAACCCAAAGATCAACAAGAGATCACATTGTGAAAGATGAATTATCCAACTTACCAAAGGTAGATCTAGAGAATTATCAAAACAACTTCAAGAATTTGCTTCAATTCAACCACAAGAATCAATTGACCAAGCTTGGATGTAGAGAATTGATGAAGAAAAAGTGTTTGGATGAAGGTTTAGCTCAAAGATTAGTAAGCTTCAATACAAAGCTTACTAACTTTTTGAAAATGGAGCTTTGAGTGAATTTGGTAGATGGAGAGAATTGAGAGACTTTTTAGCAAGGTGGATTTGGCTATCAAAATCTTGAAATTTGAATGAAATGAGGGCTATATTTATAGAGTTTTAGGATTGGGATTAGTGGTAATTTGGTAATTGATTCTTGGAGCCAAAATTTGAATTAATGATAACTCTTTCAAAAATTAGAGCCAAAATTTGAATTAATGATAATTCTTTCAAATATTAGAGCCAAAATTTGAATTAATGATAATTCTTTTTAAAAATGAAAGATTGTCACTAAAATTTGAATTAATGATACATCTTTCAAAAGTGAAGGAAAATTGGAGCCAAAATTTGACAAGTTTAAAATGCTGATTTTTTTAAAATTTTCACGCTGTGCAATCGATTGCGCTACAGTGCAAATCGATTTGCACAGTGTATTTTTTCAAAAATGGTGCAAAATGCACTATGTGCAATCGATTTCACTCTAAGAGCAATCGATTGCATCAGTGAAAAAAAATGAAATTTTTTAATTCTTTTTCTTTGCAAATAGAGATTTTAGGAAAATAATACCAAAAATCCTTATTTGTCAGATGCTTCGACTTGGTACCTACAAAACAAAAATATACAAAGACAAAGGCAAATATTTTTTTTTGTATTTTGATTAGAAGTTAGTCAACAACACATATACAAAATACACAACCAAGGTGCTTGGAGATTCCTCAAGAGCAAACTTAAAGATAGGAGATATAAAAAGAGGAAGAACCAACCCTAATGTGATCTTGTTATGATCGAGTTGATATGATATGATAGAGGAATCTTAGGGGAAAAAATTGGGGTACAACACCATGAATCTGACCTCAGATTCTTCCAAAGATTTCACAATCTCTCCTCAAATCAAATAAATCTAGAAGTCTTGAAGCTTTAATCTGATGGTGTTGACACCTCTGCTCGAGCTAAGACCATAGGAGAATAATTCTACACAATGAAGGTCATGCTAAGGCACCGAGAAGGAGATAAATCAGTGATATATGGATTTACCTTGAATCGGCGATGGCGGAGTATTCGGTGTCAGGTATTCCGTTTATCGCTTCTTATTTCTAATGGCCTTCAGCAAGTTTGATTCACAAACTCTTTCTCGGTTTCAAGCTCCAATCACCCCTCCCCTTCGTCGTGGATTCGTTCAAACTGAGAACTAGAAGGTTATTCAGGTAATTGTTCTTGCACTCTGCTTGTTTCTGCGACAAATTTATCTTCTTCCTTCTTCGATCTTTTGATTGTGAGAAAAATTTAAGACTATTGTTGTTCTTATAATGCAGTTCTGATGTATGTTGTTACAATGAGATGTCCATTGCAGATCGAAGGTGTAGTGGTATGAAGTTAACGTGCTCCAAATATTGGAGGTTTGTTGAAGAGAATTAAGAAGATTGAAGTGGTTACAGATGATGAGAGCACTCTGATTTCAGAGAGAGGTGAAGTTTCAGATTCAATTGCAGAGAATCTTTCCGAAAGAGAAAGGTGATAAGAATTCTCTGTGATTTTCTGGTGAGTTTCTTGATGTGGAGAATGGTGAGAGGGAGAGTGAAGATTGATGAGTGAAAAAGTGGTGGTTGATTCTTCCAGAAGGTGAAAAACGGATCGTGACAGTGATGAAGAGAATGAAAGGTTGAAGATGATGAAGGATATTTGGTGATTATGCAGAGAGAGTGAGGTGAGTTTTTTTCTCAAATTTCGGTGACTTTTTCTGTTATGAAAAAAAATTGTTAATGAGTCTCAATCCTTTTCTTATCCCAGTTTTTGTTATATATCTCTGCTGCTGGAAGTTTGTTACAGAATAAAAATTTAGTTAGAAGTTATCTTAGCATTCTGTTACGGGTTGTTAGAGTTAGTTTGGATCTGTTTTGACAGTTAGTTTTTTGTTATAGTGATTTTCTGGTTTTCTGTTTCTACCTTTTTGTTTTGCTGTTTGAACATGGATGCGGTTTATTTGGTGTGTAGGATAATGGAATTAGTTTAAGCAATTTCGCATGCATGGATAAATGGAAGGAAACATGAAGATTGCTTAATAGCATGAAGTTTGATGAAGATTATGATTAGGGTCTTGGAACTATTTTGGTTGGTAGAGAATTGATAATGGCAAGGTTTAAAACACGAAGAATGATGGAGATAATAAAGATGGGAGAATAGGAATTGTATAGATTTTTGGTAGAAAGTATAGGCTTTTTCATACGAATTCCTTTTGTATTGTACTTGTGATGTAATAATGGAATTGAAGCTTAATGACCATGTAACCTTGTAATCTCTGAAATTCAATGATAAATTCCAATCCAAAACAAACTTCTTCTTTTTATTTTGTATCGTATTAATTGCATATGAGAATGTAATATGGGATTATTTTTTTGTATAGATTCCAACTCAAGTAAATGAAGTATTTTTCTATTTCCATCCATCTGCACTATTGGAAATTTTGAGCTTTACTTACACTTTGCAAACTAGAATGGACCACGGTATGAAATCCATATCAAGCTTAAAATGGACTTTGGAATTTGTTTTAAACCTTATGTTACAACTTGGACCATGAAAGAGTTTGAATGAACTAGGATAATTATGTAAAACTCATGAATTCCCTTGTTTGCATATAGATGCCTTGAATCAATATTAAATTTGAGCACGATTAGAAGTTTCAATGAATCCAAACCAATAATCATTTCTCTAAGTAATCCAAGTTAACTTGCAATTGAAGTAAAAAGTATTTGATGAGAACCAAAAATTGTATCATTAAAAGCAAGTCCACGATGTTGAAGGAGAGAGGCTCAGGATAACCATAAGATCGAAACTTAATCCAATGATCCTAAGTTGAAGCATAATAGATGAAAAACCTAATCCTTAAGTCTTGAATAAAGAAGCCTTGCAACTTGATGTTGGGAAGAAGAGAATAGCCCCATAGTTTGATGATAAAGAAGTCCATGAAATAAAATCCTAGTTTCAAACAAATGATTGATGGAGAAATCAATTGAAATAAGCTTGTGCGAAGATGAGAGCCTTAAAGATATACAATAACCCTAATTCTAAAATATCATCGATCACATGCAAAAATTTTGACTTTCTTCGAAACTCTGAGTTTTTGCACTTTTTCGCCCTGAATTATCTTGTTTTATTCCTCTGACCCTGAAAACACTAAAACACACAACCAAAGCATAAAATACAGTGAAATGAAACAAAAAACTCGGGAATAAAAGAAAAGACAAACTGCAATTAATAATAAACAATTGTGTAAATACCACTAATCATTATTCTCTTGTTATGGATGTCATTACTTTTTGATATTTAATTGGTTTATTAGTATTTAATAATCTTGATATGTACCTTATGGATGTCGTTATTTCTTATTTGTATGGATCACTTGATAGTGATATATACATGAAAATCCCATAAGGATTTTAGAAGCCCGAGACATCAAATCGAAAGAAATGTATGCAATTAAGTGACAAAGATCATTGTATGGGCTAAAATAATAAGGGCGCATGTGGTATACTATACTAAGTGAATATTTACTTAAAGAAGCCTATGATAATAATCCTATTTTCCCTTGTGTTTTTATAAGAAAAACAATATCCGGTTTTGTAATAATTGTTGTTTATATTATTTCTTTAAATATCATTGGGACTAATAACAAAATCAGAGAAGCGGGAATTTATTTAAAGAAAGAATTTAAAATGAAATATCTAGGAAAAAATAGATTATGCCTTGGTTTAAAGATTGAATATACTAAAAGTGGTATATTGGTACATTAATCAAATTATACATAAAGGATATTGAAAAGTTTCAACGTGGACAAGACAAACCCGTTGAATAGTCCAATGATGGGTATAACACTTAATATTGAAAATGATCCTTTTAGGCCTAAGAAATATAATGAAGAGATTCTTGGCTCATAAGTGACATAACTCAGTGTCATTGGGGCTTTAATGTACCTTTCCAACAATACAAGACCTGATATAGCTTTTGCAGTGAATTTACTAGCAAAATTTAGTACATGTCCTACAAAGAGACATTGGAAAGGAATAAAACAGATATTTCGATATTTCAGAGGTACATTTGATCTTCGTTTATTTTATTCTAACAACATAAAACTATTTTTGCTTATTTATGCAGATGCATGATATTTGTCAGATCTACATAATTACAGACTAGATACGTGTTTACATATGGCGGCACTGCAATATATGAGAGATTCCAAAAGCAAACACTTGTAGCAACTTCTTCAAATCTTGTTGAAGTAATTTCTCTTCATGAAGCAATCAAAGAGTGTAGATGATTAATGTTGGTGACTCAACATATCCAATGAAAATTTGGTTTAACAAGAGATAAAAATCCAACAATTTTATATGAAGGCAATGCTGCATGTGTTACCCAAATAAAAGAAGGTTACGTCAAAACTGATACAACCAAACACATTCCTCAAAAGTTCTTCTCATTCACACAAGAACTCGAAAAAAACAAAGAGGTTGATATTCAATACATCCATTCGAGTGATAATATGGTGGATTTCTTCTCAAAAGCACTTCCCACATCAGTTTTCAGGAAGCACTTACAAAATATTGGAATGCATCACCTTCAAGATCTTTGAAAAAGAACTAAATATGTTCTAGGGGGCATTTTGTACTCTTTTTCCTTTATTAAGGTTTTTATCCCAATGAGTTTTTCCTAATATATTTTTTAACGAGACAATAGATGTTCCTATAACTATCCTCAACAAGACTTCAACGGAGCAGCATGAAAAATATTTCAAAAGGGGAAGTGTTATAATAATAAGCAATTATTATTAATACTGTTTTGAAATACTTATGAATAGTAAATATCTACTATATGCAAAAATTTCAAACATAGCACAATAGTATGTATTATTATATTCAGTATTAAATAGAATCTTAGCACAATAAATACCACATCTTGGGTATATGTAAAAACACACAAAATTTTGGAGACAAATAATATACTCTCATAGTCTTTTATCTCTCTCTATTTTTTTAGTTTGTTTCAAATATTCGATTTTTCTCAACAATGTTGTATTTATGCCTTTTTGTTGGATATCTGGTATTCAAATCAGAAAGACACCAATTAGAAAAGTTCATTTAGCATATGGACGTTTTAGCAAAAATTTTCAAATTTGGAGGAATGGGTATTCTAATAAATTTGATGTTGTCATTTTAAGATTTTGAAATTATTCTTTTATCGCTATAGTGGGGTTTCCCAAAAAAAATTAGAAAAATTATTTTCAAATTTATTTTTGGGCGATAGAATTGGTTTTCAAAGAAATTGTTCCTTAGAAAGTTAGGTCGGGCAACACGTGGTGGTAATGGATTTTCGAAGATACGTTTTTGTAAATACTAGAAGCAACTTAAGAGGAAGGGGTGAATAAGGTTTGCCTAATTTTTTAGAGTTTAAGCGCATATTTTTGAAAACTTGTTTTATCATAAGTGATGTTATGATTGTATAATAGGTTCAAATATAAAAAAGAATAATGTGCAAAAATTTAAAGTGGAGAATGTAAAAGTTAAGGGAAGAGAAGAATGTAACACCCAAATTTTAGTTATTTATTTTTTAATTGAATTTATATTAATTTATTTTATTTATTTGAGTGTTATATGTGTTTTATGGGAATTACTGATAATTAATTATACTTAGTTAATGTTAAAAAATTAAAGCGAAAGAGGTGTTTTGAATAAAGACCCGAGTGTGTAGTGAGATTTAGTGACAATAATAGAATTATTATTTTATTTGAGATAATTTGAATTTTAGTACATCGATTTATCATATGTTTTCTTAAATAGGTATTAACTCTCTTAAGAACTAGTGTTAAATCTCTTCAATGCACTAGTACCTCCTATATTTTTCTTCTTCTTCTTCTATGTTTGTGATTGTGATTGTATGTTTGTGGCCTAAGGGTTTGCCTTAACCTTTCTGATTTGAATTCTTGAACATTTCTCTATGACTATATCTTGAATCCCTATAGAATGTCTTTTTGTTTTATAATAATATGTGGTTGTGCCATTTGGGAATAATTTTAATAATTGGATTATGGTATATGACTTGTCTGTGGTTGATCTGTGTTTTTTATAAATAACTGAAAATGGAAAAAAAATTCAAATGCCAGTTTTTCTTGAGAAATCAAAATAACTGGAAAGTTAGAATAGTTGAGTTGAGTCGGGGGAGGGGGTGCGCCAGTCGGCGGCAGCGGTGGTGCCGCATAGTGTTGGCAGCAGAGGCACGGTGGATGGTCCGCAGTTGGCACCAGAAGTACGAGTGGCAAGGTGCCACAGCTATGCGACACAATTTCGCACAAGAAGGCAGAAGGTCGTGATTCAGTAACCAGGGTTACAGTAGGCAAAAGTCGTGCGACACTGGCCTTAGCAGTGCATTTTGCATGAGGCGTGAGTCGCGGGTGAGCCGTAGTTCACAGGTCGATGTTTTCGGGTTTGTTATCTAGTTTGGCATGTTTTGAGCTATTTTGAATTTAGAGACCTTTCTCAACCTTGTTGTTAAGTGTAAGAGTCGGATTTGTTATGTGAGAGGTTGTTATAGGGTTGTCAAAATTGTTTTCACGTTGTTTAGAGTTAAATTTAATGAGCTCTAGAGTTAAAGTGAAGGTATTTGACTCTTTAGAGTTGTTTTGAGTTATATTATTACTTGAGTAAGGCTGCCAATCAAAAGAACTAATTTTGATTTATTATGAATCTTGTTGAGGTTTTTTTTACTTTATCGAATCAAATCCCAAAATCACCCATTTGAGTCCCAACAACCCCAAAATGCATAGCAACTCAAAGTACACAAATCATAAAATAATTAATACATTAACGCACATAGATTCAACATTCAAAACATTATTTCAAAATGTTATTGTCATCATATTTCATCAAGATTTCCAACCAAATCCAAAACCATCATAACTCATGAATTTCACACATCAAATCACATAACTTTCAACAATCAACCCAAAGCTCAAAATTAAATTGAACGGTAACGACCCAAAGAGTTTTTCATAAACTCTCTTCAAGGTCTAACTTACACAACAATGTTGGAAAAGGAAGAATAAAAGAAAAGAAAGTAAGGATCCCTCTCTACCCTTCATGCTTAAAACATCCATACATGAACAGTTCCCCTTTTACCTCAAATTCGAAGAAACCTTCAAGTTGTAGCTATTGAATCTCCCTCTTCGCATACTCTTGCTCTGCTAGGGTTTCTCTAACTCTACTAACAAGTTTTACGTGTTTTCCCAAACAAATCTAAACTCTAATTCTCTTTTCTATTTAAATAAATAAAAACCTACTCTTATTTTATTTCAATTAATTTCAATCAATTTCCCCCAACTCTTAATAATTTCATATCCACCTTATTTCTAACTAAAATTCTATTTTATTCCCCAAAGCTCAATTTCCTCCTTTTTCTCTATTATTTTAATTAACTAAAACTATAAATAATTCTAATAAAATCTAATACATCCCATATTTTCTAAGTAAACTAAATTAAGCAATCTAAGTTCAATTAAAAATATTAAATAAATCCAAAATCCAAATAATCGGAAATCGGGGTGTTACACTTTCAACAACATACTATTGGATATGATTTTGTTGATGGCAACTAACAAATTTAGTGCAAGCATAACAAGTGGTTAAATATGAAAATAAACTATGCTACTAAGCTAGGTTTAATGATCATTGCAAAAGTAATGATGGAACCAAACAATAATACATCTCAGACCTCACATTTAAGAAGAATTCAAAAAGGTGTTTGTATGAATGATTGATCTAACAAGTCAAGAAGCTTCAAAGTGTGAAAGAGAGGAAGTGTGAAATTCCGTCCTATCGGGTCTGCGTGAACAATATGTTATAAAAGAATAAAGGCTTTCTCATAAAGTTATACGGCTAATCACACACACAATGTGTTTTATAACTTATTTTTCTTAAGAAAATATTTCTAAAAATGTTTTAAAGCCATTCCAGTTCAATCGAGAATTGTCAGAAAAGTTCTTGGATTTTTTTTGTGTTAGCCAATTTCTTGGCACTCATACCCAATCAATTAAGTTAGTGAAAATATGAGCCATAAACATTTAGAAAAATGTCTTAATTAATGGTAACAACTATTTATCTTTTATTTCCTTTTAAAAATTTCTAATTGATTAGTTTTACGTCAACCAATGGATTGGTGCATTATGCCAATCGATCGAATTATCAATTTTGGTCCCAAAAAAATTCCTTTTTTGTGCCAACTTCTAACCTATAAATAGAGGTCCCTCATATTTTCACATCCAAAATTATGAGTTGTCATATCTCACTCCTTACTTTCTCTCTTAAAACATTTGCTCACTTTCTCTCACTTAGAAATTTAGTCGTAGTGTTTTCGAGAGAGGTCTTTTGAAAGTGAGACATTTTGTGTAATTTTGGAAGGGTGGTATTATAGATTTACCAAGTAACATTGTTTTACCTTGGCTGAATAATTTATCCAATTAGGTATTGTTTACTTAGGTTCGAAGCTAAACCCTTAAAAGCTTTGGTTTGGAGATTTAGTTACTAAGTCATCGGTTTGGTTCGAAGGCTCAACCCATTCAAAAGCTTTCATAGGTTTGAGATCACCCTGATATTTAAATCTAAAGTTGTTTTGTGTTTATCTTATGTAAGACCCTAGTTCGGTTTGTAAGCTCAACCCAGTTAAAGTATGCTAACATTGTAAATAAGCCTCATATAAAATCTCATAGGTTTGTGGTCAGCCCGTCAAAACTCTAATTCGTCTCGTGAGCTCAACTCACATTAAAATCTCTCCTTAGTTCAAGATAAGTCTATGTAAAATCTTAGTTTAGTTGGGAACTAACTACTTCAATTTTTTGTTTGGAAAAAAGATTAACCATTTCAATCAATCTATTGGAAGAAAGACTAATCGCTTCTCTCCTTTATTTTCTGCTTGGGTTGAAGTTAGCATGAAACTTTATTTTCTTATATAAGGGTGTTCTAGAGTTCAACCTACTAAAAACTCTTACGTTTTAATGGATACTCTCAAGATCAAATCTTGGGTACAAGACTAAGTTTTCTGGAGTGAACCTGTATATTTTGTGGTGTCTCTTTCTTCCTTTAACTTTTACTTTCCTCTATTTAAATTTTAGCTGCTTAATTATAAAACATTTATTAAAAATGTTATTAAACTCTTAAAATAATCAGAAGCTTTTTTCAAACCAAAGTATACCAATAAATGTGGGATACTCTTGAAATAATTTATATAGTCTTTCCAAGTATTGGACAAGAGTAAGTGAACACATGTGGCGAGAAAGATGAAGAATTCTCTTATAAATGTTTTTTAAAACTTAAAAATGTAGGAAACTATATTGGAGCATTTTCACTAACCAATATCTAAGAATTAAGAATTGGAAACTTAATCCAATCCTTAAATCGAGAGATTGGAGTTTTCTTAATTTCAGGAAAAATCAAAGACGAAGGAAGTCATAGATAAATTTTACGAACTATTTCAATTACTTAAAAATGAAGGAGAAAGTTCAAAAAATTAAGAATCGTCAACTTCAAACTCCTATCAAACAACTCCCATGGCTTCCTTTAAATGAACATACTCAATAGTTGACCGATCTTTGGAAGATTACACATCGAATAAAGGTACCTCATGTGTAAGAGGTTGTGAAGAAGTATAGAATATTTGAAATAAGAAGAGAAGACGAAGCACCTAAAATAAATAATAACCAACCTCGGGAAAAAAATATAAATGAGTGCTCTTCAAACGAAGAAGATGAAGTCTTTTTAAAGGTATCTTACGATAAAGATGATTATGAGGTAACTAAACCATTCTATAAGCAATTGTTCTAAATTAGTGCTAAGTTGATTGGAAAAAAAAATTTAAACTTAAAAAACTCAACTTAGACTTTAAAGAGAATTTATGGTTTCTTGAAGAAAGCAATGAATCACTTAAATTAGAAATAACAAATATTAGGAACTTAAGCGAAACATGTGATACTTGTGTCTCTTTGAAAAAGAAAGTAATAGACCTACATGAAACCCTATGTAAATTTACCAAAGGGAAAGAGAACCTTGACTTGATCCTATCAATTCGAAAACATTCTTTAAATAAAAATGTATTAGGATTCAAAAAGGTTAGAACTAAAATTCCGGTATATCATACTTCATATGTCCTATGACATGTTGGGACAACTGATCTGACTTAAATAACAAAGGCAAGGTATAAACAATATAAACAGTACTGGAAAGTAAACAACACACCAGAATTGTTAACCTAGTTTGGAGCAACTCTCCTACTTTGGGAGCATATCAAGCCAGGGATAAAGTCCATTATAATAGTATTAACTCGAAGCTAAACTAGTCCCAATTTTACAACTTCTCACTTAATCACTACCTGTGCTAACTTTCTATATAAGACTCACCTAGATATGAGGCCCTCCTCAATCCCTCATAAATCACAAACAATGATTGGACAAACAGGAAGACACACTTCCATGACATCAAACTAGAAGACTCACTTCCATGACAATACCTAGCCAAGACTCTTGACTAAGAACACAACTTGGAGTTTCTTAAAAGCTTCCTCCAAGAACAATAATCACTATTTCTTCACAACTTCGAGGAGAATAATAATCAACTCATTACCTAAAGGCTTATGAGTGATAAGAGAACCTTGCAACTCAAGGTACACAATCCAATCCAACTCACATGTCGAGTGGATCACATAACCAACTCTCCTAGAGAGTGGTACAAACTCAACCCTAATCATTACATCTTTTTAATTTCACGACTGGTAATAATCCTAGGTTACAATGCTTCTATTTATAACCTATCTCTCAACTGGATTTGGGCTTCAAATCACAACACTTTGGCTGTTACAAATTTGCAGAAGATTCTGCTACAAAATAGGTCTTCAATCAAATCTTTCCTAAAACGTCTCCTTATTTAGAAAGTATATTTTCTTCTTGATTTCTGATTGAATCTTCCATACCTAACAAAATAGTGCCACATATGAGTGCATAATATTCCCAAAATATTTTACATCTATTAAAACATAAAAGAATCCAACACTCCAGCTCAGCTAAGCCGCAATGTCGTATGACCCTCCATAGGACATCTTCTCCGACATGTTGCTCTAGATGTTGAAACACTTCAACTCAACATGTCCCAACATAAAATAGGACTTCTTTCTCAACCTGTTCTTCATAGCAAGTAACCACATCCTATTTAACATATTGCTGCTATATTTATTTTATAAAAATTAATGCACATTCTAAAACTAGAGAACTTACAAGAACACCTAGTAAAGATTTAAATCATAAGAGACATAATCATCCAATTTATAAATTCACACACTACAAAATATTTGGCCATTTAGAGCGCTTTTGTTATGACAAATTGAAAAGGTCTAAAGGTAACAACCCTAGACCTTGGACCCAAGAAAATTTGCATACCAAAGGTGGAACCTTATATTTTACATGTACACTTCACAGCTTGAAGCTTTAATGATTATTAATGTGGTTATGAAAAGCAAAGAGTATACCTTTAAGTATACATTATTTATTAAGTCTCTGATCTAAGAATAATCGATGATGGTGAATATCAACAATGGTGATTTGAGCAAGTGTTTTTAAGGATATGCCAATATTCATGATAAATGGAGAAGGACACATCATAATGTGTTTGGTGTTCCCTTTAAGGGGAGGTTTATCAAGGCCTCTTCATAATAGAGGTTATACACCATTTTAAAGTTGAAATGATTGGAAAACTCTGATTAATATTTTAAAATAGTGGATCTAATTTTTCTCATCTTAATAAATTATGTTTACTAACCAAAAATATGAGTTTCTAAATGTTTTATAAAAAAGAGGTGTAAATAAAGCCAGGAAAGGGTACAAAAAGAAAAGGAAAAGACTCAAAACCAAACATGCTAAAAATGGGTCAGCTAATCAATTAGAATTATGAACCAATCAATTAGATAATCTTAAAACTCGTAAATTTAAAATTGGCACACACCACGATAGATCGTTTGGTGTGAAATTAATACAACAATTATTTGCAAAAGCTAATTCTCTAAAATCGAAGCTTCCTATTGATTGGTACATTCATCCTATCAAATTAACAATGGTTATAAATAGAAGTAACTTTATCTTTTTTTTCTCATATCATCCTACCTTCTCTTGTGCATTGCATTAGAAACATTTTATCTCTTTTAATCATCCATCATCACCTAAAATGGAACAAAAGAGAACCACATCCTCTGAATCATCACCATCATACTTCTCCGAAGATTTATCCATACAATAGTAAGAGAACACTTTCAATCGGGATATGCCAATAGAGAAGTGTATATCTCTCACTTCTTGAATGAAGAAATCTTCAAGAGTTGCTACATTATAGAAGCCTCCAACTTTGTCGACCTAAGAAACTTATTCTTTGAAAAACCTCAAGAAAGATATCTCGAATTGGTGAGAATTTTATAGGTAAACTCACCTACCAAAATGTTGTTATTAGCTTTTAAGCCAAGAAGCACCTCATTGCTTTATCTCTTGAAGATTTTTCACAAGTCTGCAACCTATCCTTCATCCGGCAAGACCAAGATAAAAAACACTATGAAGATAATGGATTTAGATTTAATCTTTATGCTCACACCCTTCTAATTGATCCATCTTCTGGAATTCCATATCTATTCAATCTCTATTTTGAATAATGTTATGGAATCATGTTTTGCAAGTTTAGTGATCAAGGAAGCTCTCAACAACATATTCTTGGATATTATTTTCATGATGACAAAGAATAACATAAGTGCAAACATAACAAGAAATTAAAGATGCAATAAGACTAAGCTTCTAAATTAGGGATTAATGATCACTTCAAAAGTAATATTGGCACCAAATAGAAATACATCTCAAGCCTCACCTTTTATAATAATTCAAGCAAGTGTTTGTACAAATGATTCATCTAACAAGTCTTGAAGGTTCAAAGGGTGAATGAGAGGAAGTCTAAAAGATCACCATATGCCGTCTGAGTGAACAATATGTTGTAAAAGAATTAGGGCTTTCTTCTAAAGTGATGCAACTAACCACACACACACACACCGATACTAAAATGGGTTTTATAAATTATTTTTCTAAGAAAATATATCTAAAAATGTTTTAAATCCATGCTAGTTGAATCGGGAGCTATCAGAAAGTTTCTGGGATTTTTTTGTACTAGCCAATCGATTAGCACTCATATCCAATCGATTAGGTTAGTGAAAAAATATTCCCTAAACATTTAGGAAAGTTTCTTAATGAATGGTAAGAACTATATTTCTTTTCTTGACTTTTAAAAACTACCTAATTCATTAATTTTAGGCCAACTAATAGATTGATGCACAATTCCAATCGATTGACTCTTCCATCTGGCCCTCAAAAATTTTATTTTTTGTGCCAACCTATAGCCAATAAATAGAGTTGTCTTCCCTCATATTTTGTCATCTAGAATCATGAGCTTTCATATCTCACTCCTCACTCTCTCTATAAAAACATGCTTTTACTTTCTCTCAATTAGAAATTTAGTCATAGTGCTTTTGTAAAAGGTCTTTTGCAAGTGAAATATTTGTGAAATTTTATAAGGTTAGTATTGTAAATTCACAAAGAATCATTTTCTTATTATGGTTGAATAATTTATACAACTAGGGATTGTTTACATGGGTTTGAAGCTAAACCCTTTAAAAGTTTTGGTTTGGGGTTGATTTGGATCAAAGGCTCAACCCGTTCAAATGCTTTCATCCGTTTGAGATCAGCCTGATATTAAAATCTTAGTTAACTTGTGATTATCCTTGATATCATTGTTTGTTTGCACTTGTATATTCTAAAAAGCATAAATTATTGAAACCTAATTCAAACCCTTATTTCTTGTGTTTCTTTTAATCTTCAATTGGCATCAGAGTTCCGGTACTTGCATTGATTATTATCAAAATACTTAATTGTGTCATATAAAGACCTAGTACTTGAAACACAATGGAAGATCTTCATGTTCCACCTAAAAACACCAACAATGATAAAAAAAAAATCTCTTCTATACCTCCAATTTTTTATTGTGAAAAGTTTGACTATTGGAAGGATATAATCGTAAATTTCTTCCTTGGTATTGATGTTGATCTATTGGATATGGTAATAGTTGGTTACACATATCCTGTGAATGTCAATGGTGTGAAGCTTGAAATAAGTTCTATGAAGGAGCAACAGAAAATGGACAACAAAAATCATCACTATTACACCCCAAAATTTGCCCTCTCATGTTTTTAAAGACCTTCTCTTACATGGGTGGTTACAAACACTTGCTTAAGGAAAATAAAACTTTTGGAGATAATCAAGTGTCTTTCGATTGGCATTTGAACAGGGTATTTTGATTGGCATCTGAGCAAGCTTCGATTGGGCACTATACTTTCTTCAATGCAAGCCTGATTCACAAGCTTCAATTGGGTGTCGGGCCTCCTTCGATCAAGTTCAATTCACAAGGCTTTGATTACGCATTGGCTTCTTCAGTATTGCCTTTGATTCACAAGGTAATAACTTCCTACATGCATGCTTCGATTCAAAAAGCAGTAGTCCCCTGCAGGAAAGCTTCGATTGGACATCTAAAGATCCTTCGAGCAAGCTTTGGTCCACAAACATCATTCCAACAGTAGCCCTTACATACTTGCCTTTGATCCACAAGGCCAAGGCCTCTTCATTCTTTCCTTTGATTCACAAGGAAAATGGCTTCTCCATGCTTTCCTTTAATTCACTAGACAAAGGACTTCCTCAATGCCTTCGATTCACAAGGCAAGAGCTTCTTCCATGCGTGTTTCGACCAACAACGAAATGACTTTCTATGTGCGTGCCTACAACGTACAAGGAAAAAGGCTTCCTCAACTTGCCTTCAATCCACAAGGCAAAAGTCCGCTTTCAACTGACCTTCGATTCACAAAGCAATGGCTATCTACATGCAAGGTTTGACTGGAAACTGTCTATCTTCAAGCCTACTCTGACTCCACCTCTAAAAACCATCAACACATTAGTTTTCCATACTTTGACACACAAGATGGTCCCTTCGAAGAAACTTTCCAAAGGTCCATTCGAAGAAGCATTCTAAAGGTCCAATCAAAGGACACAAAAATGGTGCCTTCAAAGGACCTACAATTGGCCCATTCTAAAGACACATTATTCTGGGAAACATGCTTGTTTTGCCTTTTGATGAATTTGATTCAAGATGCTTGCTGGCCAAGGTCCTACATGCTGCCAGACCCAAGCCTCGTGCACAATCACATTCATGACAAAAGAAGCTTCGACTGGCCAGAAAATATTTTTTGACTGGGTTAGTTGAAAAGTTTCAGATCAAGCTACCAAGGCAAATAGGGGCTCAATCAAAGAATCCCCAATGATGAGGATTGGAACTATTCGAAGGAGGAAGCTCTTGGCCAATCGAAGAGCAAGGATAAGGCATGTTAACAAAGTTTCCTTCGGTTGGCATATCAGAATAAGGTTTACCTCGAAGGCATGTTAACAAAGTGTCCTTCGATTGGCATATCAGAACAAGATGTCTTTTGATAAGCATATCAACAAAATCAAGCAATCAATGTAGAAGTTGACTTGATCTAAGAAGTTCTGATACAAAAGGTTCTGAACAATTTGAATCAAAAATCATAGCCATCAAAGTGAATAATGCTTGGGGGTCGATCAAAGACGTTCTAATAAGTAAAACTCTAAGCAGTTCGAATTCATACAAGGCGCCAATCATCATCTATCCAGGTTCATTCAAAATTCCAAAATGGCATGAAAATCTCTAAATAGAAATCTTTTTGATTTTGTCTGATTTTATTTTCAAAGCCATGTTTAATGGCTGGTCTTTAAGGTCATATTTCTTTCCCCGTTTTCTTATCTCCTCCACCTCCTATAAGTACAAGACACCAACACAAGTCAAAGAGACTACTACACATGCACGCTGCCTCATAAGCCACACCAAAATTATTAAAAATCTCATAAGTGGTCAAAGTTCAAAACACCCTTTACAGGCTCCTCCAGTCTAATCAAACACCGGATTCGTGTTCCTGAGACATCCAAGAGTCCTCACCAGCTCCCAAGCAAGCATCTCCAAGCCAAAGGTCCCAAAATCCACAAATCTCTTATAGGTAAGGGTGGTAAAATCGAAGCCCAATGTTTGTCACATATAGTTGTTTTAATCATTTAACTTGTGTTCAGAATTACCATTAGCGCAGGTTTAATAAGCTACGTGTAGGTGTAGGCACAAGGATGAGATCGTGCCATTGTTAAAGCACGATCTGAGTTTTTCCTTCGAATATCACTTAGGACGTTTTAGGCCAAACAGATCCTAGGTTTTGGAGTCAGGGGAATTCGAATTAAGGGGATAGGTTTGGTTTGGATCTCCACAATTTGTTGTGTTTTTCTTTGCAGGTTCGATTCTGTAGAGGAAGGGCCTGGGTTCGATACCCGGGTCATGCATGTTATTTTTCTAACGTTTCATTTGCAGATTCAATGCTGACACGGCTCAGGTGTGCACCATACATCTTTTGATCCTCACCATGAGATCTCAATGCAGTCCAGATCCAGTGCCTCCAAACATGCAGCCCATCATGCACCTTCGATCAGTTGCTTCATTGGATCGAAAGGAAATTTGGTTCTCTTTCAATTCAGACTTGCATTCCAAACTGCACCCTCTTTTTGTTTTATTTACCGCCTAGTCCATTTATTTAGTCTTTTTCAATATTTTATTTCTTCTAGTCTTAATCAACGTTAAAATAAAAAAAAATCATAAAAATATTAGGTTAGTCGTTTTTTTAAATTAAATTAACTTGGTAAATTAATTAAGTAATAACTTTAACTTTTCATTTAGTTTAAAAAATAAATAGACCTAGGATTTAATTCATTTAATTTCTTTTATTCATAATAAAAATACAAAAAAAAAACTTAGAATTAATTTCTTTTTAAATTTCAATTTTCTTTAATAATTAACATTTTTTTCTTTAGATCTAGATTATTTAATTAATTATCAATTAAAAATTTTCCTATAAAATAAAAACAAAAAAAAAAGATTTTATACTTTAGGATTTTTTAGACGTTCTTTTCCATTTCGCACGTTTACATTCATATTATTGTATCTGTCTATTGGATGTAATATAATTAATTAGGACTTTTACTGTTTTATTTCCCCCCTCCCCATTTTTTGGACTTGTAATAATCCCCTCCCCGAAGCTTTGTAATAGCATAGGATTTACAGTTCCCACACTTTAAATTAATGTATATATTAATTGTTTAGATGCATGCTAAATAGGATTGAATGGTAAGAATAAAACAAAACGTTAGTAAATCTAACACAAAAGACAAAAAATAGCTGAATACAACACACTTGCACATATACACCTATAGGGTAATCCCACTTTGGCTGCCTTCGAAAAATAAAACAGTCATGTCCCTCGAAAGTAGGGACACTTTAGAAAAGACCCTTGAATCAAAAGATCATAGTCCCTCGATGACCCTTCGGTGTTGCCTTACGGTAAATGATCTAGTCTCTTAAAAAAATTCTAAATCGTCTTTATATGTTGCCTTTGTGACTGTACGATGACCCACGAATGTCCCTCATATATACAACTACTAGGGCTACCTACTCATTAATAGTAGGATAGCACTGTCTAAAGGAAACGAGGAAAATAACAACCCTTTCGAGTAAAAGTAGATAGTTCCTAGATGCTATTCTTAAACAATTTTTACACTTACACAAAACCTCTTTCAAAATCATTTTCAAACACTTTGTATACATTCTTTACTATTCCGAGAAACATTACAAAGTTCGCCGTACTAAGGAATTTTCAAAAATTCTTTTCAAAACACACAAACACAAGGTATTTTCAAATGAGCTAGCATCTAAGAGATCATAGATAACTACAGTTGGAAAGGGTGCTAACACCTTAACTTTCCATAATCTACCCCCCTTACTCAAAAAATAATCTCGAAAGGTCTTTTTCTGTTCTTTTCACCCTTTCCTTTGTTGGATAAAAGAAAAGTATGTGGAGACTCTTGCTTACTGCAACATTTGCAAACACAAACGTAAAACCAATATAATAGTCGATTCTGCCACTGTATTGCAATCACATATCAAGAACCATTATATTCAATGCCATTTCAGACACTGAATATGAAAATTTAACAAATAGAGACTCTGCTAAGTCTATATTTGATTATCTTATAATTACTCATGAAGGAAATGAGCAAGCCAAAGAAACAAAGGCTCTAGCCTTAATTCAAAAATATGAATCCTTCAAGATGGAGGATGTGTTCGCATGGTTTCAAACTCTGGTAGCTGGAGTGAAGTTTCTTAACAAAGGCTACACTATCGCATATCATGTAAAGAAAATCTTCAGAAGTCTTCCAAAGAAATAGAGGCCTATGGTGATTGCACTAAAGGTGTCAAAGAATATCAATAATACTACTCAGGAGGAACTTATAAGTTCTTTAAGGAGTCGTGAAATAGAGCTTGGGGAAGATGAGCCTCTAAAGAAAGGAAAATCTATTTCTCTAAAATCAAAAGGAAAGTATGAAAAGACTCAAACTTCTCGTGCTATAGAAGAAGTGTCAGAAGAAGATACTTGTAACTTCACTAGCTGAAACTTCCCTAGCTGAAACTCTTGAAAAGAATCAAAACCTTCAAAGAAAATGCTCTCCGAAGAAGATACTTGTAACTCGTTCTGAAGCACATAGTGAGATAATGAAATAAAATATTATTTAAAACGAAAAAAATCAATTTTATTAAAAATGAAATCTCTCCTCTTAAAAGCAAAAGTGATAATCTAGAAAAAGAAGCACTCTTAAATTCTCCTATGAACTCATAATGTGTTTCAAAGTGGTATGCAATTTCTTTTCAAAAGTTTATGGCTAAACACATAGATTGAAGTAAGATGGCTTCCATGATTTATGGCGTTAGTGGGAATGCAAGAAAATGCATGAGGTACATCAAACCAAAAGGTGAAATGTTCTATCCTAAAGATGTAGATGATATGGTGATTAATCATATACCTTTATACTCTCACTTTATCTATGGTCACACACATGACACTTATTATGCACAAAGACCCTAGGTTGATAAAACCTTTGGGAAAACTAACCTTAAAGGACCCAAGAAGATATGGTTACCTAAAGAAAAGATCATCTTTGTTGCAGATGTCCTTAGCAGCCAAGTCAAGTTACTAGTCATGGTACAAGGACTCTGAATGCTCATAACATATAATAGGAAGAAGCCATATGTTCCAAGACCTAGAACTTAAGCTTGGAGTCTCTCTAGGTTTTGGAGGAGATCAGAAAAGAAAAATCATTGGCTCTAGAACTATTGGTAACAGTTATTTGCCCTCTATCTCTAATGTTTTATTAGTTGAAGTACTAATGCATAACCTATTGTCAATAAGTCAATTAAGTGACAATGGTTATGATATTTTCTTCTATCAAAAGTCTTGTAAAATTGTTAAGATCAGAAAAGATCGTGGTGGAGAATTTGAAAACATAGATTTTGAAAAAGTTTTTGCTGAGAATGGCATTTCTCATGATATCTCATGTCCTAGAACTCCTCAATAGAATGGAGTTGTGGAAAGGAAAAATCAAACTTTACAAAAAATGGCCAAAACTATGATCAACGAGACTAATGTGGCAAAACACTTATGAGAAGAGGGAGTCAAATCAACTTGTTATATTCAGAACAAAATCTCTATAATACCAATTGTGAATAAAACTCCCTACGAATTATGGAAGAATAGAAATCCCAAAATTTCGTATTTTCATCCTTTTGGGTGTGTCTGTTTTATTCTCAACACCAAAGATACCCTTATCAAGTTTGGTTCTAAGGCACAAAATTGTATCATGTTAAGATACTATGATCACTCTAAAGGCTACCGAGTGTACAACAATGAAGCACAAATTGTTGAAGAGTTGATTCATGTTAAGTTTGATGATAAGCTTGACCCTGAAAATTCAAAGCTAGTTGACAAATTTGTAGATCTTGAAGTCACTTATTCCAAATCCAAAGAAAAAGACTTTGAGGTCAAAGACTCTAAACACGCTCAATCAAAAGCAATCAACACTCAAGCCCCTATAAATAAGCATAGGAAACACATCTCACGTCTTAAGGAATTAATTACGGGTGATGAAATTGAACTAGTAAGAACCAGGTCTTCTTTCAGACAAGACGAAGAAACCCTTCTGGGCCTGGTATATATTATGAAACCAACATATATCAAGGAACCTATGTTCGATTCTGAGTGGATCCTGGCTATGCAAGAAGAAATCTAACAATTTTCCAGAAATGATGTGTGGGATATGGTACCTAGACCAAAGGGAAATCATGTCATTGGAACCAAATGGGTATTCAGAAACAAGTTGTACGAGCAAGGAGATACGGTAAGAAACAAAGGCATACTATATACATAAGTTTATAGTCAGTAATAAGGAATTGAATATACTGAAACCTTTGCACTAGTGTCCAGGTTAGAATCTCAAGTTAGCTTGTGATTATCCTGTGTGAAACGCAAATTCGGTTTGTAATCTCATCCCGATTAAAAGTTTTCTAAGGTTAGAGATAAGCCTGATATGAAATATCATAGGTTAGTGGTCATCCCATCAAAACCCCAATTAGGTCCTTGAGCTCAACCTCGATTAAAAGCTCTCCTTAGTTTGAGATAAGCCCGTGTAAAATCTAGGTTTAGCTTGGAAGTTAACCGCTCCAAGTTACTGTTTGGAAAGAAGGCTAACTACTCCAATCTATCATTTGGATGAAATACTAATTGCTTCTCTCATGTATTTTCTTTTTTGTTCGAAGTTAGAAAAAAATTCATTTTCCTTGTATAAGGGGGTTTGAGAGTTTAACCTACTAAAATCTATTGAGTTTTATTGGACACTCTCAAGATCAAAACTTGGGACATGAATAAGTCTTCTTGACTGAACATGTATATTTTTTGGTGTATTCTCTATTCCATTAACTTTTACTTTCCACAATTTAAATTTCTGCTGCTTAATTGTAAAACGATTTTAAAATTTTTTTTAAACTCTGAAAATGATACAAAAAGTTTTTTAAACCAGAGATTTTCTAAAATACACAATTCACCCCCTCTCCCTGTTTGATTTTCTAAAATAACACCCCCTCTCCCAATTTTATTAATTAGTAATATATTTTAATTAATTAGTTATTTGTTTGTTTTTGTGAGTAAATAATTTTATTTAAATCATTTGATGTGTGTTATATGTGATGGGTTAGTCAGAGTGAGATTGTCAAATCGTTGAGTTATCATTAGGAAATAATGTCAGTTAGTGAAGAATTATTTTATTAGTGAAAATTATATAGGAATAGTGGAATAATGATAATGGGGCCTAATATGTGAGAATGTGAAGAGTTAGTAGGGGGTGTGATACTGAGCTCATTAACTTGATATTTAGGTTTGGAGTTAGTATTATGATATTAGGGTCTTGAATAGAAAAGAAGATAGAAGTTAGTAAGAGGAAAAGGAGAAAAAGAGTCTCAAGTAGAGAAGATAAAAAGGGGAAAGAGGATAAGAGCGCCAAGGAGAGAAATCTAAAAAAGCCATCAAGAATCAAGGTAAGGGTGGGTTTTTACATTGTTATTGGGATTGTATGATTATGCATGATGGGTAGTAACATGTGTAAGGAATCGATTTCACTATTTCCATGGTTTTAAAATGGTTAGGTTTTGATAATGAATCCTTGAAATGATGAGTAATGGTGTTGTGATGTGTTTTTCTCCCAAACTAGAGAGGGTTTAAAAGCTTAGAGAACAAGCTTTTGATGTGTTACTAGTCTAGATAACGGAATCAGTTTAAAGTAAAAATCGAATAAAAATAACAGAGTTTGGTACCACAGGCATGACTATTGCATTGAGTTTTGAATTGAGTCACATTGTGTTTATGTCATAATATGAAGTTATGTGCATTATGTGAAATTGATATGTTTGTGAAAATTATGGATTCATGGTGTATACTTGTGAATGGTATGATTAATTGGGTGATGCTTTGTTATAAAGCATTTGAAGTGTGAGAATCTTGATCTTCATGTATGTATATTATACATTATGTAATTATTATATGATTTCGATAATTATGTGAATTCTCACCCTTATGTTGGAATGATTGATACAACGTCGCTCAGGTACTGAAGATCAGAGTTTCTTCTAGCAAGAGTTTAGCTTGAGGAGTTAGCTTATTTTATTTTTGTATTTTGGTCTGAGTTATGCTCTAATTATGTAACACCGGGAAAATTTCGATTCATGTTTTGAGAGATAGATTGTATACTCTATTTCATTTTGTTACGATATTTGAGTTATATGGTGAATTTTCTTTTAGGCCTAAGTTATTTCAATGACTGAATTATTATGAGACTTCAATATTATATTCATTTTATGAAAGTGATTCCACTGCTACATGCTTATGTGAAAGTGTATGGAAAACATGAGTTTTAGTTAAGTGATACTGAGCATGACAGGTATATGTGATATTTGAATTATGTGTGACACCCTTGTTTGAGAAGCATGAGTAATTTACTAAAATTTATGACATATTATTCAGCGGGGTTTTAGAATGGTGTTACATTAGTGGTATCAGAGCAGGTCGGTCCGTTCGGCCAAGTTTTTTATGTTGTTTGTTTCTTGGTACGCGACGTGTGTTAAAACATTGTCGGTACTTGCTTGTTTTTCTAACAGTTTGTCTATAGAAGTGGGATTGAAACAAGTGTGGGATAAGTTTGTGTTTCTCTAAGATTTTTTTGTGAAGCGTTCGTTCAGTATGCCGTTGATTCAAAATTTGCAAGTGTTATTGAGACGGTATTGTTTTCCGAACTTGGAGCGAGTATGGATTTGTGATTCTTGTTTGTCGGTCAAGTTGGGATGTCTTTGAGGGAGAAGGATCATGTATTATTGATTTTTTCTTCTCGGGGAATGGAGAGAAATGTGACGGATAGTGACATGACACTGATGTGTCTTTCCTGAGGTATTTCCTAAAGATATTTGTAGCTTATCTCCAGAGTGTGAATCTAATTTTGGTGACAGTGGATGACTGATGTTGTTATCTGCTAAGCAAGTAGATGAGTCTATGAAAGATAGATTGGTGGTGTTTATGGTGTTTCCTTGTTGGGATACTAAGAGTAAATGGGTAGTTAGTGAGTTTCATGTTGTGTGTGAATTTCCAAGATGTATTTTCAAATGATATCAGTGATTTACCTCCAGAGCGTGAGGTAGAGTTCCTACAGAATTAGTACTGGGTACAAGTCCAACGTTGATGGTTCCTTAAAGGATGTCGACTTCATAGATGGGTGAATTGAAGAAACAATTGGAATAATTACTCGAGAAGAAGTTTGTTCAACCGAGTGGTTCTCCGTGGGGTGCTCCTGTGTTGCTGGTTAAGAAAAAGGATAGTAGTATGAGGTTGTTTATGGATTATGGACAATTGAATAAGTGACTATCAAGAATAAGTACCCACTTCTGAGGATTGATGATTTGATGGACCAACTGGTAGGCGAGTATGTCTTCAGTATAATCGAATTGAGGTCAGATTACCCTCAGATTCAGATGGAGGATGATGCTAAATAGAGGACAACTTTATAACTCGGTAAAGTCATTAAGAATATATGGATCACTTCATGTGTTGTTTATTAAGGACATTCTGATTTAATCTAAGTCAGAATTAGGCATGTTGAACATTGTGATTCGAATTCCAGCATCGAAAGGGAGGAAACTTTATGCTAAGTTGTCAAGGTGTGGATTATAATTTGAGGAGATGAGTTTTATTGATAATTCTATTTCGGGTGATGGTATATGTGAATCCATCCAAATGAGGAAACTTTATGGTATTAGGAAGCATGTGATGGTATTGAAGAAGCGCATGGAGATGGAGTTTAGGAAAATTAAGAATTGTTAGAGTGGAGATAACTTTGAGAAAAAGAGAGGTGATGGTAAAGGAAAAATAAATTCAAGAGGGATTGGAATCATGTTTGTGATGTCAATGTAACGACCTGTGTCAGAGAGAATTTAGGAGTTTCTATCACTAACCAGACATGGGGATGGTATTATTGAGATTGTGATTGGAACAATATTCAAATGTGAAAATATATAGACCCTCGATGTTATGAGATTTAATGGAAAACTAAGGTTTTATGGATGTTGTTAATGTCCTCTACATGGATAAAGACTTAAATTATAGTGAAATAAATTGTAATGTATTCAGTATATTAGCATTTCTTGAGTTAGAGGATACTTAAGATTTGTGTGATGCTAAGTGAGTGTGAAGTAGACTATGCATTGTGTTTGGATGATGGTGTCCCATCGACGAGATCGAATAATAAGGAAATCGTGGAAGCAGTTGTAAACCTCAAAGGAGATTATTGGACCATGGTGCTTTAGGTGACTTTGAGCACAAGTTATAAAGAAACGCTAATATAGCTGGGTAATGATGGTTTATGCCCCATCATGGTTGTCGGATACCTATTGACAAATTGAGAAATTGACCACCCTTAATCTCTTGTTGATAGTAAATAGGATCATGTTGGATGAGATAGGCTTGTCTTTCCAGCTTGATAGTGTGTAAGGTGATTGACATTCTATCTAAAGGATAGTCGTTCACCATTTCGTGTGAACCTAATGGAAAAGTGGCTAGGAAAGAGTCGGGATTTATTGAACACCTCAGAGACTTTATTTTGTATGTGAGCTAACGCCACAGAGTGGAAGGTTAAGGATATTAAATGTGAACAATGATTTTCTGGTGGATATTAAAGAGAGTCAGAAGTTGCATGTGAAACTTGTAGATCTAATAGTTTATGGAAATTCAAATAAAGAAAGTGACTTTAAGGTAAATGATCAGAGTGGCATAGCTGAAGCGTGATGTGGCACTAAGGTTGTGTGTCAATATTGTCAGTATTATGGTTGTGTTGATGTTCTTATAACAGTGTTCTTGCATGATGAAATTATGGAGACGATTTTCATGTTGTGGAACTCTACATTCTTAAACTATGTTGTTGCCTCGTTTCCTATGGCAAGGACTCGAGGGTGTTTAGGTTTTTCGTATTAAGGAAAATCAGAGAAGTGTTACCTATGGTGACAATGACGATCTCATTGTGTTTCAGTCCAAGAGTGAACGATATCATAAAGTGATAAATCATGTATTCTAGGGTGATGGGCAAGGAGTGAAATGAACTCGTGCTTTCATAACTCAGTAGCATTGCATCTTGTTGGATTATTATGGTTAGAAATGTGGAATGATGATTAGTGGTATTCGAAATGTTGCCATACATGACGTGGGAGTTGGAGAGTAGGATGTGGGAGTCATATCCGGAGATGGTCACATCAGATAATTTTCGAGGGTAAAAATCTTTTAGGTGGGGGAGAGTTGTAACACCCCGTTTTTATTAATTAGTCATATATTTTATTACTTAGTCATATATTTTAATTAATTAGTTATTAGTTTGATTTTGTGAGTAAATGATTTAATTTAAATTATTTGATGTATGTTATATGTGATGGGTTAGTCGGAGTGAGATTATCGATCGGTTGAGTTATCATTAGGAAATAATGTCGGTTAGTAAAGAATTATTTTATTAGTTAAAATTGTAGAGGAATAGTAGGATAATGATAAATGGGCCTAATATGTGAGAATGTGAAGAGTTAGTAGGGGTGTGATAGTGAGTCCATTAACTTGATGTTTGGGTTTGGAGTTAGAATTATGATATTTTTGTTTTGAATAGAAAAGAAGGTAGAAGTTAGTAAGAGGAAAAGGAGAAAAAGAGTCCCAAGTAGAGAAGAGGAAAAGGGGAAAGAGGAGAAGAGCAACAAGGAGAGAAATCCAAAGAAGACATCAAGAATCAAGGTAAGTGTTGTACCCCAAACTTTTCCCTTCAATTTTCTTCAAGATACCTCCTCATGCTCCTAGGGTTTTCAATTTCTCAAGGCTACTCAAGGTTGGACCAGACAAATACTCTTCCTAAGCAGTTGGCCTACAACTAGGGTTTCACTTTTCTCAAGTAAAATTGAGCTTATAATGCCTCAAGTTGGTTTTATGGTTTCTCATATGTCTCTAAGAATGCCGATGACAAATTTCAAGCCTTGCATCACAAGTTTGCTCAGTCAATTGCTCAGATGACTAAAAATCAACTATATTGGACAAAAAGTCAATAGTGGTCAACATACAGTCAAACTTTAAGATTTTTGGTCAACATCAATATTTTGGAGTCACATTCATCATTTGATCCAGGGTTGATCATGATTCATCAAGAAAACTCAAGATTCATCAAAAAGTTAAAAGTTACTAAATTAGGATTTTCTTAAGGAGAAGTCAATTGAACTTTGACCAAGCATAACTTTCACATGCTTCATCAGTTTTTTCTCAACTAAAGCTCATTATGAATGAAATTCAATTCTCCACAACTTGGTCTCTCTAAGCTCAAGTCCAAAAATGCTTCATTTGAGAGATACGGGCCAAAACATTATAGGTCATTTCAAATGTCAACAAAAAGACACTTTTTGTCAAGGAAACTTACATCAAGATAAGGTCTTCAAATCATAAAATTATCAACATAAAGGTTGTAGGGGACACCTCGAGCTTTCCAAAAAGTTCAAGATCACCTTCATATGATAAAAATTGAGAGAGTTATGATTGGTGCAATTTGAGAAATTTTGAGAAAATGCATGAAACCCAAATTGATCAAACTTGAATTTTTGGGCTAGTGGGCTTATGTTTCAAGGTTCAAACGTGTATTAGGCCATATAGTGTACCTATGAATCTATTCATACACCCCTTTTTAGTTTTATTCCATTTATTTTGATTTTATTTATTTAAATTGAAAATTAAATTAGACAAAAATCAAGGCTTTCATATAAAGGTCCAAGCCCACTCTTCTTGACCAAATGTTCATCTATATATATTCCATATTTAGACAACAACAAAGACTCGAAACCTTGCAAGAAGATCATATTCCAAAACTTCAAAAATTATCCAAAACTAGGGCAAACTTCAAACCCTATTTGCAACCTCTCTCCAAGCAATCTAGTTATTCCAATCGACCCCTGAGGCATTGTAGGGTAAGAATGGATCAATCTTAATGATCCAAAGGGGTTGAAATGCATAACCATGCATCACGTTTTTCATTCTTGCATGAAATTCATATTTTAATTTCTATCATGCTTTAATCGAAACTAACATCACTAATGTTCTTCTGAGATGTTGGTAATACATCGTCAGTGAATGGCGGTGATATGATATATTTTCTCTTTCTACCTTCAGTGAATGTTGGTAGTACCTCAGCAGTGAACGTCGATGTTTATTATCTATTTTCTATCTTCAGTGAACGTTGATAGTTCATCGTCAGTGAACGGCAGTGATATGATATATTTTCTCTTTCTACCTTCAGTGAACGTTGGTAGTACATTGGCAGTGAACGTCGGTGTTTATTATCTTTTTGCTATCTTCAGCGAACGTTGGTAGTACATCGTTAGTGAACAACGGTGATATGATATATTTTCTCTTTCTACCATCGGTGAACGTTGGTAGTACATCGGCAGTGAACTTTGGTGTTTATCATCTTTTTGCTATCTTCAGTGAATGTTGGTAGTACATCGTCAGTGAAAGACGTTGATATGATATATTTTCTCTTTCTATCTTCAGTGAACGTTGGTAGTACATCGGCAGTGAACGTCGGTGTTTATTATCTTTTTTCTATCTTTAGTGAACGTTAATAGTTTGTCGTCAGTGAACGGTGGTGATATGATATATTTTCTCTTTCTACCTTCAGTGAACGTTGGTAGTACATCGGCAGTGAACGTCATTGTTTATTATCTTTTTGCTATCTTCAGTGAACGTTGATAGTTCATCGTCAGTGAACGACGGTGATATATTATTTTCTCTTTCTACCTTCAGTGAATGTTGGTAGGACATCAACAATGAACGTCGGTGTTTATTATCTTTTTTCTATCTTCAGTGAACGTTGACAGTTCATTGTCAGTGAACGGCGGTGATATGATATTTTCTCTCTCTACCTGAAATGAACGTTGGTAGTATATCGGCAGTGAACGTCGATGCTTGATATCTTCCTCTCTGATTCTGTTTTTGTGGTTCACCAGTGATTTGTTTTCCTTGTGGGGTTGCTCCTTTGTTTCTTTATCATTGTTGCATCCCCAGTGTTACTTTACGCCTCTTTGGTTCTTTTCATATGCATAAGCATTTGCGTGGCATCTTAGGGCCAAAAATAGGGTTTGTTTTATACTTAAGTATCTTCGATCACGTCGACACGAAGATTTTTAACCTTCGTATCTCCGGATAGAAGAACCTTAAATAAGGGCAGCTGTTGTACCCCAATTTTTCCCCCTAAGATTTCTTCATCATAACATATTGTTTCAATCAAAACAAGATCACATTAGGGTTTTTTATTCTTCTCCATATCTTTAGCCTTGCTCTTCTGAGGAGTTACCAAGCACTTTACTTATTTTCTTTTGTAATCATGGATATTTTGCTTTGATTTTCTCTCTAATTAACAAAATACAATATTGGTTTGTCTTACTTGTTAATAATGTAGGTAAAATCAATGAGGTATAGCAAGTTGCTTCATGGATTCATGAGTTTATTTCCATGCCCTAGTCAATAGCTTGAGAAATTCAAAACTCACCATTGAAGTTATTTTCAAAGAATTGGTATGGAAGTGGTTTTGGTGGCCATGAGTCCTCATCATGATCCTCAACAATTTCTATTCATAAAGGAAGAATATTGGCACAAAAAGTTTGTTCAAACTTGGCAAAGTTCCTCAAAGCATTATCTTGATCTAAAGGCTAGGGTTTTGGACTTCAGAGGATCATATATTGCTCATCTTTTGGTATTTTTGAGTGATTCCAAAGACATCCTTCTCTCCAAAGAGTTATCAACAAATCACTTCAAAAGTTCCAAAGAGTTTTCATGTGGAAGGAACTTGGTGAAGAAGGAAGATTACAAGTCATCCAGATGAATCCCCAATTTTCCATATGTGACTTCAAGTGGTCATAAATTGGTAAATTTTTATCACCTTGAGCCTATTATTTTTTCATGATGATCTTAAGGATGTGTACTTCATGCCTTCTTTTATGTGAAAAGTAAGAAAATGGATGAATGTTGCCTCAAGAATGCAAAAGATTATAGGTCATTTCATGATTTTTGGCCAATTTCAACAAGTGATAACTTGCTCAATTTTTAGAGTTTTTAGTGGTTCAAATTGCAAAATCTCAGTCAAGAGATCTAATTCATTCCATCTTTTTTGTTCAAGATCAAATTCTAAGTGGAAGGCCATGTTTGGATGCAAAGGACTATAGGTCATTTTTAAAGAAGAATTTGAAATATTTCTAAGTATGGAAAGTCAACTCTTTTTCTTCAACTTTGACTCCATGTAAATTTTAACTAAAGCTTCCATTTGATTCCATTACTTTTCCATTGCAAAGATTGTAACCTCATATTTCCAAAGCATCAAGAATTATGCCCTAAGACCCCTTGAGGTGGAAATGCCATGGATTTGAATTTGGTAGTTTGAAACTGAATTTTGCACAAAGTCAGAATTTTGAAATCTTTGTTTTGGCTTCTAATAACAAGATTTCCACACATTTTTGTTTCTAATCATGTTTAGCAACTTACCATAAGTGATTAGCATCATGAAACGCACGATTTGGATGAGTTTTGATCAACTTTGAGTCACACTTTCTTCATGATGCAAACCCACACGAATTCCCTCCAAAACGCATCATTTACTATTCCTTTTGATCCTATTTTCTTCCCTATAAACAAAGGGTCATCCCCCATTCAATTTCCCAAGCTTAGATAGCCAGAATAACCTTGCCAAACTTGCTTCACAACTCAGAATTCAGCAACTTCGAATTCTATTCTCAAGGCTTTTTCAATCCATTTTCCCTCAATTCACCTTCCTTGATATTCCCTGAAGTTAACCATATTATTACATTCAAGAATCGTGCCCTATATTGCTCCATAGAAGTGCAGTTTCATAGCTCTGCAACTCAATTTCAATAGGTAGATTCCTTCATCAATTCTTCAAAAATTTGATATCACTGTGATGCTCTCATTGCCCTGGTTCTAGTCGCGACACTTACTTTCATCTGGAAACTCATTTTGACCATGAATTTTTAAATCCCTTTTCAAAACTTTCTTTCCAAATTGCTTGAGCTACAGTTTATATAGATTAGGCGCAAGGGTGTGGTTGTCTTCGTCTTGAAGAGTCGAAGCGAATTGCATAGGTCTGAGCTTCTGATTTTACAGTTTGAGAGACCTGCAATTCGTGATGGATGGAGGTTGAAGATGACAAACGTGTCATCTCCTAACCAATGAAGGCGCGCCATCTGTATTTTTCAAATTCTGATTTTATTATTGATTCTGTACATTATTCATTAAAGACCATGATATGCACAGCGCGCCAGATCCCTTGGATTTGATTACTAACGCATTTTGACTCTCAACCAATGGTCCACATCTTTTACTTTTATTTTCTTTTTCTGATTTTTATATTTTAATTGTTTTAAATTTCAAAAAATCATAGAAAATTCATTTTTAGTCCAAAAAATCTAAAAAAATTATGAAAAATATTTTTCATTATTCTCTTTCTGATTTTTATATTTTCACAATTTAATTTTGTGTTTTGGTATTTTTATGAATTTTACACTTATTTGATTTGTTTAAAATGTTTAAAAATACTTTTATACATTTTTAAATTTTGAAAAAATTATGGAATGATCCAATGATATTGTGACAAATATTGGTGACCTTATTTTATTTTTGTTTCTGAATTTACTATTTTTTACTATTTTTTTTATTTTACCCATTTATTTTAATTTTTAAAAATAGTTCTAACTTTTAAAAATTCCCAAAAATTTCGTAAAATTACTTGGCCTCTTTTCTGATTTTTCTATGGTCTTATTTTTCATTTCTTGATTAATTTGAGCATAATTGATATTTTCCTCATCATTTTCCATTTTTTAAAAAACATTTTTAAACCTTTTAATGTATATATTAATTACATTATTATTTTGTGATTATTTTCTGGTTGTCTTGGGTTGATTTTTTGATCATGAATTTATTAACATCATTGGATCCATAGTGTTGACTTTATTAACATCATTGGATCCATAGTGTTGAGTTTAACTCCCCTTCTCATTGCACTAAATATTGTTGGAGCATGATCTTTATATCATATCTCAAAACAAATGGTGCATAAATTGCTATTGACCGGCCTCAAAATAGGTGCGACTTATATATAAGTCCACTTACCATTGCTTAACATATTGCTAAATTTTGTCTCGATTCGAATAAATGATCATTCGTGGCCCAAACTTATGATTGCAAGCCCAAGTATGTTAATTTGATCTCTTTGATCCAATAACCTTGAGATTCATTGTATGGAGGATTTGGTTCTACCAATTCTATAATGGATCTACAACACCTTCGGTCAACGCGAATCACTTAAACATCATTGATCGTTAAATGGTACTTGTGAGAATTTCAAATGGATGATATACTTGACAAAAAGCAAATGCAACTTGTTGTGTGGAGGCTTTGGTTCTACCAATCCTCTAATGAGTTTGAAATGCAAGTTTCAAGATGGTCATCCAACTAACCACTAATTATTGACTTGTTTATTCTATGCTTTTATTCTTTTATGCTTTATGTACTATTTATATTTTAGCCTTTTCCATTTCATGCTAATTTAATCTTTGTTCATTTGAGCATTTATCTTCTTGCCATTTTTATTTTGCTCACTTGAGCTTTTCTTTTTCTTTTCCTAAGATACTTAATAACCATCATAAACCCTAAAAAACTCTTAATGGTACTTGGACTATTTGGTCAGTATCCTTGGCATTATGGAGCATGAGACTTTTTTCTTGGACTTAGGATTAGAAACCATGGCCTATCTTGGTAACCTTGTGATCTTATCTGATTATTTTGTCTGGAGCTCTTGAGGTTTACCTCAAGACATTGGGTTGCTTGTTTGTTTTTGTGTGCAGGTTTTTGTGATTACACTCTTTGTTTGTAATATGGAATTCATCCGTATACAGCCGTTACTCTGCCCAATTTTTGTGAAGACTTAATGCATTTGAAGAGGTCTAGTATCTTTGATTGCTTGGTTTCAATCCAAAGAATGGGAATTTTATCTTGGCTCATAATGTCATGTTTTTGGCTTCTTGTTTTGTTAGATGGTCCTTATCGTTAACTTTTACCTTGTGCTTTAGGATAGCCTCTTCTACTCCTCCCATCTTCTTTAATTTCAAAAATCTTCTCCCTCCTTTTGAAAACTCTTCTTGTTTTGAAACTTGAGACACTTTCATAATAAACTTGGACTTAGGTCCATGCATTTTCAAAACATTTTCATCAATAAACTTCAACCAATTTAATAATACTTTGACACTTTTTGTGAGAAGACTAAAAGTCAATCAATCTCATTTCAAACCATTTTGCCACTTTGGCTTTTTATCTTTAAACTTTTCTCAAAAGATTAGACTCTTGTCAATCCTTGTAGTGACGCAAACAACTATACTTCTACAATATGTAGTGAAGAGAGATATTTTCCACTTGGGTGTTGAGTGAGGCATTATTGATTTTAAAATCTAAGCCATATCCTCCACTTTAAGATGATGCAAATTCTCCTTTCTCATGATTGTGGGTATTAAGAATGTTTTCCACACGGACAATGACGATGATGTCTTATCTCATAAAATTAACCAACACACTTGTGTTTCAAATTTTTAAAAGAGGAACTACGTGTACCATGATCCCCTATTGAACGAAATGTGGTACATAGGCACTAAAGGTTCGCAACTGCGGCGGGTGCAAAAATCATAATATATATATATATATATATATATATATATATATATATATATATATATATATATATATATATATATATATATATATATATATATATATATATATATATATATATATATATATATATATATATATATATATATATATATATATATATATATATATATATATATATATGTATATATATATATATATATATATATATATATATATATATATATATATATATATATATATATATATATATATATATATATATATATATATATATATATATATATTTCTTTTCTCACCTCCACCATCCATTTTATATACAACACATTTTATATAGCCAAAATATACAGATTTTTCAAAGAGGTTCTTGCGGAGTACCATAGATGTTTAGGGTGCTAATACCTTACCTTTGCATAACCAACCCCCTTACCTTGAATCTTTCCCCATCTTTTTGGGTTATTCTCCCTTTTCCCATTCCTTTGGAAACAATAAAGCGCGGTGGCGATTTTTATTTTTGATTTGTATATAGTCTAGTCAATCCAATGGCTTAGTCTTGAACATTTCTACCGCTACATAAAAATGGAGACTTCATTGGGGAAAGATTGACCTCTTGCTGGTCCATCCCTAAGTGGGTTTAGCCTATCTTTGTTTATATTTGTATATGTGCTATTATTGTTTATGTGTTATATTTTGTATATATGGTTGTCTGGATTTTCCTGGTTTTCAGGATGCTTGGTGAATACTCATAAGTCCTATACCCGGACTTGGGAAAAATTTAAGATAGGGCAGGTGGTATAGTCATGTTAAATTTGAGGGAGTAATCCCAAAAAAGGAGGCATGAAATCCCCCACTCAGTGGAGGCCCCTTTGACTGTAGTGTCGTTTACCGAGTAATCAGGAAGACGTACTGCTTTCGACCTGGGAGCCTGCTGAAACTGAGGATCATAGAATACCAAAACCATCTTGGCCTTTTAGGTATAGTGCGGAAGCTATGACGGAGTAATCGGGAAATAGTTGTCATGCAATACTACGCTCAGACGAGTCTTTCTTGAGAATATTACTAATTACCGAGTTAATCAGGAAGTTGGTAATATCCGAAGGAAGGATGTAGACTTTGGGAACCTCTAGAACCTTGTTCGGCAGGTGATAACCTTTTAGACCAACACCTTATGGGTAGTACCTTCGACCTCATGCTCGTGACTTTGAACATATGAACCCTATATGTGTGATCTTGTGTGTGATTGTTGCGTCATGCATCCATGCACTCATAAGCATCTTTTGAAGGAAAACAATATTTCAAGGGATTTAAAGGTTGACAATTTGTGAATATCTCAGGTACTGTTAACCATGGATTCTGGAAAGAGAAAGACCAAGAAATACAGTTTCAAGGATCCCAAGATAGACGAGTTGGTCAGTCTAATTCCAGAGATCAAGTGTTCTGCAGACTTTCGGAAGAAGTATGGATCCATTATTCCTCTTATGAAGCTGAAGATAAAGGAGGGTATTCTCTCGACCTTGATCCAGTTCTATGATCCGGTGTATCACTGCTTTACCTTTCCCGATTATCAATTGATGCCTACACTGGAGGAGTATTCCTATCTATTTTATTTACCTGTTATCGATCGTGTTCCTTTTACTGGTTTGGAGGGTGATCCAAAACCACATGAGATTGCTTCTTTAATTCATTTGGGGAAGTCTGAGGTGGAAGCCCATATGACTACCAAAGGAGGGATTAGAGGATTACCAGCTCAGTTCTTATTGGAGAAAGCTCGTTACTTTGCCAGGATAAAGAGTACGGTTGCTTTCGAGGCCATCTTTGCTTTACTTGATTATGGATTATTCTTATTTCCTAATGTGGACAAGTTTGTCGACATTAACGCCATCAAGATTTTCATGATTGGAAACCTGATTCCTACACTGTTGGGTGATGCTTATTACTCTGTTCATCTTTGGAGTTCCTATCATGGGGGAATGATTATCTGTTGCACACCTTTGTTGTACCGGTGGTTCGTCTCTCATATGCCTCAGTCTGATGCTTTTTGGGATGTAAAGAAGGAACCTCGTTGGGCTCCTAAGATCATGGCACTTACTGACTCGAATATTGATTGGTATCATCGAGCTTACCAGGATATAGAGATTATTGATAGTTGTGGTGGTTTCCCCAATGTACCTCTTCTTGGTACTAAAGGAGGAATTAAATATAACCCTGTTCTTGCACGGTGACAACTTGGTTATCCGATGAGGGATAAACCAAACAGTATTCATTTGAGTAGTTTCTTTCTGAAGGAAGGAGAAGACCACAAGGAAGCTAGGGATCAGATTGCGAAGGCCTAACATCACATTCATAAGAAGAGTAGGAAGGATTTGGGGCCTAGGGGTGTTGTTTCTTTGGAGCCATATCTTCAGTGGGTCCGATCGAGAGCCATTCAGTTGAAGATGTCGTATCCTCGGGAGACACCCATACCCGATCTATTTGTGAAGACCACTCCTCCCTTATTAGATGATCTGGAAGAGCTGCAACTTCCTTTGGTTAGGATGCAACAGGAAAGGGATGCTTTGAAGAACAAGTTCCAGACTTCAGAGAGTTCCTACAAAGAAGACCTGAAGGAGAAAGACGATTTGATCGAGATCCTTGAGAGTCGAGCGATGGAGTCTATGGAGAGGCAAGGGGATTTATTTCCCCCTACGCCTCAAACAGGTGTTGATTACTCACTTCCTGTTTTAAATAATTGGAAGGAAGTTGCCATCAGGCATATGGAAGAAAACCAGAGGTTGATGGCTCAGTTCGTCGGGCTCACAGGGAAGCTCCAGCGTACATATTGATCTCTATCAGTTCTTTTTCTCAGGATTTTAGATTGTATTTTCATCTTGTACCTGGGATCATTGAAACTTGTAATCCATTTTGAAGTTATTATAATAAAAATTCTCAGTATTTCAAGTGCGTTATTATTTTGATGTTTGCAATATGTCTATAAGTGTTAAATCCCTTGAAATATTAAATGATAAAGTAAAAAATAATCATATGCATTGCATATCATGCATCATATTGCACATATTTCTTGCATTCATTATGCATATCCAGGTGCCTTACCCAACTTTTTACTATGTTCAGCAAGCTGACTCATCACTACAACACTCGGGCTAATTTCAAAAAGAGGATGGATAACTTGGAATAGGAGAATCGCGAGCTACGTGAAGAAGTGTCTGCTTTGAAGGCTGGTTTAGCCAACTTGACTACTCTTATGGAAGCTCTGATGGTTGCTCAGAATCAGCCGCCGAGTGTTCAACCTCAACCAACAAGGGAAAATGTTGAAGTTCCAACTATTCCTGTATCTGCTACTCCGGCTGTTGTTTATAACCGTATTCCTCAGGGTTACCCGTTGGGAATGCCAGAGAATTTTTCACCTGAAGGTTTCAATTTGGGCCCCCAAGATGCTCGAGTGGTTCAAAATGTTGTTACTCCATCACCTCCTATGGTGTATACTGTTCCTGCTGCACCTCCTTCGGTGAATTTGGTTCTGTTTATTAATGAAGATGTGTGTCGTCCTGTCCCTCCTCCGAGTGAAGACTTGGGTATTTATGACATAATGGATGATTTCCAAGAGCAGATTGATAGAATGCAAAGAGATATGAAGGATCTTAGGGGAAAAGAGTTATTTGGGAAGAATGTGAATGAGCTGTGTTTGGTCCCGAATGTTAAAGTCCCTGCTAAGTTCAAGGTCCCGGAGTTTGAGAAGTACAAGGGCAACAATTGCCCTCGTGCTCACTTAGTGATATACGTGAGGAGAATGTCTACCCACACTGATGATCAGCGTCTGCTGATTCACTTTTTCTAGGATAGTCTGACCGGTGCAGCGTTGAAATGGTACATGAGTTTAGACAGCGCCAACATCCATACTTTTAATGATTTGGGAGAAGAATTCATTAAACAATACAAGTACAATGTGGACATGCCGCCCGACCGTGACCAGCTTAGGGCCATGGTTCAAAAAGACAGAGAATCGTTCAAAGAGTATGCAAAGAGATGGCGTGAAGTGGCTGCACAAGTGATTCCTCCCATGGAGGAGAAGGAAATGACTAAAATTTTTCTGAAGACGCTAGGCGCTTTCTACTATGAAAGAATGGTAGCAAGTGCCCCTAGTGATTTTACAGAGATGGTATGAATGGGTGTCTGCCTAGAAGAGGCAGTAAGAGAAGGCCGTTTGACAAAAGGTGAAGGATCCGGAGGAGTGAAAAAACCAGCTTATGGGTTTACAAAGAAGAAAGAAGGGGATACAAATGTTGTCATATAAGAGAGGAGAGTAAACGCTCCTAGATGGAATCATCAGCGTCACCAGCAAGTTGCCTCAGTTACTCCTGTTATGAATGCCGCTCCGACTATCGTTGCTTATCAAAGACCGTCCCAGCATGGGAACCAAGGGAATAATCAGAGAAGGGAGAACTACGGCCCTATTCCCATGAGCTATGTAGAGCTACTACCAGCATTGATTCAGAAGAAGTCGGTCCAAACCCAACCACCTCTAGTCGTACCATCACCATTGCCTTGGTATTACAAAGCAGACCAGATGTGTGCCTTTCATCAGGGAGCACCAGGGTATAGTTTTGAGAATTGTTATCCTTTGAAGGCTGAAGTGCAAAGGTTGGTGAAGTCTGGAATTCTATCTTTCAAAGACATGGGACCTAAGGTGAAATACAATCCTCTACCCAAGCACGGTGGGGTGAATGCTGTAAATATGGTGGCCGGTTGTCCAGGTGACTTCCAGATTTTTGACATTAATTTGGTTAGAGGGGATTTGGTGAAGGTGCACGTAGACCTCTGTGAATTCAGTTATTATACGCATGACCATGCCGGTTGTGCTATTTGCAGTATAAACATACAGGGTTGCGAGAAGATAAAGGCTGATTTACAGGAGATGATGGATGAAGGTTTAATCCATATAATCAGGCCTAGGTCAGAATATGAAGATGAAGTGAATATGGTTTCTAGATGTCCGGGTGAATTCAGAATTTTTGATGTGGATCATTTGAATGAGGATCTCGTGCAGTTGCATGCTACCTTCTGTCGTACTGCTGGTCAGGTGGAACACCAATATGGATCTTGCATAGTTTGCTGTTAAGACCCCCGAGGATGTTCTCTTGTGAGAGAGGGTGTTCAGTTGCTGTTAGACAATGGAACTATCAAGATCACAGGTTAGAGAGATGATTATCACGAGATTGATATGGTTGAAGTTTGTTTGATGGAAGAAGAGTCAGGGGAAGAGTATGCCTCCGCGGATGAGTATTTCTCTTCAGACAAAAATTTATTTTCCAGAAATGATCTTTTGAGGGCTGATTGTGTTGAGGAAGGGGTAAATGTCATTGTACCTTATTTTGGTGCACCCGCTCATATTGAGTTGGATTACCATAGCAAACCAGCTGTTACCCCACTAGTAATTAGTCTACCAGGTCCTGTTCCCTATAAATCAGATAAGTTCGTGCCTTACAAATACAACGCTACAATCTTAGAAGATGGGGTGAAAGTTCCCATCCAACCAAGGCCAGATGTTGGAAATATAGCTGATAATAGCAGGGTGACCCGTAGCGGTCGTGTGTTTGCACCGGTTATTCGAAGAGATGTTGTTGCTGGAATAAAAATTGTTGAGAAAGATGAGCCTAAGAAGGTTGCGGGAGAGACTAGTGGAGCTACATTAGAGAAATAAGTGGATGATATATTGAAGATAATTAAGATGAGTGACTACAGAATTATAGATCAACTATTGCAGACTCCCTCAAAGATATCAATTCTAGATTTATTGATGAATTCCTCCGCTCATAGAGAATCACTGATGATAGTACTAGACCATGCTTTTGTGGAGAATAACATGCCGCTAGATCAATTCAGCAGCATAATTGGAAACATTGCATCATGTAACAACTTGAGTTTCTGCGATGATGAGTTACCAGATGAAGGGAGGAATCACAACCTGGCCCTCCATATATCCATGAACTGCAAGAATGATTCACTATCCAATGTGCTAATTGATAACAGATCCGCGTTGAATGTTATACCGAGGAGTACCCTCATGAAGTTAAAGTATCAGGGAACACCTATGCGCCCGAGTGGCATCATTGTGAAGGCTTTTGATGGGTCGAGGAAATCAGTCATCGGTGAAGTGGACTTGCCCATCCATATAGGATCACATTTGTTCCTGATAACCTTCCAGGTCATGGACATTATTCCCGCATATAGTTGTTTGCTAGGACGCCCATGGATACACGAAGCAGGGGGTGTCACTTAAACTCTGCATCAGAAGCTAAAATTTGTGCGTGAAGGGAAGGTAGTGATCATAAATGGGGAGCAGGCGTTGTTGATATCCCATCTATCCTCTTTCAGTATTGTAGAAGCGGATGGGGATGCTGTTGGAACCCAGTTCCAAGCCCTATCCATTGACAACATAAGGAGGAATGAGAATTTTGTGGTTTCCCTGAAGGACGCGCAGCAGGTTCTGCGCAATGGTCATAATGCAGTTTGGGGACGATTTGTGGATCCACCCGTGAACAAAAACATAGCTGGTTTGGGTTTCTCTTCAAGGAATGGAAAGGCGAAAGTTTGAAGTCAAAGTCTTCTGTGAACAGTTATCATAATGTTTTCCGTAGCAGAGGCTACCTCCATCCAATTTCTTCTGGAATTAATGTTGTTGAAGAGGATGAAGCAGAGCAGGAAGTACCGAATTATGTGACGCATAAAGTCCGAGTTTAGAGCGGGGTCACCATTGATATTTCTTCTTGCATACATGTTTCAAAGTAATTGGTTTTGTTAATCTGTTTCTTTCTTTTTAAAAGCTTTCACTCTACCCAAGGTGGAAGTATTAATGTTGTAGGGCTTATCTGTTTGCTATAACTTTTAAGATCATTAATAAAAGTTGTCTTTGCTTCCAAAATTATGTCTTTTATTTTCTGCTTTTTTTGGGAAATGGTAATAATAAAAAAAAACCTTTCAAAAAAATAATAACTGAAAATTAATCTGCATGATTACTTGTTATATGTGTTAGTTTCTAAAAAAAATCATAAATCACATGTGCAGATTAATTAAAAAACTCGTTGAATACAATGAACCTGCACCCTCTCCCAACTTTGATTGTCCTGTGTTTGGGGCTAAAGAAGAAGATTATGGTGAGATTCCAGAAGAGGTCTCACGGTTGCTTGAGCACGAGGAAAATACCATTCAGCCATATAAGGAGCCTTTGTAAGTGATTAATTTGGGTTCAGAAGAAGATCCGAAGGAAGTTAAGATTGGAGCATCATTGCATCCTGATGTAAAGAGCGGGTTGATTGAGCTGTTGAAAGAGTATGTGGATATTTTTTCTTGGTCTTATCAAGATATGCCTGGTCTAGATACATACATTGTTGAGCATTGGTTGCTGTTGAAGCCAGAGTGTCTGCTAGTTAAAGAAAAGTTGAGAAGAACCCACCCGGATATGGTAGTAAAGATCAAAGAGGAGGTCCTAAAGTAGATTAATGCTGGTTTTCTTGTGACGTCAATGTATCCTCAATGGATTGCCAATATTGTCCCAGTACCAAAAAAAGACGGAAAAGTCCGCATGTGCGTAGATTACAAAGATCTAAATAAAGCTAGTCCAAAAGATGATTTTCCGTTGCCTCACATTGACATGTTAGTGGATAGCACAGCAAAATTCAAAGTATTCTCGTTCATGGAAGGATTTTATGGGTAAAATCAAATAAGAATGGCTCCAGAGGACATGGAAAAAACAACGTTTATCACACCCTGGGGAACATTCTGTTACAGAGTGATGCCCTTCGGGTTGAAGAACGCTGGTGAAACGTATCAGAGGGCTATGAAAACCCTATTCCATGATATGATGCACAAAGAAATCGAAGTATATGTTGATGATATGATTTCCAAATCCCAAACTGAAGAAGGGCATATAGAAGATTTGTTGAAGTTGTTTCAGTATTTGAGGAAATATCGTCTCCGCTTGAATCCAAATAAATGCACCTTTAGAGTTAGATCGGGGAAATTGTTGGGTTTTATTATTAGCCAGAAAGGAATTGATGTTGACCCTAATAAAGTCAAATCAATTCAAGAAATGCCAGCACCAAGAACTGAAAAGCAATTCAGAGGTTTCCTCGGGCGTTTGAATTATATCTCCATATTTATTTCCCACATGACTGCAACGTATGAACCGATCTTTAAGTTGTTAAAGAAAGATCAAGGTTGTGTGTGGACGGATGACTGCCAAAAGGCATTTGAGAGTATTAAAGAATATCTGGTTGAACCTCTTATCTTGCTCCTTCCCGTAGAAGGAAGACCGTTGATTATGTATCTAACAGTGTTAGATAAATCCATGGGTTGTATTCTGGGACAACAGGATGAAACGGGAAAGAAAGAGTTAGCCATTTATTATCTCAGCAAAAAGTCCACTGATTGTGAGTGCGGTATTCCATGCTATAAAAAACATGTTGTGCTTTGGCCTGGGCGGCAAATCGGTTGCGGCAGTATATGTTAAATCATACCACTTGGTTGATCTCCAAAATGGATCCAATCAAGTATATTTTTGAGAAACCTGCTCTTACTGGAAAAATTGCCCGCTGGCAGATGTTGTTATCTGAATATGATATCGCATACCACACTCAAAAGGCTATTAAAAGTAGTGTGTTGGCAGATTAGCTTGCTCACCAGCCGGTGGAGGATCATCAGTCTGCAGAATATGAATTCTCCGATGAGGATGTGATGTTCTTGAAAGTGAAAGATTGTCATGAACCATTGCCTGAAGAGGGCCCTGACCCTGAATCTCGTTGGAGTATGATATTTGATGGAGCTGTGAATGCTTATGGTAAAGGAATTGGTGTTGTGATTGTCACTCCTCATGGATCGCACATTCCTTTTACTGCAAGGTTAACATTTGATTGTACTAATAATATGCCAGAATATGAGGCTTGCATCATGGGTCTTGAGGAAGCTATTGATCTCAGAATCAAGATTCTAGATGTGTATGGTGATTCAGCCTTGGTAATAAATCAGATTAAAGGAGAATGGGACACTCTTCACCCTGGCTTGATCCCTTACAAAGATTATGCTAGAAGATTATTACCCTTCTTCAATAAAGCTGAATTCCATCATATTCCTAGAGATGAAAATCAAATGGCAGATGCTCTAGCAACTCTGGCTTCCATGTACCAAGTGAATACTTGGAATGATATACCCCGAATTACAGTTCGACGGCTAGATAGGCCTGCTCATGTGTTTATGACAGAGGAGGTAGCAGATGAAAAACCTTGGTATTATGACATCAAGCATTTTCTTCAAACTTAGGAATACCCGATTGGTGCGTCAAAGAAAGATAGAAAGATACTGAGAAGATTGGCAGGCTGTTTCTTCCTCAGTGAGAATGTGTTATACAAGAGAAATTATGACATGGTCTTGCTAAGATGCATGGATAGACATGAAGTAGGCATGTCGATGCATGAGGTTCACGAAGGTTCATTTGGAACCCATGCTAATGGACATTCGATGGCTAAAAAGATGCTAAGGGCAGGTTACTATTGGCTGACAATGGAATCTGATTGTTATAAATTTGCAAAGAAGTGCCATAAATGCCAGATTTATGCAGATAAGATCCATGTGCCTCTGAAACTTCTCAATATGATTTCCTCCCCATGGACTTTCTCTATGTGGGGTATTGACATGATCGGGATGATAGAACCCAAAGCTTCGAATGGACACCGTTTCATCTTGGTAGCAATTGACTACTTTACCAAATGGGTAGAGGCTGCTTCATATTCCAATGTTACCAAACAGGTGGTTGTGCATTTCATCAAAAACAATCTTATATGCCGGTATGGTGTGCCGAGCAGAATCATCACTGACAATGGCTCGAATTTGAATAACAAGATGATGACAGAACTGTGTGAAGAATTCAAGATTGTCTATCATAATTCATCTCCATACAGGCCAAAGATGAATGGGTTGTTGAAGCTGCTAATAAGAATATCAAGAGAATTATCCAGAAAATGGTTGTCACTTATAAGGATTGGCATGAGATGCTCCCTTTTTCTCTGCATGGATATCGAACATCCGTTCGCACTTCAACATGAGCAACCTCGTTCTCCCTAGTGTATGGAATGGAAGCTGTACTCCTTTTCGAGGTGGAGATTCCCTCGTTGCGTGTGATAATGTAAACCAAGTTGACAGAGGCTGAATGGGTCCATAACAGGTTTGACAAATTGAATTTGATTGAAGAGAAGAGGATGACGGCTTTATATCATGGGCAGTTATATCAGAAAAGAATGAAGAAAGCATTTGATAAAAGGGTCAAACCTCATGAATTCAGAGAGGGCGACCTCGTGCTCAGGAATATCATGTCTTTCAACACTGATTCTAGGGGAAAGTGGACTCCAAATTTTGAAGGCCCGTATGTTGTCAAGAAAGCCTTCTTTGGTGGTGCATTAATTCTTGAAACTATGGATGGCGATGAGTTCCCACGTCCCATGAATGCTGATGCAGTTAAGAAATACTTCGCCTAAAGAAATAAAAGAACAGTTTGCTAAACTGAAAACCCGAAAGGGCGGCTTAGGAAAAAAGGAGCGTCTTGGTAGGCCGAAAACCCAAAAGGGCGGTCTAGGCAAAAATTAGAGACATAAACAGAATAAATTTCCCGCTAAGTTGAAAACCCGCAAGGGAAGCTTATGCAAAAGTTAGGTATTTTCTTGCCAAGTAACTATGTCAGACAAGTCTTGATCGTCGAAGCAACAATCTTCTCGGATCCTCACCATACTTCAACCAAAAGCCGCTGCTCAAGATTTCAAAAGTTGTTAGGTGGAATAGTGGTCATTGCATCTCAATGTATCTTTTCCATTATGAATTACCATTTCCCAAACTTTGTAATCATCCATGGAGTCTCTCCATTCACAAACTACCATTCTATAAATGAAATTCGAGCTTTTGCCTAATTCTTTGTGTTCTTATTTTTATTTAGCTTGCAAAGACTCCATTTATTATTAATAATAACTGTTAAAGCAAAAAGATTAAAAAAGAAAAATTGACTTTTCAAAAAAAAAAGAGATCTTTACAATTCAATTTACTTTGGGATTTATGATGAAACAATGATAACAAGAATGGTGATCCCAAGAATGAACAAACTCCAGTTGTTTTAAGAAGATTTACTCCCTTCATGAAGGTTTTCTCAGGTCATTTTTGCTGGTATGTGCATAATCTTTGTGTGTTTCTCAGATAGTTAAAGACGATATCAGTGGGTGTAAGGTACAATATTGGGTTTGTGATCCCATTATCCCCAGCCAAGTCTTGGTTTGCTTTTGATTTTGGGTTTGCATGGTCAGAAGCTTCCGTCCCAGATTCCCCAGTGAAGTCTTCCCTCATATGATGAAAGGTTTTATTCCATTGGTATGCTAAGATGTCGCTCTTTTTGCAATTTTGGAACTAGTGTTGACTTCTTGATTTCCCGGGAAGGTTATCCTAGGGCATCTCTTGTTGGAATGAGTGTTCGTGATGAAAATTTTCAATCCGCAGTTTTTCTCCAGGGAGGTAGACTTGAATCCCCCAATGAGGTTTGGTTGTATCGGCGTCAATGTGCTTTATTTGAGGCTGGTCTTGCAATCTCCAGTAGGCGTGTTGCTTTTGTAAAACTGCTTCTCCGATGAAACCGGAAGAAGGATGTTTTATCCTGGTATCTATTTGTTTTGGCTACATCCAGATTATGTTTCTCCTCAGTGAAGTTAGGACAGGAAATAGGTTTGGTTCCCACAATTGCTTTTACCTTTCTTGGATTGATCTTTCTTGTTAAATTTTAGCCCAATGTTGTTAGTACCTGAGGCGGTTTTGTTTGTTTATACTGATTGTGTATCCTTTTTACCAGCATATGCACGATAGCACCCATACATTTATACATACATCATGTATAGCTAAAAAACATCGTTCATTGACATTGTGTTCTGATCTTCCTGCAGCGCTCTTTGCTTAGTTGAATTTGGTTTTCCCTTCTTGAGTTTATTTCTCAAAGGATGTATCTTCATGGGCCGTCTTTCTCCAGTTTATTTCTGATTTGGATCTGTGATTGCATGACAATGTTATTTACTTTGGATTTCTAAAAACTTTTATTTTTGCTTTGTGCATTTATTTTGCACGGGAAGACTTTATCTCCTCAGCAGGAATATCGTGGCATTTCCTCGGGAAGTCATATTTCTATCCCCAGGAAGTTATTTCTCTTTGCAAATCCCCTTTGACAATGAGTAACAAGTCTCTTTATTTGAGACGGCTTATGTTTGATCCTTTCCAGGCAGATTTCCTTGGTTAAAGAACAAGTTGAGACACGTTCTAGGTGAAACACCAGAAGTTTGGGGAAAACTTGATGATATATTTTCTCTCTCTACCTTCAGTGAACGTTGGTAGTACATCTTTAGTGAACGGTGGTGATATGATATAATTTCTCCTTCTACCTTCAGTGAACGTTGGTAATACATCGGCAGTGAACGTCGGTGTTTATTATCTTTTGCTATCTTGAGTGAATGTTGATAGTTCATCGTCAGTGTACAGCGGTGATATATTATATTTTCTCTTTCTACCTTCAGTGAACGTTAGTAGTACATCGGCAGTAAGCGTCGGTGTTTATTATATTTTTGCTTTCTTCAGTGAACATTGATAGTTCATCGTCAGTGAACAACGGTTATATGGTATTTTCTCTTTCTACCTTCAGTGAACGTTGGTAGTACATCGGCAGTGAACGTTGGTGTTTATTATCTTTTTGCTATCTTCAGTGAATGTTGGTAGTACATCGTCAGTGAACAGAAGTGATATGATATATTTTCTCTATCTATCTTCAGTGAATGTTGGTAGTACATCGGTAGTGAACGTCTGTGTCTATTATCTTTTTGCTATCTTCAGTGAACGTTGGTAGTACATCGTTAGTGAACGGCAATGATATGATATATTTTCTCTTTCTACCTTCAGTGAATGTTGGTAGTACATCGGCATTAAACGTCGGTGTTTATCATCTTTTTGCTATCTTTAGTGAACGTTGATAGTTCATCGTCAGTGAACGGCGGTGATATGATATATTTTCTCTTTCTACCTTCAGTGAATGTTGGTAGTACATTGGCAGTGAACGTCGGTGTTTATTCTCTTTTTTTTATCTTCAGTGAAAGTTGGTAGTACATCGTCAGTGAACGGTGGTGATATGATATATTTTCTCTTTCTACCATCAGTGAACGTCGGTAGTACATCGGTAGTGAACGTCGGTGTTTATTATCATTTTGCTATCTTCAGTGAACATTGGTAGTACATCGTCAGTGAACGGTGGTGATATGATATATTTTCTCTTTCTACCTTCAGTGAATGTTGGTAGTACATCGACAGTGAACGTCGATGTTTATTATCTTTTTGCTATCTTCAGTGAACGATGATAGTTCATCGTCAGTTAATGGTGGTGATATGATATATTTTCTCTTTCTACTTTCAGTGAATATTGGTAGTACATCGACAGTGAACGTCGGTGTTTATTATCATTTTTCTATCTTTAGTGAATGTTGGTAGTACATCAACAGTGAACGGTGGTGATATGATATATTTTCTCTTTCTACCTTCAGTGAATGTTGGTAGTACATCGGCAGTGAACGTCGGTGTTTATTATCTTTTTGATATCTTGAGTGAATGTTGATAGTTCATCGTCAATGAACAGCGGTGATATCATATGTTTTCTCTTTCTACCATCAGTGAATGTTGGTAGTATATCAGCAGTGAACGTCGGTGTTTATTATCTTTTTTCTATCTTCAGTGAACGTTGATAGTTCATCGTCAGTGAACGGCGATGATATGATATTTTCTCTTTCTACCTTCAGTGAACATTGGTAGGACATCGACAGTGAACGTCGGTGTTTATCATCTTTTTGCTATCTTCAGTAAACGTTGATAGTTCATCGTCAGTGAACGGCAGTGATATGATATTTTCTCTCTCTACCATCAGTGAATGTTGGTAGTACATCGGCAGTGAACGTTGATGCTTGATATCTTCCTCTCTGATTCTGTTTTTGTGGTTCACCAGTGATTTATTTTCATGGTGGGGTTTCTCCTTTGTTTCTTTATCATTGTTGCATCCCCAGTGTTACTTTGCGCCTCTTTGGTTCTGTTCATATGCATTCATATGCATAAGCATTTGCATGGCATCTTAGGGCCAAAAATAGGGTTTGTTTTATATTTAAGTATCTTCAATCACGTCGACATGAAGATTATTAACCTTCGTATCTCCAGAGAGAAGAAACTTAAATAAGGACAGTTGTTGTACCCCAATTTTTGCCCCTAAGATTCCTTCATCATACCATATTGTTTCAATCAAAACAAGATCACATTAGGGTTTTTGATTCTTCTCCCTATCTTTATCCTTGCTCTTTTGAGGAATTACCAAGCACTTTCACTTGTTTTATTTTGTGATCATGGATATTTTGCTTTGATTTTCTCTCTAATTAACAAAATACAATATTGGTTTGTCTTACTTGTTAATAATGTAGGTAAAGGCAATGAGGTTTAGCAAGTTGCTTCATGGGTTCATGAGTTTATTTCCATGCCCTAGTCAATAGCTTGAGAAATTCAAAACTCACCATTGAAGTTGTTTTGAAATAATTGGTATGGAAGTGGTTTTGGTGGCCATGAGTCCTCATCATCATCCTCAACAATTTCTATTCATAAAGGAAGAATATTGGCACAAAAAGTTTGTTCAAACTTGGCAAAGTTCCTCAAAGCATTCTCTTGATCTAGAGGCTAGGGTTTTGGACTTCAGAGGAGCATATCTTGCTCATCTTTTGGTATTTTTGACTGATTCCAAAGACATCCTTATCTTCAAATAGTTATCAATAAATCACTTCAAAAGTTCCAAAGATTTTTCATGTGTAAGGAACTTGGTGAAGAAGGAAGATTACAAGTCATCCAGATGAATCCACAATTTTCCATATGTGACTTCAAGTGGTCATAACTTGGTCAATTTTTATCACCTTGAGCCAATTATTTTTTCATGATTATCTTAAGGATGTGTACTTCATGCCTTCTTTTATGTACAAAGTAAGAAAATGGATGGATGTTGCCTCAAGAATGCAAAAGATTATAGGTCATTTATTAATTTTTGGCCAACTTCAACAAGTCATAACTTGCTAAATTTTTGGATATTTTGAGTGGTTCAAATTGCAAAATTTCATTCAAGAGATCTACTTCATTCCATATTTTTTGGTCAAGAGCAAATTCTAAGTGGAAGGCCATGTTTGGATGCAAAGGATTATAGGTCATTTTTAAAGAAGAATTTGAAATATTTCTAAGTATGGAAAGTCAACTCTTTTTCTTCAACTTTGACTCCATGTAACTTTCAGCTCAAGCATCCATTTGATTCCATTCCTTTTCCATTGCAAAGCTTGTAACCTCATTTTTCCAAATCATCAAGAATTATTCCCTAAGACCCCTTAAAAAGGAAATGCCATGGATTTGAATTTGGTAGTTTGAAACTGAATTTTGCACAAAGTCAGAATTTTGAAATCTTTGTTTTGGCTTCTAATCACAAGATTTCCATGCGTTTTTGTTTCTAATCATGTTTAGCAACTTAGCAGAAGTGATTAGCATCATGAAACGTACGATTTGGCTGAGTTTTGATCAAGTTTGAGTCACACTTTCTTCATGATGCAAACCCACATGAATTCCCTCCAAAACGCATCATTTGCTATTCCTTTTGATCCCATTTGCTTCCCTATAAATAGAGGGTAATCCCCCATTCAATTTCCCAAGATTAGATAGCCAGAATCACCCTGCCAAACTTGCTTCACAACCCAGAATTCAGCAACTTCAAATTCTATTCTCAAGCCTTTTTCAACCCATTTTCCCCTCAATTCACCTTCCTTGATCTTCCCTAACATTAACCATATTATTACATTCAAGAATCGTTCCTTATATTGCTCCATAGAAGTCTAGTTTCAGAGCTCTGCAACCTAACTTCAATAGGTAGATTCCTTCATCAATTCTTAAAAACTTTGATATCACTGTAATGCTCTCATTGCCCTGGTTCTAGTCGCAACACTTACTTTCATCTGGAAACTCATTTTGACCATGAATTTTCAAATCCCTTTTCAAAACTTTCTTTCCAAATTGCTTGAGCTACAATTTATATAAATTGGGCGCGAGGGTGTGGTTGTCTTCGTCTTGAAGAGACGAAGCGAATGTGATAGGTCTAAGCTTCTGATTTTACAGTTTGAGAGACCTGCAATTCGTGATGGCTGGAGGTTGAAGATGACCGTGTCATCTCCTAACCAATGAAGGCGCGCCATCTGTATTTTTCAAATTCTGATTTTATTATAGATTCTGTACATTATTCATTAAAGACCATGATATGCACAACGCACCAGATCCTTGGATTTGATTACTAACACGTTTTGAATCTCATCCAATGGTCCACATCTTTTACTTTTATTTTCTTTTTCCTATTTTTATATTTTAATTGTTTTAAATTTCAAAAAATCATAGAAAATTCATTTTTAGTCCAAAAAATCTAAAACAATTATGAAAAATATTTTTGATTATTCTCTTTCTGATTTTTATTTTTTCACAATTTAATTAATTGTTTTGGTATTTTTTAAGAATTTTACACTTATTTGATTTGTTTAAAATGTTTAAAAATACTTTTATACATTTTTAAATTCTGAAAAAATTATGGAATGATCCAATGATATTGTGACAAATATTGGTGACCATATTTTATTTTTGTTTCTGACTTTACTATTTTTTACTATTTTCGTTTATTTTACCAATTTATTTTAATTTTTAAAAATAGTTTCTAAACTTTTAAAAATTTCCAAAATTTTTGTAAAATTACTTGGCCTCTTTTCTGATTTTTCTATGGTCTTATTTTTCATTTCTTGATTAATTTGAACATAATTGATATTTTCTTCATCATTTTCCATTTTTTTAAAAACATTTTTAAACCTTTTAATGTATATATTAATTACATTATTATTTTGTGATTATTTTCTGGCTGTCTTGGGTTGATTTTTTTATAATGACTTTATTAACATCATTGAATCCATAGTGTTGAGTTTAACTCCACAAAATGGATGAATGATTTTAAGAATAGTTTGATTAAATTTTTAATTCAAAAGTGGTTTATCTTTTGCCCTAATCCTCTTCATCTCATCCCCTTCTCATTGCACTAAATGTTGTTGGAGCATGATCTCTATATAATGTCTCAAAACAAATGGTGCATAGATTGCTATTGACCGGCCTCAAAACAGGTGCGACTTCTATATAAGTCCACTTACCATTGCTTAACATAGCACTAAATTTTGTCCTGATTCGAATAAATAATCATTCGTGTCCCAAACTTATGATTGCAAGCCCAAGTATGTTAATTTGATATCTTTGATCCAATAACCTTGAGATTTATTGTGTGGAGGATTTGGTTCTACCAATTATATAATGGATCTACAACATCTTCGTTCAATGCAGATCACCTAAACATCGTTGATCATTAAATGGTACTTGTGAAAATTTCAAATGGATGATATACTTGACAAAAAGCAAATGCAACTTGTTGTGTGGAGGCTTTGGTTCTACCAATCCTCTAATGAGTTCAAAATGCAAGTTTCAAGATGGTCATCCAACTAACCACTAATTATTGACTTGTTTATTCTATGCTTTTATTCTTTTATGCTTTATGTACTATTTATTTTTTAGCATTTTCCATTTCATGCTATTTTCATCTTTGCTCATTTGAGAATTTATCTTCTTGCCATTTTTATTTTGCTCACTTGAGATTTTATTTTTATTTTCCTAACATACTTAATAACCAACATAAACCCTAAAAAACTCTTAATGGTACTTGGACTATTTGGTTACTATCCTTAGCATTATGGAGCATGGGACTTTTTTCTTGGACTTAGGATTAGAAACCTTGGCCAACGTTGGAGACCTTGTGATCTTATCTGATTATTTTGTCTGGTGCTCTTAAGGTTTACCTCAAGACATTGGGTTGCTTGTTTGTTTTTGTGTGCATGTTTTTGTGATTACACTCTTTGTTTGTAATCTGGAATTCACCCGTATACAGTCGTTACTCTGCCCAATTTTTGTGAAGACTTAATGCATTTGAAGAGGTCTAGTATATTTGCTTGCTTGGTTTCAATCCAAAGAATTGGAATTTTATCTTGGCTCATAATGTCAAGTTTTTGGCTTCTTATTTGGTTAGATGGTCCTTATCCTTAACTTTTACCTTATGCTTTAGGATAGCCTCTTATACTCCTCCCATCTTCTTTAATTTCAAAAATCTTCTCCCTCCTTTTGAAAACTCTTCTTGTTTTGAAACTTGAAACACTTTCATAATAAACTTGGACTTAGGTCCATGCATTTGCAAAACATTTTCATCAATAAACTTCAATCAATTTAATAATACTTTGACACTTTTTGTGAGAAGACTAAAAGTCAATCAATCTCATTTCAAACCATTTTTCCACTTTGGCTTTTTATCTTTAAACTTTTCTAAAAAGATTAGACTCTTGTCAATCTTTGTAGTGACGCAAACAAATATACTTCTACAATATGTAGTGAAGAGATATATTTTCCACTTGGGTGTTGAGTGAGGCATTGTTGATTTTAAAATCCAAGCCATATCCTCCACTTTGAGATGATGCAAATTCTCCTTTCACATGATTGTGAGTAGTAAGAATGTTTTCCACACGGACAATAACGATGATGTCTTATCTCATAAAATTAACCAACACACTTGTGTTTCAAATTTTTAGAAGAGGAACTACGTGTACCCTGATCCCCTATTGCACGAAAGGTGGTACGTAGACACTAAAGATTCACAACCGCGGCGGGTGAAAAAATCATAAAAAATATATATATTTATTTTCTCACCTCCACCATCCATTTTATATACAACACATTTTATATAGCCAAAATATACAGATTTTTCAAAGAGGTTCCTGCGGAGTACCGTAGATGTTTAGGGTGCTAATAACTTCCCTTTACATAACCAACCCCCTTACCTTGAATCTTTCCCCCTCTTTTTGGGTTATTCGCTCCTTTCCCATTCCTTTGGAAACAATAAAGCACGGTGGAGATTTCTATTTTTGATTTGTATAAAGTCTAGTCAATCCAATGGCTTAGTCTTGAACATTTCTACCGCTATAACCTTGTTTGTTTCGTATATCTTTATATAGGGGGGTTATCCAAAACCAAGGCCACCATTGAATTCGCAAGGTCCAAATTAGGGAGGTAGGGTACCTTTGAATCACCGACGTTTGTTATTTTGTAGGAACACAAAATGCAGTCACCGAAGAATACGACTGGAGCCAGTGCTCTGGTGCCTCTCCGATCTAGTACATTGTGTTCATTATATATTTATTGGTTTCCATTCCCATACCTGATGAAACAACCACCCCAGTGGCAAAGGCGCGTGCGTTAAGGCATTGGTACAGGAAGGCGTGGGTTTGATCCCTGCCTTTTGCATTTTTTCTCCATATTTTCTAATGTTTTGTAGGTTTTGTTATATTTTGCATTGCATCTATTCTACTAACACCAACCAACGCTTGGCCTGGTGGCAAGCTATGTAAGGCAGGAGGTAAAGGACGTGGATTCAACACCCACCCCTGACATTTTTCCTTTTCTTTGATTTCCTAACCCTTTATTTTTTCTCCCCTTATTTATTCTTTGGCAAACTTAATTATTTTTTAACCTAATTTATTTTTAACTAACTTAAAAATAAATCTTTTTTCTAAAAAACCTAATTAATTAGATTTTAGGATTTTAATTAACCTTTTTTAATTTTAAAATTAATTATATTTTTTAGGTTTTATTTAATTATTTTCATCATAAATATATTTTCATAAAAAATCACCAAAAAAAATTCTCTTTTCCCTTTTCATATTCTTGTTCTTTATTTTCATTTAAATTTCTTAGATCAAGTGTATAGGGTGCATTCAACTGTAATAGCGTAACTTTATTTTTTTTCATTTTCTTATTATGTAATTATTTCCGGGATGTAATAGTTTAGGGTTTTATTTATCGCACTTTCACTATTATGTAACTGCCCCAAAGTTGTGTAATAGTTCTAGGTTTACATTTCCACCTTTATCTTCTTCTACTATATTTTATGCAATTGTTAGTAATTATGGTTTGTATGGAAAGATAAAATCAACCAATAGTAAAACCCTAATTTCAAGATAAATAACTGAAACCAACACAATTTCATACTTACACATCTAAGGTAGCCTCTCTTTGTTTCCTTTCGGAACAACGGTCATGTCCCTCGAAAATAGGGATGCTTTATCAAAGACCCTTGAATAAAAGATCATAGTCCCTCAATGACCCTTCGATGTTGCCTACGAATAATATGATCTAGTCCCTTACGAAATTTCTAAAGCATCCTTACAAGTTTCTTTAGATGACCATATGATGACCCTTCTCCTGTCCCTTCACATCCAATAGATAGGGCTACCTGCCAACTAATGGTACGGGTATCACTATCCATAAAGGAAAAGGAAAAGAATAAGAACGACTTTCAGTAAGTAAGAAACTTTTAATCACTTCCTCACAAACTTTTCTAAAAAGTAAATATTTCTCACATCACACTTTTCAAACAAAATATTTTTCAGTTTGTATATATTCTTGAGGACCGAGACAAGAATCATTACAAAGTTCGCCTTACATTGGCAAATTTCAAAATATTTGCAAAACACAAAAAAAAAAAACATATTTTCAATGTGAGCTAAGCGATTAAGAGCTCGTAGATAACTACAGATGAAAAGGGTGCTAACATCTTCTCTTTTCATAACTTACCCCCTGAACTCAAAATCTATCGAGGTATTTCCTGTTCTTTTCACCCTCTCCTTATTGGATAAAAGAAAAGTCGGCGGTGACTCTTGATATCCGCAACATGTGGGTTTTTACACCGTATTACAATAAGGGTGGGTTTTTATATTGTTATTGGGATTGTATGATAATGCATGATGGATAGTAACATATGTTAGGAATCAATTTGACTATTTCCATGGTTTTGAAATTGTTAGGTTTTGATAATTAATCCTTGAATATGATGAGTAATTATGTTGTGATGTGTTTTTCTCCCTTGATTCATGTGTCTTATGATATGATATGTTTTGGGATCGTTGGAGGTCAAAACTTGGGGTTTGAGGTTTGTTGAAAGGTTTAAAAACAAGTGTTTTCTGGGCTCTGACACGGCCCGTGTCAGCTCCCTGGTGTTTGCATTGCAAAATCGTTTTAGTCATATCTTTTGAACCGTAAGTCCAAATCGAGAATTGTTTGAAGCGTCAGAAAGCTAATGGATATACCCATAACATAGTATAGACAAGAAAATTTGTTGTCTATTATTTTTATGTCTAATATGTTTGGGAAGTCAATTATGTATATGTTACACTATTTGCTGCAAGTTGTGAAATTAATTATGGGTAATTAATTGAATACATGTGTGTGTTCTTGTATAAGTATATTTTGGTGTGTGACTACATGAATAAATAATAATTATTTCTTGTTGTGATGATAACACAACTGTGATTATATTGTAAAATGTCTTTTATACCAGTTAAAAATGAATTGTGCATGGATGATTCATGAATATGTGTATGTATGTGTCTTGTACCCCAAAATTTGCCCTCCCATTTTTTCTTCAAGACATTCTCCTAGGATTCTCAAATGCTCAAGGTTTCTCAAGAATTGACCAGACAAATTCTCCTCCTAAGCAATGGGTCCACAATTAGGGTTATGTATTTCTCAATGAATATTGGGTTTCCAAGGTCACAAGTGGTTTTCATGGATCTTCATATGTCGTCAAGGATGCTCATACCAAATTTCACTCCTTGCATCACAAGTTTACTCAGCAGTCGCTCAGATGACTGAAAATTAACTATATTAGGTAAAAAGACAACCATGGTCAACATACAGTTAAACTTCAAGATTTTTGGTCAACATCAAAATGTTGAAGTAATATACATCATTTGATCAAGATTTGATCATGATTCCTCAAGAAAAGCCCTCAAATCATTAGAAGTCAAAAGTTGCCAAATTAGGATTTACTTAGGAGAAGTCAACTGAACTTTGACCAAGCATAAATTTCACATGCTTCATCCAATTTTCCCTAACCAAATACCATTTTGAAGGGAATTCAATTCTATACAAACTTGTCTCTCTAAGCTCAAGTCCAAAAAATTCATCACTTGAGAGATATAAGCCAATGCATTACAAGTCATTTCAGAAGTCAACAAAAAGCCATTTTTGTCAAGGCAACTTACATCAAGATGAATTCTTCAAAAGAAAAAATGATCAACATATAGAATGTAGAGGACATCTTGATATTTCCAAAAAGTCAAAGATCACCTTAAAATGATAAAAATTGAGAGAGTTATAACCACTGTAAGTTGGGAAATTTTGAGCAAATGCATGAAGTCCAAATTGAGAAAATTTGTAATTTTGGGGTATTGGGCCTAAGTTTTCAGATCCAAACGTGTTCATGACATGTTTAAGGACCCCTAAGTCCATTCATGCATTATATTTTATTTTTATTTCTTTTGATTTTTATTCAATTAAACTCAAAATAAATCAAATAAAATATAAAAGTGATGGACTAAGGCACAAGGCTTTTGATTTCAGTCATGTTAGAGGCCCAAGATTACATGTGCATGCTGTCAAAATCGTGCAAGGATAATTGGTGCAAGATTGAGCCAAAAATATCAAGTTTCACATAATTCCAAATCAAATCTTTTTCTCATAATCATGTATGATTCCTTCCACTTTCGTTAACCTAAACTCATGTCTTATATATACTTAACAGCATCATATGCAAAACACACGTGAAAGCTGCCTAAAAAAACCCTAGCAAAATTCTCAAATTTACAAAGGTCAGGGCAAAGACAAACCTTATTCTCTTGGAGTTTCAATCAGTTTTGAGGCTTCCATTATCCTCCTGAAGGTCTCAGGGCTCCGTTTCAACCATTCTTGAAGCTTGAAGCATCCCAGAACGTGCCATCAAGGTTACACCAGTTGGGTAGTATTTCTTGAATTCAAACTCTCAATTCACATGATTTAAATGAATTTGATGCATACATTCATATTCATATTAATGTTTGGAATTGTTTTGATGTATTCCTTGTAAGGTTTGGTGCAGAAACAGAGGTGTTCCATTATTAGGGCACAAAGCTTTTAAAGCTTTGGATCTCATTATGCAAGCATTTTCCGACCAAGCTAACCACGCCATTGAAATTGCAGGACCTTGATTAGTCAATTAGGGTTATTTTCCTTTTCGTTTTGATTGATTTTTGCAGGTTTGGATTTTTGTGAAATCGAAGAAGGTGACCGGAACCACCGTCCAGGGTGGTTTGACTGGTGTTTGAAAACGCATGGCATAATGTGATGTTACGATTGGTCTGTTCAAAACCTCAGAGCCCCACTCAGGCGCGTGTTTTGGTGTTGTCTGACTTTTGAAACTTGGTTTATGTTATATTAATTTGGTTGTGTTTTAACCACCAGGTGTATGGCCACCCCATAGTGGCGTTCTTGCCTATAAGACATTACTATGCCCATACACAGGTTCGATCCTGGCGTGGAATTTTTTTTAATGTTTTCTTATGTTTGTAGATCATGTGCGAGCCAGTTCATGTGTCCACAATGCGCCTCATCTCATCACCATCCGATCTCCACAGGTTCAGATCTGACGCCCCAGATCTACACGCCTATGATGAAATCTCATTGGAAAGCCACATTGGATTCTTTGCAGGTGTGTTGGGCTTGAACATTTTGGGCCTAGCAAACTTCAGATCCACACCCCCTAGATTTGCTACTTTCAGGCCCAATCTCTTTTTTTTTTTTTTTTTGCTTTAATTTTTTTTTAACATAATTTAATTAACTTTTTTTTAATTAACATAAATTTAGAATCAGGTTTTTTAATTAAGTTAACTAAAGTAATTTTCCATTTTTAATTAATTAAATTAATTGACTTATTTTTATTATTCATTATTAATTTTACTTAGTTTTTTTTGGGTTTAATTAATTAAAATCGACTTAGGTTTTTTTAATCAATTAATTATTTTTCTTAATTAAAACTATTTAGGGTTTTTTTAGATTAATCATCAAATCATTTTCTTCTAAAAATCATAAAACAATTTCCTTTTTCCCTTTATTTTATCGCTTCGCATATTATTTTCGCATTATTTCCCAATTATGTATCTGCTACAGTATGTAATAGTTAATTAGGGTTTACATTTTCCCCGATTTTATAGTTTATACCCCTTCCCTGAGCCCTGTAATAGTTAAGGTTTACTTTTAAGCAACTTTTCTTTTCTGCATATAGAAAAACCCTAATCAATATAAAAATTATTGAATTTAATCACTCTTCACACATTCACCTCTAGGGTAACCTCACTTGTTGCCTTCGAATAAATGGTCATGTCCCTCGAATGTAGGGATACCCTTAGCAAAGACCCTTGGTTGAAATCATCATAAAGATCATAGTCCTGCGATGTCCCTTAAGTTATTTATGAGAAATTATCTTGTCCCTCGATGTTGCATACGAATATATGATGACAGTCCCTTCGAATTGCTAAGGTATCCCTACAAGTTGCCTTCTATGACCATAACTAATGGTAGGATAGCACTATCTAAAGGAGTAGGAAAATAACACAAAAGATCTTTGAATAGGTAGATAGCTCGTAATCCCTTGCTCACAAAAATAAAACATCTTTTTTCACACGAAACACTTTTTTGAAATATTAAAAAAAAAAACAAACACTTTGTACGCATTCTTAACTGATACAAGAATCATTACAAAGTTTCCGTACTTAGGCATTTTTCATAATATTTTCAAAACACATACACACAAATAATTTCAAACAAATTGAGCTAGTGATTAAGAGCCCATAGATAACTACGGATGAAAAGGGTGCTAACACCTTCCCTTTTCATAACCTATCCCCCGAACTCAAAAAATTCTCGAAGTTCTTCCTGTTCTTTTCACCCTTTCCTTATTGGATAAAAGAAAAGTCGGTGGCGACTCTTGCTATCCGCACATTTGTGATAAAATGCAAAACCAAGTCAGTTTCTACCACCATATTATAGAATTGGTGATTCTGTTAGGGACTCTAAAAAAAGTGGGGTTACCTTTACAATTAGATCATGTTTAAATGATTTCCTTGTTTGATTTGTCTACTTTAGTTTTAAAGGCTTGATTGGGTTTATTTCTTGCAAAGATCCTACACCCGGATCTGGGAGCATTTTAGGTAAGTAGCAATAGATCATGGAAACTATACGACGTATACCGATATGGTTGAAGTGGTGGCTAGTTTAGTGGACACATTGTTTTGTATTGGTGTCCCTCGAGTCAGTCGGGGAGAATACTAGGTCGTCGTGTGGTGTCATAAGCACTAACTGACCTTAGAAACTTAATTGTTCCAACTTTCCATTAGAAGGTAGTGAGATAGCCGACTTTGGTGCAGTCTGAAGTTGGTTGATACTCGATACTACACTCATTGAGATTCGACTCTATAGTTTTGTTTGGTGGCAACTTAGTTGCCGTGCTAGACAAAATTTATGGGAAAAATCAGTGATATTAAGATCCCTAGAACCCGGTTACTTCTTTAGGATAGGTTGAGCCAACTAAAATTCAAGAGTGTAGTTACCTACAAACTACATGCAAGCCTTAAACCTAAGGAATTTTTTTTCTTTGCTTGTGTTTAATTATCTGTTTAAACATGACATCATAACATCATAACATCATATCATGACTAACCATTTCAAAGATCTAAGAGATTTATCTTTGTTTTGTGTTGCAGGGTCATGGCTTCCAGTGTAGGAATACCACCCGGATTAACTTCATAAGGATCCCTTCCAAGCTTGATGAATTAGTCTCAAAGGCTCCCGAAAATCTCAATTCACCAAGAGACATGGTCATCTACTTAGTTTACTACTGGCTTCCAGGAAGACATGATGAGCGTTCTTTACCAGTTCTTTGATCGAAAGCATCACTTTTTACCTTCCCGGATTATCAGTTGGTGCCTACAATGGAAGAATTCTATAAGTTGCTCAAAGTGCCTATTATTGACCAGATACCTTTCACCGGTCTAGAGAAAGTCTGAAAACCTAAAGACGTTGCAATAGCCTTACATCTGAAACAATCAGACATTGTATCTAATTGGGAAACAAGGAATGAAGTCAAGGGTTTTTCTCCTAAATTTCTGATAGAGAAAGTTCAGTGGTGTCTAGATTCCATGAATCTTCGTGATTTTGAGGATACTTTGGCCTTGATGATCTATGGTTTTGTATTGTTCCCTAATCTGGACATACGTTTGCCTTACAGATCTATGTGAATGCCATCAAAATATTTCTCACTCATAATCCAGTACCTACTTTTTCTCAAAGATGTCCTGTATTCCCTCCACAATCGTACTATGAAGAAGCGAGGAACTCTTATTTGTTGCATACCTCTACTGTCCATGTGGTTTATTTTGCACTTTCCCCGATCAGTGATAAAGAACGAACAAGGTTTAAGGTGGTCTCAAAGCTTGATGTCACTCACTCATGCAGATATCCATTGTTGTTCTCGATCTCAGGAAGATGTCACTATTATTGATCATTACGGGGAATTCCCTAATGTAACACTCCTTGGTATAAGAGGGGGAATCACTTACAACCCTTCTCTAGCTCTGCGTCAGTTTGGTTATGCTCGAAGGGACGGTCTTCATGATATGCTCATCCAGGGTATTTTGTTCGACTATGAGAAAAATCCTCAAAATTACCATCAAAGGTTTATACGTTCTTGAGGTACGGTCAATAAGATTGATAGCAAGACTTTGGGACACAAGAATTCTATTCCTTTGGAGCCTTACCTGAGATGGGTGTGGTCTCGTGCTCAGAATCTCAAAATTCCATATCTTGTTATCCTACCAGTAATCGTAGAGCCCGTTGTTGAAGGGGATGTTTCTCATACCGTTCTTTATCCCGATATGCCTATCGACTTCAAAGAACTACAAAAGTCTTGGATTCAGCTTAAGGAGGAAAGAGATATCTTCGAGGCTCAGTTCTATGCTAGTGAGGCGAAAGTACTAGAGCTGACGAAACGACTACACGAAGAACAAAGCCTTAATGCATATGTCAACACAAAGAGAAAGTGTCCATGGGAGACTTGAATTCATATTTTTGCTTTTTTGTAACTCTTTTTATTGAAAACAATGATAATTTGAGCTCGTTACTAATATTTATCTTGTTTCCTTTTGTTTAAACAACTTTAAATCCTGCAATGATCCTTGAAAACATTGCATCTATATATCATGCATCATTACATAACAAGTTTTCCTATACAGGTTTTCTCATCTTCTTGTTGTTTATTTCAGTAAAAGATGGCTCTTGAACAAACTGTTAAGGAACTCCAAGCTCAGAATGCCCAATTCCAGGAGACCCTCGTGAACCTAGCTCAAGGATAGAAAGATATGATAACGCTCATCATCAAAAATAAGAAGACTCAAAAGCTAATTTATATCCTCATTATGGGGAGATGGTTCAAAGGTCCATCTAAACCGGTTCAAACTGTTGATATCTCCTCCAGTGAAGATGACAATCAAGAGGAAGATGGTAGAAGTTTTAGGTATGAAGGTGGAAGCAATCAAGGTTCTGGGAAGATTCATGTGGATGAAGACTATTCTGATGAAAAATATCTTCCCGCGGATGATAGATACAAACAATTGGAAGATCTCCTCAAGGCCATGGAAATCCAGAAAGTGCCTGGATTAGATTTTAAAGAGTTGGGTCTTTTTCTGGGGGTAGTTATCCATCATAAGTTCAAGGTCCCCGCCTTTGCTAAATATGATGGTGTTTCTTGTCCCAAACTTAATCTGAGGTCCTATGTTCGGAAGATCTGACCCCATACTGCTGACAGGAAGTTATGTGTTCACTTCTTTCAGGAAAGTTTGTTTGGTACACAACTCGAGTGGTTCTATCAGCTAGAGGGAACCAACATCCATACTTGGGAAGACTTGGATGGTGCTTTTTACAAGCAGTATCAATATAATGCTGACCTTGCACCAACTCACATGCAATTACAAAACATGACCATGGGCTCAAATCAAAGGTTCAAAGAATATGCCTAGAAGTGGAGAGACTTAGCTAGAAGGGTGCAACCTTCCTTTTCTGACCGAGAGCTAGTTTATATGTTCATGGGCACTCTAACATGTCCATTCTTTAAACATCTGATTGGAAGCTCCTCATCTGGTTTCACTGAGCTGATTCTAACTGGAGAACATGTTGAAAGTGGTATCAAGAGCGGAAAAATTCCAGTGGCTGCGTCTTCAAGTGCTGTGAAGAAAACTTTCAGTGATAAAAATGAGACCAATGTTATTTATGGCTAGAAGGGCCATTTTAAAAGTGACCGCAATCAGTTTGTGGGAGCGGTATTAATTTATAATAATGCGCCTATTCAATAACAACAAGGCAATCAACATAGGTTAGACACTCCGAGAAGGCAGTTTACGAAGATCAACATGCCACTCTCTCGGGCATTACAACACTTATTGGAAGCAGAGTTGATAACAGTGACGGGGCCTCCTCAAAATCCCAACACCTCCTTTCCTCGATACAATCTAAATACAAATTGTGCCTACCATTCCAACAGTCATGGGCACAATACCAACAACTGATGGGCCCTGAAAAATAAAATTTAGGACATGATTGACACAAGGAGATTGAGTTTGATCCTTCGAAGACCCCAAATGTGATTACTGCACCTATGCCAAAGCATGACAAAGGAATAAGTGTTATTGATGATGTTTTTTGTGTTGCTACTGTAAGTGAATTGGTTCCTCCCATACCAATCATCAAGAAGAATCTGTTGCAGGCCAGTTTATTTCCGGGCTGTAATGAAAAATGTTACTATTGCACAGTCCAACCCAATGGCTGTAAGTTGTTGAAGTAAGTTTTTCATCGCCTAATGGACAATAATATAATTTTGATCGAGAACGTTACGTCTGCTAAGAATATGTGTCAAGACTTAACCATAATATCTGGAACTCCTGTAAGGATCACCTCCAAAGGTCCTGTAAGGATTATGGCCAATCCGAAAGATGCTCATCAGATTATCACTATACCTGGACCTATCCCATATTTTTAAGATAAAGCTATCCCATGGAACTATAGATCTGACGTCTACTACCATGGCATCAAGCAAGAACTATCGATAGTTGAAAAGGAAGTTACTGAAGTTTCTAATCCCAGCATTGACAATATTGCTGGGACCGGTAAGGTTACTAGAAGCAGAAGGGTTTTCTCCCCATAAATCTCTCTGAAGACTGTTGCTACATCGGTTAAAGTTATCACTACCAAATCAACTGTTGAGGCTCTGGGTAAAGAACAGATGACAGAGCCTGCCCAAACGGAGGCTCCTAAAGAAATCGCGATTGAAGACACCTCTAGACAAGAGTTGGACGAGGTTTTTAAGATTATCTGTAAGAGCGACTACAAAATTTTTGAACAGTTGGGGCAGACCCCATCCAAGATATCTATGTTATCCTTGTTATTATGTTATAAAGCTCATGCACATGCTTTGGTGAAATTCTTGAATGCTAGTCATGTGCCATAAGAGATTTCATGCGATCAATTTTGAAGTTAACCGATAATGGATTAGGTTTCTATGACGTTGATCTGACTCCAAAAGGAAGAAAACAAAACAAGGCCTTGTATTTCTCCATTGAATGCAAGGGAACTACTTTGGCTCATATATTGGTTGATATTGGTTCCTCGTTAAATGTTCTACTAAAAGGTGCTCTAGACGGACTTGATTATGAAGGGGTTATACTGAAACCCAGTGATATTATAGTGTAGGCCTTTGACGGGTCAAAGAGGATGATGCATGGAGAAGTGGATCTTCCAATCAAAGAGTATTCGGCCAGCTTATTCGGCCAGCTTATTCTTACTTACTAGGATGCCCTTGGATCCATGGGGCAGGTTCTGTTACCTCTACCCTGCATCAAAAGTTAAAATATCCTGTGAACGGAAAGATCATTACTGTCTGTGGTGAAAAAGAGTATATGGTTAGTCACTTTAACACTTTCCGGTATGTAGAGATGGAAGGAAAATTCATCGAGACTCCCTATCAAACTTTTGAAGTTATCTCTCCTGCCTCAACTAAAGATATCTCTGACATTCCCAAAGTTACCAGGGTTCTGCCCAGAATGGTTTCACTAGAAGACGCTAAAACTGTTGTAGAAGAAGGTGGTTGTACTACTTGGGGTCAGCTTCCTGACATTCCATAAAAATCTAACAAATTTGGTTTGGGTTTCACTGCAGAGGGTCAGAAGGTTGTTCGCCGCGCTCGTGCTGGAAGACCATCATTCCGTGTCAGCAACAATGGAGTCAACACTTTAGAAGATGTTGACAGTGATTATGACCTTGAAGGCTAGATCTTTCTTACCATTGGCAAAGGGATCTGCAACTAGAAGGTGGAAGACATTATCAATATATCCTTTAGCCTAGAGTAATAGCTACGTTTATGTTTTTATTGCTTTCAAGTTTTGGCTTTGTAATATTTAAATACTGACTTTAAGCTTTGTACCTTACCCAGGGTACAACGGTTCGTTTGTTAAGGGTTGTCGTTTCATAAACATATTTTCATTTAATAAAAGAATTGGAATTTTTTCATTCAAATCTCTTGCTCTCTGTCTTTCTTATTACTTTTACCATTTTCAAATAGCTTTGTGTTCTTACACACACCCACATAATAAATTTCAGATCCATATCCACTCTGGATCCCGTGGATAACGATTCTGTTGTTGCCTCCTATGACTTTGAAAATCCGATCTACCAAGCCGAGGACGAAGGTGAAGAAGATTTTTAAATACCTGGAGAACTTTCATACTATTAGTGCAAGAGGGAAAGGCTATACAACCACATGAAGAGCCAGTTGAAGTTGTAAACTTGGGTTCCGAAACAGATAGAAAAGAAGTCAAGATAGGTGCCAACCTAGAAGACAGTATCAAGAAAAGGTTAATCCAGATGTTGCATGAATATGTAGAGATCTTTGCTTGGTTGTACGAGGATATGCCAGGGCTCGATACTGATATTGTAGTTCACTGTCTACCGATGAAGGAGGGTTGTTCTCCTAAAAAACAAAAATTTCATTGCATGCGTACCGAGATGTCAGAGAAGATCAAGGCCGAGGTTTTGAAATAATTCAATGCATGTTTCTTGGTTGTTACATCATATCCTCAGTGGGTAGAAAATGTGGTTCTCATACCAAAGAAATATGGAAAAGTGCGTATGTTTGTAGACTACAGGGATCTGAATAGGACAAGCCCCAAAGATGACTTCCCACTGCCATATATTGATGTTCTGGTCGAAAAAACCACTCAACATAAAGTGTTGTACCCCAAAATTTTCCCTCCCATATTCTTTAAGATTTGCCAAGATCAGGGTTCAAAATCTCTCAAGGGTTGCACAGTCCAATTGCCTCCTAACACAGTCAAAATTAGGGTTTTGGTTCTGGCAAAGAAAATGAGATTTTCAAGGGTCCAATCAAGTCCCATATGCCTATATACAGTGTCAAGCATCCATATGTCAAGTTTCAAGACTCACAACATCAGATTGCACAGTCAAAAACCCTAATTGCTCCACAGTCAACTGCAGGGGCAAAATGGTCATTTGACAGTCAAAAGTCAAAATTTTTGGTCAACATCTTATTTTGAAGCCACAAACATCATTTGATCAATTCTTGATCATGATTCTCAAAGCATGGCTCAAAAAGTCTCAAGATGCAAAAGTTTCTATTTTTGGACAGTTGAAAAGTCAACTGCAAATTGACCAAGGCATAACTTCTTCATGGTTTATCAGAAAAATTCCATCCAAAGCTCATTTTGAAGAGAATGACATTTCCTACAACTCATATTCACACTTCAAGTCTAATAAATTCTCTCACAAAAAGTTATCAATTTCAACATTATAGGTCATTTTCAAAAGTCAACAAAAAGGCACTTTAAGTCAAAGACCATAACTTGAGATTGGTAAATCAAAATGACATGGGACCAAAGGAATTGGTTAGAGGACTTCAAGACCTTTCCAAAATGTCCAAGAACATGGTCATAGCTTCAAAATTGAGTAAGATATGCATTGGAGAAGTTAGGAAATTTTTGGGAATTTTCAAAAGTCAACTTTGCCTAAAACACTTCAAAATTGCTAATGGGCCTCAAATTCTTCCTTGAATCATTACCCAAAGCCTATGCACGACCCATTGAGCTCAAAGGGATTTATTTTCTTATTTTTAATTAATTAATTGAATTTTTATTCTTATTAATTCATTTAATTAGATTTAATTATGAGAAAATATCAAATAATGCTTTTTCAAATCTTTTTGTGCAGCAAAGGTGACTAGGGCAAGCAGGCAAATCGTTTCACATTCAAAAAGGAAAGATTTTCCATGATTGGCAAGGGTTTCAATGAAAAAAGATTGAAATTTACATAATTGAAAATCAAATATCCAAGACATTAATTCAATGGATTCATGGGCTCTTTCTTGACCTAAATTTGTTCACATACAAAGGCTGAGTGAAACCTAATTCAAAAACACACGAAAAGCTGCTCACAAACTGATAACCACATTGCAAAATTTCAACAAAAAGCTTGAAACTGATTTCATAGTTGGAGCACGTTTCAAAGCATAAAAAGTATTCCAACACGTTGCTGGACCTTCCAGGAATCTTTTGGCATCAAGAACAAGTCCCGATACTCCAAGAATCGGTAGAACAGAATCACCTTTTTCATGAATATGTCCATAATCGAATCTCAATTTCTATGCATCATTCATGTGTTTTGATCATTGATTTGTATTACTAACATCTTCCTGAAGCGTTTGGTATAGTTTAATTGTTCTAAAACCGCTTGAATCGAAATCTGCCATTGATGAAACCTAGGGTTTCAGAAGCTTCAAAATAGGGCTTCCCATATACTGTAAAATTGGACCATCAAACATACATGGATGAACTCGTTGCAGCAAGCCTGATCCATTGAGATACTCGCGCCCAATTTATTTAACCCATGGGCGTAATCGCTATTTTCACAGGTTCCACTTAGTGGGGGTTTAAAACCCCCGATACTTGTTTTATAATTACAGGAAAAAGATGAAGAAGAAGCTGAGGTGTCCAGGCATGATAGGAGCATTCAAATCTGGCGCGTAATTTTTTTGTTCATACCACTAACATTTGTTTTTTTTATATAATAATTACTCTCCATTATGTTAACAAATGCGCGCAATAGCTCAGTTGGTTGGAGGACGCGTCTTGCAGGTATAGGGACCTGGGTTCGATTCCCAGGTCCCCCCACTTAATCCATGATTTTTGTTATAATGCTTTCCAGTGCAGCGCTTCTCCAACACCCTACCATACGCACTCATGCTTAAGACTGCCACGCGTTCATGATGATTGATCCAAGGGCCACTGAACGAGATCCATGGTGTACCTCAGTCAACCAAGGCACACTCAAGTTGGAAAGTCAAACAAAGGCCTTGTGTTCATGGGCCAGGATTGCTTCAAAACACCTCCATTTGGGCCTGAAACACCCCCTTGGTTTGCATATTTGTTTTCTTCTATTTTCTTTTTAATTCTTTTATTTGCTTTAATTATTTTTTATTTAATTCACCTAAAATAATTTTCTTTTCATAATAAAATCAAAAAATCAAAATACAAAAATATGTTTAATTATTTATTAATTTACTCATTAATTTATTTTTGTAAATAAATGTTAATAATTAATTTAGTTAATTTAGGTTTTAATTCAATCTTTTTCTTTAATAAATAAATTCTATAGAATTAGGTTTTGATTTATCTTTTTATTATTATTGACCCTCATTACTTATTATTATTATTAACTATTATTTTTTGTAAATAAACATGTAAATTAATTAATTAGCGTAAATTAGGTTAACTTGGATATTTTCTTTAATAACTAAAAATAATCTAGAATTAGGGTTCCCATTTAATTTTAATTTTCTTTATTTCATTAAATACCAAAAACATAAAAACATTTTATTTTCCTTCTTTTCTTTAATTAAATAATTAATTAGCTTTTAATTCAATTTAATTTCAAAAGGGTCAAAACCCTCGGACGTCCTGATTTTATTCTTTCGCACGTCGTTCTTTTTTCTTATTGAATATTATGTAACTGCTTTCTGGATGTAATAGTAATTAGGTCTTTTTACTTTCCGAAGTTTTATCAAACGGGTCTTTGTACTTTGGCGATGTATAGACTCGCGCCTTGTAATAGCGTAGCTTTTATCTTTCCGCTTTTAATTTTCCACACTCTTAAATTCTAACTTGTATGAAAGAATGAATGCTAATTAAAAACAAGCGTAGCTCACAATGGCATGATAAAAGATAACTGTTAAACTGAAAATAACACACAAATACACACACCACTCTTAGGGTACGCCTCACCTGTTGCCTTCGGAACGTGGTCGTCAAGTATAGGACGTTTTAGTAAGTCCTTATGTCCATGATCCAGTTGCCTCGAAACGGTTGCCTCGGATTGAAAAAGGATCAAGGACATAAGGGTAGCTTCTAAGGTGTCCTAACTGTTGCTTCGGTGACCACACTGTCCCTAAAATCGAATTGACCCGAACACCTCCAACGGTGGTGCTACCTACCTCTCAATGGTGGGATGGCACTACCTTAAGTACATTTAAACAGCTTAATTCCTTAGGGTAGGTAGATGACTCATAGATACTTGCTCTCTAAAAAACAAAATCAAAACTCTTTTCACACCGACACTTTCAAAAAGCTTTCAAAACAATTTTTCAAACACTCTTGAGGACTGATACAAGAGTTATTCAGAAATCTTTCAAAGAAACTTTTTCAAACCCACTCACACTTTGAAAAGCAAACATTTTGAAAACCTAAGAGCAAGTATCTAAGAGCCCATGGATAACCATGGATAGAAAGGGTGCTAACACCTTCCCTTTCTATAAATCTACCTCCCGAACCGAGAAACATTCTCATAAGGAATTTTGTTGTGCTTTTGTCCTGTCCATGTTGGAGAAAATAAAAGACGGTGGCGAATCTTGCTTCCGCGACATTTCGCGAACCAGCGTTAAACAGTCAGTTCTAAATCCACCGATCACAGAACTGGCGACTCTGCTGGGGACATACTGAAAGTGAGGTGTACCTTAGGATTAGATCATACTTATGTTTTCAATTGCTTGCTTTGATTGCTGTAAAATTGTGGGCTGCATCGGAGTTTCATAGATCCTAACCCGGATCTGGGGAATACCCTTTTAGGTAGAATAAGCTGTGAGGGACCTGTCCGACGTAGACCGACACGGGTGAAGCAGTGGCTACGTTGGTGTGGCGCCTTGGTCTTTACCGATATCCCTTGTGTCGCAACGAGGAGAATATGGGTCTTCTGAGGAGTCATTAAGCACCAACCGACCTTAGAACCTTAAATGACCCAACTTAGCCAATAGAACAGTAGCAGTATGCTACACCCATTAAGGCTAAACTCTCGCGATGGTTCTGGCCGCAAGAAAAGATTGCGATGCTGGAGTTATGAACGATTGAGGGTAGTCAGTGATATTGGGATCCTCTAGAACCCGGTTACTTCTGATAGGACAGATCTTAACCAACAAACTAAAAGAGGGTAATACCTAGACCTCATGCTGGCCTAAACCCTAAGGGCTGTCTTGTGTGACTTGTGTGCCTTATCATGTTTGCCTTTGTGAATATTTGTGGTGTGCTTTATCATAACATCATGCCATCATAGACATTGCATGCATCCTGCATAAGGACTGACCATTTCAAAGACAAAAGGGTTTCACCTTTGCTCTGTTTTGTAGGACATCATGATTCCTGTGCGAAGGAACACTATCCGGTTCAATTTTGTTCACCCATCTGAGTTGCTTGAAGAATTGGTTAGCAGAATTCCAAATACCACTTCCTTCATCCAGAGGCATGGTTCTCTTCTCGGCTTAGTCACTGCAAAGTGGGACCAACAATTGATGAGTGTCTTGACCCAGTTCTATGATCCCTTGTATAACTGCTTCACCTTTCAAGACTTCCAGCTGGTCCCTACCCTGGAAGAGTTCTCTGATTTGCTTGGTATCCCTATCTTGGATCAGACTCCCTTCACTGGTTGGGAAAAGACTCTTAGGCTTGAGGAGATTGCTGCAGCCCTTCCCTTGACCCATAAGGAGGTAATGGACAACTGGGTGACTAGAAGCAAAGTTAAGGGTTTCTTGGCCAAATTTCTGATTGGTAAAGCTAACAGCTTTTGGAATGACCTAGACTTCAGGGCGTATGAAGACATCTTGGCTCTCTTAATCTATGGTCTGGTTCTGTTTCCAAATTCGGATAACTTCATTAACATCACTGCCATAAGGATCTTCATGTCTCGGAACCCGGTGCCCACTCTCTTGGGTGATATCATGCAACAACTCTATGCTCGTACTGCCCGAAGACGAGGAACTCTATGGTGTTGTATTCCTTTATTGGTGAGGTGGTTTATTTCGCACCTCCCTAAGTTCGTGCTGAAGAACAAAGAAGGAAGAGGTTGGGCTCATAGGTTAATGTCTCTCACTGATAAGGACATCATTTGGACTCTCAGAGGTTTGGATGAGGTAGCTGTTATTGATCGTTGCGGAGAATAGCCTAATGTTCCTTTGATTGGTACCCAAGGAGGGATCTCTTATAATCCATGCCTAGCTCTCCGTCAGTTTGGAAGAGCCAGAAGAGCAGGGCCTCATGAGATGTTGGTGCCTCATATCAGTTTTGAGTTTCAGGTAGATAGTGACGAGCTGCGTCGTAGGTTCATCAAAGCTTGGGACAGAATTCACAAAGCTGATCCACAAGAGTTGGGACCAAAGACTTCTCTACCTATGGAAGCCTACTACAAATGGGTCCGCTTCCGTGCTCAGAATTTAGGTATGCCATATGAAGCTGTCAGACCCATCATTCTTGAATATCCTGATAGAGATGGGGCTCCTCCAACTGCTCTCCCTCCTCAGATACCTACTGATCTTGATACACTAAAAACGTCTTGGGCACAACTACGAGAAGAACGGGATTCTTATCGAGAAAAGTTCAACGAGCAGGAATTGAAGATCCATAAGCTGACAAAGCAGTTGGAGAGCGAGCGGGCCTTGAATGACTACATCCGTACTGAGAAGAGGAGACCCTGGGATCAATGATGAGCTTTGGATGTTCTTTTACAGTTTTTATTTCCCTTTTCAGTATTTCCATTTTATGTAACGCCTAAGGGCAATCTGTTGAGCAATTTAAATTCCAAAGTTTGAATCTAATAAAGTGCATTCCTTTTTGTTTACAAAGTTGAATCCCGATTGTCCTTGAAAACATAAATCATACGCATTCCATTCATCATGTGCATAGCAGGTACTCTTATTTTCAGGTTGCTTAATGTTCTTCGCTGTTTATTTCAGCATCATGAATCCTGAATCATCTACCGAGAAATCCATCAAGGCCCTTCAGGCTCAGAACGCCCAGTTCCAAGAGCTGATTATGAGTTTAGCCCAAGGTCAAGAGGAATCGAAGGCTCTGCTGGTCAAGAAGAAAAAGAAGAGAACTGTACTATTCAACACGGGCCGGAGGTTTGGTAACACACTGCAGAATGAGGTTGATCAAGCTGGTTCTTCTGTAGGGAAAGGCAGTCCCCTGGGGGGAAGGGTTCCTAGTCCGGTGGTCTCTGACAATGAGACTGATTTTAATGAGGAGCAGTATCCTCCAGCTGAAGACAAGTACAAGCAGTTAGAGGATCGCCTGAATGCCATGGAAATTCAACAAGTGCCTGAGTTGGATTTCGGAGACCTGGGCCTATCTTCTGGTGTGGTGATCCCACACAAGTTCAAAGCACCATCTTTCGCAAAGTATGACGGGGCGTCCTGCCCTAAACTACATCTCAGATCTTATGTGCGGAAGATCCAGCCGTATACTGTGGACAAGAACTTATGGATCCATTTCTTCCAGGAGAGTCTTTCAGGGACTCATCTCGAATGGTTCTATCAGCTGGATGGAACCAAGGTTCGTAACTGGGAGGATTTGGCTACTGCTTTTTACAAGCAGTATCAGTATAATACCGACCTCGCTCCTACACGTACCCAACTCTAGGGTATGTCGGTAGGATCGGGAGAAGGTTTTAAAGAGTATGTGCAGAAGTGGAGGGACCTGGTTGGCAGGGTGCAGCCACCATTAACCGACCGTGAACTTGTGGACATGTTCTTGGGGACCCTATCCGGGCCGTTCTTTAATCATCTCATTGGCAATTCGTCTGCAGGGTTTACAGATCTCATTCTGACTGGGGAAAGGATAGAAGCTAGGATGAAATCAGGGAAAATTCAGAAAGGTGCGTCCTCAAGTTCTGAGAAAAAGCCTTTCAAGAAGGAAGCCAGTGCTGTGTATGGGCCTAGAAGGCAAAATAAACCGGAACGCCGCCAAGTTGTCAACGCGGTGGTAATTGCAAAGCCTGTTTCCGCTCCTCGGCAACCTAACCAACCAAGGGGTGAGAGACCCAGAAGAGAATATACTCGGCTTAGTATGACCTTGTCGCGGATCTTGCCACAACTGCTATTGACCAACCTGGTGACTATCAGAGAAGCTCCGAAGGTGGTGAACACCACATCTCCGAAGTATAATCCCAATGCCCGCTGTGCTTATCACTCCGATAGCCCGGGGCATTCTACTGATGATTGCTGGGCCCTGAGAAATAAGGTTCAGGACCTTATCGATGCCAAAGAAATACAGTTTGAGGCGCCCGAAAGGCCTAACATTGTGACTGCTCCTATGCCCCAGCATGGAGTAAGTGCTATTGAGGAAGACCTATATGCAGTTTCTGTGGATGATGTTGCTACCCCTCTATTGACTGTTAAGAGGAACCTGTTGCTAGCCGGTTTATTTCCGGGTTGTAGCAAGGGTTGCCTTCTGTGTGCCGTTTCCCCTGCTGGTTGTCCATTGCTGAAGTCAGGCATCCAAAGCCTGATGGATAGCAAAGAAATCTTGTTCAAGAAGACCGTTGTTCCTAGTGTTCCCACTGAAGATGTATTCGTTGTCACCATCTTCAATAATCCTACCAAGGCTCCCCCGAGGAAGCCAGTCAAAATCATGTCTGTTGCACCAGTCATTATTACTGTTCCGGGGCCCCTCCCCTATGAATCTGACAAGGCTGTCCCATGGCACTACGGGGCAGATGTGTATGTACTTGGAGTAAAGCAGGAGTTCAACACCAGTACCGGTATCAGTAACATCACTGGTCCCGCCAAAGTTACTCGCAGTGGAAGGCTCTTCTCGCCTGACATTGCGCCACAAGTTTTCCGAAGACCTCTTATCATTACGCCTACGAGTGCGCCTGTTTCCCCGTCTGATCAAGTTTCTACCCCTGCTGCCGAGTCATCTGACACTCGGGGCAAAGGGATTGCTGATGTGCCTGCCCGGATGGAGGCACCGAAGACTGTTAATGTTGAAGCGTCACAGCAAGAGATGGAGGAAATCCTCAAGATCATTAAGAAAAGCGATTTCAACGTCGTTGAGCAGCTGGGGCATACCCCCTCCAAGATCTCTATGCTATCATTGTTGTTGTGCTCAGAGGCCCATGCCAAGGCCCTGATTTCATTTCTGAAGACGGCTCATGTGCCACAAGAGACATCTGTGGACCAATTTACTGACTGTGTGGCCAATTTGACCGCTGGCAATGGTTTGGGTTTCTCAGATGCTGATCTTACCGCTAAGGGAAAGAACCACAATGACGCCCTGCATGTCTCCATAGAATGCGGGGGCACTACTCTCGCACACGTGTTGGTGGACACCGGTTCTTCCCTGAATGTATTGCCCAAGAAGGCCTTAGACAGGTTGGATTGTGAGGGTTTGGAGTTGAAGCCTAGTAACATCATTGTCCAAGCCTTTGACGGGTCGAAGAGGATGGTACATCGTGAAGTGGATATTCCGATTCGTGTTGGCTCCCAAGTCTTTGATTCAATGTTCTATGTGATGGACATTCGTCCATCTTATTCCTGTTTGCTGGGTCGACCTTGGATTCACAAGGCTGGGGCTGTGACCTCCACTCTACACCAGAAGCTCAAGTACCCCATCAGAGGGAAGATTGTTACAGTGCAGGGGGAGGAGGAATACATGGTTAGTCATCTGAACTCATTCCGGTATATAGAGATGGACGGGGAGTTTATTGAAACCCCCTTTCAACATTTTGAAGAGGTACCTCGAACATTGGCGTCAGCGGAAACAGTGATTGAAGAAGACTTTCCTTTGAAGATGGCTTCCTTGAAGGACGCCCGGGCTGTGATTGAGAAAGGTGAATGTGCTAACTGGGGAAGGCTCCCTGATTTTACTCCTAAGACTGACAAGTTTGGGCTGGGTTTTACTGCAGAGGCTCAGAGGGCTGTACGCAAAGCAAGGATTGGAAGACCTCCCGTGTTCATCACCAACCCGGGAGTGAATGCTATTGAAGGCGAGGCGGAGGAATCTGAGTTTGATAGCTGGATCTACCCGACGACCGACGGTGGACTGAATAATTGGACTGCAAAAGACCACATACCTGTTACTTTTGTTACGCAGTAATGAATTCCTTTGTTTCTTTAATTTGTAATGAACAATAAATTGAAGCTTTATGGCCCGGTGTCTTACCCGGGGCACCGTTGGCTTCATTTGTGAAGGCTTATTACTTGTCATTTCCATATATCATGAATAAAGACATTGGACGTTTTTCGCATTTCAAATCTTGTGCTCCCTTTCTTTCTTTCTTTATATATTTCAAAACAGCTATATTTACACACACTCACCTATACAGGTTTCAATCCACTCTAGATCTCACTGGTAACGACTCTGCTACTGCCAGTTATGACTTCGAAAATCCGATCAACTTAGCCGAAGACGAAGGTGAAGATGATTGCGAAGTTCCTGGTGAGCTTACAAGACTGTTACTCTAGGAAGAGAGGTCCATTCAGCCACATGAAGAGCCGGTGGAAATGGTAAATCTGGGTACTGAGACAGACAGAAAGGAAGTTAAGATTGGTGCCAATCTGGAACTCAGTGTGAAACAACGGTTGATTCAGATAATGCATGATTATGTGGAAATCTTCGCCTGGTCCTACGAAGACATGCCTGGGTTGGATACCGACATTGTGGTCCATCACTTGCCTACCAAGGAAGACTGCCCTCCGGTAAAGCAGAAGGTCCGTTGTATGCGTCCAGAGATGTCCGAGAAGATCAAAGCTGAGGTTATGAAACAATTTGATGCCGGATTTCTAGCAGTGACTTCTTACCCTCCGTGGGTTGCAAATGTGGTGCCGGTACCGAAGAAAGATGGTAAGGTCAGAATGTGTGTCGATTACAGGGATCTGAACAGGGCCAGTCCCAAGGATGACTTCCCCCTACCTCACATCGACGTTTTGGTTGACAATACTGCTCAGCACAAGGTGTTCTCCTTCATGGATGGTTTTTCAGGTTATAATCAGATCAAGATGGCTCCTGAAGATATGGAAAAGACTACCTTTGTTACTCAGTGGGGCACCTTCTGTTACAAGGTCATGCCCTTCGGGTTGAAAAATGCTGGGGAAACCTATCAACGTGTCATGGTTGCTTTATCTCATGACATGATCCATCATGAGATTGAAGTGTACGTCGATGATATGATTGCAAGGTCCCAAACTGAGGAGGAACACCTTGACCATCTGCAAAAGCTGTTTGACCGTCTGAAGTTGTACAAGCTGAGGTTGAACCCGAACAAGTGCACCTTCGGGGTAAGATCTGGGAAGTTGCTAGGCTTCGTCGTAAGCGACAAAGGTATTCAAGTGGACCCTGCCAAGGTTAAAGCCATACAAGAGATGCCAGTTCCCAAAACAGAGAAAGAAGTCAGAGGCTTTCTGGGACGTCTGAACTACATTGCTTGATTCATCTCCCATCTAACTGCTACTTGTGAACCAATCTTCAAGCTGCTGAAGAAAGATCAGGTAGTACGTTGGAATGATGAATGTCAGGCCGCTTTTGACAAAATCAAAGAGTATCTCCAAGAACCACCCATTCTTATGCCACCGGTTGAAGGGAGACCTCTAATACTATACTTGACGGTACTTGACAGCTCAATGGGGTGTGTGTTGGGGCAGCATGACGAGTCTGGCCGAAAAGAGCATTCCATTTATTACCTTAGCAAAAAGTTTACCGACTGTGAGACCCGATACTCACTGCTCGAGAAAACTTGCTGCGCTTTGGTATGGGCTGCTCGCCGGCTAAGACAGTATATGCTGACTCACACTACTCTGTTGATTTCAAAAATGGATCCAATAAAGTACATATTCGAAAAGCCTGCTCTGTCTGGAAGAATAGCAAGATGGCAGATGATCTTGACAGAATACGACATCCAGTACACGACTCAGAAAGCAATCAAGGGGAGTGTATTGGCAGACCACTTGGCACACCAGGCAGTAGACGACTACCAGTCGATGAACTTTGAATTTCCCGACGAGAGCATCATGATAGTGACTGATTGTGAAGTACCTGGACCGGATGAAGGACCTGAGGAAGGATCCTGATGGTCTATGCACTTTGACGGAGCCTCCAACGCTTTGGGTAACGGTATCGGCGCTGTGATCATATCCCCTCAAGGCACTCATACTCCACTCACTGCGCGGCTATGTTTCAACTGCACCAACAACATGGCGGAGTATGAGGCATGCATCATGGGTCTTCAAGCTGCGATTGACTTAAGGATCAAGTTTCTGAGTGTCTTCGGAGATTCCGCTCTCATGATCAATCAGATCAAAGGCGAGTGGGATACGAAACACCCAAACCTTATTCCTTACAAAGAGTGTGTGTTGACATTTATCCCCCATTTCACAGAGATAACTTTTGAATATTTCCCAAGAGAGGAGAATCAGTTGGCGGACGCGTTAGCTACGATGTCTTCTATGTTCAAAGTCAAGTGGGACAACGAGGCTCCCCGGATCATTATCTGGAAACTGGACGAACCGGCATATTGTTGTGATCTTGAGGCTGAGATAGTAACTGAAAAACCTTGGTATCATGAGGTGAAGAGGTATCTGGAAGCTCAAGAATATCCTGAAGGTGCATCTGTCAATGACAAAAAGTTTCTGAGAAGGTTCACCGCAAAGTTCTTCCTCAATAATGGAATTTTGTACAAGCGAAACCATGATTCAACCTTACTGCGTTGTGTGGATAAGACTGAAGTAGAAAAGATCATGGCAGAGCTTCATGAAGGTACCTTCGGAACACATTCCAGTGGGCCCACCATGGCAAAGAAAATCCTTTGGGCAGGATATTTCTGGTCCACAATGGAAGCCGACTGTTACCAACATTCTCGGACATGTCATAAGTGCCAGATCTATGCTGATAAGGTGCACGTTCCTCCAGTTCCTCTGAATGTCTTGACTGCACCTTGGCCTTTTGCAATGTGGGGCATTGACATGATCGGCGAGATCAAACCTACGGCATCTAACGGGCATCGCTTCATCCTGGTGGCGATTGATTACTTTACGAAGTGGGTCGAAGCAACTTCCTACGCTACCGTAACCAAGAATGTCGTGGCACGGTTCATTCGACACAACCTGATCTGTCGATACGGCGTCCCGGAAAGGATCATTACGGATAATGGTACCAATCTTAATAACAAGATGATCACTGAGCTCTGCGAGCAATTCAAGATACAACACCACAACTCTTCTCCTTACCGGCCGAAGATGAATGGGGCTGTAGAAGCAGCTAATAAGAATATCAAAAAGATTGTGCAGAAGATGACAATGACCTACAAAGATTGGCACGAGATGTTACCGTTTGCTCTTCATGGGTACCGTACCTCAGCAAGAACGTCAACCAGGGCAACTCCCTTTTCCTTGGTCTACGGCATGAAGGTAGTCTTGCCGATTGAAGTCCAGATACCCTCTCTCCGGATAATGAAGGATGCAGATTTGAGCGAAGATGACTGGATCCAGACTCGACTTGATCAGTTAAACCTGATTGACGAAAAGAGACTCACTGCTATTTGTCATGGTCAGACGTACCAAAAACGGATGATCAGGGCATTTAACAAGAAGGTCAGACCACAAGAGTATCAAGTTGGGGACCTGGTAATCAAACGCATCATCCTTCCTCAAAGTGATCCCAGGGGCAAATGGACCCCTACATACGAAGGGCCATTTGTGGTTAAACATGTGTTCTCAGGAGGAGCCATGATTCTAACCACCATGGATGGTGACGACCTTCCTCACCCCGCCAATGCAGACATAGTAAACAGATACTACGCATGATAAAAGACCCGCTAGGTTGACATACCTAGGCAAAAATAAGGGCTTCCCGGCGAACCAAAAGGGTTCGGGCAAAATGAGGGATGAAATGAAAAAATCTGTACACCCGGCAAGTCGAAAACCTGAAAAGGCGGCTTGGGCAAAAATGGGTATCCCGGTGGACTGAAAACCCGAAAGGGCGGTCCAGGCAAAAGTTAGGGATTAAAGCGTAATACTATGTCTCATTGGATCACCTTGCATCCAGAATCCAGTATCAACCATCAAGTTCAGACGACATCGATCAGTCAGCTTCATCGTCAACTGAGCAGCAAAGTGATGAGACGCTCGAAGATATAAAGGCGATAGCAGAGTTGGAACCCAGTGGGATTATTCTTTTCACATAGCTGTTTTGTTTTCCCTTTTCACAAAATTGTATAAACTCTGTTGTTCGGCGGTGTTCTCTTACTAGGACGTCAGCCTCTTGTATATAAACGCCTATTTACAGGCAAATTCAAAAATCAATACAAATTCACTTTCCAGACAAATTGCCAATTGCTTTTCCTTTTTTTTCTGTTTTGTTTTGCAAAGAACGTCCAATGTTCAATTTTGATATATGCATTTGACACTAATTGCTAACTCATAAATATTTGCATACGAAACAAAGGATTAATTACAGGTAATATCAGAAACAGGGGCAATAATGAGTTGTCTAAGCAATCTAATTGCTCTGTCCACCAAGGTACCAAGGTAAGTTCGGCTGAAAAATGTAACCAAGATACCTTAATTCCCCAGAGAGTGAGCCAAGATTCAACAATTCTCTCCCAAACAGTTGGTCTCCCGTAAGCCCTACAAGGCACAATATCTCCAGCAAGTCAGTAACACTCTCCCCCAAGCAGAGTTAGACCATTGTCATCCTTAACGAAGTTGGATTATCCCCCGAAGATCTCAACACTCCCCAACGGAGTATACAAACATTCCTAACAAGCATCCCCGGCAATCTTGATCTAAGATTGTTCCCCGGTGGAATACCGGACATCCAGTGGAGCCATTCCCCAGTCCAATCTGAAAAGTCTCCCCAGGAGAGTTCAATCAATCTCCCCAGCAGGTCTTGAAGCTTATCCCTAGTAGATTCTGGAAGCTTACCCCTGCAAAGCACGAACGCCCCTCCCGGATTTATTCAGAAGGTTATTTCCCCACCAGGATATAACTGGGTTATCCTCAGCCAATTGCCACGGAAAGATCGTCCTCGGCGAAGTCTTCCTATCCCCAGCGAAGTTCATCAAATCTTCCAACAGAGCTCAACAATGGTATCCCCAGTGGAGTTATCGGCATCTCAGCAAAGTACCTCTCTTTCCCCACAAATTTTCTTCCCCGCAGAGTAATCTATTCGCCAAGTTTATTCCCCAACGGAGTCATCTTCTCCTACCAGTATTCTTGCAATCATCATCCCCAGCGGAAATGAAGAACTTCACTTTCCAACATCAGCCCAGGATTTGGCTTCCTGGCACCCCGTCAAGGATTTATTTTCCTAGACAAAAACATACATTCATACACATCACATCTTCATACATTATTGCATGCACATACGCATCATGAACATACAATCTCATTTATTCTGAAAACATCTCGCATGTCATACATCATGACATTGCACACAACTAACGTTTTGTCTTTTCAGGACAAAGGTCAATACAAAGATAATTACCATCAACTGTCGTGATTCCAGATCCGATTCTTGTATCTTTCCAGGGTGTATCTGTTGACGACTAATTCCAGACTCGGTTCCTGTATCCCGCCAGGGCACGTCTGAAGAGTTTGAAGATCTGATTCCTGTATCTTGCCAGGGTGTATCTGTTGACGACTAATTCCAGACTCGATTCCTGTATCCCGCCAGGGCACGTCTGAAGAGTTTGAAGATCCGATTCCTGTATCTTGCCAGGGTGTATCTGTTGACGACTAATTCCAGACTCGATTCCTGTATCCTGCCAGGGCACGTCTGAAGAGTTTGAAGATCCGATTCCTGTATCTTGCCAGGGTGTATCTGTTGACGACTAATTCCAGACTCGATTCCTGTATCCCGCCAGGGCACGTCTGAAGAGTTTGAAGATTCGATTCCTGTATCTTGCTAGGGTGTATTTGTTGACAACTAATTCCAGACTCGATTCCTGTATCCCGCCAGGGCACGTCTGAAGAGTTTGAAGATTTGATTCCTGTATCTTGCCAGGGTGTATCTATTGACGACTAATTCTAGACTCGATTCCTGTATCCTGCCAGGGCACGTCTGAAGAGTTTGAAGATCCGATTCCTGTATCTTGCCAGGGTGTATCTGTTGACGACTAATTCTAGACTCGATTCCTGTATCCCGTCAGGGCACGTCTTAAGAGTTTGAAGATCCGATTCCTGTATCTTACCAGGGTGTATCTGTTGACGACTAATTCTAGACTCGATTCCTGTATCTTGCCAGGGCACGTCTGAAGAGTTCGAAGATCCGATTCCTGTATCTTACCAGGGTGTATCTATTGACGACTATTCTCCGAACTCGATTCCTGTATCTTGCCAGGGCACGTCTGAAGAGTTTAAAGATTCGATACCTGTATCCAGCCAGGGCACATCTACATAAAGAGTTTGAAGATCAACTCCTGTAATAGGCCAGGTAATTATTTTTCTTTCTCAGGTACGTAAGTTCTCGCTAAGGAATCTCTTACGCGATCGACAACCTCCCGATGGCATCTGTAAGCCCATCTCCACAACTATCCATTACGCCTCCAAATGGAAGCTGTAAGACCATTCCCGACAAGTACTATCACACTTCCAGATGGCATCTATAAGCCCATCTTCATATCCATCAGTCTCCAAATGGCATCTGTAATCCCGTTCCCGCCGTCACGCCGCTGACACTCTACTATGTGAGTGCAAATTTCTGGGCACTCTAGTGTTCAATCATCTTTCACCTTCAGATTACGAAAGGCACGCCAGCCAATCTACATCCTCAAGTCTAAGAAGATTGAACAGGGGCAACTGTTGTACCCCAAAATTTTCCCTCCCATATTCTTCAAGATTTGCCAAGATCAGGGTTCAAAATCTCTCAAGGGTTGCACAGTCCAATTGCCTCCTAACACAGTCAAAATTAGGGTTTTGGTTCTGGAAAAGAAAATGAGATTTTCAAGGGTCCAATCAAGTCCCATATGCCTATATACAGTGTCAAGCATCCATATGTCAAGTTTCAAGACTCACAGCATCAGATTGCACAGTCAAAAACCCTAATTGCTCCACAGTCAACTGTAGGGGCAAAATGGTTATTTGACAGTCAAAAGTCAAAAATTTTGGTCAACATCTTATTTTGAAGCCACAAACATCATTTGATCAATTCTTGATCATGATTCTCAAAGCATGGCTCAAAAAGTCTCAAGATGCAAAAGTTTCTATTTTTGGACAGTTGAAAAGTCAACTGCAAATTGACCAAGGCATAACTTCTTCATGGTTTATCAGAAAAATTCCATCCAAAGCTCATTTTGAAGAGAATGACATTTCCTACAACTCATATTCACACTTCAAGTCTAAGAAATGCTCTCACAAAAAGTTATCAATTTCAACATTATAGGTCATTTTCAAAAGTCAACAAAAATGCACTTTAAGTCAAAGACCATAACTTGAGATTGGTAAATCAAAATGACACGGGACCAAAGGAATTGGTTAGAGGACTTCAAGACCTTTCCAAAATTTCCAAGAACATGGTCATATCTTCAAAATTGAGTAAGATATGCATTGGAGAAGTTGGGAAATTTTTGGGAATTTTCAAAAGTCAACTTTGCCTAAAACACTTCAAAATTGCTAATGGGCCTCAAATTCTTCCTTGAATCATTACCCAAAGCCTATGCACGACCCATTGAGCTCAAAGAGATTTATTTTCTTATTTTTAAGTAATTAATTGAATTTTTATTCTTATTAATTCATTTAATTAGATTTGATTATGAGAAAATATCAAATAATGCTTTTTCAAATCTTTTTGTGCAGCAAAGGTGACTAGGGCAAGCAGGAAAATCGTTTCACATTCAAAAAGGAAATATTTTCCATGATTGGCAAGGGTTTCAATGAAAAAAGATTAAAATTTACATAATTGAAAACCAAATATCCAAGACATTAATTCAATGGATTCATGGGCTCTTTCTTGACCTAAATTTGTTCACATACAAAGGCTGAGTGAAACCTAATTCAAAAACACACGAAAAGCTGCTCACAAACTGATAACCACTTTGCAAACTTACAACAAAAAGCTTGAAACTGATTTCATAGTTGGAGCATGTTTCAAAGCATAAAAAGTATTCCAACACGTTGCTGGACCTTCCAGGAATCTTTTGGCATCAAGAACAAGTCCCCATACTCCAAGAATCGGTAGAACAGAATCACCTTTTTCATGAATATGTCCATAATCGAATTTCAATTTCTATGCATCATTCATGTGTTTTGATCATTGATTTGTATTACTAACATCTTCCTGAAGCGTTTGGTATAGTTTAATTGTTCTAAAACCGCTTGAATCGAAATCTGCCATTGATGAAACCTAGGGTTTCAGAAGCTTCAAAATAGGGCTTCCCATATACTGTAAAATTGGACCATCAAACATACATGGACGAACTCGTTGCAGCAAGCCTGATCCATTGAGATACTCGCGCCCAATTAATTTAACCCATGGGCGTAATCGCTATTTTCACAGGTTCCACTTAGTGGGGGTTTAAAACCCCCGCTACTTGTTTTATAATTGCAGGAAAAAGATGAAGAAGAAGCTGAGGTGTCCAGGCATGATAGGAGCATTCAAATCTGGCGCCTAATTTTTTTGTTCATACCACTAACATTTGTTTTTTTTATATAATAATTACTCTCCATTATGTTAACAAATGCGCGCAATAGCTCAGTTGGTTGGAGGACGCGTCTTGCAGGTATAGGGACCTGGGTTTGATTCCCAAGTCCCCCCACTTAATCCATGATTTTTGTTATAATGCTTTCCAGTGCAGTACTTCTCCAACACCCTACCATACGCACTCATGCTTAAGACTGCCACGCGTTCATGATGATTGATCCAAGGGCCACTGAACGAGATCCATGGTGTACCTCAGTCAACCAAGGCGCACTCAAGCTGGAAATTCAAACAAAGGCCTTGTGTTCATGGGCCAGGATTGCTTCAAAACACCTCCATTTGGGCCTGAAACACCCCATTGGTTTGCATATTTGTTTTCTTCTATTTTCTTTTTAATTCTTTTATTTGCTTTAATTATTTTTTATTTAATTCACCTAAAATAATTTTCTTTTCATAATAAAATCAAAAAATCAAAATACAAAAATATGTTTAATTATTTATTAATTTACTCATTAATTTATTTTTGTAAATAAATGTTAATAATTAATTTAGTTAATTTAGGTTTTAATTCAATCTTTTTCTTTAATAAATAAATTCTATAGAATTAGGTTTTGATTTATCTTTTTATTATTATTGACCCTCATTATTTATTATTATTATTAACTATTATTTTTTGTAAATAAACATGTAAATTAATTAATTAGCGTAAATTAGGTTAACTTGGATATTTTCTTTAATAACTAAAAATAATCTAGAATTAGGGTTCCCATTTAATTTTAATTTTCTTTATTTCATTAAATACCAAAAACATAAAAACATTTTCTTTTCCTTCTTTTCTTTAATTAAATAATTAATTAGCTTTTAATTCAATTTAATTTCAAAAGGGTCAAAACCCTCGGACGTCCTGATTTTATTCTTTCGCACGTCGTTCTTTTTTCTTATTGAATATGATGTAACTGCTTTCTGGATGTAATAGTAATTAGGTCTTTTTACTTTCCGAAGTTTTATCAAACGGGTCTTTGTACTTTGGCGATGTATAGACTCGCGCCTTGTAATAGCGTAGCTTTTATCTTTCCGCTTTTAATTTTCCACACTCTTAAATTCTAACTTGTATGAAAGAATGAATGCTAATTAAAAACAAGCGTAGCTCACAATGCCATGATAAAAGATAACTGTTAAACTGAAAATAACACACAAATACACACACCACTCTTAGGGTACGCCTCACCTGTTGCCTTCGGAACGTGGTCGTCAAGTATAGGACGTTTTAGTAAGTCCTTATGTCCATGATCCAGTTGCCTCGAAACGGTTGCCTCGGATTGAAAAAGGATCAAGGACATAAGGGTAGCTTCTAAGGTGTCCTAACTGTTGCTTCGGTGACCACACTGTCCCTAAAATCGAATTGACCCGAACACCTCCAACGGTGGTGCTACCTACCTCTCAATGGTGGGATGGCACTACCTTAAGGACATTTACACAGCTTAATTCCTTAGGGTAGGTAGATGACTCATAGATACTTGCTCTCTAAAAAACAAAATCAAAACTCTTTTCACACCGACACTTTCAAAAAGCTTTCAAAACAATTTTTCAAACACTCTTGAGGACTGATACGAGAGTTATTCAGAAATCTTTCAAAGAAACTTTTTCAAACCCAGTCACACTTTGAAAAGCAAACATTTTGAAAACCTAAGAGCAAGTATCTAAGAGCCCATGGATAACCATGGATAGAAAGGGTGCTAACACCTTCCCTTTCTATAAATCTACCTCCCGAACCGAGAAACGTTCTCATAAGGAATTTTGCTGTGCTTTTGTCCTGTCCATGTTGGAGAAAATAAAAGACGGTGGCGACTCTTGCTTCCGCGACATTTCGCGAACCAGCGTTAAACAGTCAGTTCTAAATCCACCGATCACATAAAGTATTCTCTTTCATGGATGGTTTCTCAGGATAATTAGATCAAGATGGCACCTGAAGACATGGAGAAAACTACCTTCGTCACACAGTCGGGCACTTTCTGTTACAAGGTTATGCCTTTTGTGTTGAAGAGCGCCGACACCATATATCAGCGTCCCATGGTAGCCTTGTTCCACGAAATGATTCATCATGAGATAAAGGTCTACGTCGACGATATGATAGCCAGATCAAAGACTTAAGAAGAGCATCTGGACCATCTACACAAGTTGTTTGAGAGTCTGAAAAAGTACAAGCTGAGATTGAATCCAAACAAGTGCACCTTTGGGGTAAGATCCGATAAACTCCTGGTTTTCGCCGCTATCAGTAAAGGTATTGAGGTTGATCCCGCTACATCAAAGTTATTCAATAAATTCCCACTCCTTGTACTAAGAAGGAAGTCAGAGGTTTCTTGGAAGACTGAATTACATTGCTCGATTAATTTTCATTTAATCGCTACTTGTGAGTCGATCTTCAAGTTGCTAAAGAAAGATCAGGTAGTAAAATGGAGTGAAGATTATTAGATAGCCTTCGACAAAATCAAGGAGTACCTACAAGAACCTATAATTCTTATGCCACTAGTTGAAGTAAGACTTATAATCATGTACCTAACAGTGCTAGAGAATTCAGTCGGGTGTGTACCGGGCCAGCATGACGAGTCTTATCGAAAAGAGCATGCAATATACTACCTTAGCAAAAAGTTTACCGACTGTGTAACAAGAAACTCACTTCTCGAGAAAACTTGTTGCGCTTTGGCATGGGCTGCTCACCGACTAAGACAATATATGTTGACCCAAACTACTTTATTGATCTCTAAAATGGATCCCATCAATTACATATTCGAGAAGCCAACTCTCTCTGGAAGAATAACAAGATGGAAAATGGTCTTAACAGAATACGACATTTAGTACACCACTCAAAAGGAAATAAAAGGAAGTGTAATGGCAGATCATTTGGCTCATCAAACTTTAGAAGACTACCAATCTATGAATTTTGAGTTCCCGGACGAGAACATTATGCTAGTTACAGATTGTAAAGAACCTGTACCGTATAAAGGACCTGAGTTGGGATCCCGATGGACTATGGTTTTCGACGAAGCTTCTAATGCACTCGACAACAGAATTTGGCGCTGTAATTATTTCTCCTCGGGGTTTCCATATGCCCTTCACCACCAGATTATGCTTTGATTGTACCAACAACATGGCTGAATATAAAGCGTGCATCATGGGTATTAAAGTTGCTATTGACTTGAGAATCAAGTTCTTGAGCGTATATGGGGACTCAGCCCCGGTAATCAGTCAAATCACGGGAGAATGAGATACTAACCATCCGAACCTCATTCCTTATAGAGAGTAAGTGTTGACCTTAATTTCATACTTTGAGGAGATCACTTTTGAGCATAACCCACGAGAAGAGAATCAGTTGGAAGACACATTAGCAACCATGTCATCTATGTTTTAAGTCAGATGGGACAACGAGGCTCCCAGAATTACTATTGGGAGGTTAGACGAACCTGCACATTGCTATGAAGTTAACACTGACAAAGTAGAAGGGAAGCCTTGGTTTCATGAAGTGAAAAGATAACTTGAGGCTCAAGATTACCCCGAGGGGGCATCTATGAATGACAAGAAATTCCTATAGACGTTCTCTGCCAAGTTTTTCCTAAGCAATGGAATTTTGTACAAATGGAACCATGATTCGACTCTGCTTCGTTGTATGGACAAGAAAGAGGCAGAGAACATTTTGAGAGCGGGTTACTATTGGTCGACTATGGAAACTGATTGTCACCATCACTCAATAACTTGTCACAAATTCCAGATCTACGCTAAAAAAGTACATGTGCCTCCAGTACCTCTGAATGTCTTAACTGCTCCTTGGTCGTTTGCAATGTGGGGCATTGATATGATTGGAAAAATCAAGCCTACTGCCTCTAACAGACATCACTTCATCCTCATCGCCATTGATTACTTCACAAAGTGGGTTTGAGCAAACTCATTCACCTCCATTACCAAGAACGTTATTTCTCGGTTCATTAAGCATAACCTTATCTGTCGGCATGGCATCCCCGAAAGGACTATCACAGATAATGGCACCAATCTCAACAACACCATGATCATAGAACTCTGCACGCAATTCAAGATCAAGCACCACAATTCTTCTTCACGTCGACCAAAGATGAATGTCGCAGTGGAAGTCACCAATAAGAACATTAAGAAAATTATACAGAAGATGACAGTGACGTATAAAGATTGCCACGAGATGTTACCATTTTCTCTTTATGTCTATCATGCTTCAGGTCGAACATCAACTGGGGAAACCCTGTTCTCTCTGGTCTCTAGTATGGAGGTTTTCCTACCTGTGGGAGTTTAAATTCCTTCCCTTAGAATTATGAAAAATGCAAATTTATATGAAGCCAAATGGATTCAGACCAAGTTGGACCAATTGAATCTGATTGACGAGAAAAGTCTTGCGGCTATTTGTCACAGTCAGATGTATCAGGCTAGTGACTTGGTAAAAAACGCATCATTCTACCGCAAGGTGATCCCATGGGAAAATAAACACCCACCTACGAAGGACCTTTTGTAATCAAGAAGATATTTTCGGGCGGTGCAATGATACTTACTACCATGTACGGTGAAGATCTTCCATACCCTGTGAATGGAGACATAGTTAAAAGATGCTACGCATGAAAATGCCTCTCTAGGTTGACTGACCTATGCAAAAATAAGGGGATCCCGACGAACCGAAAGGGTTCAGGCAAAAATCAGGGATATATATATATATATATATATATATATATATATATATATATATATATATATATATATATATATATATATATATATATATATATATATATATATAATATTATACACCTGGAAAGTCAAAAACCTTAAAAGGCGGCTTGGGAAAAAAAGGGTATCTCGGTGGACTAAAAATCTAAAAGGGTGGTCCAGGAAAAAATTAGGGATTAAAGCGTACGACTATGTCCCGTTGGATCACTTACAACCAACTTTATTACCAACGTCATGTTTGAATGGTGAAGATTATTTCAATCTACTTATTCCGACAACAAGGGATGAGATTCTCGAAAACATAGGGGCAATAGCAGAGTTGAAACCTGACGAGATCATTTACACATAGCTATACATTTTGTTTTCACTTTGCACTCTTTTCATTTCATGATGATTTCCTCTTACTAGGACTTATGTCACTTTGTACAACAATATCATGTTTATAGGCAAACTATCAATATAAACACAATTTCAAAATTCAAAATTTTGTTTTACTTTTTCTGTTTTGTTTTCAAAAACGTCCAATGATTAAATTGAATGAACATATGCATATGAATATGAATACTATTAACACATATATGCATAAATACAGGAAAAAGCATCTACTCAAGACTCTAGGAGTTAGGATAACATTCAATTCATCCACAAAACCCCATAGATTAATTTCCATAAGAATATCCCCCGCGAGGTCATCTTCACAAACTCGACACATTCCCCGCAAGTCTGAAATATCCTAATCATACTCACCAGCAGATCCCCTTGACGGACAAAGGAGTATGATCTTTTCCCGACAATGTTGCCAACCTACGGAGTCCCAATCCTTGTCAGAGAGTATGTCACCAGCACAGTTCACATAAATTCTCTTCCCCTGCTGAGTTTATTTCTCCAACACTATCAAAACCCCTACAAAATTCTCTTCGCCAGCAGGGTTCATTTCCTCAGCAGAATATATTCCTCCAGCAGGTTTATTTCTACAACAGGGTTTATTTCCCCCTATAGGGTTTATTTCCCCAATAGAATACAGTCTCCCAAACTTGAGTCTATCATTTTGACTACTACAAATCACGGGCAAAATTTCTCTCTCCAGTAAAGGGAAGTCCAGGCTACTATCCTCAGAGAGTTGCTATGGAATCTGAAATCATACCAGACATCGATTAATATTATCCTCCCCAGACGAGTCAACATCCATATCAGAAACTCAGTTAGGAAACACCTCGAAAGGTTATCCATCTCTTTTTTCCCCAGTCAGTGTATATAAGAATTAAAATCCCCAGTAGAGTGGTGAGTGACTAATGTTCTTGAACTCTTCTCCCCAAGAATAAATCAAATCCCCCAACGGAGTTTCTCAGTTAGAATGCAGGAATTCCCAGCAGAAATATTTTAAACAAAGATTGAGGATTACACATATTCTTCATCCCCAAGAACAGTCAGGGATTTATTTTCCCAGTCAAAGACGTTATACGGAGCTACCAATACGCTTCAATGACATGTCACAATCATAGACCATTTAAAAAACATCATAACATATGCATACGAAACACATATAGCACACTCTCATGTACTTTTAGAACATCATTACATAATGCATTTCATACATCACGACAATGCATTCAGCTAACTCTTTATCTTTTTAGGTAAAATCTACAAACAGACGAATATCATCAACAATTCTCAAAAAGGTCCAAGATTAATTCCTAAAACAAGACAGGAAACTATCTGGATGACCAGACACAAATTAATTCCTAAAACAAGATATGGAAACTATTTGTGAAAGCAAATTGTAGATCAATTTCCGAAATAGGGCAGGGCGGCTATCTACGGAAACAGGTTGAAGATTAAGTCCCGAAACAGAACGGAGAAACTATCTATACCACCGAGCAAAGATTAACTCTTGAAACAGGACAGAAAACCTATCTTTCTATCTTTATGACCAGGTGATGATCAATTCTCGAACCAGGACGGGCAACTATCTTTATCACTAGGTGGTATGAATTCCCGAAACAGGATAAGTTTACCAACAAAAACATATTGTAGATCATTTCCCGAAATAGGACGGGGCGACTATCTACATGAACAGGTTCCAGATTAACACCCAAAATAGGACGGAGAAACTATATTTCTTTCTTTATAAACAGATTATAGATCAATTCTTGAAACAGGACGGGGCAGCTATCTACATGGAGAACTCTTTCCTTCAGATCTTCATTCTGAAAAGCATTTCCATCAGATCAAGTTGAGCGTAGACTCATTCTGTAACTCCTATTAACAATTACTTTGGATGGCATCTATATTACCATCTCTGAAGACTCTTTGTCACCTCTCTAAATGTCATCTTTAAGCCCATTCAAGCAATATTATCAACCAACAACGTTATCGCCTGCACATGCGAGTGCAAATTTTTGGGCCCCCATATGTTCAATCATCTTCCACCTTGAAGTCACGAATGACGGACATGCCAATCTAACTCTTAAGGTTTAAGAAGATTGAACAAGGGAAGCTGTTATACCCAAAAATTTGCCCTCCTATTTTTTCTTCAAGACATTCTCCTAGGATTCTCAAATGCTCAAGGTTGCTCAAGAATTGACCAGACAAATTCTCCTTCTAAGCAATGGGTCCATAATTAGGGTTTTGTATTTCTCAAGGAAGATTGGGTTTCTAAGATGTAAAGTGGTTTTAATGGCTCTTAATATGTGATCAAGGATGCTCCTACCAAATTTGAAGCCTTGCATCACAAGTTTGCTCAGTCAATGGCTCAGATGACTAAAAATCAACTATATCAGGTAAAAAAGTCAACCATGGTCAACATACAGTCAAACTCCAATATTTTTGGTCAAAATCAACATTTTGAAGTTACATCCATCATTTTATCAAGAGTTGATCATGATTCCTCAAGAAAAGCCCTTAATTCATCAAAAGTCAAAAGTTGCCAAATTAGGGTTTCCTTAAGAGAAGTCAACTGAACTTTGACCAAGCATAACTTTCACATGCTTCATCAACATTTCCCCAACAAATTTCCATTTGGAAGGGAATTCAATTCTCTACAACTTTGTCTCTCTAAGCTCAAGTCCAAAAAATGCATCATTTGAGAGATATAAGCCAATGCATTACAGGTCATTTCAAAAGTCAACATCATGACACTTTTTGTCAAGGCAACTTACATCAAGATGAAATCTTCAAAAGCAAAACTTATCAACATAGAGATTGTAGAGGACATCTTTAAATTTCCAAAAAGTCCAAGATCACCTTCAAAAGATAAAAATTGAGAGATTTATGACCATTTCAAGTTGGGAAATTTTGAGAAAATACATGAAGTCCAAATTGAGCTAATTTGTAATTTTGGGTTGTTCATGACATGTTTAAGGACCCCTAAGTTCATTTATGCATTACCTTTTATTTTTATTTCTTTTAATTTTTATTCAATTAAACTCAAAATAAATCTAATAAAATATAAAAGTGATGGACTAAGGCACAAGGCTTTTGATTTCAGCCATGTTTGAGGCCAAAGATTACATGTGCAACCTGTCAAATTAGTTCAAGGATAATTGGTTCAAGATTGAGCCAAAAATATAAAGTTTCACATGATTCCAAATCAAATCTTTTTTCTAATAATCATGCATGATTCCTCCCACTTTTGTTAACCTAATCTCATGTCCTATATATACCTAACAATATCAGATGCAAAAAACACTTGAAAGCTTCCTCAAAAAACCCTAGAAAAATTATCAAATTTCCAAAGATCAGGGCAAAGATAAACCATATTCTCTAGTGAGTTTCAATTAGTTTTGAGCCTTCCATTAGCCTGCTAAAGGTCTCAGGGCTCTGTTTCAACCATTCTTGAAGCTTGAAGCATCCCAGAAAGTGCCATCAAGGTTGCACCAGTTGGGTAGTATTTCTTGAATTTAAACTCTCAATTCACATGATTTAAATGAATTCAATGCATACATCCAAGTTCATATTAATGTTTGGAATTGTTTTGACGTATTATTTTTAAGGTTTGGTGCATAAACAGAAGCGTGTCATTGTTAGGGAACGAAGCTTTTGAAGCTTCCGATCTCATGATGCAAGCATTTGCAGACCAAGCTAACCTCACCATTCAAATCTCAGGACCTTGATTAGTCAATTAGGGTTATTTTCCTTTTTGTTTTGATTGAATTTCGCAGGTTTTGATTTTTGTGCAATTGGAGAAGGTGACCGGAACTGCCGTTCAGGGTAGTTTGACTAGCGTTTGAAAACGTGTGGCATAATGTGATGTTAGGATTGGTCCATTCAAAACATCAGGGCCCCACTCAAGCGTGCGTTTTGGTGTAGTCTGACTTTTAAAACTTGGTTTATGTTATATTGATTTGGTTTTTTTAATCACCAGATGTATGGACACGCCAGTGGTAGCATGCTTGCTTCTAAGGCATTACTATGCCCATACGCAGGTTTGATCCTAGCGCGAAATATTTTTTTGTGTGTTTTCTTATATTTGTAGATCATGTGCGAGCCAGTTTATGTGTCCACCGTGCGCCTCATCTCATCACCATCAGATCTCCACATGTTCAGATCTGACGCCCCAGATCTACATGCCTATGGTGAACTCTCATTGGAAAGTTGTTGTTCCCCAAATTTGTCCTACCTCGAGGATTTTATTTTTCAAAATTTAAATAGAATAAATATTTAATTAAATGTGGTGCAGCAGTATCTGATGGCCTATATTTATCTAAGACTAGGGGGTGTATTTTAATTCAGGAAAGCGGGGTTTTTTAAATCAGAAAGACTCATGTATCCGTAAGCCTATTCGTAGGGCATGTTGGCCTATGACCCATGCGATTCGAAAATGGAAAATTATGAAAATAATAATTAAGTTTTAATTAAAAAAAAACTTCAATAATAATTAAGCTTTTGTAAAAACCATTTAGAGATTATTGCTGTTAGTAAAGAAAAGGTGTGTGTTTATCAATATAAGACCCATCAGATGGTTGGAAAGGAAATGTTACTATTGCTGTTTTTTGTTTCAAATAGGAAAAAGGATATCATTATTAAATGAAATTGTTTGTTGTTATTATAAATAAATAAACAATATATATATATATATATATATATATATATATATATATATATATATATATATATATATATATATATATATATATATATATATATATATATATATATATATATATATATATATATATATATATATATATATATATATATATATATATATATATATATATATATATATATATATATATATATATATATATATATATATTAGGAGAGCTAAAACGTTTTACTGATGAATTTGAGTTTTTAGACATATTGGGTCGGTTGAGTGCGGGGCCCCTTATGTTAAGAAGTTGCGTGGCAGTTTAGAAAAGAGGAATAAATATATTTAAAGTTTTACTGTTAAAATTTTTTATAGGAATTTTATTATAGTTTAAACTTGTATAAAAATTAGTTTATAGTTTGAGGGATACTGAATGGTCATTTAGGCCCAATTGAATTAAAAATAATAATTTTTTTGTTGTATAAAACAATAATGAGCAGGCCCAAATACGCAGGCCCATATATAAAATATTGAACTAAAAAGTTGATTTGCTGCAAAAAAAAAGCGTATTGGGCCAGATGGAAAATTAATGTGTTGGCCCATGTTACACAAACACATACTGTATCAATTATATCCAAAACTTACGCACTGTTTTTGCAGTAAACTTGTACTGTAGAAATCGTTGCAAAAATCAAATCTACACCAAATCTTTTACAGCATAAAATCTATACAATCCAAATCCAAAAATTGCAGTAAACAAAATCAAGTATACAAAAATCAATCATTCTCATTATAATCCAAAATCTTTTACAGCAAATCCGCAAATCTCAATCAATTTAGATCAATTTAAATCTCTAATCTTTGCTAAATCTATGTTCTAACAACAACTAACCCTAAAACCCTAATCAAACCTATAAATACAGAAAAGTTAACAGAAAGTGAGGAAAGATATACAGGAAGGGGGGAAAGGAACAGAGGAAGCTTAATACGAGGAAGAAAGGGGGAGACTGATATCTAAAAGAGGCCGGAAGAACCTAGAAGGATAGAAGAGGTGTCGTTGGGGTTCCAATATCTGGAACCCTAATTCCTCAAGCTCCGTCGTGCCACCATCTTAAACCTTCGAGCTCCGCCGCGACCTTCAAATTAAACAAGATGGAGAGAGATTAGCTCGATATAAGACAAAAGCTCAAGAACAGAAAAAGAAATCGTAAAGGGTAACGAACTCAGCTTTTCTTGTTCTTGTATTAGTTGTAGTTTTATGGGGTGGGTTGTGATTGAAGGGGTTTCATTTAGGGTGTTGCATCTTCGCGGTAGGTGATTCTGGGGTTGGGTTTGAGAAGTTGAGAAGGGTTAGGTTAAGTGAGAGAGGAAGAGAACGATTACTGTAACTAAAACAGAGAAAACTGGAAATGAATAATGTAAAAACAATGTTTATATTCCTTAGCAATTCCATGCGTGAGTGTACATACTAATTATCATACTCCCTCATTGTCATCCGCTTGATCTTGATCTGGCAGCCGCTAGGCCAAGTCTGCGTGATAACCTTATACTCTCGCACCACACCCAATCAAACCGGCCTCCCAATTTGCTTACTGGGCTGAACCCATTAATTCCTACACTCCCTTTTTGCCTAATTACTAAACACCTCAACAATTAACACCCCTTGTTATGAACTGTTTTTGGGCCTAGCCCAATCTAATTTTAGCACCCCATGTTTACTTGTTAACATAAAAAATTCACCCCCTCCTGAAATTAATTATTTTCTACATTTTTTATATAATTATTATATTTTAATTTGTTTTCTTATTATAATTATTATTTATGAATTTTATTTTCTTATTATTATTATTTTTATATTATATGTAAATATTATTTATTTCTTATTTTTTGTATATATTATTATTATAATTCTTTTTTTTTCATAAATATTATTATTCTTATTATTAATTATTATTATTAATATATTTTTTTACTATTTAAATATTACTATATTATCATCCAAATTATTTTTAATGCATATTATTTTGTTATATTATTTGCATTAAATTTTTTATATCATGCATTAATCAAGAATTTCGCAGTCAATACGATTAAAAAATAATAACAAATCTCAAACTATTTTTCGCAACAAACTACGCTAATCAACTGTTTTTTGCAAAAGGGTTTCAAACAGATTTTTACTTACCGCGCATTTAGCCAAAATCTCCGCAATCACTACTTCCGGCCAAAATGCGAGGTGATTCAAAGTACATTTGCGACCCCTAAAAAGCACCAACCCCATACGAAATACGAATTAGGACTCTGATTCCTCATAAGAGGATACATAGGCACACGACTAAGATCGTAGCGAGTTCTCCTATAAAAAATTAAAATACTTTTCCTCCTAACTAAAACTTAAAACCCTATTTTACCCAAACCTAAACCTAAAACCTAATATCCTTGTGAACAAGGTAGATGAAAGGTGCTTAACACCTTCCTTTCGTCTAAAGAAGTCTGAAACCTAGAATCTTTGTCTGTGAATTAGGGTTTTCTGTTAGATTCCCTTCCTTAGGATAAAAACTAATAGTGGTGGCTCTGATTTAAAAACCAGTTGCTATAGCTGGCGACTCTACTAGGGACTTCAACTTTAGGTTTTAGGGTTTTTTGCTTTGGGGTTTTATTTATTAATTTATTTCTTTATTTAATCATTGCTTTCATTTATTTATTACATTTATTTAATCATTGTCTATTTTTTATCATCATATACACTGTGTGGCGGGATTTTTTTTATTTCTCAAAATATTTTCAATAACCCTTAGAAAGAAGGTTCGTCTATTAGCTTAGGGGGTACATCATCCCTGCGAGTTTATGTGATGACTTCGCCTAGAGTCGGTGGACTTCCGAAAAAGGAATACTTATCAAGAGATACCCTCTTGACGAGTACAACTTTGGAAGGACACCCATGACTCTTTGTAACGACCTTAACCTAAAATCTCATGACGAGATCTTTCACGACTTTGAGACGAAAGTCTCAACCCGTAAAGAGGCTCCACCCAACGGAGGCCCTTGTGCCTTTACCCTATGGTGTTATTCATGACACCCTTAAGGAAGCCACCTTTTGGGAGGGTAGATTAATCGTAGGTCAAAATTAAAGAGCCTACCTTCTAAGGGTACTTATCACAAAAACCCCGTCACTAAACCATATATCCCTACTTTATAGGGATATTTATTACAAAAATCATGTCACTCAACCCTACACCTATGCATTCATACATTTCATATATTCGTCATACATTCCACATATTCATCATTTGCTTCTTTTATCTGCCTTATTCATAGGGTACAAAACAAAAGATAATAAAATCAAGATTTTTGGTGACTGTCTTTAAAAAAATTGATACCAAAGGAAACAACTTGTCCACGTCAATGCGCCAAACATGTCTGAAATCAAAGCCACAAAAGGGAAATAATGTCCTGAATACTTTCTCAAGCTTTGTCAAGCAAAGGTGGATGGGTTTCAAGAGCAGATATCCGCAGGCGCACCTAGAAGACTTATTTCCCTTTGCTTGATTTCATGCAAATGAAGTCTTGATTTAAGATTGTAATATTTCTCAATATTTGAATTATGTTACCTTAAATAAAGGCATTTTGTTTCCATATCTTGTTTGTGTATCTACTTTAAAGATAGTCACCAACTAAAATAATAAGCAAAAGACAAGAATGTGCCCAGATGAATAAGACATTTAAAACAAGAAACCATTTCATGTTCATACACATCCGTTCACACACATGCATTCACGAACACCTGCATATCATATCAAAACTCATTTTTCAAAAAAAATGTCTCTAGTTAAACCATTGGTAAAAGAAGATCTCCACCTCCTTGGCCTTCATATGAAACAAGGGCCTATCAACAAAAAGTAATGGAGCAAATTGAGGAAAATCAGGCTGCATTCAAAGAGGATCTCGACCAAGTAAAGGGTGATGTAACTTTAATGAAAGGAGATATGAGTCAAGTTCTCCTAGATTTAAAGAACATCATTGACATGTAAGACCAGATTCCCAGGGTAGCTTTCAAAGAAGTAGCCTAAACTATTGGTGCATCAAGTGATCACCAACAATGGAAAGAGCCAGAAGCAGGACTCCAAAAGTCCGTCATGGCCCAAAAAGATGTTGAAACTAAAGGGTATGTCCCACCGCCATGAAAAGCAGGGGAACCACATACCGTACAGATTCCAACCAATAATGCAGACAACTACTTAGACCTGTAATACGGAGACCATGACCAAGAGGATGCCAACCAAGCACCCTTAAAAACGACTAGCACTCATGTTGTTCATAATCCACTGGTAATGAATCAATATAAATATCTGGAGGAAAGATTGAAAGTCGTGGAGGGATCTGACGCTTTAGAAGTAGACGCTCTCGAAATGGGCCTTGTTCTTGATGTGGTGATTCCACCAAATTTCAAATTACCCAACTTTGAAAAATACAAAGAGCTCATTTGTACAAGAAATCATTTGTGCGTGTATTGCAAGGAGATGCATGCCCATGCCCATGATCAGAAGCTGATGATTCACTATTTTCAAGATAGCTTAAGCGGGGCATCTTTAGATTGGTAAATGCAATTGGAGCGAACACACATTCGAACATGGGCAGATCTTGCTAATGCTTTCCTAAAGCATTACAAATATAACTTGGACATGGCGCCTACCCGCATGCAACTCCAGAATCTATCTCGAAAGAAAGAAGAATCCTTTAAAGAGTATGCTCAGAGATGGAGAGAGATGGAATCCCGTGTGTAACCTCCGATGTTGGAAAAGAAGCTAGTAGATATGTTCATGGGAACTTTGCAGGGGCTTTATTATGAGAAGATGGTTGGAAGTATCTCCTCAGGATTCTCAGATCTAGTGACCATCAGAGAAAGAATCGAGACTGGAATAAAAAGTTGGAAAATAACAGGGGGACCATCAAGTACCCCCTACCATTCAAGAAGGCCTGCTTCAAACTTCACCAAAGGAAAAGAGGGGGAAATTAATGTTGTAGCGTCACAACCCAGGGTACAACAACCATTAGTGATCCCACAAGGGCAACAGCAAGGCAGAAGGACGCAAATAAATTTCTATCCACTTTTGATGCTACCTAGCCCGTTATTGTAACGATTAGTTAAGGCATCCTTGGTGGAAATAAAGCCTCTAGCTCTTCCAGTCGGGCCACTCCCATGAAGGTACAATGCCGATGCCAGATGCGAATACCATGCTAACTCTCTGGGGCACACCATAGAACAATGTTAGGCATTTAAACATAAGGTCCAAGACTTGTTAGAATCTCAAGACATCACTTTTGAGAAACCTAACATCAAATCAAACCTTATGCCTCCACACGGTGGACCAACAATAAATGCATTTGAAGTAGTCGCCTACTGCGGGGCAACCATACTTGAAAAAGCCCTGATAAGCTTGTTGAAGGAATATCTATGGGAATGTGGATTCCTATTAGAGCATAATGAAGCCTTCGAGAAAACTCCGCTAAAGCTAGTGGACCAGGGGAGAGTCCAGTTCGGACAATACCCTGAAGAAAAATATGTAGCTACTCTAAGGGATAAAGCATGGGTCTCTCCAATCCAAGAAACCTTTGTCAACAAGAAATAGAGCATGGAGGACATATGGCAAAGATATCCAACAAAGTCAATACCAAAAAAGAAAACTGACTTCATCCTAGAATGCACCCCAGGAGAAGAACTTAAAAGATGGACTGCCGTGGAGATTCTCGAGATCTTTTTCTTTCTTAAATTTTTCTTGTTTTTGAAAAAACCTATGTAAAGCCCGAGGCATAGGGGTTGTGCGATCGGTGGATCTGGAACTGACTGTTTAACGCTGGTTCGCGAAATGTCGCGGAAGCAAGAGTCTCCACCGTCTTTTATTTTCTCCAAATGGAAAGGACAAAAGCACAGAAAAATTCCTTATAGAGATTGCTCTCGGTTCGGGAGGTAGATTATAGAAAGGGAAGGTGTTAGCACCCTTTCTATCCATGGTTATCCATGGGCTCTTAGATACTTGCTCACTTGTGTTTTCAAAATTGTTTGTTTGCTTTTCAACTGTGGGAGTGAGTTTGAGAAATGTTTCGTTTAAAATTTCAGTTCGACTCTTGTGTCAGTCCTCAAGAGTGTTTGAAAAGTTGTTTTTGAAAGCTTTTTGCAAAGTGTCGGTGTGAAAAGAAGTTTTTTTGATTTGTTTTGAAATTAGAGCAAGTATCTAGAGTCGTCTACCTACCCTAAGGAATTCGTCTGTGTAAATGTCCTTGAAGTAGTGCCATCCCACCATTGAGAGGTAGGTAGCACCACCGTTGGAGGTGTTCGGGTCAATTCGAAGGTTCGGGACATGGTGATCACCGGAGCAATAGGAAGACACCTTAGAAGCTACCCTCATGCCATGTTCATGGACATGAGGACTTACTAAAACGTCCTCTACTCGACGATCACCTTTCGAGGGGCAAGGCAACAGTGAAGCGTACCCTAAGGGTGGTGTGTGATTTGTGTGTCGTTTTCAGATATTTTTGTCTTGTCATGTATTGGTGATCTACGCGTTGCTTTTATTTTAACATTCATTCTTTCATGCAGGTTAATTAACAGTTAAAAAGATGCGAGAATTAAAAGTTCTACGCTATTACAAAGGCGCGGGTCCACATCGCCAAATTAATCCAGGACCCGATTTGAAATAAAATAAAGTGCGAAAAATAAACGTCTAATTAAGCTATTACATGGCTTTGGGAGAATTACATGAATATTCACAAAAAAGGAAATAAGAATAAAATGCGAAAGTAAGCAAAATCGGGAATGCGAGGGCGTTGGACCCTTTTAAGGAAATTAAATTAAAATTATGCAATTAATTAAATTTAATGAGAAAGGAAGTTATTTTTGAGTTTTTTGTATTTATGGATTCTTAATAAGAAAAATTAAATTGGAATTAAAACCTAATTCTAGCTATTTTTAGTTTATTAAAAAAATGTGAAAATTAAACATAAAGTTAACCTAATTAATTAATACAATTTTATTTACAAAAATAATAATTAATAATTAATATGGTGAAAAAGAAAAAAAAGGATAAAAGTATAAAATCTAATTCTACATTTTTTAATTTATTAAGAAAAACATTTAGAATTAAACCTAGCATTAAAACTAAACTAATTAATAAGATTTTTTACAAAAAATGTTAAATAAAATATATTTTGCTTTTGTCTTTTCTGATTTTTATTATTTTTATGTTTTATGAAAATATATTAATTTAAATAATTAAAAGGAAATAAATAATTAAAACAAATAAAAATAAAATAGGAAAAAAGAAAAGAAATGCAAACCCTTGGGGGTGTTGACCCCAGTTTGGAGGTATTTGGCCAGTAATTAGGCCCAATGTTTTAAGGCCTTTTCTGACTTCTCAGTGATCATGCGTGTAGGCGTTGACTGAGTTATTCCATAGGCTTTAGATCTGGACCATTGGATGGATATTGTGGGACAAGTGGCACGCTTGGATTGTAGACGTACGGTGGACGTCCGGGCTTGTGGGGTACCTGAACGTATTGTAAAGAAAAATAAACAAGAATATGGGGGGACCTGGGATTCGAACCCAGGTCCCAAGGCTTGCCAGCGTTACCTTCCACCAACTGTGTTGCATGTTCATTCATGAATATAATGGGATAAAATTATTATATGAGAAAAAAGCATGTTTATTGGTAGAAACAAAAAACGCGCTAAAATATTTGAACGCTACAACCAGGCTGAGACAAGTAATCATCTTCTCCACTTGTTTGCTTTTGGCCTGAAAAAATAGAACAAGATTGCGGGGGTTTTAAACCCCCACTATATGATACATGGAAAAATAGCGATTAGCACCCTGTTGATCATAAATTGATCGCGAGCTATGGGAACGATTGGTCATGAGCTTCTGGTTTCAATGGCATGGGTCTCGTGGTATGATTTTTCCTGAAGAGGAAACCCCTAATTTTGTAACTCTGAAACCCTAGAAAGCTTCAATGGTAATTTGGCATATAGGGCACAAAAATCTAATTAAATAACATCATTAGCTTTAGAATGGTTAGATTAGTATAAATCAGTAGAAAGAATGCAATGAAGATGCTTAAAAATTGAAACACGAATATGTACAAAACTGGAAACAGGACCACTTGATTCTACCGTTTCTTGATGTTAGAGGTTATGATTTTGATTCAGGAAGATTCCTGGAGGTGTCAGGAGTGCAATGGAATTGTTGTTTTGCCTTGAAACCTGCTGAAAATAGGAAAACAGGTTTGAAATTTTCTTCAAAAAATACAAAGTTTGTTTATGGCTTGAGCGCAGCTTCCAGGGTTGTGTGCTTTAGGGTTTGCATCAGACTTATATGAGGGATGGATTAGGGTAAAGATTTGAGTCAAAAGATCAATGCATTGATGTATGAGATATTTGTTTTTCATGCATATTTTTCCAAATCTTTTCCATGTGATTTTGATTCCAATCATGGCCAATCTTTCCAATTTTGTTGTGCACGAATCTTGAGTCTTTAAGGAGAGCAAATGCTGTATAAAAAGATTCAACCACATTAGTTTAGTATTTTTTTCATATTTTATTTAATTAAATGAATTAATAGTTATTAAAAATTCAAATAAAATAATAAAAATCATGAAATAAATCCCCTTTGGGCCAAATGGTCGTGCATAGCCTTTGGATGATTAATCTTGGAAGAAAATGTGGCCCATTAGCAAATTTGAGGCATTTGAAGTAAAGTTGACTTTTCAAAATTCCCAAAAATTTCCCAACTTCCACAAGGCATATCTTGCTCAATTTTTAAGCTTTGATCATGTTCTTTGACATTTTGGAAAGGTATTGAAGTCCTCTAACCAATGCCTTTGGTACCATGTCATTTTGATTTACCAATCTCAAGTTATGGTCTTTGACTTAAAGTGCCTTTTTGTTGACTTTTGAAAATGACCTATAATGTTGAAATTGATAACTTTTTGTGAGAGCATTTCTTGGACTTGAAGTGTGAAGAGGAGTTGTAGGAAATTTCATTCTCTTAAAAATGAGCTTTGGATGGAATTTTGCTGATAAACCATGTGGAAGTTATGCCTTGGTCAAGTTACAGTTGACTTTTTCAACTGTCCAAATATGGAAACTTTTGCATCTTGAGACTTTTTGAGCCATGCTTTGAGAATCATGATCAAGAATTGATCAAATGATGTTTGTGGCTTCAAGATAAGATGTTGACCAAAAATTTGAACTTTTGACTGTCAAATGACCATTTTGCCCCTACAGTTGACTGTTGGGCAATTAGGGTTTTTGACTGTGCAATTTTGTGCTGTAAGTCTTGAAACTTGATATGAGGATGCTTGACCATGTTTATAGGCATGTGGGACTTGTTTGGGCCCTTGAAAACTTCAACTTCTTTGTCAGAACCAAAACCCTAATCCTTGACTGTTAGGAGGCCCTTGAACTGTGCAACCCTTGGGGAGATTTTGAAGCATGCTCTTTGCAATTCTTGAAAAATATGGGAGGGCAAATTTTGGGGTACAACAATTGCCCCTGTTCAATATTCTTAGACCTGAGGATGCTGATTGGCTGACGTGCCTTTCGTAATCCGAAGGTGGAAGATGATTGAACACTAGAGTGCCCAGAAATTTGCGCTCACATAGTAGTGTGATGGTGGGAATGGGCTTATAGATGCCATTTGGAGATTGATGGATAGGATGATGGGCTTATAGATGCCATGCTAAGAGGTGACGGATAGGTAGATGGGCTTATGGATGCCATCTGGATGTCGATCGTGTAAGAGATTCCTTAGCGAGAGCTTGCGTACCTGAAAAAGAAAATGATTACCTGACCTGTTACAGGAGCTGGTCTTCAAACTCTTATGTAAATGCGTCCTGACTGGTTACAGGAATTGAATCTGGAGCTTCAAGCGGTGATGAATGAACCAGGTATGGTTACTACCTCAACGGGACGGTGAGAGAACCTTGGACGATTACTACCTCAACAGGAACACTGAGGGAACCTGGGGCGATTACTACCTCCACAGTAATGGGGAGAGAACCTGGGGTGATTACTACCTCAACAATAACGCTGAGAGAATCTTGGGTGTCTTCTACTGAGTCTTCATCAGGAAAATCTTTTAGGGATCGATTTAACTGGACTACAGAAGGCCTTTGACTGGATAAGAAACAGGAAAATCTTAGGGTCGATTTAACTGAACCAGGCAAGGTCTTGGAATCTTCAACTGGATAAGAAACAGGGAGATCTTAGGGTCGATCTGACTGAACCAGAGAAGGCCTTTGACTGGATAAGAAATAGGAAAATCTTAGGGTCGATTTAACTGAACCGGTCTAGGTCTTGAAATCTTCAACTGGATAAGAAACAGGGAGATCTTAGGGTCGATCTGACTGAACCAGAGAAGGCCTTTGACTGGATAAGAATCAGGAAAATCTTAGGGTTGATTTAACTGAACCGGTCAAGGTCTTGAAATCTTCAACTGGATAAGAAATAGGGAGATCTTAGGGTCGACCTGACTGAACCAGAGAAGGCCTTTGACTGGATAAGAAACAGGAAAATCTTAGGGTCGATTTAACTGAACCGGTCAAGGTCTTGGAATCTTCGACTGGATAAGAAACAGGAAAATCTTAGGGTCGATTTAACTGAACCGGTCAAGGTCTTGGAATCTTAAACTGGATAAGAAACAGGGAGATCTTAGGGTCGATCTGACTGAACCAGAGAAGGCCTTTGACTGGATAAGAAACAGGAAAATCTTAGGGTCGATTTAACTGAACCAGGCAAGGTCTTGAAATCTTCAACTGGATAAGAAACAGGGAGATCTTAGGGTCGATCTGACTGAACCAGAGAAGGCCTTTGACTGGATAAGAAACAGGAAAATCTTAGGGTCGATTTAACTGAACCGGTCAAGGTCTTGAAATCTTCAACTGGATAAGAAACAGGGAGATCTTAGGGTCGATCTGACTGAACCAGAGAAGGCCTTTGACTGGATAAGAATCAGGAAAATCTTAGGGTCGATTTAACTGAACCTGTCAAGGTCTTGAAATCTTCAACTGGATAAGAAACAGGGAGATCTTAGGGTCGATCTGACTGAACCAGAGAAGGCCTTTGACTGGATAAGAAACAGAAAAATCTTAGGGTCGATTTAACTGAATCGGTCTAGGTCTTGAATATAGCTGAGAACTTAACTGGATCTTTCCTGAAAGGTAAGGGTCAGTCATATGCAATGCATGATATGGATCAAGCAATGATGTTCTCAACCTAAATGGGATTTGTAAGATATGATGCGTATATGCATGTATCATGATGTATGTGATGTTTATGAATGTATGTTTTCGTCTTAGGAAGATAAATCCTTGACGGGTGCCGAGAAGTCACTCCTGGGCTGATGTTGAAGAATAGATCTTTGCTTCCGCTGGGGATGATAGTTGCAAGAATACCAGTAGGAGAAGATAACTCCGTTGGGGAATAAACTTGGCAAATGGAAAACTCTGCGGGGAGAAAATTACTCTAGCGATCTTGCTGGGGAGCCATACTCTGTGGGGAGAGAGGTACTTTACTAGAATGCTGATGGTGACTTCGCTGGGGATACCATTGTTGTGTTGGAAGTGCTAATAGACTTCGCTGGGGATAAGAAGACTTCATCGGGGACGATCTTTCCGTGGCTTTTGGCTGAGGATAACCCAGTTATATCCTGGTAGGGAAATAACTCTTTGAATAAAGTCGGGAGATGCGTTCGTGCTCTGCGAGAGTAAGCTTCCAAAATCTACTGGGGATAAGCTTACTGCTGGGGAGATGATTCAACTTTCCTGGGGAAATCTTGATTGGACTCTCCTGGGGAAGTTTTGAACTGTACTGAAAGTAACTCCATTGAATGTTTGATATACCGCCGGGGAACAACCTTTAGACTAAGACTGCCGGGGGTGCTTGTTAAGAATGCATGTATATTGCTGGGGAATGTTGAGATCTGCTGGAGGATACCCAACTTCCTTAAGGCTGATAATAGCTTTGCTTGGGGAGAGTGTATTGACTTGCTGGCTCACTCTCTGGGGAATTAAGATATCTGGTTATATTCTTCAGCTGAACTTACCTTGGTACCTTGGTGGACGGAACAATTAGATCGCTTAGACAACTCTTTATTGCCCCTGTTTCTAATGTTACCTGTAATTAATCCTTTGTTTCGTATGTAAATATTCATGAGTTAGCAATTTATTGTCAATGCATATATCACAAATTGAACCTTGGACGTTCTTCGCAAAACAAAACAGAAAAGGAAAAACAATTGGCAATTTTAACTGAAAAGTGTATTTGTATTGATTTTTGAATTTGCCTGTAAAATAGGGGTTTAAGTACAAGAGGCTAACGTCCTAGTAAGAGGACGCCGCCGAACAAAGAGTTTATACAATTTTGTACAAAGGAAAATAAAACAGCTGTGTGAAATGGAATGATCCCACTGGGTTTCAACTCTGCTATCGCCTTTATATCTCCGAGCGTCTCATCACTTTGATGACCTTAGTTGAAGATGAAGCTGACTGATCGATGCCGTCTGAACTTGATGCAGATACCGGATTCTGGATGCAAGGTGATCCAATGAGACATAGTTTTACGCTTTATCCCTAACTTTTGCCTGGACCGCCCTTTCGGGTTTTCAGTCCACCGGGATACCCATTTTTTCCCAAGCCGCCTTTTCAGGTTTTCGACTTGCCGGGTGTACAGATTTTTTTCATTTCATCCCTTCATTTTGCCCGAACCCTTTTGGTTCGCCGGGAAGCCCTAATTTTTGACTATACATGTCAGCCTAGCGGGTCTTTATTATGCGTAGTATCTTTTTACTATGTCTGCATTGGCGGGGTGAGGAAGGTCGTCACCATCCATGTTGGTTAGAATCATGGTTCCTCCTGAGAACACATGTTTAACCACAAATGGCCCTTCGTACGTAGGGGTCCATTTTCCCCTTGGATCACTCTGAGGAAGGATGATTCGCTTGATTACCAGATCCCCAACTTGATATTCTTGTGGTCTGACCTTTTTGTTAAATGCCCTGATCATCCGTTTCTGGTACGTCTGACCATGACAAATAGCAGCAAGTCTCTTTTCGTCAATTAAGTTTAGCTGATCAAGTCGCGTCTGGATCCAATCATCTTCGTTCAGATCTGCATCCTTCATTATCCGGAGAGAGGGTATTTGCACTTCGATTGGTAAGACTGCCTCCATACCATAGACCAAGGAGAAAGGAGTTGCCCCGGTTGACGTCCTAGCTGAGGTACGGTACCCATGTAGAGCGAACGGTAACATCTCGTGCCAATCTTTATAGGTCACTGTCATCTTCTGCATGATTTTCTTAATGTTCTTATTTGCTGCTTCTACAGCCCCATTCATCTTCGGTCTGTAAGGAGAAGAGTTGTGGTGCTGTATCTTGAACTGCTCGCAGAGCTCAGTGATCATCTTGTTATTGAGATTGGTACCGTTGTCTGTAATAATTCTTTCAGGGACGCCGTATCGACAGATCAGATTATGCCAAATGAACCATGCCACGACATTCTTGGTTACCGTAGCGTAGGAAGCTGCTTCAACCCACTTCGTGAAGTAATCAATCGCCACTAGGATGAAGCGATGCCCATTGGACGCTGTAGGTTTAATCTCACCGATCATGTCTATGCCCCACATTGCAAACGGCCAAGGCGCTGTCAAGACATTCAGAGGAACTGGAGGAACATGCACCTTGTCTGCATATATCTGGCATTTATGGCATGTCTGGGAATGTTGGTAGCAGTCAGCTTCCATGGTGGACCAGAAATACCCTGCCCGAAGGATCTTCTTTGCCATAGTGTGTCCACTGGAATGTGTTCCGAAGGTCCCTTCATGTAGCTCTTCCATGATCCTTTCTACTTCTGTCTTATCCACACAACGCAGTAAGGTCGAATCATGGTTTCGCTTATACAAGATGTCGTTGCTAAGGAAGAACTTTGCTGCGAACCTTCTCAGAAACTTCTTATTGTTGACAGACGCACCTTCAGGGTATTCCTGAGCTTCCAAATATCTCTTCACCTCATGGTACCAAGGCCTCTCAGTCACCAACTCAGTCTCAAGATCACAGCAGTATGTCGGTTCGTCCAGTTTCCAGATAATGATCCGGGGAGCCTCATTGTCCCATTTGACCTTGAACATAGAAGAAATCGTAGCTAACGCGTCCGCCAGCTGATTCTCCTCTCTCGGAAAGTGTTCAAAGGTTATCTCTGTGAAGTGGGGGATCAATGTCAATACACATTCTTTGTAAGGAATAAGATTCAGATGTTTCGTATCCCACTCTCCTTTGATCTGATTGATCACGAGCGCGGAATCTTCGAAGACACTCAGAAACTTGATCCTTAAGTCAATCGCATCTTGGAGACCCATGATGCATGCCTCATACTCCGCCATGTTGTTGGTGCAGTTGAAACATAGTCGGGCAGTGAGTGGAGTATGAGTGCCTTGGGGGGATATGATCACAGCGCCGATGCCGTTACCCAAAGCGTTGGAGGCTCCGTCAAAGTGAATAGACCATCGGGATCCTTCCTCAGGTCCTTCATCCGGTCCAGGTACTTCACAATCAGTCACAATCATGATGCTCTCGTCTGGAAACTCGAAGTTCATTGACTGATAGTCGTCTACTGCCTGGTGTGCCAAGTGGTCTGCCAATACACTTCCTTTGATGGCTTTCTGGGTTGTGTATTGAATGTCGTATTCTGTCAAGATCATTTGCCATCTTGCTATTCTCCCAGACAGAGTAGGCTTTTCAAATATATACTTTATCGGATCCATCTTTGAAATCAACAAGGTAGTGCGAGTCAGCATATACTGTCTCAGCCGGCGAGCAGCCCATACCAAAGCGCAGAAAGTTTTCTCAAGCAGTGAGTATCGGGTCTCACAGTCGGTAAACTTTTTGCTAAGGTGATAAATGGCATGCTCTTTTCGGCCAGACTCGTCATGCTGCCCCAGCACACACCCCATTGAGTTGTCAAGCACTGTCAGGTATAGTATCAGAGGTCTCCCCTCAACTGGTGGCATAAGGATGGGTGGTTCTTGGAGATACTCCTTGATTATGTCAAAAGCAGTCTGACACTCATCATTCCAACGTACTACCTGATCTTTCTTCAGCAGCTTGAAGATTGGCTCACAGGTGGAAGTTAGATGTGAGATGAACCGAGCAATGTAATTCAGGCATCCTAAAAAGCCTCTGACCTCTTTCTCTGTCTTAGGAACAGGCATCTCTTGAATAGCTTTAACCTTAGCAGGGTCCACTAGAATACCCTTATCACTTACAACGAAGCCTAGCAACTTTCCAGATCTTACCCCGAAGGTGCACTTGTTCGGGTTCAACCTCAGCTTGTACAACTTCAGACGGTCAAACAATTTCTGCAGATGATCAAGGTGCTCTTCTTCAGTCTGGGACCTTGCAATCATGTCGTCGACATACACTTCTATCTCATGATGGATCATGTCATGAAATAAAGCAACCATGGCACGTTGGTAGGTTGCCCCAGCATTTTTCAGTCCAAAAGGCATGACCTTGTAGCAGAAGGTTCCCCACTGAGTAACAAAGGTAGTTTTTTCCATGTCTTCAGGTGCCATCTTGATCTGATTGTAACCTGAAAAACCATCCATGAAAGAGAACACCTTATGCTGAGCAGTATTGTCAACCAGGACATCAATGTGAGGTAAGGGGAAGTCATCCTTGGGGCTGGCCCTGTTCAGATCCCTGTAGTCAACACACATCCTGACCTTTCCATCCTTCTTTGGTACCGGCACCACGTTGGCAACCCACTGAGGGTAAGAAGTCACTGCAAGAAAACCGGCATCAAACTGCTTCATAACCTCGGCTTTGATCTTCTCAGACATCTCTGGACGCATACGGCGAACCTTTTGCTTGACCGGAGGGCAGTCTTCCTTAGTAGGCAAATGATGGACCACAATGTCAGTATCCAACCCGGGCATGTCTTCGTAGGACCAGGCAAAGATCTCCATATAATCATGTAACATTTGAGTCAACCGTTGCTTCACGCTGAGCTCTAGGTTGGCACCAATCTTTACCTCCTTTCTGTCTGTATCAGTACCCAGATTTATTGTTTCCACCGGCTCTTCATGCGGTTGAATTGCCCTCTCTTCCTGGAGTAACAGTCTTGCAAGCTCGCCGGGCACTTCGCAATCATCTTCACCTTCGTCTTCGGCTAAGTTGATCGGATTTTCGAAGTTATAACTGGCAGTAGCAGAGTCGTTACCAGTGAGATCCAGAGTGGATTGAAACCTGTATGAGTGAGTGTGTGTAAATACAGCTGTTTTGTAATACATAAAGAAAGGAAAGAAAGAAAAGGAGCATAAGATTTGAAATGCGAGAAAACGTCCAAGGTCTTTATTCATGAAATATGAAATGACAATTTATATGCCCTCACAAATGAAGCCAACGGTGCCTCGGGTAAGACACCGGGCCATAGAGTTTTAATTGTTTATTACAAATAAAAAAACATAGGAGTTTATTACTGCGTAACAAGAGAAACAAGTAGGTTGTCTTTTGCAATCCAATTGCTAGGTTCACTGTCGGTTGCCGGGTAAATCCAGCTGTCGAACTCAGCTTCATCCACTTCATCCTCATCCCCAATAGCATTCACTCCATGAGCAGGCAGGGGAGCTGTCACTACATTAGGCTTCTCAGATTCCTCAAACTGCACCTCCTTCGTATCAATAAGGTCCTGTAGCTTATTCCTTAAGGCCCAACAATCATCAGTGGAATGCCCCGGGCTATCGGAATGATAAGCACAGCGGGCATTTGGATTGTATTTCGGAGAGGCAGTATTCACAACCTTTGGGGCCTCTCTGACAGTCACTAAGTTTGTGGATAGCAACTGTGGCAAGATCTGCGACAAAGTCATACTTAACCGGGTAAACTCTCTTATGGGTCTTTCAGCCCTTTGAGGATTGGTTTGCCGAGGAGCGGCAGCAGGTTTAGCAATCATCACCGCGTTGACAGATTGGCGGCGCTCAGGCTTCTCTTGTCTTCTAGACCCATATACAGCACTGGCCTCCTTCTTAAAGTGCTTCTTCTCAGAACTTGCAGATGCACCCTTCTGAATTTTGCCAGACTTCATTCTAGCCTCTATTCTCTCTCCAGTCAGAATAAGATCAGTAAACCCTGCAGATGAGTTACCGATAAGATGATTGAAAAACGGCCCAGATAGGGTCCCCAAGAACATGTCTACCAACTCTCGGTCAGTTAACGGAGGCTGCACCCTGCCAGCCAGATCCCTCCACTTTTGTGCATACTCTTTGAAACCTTCGCTCGACCCTAGCGACATACCCTGGAGTTGGGTACGTGTAGGGGCAAGGTCAGCATTATATTGATACTGCTTATAAAAAGCAGTAGCCAACTCCTCCCAGTTACGAACTTTGGTCCCATCCAGCTGATAGAACCATTCGAGATGAGTCCCTGAAAGACTCTCCTGGAAGAAGTGGATCCATAAATTCTTGTCCACTGAGTACGGCTGAATCTTCCGCACGTAAGATCTGAGGTGTAGCTTGGGACAAGACGCCCCGTCATACTTGGTGAAAGAGGGTGCCTTAAACTTGTGAGGAATAATCACACCAGTAGATAAGCCCAAGTCTCCGAAATCCAGCCCAGGCACTTGTTGAATCTCCATAGCATTCAGTCTGTCTTCCAACTGCTTGTATCTGTCTTCCGCAGGAGGATACTGTTCCTCATTGAAGTCAGTCTCGTTGTCACAGACTACCGGACTAGGACCTTTTCCCCCTTGGGGACTGCTCTTGCCTATAGAGGAACCAGCCTCTTCATTCTGCAGAGTGTTGCCAAACCTTCGGCCCGAGTTGAAAAGAACAGTCCTCCTCTTCTTCTTCTTCTCCTTCTTCAGGAGCAAAGCCTTCAGCTCTTCTTGGCCCTGAGCCAAGCCCATGATCAGTTCCTGAAATTGCGCGTTCTGCGCCTGAAGAGCCTTGATAGACATCTTGGTTGATGAGGAGTCAGGATTCATGATGCTGAAATAAACAGCGAAGAACAGTAAGCAACCTGAAAAGGAGAAAACCTGCTATGCACATGATGAATGATATGTGTTTATGCAATGCATTCAAGGGTTCGAAAGTTCAAATTTGTTGTAGACAAAAGGGAACACACGTTATCATTAAGGAAATAATTGTTCAGTACATCAAAGCCTCATGGGCACATATTACAAAGCAAATCAATCCCAAAAGACACCACGCATCCTCTTTGGAGCTATGTAGGTGTTGAGATTCCTCTCCTCGTGCAATAGGCGGGTGAGCTCCAAGACCTTCTTTTCACTAGCATGTAGGCTGGTCTCAAGAGAATTCCTTTCTTCCTTAAGCTGGATCCAGCTCTTCTACATCTCTTCCCAGGACGTGGGCATGTCAGGATGCTGAATGGTGTAGGACACCTCTCCTTCAAAGACTGGCTCTTTGATCACAGGGAGCACATGAGGATAAGGCATTATTAACTTCTGGGAGCGGGCGCGTACCCACTTGAGATAAGGTTCCAACGGGATGGAGTTCCTGTGCCCCAGTGTCTTACTGTCTATCCTACTTGGCATCCTCCAAGCTCTGATAAATCTCTGGCGAAGTCCTTGTGCATCGTTGTCGAAGTCAAAAACTATGTCAGGAATTAACATGTCATGAGGGCTATCCCTCCGAGCATAACCAAACTGTCTCCAAGCCAGGCATGGGTTGTAAGTAATACCTCCTCTGATTCCAAGTAAAGGAACATTAGGGTACTCCCCGCAACGATCAATGATAGTGACATCCTCTCTGGATCGAGGGCACCAATGTATATCTGCATGTGTAATAGTCATCAGCCGTTGTGACCATCTCAAACCCCGCTCGTTCTTCAGAACTGATTGTGGAAGGTGCGAAATAAACCACCTTCCCAGGAGAGGAGTGCAACACATAAGGACACCTCTTTTTCTCATGGTTCGAGTGTAACATGAGTGAAGGATGTCCCCCAGCAACGTAGGTATAGGATTCCTGGACATAAAGATCTGGACAGCACTGATATCTATAAGCTGATCTGGATTAGGGAACAACACCAAACCATAGACAAGGAGGGCCACAACTTCTTCAAAATCTTGTAAGTCAAGGGAGTTCCAACATTCATGGGCCTTTTCAAACAGAAACCTGGCTAAGAACCCTTTGATACCACTTCTAACTTCCTAATGTCCCTTGAGGTCAGATGATTGTAGGTGCAAGGCTTTAGCAATCTCTTCAAGCTTGGGTTCCTTTTCCGTACCATTGTAGGGTAGTTGATCAAGGATAGGAATCTTCAGAAGCCGGGAGAACTCCTCCAATGTAGGTACCAGCTGATAATCCAGGAAAGTGAAATAGTGATACAGAGGGTCAAATAACTGGAACAGGACCTTTATCATATCTTCCTCAATGTTGGTATTGACCAAGCTGATAAGTCTTCCATGTCTTTCACTGAATGAAGAGCTCTCGGGAATCCTGGATATAAGCTCCTTAAGCTGAGGAGGGATCCTTACAAGGCTGATTTGAATTGTCTTTCTGCGAACAGTTTCCATGTCCTACAAAACAAGAACAAAGATGAACATTCGAACCCCTGAAATGGTTAGCCAATGCATATGATGTTGTATGATGTCATGATGCTATGATTAAACACACCACAGATATTTACAAAGGCAAACATGTAAGGCACATAAGTCACACAAGACAAGCCCTTAGAGTTTAGGCCAGCATGGGGTCTGGGTATTACCCTCTTGAAGTTGGTGGGCTCAACCTGTCCTATCAGAAGTAACCGGGTTCTAAGGGTCCCAATATCATTGGATTGCTTTCGTTGTTCATCGTTTCGATTTAGCCACTGAACTGGCGACCGAAATATTCCAGGAAAGCAACCCTCAATTGAGTGTAGTATCGAGTATCAACCAACCTCGGACTGCACCAAAGTCAGTTATCTCACTACCCTAAAGAGGCCAAGATAGTTCAATTAAGGTTCCTAAGGTTTGTTGATGCTTCATGACACCACGCGGAGGCCCCGTACTCTCCTTGACTGAACTCAAGGGTTACCGGTACACACCAAAGTGCCACATCAACGTAGCAGACTGTTTCAAACATGTCGGTATACCCCGCACAGTTCCCTCACAGCCTTGTTGCTACTTTCTAAGAAGGTATCCCCCAGATCCGGGTTAGGATCTATAGAACTCCCAAGACAGGCCCACAATTTAAAGCAAACAATTCAGATAATTGAAAACACAAGTGATCTTAGTCCTAAGGTACACCTTCCTTTTAAAATAAATCCCCAGCAGAGTCGCCAGTTCTGTGATCGGTGGATCTGGAACTGACTGTTTAACGCTGGTTCGCGAAATGTCGCGGAAGCAAGAGTCGCCACCGTCTTTTATTTTCTCCAAATGGAAAGGACAAAAGCACAGAAAAATTCCTTATAGAGATTGCTCTCGGTTCGGGAGGTAGATTATAGAAAGGGAAGGTGTTAGCACCCTTTCTATCCATGGTTATCCATGGGCTCTTAGATACTTGCTCACTTGTGTTTTCAAAATTGTTTGTTTGCTTTTCAACTGTGGGAGTGAGTTTGAGAAAAGTTTCGTTTAAAATTTCAGTTCGACTCTTGTGTCAGTCCTCAAGAGTGTTTGAAAAGTTGTTTTTGAAAGCTTTTTGCAAAGTGTCGGTGTGAAAAGAAGTTTTTTTGATTTGTTTTGAAATTAGAGCAAGTATCTAGAGTCGTCTACCTACCCTAAGGAATTCGTCTGTGTAAATGTCCTTGAAGTAGTGCCATCCCACCATTGAGAGGTAGGTAGCACCACCGTTGGAGGTGTTTGGGTCAATTCGAAGGTTCGGGACATGGTGATCACCGGAGCAATAGGAAGACACCTTAGAAGCTACCCTCATGCCATGTTCATGGACATGAGGACTTACTAAAACGTCCTCTACTCGACGATCACCTTTCGAGGGGCAAGGCAAAAATGAAGCGTACCCTAAGGGTGGTGTGTGATTTGTGTGTCGTTTTCAGATATTTTTGCCTTGTCATGTATTGGTGATCTACGCGTTGCTTTTATTTTAACATTCATTCTTTCATGCAGGTTAATTAACAGTTAAAAAGATGCGAGAATTAAAAGTTCTACGCTATTACAAAGGCGCGGGTCCACATCGCCAAATTAATCCAGGACCCGATTTGAAATAAAATAAAGTGCGAAAAATAAACGTCTAATTAAGCTATTACATGGCTTTGGGAGAATTACATGAATATTCACAAAAAAGGAAATAAGAATAAAATACGAAAGTAAGCAAAATCGGGAATGCGAGGGCGTTGGACCCTTTTAAGGAAATTAAATTAAAATTATGCAATTAATTAAATTTAATGAGAAAGGAAGTTATTTTTGAGTTTTTTGTATTTATGGATTCTTAATAAGAAAAATTAAATTGGAATTAAAACCTAATTCTAGCTATTTTTAGTTTATTAAAAAAAATGTGAAAATTAAACCTAAAGTTAACCTAATTAATTAATACAATTTTATTTACAAAAATAATAATTAATAATTAATATGGTGAAAAAGAAAAAAAAGGATAAAAGTATAAAACCTAATTCTACATTTTTTAATTTATTAAGAAAAACATTTAGAATTAAACCTAGCATTAAAACTAAACTAATTAATAAGATTTTTTACAAAAAATGTTAAATAAAATATATTTTGCTTTTGTCTTTTCTGATTTTTATTATTTTTATGTTATATGAAAATATATTAATTTAAAGAATTAAAAGGAAATAAATAATTAAAACAAATAAAAATAAAATAGGAAAAAAGAAAAGAAATGCAAACCCTTGGGGGTGTTGACCCCAGTTTGGAGGTATTTGGCCAGTAATTAGGCCCAATGTTTTAAGGCCTTTTCTGACTTCTCAATGATCATGCGTGTAGGCGTTGACTGAGTTATTCCATAGGCTTTAGATCTGGACCATTGGATGGATATTATGGGACAAGTGTCACGCTTGGATTGTAGACGTACGGTGGACGTCCGGGCTTGTGGGGTACCTGAACATATTGTAAAGAAAAATAAACAAGAATATGGGGGGACCTGGGATTCGAACCCAGGTCCTAAGGCTTGCCAGCGTTACCTTCCACCAACTGTGCTGCATGTTCATTCATGAATATAATGGGATAAAATTATTATATGAGAAAAAAGCATGTTTATTGGTTGAAACAAAAAACGCGCTAAAATATTTGAACGCTCCAACCAGGATGAGACAAGTCATCATCTTCTCCACTTGTTTGCTTTTGGCCTAAAAAAATAGAACAAGATTGCGGGGGTTTTAAACCCCCACTATATGATACATGGAAAAATAGCGATTAGCACCCTGTTGATCATAAATTGATCTCGAGCTATGGGAACGATTGGTCATGAGCTTCTGGTTTCAATGGCATGGGTCTCGTGGTCTGATTTTTCCTGAAGAGGAAACCCCTAATTTTGTAACTCTGAAACCCTAGAAAGCTTCAATGGTAATTTGGCATATAGGGCACGAAAATCCAATTAAATAACATCATTAGCTTTAGAATGGTTAGATTAGTATAAATCAGTAGAAAGAATGCAATGAAGATGCTTAAAAATTGAAACACGAATATGTACAAAACTGGAAACAGGACCACTTGATTCTACCGTTTCTTGATGTTAGAGGTTATGATTTTGATTCAGGAAGATTCCTGGAGGTGTCAGGAGTGCAATGGAATTGTTGTTTTGCCTTGAAACCTGCTGAAAATAGGAAAACAGGTTTGAAATTTTCTTCAAAAAATACAAAGTTTGTTTATGGCTGGAGCGCAGCTTCCAGGGTTGTGTGCTTTAGGGTTTGCATCAGACTTATATGAGGGATGGATTAGGGTAAAGATTTGAGTCAAAAGATCAATGCATTGATGTATGAGATATTTGATTTTTCATGCATATTTTTCCAAATCTTTTCCATGTGATTTTGATTCCAATCATGGCCAATCTTTCCAATTTTGTTGTGCACGAATCTTGAGTCTTTAAGGAGAGCAAATGTTGTATAAAAAGATTCAACCACATTAGTTTAGTATTTTTTCATATTTTATTTAATTAAATGAATTAATAGTTATTAAAAATTCAAATAAAATAATAAAAATGATGAAATAAATCCCCTTTGGGCCAAATGGTCGTGCATAGCCTTTGGATGATGAATCTTGGAAGAAAATGTGGCCCATTAGCAAATTTGAGGCATTTGAAGTAAAGTTGACTTTTCAAAATTCCCAAAAATTTCCCAACTTCCACAAGGCATATCTTGCTCAATTTTTAAGCTTTAATCATGTTCTTGGACATTTTGGAAAGGTCTTGAAGTCCTCTAACCAATGCCTTTGGTCCCATGTCATTTTGATTTACCAATCTCAAGTTATGGTCTTTGACTTAAAGTGCCTTTTTGTTGACTTTTGAAAATGACCTATAATGTTGAAATTGATAACTTTTTGTGAGAGCATTTCTTGGACTTGAAGTGTGAAGAGGAGTTGTAGGAAATGTCATTCTCTTAAAAATGAGCTTTGGATGGAATTTTTCTGATAAACCATGTGGAAGTTATGCCTTGGTCAAGTTACAGTTGACTTTTTCAACTGTCCAAATATGGAAACTTTTGCATCTTGAGACTTTTTGAGCCATGCTTTGAGAATCATGATCAAGAATTGATCAAATGATGTTTGTGGCTTCAAGATAAGATGTTGACCAAAAATTTGAACTTTTGACTGTCAAATGACCATTTTGCCCCTACAGTTGACTGTTGGGCAATTAGGGTTTTTGACTGTGCAATTTTGTGCTGTAAGTCTTGAAACTTGATATGAGGATGCTTGACCATGTTTATAGGCATGTGGGACTTGTTTGGGCCCTTGAAAACTTCAACTTCTTTGTCAGAACCAAAACCCTAATCCTTGACTGTTAGGAGGCCCTTGAACTGTGCAACCCTTGGGGAGATTTTGAAGCATGCTCTTTACAATTCTTGAAGAATATGGGAGGGAAAATTTTGGGGTACAACAGGTTGCTTATAAGGGTTCCCCATTTTGTTCCAGACAATATTTACAATCAATAAAAGTTATATTTTATTTCCAACTAAGATCTCTTTCTTTCTCTTGCATTTATAACTTAAATTTAAAAATGGCAATACTTTCTCTACATATGCATTTTCAAATATTCATGTACTAAAATCTGTGCCAAAACATGATAAACATGCAAATCCATGCCCAAAAATACATAAAATGCTATTGCTGCGACCCAATATAATTTTGATGCTCCTATCAACCAAGCCAAAGAGGAAGATGATAAAGATCTTGAACTCTATGAGGAAATGGCGAGGGAAATAGAACGAAAGGTTGAAAACATACAACCGTAACAAGAGGCTATTAAGACCATTAATCTGAATACAGGGGAAGATCCAGAAGAAACCAAGCTAAGGGGAAATGTTAGAATAGAGCCACAAAGAAGTTGATCAAATTATTGCACATATCTGCTTGTTCCTACAGAAACAGACCAAAACATTGCTGTAAAAATAAGCAACTACGAAATACCAGGACTTGACAAAGGACCCAAGCCAGGGGCACGTTGGAAATTCACATTCGATGGGGCTTCAAATACACTAGGGCACGGTATAGGGACGGTTTTGACTTCTCCAAAGAATAATCACAAGCCCTATACTACAAGATTGTGTTCGACTACACCAACAATAACGCAGAGTACAAAGCCTGTTTACTAGGACTGAAAGTTTGGCCTAGGTTTCACTTTAGGTTCTCATAAGGATGTACGTCACGCTCGTGCTAGAGGACCACCCCTGAAGATCAGCAACCGTGAAGTTAACACGGTAGAGAATGATGAAGATGGTTGCAATTTGGAGGATTGGATCTTCCCAACTGTCAGTGGAGGGCTCAGCAACTGGGAGGCTAGAGATTTTGTCCCGATCACTTTTATCCCACAGTAATTTGTCTTTATATTTTATTAGATCTGTAATATTTAAACAATTCAAACTCTTAAAACCTTGTGTCTTACCCGAGGCACAAAGGTCCATTTGTAAGGGTTATCATCTCATTTCCATATGACATCAATGAATCATGGACGTTTTGCATACAAACTTTGTGCTCATTGTTTTTGCTTTTTACATTTTCATCCCTTTCAAAGAAAGCTATACCCTTACACACACTCACACTCACAATGCAGGTCTACATCCATTCGGGATCCCGTGGATAACAGTTTTGCTATGGCTTTTTGTGACTCCGAAAATCTAATCTACCAAGCCGAAGACGAAGGTGAGCAAGATTGTGAAGTACCAGGGGAACTTGCCAGATTACTACAACAAGAAGAGAGAACCATTCATCCTCACGAGGAACCCGTGGACACAATCAACCTGGGTACCGAAGAAGACAAAAAAGAAGTCAAGGTGGGTGCCAATCTGGAACCGAGTTTCAAGGAGCATCTGATTCAGCTGCTACACGAGTATGTTGAGGTCTTTGCCTGATCGTATAAAGACATGCCAGGACTTGATGCAGATATTGTGGTACATCGTCTTCCTACAAAACAGGATTGTCCACCAGTAAAACAAAAGGTCTATCGCATGCGATCGGACATGTCAGAAAAGATTATAGCGGAGTTCATGAAACAATTTAACGTTGGATTCTTGGTCGTCACCTCCTATTCGCAAAGGGTTTCCGATGTTGTTCCCATACCCAAGAAAGACGGAAAGGTACAAATGTGCATGGACTATAGAGATTTGATTAGGGCAAGCCCTTAGGATGATTTCCCACTTCCCCATATTGACATCCTAGTTGATAATACGACACAACACAAAGTGTTTTCTTTCATGGACGGTTTCTCAGGTTACAACCAAATCAAAATGGAGCCTGAGGACATGGAGAAAACAACATTTGTCACATAGTGAGGGACATTCTGCTACAAGGTGATGCCATTTGGACTGAAGAATGTTGGGGAAACCTATCAGCGTGCCATGGTAGCTTTATTTCACGACATGATACATCATGAAATAGAGGTCTATGTGGACGACATGATAGCTAGATCTCAAATAGAAGAAGAGCATCTTGATCATTTACATAAACTATTTGAGAGGCTAAAGAATTACAAGCTGAGGTTGAACCCAAATAAATGCACGTTTGGAGGGAGGTCTAGTAAACTCTTAGGCTTTGTCGTTAGCAACAAGGGTATTGAAGTAGATCTTGCCAAGGTGAAAGCGATACAAGAGATTCCTGCTCCTCGTACTGAGAAGGAAGTCAGAGGATTATTGGGACGTTTAAACTACATTGCCAGATTCATTTCTCATCTGACAGCTACTTGTGAACCAATCTTCAAACTATTGAAGAAAGATCAAGTAGTCAAATGGAACGATGAATTCCAAAGGACTTTCGACAAGATCAAAGAATACCTACAAGAGCCTCCTGTTTTAATGCCACCAGTCGAGGGAAGACCATTAATCATGTATCTGACTGTTTTAGAAAATTCAATGGGGTGTTTGCTAGGGCAGCATGACGAGTCTGGCCGAAAAGAGCACGTTATTTATTACCTGAGCAAAACGTTTATCGACTGAAATAAGATATTCACTGCTCGAGAAAACTTGTTGCGCTCTAGAATGGGCTGCTCGCTGACTAAGACAGTATATACTGACCCATACTACCTTGTTGATATCTAAAATGGATCTGATAAAATATATCTTCGAGAAGCCTGCTCTCTCTTGGAGAATAGCAAGATGGCAGATGATCCTAACAGAATATGACATACAATATACTACCCAGAAAGCAATAAAGGGAAGTGTATTAGCTGATCACCTTGCTCACCAAGCTGTAGAAGACTACCAGTCCATGAAGTTCGAATTCCCAAATGAAGACATCATGGTGGTAAACAACTGTGAAGAATTCAGGCCATATGACGAACCTAAACAAGGATCCCGATGGACCCTGTTCTTTGATGGGGCATCCAACACACTTGGCAATGGTATTGGTGCTATACTCATATCTCCTAAAGGATTTCATACTCCTTTTACGGCAAGACTCTGCTTCAATTGTACAAACAACATGGCGGAATACGAAGCGTGCATCTTTGGTCTCAAAGCTGCCATAGACTTGGGGATCAAATCTTTAAATGTATTTGGAGATTCAGATTTGGTTATTAGCCAGATCAAAGGGGAATGGGGCACCAAACACCCTAACCTTATCCCTTATAAAGAACATGTTTTGACATTGCTACCACATTTTGAGAAGATTACCTTCGAGCATTTCCCGCGAGAAGAAAATCAGCTAGCAGACGCTCTAGCCACAATGTCATTTATGTTTAAACTTAATTGGGATAACGAGGCTCCCCAAATCACTATCAAATGAATGGAGGAACCAACACACTGTCACAAGATTAATACTGAAGAAGTAGTGGACCACCCTTGGTTTCACGAAGTCAAGAGGTATCTCGAGGCCCAAGAATATCTAGAAGGAGCTTCAATCAATGATAAGAAGTTCTTAAGAAGATTCTCTGCTAAGTTCTTCCTTAGTAATGGCATTCTTTACAAACGCAACCATGACTCTGTGTTACTTCGGTGTGTAGACAAGGTTGAAGCTGAAAGGATCATGGCTGAATTACATGAAGGCACTTTTGGCAACAATTCTAGTGGGAATACGATGACAAAGAAAATCCTACGGGTAGGCTATTACTGGTCTACCATGGAAGCAAATTGTTATCAACACTCTCAAACCTGCCATAAGTGTCAGATTTATGCTGACAAGGTGCACGTACCTCCGGTTCCTCTGAATATCTTGATGGTTCCTTGGCCCTTTGCTATGTGGGGGATTGATATGATTGGGGAAATCAATCCAACAACCTCCAATGGACACCGTTTCATCTTAGTGGCCATTGACTATTTTACAAAGTGGGTGGAGGCAGCTTCTTTCGCTTCCGTTACCAAAAATGTTGTCGCCCGGTTCCTCAAGCAGAATCGCATCTGTCGTTATGGTATCCTGAAGAGGATCATTACAGACAATGGTACAAACTTGAACAATACTATGATCACCGCCCTGTGCGAGCAGTTCAAGATCCACCATCACAATTCTTCCCATTATCGGCCGAAGATGAATGGTGTTGTTGAAGCTGCGAATAAGAAAATTAAAATGATCATACAGATAATGACAGTCACATATAAAGACTGGCATGAGATGTTACCATTCACTCTCCATGGCTATCGTACTACAGCTTGCACATCGACCGGGGCAACACCCTATTCTTTGGTATACGACATAGAAGTTGTCTTTCCGATTGAGGTTCAGATACCCTCTCTAAGAATTATGAAGGATGCAGGTCTGAATGAATATGATTGGATCCAGACTCGACTTGATCAATTGAATTTGATTGATGAGAAAAGACTTACTGTTGTTTTCCATGGTCAAATGTATCGAAAATGGATGATCAAGGTTTTCGACAAAAAGATCAGACGCCAAGTGTATCAAGTTAGGGATCTGGTAATCAAACGTATCAAACTACCGCAAGGTGATCCCAGGGGAAAATGGACTCCTACATACGAAGGACCATTTGTAATCAAAAACATTTTTTCTGGCGGAGCAATGATCTTGACCACCATGGATGGTGACGACCTGCCGCACCTTGTGAACGCAGACATAGTCAAAAGATACTACGCATAAGAGACCTGCTAGGTTGACACACCTAGGAAAAACAAGGGCAACCCGACGAACCAAAAAGATTCGGGAAAAAATTAGGGATAAAAACAAAAAAAAATCTGTACACCCGGCAAGTTGAAAACCCGAAAGGGCGACTTGGGCAAAAAAGGGTATCCCGGTGGACTGAAAAACCGAAAGGGCGGTCCAAGAAAATGTTAGGGAATTAAAGCGTATGACTATGTCCCGTTGGATCACCTTACGGACAACTTGCAAACTCGACATTTCTGACCAATTCAATCATCTTCGAACAAGGCAACAAATAGACAAGATGCTCAGAGATACAAAGGCTATAGCAGGATGAGAACCCCATGGGATTATTACACATAGCTATCTTTTCTTTGTATTAAAATTTTCATTTTTACGACGACATTCTCTTACTAGAATGTTTGTCTCACTGTACAAAAATACTTACTCAAAGTCAATACAAAGATATTCCTGTGAAAGTACAAAACTATATGTTTTTCTTTACTCTTGTGTTTTGTTTACAAAAACGTCCAATGATTCATTGTTGAACATATGCATTTGAACATAATTACTGTTTACAAATAAATAAAATAAAAAGACAATTATTGATGGCTTTAAGAGATAGGGAAATCTCTCTAAGTTTATTTTCCATAAAAATTCCCCGCAGTGTACAGTTTAATCCACAGCGGAACAAAGCTTCCAATTATCAATCCCCGGTAGAAATCATCCAATTTCTCCAGATTCCCTAGACAGATTTTTCAAGCCGTACATGGAATTTCCCTTACAACAGAGTTTATTTCTATAAACGGAAATTCATCAACACTTCGACTTCAAGACATGAAGACTTACATATCCTCAACAACATTCAAGGATTTATTTTCCCTAAATCCAACAAACAAGTGCAATAGACTAGCTCACATACGCATACATTGCATCCGCATATCATAAACATTGATAAAACAAATGCATTATGTTGTACCCCAAAATTTGCCCTCCCATTTCCTCAACATTTTCTCATCACAAGACATTTAAAGATCAAGGTCCAATTAGGGTTTCCTCTGCTCAAGACTTCTCCTTGCACTGTGGACTCAAATTAGGGTTTGTGTTTGCCTAAAGATGTTTTGACCTAAAATGCCTAAGATGACTTTCATGCTTCATATTGGACTCCCAAGTTTACCCATACCAAGTTTCAAGTCTTGATTCCAAGTTTTTCCCAGTCAATTGGACAGTTGACCTATAAATCAGCTGTATTGGGGAAAAAGTCAACTGTGGCCAATTGACAGTCAAACCTCATGAAATTTGATCCACATCAACATTATGAACTCACATGGACCATTTGATCAAGTTTGAATCACAATTCCCCAAGAAATTTGATCAGATCACCAAAAGGGCAAAATGGTCATTTTTAGGGTTTTGACTGCACAAAGGCAATTTTTGACTGTTTGACCTAGCCAATGGCAAACCAAGCTCACATATGGACTCAAGGACCCCATGGAATTATCTTGACATGTTCATCAAGCTCAAAAGATCCCAAGTACACAAGATTGACAGTTGAATTTCCCAGTCAATTGATCAATTTTGACTGTATACTGAAAAGTCAAACTTTGACTTTTTGGTCAAAATCAAGAGTCAAGATTCATTTTTCATCAAAACATGCCAAATCATGAAACTTGTTCACCAAGAAATCACAAAATGCAAATTAGGGTTTGAAAATGGAATTTTTCATAACTTAGAATTTTTCTAAGTTATGGAAAACCCTAATTTTTTCCCAACTTTGCCCCATCTTTTCACCATGATCCATTTGGATTCAAACAAAAGTCAAAACATGAAAGTTGTAGCTTGTTGCAAAATCTACAACTTTGATTCACAAAGTTTTCTCATTTGAAGCTTGTATCTCAAGTTATGATTTTTTGAATAAGGGCACTAAACCATCTTTTAACTTAGTGAAATTTGACCTATTTTGACAAGGTTTTCTACCCTACTTCAAGGCCACTTTTCATACCCTTCCACTTGGAATTTCAAATTGCATTTCAAAGATGGATTGTAGTACACATTACAAGCTTTCCAAAATGTCCAAGAACTCATCAAACAACCTCATAACTTGAGAGATTCGAATTTCACAAGTTGGCAAAAATTCACTTTTGTTCTTCATCAAAGCATGTTCATAAACTTGGCAAATTTGAATTCAGCATGCTTAAGCTACATTGCAGGCCTCTAATCCCATTCTCACTCAATAATTCAATGCATATCCTTTGTGTTCTAACATTATTTTGCTCATTTGGATAATACACACAAAATCAAGCCTAAACTAGAAAAAGCATGTTATCCATTCTTGTAAAGTGATACTTTATGGCAACTTTGCAAATCTATGAGGTACAATGCAGATCTTTGAAGCAAAAAAGCATAGGCATATCCCACTGATCAAGACTCAAAGGTGCAGCATAGATTGAGGCATTGTACTGGCCTAGAAACCAAGTTGACATTTGCTTGCTTCACATAGAAGTAACATCCATAACTTATGCTATCTCTCATATCAGTCAAAGAACACAGCACAAAAGATATCAAACACATTCCATAGACCACATTGAAGCTTTTGCTCGAGCCATTTGCCTTTCAAACCCTCTCCATCTCAGAATCATCCTCAAACTGCACAAACAGGGGTGCCCCTGCAGTTTGAGTGCAATCTCTCATTCCCTTCAAACATTTCTGTCCAAACCTGTTCCTCTACCTTCCTTACAACATATGCAAGCTATCCATAAGCTAAGGCACGATCTGTAGTTGCTCTAACCACTTCCACCATTTTCACATCTTTAACTTGCAGGTGAAGTTCTATAGCTTGATACAAGAAAGTTCAAGACAAAGTGAGCATTGAAAAAGCATCCCTGGATCTCAAGGAAGCTTTTCCAATCATTACATTGCACTGAAAGTCTCTCATTCTCCACATAGAAGTTCAACTGCACAGGTAAAAGTTTGAATTCGTATCTCTCTTATTAGGCATATTTAGTCTTAAGTTTGTGAAGAAGCAAGGTCCTACTCATAGCCCTGAACATGTACATAGCTTTACTTCTCATTTCTTTTGCCTGAGTAGAGAGAATTTGAGCTCTGAAAATGGTAGAAAAATTAGGTCAGAAAAGAGGGGGAGAGAAATTCTCCCTCATCTTGGAGAGATAGGTCATGTTCTTTATATGGTTAGAACCGTCTCTTCATGCTGAACATTTCTTGTGTTATGAGTTTTTGCTAAAAAGCCAGGAATCAAGAGTTAGAAGGGACTGAACATTGGCGCGCGTTTTTCAAATAACCTGTGCTGGAGGTTGAAGAAGGAGTGAAGTGGGCTGGGCTTGGATTTGTGTTGCTTTTCACACCCCATTTTTTGGTTTACACCCCCCTGAGCCCATTTGTTTATTTTTCAACATTTTTGACTTTTTTCTTTTTGGGTTGACTTTGTTTATTTTTTCTCATGCCATTAAAATTTTTAAAATATTTTTTCCATCATTTTTGTATTTATGGCATATTTGTTTGTTTATTTCTTTTATTTATATACATATATATATATATATACTATTATTAAAATAAATAGAAAATAATGTAGATACATTTTTATTTTTATTTTTACTCTCTGAAAATATTTCACACAAAAAATACTTTTATTTATTTTATTAAAATATTAAATAAATATTTATTTTGTATAATACTCATTTAGGGTTTAATATATGCATATATACATGTTCATTAATATATTTAAGATAAAAATATAAAATACTTGATTTTCTTCATTTTTATTAATATTTGATACAAAAATACTTTTTTTCACAAAATACTTCATTTTATTTTATTTTTGTACATAATAAACAAATAGTAGAATTTAATTAGATAATAATACTTTTTATATAAAAATTAGGGTTTCTTACCCTAAGTTTCAAAATACTAAAAAATAGATACATTTTTATTTTCTTTTTCCTTTTACATAAATATTTTCTCATACACATAAAAAAACTTCCTCTTTTACATTTTACATATTTATTTTATTTACATTTAAATTATGCAATTTATTTACTATGCAAATATCCAATTGTTGTAATAATCTAGATTTAAATTCTTGTCTATATCCCCATTTGAACATTTGTACCCCCCTTCCCATATTTGGTTGTGTAATAGCTTAGTAATTTTAATTTCGCACTTTATTGCTTTCTAAATAATAACATGCTAGAATTAGGGTTTGTATGCGAAAAAACGATAAAAAATAGTTTGACCTAATACAAGACAAACAAGCATGAAAATGGACACACAAATCACACTTGCACCCCCTAGGGTATTCCACTTGTTGCCTTCAAATAAATGGGCCATATTGTATGTTGAACATCTTTGGGCAAAGCAAACAGTTTGAATGATCATAGTCCCTCGATAAAACTTTTCAAAGCAAACAAAACAAATGATCAAGTCCCTTAGAGAAATTGCCCAAAGACATTTAACGTCGTTACAATTATGGTCTAAACGATGACCCGCGCCTGTCCCTTTTCACATCCTAACACAAGGTTGCCCACCAAATACAATGGTGGTGCAAACTTGTTAAAAGGGTTAAAGTATAGCAATAATCTTTTGAGAAATTTAGGAGTAGATAACCTCTTAGTTACTTGAATCAACTTGCAAAACAAAACACTTGCCTGATTTCAAAATCACACATCACTACACTTTCAAAACAACTTTCAAAAACAAATGAAAACCTTTTCAAAAGACATACATCTTTGTATACATCCCCACATGGATCATTACAAAGGTTGCCACCACATTGGCCTCTTTTCAAAAACATTTTCAAAACTCCCTCATTCAAGCACCATTTAAAACAATTGAAAACAAAAGGCAAGTGATCTAAGCAAGTAACTAAGAGCCCATGGATAACCATGGATAGAAAGGGTGTTAATACCTTCCTTTTCTATAATCTACTCCCCGAACCCAAGAAAACATCTCAAAAGGTTTTTGCTGTGCTTTTTAACCTTTCCTTAGGATAAAATAAAAAGTCGGTGGCGACTCTTGCTAACCGCAACATTTGCGAATACAAACGCAAACCTCAAGTCAGTTCTCCCACCGTATCACAGAACTGGCGACTCTGCTGGGGAAAGTCTTTTAAAGTGGAGTAACCTTAGGGTTTAGATCACCTTTGTTTTCAATTGCTTGCTTTGTTTGCTTTTACATATTGTGGGCTTTGTATCGGAGTTTTATAGATCCTAACCCGGATCTGGGGAAAACCTTTTTAGGTAGCAACAAGGCTGTGAGGGAACTGTGCGGGGTATACCGACATGGTTGAAGCAGTCTGCTACGTTGATGTGGCACTTTGGTGTGTACCGGTAACCCTTGAGTTCAGTCAAGGAGAGTACGGGGCCTCCATGTGGTGTCATGAAGCATCAACAGACCTTAGGAACCTTAATTGAACCATCTTGGCCTTTTTAGGGTAGTGAGATAACTGACTTTGGTGCAGTCCGAGGTTGGTTGATACTCGATACTACACTCAATTGAGGGTTGCTTTCCTGGAATATTTCGGTCGCCAGTTCAGTGGCTGAATCGAAACGATGAACAATGAAAGCAATCCAGTGATATTGGGATCTTTAGAACCCGGTTACTTTTGATAAGACAGGTTGAGCCCACAAAACTTCAAGAGGGTAACACCCAAACTTCATGCAGGCCTAAACTCTAAGGGTTTGTGTGACTTGTGTGCCTTACCATGTTTGCTTTTGTGAATGTTTATAGTGCATCATTACATCATACAAACATCATGAGCATTGACTAACCGTTTCAAGGGTTTCGAATCTTCATCTTTGTTCTTGTTTTATAGGACATGGAAACTGTTCGCAGAAAGACAATTCCGATTAGCCTTGTAAAGATCCCTCCTCAGCTTAAGGAGCTTCTGTCCAGAATTCCCGAGAGTTCTTCATTCAGTGAGAGACATGGGAAACTCATCAACTTGGTTAACACCAACATTGAGGAGGACTTGATTAAGGTCTTGTTCCAATTCTTTGACCCCCTGCATCACTGTTTCACCTTCTTGGACTATCAGTTGGTACCTACATTGGAGGAGTTCTCCCGGCTCCTGAAGATTCCTATCCTTGATCAGCTACCCTTCAACGGTACAGAAAAGGAACCTAGACTTGAAGAGATTGCTAAAGCCTTGCACCTACAGACATCCGACCTCAAAGGACATTGGGAAGCGAGAAGTGGTATCAAAGGATTCTTAGCTAGGTTTCTGTTTGATAAGGCCCAAGAATGTTGGAACTCTCTTGACCTACGAGCTTTTGAAGAAGTTGTAGCCCTCCTTGTCTATGGTTTGGTGTTGTTCCCTAACCCAGATCAGCTTATCGATGTCAGTGCTGTCCAGATCTTTATGACCAGGAATCCTATACCTACACTGTTGGGGGACATCCTTCACTCATGTTACACTCGAACCATGAGAAGAAGGGGTGTCCTTTTGTGTTGCACTCCTCTCTTGGGAAGGTGGTTTATTTCGCATCTTCCACAAACAGTTTTGAAGAACGAGCGGGGTTTGAGATGGTCACAACGGTTAATGACTCTCACGCATGCAGATATACATTGGTGTCCTAGGTCCCGGGAAGACGTCACTATCATTGATCGTTGTGGGGAATACCCTAATGTTCCTTTATTTGGAATCAAAGGAGGTATAACCTACAACCCATGCCTGGCTTGGAGACAGTTTGGTTATGCTCGGAAGGATGGCCCTCATGACATGTTAATTCCTGACATAGTCTTCGACTTCGACAACGATACTCAAGGGCTTCGTCAGAGATTTATCAGAGCTTGGAGGATGCCAAGTAGGATAGACAGTAAAACACTGGGGCACCGGAACTCCATCCCGTTGGAGCCTTACCTCAAGTGGGTACGAGCCCGCTCTCAGAAGTTAGTAATGCCCTACCCTCACATGCTACCTGTAATCAAAGAGCCAGTCTTGGAAGGAGAAGTATCCTACACCATTCAACATCCCGACATGCCCACCTCCTGGGAAGAGATGCAGAAGAGCTGGATCCAACTTAAGGAAGAGCGGAATTCTCTTGAGACCAGTCTACATGCTAGCGAAAAGAAGGTCCTGGAACTCACCCGCCTGCTGCACGAGGAAAGGAATCTCAACACCTACATCGCGCCAAAAAGGATGCGCAATGTCTTTTTACCTTAAGGAGTTTATTTTGTAATATTTGGCCCATGAGGCATTTATGTACTAACGAATTTCTCCTTATTAATATGATGTGCGTTCCTTTTTGTCTACAACAAAGTTTGAATGTTCTAAATCCTTGAATGCATTGCATACATACGCATTCCATTGCACCATATGCATAGCAGGTACCCTATTTTACAGGTTGCTTAATTTTCTTCGCTGTTTATGTGCACAGTCATCATGAATTCGGAGTCATCCAGTGAACAAGCAATCAAGGCCCTTCAGGCCCAAAGTGCACAGTTTCAAGAGATGGTCCTAAGCCTAGCCCAGGGTCAGCAAGAGTTGAAGACTCTACTCCTGAAGAAGAAGAAGAAAAAGAGGACGGCAATGTTCAACACCGGACGCAGATTTGGGAACACACTCCACAATGAAGCTGACCCAACCACTTCTTCTGCTGAGAAAAACAGTCCCCAAGGGGGAGAAGCTCCTAGTCCCGCAGTCTCCGACAACGAGACGGACTATAACGAGGAACAATACCCACCTGCTGCTGACAGATATAAACAATTGGAGGACCGTTTGAGCGCTATGGAAATTCAGAACGTGCCGGGACTGGATTTCGGGGATTTGGGATTATCTTCTGGAGTAGTAATTCCACACAAGTTTAAGGCGCCTGCCTTCGCCAAGTATGATGGGGTCTCCTGCCCAAAGCTGCATCTGAGGTCGTATGTAAGGAAAATCCAACCTTACACGGCGGATAAAAACCTCTGGATTCACTTCTTCCAAGACAGCCTCTCAGGGTCACAACTTGAATGGTTCTACCAATTAGACGGAGCTAGCATCCGGCACTGGGAGGATTTGGCGACTGCTTTCTACAGACAATACCAATATAATTCTGATCTCGCTCCTACGCGTACCCAACTTCAGGGTATGTCTCTAGGGACGGGTGAAGGATTCAAAGAGTACGCTCAAAAATGGAGAGACTTGGCTGGCAGGGTGCAGCCTCCATTAACTGATCGAGAGCTGGTTGATATGTTTCTGGGAACGTTGTCTGGTCCGTTTTTCAATCATTTGGTTGGAAACTCCTCCGCTGGGTTCACAGATCTGATATTAACAGGAGAAAGAATTGAGGCTGGTATCAGGTCAGGCAAGATACAGAAAGCTGCCTCTACAAGTGCTGAGAAGAGGCCATTTAAGAAAGAAGCAAGCGCCGTCTATGGCCCTAGAAGACAAGTCAAGCCCGAAAGTCGCCAAGCCGTTAATGCTTTGGTCATCTCTAAACCTATTGCTGCTCCTCAGCAGTACAATCAGCAAAGAAGTGAAAGGCCCAAGAGGCAGTATACCCGATTGAGTATGACATTATCTCAAATTTTACCCCAACTGTTATCCACCAACCTGGTGACCCTCAAAGAAGCTCCTAAGGTCGTCAACACTGCGTCCCCTAAATACAACCCAAATGCCCGGTGTGCTTATCATTCTGATAGTCCCGGGCACACTACTGATGATTGTTGGGCCTTGAGAAACAAAGTGCAAGATCTGATTGACGCAAAAGAAATTCAGTTTGAAGCGCCGGAAAGACCGAATGTTGTAACGGCTCCTATGCCCCAGCATAGGGTAAGTGCCATTGAGGAAGAAGTGTATGCTGTTTCGTTAGATGAAGTTGTTACCCCTTTGAAGACTGTTAAGAAGAACCTACTGCGGGCCGGTTTATTTCCGGGTTGCGGCGAAGGTTGCCCATTCTGTGCTATTTCCCTATCTGATTGTCCCTTGCTAAGGTTAGGCATCCAAGGCCTAATGGATAGCAAGGAGATTTTATTCAAAAAGACTGCTGTTCAATTGGTTCCAATGAAAGAAGTTTCCGTGATTACCATCTTCAAAAATCCAATCAAGGCTCCCCCAAAGAAGCCTATTCAAATCTTGACAGTTGCGCCTGTGATCATTACTGTTCCAGGACCCCTCTCCTACGTGTCTGATAAGGCTGTCCCCTGGCATTATGGGGCAGACGTATATGTAAATGGAATCAAGCAAGAATTTGATGCTAGTGACAGTATCTGCGATATCACCGGTCCGGCTAAAGTCACCCGCAGTGGCAGGCTCTTCTCGCCTGACATTGCGCCTCCCGCTATTCGAAGACCCCTCCTCATAAAACCTGCAAGTTTACCAAGTCCTGTTGCTGATCAAATTGTGTCCCCTGCTGCCGAGTCATCAAATGCTCGGGGCAAAGGGATTGAAGAAGAGCCTGCCCGGATGGAGGCACCAACACCCGTGAATGCTGAGGCCTCCCGACAAGAAATGGAGGAGATTCTGAAGATAATAAAGAAAAGTGATTTTAATGTTGTCGAACAGTTAGGGCATACACCCTCCAAGATTTCCCTGCTCTCCCTATTGCTATGTTCCGAGGCTCACGCTAAGGCATTAATCTCATTTCTCAAGACGGCCCATGTGCCGCAGGAGACGTCTGCAGTTCAGTTCACTGACTGCATAGCAAATCTGACGGCGGACAACGGCTTGGGCTTTTCAGATGCTGACCTAACCGCAAAAGGGAGGAACCACAATGATGCCCTGCATGTCTCTATTGAATGCAGGGGCACTACTCTGGCACATGTATTGGTGGACACTGGTTCTTCTTTGAATGTTCTTCCGAAAAAGGCTTTGGATCGTCTGGATTATGAAGGCCTGGAGTTGAAACCCAGCAATATCATCGTCAGAGCCTTTGACGGCTCCAAGAGGATGGTTCATGGAGAGGTTAACATCCCTATTCGTGTGGGCTCTCAAGTGTTTGACTCTACCTTTTACGTGATGGATATACGTCCATCGTACTCCTGTCTGTTGGGTAGACCTTGGATCCACAAAGCTGGGGCAGTGACCTCCACCTTACACCAAAAGCTGAAGTATCCCGTCAGGGGGAAAATTGTCACTGTGCAAGGAGAAGAGGAGTATATGGTGAGCCATTTGAATTCCTTCAGGTACATCGAGATGGACGGAGAATTTATTGAAACTCCCTTCCAACATTTCGAGGAGGTACATCCAATTTCAGCAGCTGCGGAGACAATGGCCGAAGAGAATGATTCCTTGAAGATGGTTCCCCTAAGGGATGCCCGGGCTGTGGTTCAGAAAGGCGATGGTGCACACTGGGGTCAGCTTCCTGACTTCACTCAGAAGAACGACAAGTTCGGGCTAGGCTTTACTACAGAGGCTCAGAAGGCAATCCGCAAAGAGAAAATTGGAAAGGCTCCGGTGTTTATTTCCAGCTCAAGAGTGAACGCTATCGAGGAGGATGTAGAGGAAGTTGAGTTTGATAATTGGATCTACCCAACTGCCGGCGACGGACCAAGCAACTGGACAGCAAAGGATTTTACCCCTATCACATTTGTCACGCAGTAATTGATTTCTTTTGATTTCCAAATTTGTAACAAACAATATGTTAAAACTCTGTTGGCTCGGTGTCCTGCCCGGGGCATCGTAGCTCCATTTGTGAGGGCTTTTTGTATGACATTTTCATATATCATCAATCAAAACATTGGACGTTTGTTGCATTTCAAATCTTGTGCTCCTTTTCTTTCTGTGTTATATATATTGCAAAACAGCTATATTTACACACACTCACTTATACAGGTTTCAATCCACTCTGGATCTCACTGGCAACAGCTCTGCTACCGCCAGTTATGACTTCGAAAATCCGATCAACTTGGCCGAAGACGAAGGTGAAGATGATTGCGAAGTGCCTGGTGAACTCGCAAGACTGCTACTACAGGAAGAGAGGGCTATTCAACCACATGAAGAGCCTGTGGAGACAATTAACCTGGGAACTGAGACAGATAGGAAAGAGGTCAAAATTGGTGCCAATCTAGAGCTCAGCGTGAAGCAACGATTGATCCAGATGCTACAAGACTACATGGAGATCTTTGCCTGGTCCTATGAAGATATGCCTGGTTTGGATGCCGACATTGTAGTTCACCATTTGCCAACCAAGGAAGATTTCCCTCCAGTAAAGCAAAAAGTTCGACGAATGCGTCCAGAGATGTCTGAGAAGATTAAAGCTGAGGTGATGAAACAGTTTGATGCGGGTTTCCTTGCAGTAACTTCTTACCCTCAGTGGGTTGCCAATGTTGTGCCAGTGCCGAAGAAGGACGGTAAGGTCAGAATGTGTGTCGACTACAGGGATCTGAACAGGGCCAGTCCCAAGGATGACTTCCCCCTACCTCACATTGATGTCCTTGTCGACAATACGGCTCAACACAAGGTGTTCTCCTTCATGGATGGTTTTTCAGGGTATAATCAGATCAAGATGGCTCCAGAAGATATGGAGAAGACTACCTTTGTGACCCAGTGGGGCACCTTCTGTTATAAGGTCATGCCATTCGGATTGAAAAATGCTGGGGCAACCTATCAGCGTGCCATGGTTGCTTTATTTCATGATATGATCCATCATGAGATTAAAGTATACGTTGATGACATGATTGCAAGGTCTCAAACTGAGGAGGAACACCTTGATCATCTGAGGAAGTTGTTTGACCGACTCAAGTTGTACAAGCTGAGATTGAATCCCAACAAATGCACCTTCGGGGTGAGGTCCGGAAAATTGCTAGGTTTCATTGTAAGTGATAAAGGTATCCAGGTAGACCCTGCCAAGGTTAAAGCTATTCAAGAGATGCCGACCCCAAAAACAGAGAAAGAAGTCAGAGGTTTCCTAGGACGACTGAATTACATTGCCCGATTCATATCACATCTGACTGCTACTTGTGAGCCAATCTTCAAATTACTGAAGAAAGATCAAGTGGTACGCTGGAATGATGAATGTCAGGCCGCCTTTGAAAGAATAAAGGAATACCTCCAAGAGCCACCCATTCTTATGCCACCAGTGGAAGGAAGACCTCTGATACTATACTTGACAGTGCTTGATAATTCAATGGGGTGTGTGCTGGGGCAGCATGACGAGTCTGGCCGAAAAGAGCACGCTATTTATTACTTGAGCAAAAAGTTTACCGACTGTGAGTCTCGTTACTCACTGCTTGAGAAAACTTGCTGCGCTCTTGTATGGGCTGCTCGCCGGCTGAGACAGTATATGCTGACTCACACTACTTTATTGATTTCAAAGATGGATCCCATCAAGTACATATTTGAAAAGCCCGCTCTGTCTGGGAGGATAGCGAGATGGCAAATGATCTTAACAGAATATGACATCCAGTATACAACTCAGAAAGCAATTAAGGGGAGTGTACTGGCTGATCATTTGGCACACCAACCTGTGGACGATTATCAATCATTGAACTTTGATTTTCCGGACGAAGACATCATGGTGGTAACTGACTGTGAAGTACCTGGACCGGATGAAGGACCTGAGGAAGGATCCCGATGGTCTATGCATTTTGATGGAGCCTCCAATGCTTTGGGTAACGGCGTCGGCGCTGTAATCATATCTCCCAAAGGAACTCATACTCCCTTCACCGCCCGATTATGTTTCAGCTGCACCAACAACATGGCAGAATATGAGGCATGTATCATGGGTTTACAAGCTGCGATCGATTTGAGGATCAAGTTTCTAAGTGTCTTCGGAGATTCCGCTCTCGTGATCAATCAGATCAAAGGCGAGTGGGATACGAAACACCCGAATCTCATTCCTTACAAGGAGTATGTATCGACCCTGCTCCCCCACTTTGAAGAGATAACTTTTGAGCATTTCCCCAGAGAGGAGAATCAGCTAGCGGACGCACTAGCCACGATGTCTTCAATGTTCAAAGTTAAATGGGACAATGAGGCTCCCCAAATCACGATCTGGAAGTTGGATGAACCGGCATACTGCTGCGAGCTCGAGGCCGAGAAGGTGACTGAAAAGCCCTGGTATCACGAGGTAAAGAGGTACTTGGAAGCTCAGGAATACCCTGAAGGTGCATCTGTCAATGATAAGAAGTTCATGAGGAGATTTGCTGCAAAATTCTTCCTCAGCAACGGCATTCTCTACAAACGGAATCATGATTCAACTCTGTTACGTTGTGTGGATAAGGCTGAAGCAGAGAAAATTATGATGGAACTACATGAAGGTACATTTGGGACCCATTCCAGTGGACACACCATGGCTAAGAAAATCCTTCGGGCAGGATATTTCTGGTCCACGATGGAAGCCGATTGTTACCAACACTCCCGAACTTGTCATAAATGCCAAATCTATGCTGACAAGGTGCATATCCCTCCGGTTCCTTTGAATGTCCTAACGGCACCTTGGCCTTTCGCAATGTGGGGCATCGATATGATCGGTGAGATCCGACCGACAGCATCCAATGGACACCGTTTCATCTTGGTGGCAATCGATTACTTCACGAAATGGGTCGAGGCAGCTTCCTATGCCACAGTAACCAAGAGCGTCGTGGCACGATTCATCCGGCATAATCTGATTTGTCGGTACGGAGTCCCAGAAAGAATCATTACGGACAATGGTACCAACCTCAATAACAAAATGATCACTGAACTCTGTGAACAATTCAAGATACAGCACCACAATTCTTCCCCCTATCGGCCGAAGATGAATGGGGCTGTAGAGGCAGCCAATAAAAATATCAAGAAAATTGTGCAGAAGATGACAGTGACCTATAAAGATTGGCACGAGATGTTACCGTTCGCTCTTCATGGGTACCGCACCTCAGCAAGGACGTCAACCGGGGCAACTCCTTTCTCCTTGGTCTACGGCATGGAGGCAGTCTTGCCAATTGAAATCCAGATACCCTCTCTTCGGATAATGAAGGATGCAGACTTGAATGAAGATGATTGGATCCAAACTCGACTTGATCAACTAAATCTAATTGACGAAAAAAGGCTCACTGCTATCTGTCATGGTCAAACGTATCAAAAACGGATGATCAGGGCATTTAACAAGAAAGTCAGACCGCAAGAGTATCAAGTTGGGGACCTGGTAATCAAACGCATCATCCTTCCTCAAAGTGATCCCCGGGGCAAATGGACCCCTACGTACGAAGGGCCATTTGTGGTTAAGCGTGTGTTCTCTGGAGGAGCCATGATCCTAACCACCATGGACGGTGACGACCTTCCTCACCCCGCCAATGCGGACATAGTGAAAAAATACTACGCATAAATAAAAGACCCGCTAGGTTGACATACCTAGGCAAAAATAAGGGCTTCCCGGCGAACCAAAAGGGTTCGGGCAAAAATAAGGGATGAAATGAATAAAAATCTGTACACCCGGCAAGTCGAAAACCTGAAAGGGCGGCTTGGGCAAAAAAGGGTATCCCGGTGGACTGAAAACCCGAAAGGGCGGTCCAGGCAAAAGTTAGGGATAAAAAGCGTAACACTATGTCTCATTGGATCACTTCGCATCCGGAGTTCGGCATCAACTATCTGGCTCAGATTACGGCATCGACCAATCAGCTTCATCTTCGACCAGGCAGCAAAGCGATGAGACGTTCGAAGACATAAAGGCGATAGCAGAGTTGGAACCCAGTGGGATTGTTCACATAGCTGTTTTGTTTCCTTTTTCAAACTGTAAACTCTATGTTATTTGGCGGCGTCCTCTTACTAGGATGTCAGCCTCTTGTACAAAAAACGCCTATTCACAGGCAAAGTTTAAATCAATACAAATTCACTTGTCCATATAAATTGCCATTGTTTTTCTTTTTCTGTTTTGTCTTGCGAAGAACGTCCAATGTTCATTTTTGATATATGCATTTGACATTAAATTGCTGATTCATAAATGTTTGCATACGAAAAAAGAGATTAATTACAAGTGACATCAAAGGCAGGGGCAATGTGGAGTTGTTTAATGCGGTCTAGTTGTTTTGTCCACCAAGGCACCAAGGTAGGTTCAACTGAAAATATGGCCAAATCATCTTAGCTCCCCGCAGAATAAAACAGGTTCAGCAGCGCTTTCCCCAAGCGGAGTTGACTCCCCGACAATTCTGAAAAGGCACAATATTCCCCGGCAGATCTTAAAAGCTCATCCCCAGTAGATTCTGCGAGCTTATCCCCGGCGAAGTACGAACGTCTCTCCCGAGTTTTATTTAGAGTTATTTCCTCACAAGGACTTATAACTGGGTTATCCTCAGCTAAAAGCCACGGAAGACCGTTCTCGGCAAAAGTTCCTTCAATCCCCAGCGAAGTCTATCTTTGGTATTCCCAAGCAGAGTTTATCTTTGGAGTTCCCCAGCGGAGTTTATCATCATTATCCTCAGCGGAATCCATAGTTAAAGTCCTCAGCAGGCCTCTCATCAGAGCTTCGGTCAAGCATCTCTTCCGCAGGACAGCTTCCCGGTCATTCGTCAAGGATTTATTTTCCTAAGATGAAATTACACTCATAAACATTTCACATTTTCATACATCTTGCTTACATACATGATGAAACACATACAACATCAAATGTTGAATATCATGACATCATGCATATCATACATCATGACATTGCATACAGCTTACGTCTTTGCCTTTTCAGGAAAAAGACAATCTCAAAAACGACTACCTTCAACTGTCACAATTCCAGATTCGATACCTGTATCTAGCCAGGGCACATCTAAGAGTGATCAGTTTCCAGACTCGACTCCTGTATCTAGCCAGGGCACATCTGAAGAGTTCGAAGATTCGACTCCTGTATCCAGCCAGGGCACATCTATCAGCTACAACATTTCCGGATTCGATTCCTGTATCCAGCCAGGGCATATCTGTTAACCACATTTCCAGACTCGATTCCTGTATCTAGCCAGGGCACGTCTGCAGAATTCAAAGATTCGACTCCTGTATCCAGCCAGGGCATATCTATTGACGACTATTTCCAGACTCGACTCCTGTATCTAGCCAGGGCACGTCTGCAGAGTTCAAAGATTCGACTCCTGTATCCAGCCAGGGCACATCTGTGAGCAACCGATTGAAGATTCGATACCTGTATCTAGCCAGGGCATATCTGCATAAGGAGACTGAAGATCAAACACCTGTAACAAGCCAGGAAAACATCTGTCTTTCTTAAAACACACAAGTTCTCGCTAAGGAACCTCTTATGCGATCAACACTTCCAAATGGCATCTATAAGCCCATTCCCGACAAAGTTCTATCACTTTTTCAGATGGCATCTATAAGCCCATTCCCGACACCACAATTGTTGAGACTCCAGCATGCGAGTGCAAATTTCCGGGCACTCTAGTGTCCAATCTCCTTTTACCCTCGAGTCACGAAAGGCAAACTTGCCAATCTAACTCTTCAGGTTCAAGAAGATTGAACAGGGGCAACTGTTGTACCCCAAAATTTGCCCTCCCATTTCCTCAACATTTTCTCATCACAAGACATTTAAAGATCAAGGTCCAATTAGGGTTTCCTCTGCTCAAGACTTCTCCTTGCACTGTGGACTCAAATTAGGGTTTGTGTTTGCCTAAAGATGTTTTGACCTAAAATGCCTAAGATGACTTTCATGCTTCATATTGGACTCCCAAGTTTACCCATACCAAGTTTCAAGTCTTGATTCCAAGTTTTTCCCAGTCAATTGGACAGTTGACCTATAAATCAGCTGTATTGGGGAAAAAGTCAACTGTGGCCAATTGACAGTCAAACCTCATGAAATTTGATCCACATCAACATTATGAACTCACATGGACCATTTGATCAAGTTTGAATCACAATTCCCCAAGAAATTTGATCAGATCACCAAAAGGGCAAAATGGTCATTTTTAGGGTTTTGACTGCACAAAGGCAATTTTTGACTGTTTGACCTAGCCAATGGCAAACCAAGCTCACATATGGACTCAAGGACCCCATGGAATTATCTTGACATGTTCATCAAGCTCAAAAGATCCCAAGTACACAAGATTGACAGTTGAATTTCCCAGTCAATTGATCAATTTTGACTGTATACTGAAAAGTCAAACTTTGACTTTTTGGTCAAAATCAAGAGTCAAGATTCATTTTTCATCAAAACATGCCAAATCATGAAACTTGTTCACCAAGAAATCACAAAATGCAAATTAGGGTTTGAAAATGGAATTTTTCATAACTTAGAATTTTTCTAAGTTATGGAAAACCCTAATTTTTTCCCAACTTTGCCCCATCTTTTCACCATGATCCATTTGGATTCAAACAAAAGTCAAAACATGAAAGTTGTAGCTTGTTGCAAAATCTACAACTTTGATTCACAAAGTTTTCTCATTTGAAGCTTGTATCTCAAGTTATGATTTTTTGAATAAGGGCACTAAACCATCTTTTAACTTAGTGAAATTTGACCTATTTTGACAAGGTTTTCTACCCTACTTCAAGGCCACTTTTCATACCCTTCCACTTGGAATTTCAAATTGCATTTCAAAGATGGATTGTAGTACACATTACAAGCTTTCCAAAATGTCCAAGAACTCATCAAACAACCTCATAACTTGAGAGATTCGAATTTCACAAGTTGGCAAAAATTCACTTTTGTTCTTCATCAAAGCATGTTCATAAACTTGGCAAATTTGAATTCAGCATGCTTAAGCTACATTGCAGGCCTCTAATCCCATTCTCACTCAATAATTCAATGCATATCCTTTGTGTTCTAACATTATTTTGCTCATTTGGATAATACACACAAAATCAAGCCTAAACTAGAAAAAGCATGTTATCCATTCTTGTAAAGTGATACTTTATGGCAACTTTGCAAATCTATGAGGTACAATGCAGATCTTTGAAGCAAAAAAGCATAGGCATATCCCACTGATCAAGACTCAAAGGTGCAGCATAGATTGAGGCATTGTACTGGCCTAGAAACCAAGTTGACATTTGCTTGCTTCACATAGAAGTAACATCCATAACTTATGCTATCTCTCATATCAGTCAAAGAACACAGCACAAAAGATATCAAACACATTCCATAGACCACATTGAAGCTTTTGCTCGAGCCATTTGCCTTTCAAACCCTCTCCATCTCAGAATCATCCTCAAACTGCACAAACAGGGGTGCCCCTGCAGTTTGAGTGCAATCTCTCATTCCCTTCAAACATTTCTGTCCAAACCTGTTCCTCTACCTTCCTTACAACATATGCAAGCTATCCATAAGCTAAGGCACGATCTGTAGTTGCTCTAACCACTTCCACCATTTTCACATCTTTAACTTGCAGGTGAAGTTCTATAGCTTGATACAAGAAAGTTCAAGACAAAGTGAGCATTGAAAAAGCATCCCTGGATCTCAAGGAAGCTTTTCCAATCATTACATTGCACTGAAAGTCTCTCATTCTCCACATAGAAGTTCAACTGCACAGGTAAAAGTTTGAATTCGTATCTCTCTTATTAGGCATATTTAGTCTTAAGTTTGTGAAGAAGCAAGGTCCTACTCATAGCCCTGAACATGTACATAGCTTTACTTCTCATTTCTTTTGCCTGAGTAGAGAGAATTTGAGCTCTGAAAATGGTAGAAAAATTAGGTCAGAAAAGAGGGGGAGAGAAATTCTCCCTCATCTTGGAGAGATAGGTCATGTTCTTTATATGGTTAGAACCGTCTCTTCATGCTGAACATTTCTTGTGTTATGAGTTTTTGCTAAAAAGCCAGGAATCAAGAGTTAGAAGGGACTGAACATTGGCGCGCGTTTTTCAAATAACCTGTGCTGGAGGTTGAAGAAGGAGTGAAGTGGGCTGGGCTTGGATTTGTGTTGCTTTTCACACCCCATTTTTTGGTTTACACCCCCCTGAGCCCATTTGTTTATTTTTCAACATTTTTGACTTTTTTCTTTTTGGGTTGACTTTGTTTATTTTTTCTCATGCCATTAAAATTTTTAAAATATTTTTTCCATCATTTTTGTATTTATGGCATATTTGTTTGTTTATTTCTTTTATTTATATACATATATATATATATATACTATTATTAAAATAAATAGAAAATAATGTAGATACATTTTTATTTTTATTTTTACTCTCTGAAAATATTTCACACAAAAAATACTTTTATTTATTTTATTAAAATATTAAATAAATATTTATTTTGTATAATACTCATTTAGGGTTTAATATATGCATATATACATGTTCATTAATATATTTAAGATAAAAATATAAAATACTTGATTTTCTTCATTTTTATTAATATTTGATACAAAAATACTTTTTTTCACAAAATACTTCATTTTATTTTATTTTTGTACATAATAAACAAATAGTAGAATTTAATTAGATAATAATACTTTTTATATAAAAATTAGGGTTTCTTACCCTAAGTTTCAAAATACTAAAAAATAGATACATTTTTATTTTCTTTTTCCTTTTACATAAATATTTTCTCATACACATAAAAAAACTTCCTCTTTTACATTTTACATATTTATTTTATTTACATTTAAATTATGCAATTTATTTACTATGCAAATATCCAATTGTTGTAATAATCTAGATTTAAATTCTTGTCTATATCCCCATTTGAACATTTGTACCCCCCTTCCCATATTTGGTTGTGTAATAGCTTAGTAATTTTAATTTCGCACTTTATTGCTTTCTAAATAATAACATGCTAGAATTAGGGTTTGTATGCGAAAAAACGATAAAAAATAGTTTGACCTAATACAAGACAAACAAGCATGAAAATGGACACACAAATCACACTTGCACCCCCTAGGGTATTCCACTTGTTGCCTTCAAATAAATGGGCCATATTGTATGTTGAACATCTTTGGGCAAAGCAAACAGTTTGAATGATCATAGTCCCTCGATAAAACTTTTCAAAGCAAACAAAACAAATGATCAAGTCCCTTAGAGAAATTGCCCAAAGACATTTAACGTCGTTACAATTATGGTCTAAACGATGACCCGCGCCTGTCCCTTTTCACATCCTAACACAAGGTTGCCCACCAAATACAATGGTGGTGCAAACTTGTTAAAAGGGTTAAAGTATAGCAATAATCTTTTGAGAAATTTAGGAGTAGATAACCTCTTAGTTACTTGAATCAACTTGCAAAACAAAACACTTGCCTGATTTCAAAATCACACATCACTACACTTTCAAAACAACTTTCAAAAACAAATGAAAACCTTTTCAAAAGACATACATCTTTGTATACATCCCCACATGGATCATTACAAAGGTTGCCACCACATTGGCCTCTTTTCAAAAACATTTTCAAAACTCCCTCATTCAAGCACCATTTAAAACAATTGAAAACAAAAGGCAAGTGATCTAAGCAAGTAACTAAGAGCCCATGGATAACCATGGATAGAAAGGGTGTTAATACCTTCCTTTTCTATAATCTACTCCCCGAACCCAAGAAAACATCTCAAAAGGTTTTTGCTGTGCTTTTTAACCTTTCCTTAGGATAAAATAAAAAGTCGGTGGCGACTCTTGCTAACCGCAACATTTGCGAATACAAACGCAAACCTCAAGTCAGTTCTCCCACCGTATCACACATTACATCATACATTTCATACAACATGACTTTGCATTTTAGCTAACATTTAACCCTTTTCAGGATAAGATTAACAACTATCCTTAACAATGTTCAGAACTTTCAGATACATTTCAGATACGCTCCAGACACGGATGCCATTCTGATACTCATTCAGATTCAACTTTCAGATACAGTTCAGATATGCTCCAGACACGGATGCTATTCTTATACGCATTCTGATTCAATTTTCAGATACAGTTCAGATACGCTCCAGATACGGATGCCATTCTGATACTCATTCAGATTCAACTTTCATATATAGTTCAGATACACTCCAGACACGGATGCTATTCTGATACTCATTCAGATTCAATTTTCAGATACAGTTCAGATACACTCCAGATACGGATGCCATCCTGATACTCATTCAGATTCAACTTTCAGATACAGTTCAGATACGCTCCAGACACGGATTCCATTCTGATACTCATTCAGATTCAACTTTCAGATACAGTTCAGATACGACCCAGACACGGATGCCATTCTGATACTCATTCAGATTCAACTTTCAGATACAATTCAAATACGCTCCAGACACGGATGCCATTCTGATACTCATTCAGATTCAACTTTCAGATACAGTTCCGATACGCTCCAGACATGGATTCCATTCAGATACTCATTCAAAATCAGCTCCTATATACAATTCAGATACGCTCCAAACACAGACGCCATTATGATATTCATTTTTTCATCTTACAAGTTACAATTCAAACAATCACTTTCGGATGGCATCTTTAATCCCATCTCATACAAAATTTCTATCACCTCTCCAAATGGCATCTTTAAGCCCATTCCCTCAACCATCACATCACCGAGTGCAAAATTCTGGGTGCTCTAGTGTCCAATCATCTTCCACCTTCTAGTCACGAATGGAAAAACTCGCCAATTTAACTCTTCAGGCTTAATAATATTGAACAGGGGCAGTTGTTGTACCCCAAAAATTTTCCTCTCACTTATCAAGAATTTTCCTACAAGATCTCCTTGGGCTCAAGACTGCATTAGGGTTTGATCGGCTCAAGGCACCTCCTTATGCCCTGATGACCAAAATTAGGGTTTGAGATTGCACAAGGATTTTTGGACTTCCAATTCCCCATATGATTTTCATGGATTATTATGGACCCCCAAAATTACTTATGTCAAGTTTCAAGCCTTGGATCACACTTTTGATCAGTCAATTGAGTAGTTGACCTAAAAATCAACTATATTGGGGAAAAAGTCAACCATGGCCAATTTATAGTCAAACCTCATAATTTTTTATCCATGTCAACCTTTTAAACCCATATGTATCATTTGATCAAGTTTGGAGCACAATTCCTCAAGAGATTTGATCAAATCCCCAAAAGGGCAAAATGGTCAAAATTAGGGTTTTGATTAGGAAAGGGCAATTTCTGATTTTTAACATAGAAAATGGTCAATTGGTTTAAAGCATGATCTCAAGAGTCCATTTGAATCATTTTTACCTAATGATATGGTTCAAAACATTTCAAGTCCATTGGGTTGACAGATGAATTTTGCAGTCAACTAATCAAAAGTCAATTGTATACTGAAAAGTCAAACTTTGACTTTTTAGTCAAATTCAAGTTCCAAAGATCATAATTCATCAAAACATGTCAAAATATGACACTTATTCGTCAATAAATTAAAAAGTCAAGATTTCATTTTGAAAAGTCAAAATTTCTAAACTTAGAAAATTTTCTAAGTGTTGAAAGTTCATGTTTTTTCATAAATTTGAGACAAATTTTCACCATGATGTAAGATGATTCAAGAGAAAATTCCAACATGAAAGTTGTAGATCTCCATGAAATCTACAACTTTTCTTCACACAACTTCTTCTAAAAATGCTTGTATCTCAAGTTATAATTTTATGAACATAGGGTCATGAAACTAAACACTTAGTGAAATTTGGCCCTAATTTCGTCAGGATTTTGACCCAACTTCATGGCACTTTTTCATATAGTTCCAAGGGGAATCTTCAAAATCAATTCAAATATGGTTTATATATCACATTTCAAGATTTCCAAAATGTCAAATAACTCCTTGTGATCATTCTTGAGTAGGGAGAATCGAAGAGATGAAGTTGGTGTTTTGTCACTTGAATTACAAGGCATTTTGTGATGAACAAGGATCCAATTTCAAACCTATGCTGCACAATCTTGTTTTGAAGTATTCTAAACCTTAACATCTCTCCATAATTAGAAGATTACACTTGCTTTTGAGCTATTATCCAAGTGTTCCAAGCATTGTCCAAGCCAATTTTCCATTTTCGGAAGAAAGTTACCATTCCATTCTTGAAAAGTTGATCTAATCACAAAGTCAAGTTGTCTCGAGCTTCTAACTTGTTCTTTCTGCACACACAACCCCTATAATCCAAAAGCAAGGTGTCTAAGGACTGACGAAGCTTAGGACATGCTTGTACAACATTTGAGATTTGTCATTTCACTTTTCTTCAAAAGCAAGTTATAGAGCCATAACCCTATAACTCAAGCCTGGAGTGATTTTGTGCTGAGATCTTTTCCATACATATTAACAAGTCAATTGCAACACAACACACGATTTGAAGCATCCTAAAACTCTCCCAAACACCCTTGCCTCACAAGACTGCTCAACTTGACAGTTTTGACCAAAAACTCTCCATCTCCATTTCCACTCGTGAATTTTGATTCTTAATCATTCAAACACCTTATATACATCATACACAAGTGATCCAAGCCCCTGTTTCAAGACTGTAACCCCTCCATCACTATTCATCATTTTCAAACATCAAGCTTGCATGTTGACTTGATTAGGGAGATTCAGGGACTTTCAAATCAAAGTAGGAGTTGGAATACACTCAAGGAGGTCCAGGCAAGCTAAACAGATTCTTAGGGCACCTCAAAGCTTTCTCAAACTCCATACACGAATCCATCTGCAAGAGGTAAGTCTTCTAACTTCAATATCTTGATACAAGCATCCTCTATGCATACATTCTGAAGTAAAAATGTAGATACCATTGCTCTAAAGCTAACTATGTCCATAGTTTTCATTTATATTGACAGTGTGTAGAGAATTTTAGTTTTGAACTTTCTGAAAAAATTAGGTTTCAATTTAGGGCCAGAAAAATTAATCTTCATCTTTGACTTTTAGCTTACATAAGTTATATGGTTGGATTCGTGAGGAAAAATAACACAACTTTCAAGTTTGCATTTTCCATTTTTATTGAGAAATGAATGAGATACAGGGGGTCCGGCTGGCTGAAGGTTGAAGACGAAGTATAGGTCATGGAGACGTTTTACCTTATGTATTTATTCTTTCATTTAATTTAACGGATGTACAACCACCCCAGTGGTAAGGCAACACGCTTTATTGATAGAGGTCATGGGTTCGAACCTCAGCGCTGCCTTTTTTGCAATTTTTTACATTTTTGTCTTTTTTTGTTCCAGCAAATAAACACATGGGCCTTCCACCCCTAGGCCTGACTTTTTTTCTAACCTTTCCCCCTTGTTTCATATTTGCACCCTGGCCCAATTTTATTTCTTCATTTTTATTTTTTTTTATTTTCTCAAATATATTTTCTAAATTTAAAAAAAAATGATAAAAATGCAAAAAATGATATTTTCTATTTTGACTTATTTTATTTTATTTTTCCATAAATAAATATATTTTTCATTCTTCATACGTTATTTATTTATTTAAGTAAATCTTATAAACTTAATTAATATTGTATTATTTATTTATTTTTCTTCACACTATTTAAAATATATTATTTTAATACCCAAAAGACTAAAAATATTTTATAATGCTATAAATATTTTCAAGATAAAAAATGCCAAAAAATAATACTTTTCTTAAACTTATTTTCTTTTGATTTATAGAATTAGGGTTTTCGCCTAAAATCTTTTCTCAACAATTTCAAACTTAATAAAATATTTTCTTTATTTTATTAGGTTAAGGTAAAATTCCTTTTCATAAAACATCAAACAAAATATCCATTTTTCTTCACATTTATCTTCTTGTATATTTAATTCATCTTGTGCATTATTTATTTCAATTCTTGTATAAATTCAATTTGGTTCTAATAGACTAATTAGGGTTTAATTTCTTATAATCCCCATTTGTAATTTGTACACCCCCTCCCACAAATGTTGTATTAGCGTAGTAATTTTTAAATTCTTCAATTTATCGCTTTATATATAATTGCTAGTAATTAGGGTTTGTATGGAAAGACTTAAAACCAATAAATAGAAAACCCTAATTCAAGACTAAATCAAGCATGAAAACAATACATTTGCACACAAGCACCCCTACGGTTATTCCACTTGGTTGCCTTATAAACGGCCATATTACGCATGTGAGGTATCTTAGCAAAAAACAAGCAAATACAAGATCATGGTCCCTCGATGACGCTATCTAAGTTGCCTTACAAATGATATTAGTCCCTCAAAAAGAATGTTAAGATATCTTGCAACATTGCTAATCACGGTTATACGATGACCCACGCCCGTCCCGTTTACGTCCAAAGATAGGGTTGCTTACCAAATCAATGGTAAGACAACAATGTCAAAGGAAAAGAAAATGAACAAGAAAGACATTTGAGTAGATAGATTGCTCCTAATTACTTGCTCCATTTCAAAACAAACCTCCTTTCTATTTTCAAAATAACACCTACACATTTCAAAACATCTTACAAACTTGAAAACATTTTCAAAAGATCAACATCTTTGTATACATTCTTACAAATGAGAATCATTACAAAGATTGCCTAAACAACGGCCTCTATACAAAATACTTTCAAAAACCACACAAAGCATAATTTCAAACAAAAGCAAGTGATCTAGCAAGTAACTAAGAGCCCATGGAAAACCATGGATGAAAAGGGTGCTAATACCTTCCCTTTTCATAATCTACCCCCCGAACTCAAGAAACAATCTCAAAGGTCTTTCCTGTGCTTTTTCACCTTTCCTTTTGGATAAAAGAAAAGTCGATGGAGACTCTTGCTAACCGCAACATTTGCGATCAAACGCAAAACCCTCAAGTCAGTTCTCCCAGCGTATCATAGAACTGGCGACTCTGCTGGGGAATTTTCTAAAAGTGGGGTTACCTTAGGGATATATCACATTTACTTGCTTACATTGTTTGACTTGTATGCTTTACATTATGGTTCTTTATTTGGGTTTGAATCCTCCACCCAGATTTGTGATTCATTATAGGTAAGTAGCAATACGTTGTGGAATTTGTGTGGGGTATACCGACATGGTCTAAGAAATAGCTACGTTAGTGTGACATATTTATGGGTACTGGTAGCCTTTGAGTTAATCAAAGAGAATACGGGAACGCTGAGTGATGTCATGAAGCACTAATGAACTTTTAGAACCTTTACTTGACCAACTTGGCCATTTAGGATGTAGTGAGATGACCGGCTTTGGTGCAATCCGAAGTTGGTAGATACTCGATACTACACTCATTGAGGTTTGGTTTCTTGGGATATTTCAGTCGCCATTAAAGAGGCTTGTGCTGAAACAATGAACAAGGAAACAAACCAGTGATATTGAGCTCCTTAGAACCCAGTTACTATTACTAGGACAGGTTTGAGCCAACTAAACTTCAAGAGGGTACTTACCTATATAACTCCATGAAAGCCTAAACCTAAGGATCTATTTTCTTTGTTTGTATATACATACTTGTTCATAACATTATGAACATCATGAACATCATATACATTCACTAACCATTTCAAGGATTTTTGGGATTCATCTTTGTTCTTGTTTTGTAGGATATGGATTCACTTCGCAGGAAAACTATTCAAGTCAATCTTGTAAGGATCCCTCCACAACTCAGGGAGCTAGCTTCAAGGATTCCTTAAAACTCTCCATTCACCGAGAGACATGGTCGCCTACTCAACTTGGTCACCTCCAACACAGATGAGGACATGATGAAGGTGATCTTTCAGTTCTTTGATCTTTTACACCATTGCTTCACATTTCTCGACTATCAACTTGTGCCAACTTTGGAAGAATTCTCCCAACTCTTGAGGATTCCCATTTTCAATCAACTACATTTCAATGGTACGGAAAGAGACCAAAAGCCAGAAGAGATTTCTCAAGCTCTACACTTGCACTCATCTGATGTCCCAACTCATTGGGAAATAAGGAGTGGTGTCAAAGATTTCCTAGCAAAGTTCATGTTTGAGAAAGCCCAAAGCTGTTGGAATTATTTGGATTTGCAAGCCTTTGAAGAAATTATGGCTCTCCTTATCTATGGGATGGTGTTGTTTCCAAATCCTGACCAACTCATAGATGTGAACACTGTCAAAATCTTCATATCCCGCAACCCGGTGACTACATTACTAGGGGATATCCTACACTCTTTTCACACTCGCACAATGAGGAAAAGAGGTGTCCTTATGTGTTGCACTCCTCTCTTGGAAAGATGGTTTATTTCGCATCTTCCCCAATCTGTATTAAAGAATGAGCAAGTTTCAAGGTGGTCACAAAGGTTAATGACTCTCAAACATTCAGACATTCATTGGTGCTCCCGATCCATAGAGAATGTTACTGTTGTCGACCGTTATGGAGAATTTCATAATGTCCCTTTACTTAGCATTAGGGGAGGTATCACCTACAACCCCTGCTTAGCCTTAAGACAGTTTGGTTACGCCCGAAGGGATGGCCCGCATGATATGCTGATTCAAGGTTTGGTATTTGACTACGACAACGACGATCACGGTCTTCGCCAGAGATTTATCCGAGCTTGGAGGATGTTAAACAAGGTAGATAGCAAGACTTTGGGGCATAAAAATTCCATCCCTCTTGAGATATACCTCAAATGGGTACGAGCTCGTGCTCAAAGTCTTATAATGCCTTACCCCTCCATTCTCCTGGTTATCATAGAGCCTGTTTTGGAAGGAGATGTTCCATACACTATCCTACATCCTGACATGCCTACCTCTCTTGAAGACCTACAAAGGGATTGGATACAACTCAAGGGAGAGCGAGATACCTTCGAAGCCCAATTCTACGCAAGCGAGAAGAAGGTTTTTGAACTCACTAGGCTACTTCATGAGGAGCATACTCTGAATGCCTACATTGCACTAAAGAGGATGCGCACTACCTTTTTATCTTAGAGTTTCTTGTATTGCCCAAGAAGGAATTATTGTACTCAAGCTTTAATCTATTAATATAACGTGTGTTTCCTTTTTATCTAAAAACAAATTTGAATCTTAAAATCCTTGAAATCATTGCATACACATTTATCATTCATCATAACATAAGCAAGTTTCTTGCAACAAGTCTCCTCATCTCTCTACTATTTATTTCAGTAAGATGGATCTCGAGCAAACAGTGAAGGACCTCCAAGCTCAGAATGCACGGTTTCAACAGTTTTTCTTGACCCTAGCTAAAGGACAAGAAGAGTTGAAGACTTTGTTGGCTGAGGAAAAGAAAAAGAAGACAAAGAAGGTAACCGGAGTCCTAAACATGGGAAGATGATTTCATGGGCAGACAAGAAGGACCCTAGACTTTGCAACGACATCCAGTGAGAGAGACAATTAGGATGGGAAAGGCAAGGAAATAGTTGTCCCATCGAAATCAAAAGAGGAAGAGGAAGAAGAAGACTATTTTGAAGAACAATACCCTCCAGCTGATGACAAGTATAAACATCTCGAAGAGCGGTTGAGGGCAATGGAAATCCAAAAAGTGCCTGGCTTAGACTTTGAGGAATTGGGTTTAGTGTCTGGGATTGTCATTCCTCCGAAATTCAAAGCACCTGTGTTCGCCAAATATGACGGAGTTCCATGCCCTAAAATGCATCTCCAGTCCTATGTGAGGAAAATCCATCCCGATACCGCTGACAAAAACTTATGGGTACACTTCTTCCAAGACAGTCTGTCTGGAACTCAACTTGATTGGTTTTATCAGTTAGAAAGAGCCAACATTCATAACTGGGAAGACCTTGTTGCATATTTCTACAAACAATACCAATACAATGCTGATCTTGCGCATACACGTACTCAATTCCAGAGTATGGCCATGGTTTGCAATGAAGGTTTCAAGGACTATGCACAAAAATGGAGAGACTTGGATAGAAGAGTTCAACCTCCCGTATCTGAAAGAGAATTAGTAGACATGTTTTTAAGCATCTTGTCTGGTCCCTTCTTCAATCACCTAATTGGGAGTTCATCGGCGGGTTTTACTGAACTGATATTGACCAGAGAAAGGGTAGAAGTCGGGATAAAGAGTGGAAAGATTTAGAAAGATACACCCGCTGCTTCTATGAGGAAGCCATTTATCGGAAAGAAAGAAGTGGTTTCTATTTATCCTCAGAGAAATCAAGATAGGGTCGAACGTCGTCCAATGGCGGGGGCTGTTATGATTCATAAACCTGCGTATGATCAGCAAAGAAACAACTAACCAAGGATGGAAAGACCAGTCAAACAGTTCACCAGAATTAACATGACCTTATCTCAAGTATTGCCACATATGTTAAGATCCAACCTGGTGACTTTGAAATAAGCTCCAAAGAATCCTAATACAACATCTCCTCACTATCATCCTAATGCACGATGTGCATACCACTCTGAAAGTCCCGGCCATGACACTAATAACTGTTGGGCTATAAAGAACAAAATACAAGACCTCATTGAAGCCAAAGAGATTAAATTCGATGCGCCCGAAAAGCCAAATGTCATTTCTGCCCCTATGCCCAAACATGGCCATAATACCAATGCCACTGAAGAAGAAATATTTGTTACTTCAGTTGATGAACTTATGACCCCACTCCTGACTATTAAAGTGAACTTGTTGAATACCAGTGTGTTCCCAGGCTGTGATGAAGGCTGTCATTTCTGTTTGTCCTCACCAACCAGCTGTCCTTTGTTGAAAACAAGCGTTCAGTGCTTAATAGATAACAAAGAAATTTTGTTTGAAAAGACTTATGTTCCACCTGTTCCTTTTAAATATGTTTTTATCGTTACCATTTCTGCCAATTCTTCTAGGGTCTCCACCAAAAGACCCGTTAGAATTACATCAGTTTCGAAAGCAACTCCTTTGATAATTACAATGCCTGGACTAGTCCTGTATTCGTCAGACAAAACCATACCATGGAATTATGGAGGGGATGTCTACTACCACGATATCAAGCAAGATTGGCCAGCCGCCGAAGATTCAAGTTCTGAGAAAGTCGACTCCGATATCAGTAATATTGCAGGAACTAGCAAGATTACCCGAAGCAGAAGGATATTCTCTCCAGAAATTGCTCCCCCAAAAGTAGTTTCTGGACCCGTAATCATTCCTAAGGCTATTCCCAGTCCTACAATCATCCCCAATAATACTCCAACTGACAAAGTTGTTACAATCCCTGCTATCACTCCTACTGACATTCCTGCTACCGAGTTAACCGAGACTCGAGGTAAAAGTATTCTGATTGAGCCTGTCCGGACGAAGGCACAATCATTGGCTATCCCTGAGACCTTTCTAAAAGAGATGGAGGAAATTCTAAAATTCATAAAAAGAAGCGACTACGATGTAGTTGAGCAACTGGGGCAGACTCCATCTAAAATTTCCATGATGGCTTTACTACTATGTTCTGAGGCTCATGCAAAAGCCTTGGTAAAATTCCTAAAAACTGCCCATGTACCCCAAGAGACATCTTTCGATCAGTTCCAAGACTGCGTAGCCAGCATGACTGCAGATAATGGTCTAGGTTTTTCGGATGCTGATTTAACGCCAAGAGGAAGGAAGCATAATGAGGCATTACACATCTCAGTTGAATGTAGGGGCACAACCTTGGCTCATGTTTTGGTGGACACTGGCTCATCTCTGAATGTATTGCCTAAAAAAGCTCTTGATAGGCTGGACTGTGAGGGATTGACATTGAAGCCAAGTAACATAGTAGTAAGGGCTTTTGACGGATCGAAAAGGATGGTACATAGGGAAGTAGATATCCCCATAAAGGTTGGAACCCAAACATTTGATTCAAATTTTTATGTAATGGATATTCGTCCCTCATATTCCTGCTTGCTAGGCCGACCATGGATCACAATGTTGGCGCTGTCACTTCTATGTTGCACCAAATGTTGAAGTATCAGATTCAAGGGAATATTCTCACCGTTAATGGAGAAGAAGAGTATATGACCAGCCGTCTCAATTCTTTCACATATATGGAATTAGATAGTGAATTTATTGAAACTCCATTCCAACACTTTGAAGAGCTCCTACAAGATGTGGCAATGACTAAGGTTGTTCCCAAGATTACAAGGCCTCCACTCAGGATGTCACCTTTGAAGGATGCAAAGGCAGTAATAGAAGAAGGTGGGTGCACTATCTAGGGACAACTCCTAGATATCCCATACAAGTCTGACAAGTTTTGCCTAGGTTTCACTTTAGGTGCTCAGAAGGTTGTACGCCGCGCTCGTGCTAGAGGACCACCCCTGAAGATCAGCAACCGTGAAGTCAACACGGTAGAGAATGATGAAGATGGTTACAACCTGGAGGATTGGATCTTCCCAACTGTCAGTGGAGGGCTCAACAACTGGGAGGCTAGAGATTTTGTCCTGATCACTTTTATCCCACAGTAATTTGTCTTTACATTTGTTGGATATGTAATATTAAAACGATTCAACCTCTTAAAACATTGTGTCTTACCCGAGGCACAATGGTCCATTTATAAGGGTTATCATCTCATTTCCATATGACATCAATGAATCATGGAAGTTTTGAATACAAACTTTGTGCTCATTGTTTTTGCTTTTTACATTTTCATTTCTTTCAAAGATAGTTATACCCTGACGCACACTCACACTCACAATGCAGGTCTACATCCATTCGGGATCCCATGGATAACGGTTCTGCTATGGCTTTTTGTGACTCGGAAAATCTAATCTACCAAGCCGAAGACGAAGGTGAGGAATATTGTGAAGTACCAGGGGAACTTTCCAGATTACTACAATAAGAAGAGAGAACCATTCAGCCTCACGAGGAACCCGGGGACACAATCAACCTGGGTACCTAAGAAGACAAAAAAGAAGTCAAGGTGGGTGCCAATCTGGAACCGAGTGTCAAGGAGCATCTGATTCAGCTGCTACACGAGTATGTTGAGGTCTTTGCTTGGTCGTATAAAGACATGCCAGGACTTGATGCAAATATTGTGGTACATCGTCTGCCTACAAAAGAGGATTGTCCACCAGTAAAACAAAAGGTCTGTCGCATGCGACCAGACATGTCAAAAAAGATTAAAACGGAGGTCATGAAACATTTTAACGCTGGATTCTTGGCCGTCACCTCCTATCCGCTATGGGTTGCCAATGTTGTTCCCATACCTAAGAAAGGCGGTAAGGTACAAATGTGCATGTACTACAGAGATTTGAATAGGGCAAGCCCTAAGGATGATTTCCCACTTTCCCATATTGACATCCTAGTTGACAATACAGCACAGCATAAAGTTTTTTCTTTCATGGACAGTTTCTCAGGTTACACCCAAATAAAAATGGAGCCTGAGGACATGGAGAAAACAACATTTGTCATACAGTGGGGCACATTCTGCTACAAGGTGATGCCGTTCAGACTGAAGAATGCTGGGGAAACCAATCAGCGTGCCATGGTAGCTTTATTTTACGACATGATACATCACGATATAGAGGTCTATGTGGACGACATGATAGCTAGATCTCAAACAGAAGAAGAGCATCTTGATCATTTATAGAAACTGTTTGAGAGGCTAAAGAAGTACAAGCTGAGGATGAACCCAAATAAATGCACGTTTGGAGTGAGGTATGGTAAACTCCTCGGCTTTGTCGTCAGCAACAAGGGTATTGAAGTAGATCTTGCCAAGGTGAAAGCGATACAAGAGATGCCTGCTCCTCGTACTGAGAAGGAAGTCAGAGGATTCTCGGGACGTTTAAACTACATTGCCAGATTCATTTCTCATCTGACAGCTACTTGTGAACCAATATTCAAACTATTGAAGAAAGATCAAGTAGTCAAATGGAACGATAAATGCCAAACGGCTTTCGAAAATATCAAAGAATACCTGCAAGAGCCTCTTGTTTTAATGCCACTAGTCGAGGGAAGACCATTAATCATGTATCTGACTGTTTTAGAAAATTCAATGGGGTGTGTGTTGGGGCAGCATGATGAGTCTGGCCGAAAAGAGCACGCTATTTATTACCTGAGCAAAAAGTTTACCGACTATGAAACAAGATATTCACTGCTCGAGAAAACTTGATGCACTCTGGCATGGGCTGCTCGCCGGCTAAGACAATATATGTTGACCCATACTACCTTATTGATATCTAAAATGGATCTGATAAAATATATCTTCGAGAAGCTTGCTCTCTCTAGGAGAATAGCAAGACAGTAGATGATCTTGACGGAATATGACATACAGTATACTATCCTGGAAGAAATAAAGGGAAGTGTATTAGCTGATCACCTTTCTCACCAAGCTCTAGAATACTACCATTCCATGAAGTTCAAATTCCCAAATGAAGACATCATGATGGTAAACAACTGTGAAGAATTCAGGCCATATGACGGACCTGAACAAGGATCCCGATGGACCCTGTTCTTTGATGGGGCATCCAATGCACTTGGAAATGGTATTGGTGATGTACTCATATCTCCTGAAGGATGTCATACTCCTTTTATGGCAAGACTCTGCTTCAATTGTACAAACAACATGGCAGAATACGAAGCGTGCATCTTTGGTCTCAAAGCTGCCATAGACTTGGGGATCAAATCTTTAAATGTATTCAGAGATTCAACTTTGGTTATTAGCCAGATCAAAGGGGAATGGGACACCAAACACCTTAACCTTATCCCTTACAAAGAACATGTTTTGACATTGCTACCTCATTTTGAGAAGATTACCTCCGAGCATTTCCTGTGAGAAGAAAATCAGCTAGCAGACGCTCTAGCCACAATGTCGTCTATATTTAAACTTAATTGGGATAACGAGGCTCCCCAGATCACCATCGAACGAATGGAGGAACCAACATACTGTCACGAGATTAATACTAAAGAAGTAGTGGACCAGCCTTGGTTTCACAAAGTCAAGAGGTATCTCGAGGCCCAAGAATATCCAGAAGGAGCTTCAATCAATGATAAGAAGTTCTTAAGAAAATTCTATACTAAGTTCTTCCTTAGTAATGGAATTCTTTACAAACACAACCATGACTCTGTGTTACTTCGATGCATATACAAGGTTGAAGCTGAAAGGGCCATGGCTGAATTACATGAAGGCACATTTGGCACCCATTCCAGTGGGTATACGATGAAAAAGAAAATCCTAAGGGCAGGCTATTACTGGTCTACAATGGAAGCAGATTATTATCAACACTCTTGAACCTGCCATAAGTGTCAGATTTATGCTGACAAGGTGCACGTACCTCCGGTTCCTCTGAATGTCTTGACGGCTCCTTGGCCTTTTGCAATGCGGGGGATTGATATGATTGGGGAAATCAAGCCAACAACCTCCAATGGACACCGCTTCATCTTAGTGTCCATTGACTATTTTACAAAGTGGGTGGAGGCAGCTTCTTTCGCATCTGTTACCAAAAATGTTGTCGCCCGGTTCATCAAGCAGAATCTCATATGTCGTTATGGTATCCTGGAGAGGATCATTACAGGAAATGGTACAAACTTGAACAATAGTATGATCAACGCCCTGTGCGAGCAGTTCAAGATCCAGCATCACAATTCTTCCCCTTATCGGCCGAAGATGAATGGTGTTATTGAAGCTGCGAATAAGAACATTAAAAAGATCATAAGGATAATGATAGTCACGTACAAAGACTGGCATGAGATGTTACCATTCCCTCTCCACAGGTATCGTACTACAACTCACACATCGACCGGGGAAACACCTTATTCTTTGGTATACGGAATGGAAGTTGTCTTACCTATTGAGGTTCGGATCCCCTCTCTAATATCCATGAAGGATGCAGGTCTGAATGAAGACGATTGGATCTAGACTCGACTTGATCAATTGAATTTGATTGATGAGAAAAGACTTACTACTGTCTGCCATGGTCAAATGTATCAAAAACGGATGATCAAGGCTTTCAACAAAAAGGTCAAACGCCAAGTGTATCAAGTTAGGGATCTGGTAATCAAACGTATCATACTATCGCAAGGTGATCCCAGGGTAAAATGGACTCCTACATACGAAGGACCATTTGTAATCAAAAACATTTTTTCTGGTGGAGCAATGATCTTGACCACCATGGATGGTGACGACCTGCTGCACCCTGCGATCACAGACATAGTCAAAAGATACTACGCATAAGAGACCCACTAGGTTGACACACCTAGGAAAAACAAGGGCATCCCGGCGAACCAAAAAGATTGGGGAAAAAATTAGGGATAAAAACAAAAAAAAATCTGTACACCCGGCAAGTTGAAAACCAGAAAGGGCGACTTGGGCAAAAAAGGCTATCCCGGTGGACTGAAAACGAATGGGCGGTCCAGGAAAAAGTTAGGGAATTAAAGCGTATGACTATATCCCATTGGTCACCTTACGAACAACGTGCAAACTTGACATTTCTGACCAATTCAATCATCTTTGAACAAGGCAACAAATAGACAAGATGCCCAGAGATACAAAGGCTATAACAGGATGAGAACCCCATGGGATTATTACACATAGCTATCTTTTCTTTGTAATAAAATTTTCATTTTTACGATGACATTCTCTTACTAGAATGTTTGTCTCACTGTACAAAAATACTTACTCAAACTCAATAAAAAGATATTCCTTTTAAAGTACAAAACTATCTGTTTTTCTTTACTCTTGTGTTTTGTTTACAAAAATGTCCAATGATTCATTATTGAACATATGCATTCGAACATAATTACTGTTTACAAATAAACAAAATAAAAAGAGAATTATTGATGGCTTTAAGAGATAGGGAAATCTCTCTAAGTTTATTTTCCATAAAAATTCCCCGCAGTGTACAGTTTAATCCCCAACGGAACTAAGCTTCCAATTATCAATCCCCGGTAGATATCATCCAATTTCTCCAGATTACCCAGACAAATTTTTCAAGCAGTACATGGCATTTCCCTTATAACAGAGTTTATTTCTCTAAACGGAAATTCATCAACACTTCGACTTCAAGAAATGAAGACTTACATATCCTTAGCAACATTCAAGGATTTATTTTCCCTAAATCCAACAAACAAGCGCAATAGACTAGCTCACATACGCATACATTGCATTCACATATCATAAACATTGATAAAACAAATGCATTATATCATACATTTCATACAACATGACTTTGCATTTTAGCTAACATTTTACCCTTTTTAGGATAAGATTAACAACTATGATTAACAATGTTCAGAACTTTCAGATACAGTTCAGAAACGCTCCAGACACGAATGTCATTCTGATACTCATTCAGATTCAACTTTCAGATACAGTTCAGATACGCTCCAGACACGGATGCTATTTTGATACACATTCTGATTCAATTTTCAGATACAGTTCAGATACGCTCCAGATACGGATGCTGTGATCGGTGGATCTGGAACTGACTGTTTAACGCTGGTTCGCGAAATGTCGCGGAAGCAAGAGTCGCCACCGTCTTTTATTTTCTCCAATATGGAAAGGACAAAAGCACAGAAAAATTCCTTATAGAGATTGCTCTCGGTTCGGGAGGTAGATTTATAGAAAGGGAAGGTGTTAGCACCCTTTCTATCCATGGTTATCCATGGGCTCTTAGATACTTGCTCATTTGTGTTTTCAAAATTGTTTGTTTGCTTTTCAACTGTGGGTTTAAAAAGGTTCCTTTGAAAATTTAAGTTCGACTCTTGTATCGGTCCTCAAGAGTGTTTGAAAATTTGCTTTTTGAAAGCTTTTTGAAAGCTTTTTGAAAGATTTCGGTGTGAAAAGTATTTTTGATTTGTTTTGAATTAGAGCAAGTATCTACGAGTTCTCTACCTACCCTAAGGAATTCGTCTGTGTAAATGTCCTTAAAGTAGTGCCATCCCACCATTGAGAGGTAGGTAGCACCACCGTTGGAGGTGTTCGGGTCAATTCGAGGGTTCGGGACATTGTGGTCACCAGAGTAATAGGAAGACACCTTAGAAGCTACCCTCATGCCATGTTCATGGACATGAGGACTTACTAAAACATCCTCTACTCGACGACCACTTTTCGAGGGGCAAGGCAACTGTGAGGCATACCCTAGGGGTGGTGTGTGATTTGTGTGTCATTTTCAGATATTTTTGTCTTGTCATGCATTAGTGATCTACGCTTTGTTTTTATTTTTGGCATTCATTCTTTCATGCAAATTATTAACAGTTAAAAGATGCGGAATTAAAAGTCCTACGCTATTACAAAGGCGCGGGTCTACATCGCCAAATTAATCCAAGACCCGATTTGAAATAAAATAAAATGCGGAAAGATAAATGTCTAATCAATCTATTACATAGCTTTGGGATAAATACATTATATTCACAAAAAGAAATAAAAGTAAAATGCGAGAAGAAGTAAAGTCGGGAATGCGAGGGCGTTGGACCCTTTTAAGGAAATTAAATTACAATTAATAAATTAATTAAGTTAAATGAGAAAAGGAAATTATTTTTGAGTTTTTCGTATTTATGGAATTTAGTAAGAAAATTAAATGAAATTAAAACCCTAATTCTAAACTATTTTTAATTTATTAAAAAATGTTTAAATTTAACCTAGTTTTAACCTAATTATTTAATGGCAAATTTATTTACAAAATAAATACTTAATTATTAATAATGGTAAAAGAAAAAGAAAAAAGGATAAAAGTGTTTAAAACCCTAATTCTACATTTTTTAGTTTATTACAAAAATATTAAAATTAAAACCTAGAATTAGAACTAAATTAATTGTTACATTTATTTACAAAAGAAAAACATTAGTGAATTAAATAATAAAATATATTTTTATTTTTATAGTTTCTGATTTTTTGGTATTTTTATGTTGTAAAAAATTAATTTATGAATTAAATAAAACAATTAATTAAGAGGAATAAATAAAAGAAAATAAAAGTGAGAAAGAAAATACAAACAGATGGGGGGTGTTGACCCCAATTTTGGAGGTTTTGACTGTAGCAATTTGGCCCATTACATTGAGGCCTCTTTTGACTTTCCTGACCATGTGCATATGCGTTGACTGGGGTGTTCCCTGGACCTTGATTTTTGGCTCTTGGATTGATCTCAGTGGCCATGTGGCAAGCGCCAGCGTAGGATGCATGGTAGATCTCTGGGCGTATACTGCATGGAATCAGAGTAAAACAAAATATATTGAGAAAGGGAGGGGACCTGGGAATCGAACCCAGGTCCCAATGCTTGCCAGCACTACGTTCCACCAACTGAGCTGCTTTGTCACTTTGTTATTATAATGGAAAGGAATTAATATATAAAAACAAACACGCTAATGCTATTAATAAAAAAAAACACGCTGAAATTTGAATAGCCCTATCACATTCTTACAACTCATCTTCTTCTCCACTTCTTTGTTTTGACCTGAAAAAAAGAGAAAGGATAGCGGGGGTTTTAAACCCCCACAAACCTCAACATTCAAAAATAGCGATTAGCGTATGGTTGCTCATAAATTGAGCGCGACTAGTGGTTCTGAATCGTGTGAAGCTTCTGGTTCTAATGGCCCTGGTCTCATGGCTCAATTTTTCCCCAAGCGCAAAGCCCCAATTTTACAGCTTTGAAACCCTAACGAGCTCCAATGGTGGATTCATGTACAGGGCACGAAAACTCAATTAAAATACACCATTAGTTTCAGGGAGTGCATATTAGTACAAAACGATCATTAAAATGTATGAATATGGCATAGAAATCAAAGCACGAATATGAGAAAAGTTTGAGAAAATTGGACTTTGTTCTACCACTTCTTGATGCGTGGGGACTGGAAAAGAATGCAGAAAGCTTCCTTGATGCCTTGGTAAGCTATTGGAATCCTTATTTCGCTTTGAATTGCCCTCTAATGCAGTTTTCAGTTTTGACTTTTTCACAAAAAAATTGCAAAGTATGTATGAGGTCTGAGGCGCGGCTTCAAGGTTCTATGCATTAGGGTTGTGATCTGCTTATGTATGCCAATGGATTAGGGTAAGAATTCAAGCCAAAAGATCAATGTTTTGATGAATCAAATATTTGATTTTTAATGAAATCCTTTCAAATCTTTTCCATATGCTTTTGATACCAATCATGGCCAAACCTTTCCAAATTGGGTGTGCACGAATCTTGAGGTTTTATAGGAGACAATATGCTTTGGATGATGATTCTTGGAAGAATTTGTGGCCCATTAGCAATTTTGAGGCATTCGAAGTAAAGTTGACTTTTCAAAATTCCCAAAAATTTCCCAACTTCCACAAGGCATATCTCGCTCAATTTTTAAGCTTTGATCATGTTCTTGGACATTTTGGAAAGGTCTTGAAGTCCTCTAACCAATGTCTTTGGTCCCATGTCATTTTGATTTACCAATCTCAAGTTATGGTCTTTGACTTAAAGTGCCTTTTTGTTGACTTTTGAAAATGACCTATAATGTTGAGATTGATAACTTTTTATGAGAGCATTTCTTGGACTTGAAGTGTGAAGAGGAGTTGTAGGAAATGTATTTATCTTCAAAATGAGCTTTGGATGAAATTTTTTTGATAAACCATGTGGAAGTTATGCCTTGGTCAAGTTACAGTTGACTTTTTCAACTGTCCAAATATGGAAACTTTTGCATCTTGAGAATTTTTGAGCCATGCCTTGAGAATCATGATCAAGAATTGATCAAATGATGTTTGTGGCTTCAAAATAAGATGTTGACCAAAATTTTGAACTTTTGACTGTCAAATGACCATTTTGCCCCTGTAGTTGACTGTTGAGCAATTAGGGTTTTTGACTGTGCAATTTTGTGCTGTATGTCTTGAAACTTGGCATGAGGATGCTTGACCATGTTTGTAGGCATGTGGGACTTGTTTGGACCCTTGGAAACTTCAATTTATTTGCCAGAACCAAAACCCTAATTTTTGACTGTTAGGAGGCCCTTGAACTGTGCAACCCTTGGGGAGATTTTGAAGCTTTGACTTGGAAAATCTTGAAGAATATGGGAGGGCAAATTTTGGGGTACAACAGTTGCCCCTGTTCAATCTTCTTAGGCCTGAGGATGCAGATTGGCTGACGTGCCTTTCGTAATCCGAAGGTGGAAGATGATTGAACACTAGAGTGCCCAGAAATTTGCGCTCACATAGTAGTGTGATGGTGGGAATGGGCTTATAGATGCCATTTGGAGATTGATGGATAGGATGATGGGCTTATAGATGCCATGCTAAGAGATGATGGATGAGTGGATGGGCTTATAGATGCCATCTGGGTGTTGATCCCGTAAGAGATTCCTTAGCGAGAACTTGCGTACCTGAAAAGAAAATGATTACCTGGCCTGTTACAGGAGCTGGTCTTCAAACTCTTACGTAGATGCGCCCTGACTGGTTACAGGAGTTGAATCTGGAGCTTCAAAAGGTGATGAATGAACCAGTGATGGTTACAACCTCAACAGGAACGCTGAGAGAACCTTGGGTGATTACTACCTCAACAGGGACGCTGAGAGAATCTTGGATGATTACTACCTCAACAGGGACGCTGAGAGAATCTTGGATGATTACTACCTCAACAGGAACGCTGAGAGAATCTTGGGCGATTACTACCTCAACAGGAACGCCGAGAGAATCTTGGATGTCTTCTACTGGGATAAGAATAAGGGAGATCTTAGGGTCGATCTGACTGAACCGGAGAAGGCCTTTGACTGGATAAGAATCAGGAAAATATTAGGGTCGATTTAACTGAACCGGACAAGGTCTTGGAATCTTCAACTGGATAAGAATCAAGGAGATCTTAGGGTCGATCTGACTGAACCAGAGAAGGCCTTTGACTGGATAAGAATCAGGAAAATCTTAGGGTCGATTTAACTGAACCGGACAATGTCTTGAAATCTTCAACTGGATAAGAATCCGGGAGATCTTAGGGTCGATCTGACTGAACCAGAGAAGGCCTTTGACTGGATAAGAATCAGGAAAATCTTAGGGTCGATTTAACTGAACCGGACAAGGTCTTGAAATCTTCAACTGGATAAGAATCAGGGAGATCTTAGGGTCGATCTGACTGAACCAGAGAAGGCCTTTGACTGGATAAGAATCAGGAAAATCTTAGGGATTGACTTAACTGAACCGGACAAGGTCTTGAAATATCTTCAGCTGGATAAGAATCAGGGAGATCTTAGGGTCGACCTGACTGAACCAGAGAAGGCCTTTGACTGGATAAGAATCAGGAAAATCTTAGGGTCGATTTAACTGAACCAGACCAAAGTCTTGAAATATAGTTGAGAATTTAACTGGATCTTTCCTGAAAGGTAAAGGTCAGTCATATGCAAGGCATGATATGAATCAAGCGATGATGTTCTCAACATAAATGAGATTTGTAAGATATGATGCGTATATGCATGCTATAATGTATGAAAATGTGATGTTTATGAATGTATCTTTTCGTCTTAGGAAAATAAATCCTTGACGGGTGCCGGGAAGTCACATCCCGGGCTGATGTTGGAGAACAATGCTTTGTTGTTTCCGCTGAGGATGATAGTTGCAAGAATACCGGTAGGAGAAGATAACTCCGTTGGGGAATAAACTTGGCGAATGGATTATTCTGCGGGGAGAGAAGTACTCTAACGATCTTGCTGGGAAACAGTACTCTGTGGGGAGAGAGGTACTTTGCTGGAATGTTGATGGTAACTTCGATGGGGATACCATTGATATGTTGGAAGTGTTAATAGACTCCGCTGGGGATAAGAAGACTTTGTCGACGACGATCTTTCCGTGGTTTTTTGGCTGAGGATAACCCAGTTATATCCTGGTAGGGAAATAACCTTTGAATAAAGCCGGGAGACGCGTTCGTGCTCTACGGGGATAAGCTTCCAGAATCTACTGGGGATAAGCTTACTGCTGGGGAGATGGATTCAAACCTTCCTGGGAAATTGGATTGGACTCTCCTGGGGAAAATTTGAACTATATTGGGGAAGTGACTCCATTGAATGTTTGATATACCACCGGGGAACAATCTTTAGACCAAGACTGCCGAGGATGCTTGTTAAGAATGCATGTATATTGCTGGGGAATGTTGAGATCTGCTGGAGGATACCCAACTTCCTTAAGGCTGATTGGTATAACTTTGCTTGGGGAGAGTACACTGACTTGCTGGCTCACTCTCTGGGGAATTAAGATGTATTGTTATGTTCTTCAGCCGAACCCACCTTGATACCTTGGAGGACAGAACAATTAGATTGCTTAGACAACTCTTTATTGCCCCTGTTTCTAATATTACCTGTAATTAATCCTTTGTTTCGTATGCAAATATTTATGAGTTTAGCAACTAATGTCAATGCATATATCACAAATTGAACCTTGGACGTTCTTCGCAAAACAAAATAGAAAAGGAAAAACAATTGGCAACTTTAACTGAAAAGTCTATTTTTATTGATTTTTGAATTTGCCTGTAAATAGGCGTTTTATGTACAAGAGGCTGACGTCCTAGTAAGAGAACGCCGCCGAACAAAAGAATTTATACAAATTTGTACAAAGGAAAATAAAACAGCTGTGTGAAAAGAATAATCCCACTGGGTTCCAACTCTACTATCACCTTTATATCTTCGAGCGTCTCATCACTTGATGACCTAGTCGAGGATGAAGCTGATTGATTGATGCCGTCTGAACTTGATGTTGATACCGGATTCTGGATGCCAAGTGATCCAATGAGACATAGTATTACGCTTTATCCCTAAATTTTGCCTGGACCGCCCTTTCGGGTTTTCAGTCCACCGGGATACCCTTTTTTTGCCCAAGCCGCCTTTTCAGGTTTTCGACTTGTCGGGTGTACAGATTTTTTTCATTTCATCCCTTCATTTTGCCCGAACCCTTTTGGTTCGCCGGGAAGCCCTAATTTTTGCCTAGGTATGTCAACCTAGCGGGTCTTTATTATGCGTAGTATCTTTTTACTATGTCTGCATTGGCGGGGTGAGGAAGGTCGTCACCATCCATGTTGGTTAGAATCATGGCTCCTCCTGAGAACACATGTTTAACCACAAATGGCCCTTCGTACGTAGGGGTCCATTTGCCCCTTGGATCGCTCTGAGGAAGGATGATGCGCTTGATTACCAGATCCCCAACTTGATATTCTTGTGGTCTGACCTTTTTGTTAAATGCCCTGATCATCCGTTTTTGGTACGTCTGACCATGACGAATAGCAGCAAGTCTCTTTTCATCAATAAGGTTTAGCTGATCAAGTCGTGTCTGGATCCAATCATCTTCGCTCAGATCTGCATCCTTCATTATCCGGAGAGAGGGTATTTGTACTTCGATCGGTAAGACTGCCTCCATACCGTAGACCAAGGAGCAGGGAGTTACCCCGGTTGACGTCCTTGCTGAGGTACGGTACCCATGTAGAGCGAACGGTAACATCTCGTGCCAATCTTTATAAGTCACTGTCATCTTCTGTACAATTTTCTTAATATTCTTATTCCCTGCTTCTACAGCCCCATTCATCTTCGGCCGGTAAGGAGAAGAGTTGTGGTGTTGTATCTTGAACTGCTCGCAGAGCTCATTGATCATCTTGTTATTGAGATTGGTACCGTTGTCTGTAATGATTCTTTCAGGGACACCGTATCGACAGATCAGGTTGTGCCGAATGAACCGTGCCACAACGTTCTTGGTTACCGTAGCGTAGGAAGCTACTTCAACCCACTTCGTGAAGTAATCAATCGCTACCAGGATGAAGCGATGCCCGTTGGATGCCATAGGTTTAATCTCACCGATCATATCTATGCCCCACATTGCAAACGGCCAAGGCGCAGTCAGGACATTTAGAGGAACTGGAGGAACATGCACCTTGTCTGCGTAAATCTGGCATTTATGGCATGTCCGAGAGTGTTGGTAACAGTCGGCTTCCATTGTGGACCAGAAATACCCTTCCCGAAGGATTTTCTTTGCCATAGTGTGTCCACTGGAATGTGTTCCGAAAGTCCCTTCATGTAGCTCTTCCATGATCCTTTCTGCTTCTGTCTTGTCCACACAATGCAGTAAGGTCGAATCATGGTTTCGCTTATACAGGATGCCGTTGCTAAGGAAGAACTTTGCTGCGAACCTCCTTAGAAACTTTTTGTCATTGACAGATGCACCTTCAGGGTATTCCTGAGCTTCTAAGTATCTCTTCACCTCATGGTACCAAGGCTTCTCAATCACCAATTCAGTCTCGAGATCACAACAGTATGCCAGTTCGTCCAGTTTCCAGATAGTGATCTGGGGAGCCTCATTGTCCTATTTGACCTTGAACATAGAAGACATCGTAGCTAATGCGTCCTCCAACTGATTCTCCTCTCTTGGGAAATGTTCAAAGGTTATCTCCGTGAAGTGGGGGATCAAGGTCAACACACATTCTCTGTAAGGAATAAGATTCAGATGTTTCGTATCCCACTCTCCTTTGATCTGATTGATCACGAGAGCGGAATCTCCAAAGACACTCAGAAACTTGATCCTTAAGTCGATCGCAGCTTGGAGACCCATGATGCATGCCTCATACTCCGCCATTTTGTTGGTGTAGTTGAAACATAGCCGGGCAGTGAGTGGAGTATGAGTGCCTTGAGGAGATATGATCACAGCGCCGATACCGTTACCCAAAGCATTGGAGGCTCCATCAAAGTGCATGGACCATCGGGATCCTTCCTCAGGTCCTTCATCCGGTCCAGGTACTTCACAATCAGTCACTATCATGATACTCTCGTCAGGAAATTCAAAGTTCATTGACTGATAGTCGTCTACTGCCTGATGTGCCAAATGGTCTGCCAATACACTTCCCTTGATGGCTTTCTGGGTCATGTACTGAATGTCGTATTCTGTCAAGATCATTTGCCATCTTGCTATTCTCCCAGACAGAGCAGGCTTTTCAAATATGTACTTTATAGGATCCATCTTTGAGATCAACAAAGTAGTGTGAGTCAGCATATACTGTCTCAGCCGGCGAGCAGCCCATACCAAAGCGCAGCAAGTTTTCTCAAGCAGTGAGTATCGGGTCTCACAGTCGGTAAACTTTTTGCTAAGGTAATAAATGGCATGCTCTTTTCGGCCAGACTCGTCATGCTGCCCCAGCACACACCCCATTGAGTTGTTGAGTACTGTCAGGTATAATATCAGAGGTCTCCCCTCAACCGGTGGCATAAGAATGGGTGGTTCTTGGAGATATTCCTTGATTCTGTTGAAAGCGGCCTGACATTCATCATTCCAACGTACTACCTGATCTTTCTTCAGCAGCTTGAAGATTGGCTCGCAGGTAGCAGTTAGGTGCGAGATGAATCGGGAAATGTAATTCAGGCGTCCTAAAAAGCCTCTGACCTCTTTCTCTGTCTTAGGAATTGGCATCTCTTAAATGGCCTTAACCTTGGCAGGGTCCACTTGAATACCCTTATCACTTACAACGAAGCCTAGCAACTTTCCAGATCTAACCCCGAAGGTGCACTTGTTCGGGTTCAACCTCAGGTTGTACAACTTCAGTCGGTCAAACAATTTCTGCAGATGATCAAGGTGTTCTTCCTCAGTTTGGGACCTTGCAATCATGTCGTCAAAATACCCTTCTATCTCATGATGGATCATGTCATGAAATAAAGCAACCATGGCACGTTGGTAGGTTGCCCCAGTGTTCTTCAGTCCAAAAGGCATGACCTTATAGCAGAAGGTGCCCCACTGAGTAACAAAGGTAGTCTTTTCCATGTCTTCAGGAGCCATCTTGATCTGATTATAACCTGAGAAACCATCCATGAAAGAGAACACTTTATGCTGAGCAGTATTGTCAACAAGGACATCAATGTGAGGTAGGGGGAAGTCATCCTTGGGGCTGGCCCTATTCAGATCCCTGTAATCGACACACATTCTGACCTTACCATCCTTCTTTGGTACTGGCACCACATTAGCAACCCACTGAGGGTAAGAAGTCACTGCAAGGAACCCCTCATCAAACTGTTTCATGACCTCGGCTTTGATCTTTTCAGACATCTCTGGACGCATACGACGGACCTTTTGCATAACCGGAGGGCAGTCTTCCTTGGTAGGCAAATGATGGACCACAATATCAGTATCTAACCCAGGCATGCCTTCGTAGGACCAGGCGAAGATTTCCACATAATCATGTAACATCTGAGTCAACCGTTGCTTCACACTGAGCTCTAGGTTGGCACCAATCTTGACTTCCTTCCTATCTGTATCAGTACCAAAATTTATTGTTTCCACTGGCTCTTCATGTGGTTGAATTGCCCTCTCTTCCTGGACTAACAGTCTTGCAAGCTCGCCAGGCACTTCGCAATCATCTTCACCTTCGTCTTCGGCTAAGTTGATCGGATTTTCGAAGTTATAACTGGCAGTAGCAGAGTCGTTACCAGTGAGATCCAGGGTGGATTGAAACCTGTATGAGTGAGTGTGTGTAAATACAACTGTTTTGCAATATATAAAGAAAGGAATGAAAGAAAGGGAGCATAACATTTGAAATGCGAGAAAACGTCCAAGATCTTTATTCATGATATATGAAATGACAATTAATATACCCTCACAAATGAAGCCACGGTGCCCCGGGTAAGACACCTGGCCATAGAGTTTCAAATCATTGTTTATTACAAATAACAAAACAAAGGAGTTCATTACTCAGCAACAAGAGAAACAAGTAGGTTGTCCTTTGCAATCCAATTACTAGGTTCACTGTCGATTTCCGGGTAAATCCAGCTGTCAAACTCAGCTTCATCCACTTCATCATCCTCCCTGATAGCATTCACTCCATGGTTAGGCATGGGAGCAGTCACCACATTAGGCTTCTCAGGTGCCTCAAACTGTACCTCCTTGGCGTCAATAAGATCCTGCACTTTATTCCTTAAGGCCCAGCAATCATCAGTGGAATGCCCCGGGCTATCGGAGTGATAAGCACAGCGGGCATTTGGATTGTACTTGGGAGAAGCAGTGTTTACAACCTTCGGGGCCTCTCTAACAGTCACCAAATTGGTGGATAGCAACTGCGGAAAGATTTGCGATAGGGTCATACTTAGACGGGTAAACTCTCTTCTGGGTCTTTCAGCCCTGGGTGGATTGGTTTGCCGAGGAGCGGAAGCAGGCTTGGCAATCATCACCGCGTTGACAGATTGGCGGTGCTCAGGTTTCTCTTATCTTCTAGACCCATATACAACACTGGCTTCCTTCTTAAAGGGCTTCTTCTCAGAACTTGCAGATGCACCCTTCTGAATTTTACCAGACTTCATTCCAGCCTCTATTCTCTCCCCAGTCAGAATAAGATCAGTAAACCCTACAGACGAGTTATCGATAAGATGGTTGAAAAATGGCCCAGATAGGGTCCCCAAGAACATATCCACCAGCTCCCGGTCAGTTAACGGAGGTTGCACCCTTCCAGCCAGATCCCTCCACTTCTGTGCATACTCTTTAAAACCTTCGCTTGATCCTAGCGACATACCCTGGAGTTGGGTACGTGTAGGAGCAAGGTCGGAATTATATTGATACTGCTTGTAAAAAGCAGTAGCCAACTCCTCCCAGTTACAAACTTTGGTCCCATCCAGCTGATAGAACCATTCGAGATGAGTCCCTGAAAGACTCTCCTGGAAGAAGTGGATCCACAAGTTCTTGTCCACTGTATACGGCTGAATCTTCCGCACATAAGATCTGAGGTGTAGCTTGGGACAAGACGCCCCGTCATACTTGGTGAAAGATGGTGCCTTAAACTTGTGAGGAATGATCACACCAGTAGATAAGCCCAAGTCTCCAAAATCCAGCCCAGGCACTTGTTGGATCTCCATTGCATTCAGTCGGTCTTCCAACTGCTTATACCGGTCTTCTGCCGGAGGATACTGTTCCTCATTGAAGTCAGTCTCGTTGTCAGAGACTACTGGACTAGGACCTTTTCCCCCTTGGGGACTGCTCTTGCCTATAGAAGAACCAGCCTCTTCATTCTACAGAGTGTTGCCAAACCTTCGGCCCGAGTTAAAAAGAACAGTTCTCTTCTTCTTCTTCTTCTCCTTCTTCAGGAGTAAAGCCTTCAGCTCTTCTTGGCCTTGAGCCAAACCCATGATCAGTTCCTGAAATTGCGCGTTCTGCGCCTGAAGAGCCTTGATAGACATCTCGGTTGATGATGAGTCAGGGTTCATGATGCTGAAATAAACAGCGAAGAACAGTAAGCAACCTGAAAAGAAGAAAACCTGCTATGCACATGATGAATGGAATGCGTATGATTTATGTTTTCAAAGACAATCGGGAATCAACTTTGTAAACAAAAAGGAACACACTTCATTAGATTCAACTTTGAAACTTAAATTGTTCAACAGGTTGCCCTTAGGCGTTACTTAAAAGGGAAATACTGAAAAGGGAAATAAAATTGTAAAAGAACATCCAGAGCTCCTTATTGATCCCATGGCCTCCTCTTCTCAGTACGGATGTAGTCATTCAGAGCTCGCTCATTCTCCAACTGCTTCGTCAGCTTTTGGATCTTCAATTCCTGCTCGTTGAACTTTTCCCGGTAAGAATCTCGTTCTTCTCGCAGTTGCGACCAAGACCTCTTTAATGTCTCATAATCAGTAGGTATCTGAGGAGGGAGGACAGTTGGAGGAGCCCCATCTTTGTCAGGATACTCAAGAATGACGGGTCTGACAGCTTCGTACGGCATACCTAACTTCTGAGCACGGATGCGAACCCATTTGTAGTAGGCTTCCATAGGTAGAGAAGTCTTTGGTCCTAACTCTTGTGGGTCAGTTTTATGAACTCTGTCCCAAGCCTTGATGAACCTACGACGCAGCTCGTCACTATCCACCTGAAACTCAAAACTGATGTGAGGCACCAACATCTCATGAGGCCCTGCTCTTCTGGCTCTTCCAAACTGACGGAGCGCTAGACATGGATTGTAAGAGATTCCTCCTTGAGTACCAATCAAAGGAACGTTAGGATATTCCCCGCAACGATCAATAACAGCTATCTCATCCAAACCTCTGAAAGTCCAAATGATGTCCTTATCAGTGAGAGACATTAACCTATGGGCCCAACCTCTTCCTTCTTGGTTCTTCAGCACGAACTTAGGGAGGTGCGAAATAAACCACCTCACCAACAAAGGGATACAACACCATAAAGTTCCTCGTCTTCAGGCAGTACGAGCATAAAGTTGTTGCAGGATGTCACCCAAGAGAGTGGGCACAGGATTCTGAGACATGAAGATCCTTATGGCAGTGACATTGATGAAGTTGTCAGGATTAGGAAACAAGACTAGCCCATAGATTAAGAGAGCTGGGATGTCTTCATATGCCCTAAAGTCCAAGTCATTCCAGAAACTGTTAGCTTTACCAACTAGAAACTTGGCCAAGAAACCCTTAACTCCGCTTCTAGTCACCCAGTTGTCCATTACTTCTTGATGTGTCAAGGGAAGAGCTGTAGCAACCTCCTCAAGCTTGAGAGTCTTTTCACAACCAGTGTAAGGAGTCTGATCCAAGATAGGGATACCAAGCAAATAAGAGAACTCTTCCAGGGTAGGGACCAGCTGGAAGTCTTGAAAGGTGAAACACTGGTACAGAGGGTCATAGAATTGGGTCAGGACACTCATCAACTGTTGATCCCGCTTTGCAGTGACTAAACTGAAAAGAGAACCATGCCTCTGGATGAAAGAAGTGGTATTTGGAATTCTGCTAACCAACTCTTCAAGTAACTCAGGTGGGTGAACAAAGTTGAACCGGATAGTATTCCTTCGCACAGGCATCATGATGTCCTACAAAATAGAGCAAAGGTGAAACCCTCTTGTCTTTGAAATGGTCAGTCCCTATGCAGGATGCATGCAATGCTCATGATGTTATGATGTTATGATAAAGCACACCACAAATATTTACAAAGGCAAACATGATAAGGCACACAAGTCACACAAGACAAGCCCTTAAAGTTTTAGGCCAGCATGAGGTCTAGGTATTACCCTCTTTCAGTTTGTTGGTTCATACCTGTCCTATCAAAAGTAACCGGGTTCTTAGAGGATCCCAATATCATTGACTACCCTCAATCGGTCATAACTCCAACATCGCAATCTTTTCTTGCAGCCAGAACCATCACGAGAGTTTAGCCTTAATGGGCGTAGCATACTGCTACTGTTCTAATGGCCAAGTTGTGTCATTTAAGGTTCTAAGGTCTGTTGGTGCTTAATGACTCCTCAGAAGACCCATATTCTCCTCGTTGCAACTCAAGGGATATCGGTACAGACCAAGGTGCCACACCAACGTAGCCACTGTTTCACCCGTGTCGGTCTACGCCGGACAGGTCCCTCACAGCTTATGCTACCTAAACAGGGTATCCCCAGATCCGGGTTAGGATCTATGTAACTCCCATGCAACCCACAATTTAAAGCAAGCAAATCAATACAATTGAAAACACAGTTATGAACTATCCTAAGGTACACCTCACTTGAAGTAAAAATCCCCAGCAGAGTCGCCAGTTCTGTGATCGGTGGATATGGAACTGACTGTTTAACGCTGGTTCGCGAAATGTCGCGGAAGCAAGAGTCACAACCGTCTTTTATTTTCTCCAATATGGAAAGGACAAAAGCACAGAAAAATTCCTTATAGAGATTGCTCTCGGTTCGAGAGGTAGATTTATAGAAAGGGAAGGTGTTAGCACCCTTTCTATCCATGGTTATCCATGGGCTCTTAGATACTTGCTCATTTGTGTTTTCAAAATTGTTTGTTTGCTTTTCAACTGTGGGTTGAAAAAGGTTCCTTTGAAAATTTCAGTTCGACTCTTGTATCGGTCCTCAAGAGTGTTTGAAAAATTGCTTTTTGAAAGCTTTTTGAAAGGTGTCGGTGTGAAAAGTATTTTTGATTTGTTTTGAATTAGAGCAAGTATCTACGAGTTCTCTACCTACCCTAAGGAATTCGTCTGTGTAAATGTCCTTAAAGTAGTGCCATCCCACCATTGAGAGGTAGGTAGCACCACCGTTGGAGGTGTTCGGGTCAATTCGAGGGTTCGGGACATTGTGGTCACCAGAGTAATAGGAAGACACCTTAGAAGCTACCCTCATGCCATGTTCATGGACATGAGGACTTACTAAAACATCCTCTACTCGACGACCACTTTTCGAGGGGCAAGGCAACTGTGAGGCGTACCCTAGGGGTGGTGTGTGATTTGTGTGTCATTTTCAGATATTTTTGTCTTGTCATGCATTAGTGATCTACGCTTTGTTTTTATTTTTGGCATTCATTCTTTCATGCAAATTATTAACAGTTAAAAGATGCGGAATTAAAAGTCCTACGCTATTACAAAGGCGCGGGTCTACATCGCCAAATTAATCCAAGACCCGATTTGAAATAAAATAAAATGCGGAAAGATAAATGTCTAATCAATCTATTACATAGCTTTGGGATAAATACATTATATTCACAAAAAGAAATAAAAGTAAAATGCGAGAAGAAGTAAAGTCGGGAATGCGAGGGCATTGGACCCTTTTAAGGAAATTAAATTACAATTAATAAATTAATTAAGTTAAATGAGAAAAGGAAATTATTTTTGAGTTTTTCGTATTTATGGAATTTAGTAAGAAAATTAAATGAAATTAAAACCCTAATTCTAAACTATTTTTAATTTATTAAAAAATGTTTAAATTTAACCTAGTTTTAACCTAATTATTTAATGGCAAATTTATTTACAAAATAAATACTTAATTATTAATAATGGTAAAAGAAAAAGAAAAAAGGATAAAAGTGTTTAAAACCCTAATTCTACATTTTTTAGTTTATTACAAAAATATTAAAATTAAAACCTAGAATTAGAACTAAATTAATTGTTACATTTATTTACAAAAGAAAAACATTAGTGAATTAAATAATAAAATATATTTTTATTTTTGTAGTTTCTGATTTTTTGGTATTTTTATGTTGTAAAAAATTAATTTATGAATTAAATAAAACAATTAATTAAGAGGAATAAATAAAAGAAAATAAAAGTGAGAAAGAAAATACAAACAGATGGGGGGTGTTGACCCCAATTTTGGAGGTTTTGACTGTAGCAATTTGGCCCATTACATTGAGGCCTCTTTTGACTTTCCTGACCATGTGCATATGCGTTGACTGGGGTGTTCCCTGGACCTTGATTTTTGGCTCTTGGATTGATCTCAGTGGCCATGTGGCAAGCGCCAGCGTAGGATGCATGGTAGATCTCTGGGCGTATACTGCATGGAATCAGAGTAAAACAAAATATATTGACAAAGGGAGGGGACCTGGGAATCGAACCCAGGTCCCAATGCTTGCCAGAACTACGTTCCACCAACTGAGTTGCTTTGTCACTTTGTTATTATAATGGAAAGGAATTAATATATAAAAACAAACACGCTAATGCTATTAATAAAAAAAAATGCGCTGAAATTTGAATAGCCCTATCACATTCTTACAACTCATCTTCTTCTCCACTTCTTTGTTTTGACCTGAAAAAAAGAGAAAGGATAGCGGGGGTTTTAAACCCCCACAAACCTCAACATTCAAAAATAGCGATTAGCGTATGGTTGCTCATAAATTGAGCGCGACTAGTGGTTCTGAATCGTGTGAAGCTTCTGGTTCTAATGGCCCTGGTCTCATGGCTCAATTTTTCCCAAAGCGCAAAGCCCCAATTTTACAGCTTTGAAACCCTAACGAGCTCCAATGGTGGATTCATGTACAGGGCACGAAAACTCAATTAAAATACACCATTAGTTTCAGGGAGTGCATATTAGTACAAAACGATCATTAAAATGTATGAATATGGCATAGAAATCAAAGCACGAATATGAGAAAAGTTTGAGAAAATTGGACTTTGTTCTACCACTTCTTGATGCGTGGGGACTGGAAAAGAATGCAGAAAGCTTTCTTGATGCCTTGGCAAGCTATTGGAATCCTTATTTCGCTTTGAATTGCCCTCTAATGCAGTTTTCAGTTTTGACTTTTTCACAAAAAAATTGCAAAGTATGTATGAGGTCTGAGGTGCAGCTTCAAGGTTCTATGCATTAGGGTTGTGATCTGCTTATGTATGCCAATGGATTAGGGTAAGAATTCAAGCCAAAAGATCAATGTTTTGATAAATCAAATATTTGATTTTTAATGAAATCCTTTCAAATCTTTTCCATATGCTTTTGATACCAATCATGGCCAAACCTTTCCAAATTGGGTGTGCACGAATCTTGAGGTTTTATTGGAGAGAATATGCTTTGGATGATGATTCTTGGAAGAATATGTGGCCCATTAGCAATTTTGAGGCATTCGAAGTAAAGTTGACTTTTCAAAATTCCCAAAAATTTCCCAACTTCCACAAGGCATATCTCGCTCAATTTTTAAGCTTTGATCATGTTCTTGGACATTTTGGAAAGTTCTTGAAGTCCTCTAACCAATGCCTTTGGTCCCATGTCATTTTGATTTACCAATCTCAAGTTATGGTCTTTGACTTAAAGTGCCTTTTTGTTGACTTTTGAAAATAACCTATAATGTTCAGATTGATAACTTTTTGTGAGAGCATTTCTTGGACTTGAAGTGTGAAGAGGAGTTGTAGGAAATGTCTTTCTTTTCAAAATGAGCTTTGGATGGAATTTTTCTGATAAACCATGTGGAAGTTATGCCTTGGTGAAGTTACAGTTGACTTTTTCAACTGTCCAAATATGGAAACTTTTGCATCTTGAGACTTTTTGAGCCATGCCTTGAGAATCATGATCAAGAATTGATCAAATGATGTTTGTGGCTTCAAAATAAGATGTTGACCAAAATTTTGAACTTTTGAATGTAAAATGACTATTTTGCCCCTGCAGTTGACTGTTGAGCAATTAGGGTTTTTGATTGTGCAATTTTGTGCTGTAAGTCTTGAAACTTGGCATGAGGATGCTTGACCATGTTTGTAGGCATGTGGGACTTGTTTGGACCCTTGGAAACTTCAATTTCTTTGCCAGAACCAAAACCCTAATTTTTGACTGTTAGGAGGCCCTTGAACTGTGCAACCCTTAGGGAGATTTTGAAGCTTTGACTTGGCAAATCTTGAAGAATATGGGAGGGGAAATTTTGGGGTACAACAGATGCCATTCTCATACTCATTCAGATTCAACTTTCAGATATAGTTCACATATGCTCCAGACATGGATTCTATTATGATGCTCATTCAAATTCAATTTTCAGATACACTCCAGATACGTATGCCATCCTGATACTCATTCAGATTCAACTTTCAGATATAGTTCAGATACGCTCCAGACACAGATGCCATTTTGATACTCATTCAGATTCAACTTTCAGATATAGTTCAGATACACTCCAGACACAGATGCCATTCTGATACTCATTCAGATTCAACTTTTAAATACAGTTCAAATATGCTCCAGACACTGATGCCATTCTGATACTCATTCAGATTCAACTTTTAGATACGGTTCAGATACGCTCCAGACACGGATTCCATTCAGATACTCATTCAAAATCAGCTCTCAGATACAATTTAGATACGCTTCAGACACAGATGCCATTCTGATATTCATTCTTTCAACTTATAAGTTACAATTCAAACAATCACTTTTGGATGGCATCTTTAATCCCATATCATACAAAATTTCTATCACCTCTCCAAATGGCATCATTAAGCCCATTCCCTCAACCATCACATCAACGAGTGAAAATTTCTGGGCGCTCTAGTGTCCAATCATCTTCCACCTTCGAGTCACGAATGGAAAAACTCGCCAATCTAACTCTTCAGGCTTAAGAAGATTGAACAGGGGAAGATGTTGTACCCCAAAATTTTCATCCTCACTTATCAAGAATTTTCCCACAAGATCTCCTTGGGCTCAAGACTGCATTAGGGTTTGATCAACATAAGACACCTCCTCATGCCTTGATGACCAAAATTAGGGTTTGAGATTGCAAAAGGATTTTGGACTTCCAATTTACCATATGATTTTCATGGATCATTATGGACCCCCAAAATTACTTATGTCAAGTTTCAAGCCTTGGATCACACTTTTGATCAGTCAATTGAGTAGTTGACCTAAAAATCAACTGTATTGGGGAAAAAGTCAACCATGGCCAATTTACAGTCAAACCTCATAATTGTTTATCCACATCAACCTTTTAAACCAATATGTATCATTTGATCAAGTTTGGACCACAATTCCTCAAGAGATTTGATCAAATCCCCAAAAGGGCAAAATGGTCAAAATTAGGGTTTTGACTGGGAAAGGGCAATTTCTGATTTTTAACCTAGCAAATGGTCAATTGGTTTAAAGAATGATCTCAAGAGTCCATTTGAATCATTTTAACCTAATGATATGGTTCAAAGCATTGCAATTCCATTGGATTGACAGATGAATTTTGCAGTCAACTGATCAAAAGTCAATTGTATATTGAAAAGTCAAACTTTGACTTTTTAGTCAAATTCAAGTGCCAAAGATCATAAACCATCAAAACATGGCAAAATATGAAACTTATTCATCAAGAAATCAAAAAGTCAAGATTTCATTTTGAAAAGTCAAAATTTCTAAACTTAGAAAATTTTCTAAGTGTTGAAAGTTCATGTTTTTTCATAATTTTGAGCCAAATGTTCACCATGATGCAAGATGATTCAAGAGAAAATTCCAACATGAAAGTTGTAGATCTCCATTAAATATACAACTTTGCTTCACACAACTTCTTCCAAAAATTCTTGGATCTCAAGTTACAATTTTATGAACATAGGGTCATGAAACTAAACACTTAGTGAAATTTTGCCCTAATTTGGTCAGGATTTTGACCCAACTTCATGGTACTTTTTCATATAGTTCCAAGTGGAATATTCAAAAGCAATTCAAACTTGGGTTGTATAGCACATTGAAAGCTTTCCAAAATGTCCAAGAACTCCTTGAGATCATTCTTGAGTAGTGAGAATCGAAGAGATGAAGTTGGTGTTTTGTCACTTGAATTACAAGGCATTTTGTGATGAACAAGGATCCAATTTCAAATCTATGCTGCACAATCTTGTTTTGCAGGCTTCTAAAGCTCAAGATCTCTTCATAATTAGAATATTACACTTGCTTTTGAGCTATTATCCAAGTGTTCCAAGCATTGTCCAAGCCAATTTGCTAGTTTTGGAAGAAAGTTACCATTCCATTCTTGAACAGTTGCTTTAATCACATCCAACTTGTCGTGAGCTTCTAACTTGTTCTTTCTGCACACACAACCCCTATAAAACAAAATCAAGGTTTCTAAGGCTTGAAGAAGCTCAGGACATGCTTGTACAACATTTAAGATTTGTCATTTCACTTTTCTTCAAAAGCAAGTTATAGAGCCATAACCCTATAACTCAGAAGCCTGGAGTGATTTTGTGCTGAGTTCTTTTCCATACATATTAATAAGTCAATTGCAAAAAAACACACAATTTGAAGCATCCTAAAACTCTCCCAAACACCCTTGTTGCACAAGACTGCTCAACTTGACAATTTTGAGCCAAAATCTCCATCTCCATTTCCACTCGTGCGTTTTGATTCTTAATCATTCAAACACCTTACATACATTATACACAAGTGATCCAAGCCCCTGTTTCAATAATGTAACCCCTCCATCACTATTCATCATTTTCAAACATCATGCTTGCAGGTTGACTTGAGTAGGGAGATGCAGGGACTTTCAAAGCAAAGTAGGAATTGGAATACAATCAAGGAGGTCCAGGAAAGCTAAACAGATTCTTAGGGCACCTCAAAGCTTGCTCAAACTCCATACATGAATCCATCTGCAAGAGGTAATTTTTCTAACTTCAATATCTTGATACAAGCATCCTCTATGCATACGTTCTGAAGTAAAAATGTAGATATCATTGCTCTAAAGCTAACCATGTCCATAGTTTTCATTTATATTGACAGTGTGTAGAGAATTCTAGATTTGAACTTTCTGAAAAAATTAGGTTTCAATTTAGGGCCAGCAAAATTAATCTTCATCTTTGACTTTTAGCTTACATAAGTTATATGGTTGGATTCGTGAGGAAAATAGAATAACTTTCATGTTTGCATTTTCCATTTTTTGTTGAGAAATGAATGAGATACAGGGGGTCCAGATGGTTGAAGGTTGAAGACGAAGTACAGGTCATGGAGACGTTTTACCTTATGTATTTATTCTTTCATTTAATTTAACGGAAGTACAGCCACCCCAGTGGTAAGGCAACGCGCTTTATTGATAGAGGTCATGGGTTCGAACCTCAGCGCTGCCTTTTTTGCAATTTTTTACATTTTTGTCTATTTTTGTTCCAGCAAACAAACGCATGGGCCTTCCACTCCTAGGCCTGACTTAACGCATGGGCCTTCCACTCCTGGGCCTGACTTTTTTTGTAAACTTCCCCCCTTGTTTCATATTTTCACCCTGGCCCAATTTTATTTCTTCATTTTTATTTTTTTTATTTTCTCAAATATATTTTCTAAATACAAAAAAAAAATGATAAAAATGCAAAAAATGATATTTTATATTTTGACTTATTTTATTTTATTTTTTCATAAATAAAAATATTTTTCATTCTTCATACTTTATTTATTTATTTAAGTAAATCTTATAAACTTAATTAATATTGTATTATTTGTTTATTTTTCTTCACACTATTTAAAATATATTATTTTAATACCCAAAAGACGAAAAATATTTTATAATGCTATAAATATTTTAAAGATAAAAAATGCCAAAAAATAATACTTTTCTTAAACTTATTTTCTTTTGATTTATAGAATTAGGGTTTTCACCTAAAATCTTTTCTCAACAATTTCAAACTTAATAAATTATTTTATTTATTTTATTAGATTAAGGTAAAATTACTTTTCATAAAACATCAAACAAAATATCCATTTTTCTTCACATTTATCTTCTTGTATATTTAATTCATCTTGTGCATTATTTATTTCAATTCTTGTATAAATTCAATTTGGTTGTAATACGCTAATTAGGTTTTAATTTCTTGTAATCCCCATTTGTATTTTGTACACCCCCTTCCACAAATGTTGTAATAGCATAGTAATTTTAAATTCCGCAATTTATCGCTTTATATACAATTGCTAGTAATTAGGGTTTGTATGGAAAGACTTAAAACCAATAAATAGCAAACCCTAATTCAAGACTAAATCAAGCATGAAAACAATACATTTGCACACAAGCACCCCTAGAGTTATTCCACTTGGTTGCCTTATAAATGACCATATTACGCATGTGAGGTATCTTAGCAAAAAACAAGAAAATACAAGATCATAGTCCCTCGATGACGCTATCGAAGTTTCCTTACAAATGATCTTAGTCCCTCAAAAAGAATGCTAAGATATCTTGCAACATTTCTAATCACGGTTATACGATGACCCACGCCCGTCCCGTTTACATCCAAAGATAGGGTTTCTTACCAAATCAATGGTAAGAAAAAAATGTCAAAGGAAAATAAAATTAACAAGAAAGACATTTAAGTAGGTAGATTGCTCCTAATTACTTGCTCCATTTCAAAACAAACCTCCTTGCTATTTTTAAAACAACACCTACACATTTCAAAACATCTTACAAACTTGAAAATATTTTCAAAAGATCAACATCTTTGTATTCATTCTTACAAATGAGAATCATTACAAAGATTGCCTAAACAACAACCTCTTTATAAAATGCTTTCAAAAACCACACAAAGCACAATTTCAAACAAAAGCAAGTGATCTAGCAAGTAACTAAGAGCCCATGGGAAATCATGGATGAAAAGGGTGCTAATACCTTCCCTTTTCATAATCTACCCCCCGAACTCAAGAAATAATCTCAAATGTCTTGCTTTTTCTTTTTCACCTTTCCTTTTGGATAAAATAAAAGTCGGTGGCGACTCTTTCTAACTGCAAAATTTGCGATCAAATGCAAAACCCTCAAGTCAGTTCTCCCACCGTATCACACAATATCTCTCTCAAAGTTCAAGACTATCTTCTTCATCATCAAACCCTGGTAAGCGATATATCAGCATCTTTGCCTACTTCATTAAAGACTCATAAGGGTATGCTATATCAGTGTATCCTTATGTTTGTCGGACAAATTTTAGAGTATTCCAAGTATTCAATAAACTCCCAATCAAATTGCACATGACTCGTGTATTCTCACACTATTAGATTGGAAGATGATTTAATAGGGGCAGTTGTCGTACCCCAAATTTGTCCGACCTCGAGGATTTTATTTTTCAAAATTTAAACAGAAGAATTATTTAATTAAAGGTGGTACAACAATATCTGGTGGCCCATCTTTATCCAAGACTAGGGGGTGTATTTTAATTCAGGAAAGTGGGGCTTTTTAAATCAGAAAGACTCGTGTATTCGTAAGCCTATTCGTAGAGCATGTTGGTTTATGGCCCATGCGATTCAAAAATGGAAAATTATGCAAATACTAATTAAGTTTTAATTAAAAAACAACTTCAATAAAAACTAAGCTTTTGTAAAAAACACTTAGAGATTATTGTTGTTAGTAAAGAAAAGGAGTGTGTTTATCAATATAAGGCCCATCAGATGGTTGGAAAAGAAATGTTACTATTGTTGTTTTTGTTTCAAATAGGAAAAAGGATATCATTATTAAAAGAAATTGTTTGTTGTTATTATAAATAAATAAACAATATATATATTTTTAAGAGAGAGAAAACGTTTACTGATGAATTGGGTCGATTGAGTGCGGGGCCCCTTATGTTAAGAAGTTGCGTGGCTTTTTAGAAAAGAGGAAAAAATATATTTAAAGTTTTATTGTTAAAATTTTTGTTAGGAATTTTATTATAGTTTAAACTTGTATAAAAATTAGTTTATAGTTTGAGGGATACAGAATGGTCATTTAGGCCCAATTGAATTAAAAAAAAACTGTTTTTGCTGTATAAAACAATAATGAGCAGGCCCAAATACGCATGCCCATAGATAAAATATTGAACTAAAAAGTTGTTTTACTGCAAAAAAAAAAGCGTATTAGGCCGAATGTAAAATTAATGTGCTGGCCCATATTACACAATCACATCCAAAACATACGCATTGTTTTTGAAATAAACAGGTACTGTAGAAACCGTTGCAAAAATCAAATCTACACCAAATCTTTTATAGCATAATATCTATACAATCCAAATCCAAAAATTGAAGTAAACAAAATCAAGTATACAAAAATCAATCATTCTCATTACAATCCCAAATATTTTACAACAAGTAACCATAAAATCGTAATCAAACCTATAAATACAGAAAAGTTAACAGAAAGTGAGGAAAGATATACAGGAAGGGGGAAAAGGAACATAGGAAGATTGATACAAAGAAGAAAGGGAGAGACTGATATCTAGAAGAGGCGGAAGAACCTAGAAGGACAAGAGAAGTGTCGTTGGGGTTCCAACATCTGGAACCCTAATTCCTCAAGCTCCACCCTGCCACCATCTTCAACCTTCGAGCTCGGCCGCAACCTACAAATCAAACAAGACGGAGAGAGATTAGCTCGAAATAAGACAAAAGCTCAAGAACAGAAAACGAAATCGTGAAGGGTAACGAACTCAACATTTTCTTGTTCTTGTATTATTTGTAGTTTTGTAGGGTGGGTTGCGATTGAAGGGGTTTCGGTTAGGGTGTTGCATCGCTGCAGTAGGTGGTTTCGGGGTTGGGGTTTGAGAAGTTGAGAAGGGTTAGGTAAACAATGTTTATATTCCGTAGGCAATTCCATGCACGAGTGTACATAATAATTATCATACTCCCTCGTTGTCATCCACTTGATCATGATCTGACAGTCGCTAGGCCAAGTCTGCATGATAACCTCATACTCCCGCGCCACACCCAATCAAAACAGCCTCCCAATTTGCTTACTGGGCCGAGCCCATTAATTCCTACACTCCATTTGGCCTAATTACTAAACACCTCAACAATTAGCATCCCCGATTCTGAACTATTTTTGGGCCTAGCCTAATCTAATTTTAGCACCCCCATGTATACTTATTAACATAAAAAATACACCCCCTCCTGAAATTAATTATTTTCTACATTTTTATATTATTATTATATTTTAATTTTTTTCTTATTATAATTATTATTTATTAAATTTATTTTCTTCTTCTTATTATTATTATTATTATTATTATTATTTTTATATTATATTATATTTAAATATTATGTATTTCTTATTTTTTGTATATATTATTATTATAATTCTTTTTTTTCATAAATATTATTATTCTTATTATTAATTATTATTAACATATTTTATTTACTATTTAAATATTACTATATTATCATCCAAATTATTTTTAATGCATATTATTTTATTATATTATATGCATTAAATTTTTTATATCATGCATTAATCAAGAATTTCGCAGTCAATATGATTAAAAAATACTAACAAATCTCAAACTACTTTTCACAACAAACTAAGCTAATCAATTGTTTTTTACAAAAGAGTTTCAAACAAATTTTGACTTACCGCGCATTTAGCCAAAATCTTCCCAATCACTACTCCCAGCCAAAATGCGAGATGATTCAAAGTACGTTTGCGATCCCTAAAAAATACCAACCCCATACGAACTATAAATTTGGACTCTTATTTCGCATAAGAGGATACGTAGGCATACGACTAAGATCGTAGCGAGTTCTCCTATAAAAAATTAAAACACTTTTCCTCCTAATTAAAACTTAAAACCCTATTTTACCCAAACCTAAACCTAAAACCTAATATCCTTGTGAACAAGTTAGATGAAAGGTGTCTAACACCTTCATTTCGTCTAATGAAGTCTGAAACCTAGAATCTCTGTCTACGAATTAGGGTTTTCTGTTAGATTCCCTTCCTTAGGATAAAAACTAATTGTGGCGGCTCTGATTTAAAAACAAGTTGCTACAAAAGCCACATTAGATTCTTTGCAGGAATGTTGGGCTTGCACGTTTTGGGCCTAGCAAACTTCAGATTCACACCCCCAGATTTTCTACTTTTAGGATCAATCTCATTTATTTTATTTTGCTTTAATTTTTTTAAACATAATTTAATTATCTTTTTTTTAATTAACATAAATTTAGACTTAGGTTTTTTAATTAAGTTAACTAAATTAATTTTCCTTTTTTTAATTAATTAAATTAATTGACTTGTTTTCATTATTCATAATTAATTTTACTTAGTTTTTTTGGGTTTAATTAATTAAAATCGACTTGGGTTTTTTAATTAATTTATCCTTTTTCTTAATTAAAACTAATTAGGGTTTTTTAGATTAAACATCAAATCATTTTCTTATAAAAATCATAAAACAATTTTCTTTTCCCTTTATTTTACCGTTTCGCGTATTATTTTCGCATTATTTCCTAATTATGTATCTACTACCGTATGTAATAGTTAATTAGGGTTTACATTTTTCACCGATTTTATGGTTTGTACCCCCTTCACCAAAGCCCTGTAATAGTTAAGGTTTACTTTTGTGCAACTTTACTTTTCCGCACTTTTATATTATACCTTGTATATACTTGTTAGATGTATGCTAATATGATTGTATGGCAAGACAAATAACTAAACATAGAACAACCTAATCAAGATGAAAATAACTGAATTGAATCACTCTTCACACACTCACCTCTAGGGTAACCTAACTTGTTGCCTTCGAATAAATGGTCATATCCCTCAACCATAGGGATAACCTTAGCAAAGACCCTCGGTTGAAATCATCATAAAGATCATAGTCCTGCGATGTCCCTCGGGTTGCCTACGAGAAATAATCTTGTCCCTCGGTGTTGCCTACAAATATATGATGACAGTCCCTTAGAATTGCTAATGTATCCCTACAAGTTACCTTCTATGACCATAACTAATGGTAGGAAAACACTATCTAAAGGAGGAGGAAAATAACACGAAAGATCTTTGAGTAGGTAGATAGCTCGTAATGGCTTTCTCACAAAAATAAAACGTCTTTTTTCAAACCAAACACTTTTATGATATATTTAAAAAAAAAACAAACACTTTGTACGCATTCTTAACTGATACAAGAATCATTACAAAGTTTTCATACTTAGGCATTTTTCAAAAATATTTTCAAAACACATACAACCAAAGCATTTCTAAACAAAGTGAGCTAGCGATTAAGAGCCCGTAGATAAGTACGAATGAAAAGGGTGCTAACACCTTCACTTTTTATAACCTACCCCCTGCTTTACCCCAAAACTTTCCCTCCCTTTTCTCAAGACATTTCTCACAAGATCTTCAATGGCTCAAAATTGCACAAGTGTTGACTAGGACAAACCATCTCCCCAACACTGATGCTTCAAATTAGGGTTTTGCTTTTTACAAGGATAATTGGACTTCAAATTACTCAAATGACCTTCATGGATCATTATAGACCTCCAAGAATACTCATGTCAAGTTTCAAGTCTTGAATCACAATTTTGCTCAGTCAATTGACCAGATGACTGAAAATAAACTATATTGAGTAAAAAGTCAACTGTGATCAACCTACAGTAAAACTTCATAATTTTTTGCCAACATAAGCATTTTGAAGTCCTATTCATCATTTGATCAAGTATTGATCATAATCCCTCAATAAAAGCACTCAATTTACCAAAATGGCAAAATGGTCAAAATTAGGGTTTTGACTGTAATTGACTGATCAATGACTTTTGACCTAATACATGATCTAATGGATTTAAGCATATTCTAAAGGATTGTAGTACATAATTTTAACCTAATTTCATGGTTCAAAATATTCCTCAAGATCAATGGATTGATAGTTGAAATTTTATCAACTGATGAAAAGTCAACTAATACACAAAAAGTAAAACTTTGACTTTTTGGTCAAAATTCAATTTCAAAGATCACAATTCATCAAGATATTCAAAAATATGACGCTTGATCATCAATAAATCATGAAAGTCAAAAGTCAATGTGAAAAGTCAAACTTTTCAGGACATGGAAATTTTTTCTAAGTGTTTTTCTACATGATAGTTTCATTACTTCATGTTAATCTTTCACCAAGATGCACGATTATTCAAAGAAGACTTTCAACATAAAAGTTGTAGATCTTGATGATATCTACAACTTTTCTTTGCTGATCAAGTCCTAGAAGTGCTTGGATTTTGAGTTATAAATTCCTAAAGTCATGACATTTTTCATAAAACACTTAGAGAAATTTTCAATAGGTTTTGGTTAGTTATTATCTCAACTTGGCCAATTTTAATCAAGTTCCAATTTGATTTATCCAAAATGGTCAACATGAAAGTTGTAGACAATGTTTCAAGCTTTCCAAAACATCCAAGAGCATGAACTTATCATAATTAATCTAGGAGATTCAAAGGCATGAAGTTGGGCATCCATTCTTGAATTACTAGTCATTTTTATGAAGAACACATAATACAATCTTCATGCTATGCTACATAATCTTACTTTGCAGGACTTATAACTTGAAAATATCACCATAAATAATTATTTACACAAACTTTTGAGTTATGATCCAAGTGGTTAAGGCATTATCCAATCCATTTTGCGATTTATGGTACAAAGTTACCATTGCCATTCACATAAAGCATGCTTTATACAAAGTCAGCTCTCCTTGAGCCTCTCAACTGTTTTGTTCTGCACACAGAATGTCAAAGAAAGAAGCAACATGCATAAAAACTCCTATCCACTTCATACCCCTTTTGTACCATGCATTGGGACATCAAATTTCACATAACATGGTTGTTTCATCTCAACCAAACCAGAATTCCACAGCTTGTGAAACAAACTCTCTCATCCTCTGAAACCTTCTCTATAAATAGAGAGGCCATTTGCAAGCTAAATTCCAGAAGTATTTGTTGTGTATAGAAGTTTCTCAAAACCCCTCATACTCTCAAAAAACCCATAATTGTCCACAAAACTTCCACTCTTGAGTTAGAAACCAAAATCTTAAAATCTCGCAAACCTTGCATTTCTGTCCAAAACAAATCATCCACATAAATCATATACATCATATAGAAGTTGTTCAAACACAATAGTAACTTATGTAAAATCACTATCACCATTCTCCAAACTCAAAAATAGCCACTTGACTTCTCCAAGACAATACAACAACTCTAAATCAAAACACAAATTTCAGCTTCAAGGTAAATTTTCATGACTTTGAACTCTTCATACAAGCATCATTAGTGGTTCATTTGTGAAGATAAAATGTAGATATCATTTCCTTGAATCTAACCATATGTTTACTTTTCATTTTCATTAACCATGTGTTGAGAGCTAACTCATATATGCATCAGAAAAATGTTATAAGTAAAAAACAGCAGTATGAGTCGATACATATCTCTATGAGTCGACACATATTAAGTACAAAATAGGTTATGAGTCGATACCAAACATTAATGATTTAACATATAACAAAAATAATTCAATGCAAACCATTATGTGTCGTCTCATAGTGAGTTGGTTCTGACTTCCAGGAGAAATGAAATGATATGTATCGATACATAAGTGCATGTGTCGATACAAAACAGGTTATGAGCCGACACAAACCTTTATGTATCAACTCAAAATGAGTTGGTTTTGATTTCCAGGAGTAAGGAATGATATGCATCGATTCATATGTGCATGTATCGATACAAAACAAATATGAGCCAATGCATAAGTGCATGTGTCAATGCATAAAAGTTTTTCATATCAATGCGTAAGTGCATGTGTCAATACATAAAAGTTTTCTTAAAACAATTTTTCTTTTTTAAATTATCTTTATATTTATTTATATTTTTATTGTTATTCATTATTCAATATGGTTGTAACAGTGACTTATGGTTTAATTACTTGTCATTTCCCCATTTGTAAATTTTTACCCCCATCCCCAAATGATGTAATAGCGTAGAATCTTTATATTCTATAATTTATCGCTTTCAAATACAAATACTAGTAATTAGGGTTTGTATGGTAAGACTAAAATCAATCAATAGAAAACCCTAATTCAAGAAAAACAAAGCATGAAAGACAAAAACTTTGCACATAGATAACTACAGATGAAAAGAGTGCTAACACCTTCCCTTTTCATAACCTACCCCCCAAACTCAAGAAAATTCTCAAAAGGCCTTTCTTGTTCTTTTCACCCCTTCCTTTATTGGATAAAAGAAAAGTCGGTGGTGACTCTTTCTATCTGCAACAATTGCATTTAAATGCTTTAAATTGGGTTGCCTTAGAGACTAGATTACCTTTAAATGCTTTCATCGTTTGACTTGCTTGCTTTACATTATGGGTTATGTTTTGGTTTTGTATAGATCCTCTACCCGGGTCGGGGAGCATTATTAGGTAAGTAGAAATAGATCATGGGGATTGTGCGGGGTATACCGACATGGTTGAAGCAATGGCTACCTTATTGTGACACATTTGTTGGTATAGGTATCCCTTGTGGCAAATCGAGGAGAATACGGGGCCGTTGTGTGGTGTCATTAAGCACTAACTGACCTTAGATACTTTAATTGAACAACTTGGCCATTAGGAAGTAGTGAGATAGTAGGCTTTGGTGTTGAGCTGAAGTTGGTTGATACTCGATGCTATGCTCATTGAGATCGGACTTTTGGGATATTTCGGTCGCCAATAAAGAAGCTTCCGCTGAAACAATTCCCGATGAAGAAAGATCGGTGATATTGGGATTCCATAGAACCCGATTACTTTTATTAGGACATGTTGAACCAACTAAACTTCAAGATGGTACTTACCTATGAACTCCATGCAAGCCTAAACCTAAGGATTTGCTTGCTTTTCCTGTATATGTTAATAACATCATGACATCATACCATAGCATTTTCAATAACCATTTCAAGGGTCTCAAGGGTTTGTATTGCAGGGTTATATTGAACCTGACGTCTATCAAGGGGAAAGAGGGTTTATTTTCCTCTAGCCAAATGTTGTCAAAGACCAAAGCACGATAACTTGAGTCAAGGGTTATGACCCACTTGACATGCTGAGCTTGATTCTTGTAGAAGGACATTCAATTATATGAAGTTCTTCAAAGTTATAATCAAAGTTCAACTTATGACATTTACTTGTATTGACCCCGCGAGATCCTTGAAAACATTGCATCCAAATACCATGCATCATATCATGACAGGTTTTCCCCATACAGGTTTCCTCATCTGCTTATTATTTGTTTCATTAAAAATGGCTCTCGAGCAGACTGTCCAAGATCTTCAGACCCAAAATGATCAGCTTCAAGATTTGTTTCTGAACCTGTCCAAGGGGCAAGAAGAAGTGAAAGTCCTCCTCATTGAGAGCATGGCCAAGAAGAGTCCTGAAGACAACAAGGATGGTAGGGTGAAACAATTGCAAGCTGAGATAGCAACGATGAGAATCCAGATGTTAGGACAGATGACTCTTATCCAAAACCTAGCTCGTGGACAAGAAGAGTTAAGAATTCTCGTCAACAAGCTTTATCAAGATGGATGCAACCGTATGAAATAAACAACCAAGATTGGGGATCAAGTAGTCAATCAGCCCTCCATGAGATCAGAGGTTGGCTTGGTCAATAGTAGGCCTTTCCAGATTACTGCTACACCGTGAGTCTAACAACAACCTCGCCAACAACAACGGAGAAATCAACAAAGGAAAGACGGGCCAAAGAGACAGTTTACCAAGATCAACATACCACTGTCTCAGGCATTGCAACACATGTTAAAGATGAACATGATTACGTTGATAAGACCTTATCCAAATACCAAAACTTCTTCTCCTAACTACAATCCTGATGTAAGATGTGCCTATCATTTCGACAGTCCTGGGCATGATACTAACGATTGTTGGGCGCTGAAATACAAGATTCAAGATATGATTGATGCTAAGGAGATTGATTTTGACCCTCCTGAGACTCCTAACGTGATCACTGCTCCCATGCCAAATCATTGAGAGCATCCAGTTCATTTTGAATTTTCAGTTGTAACTTCTTTTGTTTGCTCAAACACTTATCTATTATGTCAAACTTTGTTTCATTAATGCATAGCATATGTTTGTCTTAAGTTAATCCATTCGATTTCACTATACTAAAATTATGCTTTTACCTCTTTTTATATGATATTAAACTCTCGACAACAAGCCTTAAGCCTTTAGAGGGAGGATGATGAAAATAATACCATAATCTCATACCGTATGCTTTTGGACCGACCTTGTCGGTGATGTACAGGCGTTGTTTCAAACCTTAAACAATGGAGTTATAAGGAAGATAATCCCTAGTCAACCCAGTTTAACCAAAGAAGTAGGAGTTTTTCTTTTTCGCACAAGCTAAAATATTTAATCATAACCCGGGGCAGGGTAGTTTCTCAGTTAATTCAAACATGCATTTAGTCACAAGCTGTCACTTCATGAACGAAAAAACGGTGATGGTTTCCCTGTAAAATAAGCAGTCATTATCTCTCAAAAAGAATGCCCACTGAGTCAAAACCTATGAAGGAGACTTAAAAAACTGGGGCATCCTACTGGCTGTAATCTCAAAACAAACACAGCCAGGAAAAAATTAGGTATAATAAGTCAAAAAAGAGGTCGTTACAAATCCTCGAAAACATGAAAAATTTTACAAAAATGACTGCCTTCTCAAATAAACTTCCAGTATCCGAACCATCACCAAAATATCATTCCAGATTCAATTGGAATCCAAACGCGCAATTAATTGAGTATAGGACCGGAGAACATCATCGAGAACATGTAGGGTACAAATAAACTTTGATCCTTATCCTTTGTTTCTTAAACCGTGAACCAGGCCACGTTACAACCCTTTAAAATTCCTAATTGAAGCATAGGTTAGTTTGAAAGCATACTGTTACAAAAGGTATCATGACTCCTGAAAGGCTTACTATAAATCCTGAGTTGAATTCATATTCTTACAAAATTCTTTGATTTTCTAAATATTCATTTTCAAAAACTTCAAGACAAACATAAACTTTGCATTGTTTAAATACCGCTGTTTGCATATGGCCAATTGGTCGACAACAGAGAAATTCGCACGACGAATATCCAATGAACAAAAATTCTCTCAAGAAACAAAATCACTTCAAATTGGAAGACACTTCCAATGACAAATCTCCCATAATCAAGGGGGCATGACAGGTTATTGTCCAACTCATCAATGGCAGTCAAGTCAATATTCCAAGAAATCTCTTATAAAGTCCAGAATAGGCAGGGGCAGGTCTCCACCGGAATCACTTAGGGCATTGAACATGAATTCCAGTAAAGGGTCACATATGACCAAGAAAATATTTTCTAGCATTTCTACAACACTTACTAACATAGACAGTGACGATTCTCCATATCCCATGAACGCGGACATAGTCGAAAAATAATACACATGAAAAGAGACCCGCTAAGTTGACATACCTAGGCAAAAGTAAGGGTATCCCGACAAACCAAAAGGTTCAGGAAAAGTTAGGGATGTATGCAAAAGATTGTACACCCAACAAGTTGAAAACCTGAAAAGGTGGCTTGGGTAAAAAAGGATATCCCGTTGGGCTAAAAATATGAAAGGAAGGTCCAGGAAAAAGTTAAGGATTAAAGCGTATGACTATGTCCCATTATCTCATCATTTTGTTTATCAGTAAAAGATTTGTCACTCTGATCAACATTTACTAAGGACTCTAGGAGAAGACAGAGTTCAAGCTGTCCACAAATCCCCACAAGGCCTAATTCATTGATATCCCTACATAATCACTTCAAAAAGATTATCCCCACAGAGTTGAATTCATACAATCTCCATATGAAGTTCCAATCTCCTGAAAATCCTCTCCCCAGTTGAGTGTGGCCTTAACTGAAAAAATGAACCTTGCATGAAATAATTCATGTCCCTAGTAAGGTCTCAAAAATATTCTTCTCAACAAGGTTTATTTCCCCAACAAACTCCAGGTTCCCCACCACGAGTATTTTCTCAGACTATTACAAATCAACGGACAAACCCCCTTGTCCCCAACGGAGTTGATATTATCCCCAGTAAGTTGCTGCGAAGACTGGAATTCGACCAGCTAATAATTTGACTTCATCCTCCCTAGAAAGTGCGGCAAAGCCTGAATTTTGACCAGATACCAGTAACCTATCCTCTCCAAGACGAAAGTTTAACCATCTCTTTTATCCCTAGTCAGGGTAAATAAGAATTAAATTCCCCAGTAGAGCGATGGACAACCAAAGGTTCCTGAACTCTATTCCCCAAACAAAAATCCATACATCCCCTGCAGAGTCTTCTCAAACAAGTTAACAGGAATCCCCGGCGGAAGCATTCTAAACAAGGTTGAAGATACACAGACTCTTCATCTCTAACGGTAGTCCGAGATTTAGCTTCCCAAAACACCCCAACAGTAGTCAGGGATTTATTTTCCCAGACTAAGATACATTTCAACAACATTCATGCATCATGACATATGCATACAAAACGCATATAGTACAATCTCATTCATTTTGAGAACATCATTACGCAATGCATGCATCATGACATTGCATACAACTAACTGTTTACCTTTTCAGGAAAAGATCAATCAATAGATGCATGTCGTCAACCATCTACGAATTTCTCTAGAGGCTAAAATATGATAAATATTTCCATCGAAGATTTATCCCAGGGAGTCATTCTAAAGAACATCTCTTCGAGATGAAATCAAGCTTGGGTTCCTCCTTTTACCTGTTGAAGTAGTAATAATCAGATTTCTTCACTACCTGTTGAAGTAGTAGTTGTCATAGATTCCTTCATTACTTGTTGAAGTAGTAGTCGTCAAAGATTCCTTCATTACCTGTTGAATTAGTAGCCGTCAAAGATTCCTTCATTATTTGTTGAAGTGTTATTCTTTAGTGATTCCTTCATTACTTGTTGAAGTAGTATTCGTCAAAGATTCCTTAATTACCTATTGAAGTAGTAGTCGTTAGATTCCTTCATTATTTGTTGAAGTAGAAGTTTTCAGAGATTCATTTATCACCTGTTGAAGTAGTAGTCATCAGATTCCTTCATTATTTGTTGAAGTAGTAGTCGTTAGAGATTCCTTCATTACCTGTTGAAGTAGTAGTCGTCAAATATTCCTTTATTACCTGTTGAAGTAGTTGTCTTCAAAGATTCCTTCATTACCTGTTGAAGTAGTAGTCTTCAGAGATTCCTTCATTACCTGTTGAAGTAGTAGTCGTCAAAGATTCCTTCATTACCTGTTAAAGTAGTAGTCGTCGGAGATTCCTTCATTACCTATTGAAGTAGTAGTCGTCAAAGATTCATTCATTACCCATTGAATTAGTACTCGTCAAAGATTCCTTCATTACCTGTTGAAGTAGTAGTCGTCATATTCCTTCACTACCTGTTGAAGTAGTAGTCATCAAAGATTCCTTCATTATCTGTTGAAGTAGTAGTTGTCAGATTCCTTCAGTACCTGTTGAAGTAGTAGTCATCAGAGATTCCTTCATTACCTATTGAAGTACTAGTAGTCAAAGATTCTTTCATTACCTTTTGAAGTAGTAGTCATCAGTTTCCTTCATTACCTGTTGAAGTAGTAGTCTTCAGAGATTCCTTTGTTACTTGTTGAAGTAGTAGTAGTCAGAGATTCCTTCATTATACATTAAAATAATAGTCATAATCAAGCTTTATACTTCCCAACGGTCACTTTGGATGGAATCTATAAACCGGTCTCCGATATATCTTTATCACCTCTCCAAATGGAATCTATAAGCCCATTCCCGACACAATCAACCAACATCATTATTTCGTGTGAGTGCAAATTTCTGGGCACTCTAGTGTTCAATCATCTTCCACCTTCAAGTCACAAATGGCAGACCGGCCAATCTAACTCTTCAGATTTAAGAAGATTGAACAGGGGCAGCTGTTGTACCCCAAAATTTGCCCTCCCTTTTCTCAGGACATTTCTCACAAGATCTTCAATGGTTCAAAATTGCACAAGTGTTGACTAGGTTAAATCATCTCCCCAACACTGATGCTTCAAATTAGGGTTTGGGTTTTTAAAAGGATAATTGGACTTCAAATGTCTCAAATGACCTTCATGGATCATTATAGACTTCTAAGAATACTCATGTCAAGTTTCAAGTCTAGAACCACAATTTTGCTCAATTAATTGACCAGATGATTGAAAATCAACTGTATTGGGTAAAAAGTCAACAATGATCAACCTACAGAAAAACTTAATGATTTTTGGCCAAAATCAACATTTTGAAGTCCTATTCATCATTTGATCAAGTATTGATCATAACCCCTTAAAAAAAGCACTCAATTTACCAAAAGGGAAAAATGGTCAAAATTAGAGTTTTAATTGTAATTGACCGATCAATGACTTTTGACCTAATATATGATCTAATGGCTTGAAGCATATTCTCAAGGATTCAAGTACAACATGTTGACCTAATTTCATGGTTCAAAACATTCCTCAAGATCAATGGGTTGATAGTTGAAATTTGATCAGCTGATGAAAAGTCAACTAATACACAAAAAGTGAAACTTTGACTTTTTGGTCAAAATTTAATTTCAAAGATCACAATTCATCAAGATATTCAAAAATATGAAGCTTGATCATCAAGAAATCATGAAAGTGAAAAGTCAGTGTGAAAAGTCAAACTTTTCGAGACTTGAAAATTTTTTCGAAGGGTTTTTATACATGATAACTTTATTACTTCATGCTAATCTTTCACCAAGACGCACGATGATTCAAAGAAAACTTTCAACATGAAAGTTGTAGATATTGATGAGATATATAACTTTTCTTTTCTGATCAAGTCCTAGAAGTTCTTGTATGTTGAGTTATAAATTCCTAAAGTCATGACATTTTTTATAAAACATACTGAAATTTTCAACAGGTTTTGGTCAATTTTTATCTCAACTTCTTGGCCAATTTTCATCAAGTTCCAATTTTATTTATCCAAAATGGTCAACATAAAAGTTGTAGACATTGTTTCAAGCTTTCAAAAACATCAAAGATTATGAATTTATCACACTTGAGCTAGGAGATTCAAAGGCATTAAGTTGGGCATCCATTATTAAATTACTAGTCATTTTTATGAAGAACACATAATACAATCTTCATGGTATGCTGCATAATCTTATTTTGTAGGCCTTCTAACTTGAAAATCTCACCATAATAAATTGTTTACAAAAACATTTGATCTATGATCCAAGTGGTTAAGGCATTATCCAATCCATTTTGCCATTTATGGTACAAAGGCACCATTGCCATTCAGATAAATCTTGCTTTATACAAAGTCAGCTCTCCTTGAGCCTATCAACTATTTTTTATACACGCACAATGTCAAAGCAAGAAGAAACATTCCTAAAAACTCCTAGCCACTTCAGATCCCTTTTGTACCATGCATTGGGACATCAAATTTCACATAACTTGGTTGTTTCATCTTAACCAAACCAGAATTTCACAGCTTGTGAAACAAAATCTCTCATCCTCTCAAACTTTCTCTATAAATAGAGAGGACATTTGCAAGCTAAAGTCCAGAAGTTTTTGTTGTGTAGAAAAGTTTCTCAAAACCCCTCATACTCTAAAAAACCATAATTGTCCATAAAACCTCCACTATTTAGCTTAGAAATCAAAATCTTCAAATCTCTCAAACCTTGCATTTCTGTTCAAACAAACCATCCACATACTTCATATACATCATATAGAATTTGTTCAAACACAAGAGCAACTTCTGTAACATCACTATCACCATTCTCCAAACTCAAAAAGATCCACTTGACTTCTCTAATAAAATACATCAACTCTAAATCAAAACACAAATTTGAACTTTAGAGTAAGTTTTCTTGACTTTGAACTATTCATACAAGCATCATTAGTGGTTCATTTGTGAAGATAAAATATAGATATCATTGCCCTGAAGCTAACCATATGTTTAATTTTCATTTTCATTAACCATGTGTTGAGAGCTAACTCATATATGTAGCATAAAAATGTTAGAAGAAAAAAACACCAGTATGAGTCGATACATATCTCTATGAGTCGACACATATTAAGTAAAAAACAGGTTATGAGTCAATACAAAACACGAATGAGTTGATACAATCCATAATGAGTCGACTCATACTGAGTTGGTTTTGACTTCCAGGAGCAAAGAAATGATATGTATCGATACATAAGTGCATGTGTCGAGGTAAAACAGGTTATGAGCCGACACAAACCATTATGTATCGACTCATACTGAGTTTGTTTTTATTTCCAGGAGCAAGGAATGATATGTATCGATGCATAAGTGCATGTGTCGATACAAAACAGATATGATCCAATGCATAAGTGGATGTGTTAATGCATAAAATGTTTTTGTATCAATGCGTAAGTGCATGTGTCAATACATAAAAGTTTTCTTAAAACAATTTTTATTTTTTTACATTATCTTTATATTTCTTTATATTTTTATTGTTATTCATTATTCAATATGGTTATAATAGTGACTTAGGGTTTAATTACTTATCATCTACCTATTTGTAAATTTGTATCCCCATCCCTAAATGATGTAATTGCGTAGAATCTTTACATTCCGCAATTTATCGCTTTCAAATACAAATGCTAGTAATTAGGGTTTGTATGGCAAGACTAAAATCAACCAATAGAAAACCCTAATTCAAGACAAATAAAGCATGAGAAACAAAGACTTTGCACACGTGCATCTCTAGGGTTAACCTCACTTGTTGCCTTGAGAAAAAAAGTCATCTCCCTCGAACATGGGATACTTTAGCAATGACCCTCGAATACAAGATTGTAGTCCCTCGATGACCCTTCATTGTTGCCTTCGGTAAATGATATTAGACCCTTACGACAAATTTCTAAGGTATCCTACAATGTTGCCTTCTATGACTGTACGACGACCCACGCCCGTCCCTTCACATCTAATGATAAGGCTTATTATTAATCAATGGTAAGATACCAATATCTAAAGAAGGAGGAAATTAACAAATACTTTTTGATTAGGTAGAACGTTCATAGTTGCTAGCTCACAACCATTTCCAAAACAACTTTCAAAAACTCACCAACACTTTCAAATGAAATAATTTCCAAAGTCAACACTTTGTATGAATTCTTATAGAGACGAGAATCATTACAAAGTTCGCCAAACGATGGCACTTTTTAAAAACACTTTCAAAACCAATCACAAACACATTTCAAACAATCATTTCAAAGTGACCTAGCAACTAAGATCCCATAGATAACGACGAATGAAAAAGGTGCTAACACCTTCTTTTTTCATAACCTACCCCCCGAACTCAAGAAAATTCTCAAAAGGTCTTTCCTGTTCTTTTCACCCTTTCCTTTATTGGATAAAAGAAAACTCATTGGCGAATCTTGCTATCCGCAACAATTGCGATAAAACGCAAAACACCCAAGTCAGTTCTCCCACCATAATACACCCCCGAACTCAGAAAATTCTTGAAGGTCTTTCCTATTCTTTTCAACCTTTCCTTATTGGATAAAATAAAAGGTGGTGGAAACTCTTCCTATCTGCATATTTGTGATAAAATGCAAAACCAAGTCAGTTTCTCCGACCGTATTACAGAACTGGCGACTCTGCTGGGGACTCTGAAAAAAAAAGGGTTACCTTTAGAGTTAGATCACTTTTAAATGATTTCCTTGTTTGATTTGTCTGCTTTATTTTTAAAGGCTTGTTTGGGGTTTATTTCTTGCAAAGATCCTAAACCAGGATCTGGGGGCATTTCAGGTAAGTATCAATAGATCATAGAAACTATACGACATATACCGATAAGGTTGAAGAGATGGCTACTTTAGTTGATACATTGGTTAGTAGATCATACAATACTAGGCTGTCGCGTGGTGTCATAAGCACTAACTGACCTTATAACCTTAATTATTCCAACTTAGCCATTAGAAGGTAGTGAGATAGCCAGCTTTGGTGCAGTCCAAAGTTGGTTGATACTCGACACTACACTCATTGATATTCGAATCTCGAGTTTTGTTTGTTGGCAAGTCAATTGTCGTGCTAGACAATACTTGTGGGAAAAATAAGTGATCTTGAGATACCTGGAACCCGGTTACTTCTTTAGGACAGGTTGAGCCAACTAAACTTCAAGAGGGTACTTACCTACAAACTACATGGAAGCCTTAAACCTAAGTCCTTTGTGTTATTTTCTTGTGTTTGATTATATGTTTAAACATGACATTATAACATCATATCATGACTAACCATTTCAAGGATCTAGGGGATTTATCTTTGTTCTGTGTTGCAGGGTCATGGCTTCCAGTCGTAGGAATACCACTCAGATTAACTTCATAAATATACCTTCCAAGCTTGAGGAATTAGTCTCAAAGGTTCCCGATAATTCTCAATTCACCAAGAGACATGTTCATCTACTCAGTTTGGTTACTACTGTCTTCCAAGAAGACATGATGAGCATTATTTACCAATTCTTTAATCCAAAGCATCACTGTTTTACCTTCCCAGATTATCAGTTGGTTCCCACAATGGAAGAATTCTCTAAGTTGCTCAAAGTTCCTATTATTGACCGGATACCTTTCACTGGTCTAGAGCAAGTCCTGAAACCTGAAGACGTTGCAGTAGCCTTACATCTAAAACGATCAAACATTGTATCTAATTGGGAAATAAGGAATGGAGTCAAGGCTTTTTCTCCTAAATTTATGATAGAGAAGTCTTGGTTGTTTCTAGATGCCATGAATCTCCGTGCTTTTGAGGATACTTTGACCTTTATGATCTATGGTTTGGTATTGTTCCCTAATTTGGACCTACTCTGTCCTTGCTGATCCATGTGAATGCCATCAAAATATTTCTCACTCATAATCCAGTACCTACTTTGTTCGGAGATGTCATGTATTCCCTCCACACTCGTACTATGAAGAAGAGAGTAACTCTTATTTGTTACATGCCTCTACTGTCCAGGTGGTTTATTTTGCACCTTCCCCAACTAGTGATAAAGAACGAACAAGGTTTAAGGTGGTCTCAAAGGTTGATGTCACTCACTCATGCAGATATCCATTGGTGTTCTTGATCTCAGGAAGATGTCACTATTATTGATCATTGTGTGGAATTCCCTAATGTACCACTTCTTGGTATAATAGGGGGAATCACTTACAACCCTTCTTTAGCTATGCTTCAGTTTGGTTATGCTCGAAGGGACGGCCCTCATGATATGCTCATCTAGGGTATTATGTTCGACTATGAGAACAATCCTCAAAATTACCATAAAAAGTTTATACGTGCTTGGGGTACGGTCAACAAGATTGATAGCAAGACTTTAGGACAAAAGAATTCCATTCCTCTGGAGCCTTACCTCAGATGGGTGTGGTCTCGTGCTCAGAATCTCAAAATGCCATATCTTTCTATCCTACTAGTAATTGTAGGGCCCATTGTTGGAAGGGATGTTTCTCATACCGTTCTTCATCTCGATATGCCTACCAACTTCGAAGAACTACAGAAGTCCTAGATTCAGCTCAAGGAGGAAAGAGATACCTTCGAGGCTCATTTCTATGCTAGTGAGAAGAAAGTACTGGAGTTGACGAAACGACTCCACAAAGAACAAAGCCTTAATGCATATGTAAACACAAAGAGAAAGTGTTCATGGGAGACTTGAATTCATATTTTTTCATTTTTGTAACTCTTTTTATTGAAAACAGTTATAATTTGAGATCGTTACTAAAATTTATCTTGTTTCCTTTTGTTTAAACAAATTTAAATCCTTCCATGATCCTTGAAAACATTGTGTTGTACCCCAAAATTTTCCCTCCCATATTCTCAAAGAAATTGCCAAGTCAAGCTGCCAAATTCCCCAAGGGTTGCTCAGTGCAAAGGTCTCCTATACAGTCAAAACTAGGGTTTGTGTTCTGATCAAGAAATTGAAAGTTTCAAAGGCCCAATCAAGTCTCACATGCCTATAAATATGGTCAAGCATCCTCATATCAAGTTTCAAGGCATTTAGCTCACAATTGCACAGTCAAAACCCTAAATTGCACTACAGTCAACTGTAGGGGCAAAATGGTCATTTGACAGTCAAAAGTTCAAATTTTTGGTCAACATATCATTTTGAAGCCACAAACATCATTTGATCAATGCTTGATCATGATTCTCAAAATTTGGCTCAGAAATCATCAAAGATGCAAAAGTTACTATATTTGGACAGCTGAAAAAGTCAACTGAAATTGACCAGGGCATAACTTTCACATGGATTATCAGAAAAATTCCATCCAAAGTTCATTTTGAAGAGAAAGACATTTCCTACAACTCATCTTCATACTTCAAGTCCAAGAAATGCTCTCACAAAAAGTTATCAATTTCAACATTATAGGTCATTTTCAAAAGTCAACAAAAAGGGACTTTAAGTCAAAGGCCATAACTTGAGATTGGTAAATCAAAATGACATGGGACCAAAGGCATTGGTTAGAGGACTCAAAGACCTTTCCAAAATGTCCAAGAACATGAGAAAGGCTTAAAAATTGAGCAAGTTATGCCTTGTGGAAGTTGGGAAATTTTTGGATATTTTGAAAAGTCAACATTACTTCAAATGACCTAAAATTGCTAATGGGCCCATTTTTCTTCCATGATTCATCATTCCAAGCATGTGCACGACCACTTGGCCCAAAGGGAAGTATTTTCTCATTTTTATTTATTTATTTGAATTATTATTTATATTAATTCATTTAAATCATTTAAATATGTGGAAAATATATAACTTGACCTAAAAAATCTTTTCATGCATGTTTTGCCATCAAGATTTCGTGCATAGGCTAATTAGGAAAGAATTGGACTGATTGGCATGATTTTGAACCAAGAACACTTGAAAAAAGATATGAAAAAGATCCCTAAAATCAAATTTCCAAAAACCATTATTGCATTGGATTTTATTGAGTTTTGTTGACCTAATTTGTTCACTACATATGCCTGATGAGAAACCTAATGCAAGGAGACTGAAAGCTGCGCAAGAAACACATTTGCAAACTTGAAATTTTCTCCATAAAACTCAATTCTGAAAACATTGTTGCAGGTCGATTCAAAGCATAATTTTCATTCCAATAGCTTCCTTGGAGATTCCTGATCACATTCCAATCATAAACATCCATTCAAACTCCAAAAACTGGTATATCGAGCATGAACTGTACAGAAGAAAAGTCACGATCGTATTTTTAATTCTAGGCATTCTCATGGCATTCTAATCATGGATTTGTATTCCTTATGATGTTCTGATACTAACCAATGCATTTAATTGTATTTTTATGCTATACACACGATTATGCCATGATTACTTTTTTAGGGTTTGCAAGCTTCAGAGTGGGGCTTTTCACCCAAGGCAAAATTATGACTCCAGACCAAGACCATTCTACTTAGCGCATGGAGACGAACAGGAAACACACATCGCGCTCAATTTATGAGTGCCTAAAACCTATTCGCTATTTTTTCAAAACGTCCCTAAAGCAACGCGTCTAAAACCGTTGCTCAATGTTTTATATTTCAGGGAAGGTGGAGAAGATGATTACATGTCACACGCTGACTGGCTTATTCAAAATCTCGCGCGCATTTCCAAGCCATTAACCCACTTTTTTTTTTATTATTTGTTTGTCTAATGTATATAAAACGCGTTTGGTTGGCACAGCTGGTCAGAGAAAACATTGGCAAGGCATATGACCTGGGTTAGAGTCCCAGGTCTTCAATATTCCCATTTTATTTTTCTTCAATTAACGTTCACGTGCAGTGCTGAGGTGAGGGATCATGATACACCTCCTAATCCAAGCGTCCACGTGCCTAAGAGAATTAATCAGAGAGCCATGATCAGAGGTGTACCATAAGCCCTAGTCAAAAGTCCCATACGTGGCCTGGAAAAGTCAACAGATTTCAAGCTTATTGGGCCAGTTTCTTGGATCATACCTCACAATTGGGGCCTGAACCCCCCCCCCTGGTTTGCCATTTTCTTCATATTTTATTTTTATTTCTTTCAATTATTGTTTTATTTATTTTATTGTTTTGATTTAATTAATAATTTTTTTTACAAAATACAAAAATACATAAAAATTCAGAAAAGATAAAAAAGTAATAAATAATTTTTATTTCTAATATTTTCATAAATAATTGTATGTAAATTAATTAATTTAAATTAGGTGCTTTAACTTTAATTCTTTTAATAAAAATATAAAAAATGTAGAACTAGGTTTAATTGATAATTTTTATTTCCTTTTAATTTTTCCTTTTTTCATCATAATACTTATTTATTTATTTATTTTTATAATTAAATTGTACATAAAAACTTAGGTTTAATTTAGGTTAAATTTTAATACTTTCATAATAAATTTAAAAACCAGTAGAATTAGGGTTAGTTAATTTTAATTAATTCTTTTTTCTATTGAATCTTAAAAAACATAAAAATACCAAAAACATTTTCTTTTAAATTTTAATTCTAATTCATGTAATTTAATATTTTGCAAAAGGGTCCAACGCCCTCCTTTCGACTTAATTGTTTAATTTCGCATTTTTATTTTAGTTCGCTTAATTAATTATGTATCTCTCCCAAAGCTTTGTAACAATTACTTTTCGCACTTTTCAATTTCGTTATTTACTTTGCTTATTTATTTTTCGTCAAATCGGGTCCAGTTTAATTTTGGCGATGTGGACCCGCGCCATTTGTAATAGCTTTAGATTTACTTTTCCCGCAAATATTTTAACTGTTAAACAAAGCACGCAAGAATGTATGGCCTTAAATAAAATCAAGCATAGAACACTTTAACATGACAAGACGAATACAAATGAAAACGACACACGAATCGCACACACCACCCCTAGGGTACGCCTCACTGTTGCCTTGCCTCGAAAGGTGATCGTCGAGTAGAGGATGTCTTAGTAAGTCCTCATGATCCGGGAACCTAGCATGAGGGTAGCTTCTAAGGTGTCTTCCCATTGCTCCGGTGATCACCATGTCCCTACATACTCGAATTGACCCGAACACCTCCAACGGTGGTGCTACCTACCTCTTAATGGTGGGATGGCACTACTTTAAGGACATTTACACAGACGAATTCCTTAGGGTAGGTAGGTTCTCGTAGATACTTGCTCTAATTTCAAAGACAAATCAAAAATACTTTTCACACCGACACCTTTTCAAAAAGCTTTCGAAAGCGATTTTTCAAACACTCTTGAGGACTGATACAAGAGTCGAACTAAAATTTTCAAAGAAACTTTTTAAAACCCACAATTGAAAAGCAAACAAACCATTTTTGAAAACACAAATGAGCAAGTATCTAAGAGCCCATGGATAACCATGGATAGAAAGGGTGCTAACACCTTCCCTTTCTATAATCTACCTCCCGAACCGAGAGCAATCTCTTTAAGGAATTTTTCTGTGCTTTTGTCCTTTCCATTTGGAGAAAATAAAAGACGGTGGCGACTCTTGCTTCCGCGACATTTCGCGAACCAGCGTTAAACAATCAGTTCCAGATCCACCGATCACAGAACTGGAGACTCTGCTGGGGACAAAACTTAAAGTGAGGTGTACCTTAGGGCTAGGTCATAACTATGTTTTCAATTGTCTTCTTTGCTTGCTTTATTATTGTGGGTTGCTTGGGAATTCTATAGATCCTAACCCGGATCTGGGGGATACCTTTCTTAGAAAGTAGCAACAAGGCTGTGAGGGAACTGTGCGGGGTATACCGACATGGTTGAAACAGTCTGCTACGTTGATGTGGCACTTTGGTGTGTACCGGTAACCCTTGAGTTTAGTCAAGGAGAGTACGGGGCCTCCGCGTGGTGTCGTGAAGCATCAACAGACCTTAGGAACCTTAATTGAACTATCTTGGCCTCTTTAGGGTAGTGAGATAACTGACTTTGGTGCAGTCCGAGGTTGGTTGATACTCGATACTACACTCAATTGAGGGTTGCTTTCCTGGGATATTTCGGTCGCCAGTTCAGTGGCTAAATCGAAACGATGAACAATGAAAGCAATTCCGTGATATTGGGACCCTTAGAACCCAGTTACTTTGATAGGCCAGGTTGAACCCACCAACTTCAAGAGGGTACTACCCAGACCCCATGTTGGCCTTAAACTCTAAGGACTTCTCTTGTGTGACTTGCGTGCCTTCGTACTTGACTATTTGCATGCTTGTTATCTAACACATAAGCTACTTGCAGGTTTTGTTTATAGTCCTTAATAGGGACTCATAGCAGGGTATACTAGGTTTCTTACAGGTTTTGTTTATAGTCCTTAATGGGGACTCATAACAGGGTTTGCTAAGTTTCTTGTAGGATGTTTATAGTCCTTAATTGGGACTCATAACAAAGTATACTGAGTTTCTTGCAGGGTTGTTTATAGTCCTTAATTGGGGCTCATAACAGGGTCACTTACGTTATCCCATGCATAGCATGACATCATACCATTGCATACCATTGCATACATCCTAACCCATTTCAAGGATCTCAAGGGCTTGTGATGCAGGTCATGATGAACCAATTGTCTAGCCAGGGGCAAAGAGGATTTATTTTCCTCTAGCCAAGGTTGTCAGGGGCTATGACCCACTGGATATGGTGAGCCTTTGACCCTTGACGAAGGACTCTCAACAATATGAAGTTCTTTCAATCAAGCTACCGGTTCCAAATGCTAACAAATTTTCTGTTTACCCCGCGAGGTCCTTGAAATCATTGCATGCATATCATGCATATCATTGCATCACAGGTACCCTTTCTCTGCAGGTTGCTTACCCTTCTTCGCTGTTTAAAACTGCAGTCCCGTCATGAATCCTGAATCTTCAACCGAGCACACTATCAAGGCCCTCCAGGCTCAGAACGCCCAGTTCCAAGGGTTGATCATGAATTTGACCCAGGGGCAACAAGATCTGAAGGCTTTGCTCTTGAAGAAAGAAAAGAAGAAGAGGAGGACTGTTTTGTTCAGCCCTAGGTGCAGATCTGGGAATGCACCGCAGATTGAAACTGAGAGGACAACTCCATCTGTGAGGGAAAGTAGTCATCAGGAGGAGAGGGTTCCCAGTCCAGTGGTCTCCGACAACGAGACAGATTTCAACGACGAACAATACCCTCCTGCCGAAGACAAGTACAAACAGTTGGAGGATAGGCTGAATGCTATGGAGATCCAACAGGTACCTGGGCTGGATTTTGGAGAGCTGGGTTTGTCAACTGGTGTGATTATTCCTCGGAAGTTCAAAGCCCCATCCTTCTCTAAATATGACGGGGCGTCTTGTCCCAAGCTGCATCTGAGGTCCTATGTTCGGAAGATTCAACCATATACGGTGGACAAGAACTTGTGGATCCACTTCTTCCAGGAAAGTCTTTCAGGGACTCATCTCGAATGGTTTTATCAACTAGATGGGACCAAGGTTCGTAACTGGGAGGAGTTGGCTACTACTTTCTACAAGCAGTATCAATATAATGCCGACCTTGCTCCTACGCGTACCCAACTCCAGGGTATGTCGTTAGGATCAAGTGAAGGTTTTAAAGAATATGCGCAGAAATGGAGGGATCTTGCTGGAAGGGTACAACCACCTATGACTGATCGGGAACTTGTCGATACGTTCTTGGGGACCCTGTCTGGTCCGTTCTACAACCACCTAATTGGGAATTCGTCTGCTGGATTCACAAATCTTATCTTGACTGGAGAGCGAATAGAAGCTGGCATCCGGTCTGGGAAAATTCAAGAGGCTGCATCTTCTGATAAAAAGCCTCATCATGGAAAGAAAGAATCCAATGCTGTGCACGATAAAAAGATCCGTCATGAGGTAGGGGCAATCCAGATCTCCAATCCCGGACCTGCTCAACAAGGACAGGGGCAGCAGCGAAAGGAGAAACGACAGTACACCAAAATCAACATGTCGCTGGATCAAGCACTGCAACAAATGTTGAAGGCAGGGCTGATCACCTTAAGGGCTCCTCTTCGGAATCCGAACACTTCTGCTCCCAACTATCATCCCAATGATAGGTGCGCATATCATTCTGATAGCCCGGGGCATACTACGGACAACTGCTGGCCTCTCAAGAACAAGATTCAAGACATGATCGACGCCGGGGAGATTCAGTTTGAAGTGCCTGAGACTCCAAACATAATCACTGCTCCGTTGCCCAATCATTGAAGCCTTTTGTTTATTGGAATTTTTGAGTTGTATTTTTCTTTGCTTATACAAACAATTAATGTCATAGCAAACTCTTTTATTCTATCAATGCATCGCATACGTCTGTTTTGGGAATTAATACAATTGTTTTCATTATATTCAAATTTCTTTTCATATTTTTTCTGATGTCATCTCTGGATCTAAAAGTCTAAGCCTCTTGAGGGAGGATGACGAAAACGATACCGCAAACTACAATATGCTTTTGAACAGACCCCGCTGATGAGGTACAGGCATTGTTTCAATCCCTAAACACTGGAGTTATAAGGATGATAATCCCTCGTCAACCCCTCTGAGCCAAAGAAGTAGGAGTTTTTCTTTTCGAAATTTAAAACCCTTTATCATAACCTGGGGCAGGGTAGTTCTCTCGGTTGATCCAAGTGCATAACAAATGGCACCAAAGGAGTCCTTACAAAACAAAAGACAAGTGATGGTTCTGAATAAATCACAAGGACAGGCAGTCATTATCTCAAAAAATGAAAAACCCATTAAGTCAAAACCCATGAAGGAGACTTACAAAACCGGGGCATCCCGCTGACTGTAATTCCAAAAAAAGGAAACAGTTCAGGCAAAAAAAATAGGGATAAAATCAAGAAGAAAGAGGTCCTACAAACCCTCAACAAAAAATGGAAATGACTGCCTATTCCAAATAAGTTATTAACATCTGAATCATCACCGGAAAATCAGAGCAAAGACTCAAACAAGGTCTAACGTACGATCAGCTGAGTTTAGGTTTGAAGAACATCACGAAGAGCGGGTGGGTACAAATAAAATTTGAGCCTTTATCCTTTGTTTCTTAAACCGTGAACCAGGCCACGTTATAACCCTTAAAAGTCCTAGCTGAAGAATGGGTTAGTTCGAAAGCATACTGTGACGAAAGGTATCCTGACTCCTGAAGGCCTACGGTAAAATATGGAGTTGACATCACGTTTTACAAACATTCACTTGTTTTATGAAAAAGAATGCATTTTCAAAATCTTCGAGACAGACATAAGCTTTGCATTTTTAACATAACTTTGTTTGCATATGACTTTTTGTTTGAACAGCATAGAAATTCGCATGACGAAAGTCTAATGAATAAGAATATCTCCAATCAAGGGGCACGACATGATCATGGTCTATCATCTGGGGCAGTTAAGCCAAGATCCAGAGAATCTCTCAAAAAGCCTGGGGCAAATCTCTGCCTGAGTCACTTGGGGCACTCCAGCAACGAATCTTGCACGATCAGACACCTTCTGGTAATATGGCAACACAAGCAGCCAGGGGCACCTACCTGCATTCTAAGAGCGTGGACATAGTCGAAAGATACTACGCATAAAAAAAACCCGCTAGGCTGACATGCCTAGGCAAAAGTAAGGGCTTCCCGGCGAACCAAAAGGGTTCGGGAAAAATAAGGGATGAAATGAAAAAATCTGTACACCCGGCAAGTCGAAAACCTGAAAAGGCGGCTTGGGCAAAAATGGGTATCCCGATGGACTGAAAACCCGAAAGGTTGGTCCAGGCAAAAGTTAGGGATTAAAAGCGTACGACTATGTCCCGCCATCTGTCTACCAGAAGAAGGGTTGCCCATCAACAGCTATCAGTGCCTCACAGGTCTCCCTCTCCCCCCATAGAAACAGGGGCAGTAAAGAGTGGTCTAAGCAATCTGATTGTTCTATCCTCCAAGGTATCAGGGTAGGTTCCGTTGAAGAACATAACCAATACAGTTCAATACTTCCCCAGGAGAGTCCAATCCAGATTCCCCAGGAAAGTTGGAATTTATCTCCCCAAGCAATAAGTTTACCCCCAGTAGATTCTGGAAGCTTACCCTCCTCACAAGAGCACGAACGCGTTGTCCGGCTTGATTTAAAGAGTTATTTCCTTAACAGGATATAACTGGGTTATCCTCAGCCAAAAGCCACGGAAAGGTCGTCGTCAACGTAGTTCCTTCTTATCCCCAGCGAAGTCTATTCATACTTCCAATACAACAAGGGTATCCTCAGCAAATTATCATCAACACTCAACAAGGCATCTCTCTCCCCACAGAGTATTGCTTCCCAGCATGGTCGCTAGAGTATCTTTTCTCCCCGCAGAGTAACCCATGCGCCAAGTTTATTCCCCAATAGAGTTATCTTCTCCTATCGGAATTCTTGCAACTATCATCCCCAGCGGAAGAAAAACCTATTCTTCAACTGCAGCCCAGGAGTGACTTCCCGGCACCCGTCAAGGATTTATTTTCTTAGACAAAAATACATTCATAAACATCACCTCCTCATACATTATAGCATGCATATGCATCATACTACACGAATCTCATTAATTTTGAAGACATACAGTTCATGCATCATGATTTTGCATACAATTATGTTTTGCCTTTTCAGGAAAAAAATCAATACAAAAATGATTACTATCAACTATCGCAATTCTTTCTAGATATAGTTTCAGATATGACCCAGATATGGCGACGTTCTGATACTGCTTCCAGATATCCTTCTAGATATAGTTTCAGATATGACCCAGATATGGCGACGTTCTGATACTGCTTCCAGATATCCTTCTAGATATAGTTTCAGATGTAAACCAGATATGGTGACGTTCTGATACTGCTTCCAGATATCCTTCTAGATATAGTTTCAGATGTAAACCAGATATGGTGACGTTCTGATACTGCTTCCAGATATCCTTCTAGATATAGTTTCAGATGTAAACCAGATAGGGTGACGTTCTGATGCTGCTTCCAGAGTTCCTTCTAGATATAGTTTCAGATGTAAACTAGAGATGGTGACGTTCTGATACTGCTTCCAGATTTCCTTCTAGATATAGTTTCAGATGTAAACCAGATATGGTGACGTTCTGATGCTGCTTCCAGAGTTCCTTCTAGATATAGTTTCAGATGTAAACTAGAGATGGTGACGTTCTGATACTGCTTCCAGATTTCCTTCTAGATATAGTTTCAGATGTAAACCAGATATGGTGACGTTCTGATGCTGCTTCCAGATTTCCTTCCAGATATAGTTTCGGATGTAAACCAGATATGGTGACGTTCTGATACTGCTTCCAGATATCCTTCTAGATATAGTTTCAGATGTAAACCAGATATGGTGACGTTCTGATACTGCTTCCAAATATCCTTCTAGATATAGTTTCAGATGTAAACCAGATATGGTGACGTTCTGATGCCGCTTCCAGAGTTCCTTCTAGATATAGTTTCAGATGTAAACTAGAGATGGTGACGTTCTGATACTGCTTCCAGATTTCCTTCTAGATATAGTTTCAGATGTAAACCAGATATGGTGACGTTCTGATGCTGCTTCCAGATTTCCTTCCAGATATAGTTTCGGATGTAAACCAGATATGGTGACGTTCTGATACTGCTTCCAGATTTCCTTCTAGATATAGTTTCAGATATGACCCAGATATGGTGACGTTCTGATGCTGCTTCCAGATATCCTTCTAGATATAGTTTCAGATATGACCCAGAGATGGTGACGTTCTGATACTGCTTCCAGATATCCCTCTAGATATAGTTTCAGATATGACCCAGATATGGTGACGTTCTGATGCTGCTTCCAGATATCCTTCTAGATATAGTTTCAGATATGACCCAGATATGGTGACGTTCTGATGCTGCTTCCAGATATCCTTCTAGATATAGTTTCAGATGTAAACCAGATTGGGTGACGTTCTGATGCTGCTTCCAGATTTCCTTCTAGATATAGTTTCAGATGTAAACCAGATATGGTGACGTTCTGATGCTGCTTCCAGATTTCCTTCTAGATATAGTTTCAGATATGACCCAGATATGGTGACGTTCTGATGCTGCTTCCAGATTTCCTTCCAGATATAGTTTCAGATGTAAACCAGATATGGTGACGTTCTGATGCTGCTTCCAGATTTCCTTCCAGATATAGTCCAGATATGAACCAGATATGGCGACGTTCTGACACTTATTCCAGACCCCCCCTCAGATAACTTAGAGATGCTCCAGACACGGAAGTTGTTCTATTGTTCATTCAGAGATCACCTTTCTAGAGATGGTTCAGATGTGACCCGGATATGGCTACCTTCTGATACTTAGTCCAGATTCATTCGAAAGACTATTCCAGCTTCTATTCCTTCATCCATACAGAGCACACATGCATAAAGAACTTGAAGATCAATCCCGGTAACAGGCCAGGTATGCAAGTTCTCAGCTACAGTCAAAGACCTTCTCTGGTTCAGTCAGATCGACCCTAAGATCTCCCTGATGCTTATCCAGTTGAAGATATTTCAAGACCTTGTCTGGTTCAGTTAAATCGACCCTAAGATTCTCCTGATGCTTATCCAGTCAAAGGCCTTCTCTGGTTCAGTCAGATCGACCCTAAGATCTCCCTGATGCTTATCCAATTGAAGATATTTCAAGACCTAGACCGGTTCAGTTAAATCAACCCTAAGATTTTCCTGATGCTTATCCAGTCAAAGGCCTTCTCTGGTTCAGTCAGATCGACCCTAAGATCTCCCTGATTCTTATCCCAGTAGAAGACACCCAAGATTTTTCTCAACGAGCGTTGTTGAAGTTAAAGTCGCCCAAGTTTCTCTTACCATTCATGCTAAGGCAGTAACCATCCCTGGTTCATTCATCACCGTTTGAAGCTCTAGACTCAGCTCCTGTAACCAGTCAAGACACATCTATACCAAGCATCTGAAAAAACAGCTCCTGCAACGTGTCAGGTACTCATTCTTCTTTTGCAGGTATGCAGGTTCTCGCTAAGGAATCTCCTACGCGATCAACATCCAGATGGCATCTATAAGCCCATCATCCTATCCAGCAATCTCCAAATGGCATCCATAAGCCCATTCCCCCATCACTGCCACTATGTGAGCGCAAATTTCTGGGCACTCTAGTGTCCAATCATCTTCTACCCTCGGATTACGAAAGGCACGTCAGCCAATCTGCATCCTCAGGTCTAAGAAGATTGAACAGGGGCAACTGTTGTACCCCAAAATTTGCCCTCCCATATTCTCAAAGAAATTGCCAAGTCAAGCTGCCAAATTCCCCAAGGGTTGCTCAGTGCAAAGGTCTCCTATACAGTCAAAACTAGGGTTTGTGTTCTGATCAAGAAATTGAAAGTTTCAAAGGCCCAATCAAGTCTCACATGCCTATAAATATGGTCAAGCATCCTCATATCAAGTTTCAAGGCATTCAGCTCACAATTGCACAGTCAAAACCCTAAATTGCACTACAGTCAACTGTAGGGGCAAAATGGTCATTTGACAGTCAAAAGTTCAAATTTTTGGTCAACATATCATTTTGAAGCCACAAACATCATTTGATCAATGCTTGATCATGATTCTTAAAATTTGGCTCAGAAATCATCAAAGATGCAAAAGTTATTATATTTGGACAGCTGAAAAAGTCAACTGAAATTGACCAGGGCATAACTTTCACATGGATTATCAGAAAAATTCCATCCAAAGTTCATTTTGAAGAGAAAGACATTTCCTACAACTCATCTTCATACTTGAAGTCCAAGAAATGCTCTCACAAAAAGTTATCAATTTCAACATTATAGGTCATTTTCAAAAGTCAACAAAAAGGGACTTTAAGTCAAAGGCCATAACTTGAGATTGGTAAATCAAAATGACATGGGACCAAAGGCATTGGTTAGAGGACTCAAAGACCTTTCCAAAATGTCCAAGAACATGAGAAAGGCTTAAAAATTGAGCAAGTTATGCCTTGTGGAAGTTGGGAAATTTTTGGATATTTTGAAAAGTCAACATTACTTCAAATGACCTAAAATTGCTAATGGGCCCATTTTTCTTCCATGATTCATCATTCCAAGCATGTGCACGACCACTTGGCCCAAAGGGAAGTATTTTCTCATTTTTATTTATTTATTTGAATTATTATTTATATTAATTCATTTAAATCATTTAAATATGTGGAAAATATATAACTTGACCTAAAAAATCTTTTCATGCATGTTTTGCCATCAAGATTTCGTGCATAGGCTAATTAGGAAAGAATTGGACTGATTGGCATGATTTTGAACCAAGAACACTTGAAAAAAGATATGAAAAAGATCCCTAAAATCAAATTTCCAAAAACCATTATTGCATTGGATTTTATTGAGTTTTGTTGACCTAATTTGTTCACTACATATGCCTGATGAGAAACCTAATGCAAGGAGACTGAAAGCTGCGCAAGAAACACATTTGCAAACTTGAAATTTTCTCCATAAAACTCAATTCTGAAAACATTGTTGCAGGTCGATTCAAAGCATAATTTTCATTCCAATAGCTTCCTTGGAGATTCCTGATCACATTCCAATCATAAACATCCATTCAAACTCCAAAAACTGGTATATCGAGCATGAACTGTACAGAAGAAAAGTCACGATCGTATTTTTAATTCTAGGCATTCTCATGGCATTCTAATCATGGATTTGTATTCCTTATGATGTTCTGATACTAACCAATGCATTTCATTGTATTTTTATGCTATACACACGATTATGCCATGATTACTTTTTTAGGGTTTGCAAGCTTCAGATTGGGGCTTTTCACCCAAGGAAAAATTATGACTCCAGACCAAGACCATTCTACTTAGCGCATGGAGACGAACAGGAAACACACATCGCGCTCAATTTATGAGTGCCTAAAACCTATTCGCTATTTTTTCAAAACGTCCCTAAAGCAACGCGTCTAAAACCGTTGCTCAATGTTTTATATTTCAGGGAAGGTGGAGAAGATGATTACATGTCACACGCTGACTGGCTTATTCAAAATCTCGCGCGCATTTCCAAGCCATTAACCCACTTTTTTTTATTATTTGTTTGTCTAATGTATATAAAACGCGTTTGGTTGGCACAGCTGGTCAGAGAAAACATTGGCAAGGCATATGACCTGGGTTCGTGTCCCAGGTCTTCAATATTCCCATTTATTTTTCTTCAATTAACGTTCACGTGCAGTGCTGAGGTGAGGGATCATGATACACCTCCTAATCCAAGCGTCCACGTGCCTAAGAGAATTAATCAGAGAGCCATGATCAGAGGTGTACCATAAGCCCTAGTCAAAAGTCCCATACGTGGCCTGGAAAAGTTAACAGATTTCAAGCTTATTGGGCCAGTTTCTTGGATCATACCTCACAATTGGGGCCTGAACCCCCCCCCCCCTGGTTTGCCATTTTCTTCATATTTTATTTTTATTTCTTTCAATTATTGTTTTATTTATTTTATTGTTTTGATTTAATTAATAATTTTTTTTACAAAATACAAAAATACATAAAAATTCAGAAAAGATAAAAAAGTAATAAATAATTTTTATTTCTAATATTTTCATAAATAATTGTATGTAAATTAATTAATTTAAATTAGGTGCTTTAACTTTAATTCTTTTAATAAAAATATAAAAAATGTAGAACTAGGTTTAATTGATAATTTTTATTTCCTTTTAATTTTTCCTTTTTTCATCATAATACTTATTTATTTATTTATTTTTATAATTAAATTGTACATAAAAACTTAGGTTTAATTTAGGTTAAATTTTAATACTTTCATAATAAATTTAAAAACCAGTAGAATTAGGGTTAGTTAATTTTAATTAATTCTTTTTTCTATTGAATCTTAAAAAACATAAAAATACCAAAAACATTTTCTTTTAAATTTTAATTCTAATTCATGTAATTTAATATTTTGCAAAAGGGTCCAACGCCCTCCTTTCGACTTAATTGTTTAATTTCGCATTTTTATTTTAGTTCGCTTAATTAATTATGTATCTCTCCCAAAGCTTTGTAACAATTACTTTTCGCACTTTTCAATTTCGTTGTTTACTTTGCTTATTTATTTTTCGTCAAATCGGGTCCGGTTTAATTTTGGCGATGTGGACCCGCGCCATTTGTAATAGCTTTAGATTTACTTTTCCCGCAAATATTTTAACTGTTAAACAAAGCACGCAAGAATGTATGACCTTAAATAAAATCAAGCGTAGAACACTTTAACATGACAAGACGAATACAAATGAAAACGACACACGAATCGCACACACCACCCCTAGGGTACGCCTCACTGTTGCCTTGCCTCGAAAGGTGATCGTCGAGTAGAGGATGTCTTAGTAAGTCCTCATGATCCGGGAACCTGGCATGAGGGTAGCTTCTAAGGTGTCTTCCCATTGCTCCGGTGATCACCATGTCCCTACAAACTCGAATTGACCCGAACACCTCCAACGGTGGTGCTACCTACCTCTTAATGGTGGGATGGCACTACTTTAAGGACATTTACACAGACGAATTCCTTAGGGTAGGTAGGTTCTCGTAGATACTTGCTCTAATTTCAAAGACAAATCAAAAATACTTTTCACACCGACACCTTTTCAAAAAGCTTTCGAAAGCGATTTTTCAAACACTCTTGAGGACTGATACAAGAGTCGAACTAAAATTTTCAAAGAAACTTTTTAAAACCCACAATTGAAAAGCAAACAAACCATTTTTGAAAACACAAATGAGCAAGTATCTAAGAGCCCATGGATAACCATGGATAGAAAGGGTGCTAACACCTTCCCTTTCTATAATCTACCTCCCGAACCGAGAGCAATCTCTTTAAGGAATTTTTCTGTGCTTTTTTCCTTTCCATTTGGAGAAAATAAAAAGACGGTGGCGACTCTTGCTTCCGCGACATTTCGCGAACCAGCGTTAAACAATCAGTTCCAGATCCACCGATCACACATTACATCTACATATCATGCATCATTACATAACAGGTTTCCCATATAGGTTTTCTCATCTTCTTGCTGTTTACTTCAGTAAAAGATGGATCTTGAACAAACTATTAAGGAACTCCAAGCTCAGAATGCCCAATTCCTGGAGACCCTCCTGAACCTAGCTCAAGAACAGAAAGATATGATGACGCTCATCACCAAAAAGAAGAAGACTCGAAAGCCAATTGCTATCCTCAATATGGGGAGATGGTTCAAAGGTCCCGCTAAATGGGTTTAAACTGTTGATATCTCCTCTGATAAAGATGACAATCAAGTGGAAGATGGTAGAAGTGTTAAGGCTGAAGGTGGAAGCAGTCAAGGTTCTGGGAAGATTCCTGAGGATGAAGACTATTCTGATGAACATTATCCTCCTGTGGATGATAGATATAAAAAATTGGAAGATCGCCTCAAGGCCAATGAAATACAGAAAGTTCCTAGATTAGATTTTAAAGAGTTAGGTCTTATTCTAGGGGTAGTTATCCCTCACAAGTTCAAGGTACCCCGCGTTTGCTAAATATGATGGTTTTTCTTGTCCCAAACTTCATCTGAGGTCCCATGCTCTAAAGATCCAACCCCATACTACTGACAAGAAGTTATGGGTTCACTTCTTTCAGGAAAGTTTGTCTCGTACACAACTGGAGTGGTTCCATCAGTTGGAGGGAACCAACATCCGTACTTGGGAATACTTGGTTGCTGCTTTTTACAAGCAGTATCAATATAATGTTGACCTTGCACCAACTCACATGCAATAACAAAACATGACCATGGGCTCAAATGAAGGGTTTAAATAATATGCCCAAGAGTGGAAAGACTTAGCTAGAAGCGTGAAACGTCCCTTGTTTGACCGAGAGCTAGTTGATATGCTCATGGGAACTCTGACAGGTCCATTCTTTAACCATCTGATTGGAAGCTTGTCATCTAGTTTCACTGAGATGATTTTAACTGGAGAACATGTTGCAAGTCGTATCAAGAGCGGAAAAATTCCAGTGGCTGCTGTGATACGGTGGGAGAACTGACTTGAAGGTTTTGTGGTTGATCGCAAATGTTACGGTTAGCAAGAGTCGCCACCGACTTTTATTTTATCCAAAAGGAAAGGTGAAAAAGCACAGGAAAGACCTTTCAGATTATTTCTTGAGTTCGGGGGATACATTATGAAAAGGGAAGGTATTAGAACCCTTTTCTTCCATGGTTTTCCATGGGTTCCTAGTTACTTGCTAGATCACTTGCTTTTTGTTTGGAATTGTTCTTTGTGTGGTTTTTGAAAGTATTTTTTAAAGAGGCCATTGTTTAGGCAATCTTTGTTATGATTCTCGTTCGTAAGAATGTATACAAAGATGTTTGATATTTTTGAAAATGTTTTCAAGTTTGTAAGATGTTTGAAAGTGTAGGTGATTATTTTGAAAATAGAAAGGATGTTTGTTTGATATTGGGAAAGTAATTAGGAGCATTCTACCTACTCAAAAGTATTTCTTGTTCATTTTCCGTTTCCTTTGACATTGTTATCTTACCATTGATTTGGTAAGTAACTCTATCTTTGGATGTAAACGGGACGGGCGTGGGTCATCGTATAACCATGATTAGCAATGTTGCAAGATATCTTAGAATTATCTTTTAGGGACTAAGATCATTTGAAAGGCAACTTAGATAGCGTCATCGAGGGACTATAATCTTGTATTTGCTTGTTTTTGCTAAGTTACTTACATACGTAATATGGCCATTTTGTATAAGGAAACCAAGTGGAATAACCCTAGGGGTGCTTGTGTGCAAGTGTATTATTTTCATGCTTGTTTTTGTCTTGAATTAGGATTTTCTAAGTATTGGTTTTAGTCTTTCCATACAAACCCTAATTACCAGCATTTGTATATAAAAGCAATAAATTGCGGAATTTAAAGTTACTACGCTATTACAATATTTGTGGGAGGGGGTATACAAATTGAATGAGGATTGCAAGAATGTAAACCTAGTTAGTCTATTACAACCATATTGAATTGGTATCAATTGTACAAAGATTTGAATAAATATAAAGTATAAAATGAATAAATGTATAAAAATGCAAAATATGAAGTAAATGAATATATGTTTAATTTTTTAGGAAAAATGGATTTTGTCTTAATATAATTAATTTAAAGAAAAATAATTAATAAAAAGAATTTGTTTAAGAAAATATTTTAAATAAAACCCTAGTTCTATTAATTAATCAAAAGAAAATAAGTTTAAGAAAAGTACTTTTTAGTATTTTTATGTCTTGAAAATATTTGTAGTATTATAAAATATTTTTGGTCTTTTTTATATTAAAATAATATATTTTAACAAGTGTAAAAGAAAATAAATAATAACCTAGTCTTAATTAAGTTTACAAGATAATAAGCAAAAATATAAATCTATCATTTTTGTATTTTTATGATTTTTTTAGTATTTAAAAAATATATTAAGGAAATTAATAAAATAAAAATAAGAAAAATAAAATAAATTAGGCCAGGGGTGCAAACAGCCTGCAAGGGGGTTAGTAAGCAAAAAAAAAACAAAGCCCAATAAGGCCCATGCGCTCAAAAAAAAGTCAGGAATCCAAAATATGTAAAAAAAAATGAAAAAGGGTACCACTGGGGCTCGAACCCAGGTCCCAAAGGTTACAGGCGTGCGCTTTAACCATTGGGGTGGTGATACATCCGTTAACATGAGCAAAACAATAAATATACAAGGCAAAACGCACCCTGATGACTTCATCTTCAACCTCCAGCCACACTAACTGTAACTTGCTCATTTCTCATCAAAAATGAAAACTGTAAACATGAAACTTGTAGCAAATTTTCTCACGGTTTCAGAAATGTAAAGCATTAAAACTATAGATCAAATATAAGCATGAATTTTAATGGCCCTAATATGAACCATAAAAATCTCAGAAATTTCAGTTTCAAAATTCTCTAAGCTCAGGCAAAATTAATGGAAACTATGGACATGGTTAGCTTCAGGGCAATGATATCTACATGTTTTATGCACAAATAAACTATTGATGATGCATGTATGAAGAGTTCAAAGTTGAGAAAACTTACCTCAAAAATGGAAATCGTGTTTTGAGTTTGAGCTTGTTCCAAGTGATGGTGATGATCAGGTTAGCTTCCTTGAGGTCCCTAGAAGCTAAAGAAATGATTAGCTTGAGCAATGAATTGCTGAAATAGTTTGGAGAAGTCAATGTGCACAACTCTATTTTTGGAAATGGAGGATGGTGATAATGGTGTTGCAGTTCTATAACAGGGCATGGGATTGATTCTATGTGATGTTTAGAAACTTTAGAAACCCAAAGGCCAAGAAACACACGAGTAGATTATGAGTTTCAAGTTTTTGGCCAGTTTGTGTGAAAATGGATGTATGAAGTGTGATTCTGAGTTCTAGGTTCTTTCAAGGCTTGGGCATTTGTGTCCTTGTGTCAAAATGTTTGTGTATGTATAAACAAAAGTGTTTGTGTATGTATAAACAAAAGTGTTTGAGTGCATTTGCAAGTCATAAGTATAAGTTCTTAGTTTTTGGCTAGGTTAATTGATTTTGAAGAAAAGAGGAAAACAAGTTTCAAGGAGAGGTACAAGCATGGGATGGGTGATTGTAAGTGTTTGAAACATTTCTCATGAAATATAGGACATTTTTTATCAGAAGAGAACAAGTCCAAGGCTCAAGAACAAGTTTTGTACAAAAAGTCACTTTATCAAAATGGCAATTTAACCTTTCTTCCAAAAATGGATAAAAAGCATGTCCATGCATTGAATGCTTGAAGTGAAGCCTCTAACAGCTGTGTAAACCATTAATTATGGAGTGACTAACAAGTTTGAGGCCTGAAAAGTAGTGTTTATGCATCATGGTTTGAATTTGAATTTTGTTCATCACTAAAATGACTTGTAATAAAAGTGATAAAACCCTAACTTCATCTCTTCGATTCTCCCTACTCAAGAATGATCTCAAGGAGTTCTTGAACATTTTGGAAAGCTTGCAATGTGATATAAAACCCATCTTTGAATTTCTTTTTAAGATTACCATTGGAACTGAATGAAAAAGTGCCATGAAGTTGGGTCAAAATCCTGACCAAATTAGGGCAATATTTCACTAAGTGTTTAGTTTCATGACCACATGTTCATAAAATTATAACTTGAGATCCAAGATTTTTTGGAAGGAGTTGTGTAAAGCAAAGTTATAGATTTCATGGAGATCTACAACTTTCATGTTGAAAGTTTATCTTGAATCATCTTGCATCATGGTGAAAATTTTGCTCAAAGTTATGAAAAAAATAAGAAATTTCCAACACTTAGAAAAATTTCTAAGTTTAGAAATTTTGACTTTTCAAAATGAAATCTTGACTTTTTGATTTCTTGATGAATAAGTTTTATATTTTGACATGTTTTGATGAATTATGATCTTTGGCATTTGATTTTGACCAAAAAGTCAAAGTTTGACTTTTCAGTATACAATTGACTTTTGATCAGTTGACTGCAAAATTCATTTGTCAATCTAATGGACTTGCAATGTTTTGAACCATTTCATTTGGTCAAAATGATGTAATTGAACTCTTGGAATCATGCTTCAAACCAATTGACCATTTTCTAGGTCAAAAAATCATAAACTGCCCTCTTTCAGTCAAAACCCTAATTTTGACCATTTTGCCCTTTTGGTGATTTGATTAAATTTTTTGAGGAATTGTGGTCCAAACTTGATAAAATGATACATATGAATTTATAATGTTGATGTGGATAAAAAATTATGAAGTTTGACTATAAATTGGCCATAGTTAACTTTTTCCCCAATACAACTGGTTTTTAGGTCAAATGCTCAATTGACTGAGCAAAAATGTAATCCAAGGCTTGAAACTTGACATGAGTAAGCTTGGGGGTCCATAATGATCCATGAAAATCATATGGAGCATATAAAGTTCAAAAATCCTTGTGCAAACTCAAACCCTAATTTTGGTCATCAGTGCTTAAGGAGGTGTCTTGAGCTAATCAAACCCTCGTGCAATCTTGAGTCAAGGAGATCTTGTGAGCAAATTCTTGATAAGTGATAGGGAAAATTTTGGGGTACAACAACTGCGTCTTCAAGTGTTGTGAAGAAAATATTCAGTGGTATAAATGAGACCAATATTGTTTATTTCCAGAAGGGTCGTGTTAAAAGTGACTGCAATCAGTCTGTGGGAGCAGTATTAATTTCTAATCCTACGCCTGTTCAACAACAACAACAGGGAAATCAACATAGGTTAGACGCTCCGAGAAGGCAGTTTACAAAGATCAGCATGCCATTGTCTTAGGCATTACAACACTTACTGAAAGTAGAGTTGATAACAGTGAGGGAGCCTCCTCAAAATCTCAACACCTCCTCTCCTCGATACAATAAGAATGTGAAGTGTACCTGCCATTCCAACAGTATTGGGAATGATACCAACAACTATTGGGCCCTGGAAAAAAATTTTTAGGACATGATTAACTACAAGGAGATTTAGTTTGATCCTTCGGAGACCCTTAATATGATTATTGCACCTATGCCGAAGCATGACAAAGGCATAAGTTCTATTGACGATGTTCTTTATGTTGCTACAGTAAGTGAATTGGTTACTCCCCTACCAATCATCAAGAAGAATCTGTTGCAGGTCAATTTATTTCTGGACTATATTGAAAAATGTTACTGCTCCATAGTCCAACCCAATGGCTGCAAGTTGCTGAAGTAAGGCATTCAACGCCTAATGGACAATCATATAATTTGGATCGAGAAGGTTCCCTCTGCTGAGAATTTATGTCAAGACTTATTCGTAATATACGACACTCCTGTCAAGATCACCTCCAAAGGTCCCGTAAGAATTACTGCCAATCTGAAAGCTACTCTTATGATCATCACTACACATGGACCTATCCCATATTCTTCAGGTAAAGCTATCATATGGAACTATGGATCTGACGTCTACTACCACGGTGTCAAGCAAGAACTATCGACTGTTTAAAATGAAGTTATTGAAGTTCTCGATCACGACATTGACAATATTGCTGGGACCAGTAAGGTTACTAGAAGCGGAAGGGTTTTCTCCCCAGAAATCTCTTTGAAGACTGTTTCTACTTCGGTTAAAGTTATCGCTACCAACTCAATCGTTGAGGCTCAGGGTAAAGAACAATTGACAGAGCATGCCCAGACGAAGGTGCCTAAAGAAATAGCGGTTAAAGACACCTCTAAACAAGAGTTGGAAGAGGTTTTGAAGATTATCCGTAAGAGCGACTACAAAATTTTTGAACAGTTGGGGCATACCCCATCCAAGATCTCTATGTTATCCTTGTTACTGTGTTTTGAAGCTCATGCACACATTTTGATGAAATTCTTGAAGACTGTTCACGTGCCATAAGAGATTTATGTCGATTAATTTGGAAGTTATGTTTCTAGCTTAATGAATGACAATGGATTAGGTTTCTCTGACGCTGATTTGACTCCGGAAGCAAGAAAAAATAATAAGGCCATGTATGTCTCCATTGAATGCAGTGGCACTAGTTTGGCTCATGTATTGGTTGATATTTGTTCCTCATTAAATGTTCTACCAAAAGGCGCTATAGAAAGACTTGATTGTGAAGGGGTTTTAGTGAAACCCACTGATATTATAGTTCGGGCCTTTGACGGGTCAAAGAGGATGATGCACGAAGAAGTGGATCTTCTTATTAAAGTAGGTTCACAAATATTTGAATCTACCTTCTATGTAATGGATATCCGGCCAACTTATTCTTACTTACTAGGATGCCCTTAGATCCATGGGGCAGGTGTTGTTACCTCTACCCTGCATCCGAAGTTAAAATATCATGTGAACAGAAAGATCGTTACTGGTTGCGGTGAAGAAGAGTTTATGGTTAGTCACTTGAACTTTTTCTGGTATGTAGAGATAGACAGCAAATTCATCGATACTCCTTGTCAGACTTTTGAAGTTATCCCTCCTACCTCAACTGAAGAAGTCTCTGCCATTCCCAAAGTTACCAGGGTTCTTCCTAGAATGGATTCACTGAAAGACGCTAAAGCTATTGTAGAATAATGTGGTTGTACTACTTGGGGTCAGCTTCCAACATTCCATACAAATCTAACAAATTTGGTTTGGGTTTCACTGTAGAGGTTCAGAAGGTTGTTCGTCAAGCTCGTGCTGGAAGACCACCATTCTGTGTCAGCAACAATAAAGTCAAAACTATAGAAGACACTGACAGTGATTATGACCTTGACGGCTGGATCTTTCCTACCATTGGCAAAGGGCTCAGCAAATGGAAGGTGGAAGACATTATCATTATCTCCTTTAGTCAGGAGTAATAGCTGCATTTCTGTTTTTATTTCTTTCAAGTTTTGGCTTTGTAATATTTAAATAATGACTTTTAGCCTTGTGCCTTACCCGAGGCATAACGATTCGTTTATTAAGGGTTGTCATTTCATAAACATATTTTCATTTAATAAAAGCATTGGAAGTTTTTCATTCAAATTTTGCGCTCTCTGTCTTTCTTTTTACTTTTACCATTTTCAAATAGCATTGTGTTCTTACACACACCCACAGAATAAATTGCATATCCACATTCACTCTGGATCCCTTGATAACGATTCTACAATTTCCTCTTATGACTTTGAAAATCCGATCTACCAAGCCGAGGACGAAGGTGAGGAATATTGTGAAATACCTGGAGAACTTTACATATTATTAGTGCAAGAGGGAAAGGCCATACAACCGCATGAAGATTCAATTGAAGTTATAAACTTGGGTTCAAACACAGACAAAAAAGAAGTCAAGATAGGTGTCAACCTAGAAGAAGATATCAAGAACAGGTTAGTCCATATGTTTCATGAATATGTAAAGATATTTGCTTGGTCGCACGAGGATATGCAAGGCCTCGATACTGATATTGTGGTTCACCGTCTACCGATGAAGGAGGGTTGTTCTCCAATAAAACAAAAAGTTTCTCGCATGCGTACCAAAATGTCAGAGAAGATCAAGGCTGAGGTTTTGAAATAATTCAATGCATGTTTCTTGGTTGTTACATCATATCCTCAGTGGGTAGCAAATGTGGTTCTGGTACCAAAGAAAGACGAAAAAGTACGTATGTGTATAGACTACAGGGATCTGAATAGGACAAGCCCCAAAGATGACTTCCCACTGCCACATATTGGTGTTCTGGTTGACAACACCGCTCAACACAAATTCTTCTCCTTCATGGATGGTTTCTCAGGATAATCAGATCAAGATGGCACTTGAAGACATGGAGAAAACTACCTTCGTCACACAGTGGGGCACTTTCTGTTACAAGGTTATGCCTTTTGGGTTGAAGAACGTCGGCGCCACATATCAACGTCCCATGGTAACTTTGTTCCACAACATGATTCATCACAAGATAGAGGTCTACGTCGATGATATGATAGCCAAATCACAGACTGAAGAAGAGTATCTGGACCATCTACACAAGTTGTTTGAGAGGCTAAAAAAGTATAAGCTGAGATTGAATCCAAACAAGTGCACCTTTGAGGTAAGATCCGATAAACTCCTGGGTTTTTCCGTTAGCGGTAAAGGTATTAAGTTTTGTCCCGCTACATCAAAAATTTTCAAGAAATGCCTTCTCCCCGTACCGAGAAGGAAGTCAGAGGTTTCTTGGGAAAACTGAATTACATTGCTCGATTTATTTCTCAATTAACTGCTACTTTTGAGTTGATCTTCCAGTTTTTAAAGAAAGATCAGGTAGTAAAATGGAACGACGAATGTCAGATAGCCTTCGACAAAATCAAGGAGTACCTAAGTTGGCCAAATCAGATCAAAATGAATCAAGGCAATTTGAGGCAAAAATAGCACGATTTTGATGGTTATGGAAAGATATCACATGGCTAGAAAATCACATTCAATCTCCATAATTCCAAAGGATTCAAGTCGTTTTTATTACCCTAATTCATCATACTACATATAATGAACAAAAACAAGGCAAGAGGACAAGGTTGGCAGTCGTGAAAACAGAGAAATAAAACTTAATTTTTGGCAAAAAGTGGTGGATTGTTTTCTCACATAGAGGGTTATTCAAGACATTCCAAGGCTTCCAATCGCTTCCCGGACGTCTCCTGAAGCTAGCACGATCCATTGCAAGCCTTCTCAAGCCCAGAATCGCGCCTGGTAAACTCACGGTTTGCACATATAAGCTTGACTTTGATTTTACAATTTACGCATGATTAATTAATTTTAAGCATAGCATTGAATTTGCATCATCATTTGGAATGTTTTGGTTTATTTAATTTTGCATTTTGATTCATATCTGGATAATTGCCATGGCTAGCGTTTAAGAAGCCATTTTAGGGCTTCTCTGTACAGGTAAAATTAGGCCAAGAAAAGGATGCCAGGATGCTCGTGGGATCAAGACGAATTGATCCATATACTCACTTTCAATTTATCATGCGTTGTGTTGATTTTTGAAGATTTCAGGGCTATGGCTATGGAGTACTATCCGTAGGTATAGATCTGATATCTAAGACGACGGACAGGGAAGAAGATGATGATTTGTCCCCATCCCAGTGGTCAATTTTAATAATCACACTTTTTTTAGTCCATCCACTTTGTTTTACATATTATGCGTTAATGTTATTATTATTTTAACTAAGCAACGTAGCACAGATGGCCAGGGCAAACGTGGAATGAGTGGAAGGACCTGGGTTCGATCCCAGGTCCCATCATTTTATTTATTTTCTTAACATACAATTACAGATTCCATACATTCCAAAGCCAGACGTCCATCATGCGCCCCAATGATCCAACCACTGGATCGTTGCCAACAAAGATCCAACATCCAGTACATGTAGTCATACCGTGAATTAGCAGAAGGGAGTCACACTGGATCTGGTGCAGGCATGGGCTCAACCATATTGGGCCTGGACAAAATTCAGAAAGCCACCCCCCTGGGTTGCTTATGCAGGCCCAATTTCACTTTACTATTTTTATTTTTAATTCTTTTCTTATTATTATTTTATTATATCTTTTTGCAAATAACACCAAAAATCATTTTTTTATTTATTTAATCAAAAAATCATTAAAAAAACATCAAAACCCATTTTATATAAAAATATTTAATTAATTAATTAGTTTAATTAAATTTAGGAAATTTAATTCTATTTTTATTATAATTTAAAACAATTAGAATTAGGTTTTAATTTTATACTTAAGCTAATTTTTCCTCAAAAACAACATAAATATTTTCTCAAATTAGATTTTTAGGTTGTCTAGTTATTTCTCGCATTTAATTTGTTGCGCGCTTTTAATTTTCCTTTTTTATTATTATTTGTAACTGCTCCGAGTTTGTAATAGATTTAAATAGGGTTTTAATTCCGCATTTTATTTTCAGTCAAAATAATTATGTATATGCCCAAAGCCATGTAATAATTAGGACTCTAACTTCTCGCATTTTAATTTCCACAAACTATAAACTGCTTAGATGTATGTATAGGATTGTATGGAAAGACGAATTGAAATTAAAACAGTAGAAAACCCTAATTGTGCAAAGATAATTAATTGAAAAAAATACACTTGCACATCCTCATTCCTAGGGTTTACTCCACTCCGGTTGCCTTCGGTAAACGGTCATAAAGTATAGGGAATGTTAGTGGTTGTCCTTTAGTCTCAAAAGATCTAAATTGACCCAATCAGATGTTGCCTCGGAAAAAAGATCTTTAAGGCTTTAGGAAAATTACTAAAATTTCCTAACATTGCTTTTGTGATCGTATTTGTCCCTTCAAATTTCCCTTAAAACTCCAATGATGGTGCTACCTATTCCTTAATAATAGGATAACGTTGTCTAAAGGAAAACGAATAGACTTTTTTCGAGTAGGTAGATTAGTTCCTAGGTACTTGCTCAAACAAAACTTTTCACACAAACACTTTTCAAAACAATTTTCAAAACAACTTTGTCACACTCTTGAGGACTGATACAAGGGTTATGACGAAGTTAAACAAAAAACTTTTCAAAACAAGCACTCACAAGCAATTTTTTAAAAAAATGAGCAAAGTACCTAAGAGCAAGCAATTCTCGAAAACGGTTTTTTCTGTTATTTTTCCTTTCCCTTTGTTGGATAAAATAAAAGTCGATGGAGACTCTTGCTTACCACGACATTTGTAAATACAAAATGCAAACCAGTATTAACATTCGTTTCTGCCACCGTATCACACCATTGCCGAGTGCGTTGGATGCCCCATCAAAAACCAGGGTCCATCAGGATCCTTGTTCAGGTCCGTCATATGGTATGAGTTCCTCACAATTGTTTACCACCTTGATGTCTTCATCTGGGAATTCAAACTTCATGGACTAGTAGTCATCCTCAGCTTGATGAGCAAGGGGATCAGCTAGCACATTGCCCTTTATTGCTTTCTGGGTAGTGTACTGAATGTCATATTCCGCCAGGATCATCTGCCATCTCGCTATTCTCCCAGAGAGGGCAGGCTTCTCGAATATGTATTTTATTGGATCAATCTTGGATATCAATAAGGTAGTATAGGTTAGCATATACTATCTTAGCCGACGAGCAGCCCACGCCAGAGCGCAACAAGTTTTCACGAGCAGTGAATATCTTGTTTCACAGTCGGTAAACTTTTTGCTCAGGTAGTAAATAGCATGCTCTTTTCGGCCAGACTCGTCATGCTGCCCCAACACACACCCCATTCAATTTTCCAAGACAGTTAGATACATGATCAAGGGTCTTCCCTCGACTGGTGGAATAAAAACAGGAGGCTCTTGCAGGTACTCTTTGATCTTGTCGAAGGAAGTTTGACATTCATTATTCAATTTGACTGCTTGATCTTTCTTCAATAATTTGAAGATTGGTTCACAAGTAGCGGTCAAGTGAGAAATGAATCGGGCAATTTAGTTTAGCCATCCTAAGAATCCTCTGACTTCCTTCTCAGTATGAGGAGCAGACATTTCTTGTATTGATTTCACCTTGTAAGAATTGGTTGGAACAAGAGTCTTTTCAAACAAAATCTCTTTGTCATCCATTAGACGTTGAACACTTGCTTTCAATAAATGACAGCCAGTTGGTAGGGATAAATAGAGGTGGCAGCTTTCATCACAGCCCGGAAATAAACCGGCACTCAACATGTTCCTCTTGATAGTCAGGAGAGGAGTAACAAGTTCATCAACAAAAGTAACAAACATATCATCTTCAACAGCGTTAACATCACAGCCATGCTTGGGCATAGGGGCGGAGATAACATTTGGGATTTCAGGAGCATTAAATTCAATTTCTTTTGCTTTAAGAAGGTCTTGCACCTTGATTTTCAAAGCCCAACAGTTGTTGGTATCATGGCCTGGACTTTCTGAATGGTAAGCACAACGAGCATTAGGATTGTAATGAGGAGAGGTTGTGTTAGGATTCTTCGGGGCTTCTTTCAAAGTTACTAGATTAGATCTCAACAAATGTGGTAGGACTTGAGATAGTGTCATATTAATCCGGATAAATTGCTTACTGGTCTTTCTGTTCTAGGTTGATTTCTCCTTTGTTGAGTAGGTGTAGGCTTAGGGATCATGACAGCCCCCACCATTGGACGGTGTTCAGTTCTTTCTTGATTCCTTTGAGGATACACAACACCAACTTCTTTATTCCCAATAAATGGTTTTCTTACAGCAGCGGAGGATGCGTCTTTTTGAATCTTCCCACTCTTAATCCCAGCTTCCACTCTTTCTCTGGTCAAGATTAATTCAGTAAAGCCTGATGAAGAGCTTCCAATTAAATGATTAAAGAAAGGACCAGACAGGATACCCAGAAACATGTCTACTAACTCTCTTTCATACAGGGGAGGGTGAACTGTTCCTTCTAACTCCCTCCATTTCTGAGCGTAGTCTTTGAAACCTTCACTTTAAACCATAGCCATACCCTGGAGTTGAGTACGGGTGGGAGCAAGATCTGTGTTGTACTGATATTTCTTATAAAAAGCAGCGGAAAGGTCTTCCCAATGATGAATATTAGCTATTTCTAGTTGATAGAACCAATCAAGTTGAGTCTCGGATAGACTGTCTTGAAAGAAGTGTACCCACAAATCTTTGTCAGTAGTGTGAGGTTGTATCTTCCTCACATAAGATCAGAGATACATGTTGGGACACGAAACCCCTTCGTACTTAGCAAATGATGGTTCCTTGAATTTCGGTGGAATAAAAATCCCAGACACTAAACCCATTGCATATAGACGTTCTTCCAGATGTTTGTATTTGTCGTCGGCCGGGGGATACTTCTCTTCAGAGTAATCCTCCTCTTCTTCCTCTTCAGATTCTGGCTAGGCAGTTGCTTCTTTGCCTTTCCCTTCTTGATTGTATTTTTCAACAGATGATGTTGTGAAGTCTAAGATCTTTCTGGCTACCCCTGGGAACCTTCTTCCTATATTCATAACACCAGTTGCTTTCGTTGCTTTCTTCTTCTTTTCTTCAATTAGCCAAGTTTTTCAAATCCTTTTGTCCTTTGGCTAGAGTCAAGAACATCTGTTGAAACTGAGCATTCTGCACTTGGAGGTCTTTTACTGTCTGCTCGAGATCCATCTTACTGAAATAAACAGTAGAAAGATGAGGAGACTTGTTGTAAGAAACCGGCTTATGTTATGATGAATGGTAAATGCATATGCAATGATTTCAAGGAAATTAGAGATTTAAATTTGCTTTAGACCAGAAAGGAACACACGTTTTATTAATAAATCAAAGCTTGAGTACATCATGCCTCTTTTGGGCTTACAAAGAAATATAAAAACTCTAAGATAAAAAAGTTGTATGCATCCTCTTTGGTGCGATGTAGGCGTTAAGGCTCCGTTCCTCATGAAGTTGCTTGGGGAGCTCCAAAACCTTCTTCTCGCTGGCTTAGAATTGGGCCTCGAAAGTGTCTCGCTCCCTTTTAAGATGTATCCAATCCCTTTGTAAGTCTTCAATAGAGGTGGGCATGTCAGGATGCAGGATAGTGTAGGGAATACCTCCTTCCACAACAGGCTCTATGATAACCGGGAGAATGGAGGGGTAAGGCATTATAAGACTTCGAGCACGAGCTCGTACCCATTTGAGGTAAGGCTCAATAGGGGTGGAATTCTTATGCCCTAATGTCTTGCTATCTATTTTTGTTCAACATCCTCCAAGCTCGGATAAATCTCTGGCGGTGACCTTGATCGTCGTTCTCGTAGTCAAATACCAAACCTTGAATGAGCATCTCATGTGGGTCATCCCTTCGGGTGTAACCAAATTGTCTTAAGGCTAAGCATGGGTTGTAGGTGATACCTCTTATAATTCCAAGTAAGGGGACATTAGGGAATTCTCCATAACTGTCAACAATAGTAACATTCTCTATAGATCGGGAACACCAATGAATGTCTGAATGTTTGAGTGTCATTAACCTATGTGACCACCTTGAACCTTGCTCGTTCTTTAATACAAATTGGGGAAGATGCAAAATAAACCATCTTGCCAAGAGAGGATTACAACACATAAGGATACCTCTTTTCCTCATAGTGCGAGTGTGAAAAGAATGTAGGATGTCTCCTAGCAAAGTAGGCATCGGGTTACGAGACATGAAGATTTTGACAGCGTTCACATGTATGAGTTGGTCAGGATTTGGAAAAAAAAACCATCCCATAGATGAGGAGATCCATAATTTCCTCAAAAGCTTTCAAGTCTAAGGAGTTCCAACAGTTTTGGGCTTTCTCAAACAAGAACTTTGCTAGGAAACCCTTGTCACCACTCCTTGTTTCCCAATTAGTTGTGATATAAGATGGTTGCAAGTGTAGAGCTTGAGCAATCTCTTCTGGATTTGGATCTCTTTCCGTACCATTGAAGGGTAGTTGATTGAGAATAGGAATCCTCAAGAGTTGGGAGAATTCTACCAAAGTTGGCACAAGTTGATAATCGGGAAATGTGAAGCAATGATGTAGAGGATCAAAGAACTGAAAGAGCACCTTCATCATGTCCTCATCAGTGTTGAGGTCACCAACTTTAGTAGGCGACCATGTCTTTCGGTAAATGGAGAGTTTTCATGAATCCTTGATTCTAGCTCTTTAAGTTGAGGAGGGATCCTTACAAGATTGACTTGAATGGTTTTCCAGCGAATAGAATCCATGTCCTACAAAATAGAGCAAAGATAAATCCCAAGATCCTTGAAATGGTTAGTGAATATTAGTATGATGTTATGATGTTTATGATGTTATGTACAAGTAAGTATATACAAACAAAACAAACAAGTCCTTAGGTTTAGGCTTGCATGGAGTCTTATAGGTAAGTACCCTCTTGAAGTTTAGTTAGCTCAAACCTATCCTAGTAATAGTAACCGAGTTCTAAATAGCTCAATATCACTGGTTTGTTTCCTTGGGCATTGTTTCAGCATAAGCCTCTTTAATGGCGACCGAAATATCCAAAAAAACCAAACCTCAATGAGTGTAGTATCGAGTATCTACCAACTTTGGACTGCACCAAAGTCGGTCATCTCACTACGTCTTAATGGCCAAGTTGGTCAAGTAAAGGTTCTAGAAGTTAATTAGTGCTTCATGACATCACTCAGCGGCCCCGTATTCTCCTTGACTACTCAAGGGATATCGGTACCCACAAATATGTCGCACTAACGTAGCTATTTCATAGACCATGTCGGTATACCTCGCACAGTTTCCACAATGTATTGCTACTTACCTATAAGGTATCCCAAATCCGGGTAGAGGATTCAAACCCAAACAAAGAACCATAATATAAAGCAAACAAGTCAATCAATTAAAGCAAGTAAATGTCATTTAACCTTAAGGTAACCCCACTTTTAAAATTCTCCCCAGCAGTGTCGCCAGTTCTGTGATACGGTGGGAGAACTGACTTGGGTATTTTGTGTTTGATCGAAATATCGCGGTTAGCAAGAGTCGTCATCGACTTTTCTTTTATCCAAAAGGAAAGGTGAAAAACACAGGAAAGACCTTTGAGATTGTTTCTTGAGTTCAGGGGGTAGATTATGAAAAGGGAAGGTATTAGAACCCTTTTCATCAATGGTTTTCCATGGGCTCTTAGTTATTTGCTAGATCACTTTCTTTTGTTTGAAAATGTGCTTTGTGTGGTTTTTGAAAGGATTTTGTAAAGGCGCCACCATTTAGGCAAACTTTGTAATGATTCTCGTTCGTAAGAATGTATACAAAGTGTTTGATGTTTTGAAAATGTTTTCAAGTTTTGAAAGATGTTTTGAAAGTGTTGGTGTTTGTTTTGAAAATAGCAAGGATGTTTTTATTTTGAAATGGGGCAAGTAACTAGGATCGTTCTACCTACTCAAAAGTCTTTCATATTTATTTCCTCTTTCCTTTGACATTGTTATCTTACCATTGATTTGGTAAGTAACCCTATCTTTGGATGTAAAAGGAACGGGTGTGGGTCATCGTATAACCATGACTAGCAATGATTCAAGGTATCTTAGCATTTCTTTTAGAGACTAAGATCATTTTGAAAGGAAACATGTATAGCGTTATTGAGGGACTATGATCTTTGTATTTTTGCTTGTTTTTGCTAAGATACCTCACATGCGTAATATGGCAATCTTATAAGGCAACAAAGTGGATTTACCCTAAGGGTGTAAGTGTGCAAAATGTATTGATTTACATGCATTGTTTTGTCTTGATTAGGGTTTTCTATTTGTTGGTTTTAGTCTTTCCATACAAAACCATAATTACTAGCACTTGTATATAAAGCGATAAATTGCAGAAATTAAAATTACTACGCTATTACATCATTTAGGGGAGGGGTGTACAAATTATAAATGGGGAATATTGCAAGAATTTAAGTCTAAATAAATATTACAACCATATTGAATTTTGAATAAATGTACAAAATGAATAAATAAAATACAAGAATGTAAATGTAAAAAGAAATATGATTTTTTTGTTTGATTTTTCATAAAAGGGTTTTTTTGACCTAATTAACTAAAATAAAATAATTAACTAAAATAAAATAATTAATATTAAGTTAGTAGAATAAATTAATTTAAAGAAAACAAGTTTTTTAGGGTTTTGGTGAACTTAATTAAATTAGTAAATAAAAATAATTAAATAAATAAAAAGACCTAAATTCTAGATTGATTTTAATTTACAAAATAATATTATCTAAGTATTAAAAAAAAGAAACTAATTAAAGAAATGTTTTTGTTCTTTTGTTTTTGTAAAGAAGAATAAACTAAATAAGTATTTTTTTTAAATATGCAAATAAATAGATAAAATATTTTTGGATTTTTTATTAATAAAAAATAATAATAATGATAATAAAAATAATAATAAAAATAATAAAGAAAATATGAAATAAAAATAAAATGAAGGGAAAATAAATAAAATGAAAATAAAATAAAGGGCTAGGGTGTGAATAACAAGGCAGGGGGGTCAGAAGTAAAAAAAAAAAAAAGCCCAAAAGGGGGTGAGGCCCAGCGCTGCAAAAACAAAGAAAATGTCAAAAAAAAAGGTGAAAAAATGCAAAAAGGCCACGCTGGGGCTTGAACCAAGGACCTAAGGGTGACAGGCGCGCGCTTTAACCACTGGGGTGGTGATACATCCATTAACTTATGTAAAACAACATATATATAATATAAGACTTGTCCTAAATGTACTTCATCTTCAACCTCCAGCCAGAATCTCTGCAACTTATTCGTTTCTCAACCATTTACAAAAATGTAAACATGAAAGTTGTGTAAAATTTCATCACGATTTCAGAAATGTAAATAACTAAAACTATAGATCAAAGATGAATGAGAATTTCTAATGGTACCAAATTCTGACCTAATTTTTCCAGGATGTTTAGAATTAAAATTCTAACTACTCAAGTAATATAAATGAAATCTAAACACATGGTTAGTTTCAGGGCTATGATATCTACATTTTATCTTCACAAATGGAAAGCAAATGATGCCTATATGAAGAGTTTAAAATTCAGAAAACTCACCTTGAAAATGGATTTTTTGTTTTGAGTTGGAGCTTGTTTCAAGGTGCTGCAAGGATCAGGTTAGCTTCCTTGAGGTCCCAGGAAGCTAATGTAATGATTAGCTTGGTTGGAGAGTGGCTGAAATGGTCTGGAGAAGTCCAATTGTGATGCTCTGTTTTTGAAATTGGAAATGGAGGAAGATGGTGTTACAGTTGTGTAATAGGGTCAGGGATGACTTGGGTATGATGTTTGGAAACTTTTGGAAGCAAAAGGCCAAGAAAGGCACGAGTAGTTTTTAATTTTGGGATTTCTAGTCAGAATATGCAACAATGGAAGTATGAGATGCAATTTTGAGTTCTTGTGATTTTTGGGGCTTAAGCATGCGTGTGTTTTGTTTCCAAGGACTTGTACATAAGTAATGATAAGTTTCTTGTGCTTGAGAGGGTCAGAAGTACAAGTTCTAGAATGATTGCTATGTTACTTGATTTTGAAGAAAAGTGGGAGCATGGTTCCAAGATGAAGTACAAGCATGGGTTGGGTGATTTCAAGGATTGAGACAAACTTCTATTGAGTTATAGGACGTGTATGATTAGAAGAAAACCATTGCAAGGCTCAAGAACAAGTTTTGTGCATAAAGCTACTTTTTCAAAATGGCATTGTGCACTTTCTTCCTAAAATTGATATAAAGCATGGTATTGCATCGAATGCTTAAGTTGAGACCTCTAACAGCTGTGCAAGCAATTAATTATAGATTGCCTAACAAGTTTGAGGTTTGCAAAGCAAAGATTATGCAGCATAGTTTTGAGATTTGAATCTTTGTTCATCACAAAATGACCTATAATTTTAGTTTGAAACCCTAACTTCCTCTCTTCGATTCTCCATGCTCAAGAATGACATCAAGGATTTCTTTTACATTTTAGAAATCTTGTAATGTTCTCTACAACCCCTATTTGAATCACTTTTAAAAATTCCCATTGGAACTATATGAAAAAGTGCCATGAAGTTAGGTCAAAATTCTGCCTAAACTAGGGCAAAATTTCACGAAGTCTTTAATTTCAAGACCATGACTTCATGAATTAATAACTTGAAATCCAAGCACTTATAGGAGAATTTGTGTAAAGAAATGTTGTATATATCATGGATATCTACAACTTTTATGTTGAAAGTTTCTTTTGAATCATCTTGCATCATGGTTAAAAAATTGGCTCAAACTTGTGAAAAAAACATGAAGTTTTCAACACTTAGAAAAATTTCTAAGTTTGAAAACTTTGAATTTTCAAAATGAAATCTTGACTTTTTGATTTCTTGATGAAAAAGTTTCATATTTTGACATGTTTTTATGAATTGTGATTTTTGACACTTGATTTTGACCAAAAAGTCAAAGTTTGACTTTTAGTGTATAGTTGACTTTTGATCAGTTGACTGAAAATAAACTATCAATCCAATTGATCATGAGCAATGTTTTGGATCATGCCATTAGGTAAAAAATTATGCAGTTGAAATCTTGAGATCATGCCTCAAACCAATTAACCATTTGCTAGGTCAAATATCAGAAATTTCCCTTTCTCAATCAAAACCCTAATTTTGACCATTTTGTCCTTTTGATGATTTGATCAATTTTCTTGAAGAATTATGGTCCAAACTTGATCAAATGATACATATGAGTTTATAATGTTGATGTGGATCAAAAACTATGAAGTTTGACTGTAAATTGGCCACAATTGACTTTTTCCCCAATACAACTGATTTTTAGGTCAACTGCTCAATTGACTGGGCAAAAATGTGATCCAAGGCTTGAAACTTGACATGAGTAATATTGGGGGGTCCATAATGGTGCATGAAAGTCATATGAGGCATTGAAAGTTAAATTATCCATGTGCAATCTCAAACCCTAATTTCAGTCATCAATGCTTAAGGAGGTGTCTTAAGCTGATCAAACCTTGTACAGTCTTGAACCAAAGGAGATCTTGTGAGAAAATATTTGATAAATGAGAGAGAAAATTTTGGGGTACAATAGATACTCAGGGTATAATCAAATTTTCATTGCTGAAGAGGATGTGTCGAAAACAGCCTTTCAATGCCCTGGGCTTTAGGCACTTACGAATGGGTAGTGATGCCTTTTGGCCTAAAAAGCGCAGGGGAATCATATCAAAGAGCAACGAATTCTATCTTCCATGATTTTGTTGAGACATTTATGAAGATTTATATTGATGATATTGTTGTAAAATCTGTTTCAAGGAAGAATCATTTGGACCATCTTCGACAATCCTTCGAAAGGATGAGACACTATGGTCTGAAAATGAATCCTCTAAAATGCGCAATCGGCATAAGAGCATGGGACTTCTTAGGCTTTGTGGTCCACAAGAAGAGAATTGAAGTAAACCATAACAAGACGAAATCCATTTTGGAAGAGAAAGCGCCAACAAACAAGAAGGAGTTACAATCTCTACTTGGTAAGATAAATTTCCTGAGGAGATTTATTTCCAACTTAAGTGGAAAAATACAAGCCTTCTCACCACTACTTTGACTCAAAAGAGGAGGCTTCGAGTGGGGGCAAGAACAACAAGAGGCTTTCAACAAGATCAAAGAATACCTCGCCAAGCCTCCTATCATGGTGCCTCATTGTAGAAATAGGAGTATGAGATTGTACATAGTTGCATCTGATAAAACTTTAGGAAGCATGTTAGCTCAAGAGGATGAGAATGGTTTCGAAAGACCCATTTATTACCTAAGTAAAGTTTTAAGCGATGCATAAACTAGTTATAGCAAATTTGAAAAACTATGTTTATGTCTTTACTTCTCATGTACAAAACTCAAGCAATATATATAAACAAGTTGATGTTTACGTTTCGTCTCATTTTGATGTCTTCAAATATATATTGTTGAAACCCATCTTGCACAGACAAATTGGCAAATGGGCACTTGCATTAACTGAGTATTCATTAACTTTTATGCCTCTTAAGGCTGTAAAAGGTCAAGTGGTAGCAGAATTTATAGTTGACCACTCAATAACTGAAGAATCAATCAACTACCTGGAGATTGAACCCTGGAAGTTATACTTCGACGGTTCTAGTCATAAAGATGGAACTAGAGTAGGAGTTCTGATTATTTCTCCAAGTCAAATTCCAACAACATTCAAGTACAAGATCGAAGGTTCTTGTTCAAACAATGAGGATGAGTACGAAGCTCTAATCGTAGGCCTTGAAATATTGTTGGAATTGGGGGCAACTCGGGTCGAAATAATAGGAGACCCAGAGTTAGTTATAAAGAAAGTTACAAAAGAATACAAATGCATAAGAGAAAATCTTACCATGTATTTTGTAATAGTCAATGGTTTGTTGAAAAACTTTGAAAAGATCAACATTCGACATATACCAAGACTGGAAAATCAAGTGGCTAATGACTTAGCACAAATTGCATCTGGGTATAAAATTTCAAAAGAGAAATTACAACAAGTAATCGAAGTTAGAGGAAGAGTGACATTAACTAAGTTGTCTCCAACAGATTTTGGAACAACAATGTTAGGGTACGCTGATCACGAAAACTTCGAAATTTCGTTCATAGATAATCTAACAAAACAAGATTGGAGAAAGCATATAGTGGATTATTTGCAAAATCCAGTAGCTTCAATAGAATGAAATATAAAGTATAGGGCAATGAGTTATACCCTAATGGGAAATTATTTATTTAAAAAGACGCCTGAAGGGGTGCTATTAAAATGCCTAAATGAAATAGAGGCATACATAGCCCATTCAACTACACATGCTGGAGCATGTGGAGCACATCAAGTAGGCCATAAAATGAAATGGTTATTGTTTCGACAAGGACTATATTGGCCCACTATGTTGAAAGATCGTGTTAAGTTTGCAAAGGGATGTAAGGAATGTTAAGTACATACAAGTATCCAGCATGTATCTGCAAGCGAACTTCACTCAATTCTGAAACCTTGGCCTTTTAGGGGATGGGCTTTGGATCTTATTGGAGAGATTCGACCAGCATCATCTAAAAGCCAGAAATACATATTGGTAGGAATTGATTATTTTACTAAATGGATTGAAGAAATTCCTTTAGTCAATGTAGACCAGAAAAATGTCATTGAATTCATTCAAAAGCACGTTATATACAGGTTTGGAATCCTTGAGACAATAACAACTGATCAAGGGTCAGTCTTTATTGGTCGAAAAATGCAAGAGTTTTCTACATAAATGGGGTTCAAATTATTAACATCTACGCCGTACTATGCACAAGCCAATGGTCAATTCGAAGCGGCAAACAAGGTAATAATCAGCTTAATAAAGAAGCATGTAGGAAAGAAGCCAATAAATTGGCACAAGACTTTAGATCAAATTTTATGGGCTTGTCGAACTTTTCCTAAGGAAGCTACCAGAACGACACCTTTTCGACTAACTTATGGCCATGACGTAGTATTGCCAGTAGAAATTTGTCTATAGTCAACAAGAATTCAGAAACATCAAGACATCCCTTCTGAAGTTTATTGGAATATGATGTTAGACGAATTGGTTGATTTGGAAAAAGAAAGGCTGAATGCTTTGGATCTCTTAAGGTCATTAAAGGGGAGAGTGTCTTACAATAAAAGAGTAAAACCCAAGACATTCTTGCCTGAGGACCTGGTATGGAAAGTAATCCTCCCAATGGATCGAAAGGATAGAAACATGGGAAAATGGTCTCCCAAATGGGAAGCACCTTTTAAGATCATCCAAACGTTATCTGGTGGCGCATATGAGGTCGAAGAATTAAATGAAGGTCGAAGGCTATTGAGAGTAAATGGTAAATACTTGAAAAATTATAGACCTGTACTTCAAGAGGTTAAAATAACCAACTTTTAATCTCAATCAAGTTGAAAATCCAAGATGGAAAATATATTACAAAGCCAAAATGGCTAAAAGTCATTACAAAAGGTACATGATTACACAAAAAGAACACAAAGTCGAAATTAAAACGGGAGGTTGGCCTTGATTTGGAGGTATTTTATCTTCTGTAGCTCCAGACGTCTTTCGCACAAAGCCTTTGACTGATGAAGAGTCTCGATTTTGGCATCCAACGCTTGGGCTCGTTCAGCATATGCTAACCCCTCGTTGAGCTCCTCTTGACTCTCTGAATCATTACTAACAGCAATCTTAGCCTCTAACTCTCTGATCTTAGCCTTCATACTGGCTGTATTTTTTCGAGATCTTCTACTTATTTCTGCCTAGCCTCTTGTGCCTTTGATAGCTCCTTTAGCTTTGAAGTTGATTCAGCAGCAGCACCCCAGGCAGCAGCTACATGGCCATTGGCCTCCTCAATTTCGTGATTGAGAGTCCTTCGATGATTGTAGTCAGTTGAAACCTGATCGATGATGGAAATCAAATCCAAAATAACGCTAGCAATATCAGGAGAAGTAGCAAGGAGGTCGACAACTCTTAAAGTAGTCTTCATAAAGGAAGGAGCAGTAGGTTCTCCCTATAAGGTCAACATTAAATCCATTTAAAAAGTTGCGCCTTAACCTTTTAAAGTGCCTCTTCAAGAGGCGATGTTGAAGTATATTTGCAAGATGTAGTCGAAGCATTCTGATCAGAAGAGCTTTCTCTACCATCGAGAATGGCAGTCAAATAGCCAAGAGGATTTTGTTGTTTCAGTATTGCCAAATCTTCCTTAGTGCGAGACCTAGTCGAAGTAACCCTCTCGTTTGCAACACGAGTTACATTTGCTTCGACAGAGGTCTGGACAGGGGAACTTTCAACGTACGCAGAGTTTCTTGTTCCCCTTGTAAGGTTTTCTCTTCCATCGGTCGCCAGAATATCCTCAGTCTGATTCCCCCCCACTGGTGTGTTTTCCCTCTCTGTTTCGATTACACCATCAGCAAGCTCCTCTTCTTTGTTGTTCTGTCCATCATCGTTAGCTTGCGGAGTCCCAAAATTCACATGTTTCTCACTAGGAACTCCTTCATTAGGCTTTCCAACGGCTTCATGCCCAGAAGTTTGGTTCACTTTGCTAGCAGAGCTCACAAAAGATCATTTTGCTGAAGAAGGCCTATAAGTAGGATCACCCTCACTGTTTATTAAGGTGACAGATTCTTCTACAAGGACCTGTTTTAAAGTGCTAGCAGTGTCCTAAAGATTACAAGATGTTTATCAGAACCATTGAAAAAGGAAAAGAGAAGTCGAAGTCAATAAACAATTTTGAAGGGTCAAAGTGATTACCTTAGGCCTAACTTCAGCGCCAGGACTTGAGTTATCACTCTCACTAGGATTATTTAGCCTAGTAGCTATCTCTTGCTTCGTTGGCTCTCTGATGATGACAGCAGGAGGTCTCGACCCAATAGCTTTAACCTAGACCTTGGTTTTTGGACGAGGCTCAGGAATAGGGGCTGGTTTCTTTAACTTGTGCCTCTTTAGGGGGGACAGGGGGAGATTTTTCTTCTTCATCACTGGAAATTTCAATTTCTTGAACTTTCCTTTTCTGTGGATTGATTTCAAATACCCAGAAAGAAAGGATTCGAAGGCATTAGCTTCAAAATTAATATGTCGAGAAAGAAATATATAGCAGAAAGTGTTTACCTTTGGTTAAGGTTTTATAGAAGGGTCTCCTCCCTTTGCGCTGTCAGCGACTTTCTTGGTGACGGTCCTCTTGACCGCTAGAAAATAAACAAGTATAAGCTAGAAATCGAATGATTAAATCAAAGACACTAAGATATTTGTTTTGAAAAGAAAGATTACCCTTCTTTATATTGTCAAATACCAACACAAATGCCTCTTGAAGGTGGTCAGTGAAGTCTTTTTCGTCGAAGAATTCTTCGCCATAATACTGCTTCCACCAGTCTTCGAAAAGAGGCGAACACAGCAAATTGAGATTGAAGTCGAACAGAGTTAGTACGATTCGACCAATGTACATACCAATATGCTTGGTAGCAACATCCTCTGAATAGTATGCATTGTAAAACAGTTGAAGCTTTTCTCGGGGGTAGATTGGTGAAGGGAGCGTCTGGATAATACCAAATTATCGAGAGACAAGATTCGCTTGATAAGCAATCAAGATAAGTTGATTCTTCAAACTCTTGAATCTCAGAGGCATGATTCTTGGGCGAAGAAACGACTCCCAAATAGCCACATATTCATCCACATGGTCATCTTCATCAGACGAAGGATATGGTCGAATGAACCATTCCGGGCCAACCTTTCTACTAGTAAAGGGAGCTGTTGTACCCCAAAATTTTCCCTCCCATATTCCTCAAGGTTTGTCAAGAATCATCTTCAAATGGTTCAAGATTGCTCAAGAAGTAGACAGTCAAACCACCTCCTAAGACAGCTGGAATTAGGGTTTTGGTTCTTTCAAGGAATTTGGGGTTTTCAATGGTTCAATCAAGTCTCATAGGCCTATATACATTCTCAAGCACCTACATGCCAAGTTTCAAGACTCACAGTACCAATTTGCACAGTCAAAAGCTCCATTTGACCTATAGTCAACTGCAGGGGTAAAATGGTCATTTTGCAGTCAAAAGTCAAAATTTTTGGTCAACATCTTATTTTGAGTCCACAATAATCATGTGATCAAGTCTTGATCATGATTCCACAAGCATAGCTGAAAAATCATCAAGATGAAAAAAGTTACTATTTTTGGATAATAGAAAAGTCAACTGTATCTTGACCAGGGCATAACTTTTTCATGGTTCATCATAAAAATCCCATCCAATGCTCATTTTGAAGGGGATAACATTTCCTACGATCCATATTCACATTCCATGTCCAAGAAATGCTCTCACAAAAAGTTATCAATTTCTACATTATAGGTCAATTTCAAAAGTCAACAAAAATGCACTTTAAGTCAAAGGCCATAACTTGAGATTGGTAAATACAAATGACATGGGACCAAAGTAATTGGTTATAGGACTTCAAGACCTTTCCAAAATGTCCAAGAACATGTTCATATGATCAAAATTGAGCAAGATATGCATTGGAGAAGTTGGGAAATTTTTTAGGAATTTGCAAAAGTCAACTTTGCTCAAAACACCTTATTTTTGCTAATGGGCCTCAAATCTCTTCTTGAAACTTCATCCATGGCCTATGCACGACCCATCAAGATTAATTGAATTTATTTTCTTATTCTTTATTAATTAATTGGATTTTTAATCAATATTAATTCATTTAATTAATTTAAATTGTAGGAAAATACAAGATTTGGTTTTTCAATCTTTTTGTGAAGCAAATATGGTCAAGATATGCTGGCAATTTCGTGTACAAATCAAATATGCAAAAATCTCCAAAATTGGCAACTTTTTCCAATCATGAAAATGCAAAAAGATTTGATTTTCAATCAAATATGCAATCATCAATTCAAAGGATTTTGGCTCAAGATTGTGACCTAATTTCATTCCTCTATATATGTACAAACTAACCCTAATGCCACAGACGTGAAAAAGCTGCTGCAAGAAGGCCATAGCATATTGAAATTTTCCAAGAAAACTCAAAACTGATTTCTATATTCCAGGGCGATTCAAAGCTTTTTGTTGATTCTAACACATTGCAGGAGGTCCCAGGGGTAATTTGCAATTGAATTCACGTGCTAAAACTCAAAGAATCATCCATTACAGAACCACGGTTTGCGTTTTTTCCCAGAATCATATTGTTGAATTCAGGCATGATTAACATGTTTTATTGATTGTGTTGCGTTGCTAGAGGTCATACCAAGCTTATGGAATCATTTAATTGAATTATAATGCATTGAATCACAAAATGCCATGGACGATTTCTAGGGTTCATAAGTTTTGGAATTGGGTCTTTGCAATCCAGGCAAAATTAAGACTCCTAAGGCATATGACTGAATTCGTGAGAACCAGACGAACATAACTGGACCCTCGAGAAATATTGATGTAAATCACAGGGCTTATCGCTATTTTTCCTTACTGTAGTTTATGGGGGTTAAAAACCCCCGCTATCTAATGTGTTTTTTTGCAGAACAGCGAAGAAGATGATGAGGTGTTAACCTCTGAGTGGTTAATTCAAATAAGCGCGTGTTTTTATGTTGTTTACAGCTTAATGATTTATTTCCCAATATATTATTTGTCTCTTATGCTAATAACGACTAAAGCGTGATGGTGGAGTGGTTGGCCAAGCATCCAATAGGCGTTGGGACCTGGGTTCGAATCCCAGGTCCCCAAAAAACCTTTATTTCATTTTCTTTCACATAATTACATGCAGGTGTCAAAGGGTGTTCCACCATGTACTTCATCTCTCCAAGCGCCAGATGTCCCTAGACTCAAATCCAATGGTCATCAGTGGAAGACTACCATGCTCCCAGTCAATACGTACCATGGACAATCAAAAAAAGTCAAACGGACTGGCAGCTTAATGGGCCTGGCAATTTACAATAACACCTCCTAATGGGCCAGCACCCCCCCTTCGTTTATTCTTCATTTAATTCTTTTTCTTCTTTTTTTCTTCTTTATTCTATTTATTTACTATAATTATTATTACTATTTAATTAACCAAATTAATTATTTTCATAATAAAAATCAGAAAACTAAAATATAATATTTTATTATTATTATTATTATTTATTAATTTCACCTTTAATTTGTTATTTTTGTAAATAAATACTAACAAATTAATTTAGTCTTTTAATTAGGTTAATTTCAATAGTTTTTGCAATAATTTAAAATCAAATTAGAATTAGGGTTCTTGACAACTTTTGATCATGTTTTCTTTTTTTTATTTATTTCCTAAAAAACATAAAAAACTAAAAAATACTTTTTTTCTTTTAATTAATTAATTAATTAGTTTTAGATTTAATTTAATACACAATAATGAAAACTCTCTCTCTTTCTCAAAAAAGGGTCAAAACCCTAAGGACTTCTCCGATTCAATTTTTTCGCGCATATTACTTTTTTTATTCCATATTTATGTATTTCCTCCGAGGATGTAATAGCGTTAATTAGGAATTTTTATCGCTTTCTTTAATTTCCCGCAATTTACTTTTTCCAAGGGTTTGTTTTTGGCGATGTAAATACCCGACGCCTTGTAATAGCGTAGCTTTACTTTCCGCAATTTATTTTCCGTAAATATAAACTGCTAGATGTATGTTAACTAGGCTATGCATGACAAGACTTATCTCTGAAAATTAAAATCAAAATGTAGCTCACCATAACATGTGCAAAGATAACTTAACATGAAACCTGACACACTCGCACATGCCACTCTTAGGGTACGCCTCACTTGGTTGCCTCGATGTGGTCATTGAGTATAGGGTGTTTTAGAGCACTCCCTCTTGTCTAAAGATCCAAGTTGCCTCGAAACGGTTGCCTCGGATAAAAAGGATCTAAGACATTAGGGTTACCGCTAAGGCGTCCTACTATTGCTTTGGTGACCACATGTCCCTATAATCGAATTGACCCGAATAACTCCAACGATGGTGCTACCTACTTCTCAATAGTGGGATAGTACTGTCTAAAGGACATTTACACAGCTTAATTTCTTTTGAGTAGGTAGAGGTTCTCAGGTACTTGCTCTTTCAAAACAAAAATACTTTTCGCACTTACACTTTTTGAACAAAGTTTTCAAACAAACACTTCATACACTCTTGAGGACAGATACAAGAGTTAAATCGAAGTTTTTCAAACAAACTCTTTTCAAAACCCACAAACACAAGAAAAGCAAAACTTTTGAAAACATAGTGAGCAAGTACCTAAGAGCCCGTGGATAACCACGGATAGAAAGGGTGCTAACACCTTCCCTTTCTATAATCTACCTCCCAAACCGAGAAACATCTCGAAAAGGAATTTTGTTGTGCTTTTGTCCTTTCCTTGTTGGAGAAAATAAAAGACGGTGGCGACTCTTGCTTACCGCGACATTTTGCGAACCAGCATTTCAAAACAGTCAGTTCTATTTCAAACGATCACAGAACTGGAGACTCTGCTGGGGAAATTCATAAGTGAGGTGTACCTTAAGATTAGATCATCATGTTTTCAATTGCATGCTTTGTATGATTTATATTTGTGGGCTTGTATCGGATTTTTATAGATCTTAACCCAGATCTGGGGATACCCTTTAGAAGTAGCAACAAACTGTGAGGGAACTGTGCGGGGTATACCAACATGGTTGAAGCAGTTGCTATGTTGATGTGGCACTTTGGTGAGTACCGGTAACCCTTGAGTCAAGTCAAGGAGAGTACGGGGCCGCTGCGTGGTGTCGTGAAGCATCAACTGACCTTAGAACCTTACTTGACCATCCTGGCCTCTTTAGGGGTAGTGAGATGACCGACTTTGGTGCAGTCCGAAGTTGGTAGATACTCGATACTACACTCATTGAGGGTTGTTTTCTTGGAATATTTTGGTCGCCAGTTAAGTGGCTAAACCAAAACAATGAACATAGAAAACAATCCAATGATATTGAGCTCCTTAGAACCCAGTTACTATTTGTAGGACAGGTTTTGAGCCAACTAACTTCAAGAGGGTAATACCTAAAACTCCATGCTGGCCTAAACTCTAAGGGCTGTCTGGTGTGACTTGTGTGCCTTTGCCATGTTTGCCTTTTGTGAATACTTGTGGTGTGCCTTTATCATAACATCATAAACATCATAACGCATCATATGCATTTGCTAACCACTTCAAGGGTTCGAATCTTCATCTTTGTTCTTGTTTTGTAGGACATGGAGTCTCTCCGCAGGAAAATAATTCAGGTCAACCTTGTAAGGATCCCTCCTTAGCTCAAGGAGCTTACATCCAGGATTCCCGAGAGCTCTCCCTTCAGTGAAAGGCATGGTAGACTACTCAGCTTGGTCAACACCAACATTGAAGAAGATATGATTAAAGTTCTCTTCCAGTTCTTTGACCCCCTGCACCACTATTTTACTTTCCCTGATTATCAATTGGTGCCTACTTTGGAAGAGTTTTCTCAACTTCTGAAAATTCCTATTCTTAGTCAACTACCCTACAACGGTACGGAAAAGGAACCAAAACTTGAAGATGTTGCTCAATCATTACGTCTACAACCATCTTACATCAAGGGACATTGGGAAATCAGAAGTGGTATCAAAGGATTCTTGGCAAAGTTCCTGTTTGAGAAAGCACAAGAATGTTAGAATTCTCTGGATCTACAAGCCTTTGAAGAGATTGTGGCACTCCTTGTCTATGGGTTGGTGTTGTTCCCGAATCCTGATCAACTTATAGATATAAATGCTGTCAAGATCTTTATGTCCAGGAATCCTATACCTACATTGCTTGGGGACATCCTCCACTCATTTTACACTCGAACAATGAGAAAAAGAGGTGTTCTCATGTGCTTCACTCCTCTCCTGGCAAGGTGGTTTATTTCGCACCTTCCACAATCAGTTTTGAAGAACGAGCGGGGTTTAAGGTGGTCACAACGGCTGATGACTCTTACACATTCTGATATACATTGGTGTTCTCGGTCCAGAGAAAATGTCACTATCATTGATCGTTGCGGAGAATTTCCTAATGTTTCTTTACTTGGAATTAGAGGAGGCATTACCAATAACCCTTGTCTGGCTTTGAGACAATTTGGATATGCTCGGAGGGATGGCCCTCATGATATGCTGATTCCTGACATAGTTTTTGACTTCGACAATGATGCGCAAGGACTTCGTCAAAGGTTCATCAGAGCTTGGAGGATGCCTAACAAGGTAGATAGTAAGACACTGGGGCACAAGAATTCCATCCCCCTTGAGCCTTACCTCAAGTGGGTATAAACCCGCTCCCAGAAGCTTATGATGCCATATCCTCACATTCTCCCCGTGATCAAAGAGCCTGTTATGGAGGGAGAGGTTCCATACACCATCCAACATCCTGACATGCCAACATCTTGGGAAGAAATGCAAAAGAGCTGGATCCAACTCAAGGAAGAACAGAATTCTCTTGAAGCCAGTCTACATGCCAGCGAGAAGAAGGTCTTAGAGCTCACCCGCCTACTTCACGAGGAAAAGACCCTCAACACTTACATCGCTCCAAAGAGGATGCGCAGTGTCTTTTGGCATTAAGTATTTTGTAATATTTCGCCCATGAGGCACTGATGTACTAAAAAGATTACTTCTTAATATGACGTGTGTTCCTTTTTGTAATATTTCACCCATGAGGCACTGATGTACTAAACAGATTACTTCTTAATATGACGTGTGTTCCTTTTTGTCTACAACGAATTTGAATTTTCGAACCCTTGAATGCATTGCATAAATAGCATACCATGCATCATATGCATAACAAGTACCCTTTTTACAGGTCACTTATCTTCTTCGCTGTTTATTTCAGCAATCATCATGACTTCTGAACCTACCACTGAACAAGCTATCAAGGCCCTCCAGGCCCAGAACGCCCAGTTCCAAGAGTTGGTCATGAGCCTAGCCCAGGGTCAACAGGAGTTGAAGACTCTGATTTTGAAGAAGAAGAAGAAGAAGAGGATCGTCTTGTTCAACACTGGACACAGATTTGGGAATGGACTACAAAATGAGGTTGATCTGACTACTTCCTCTGTAGGGAAAGACAGTCTCCAAGAGAGAAGGGTGCCTAGTCTCGTGGTCTCCGATAACGAGACGGATTATAATGATGAACAGTATCCTCCTGCTGAGGATAGGTATAAGCAGTTGGAGGACCGCTTAAGTGATATGGAGATTCAACATGTGTCGGGGTTGGACTTTGGAGACCTAGGCTTATCCTCTGGGGTGGTGATTCCCCATAAGTTCAAGGCTCCTTCTTTTGTAAAATACGATGGAGCTTCCTGTCCTAAGCTGCATCTCCGGTCTTATGTAAGGAAGATCCAACCTTACACTGCTGACAAGAATTTGTGGATCCATTTCTTCCAGGATAGTCTTTCAGGGACTCAACTCGAATGGTTCTATCAGCTGGATGGAGCCAGTATTCGTAACTGGGAGGATTTGGCTACTGCGTATTATAAGCAATATCAGTATAATTCCGACTTCGCTCCTACGCGTACCCAACTCCAGGGTATGTCACTAGGGACGGGTGAAGGATTTAAGGAGTACGCTCAAAAGTGGAGAGACCTGGCTGGAAGGGTACAGCCACCTTTGACTGACCGTGAACTTGTTGATATGTTCTTGGGGACCCTGTCTGGTCCATTCTTCAACCATTTGATTGGAAATTCTTCTGCCGGGTTTACAGACCTTATCTTGACTGGTGAGAGAATAGAAGCTGGTATCAAGTCTGGGAAGATACAGAAAGGTGCCTCCTCAAGCACTAAGAAGAAACCGTTCAAGAAGGAATCTAGTGTTGTCTATGGTTCAAGAAGACAGAATAAACCGGAACACCGCCAAGCTGTCAACGCGGTGGTAATTTCAAAAACTGTTGCTGCTCCTCAGCATCATAATCAGCAAAGGGGTGAGAGACCTAGAAGGCAGTTCACTCGGCTCAGTATGACCTTGTCCCAGATATTTCCGCAACTACTGACAACCAATCTGGTAACTATAAAAGAAGCTCCGAAGGTTGTAAACACAACATCTCCAAAGTACAATCCTAACGCCCGTTGCGTTTATCACTCTGACAGCCCGGGGCATACTACAGATGATTGTTGGGCTCTGAAGAATAAGGCCCAATGTTGTGATTGCTCCCATGCAAAAGAGATAGAGTTCGAGGCACCCGAAAGGCCCAATGTTGTGATTGCTCCCATGCCCAAGCATGGAGTGAATGCTGTAGAGGAAGACATGTATGTAGCCTCTGTGGATGATATTGTTACTCCGCTGTTGACCGTCAAGAGGAACCTGTTGCTAGCCGGTTTATTTCCGGGATGTAGTAAAGGTTGCCATCTATGTTCTGTTTCACCTGCTGGTTGTCCATCTTTGAAGTCAGGTATCCAAAACCTGATGGATAATAAAGAGATTTTGTTTGAAAAGATTGTTGTTCCTACTACCCCTACTGAAGAAGTGTCCATTGTCACCATTTTCAATAATGCTCCCAAGGCTCCCTCAAGGAAGCCTGTCAAAATCATGCCTACTCAGAAGATTGCACCTATAATCATCACTGTTCTGGGGCCCATCCCCTATACATCTGACAAAGTTGTCCCGTGGCACTATGGGGCAAATGTTTATGTTCTTGGGGTTAAACAAGAGTTTGATACTAGTACTGGCGTCAGCAACATCACCGGGCCTGCCAAAGTCACCCACAGTGGTAGACTTTTCTCACCAGATATTGCGCCACCAACTATCCAGAGACCTATTGTCATCACACCTGCAAGTGTGCCTGCTCCCCTTCCTGACCAAGTTCCTATTTCTACCCCTGCTGCTGAGTCATCTGACGCTCGGGGAAAAGGGATCGCTACTGATGTGCCTGCCCAGACGGAGGCACTGAAGACAACCACTGTTGAAGCTTCCAAACAGGAAATGGAAGAGATCCTTAAGATTATCAAGAAGAGTGATTTTAATGTAGTTGAGCAGCTGGGGCACACCCCATCTAAAATTTCTATGCTATCGCTGTTGTTATGTTCAGAGGCCCATGCCAAGGCCCTGATTACCTTCCTGAAGACGGCCCACGTGCCACAAGAAACATCTGTTGATCAATTTACCGATTGTGTGGCCAACTTAACTGTTGATAATGGTCTGGGTTTCTCTGACGCTGATCTGACTGCTAAAGGGAAGAACCATAATGATGCCCTGGATGTCTCCATTGAATGCAGGGGCACTACTCTTGCCCATGTGCTGGTTGACACTGGTTCCTCATTGAATGTATTGCCCAAGAAAGCTTTAGACAGGCTGGATTGTGAGAGTTTAGAGCTCAAGCCAAGTAACATTGTTGTTCGGGCCTTTGACGGGTCTAAAAGGATGGTGCATGGTGAGGTTGACATTCCAATCAGAGTTGGTTCTCAGGTCTTTGATTCAACATTCTATGTGATGGACATCCGACCATCCTATTCTTGTTTGCTGGGTCATCCTTGGATCCATAAAGCTGGAGCTGTGACCTCCACACTACATCAGAAGCTGAAATACCAGGTCAGAGGGAAGATTGTAACAGTTCAGGGGGAGGAAGAATACATGGTCAGCCACCTCACCTAGTTCCGGTACATAGAGATGGATGGGGAATTCATTGAGACTCCATTCCAGCACTTTGAAGAGGTTCCTCAGACACTGGCATCAGCAGAGACTGTGACTGAAGAAGATTCTCCGTTGAAGATGGCTTCCTTAAAGGATGCTCGGGCTGTTATTGAGAAGGGTGAGTATGCAAACTGGGGCCGACTTCCTTATTTTACTCAGAAGACTGACAAGTTTGGTTTGGGTTTCACTGCAGAAGCTCAGAGGGATGTTCGTCGTGCAAGGATTGGAAGACCTCCTGTGTTCATCAGCAACTCGGGAGTAAATGCCATTGAAGAGGACGTGGAGGAATCTGAATTCGACAGCTGAATCTACCCTACGACCAACGGTGGACCAAACAACTGGACAGCGAAAGACTTCGTCCCTATTACTTTTGTCACTCAGTAATGAACTCCTTTGTTTTGAATTTGTAACAGACAATAATTTGAAACTTTATGGCCCGGTGTCTTACCCGGGGCACCGTGGCTTCATTTGTGAGGGATTTTTGTGTGTCATTTTCATATATCATTAATAAAAGCATTGGACGTTTTTTGCATTTCAAATCTTGTGTTCCTTGTCTTTCTTTTATTATATATTGCAAAACAGCTATTTACACACACTCACATATACAGGTCCCAATCCACTCTGGATCTCACTGGTAACGACTCTGCTACTGCCAGTTATGACTTCGAAAATCCGATCAACTTAGCCGAAGACGAAGGTGAAGATGATTACGAGGTGCCTGGTGAGCTTGCAAGACTGTTACTTCAGGAAGAGAGGGCCATTCAGCCACATGAAGAGCCAGTGGAAACGGTAAATCTGGGTACTGAGACAGACAGAAAGGAAGTCAAGATTGGTGCAAATCTGGAGCTTAGTGTGAAGCAACGGTTGATTCAGATGCTGCATGACTACGTGGAAATCTTTGCCTGGTCTTACGAAGATATGCCTGGGTTGGATACCGACATTGTGGTTCATCACTTGCCTACCAAGGAAGACTGTCCTCCGGTAAAACAAAAGGTTTGCCGTATGCGTCCAGAGATGTCAGAGAAAATCAAAGCTGGGGTTGTGAAACAATTTGATGCTGGGTTTCTAGCAGTGACTTCTTACCCTCAGTGGGTCGCCAATGTGGTTCCAGTGCCGAAGAAAGATGGTAAGGTCCGAATGTGTGTTGACTACCGGGATTTGAACAGGGCGAGCCCTAAGGATGACTTCCCGCTGCCTCACATCGACGTTCTGGTTGACAACACTGCTCAACATAAGGTATTCTCCTTCATGGACAGGTTCTCCGGTTATAATCAGATCAGTATGGCTCCTGAAGACATGGAGAAGACCACTTTTGTTACTCAGTGGGGCACCTTCTGTTACAAGGTCATGCCTTTTGGGTTAAAAAATGCTGGGGCAACCTACCAACGTGCCATGGTTGCTTTGTTTCATGACATGATCCATCATGAGATTGAAGTATACGTCGATGATATGATCGCAAGGTCCCAAACTGAGGAAGAACACCTTGACCATCTACAGAAGCTGTTTGACCGGTTGAAGTTGTACAAGCTGAGATTAAACCCGAACAAGTGCACCTTCGGGGTGAGGTCTGGAGAACTGTTGGGCTTCGTCGTGAGCGACAAAGGTATTCAAGTGGACCCTGCCAAAGTGAAAGCCATACAAGAGATGCCAGTTCCCAAGACTGAAAAAGAAGTCAGAGGATTTCTAGGACGTTTGAACTACATTGCCCGATTCATCTCGCATCTAACTGCTACATGTGAACCAATCTTCAAGCTACTGAAGAAAGATCAAGTAGTACGTTGGAACGATGAATGTCAGGCCGCTTTCGAAAGAATCAAAGAGTATCTCCAAGAGCCACCCATTCTTATGCCACCAGTTGAAGGGAGACCTCTAATTTTATACTTGATAGTACTTGACTGCTTAATGGGATGTGTGCTGGGGCAACATGACGAGTCTGGCCGAAAAGAGCACGCTATTTATTACCTTAGCAAAAAGTTTACCGACTGTCAGACCCGATACTCACTGCTCGAGAAAACTTGTTGCGCTTTGGTATGGGCTGCTCGCCGGCTAAGACAGTATATGTTGACTCACACTACTCTGTTGATTTCAAAAATGGATCCAATCAAGTATATCTTCGAAAAGCCTGCCTTGTCCGGAAGAATAGCGAGATGGCAGATGATCTTGACTGAATACGACATCCAGTACATGACTCAAAAAGCAATCAAGGGAAGTGTGCTGGCAGACCATTTGGCACATCAGGAAGTGGATGATTACCAGTCCATGAACTTTGAATTTCCAGACGAGAACATCATGGTAGTGACTGATTGTGAAGTACCTAGACCAGATGGAGGACCTGAGGAAGGATCCCGATGGTCTATGCACTTTGACGGAGCCTCGAACGCTTTGGGTAACGGCATCGGCGCTGTGATCATATCCCCTAAAGGCTCTCATACTCCACTTACCGCCCGGTTATGTTTCAACTGCACCAACAACATGGCGGAGTATGAAGCATGCATCATGGGTCTTCGAGCTGCAATTGACCTAAGGATCAAGTTTCTGAGTGTCTTCGGAGATTCCTCTCTCGTGATCAGTCAGATCAAAGGCGAGTGGGATACGAAACATCCGAATCTTATTCCTTACAAGGAGTACGTATTAACGTTGATTCCCCATTTCGAGGAGATAACCTTTGAACATTTACCAAGAGAGGAGAATCAGTTGGCGGATGCGCTGGCTACGATGTCTTCTATGTTCAAAGTCAAATGGGACAACGAGGCTCCCCGGATCATTATTTGGAAATTGGATGAACCTGCACACTGCTGTGATCTTGAGACTGAAGAGGTAACAGAAAAACCTTGGTATCATGAAGTAAAGAGGTATCTTGAAGCTAAAGAATACCCCGAGGGCGCATCTGTTAATGACAAGAAGTTTCTGAGAAGGTTCACAGCAAAGTTCTTCCTCAGCAATGACATTCTTTACAAACGAAACCATGATTCAACCTTACTGCATTGTGTGGATAAGACTGAAGCAGAAAGGATCATGGCAGAGTTGCATGAAGGTACCTTCGGAATGCATTCCAGTGGACATACCATGGCAAAGAAAATCCTTCGGGCAGGATATTACTGGTCCACAATGGAAGCCGACTGTTATCAGCATTCTCGGACATGTCATAAATGCCAGGTCTATACGGATAAAGTGCATATTCCTCCAGTTCTTTTGAACGTCTTGACGGCACCTTGGCCTTTTGCAACGTGGGGCATTGATATGATCAGCGAGATCATACCTACGGCATCCAACGGGCATCGTTTCATCCTGGTAGCAATTGATTACTTTACGAAGTGGGTTGAAGCAGCTTCCTTTGCCACCGTAACCAAGAACGTCGTGGCACGGTTCATTCGGCATAACCTGATCTGTCGATACGGTGTACCAGAGAGGATCATTACGGATAATGGTACCAACCTTAACAACAAGATGATCACTGAGCTCTGCGAGCAATTCAAGGTACAGCACCACAACTCTTCTCCTTACCGGCCGAAGATGAATGGGGCTGTAGAAGCGGCTAATAAAAACATTAAGAAGATTGTGCAGAAGATGACAGTGACCTACAAAGATTGGCACGAGATGTTACCATTTGCTCTTCATGGGTACCGTACCTCAGCACGGACGTCAACAGGGGAAACTCCCTATTCCTTGGTATACCGCATGGAGGCAGTCTTGCCCATTGAAGTTCAGATACCCTCTCTCCGGATCATGAAGGATGCAGGTTTGAGTGAAGACGACTGGATCCAGACCCGGCTTGATCAACTAAACCTAATCGACAAAAAGAGACTCACTACTATTTGTCATGGTCAGACGTACCAAAAACGGATGATCAAGGCATTTAACAAGAAAGTCAGACGACAAGAGTATCAAGTTGGAGACCTGGTAATCAAGCGCATCATTCTACCTCAAGGTGATCCCAGGGGCAAATGGACCCCCACGTACGAAGGGCCATTTGTGGTTAAAAACATCTTCTCAGGAGGAGCAATGATATTAACCACCATGGATGGTGACGACCTTCCTCACCCCGCCAATGCAGACATAGTAAAAAGATACTACGCATGATTAAGGACCCGCTAGGTCGACTGGCCTAGGAAAAAATAAGAGCTTCCCGGCGAACCAAAAGGGTTCGGGCAAAAAGAAGGGTTGAAATAAAAAAATTTTGTACACCCGACAAGTCGAAAACCTGAAAAGGCGGCTTGGGCAAAAATGGGTATCCCAGTGGACTGAAAACCCGAAAGGGTGGTCCAGGAAAAAGTTAGGGATAAGTGTAATACTATGTCTCATTGGATCACCCTGCATCCAGACTTCGGTATCGACTTTCAAGCTCAGACGGCACCAATCAATCGGATTCATCTTCAACTAAGCAGCAAAGTGATGAGACGCTTGAAGACATAAAGGCGATAGCAGAGTTGGAACCCAGTGGGATTTTTCACATAGCTGTTTTGTTTTCTTTTCACAAGTTGTATAAAATCTATTTTGTTCGGAGGCGTTCTCTTACTAGGACGTCAGCCTCTTGTACAAAAATGCCTATTTACAGGCAAATTTCAAAATCAATACAAGCTCACTTTTCAGACAAATTACAAATTGTTTTTCCTTTATCTGTTTTGTTTTGCAAAGAACGTCCAATGTTCATTTTGATATATGCATTTGACATTAATTGCTAATCACAAATATTTGCATGCGAAACAAAGGACTAATTACAGGTGATATCAGAAACAGGGGCAATAAGAATTGTCTAAGCAGTCTAGTTGCTCTGTCCACCGAGGTACCAAGGTAAGTTTAGCTGAAGAATATGGCCAAGATACCTTCACTCCCCGCAGAGTAAGACAAGACTCAACAATACTCTCCCCAAGCAGAGTTGGTCTCTCATCAGCCCTAAAAAAGGCACAGTGTCCCCAGCAAGTCAGCAATACTCTCCCCCAAGCAAAGTTGGTCTACCATCAGTCTTGAAAAAGTTGGGTCACCCCAGAAGATCTTAATATTCCCCAGTGGAGTATACAGATGTTCCCTAGTAATCATCCCCGGCAGTCTTAATATTCCTCAAACGAAATATAACATTGTTCCCCAGCGGAATACAAGATACTCCCAGTGGAGCCATTTCCTCAAAAGTTTCCCCAGGAGAGTTGAATCATCTCCCCAGTAGATTCTGGAAGCTTGTCCCCTACAGAGTACAAATATCTATCCCCAGCCATATTCAGAAGGTTGTCCCCACCAGAGCCTAACTGGGTTATCCTCAGCGAATTACAACGGAAAGACGTCCTCAGCAAAGTCCTTCCTATCCCCAGCGGAGTTCATCAAATTCCCCAACAGAGTTTATCAACGGAATCCCCCAACAGAGTTATCGTTAAAATCTCAGCAGAACATTTCTTCCCCACAGAGTAATTCCCCGCAGAGTAATCTCTTCGCCATGTTTATTCCCCAACGGAGTCATCCTCTCCTACAGGTTTATTCGTGCAATCATCTTCGTTCATCATCCCCAGCGGAAATGAAGAACTCAACATCATTCTCCAGCAGCTATCCGGGATTTATTTTCCCCAACTAAAACATCACATTGTCATACATCATGATACATGCATATACGCATCATATCATACGATCTCATTTTAAGAACATCATGCATTTCATGCATCATGACATTGCATGCAACTAACGTTTTGCCTTTTCAGGAAAAGGTCAATCCAAAGATGATTACCATCAACCTTTCTTAAAAGTTCCGGATCAACACCTGTAACTAGCCAGGAAATATCTGTGGACGACTGATTGTAGATCTATACCTGAAACCAGACAGGAAAGTATCTACATGAAGAGATTGAAGATCAATACCTGTAGCAAGCCAGGAAGACAATCTTTCTTTCTCAAGTCAGAGATTAATACCTGTATCCAGCCAGGAAAGCTATCTCGACCAACCTTTCTTAAGTTCTAGATCAACACCTGTATCTAGCCTGGAAATATCTGTGAACAACTGATTGTAGATCTATACCTGAAACTAGCCAGGAAAGTATCTACATGAAGAGATTGAAGATCAACACCTGTAACAGGCCAGGAAACCATCTTTCTTTTCCAGGTCAGAGATTAATACCTGAAACCAGACAAGAAAACTATCTCATTGACCAGCCTTCTTAAGTTCCGGATTAATACCTGTAACTAGCCAGGAAATATCTATGGACGACTGATTATAGGTTAACACCTGAAACCAGACAGGAAAACCACCTATATGAATTGATTGTAGATCTACACCTGTAACCAGACAGGAAAGTTATCTACATTGAAGAGATTGAAGATCAATACCTGTAGCAAGCCAGGAAGACAATCTTTCTTTCTCAAGTCAGAGATTAATACCTGTATCCAGCCAGGAAAGCTATATCGACCAACCTTTCTTAAGTTCCAGATCAACACCTGTATCTAGCCAGGAAATATCTGTGAACAACTGATTGTAGGTCTATACCTGAAACCAGACAGGAAAGTTATCTACATGAAGAGATTGAATATTAATACCTGAAACCAGCCAGGAAAACTATCTTTCTTTTTCAAGTCAGAGATTAATACCTAAAACCAGACAGGAGAACTATCTCATCTGCCAACTTTTTTCAAGTTCCAGATCAACACCTGTAACTAGCCAGGAAATATCTGTGGACGACGGATTGTAGATTAATACATGAAACCAGACAGGACAGCTATCTACTTGACTATCATGAAGCAACCCTATACCGGTCCCTTCTCTTTCAGATGCAGTTTTACACGGAATCATCGTCAGGCAACCCTACACAGGTTCCTTCTTTCAACCTACCAAATTACAATCTCCAGATGGCATCTTTAAGCCCATCTCCACAACCATCCATTGCATTTCCAAATGGCATCTATAAGCCCATCCCCGACAAGATTCTGTCACATCTCCATATGGCATCTATAAGCCCATCCTCCTATCCATCATATCTCCAAATGGCATTTGTAAGCCCATTCCCGACATCACATTGCTGATACTACACCATGCGAGTGCAAATTTCTGGGCACTTTAGTGTTCAATCATCTTCCACATTCGGATCACGAAAGGCACGCAAGCCAATCTACATCCTCAGGTTTAAGAAGATTGAACAGGGGCAACTGTTGTACCCCAAAATTTTCCCTCCCATATTCCTCAAGGTTTGTCAAGAATCATCTTCAAATGGTTCAAGATTGCTCAAGAAGTAGACAGTCAAACCACCTCCTAAGACAGCTGAAATTAGGGTTTTGGTTCTTTCAAGGAATTTGGGGTTTTCAATGGTTCAATGAAGTCTCATAGGCCTATATACATTCTTAAGCACCTACATGCCAAGTTTCAAGACTCACAGTGCCAATTTACACAGTCAAAAGCTCCATTTGACCTACAGTCAACTGCAGGGGTAAAATGGTCATTTTGCAGTCAAAAGTCAAAAATTTTGGTCAACATCTTATTTTGAGTCCACAATCATCATGTGATCAAGTATTGATCATGATTCCACAAGCATAGCTCAAAAATCATCAAGATGCAAAAAGTTACTATTTTTGGATAACAGAAAAGTCAACTGTATCTTGACCAGGGCATAACTTTTTCATGGTTCATCAGAAAAATCCCATCCAATGCTCATTTTTAAGGGGATGACATTTCCTACAATCCATCTTCACATTCTAAGTCTAATAAATTCTCTCACAAAAAGTTATCAATTTCTACATTATAGGTCAATTTCAAAAGTCAACAAAAATGCACTTTAAGTCAAAGGCCATAACTTGAGATTGGTAAATCCAAATGACATGGGACCAAAGGCATTGGTTAGAGGACTTCAAGACCTTTCAAAAATGTCCAAGAACATGTTCATATGATCAAAATTGAGCAAGATATGCATTGGAGAAGTTGGGAAATTTTTTAGGAATTTGCAAAAGTCAACTTTGCTCAAAACACCTTATTTTTGCTAATGGGCCTCAAATCTCTTCTTGAAACTTCATCCATGGCCTATGCACGACCCATCAAGATTAATTGAATTTATTTTCTTATTCTTTATTAATTAATTGGATTTTTAATCAATATTAATTCATTTAATTAATTTAAATTGTAGGAAAATACAAGATTTGGTTTTTCAATCTTTTTGTGAAGCAAATATGGTCAAGATATGCTGGCAATTTCGTGTACAAATCAAATATGCTAAAATCTCCAAAATTAGCAACTTTTTCCAATCATGAAAATGCAAAAAGATTTGATTTTCAATCAAATATGCAATCATCAATTCAAAGGATTTTGGCTCAAGATTGTGACCTAATTTCATTCCTCTATATATGTACTAGTTAACCCTAATGCCACAGACGTGAAAAAGCTGCTGCAAGAAGGCCATAGCATATTGAAAATTTCCAAGAAAACTCAAAACTGATTTCTATATTCCAGGGCGATTCAAAGCTTTTTGTTGATTCTAAGACATTGCAGGAGGTCCCAGGGATAATTTGCAATTGAATTCACGTGCTAAAACTCAAAGAATCATCCATTACATAACCACGGTTTGCGTTTTTTTCCCAGAATCATATTGTTGAATTCGTGCATGATTAACATGTTTTATTGATTGTGTTGCATTGCCAGAGGTCATACCAAGCTTATGGAATCATTTAATTGAATTATAATGCATTGAATCACAAAATGCCATGGACGATTTCTAGGGTTCATAAGTTTTGGAATTGGGGCTTTGCAATCCAGGCAAAATTAAGACTCCTAAGGCATATGACTGAATTCGTGAGAACCAGACGAACATAACTGGACCCTCGCGAAATATTTATGTAAATCACAGGGCTAATCACTATTTTTCCTTACTGTAGTTTGTGGGGGTTAAAAACCCTCGCTATCTAATGTGTTTTTTTGCAGAACAGCGAAGAAGATGATGAGGTGTTAACCTCTGAGTGGTTAATTCAAATAAGTGTGCGTTTTTATGTTGTTTACAGCTTAATGATTTATTTCCCAATATATTATTTGTCTCTTATGCTAATAACGACTAAAGCGTGATGGTGGAGTGGTTGGCCAAGCATCCAATAAGCGTTGAGACCTGGGTTCGAATCCCAGGTCCCCCAAAAACCTTTATTTCATTTTATTTCACATAATTACATGCAGGTGTCAAAGGGTGTTCCACCATGTACTTCATCTCTCCAAGCGCCAGATGTCCCTAGACTCAAATCCAGTGGTCATCAATGGAAGACTACCATGCTCCCAGTCAATACGTACCATGGACAATCAAAAAAAGTCAAATGGACTGGCAGCTTAATGGGCCTGGCAATTGACAATAACACCTCCTAATGGGCCAGCACCCCCCCTTGGTTTATTCTTCTTTTAATTCTTTTTCTTTTTTTTTTCTTCTTTATTCTAATTATTTACTATAATTATTATTACTATTTAATTAACCAAATTAATTATTTTCATAATAAAAATCAGAAAACTAAAATATAATATTTTATTATTATTATTATTATTTATTAATTTCACCTTTAATTTATTATTTTTGTAAATAAATACTAACAAATTAATTTAGTCTTTTAATTAGGTTAATTTCAATATTTTTTGCAATAATTTAAAATCAAATTAGAATTAGGGTTCTTGACAACTTTTGATCATGTTTTCTTTTTTTTTTTTTTATTTCCTAAAAAACATAAAAAACTAAAAAATACTTTTTTTCTTTTAATTAATTAATTAATTAGTTTTAGATTTAATTTAATACACAATAATGAAAACTCTCTCTCTTTCTCAAAAAAGGGTCAAAACCCTAAGGACTTCTCCGATTCAATTTTTTCGCGCATATTATTTTTTTATTCCATATTTATGTATTTGCTCTGAGGATGTAATAGCGTTAATTAGGACTTTTTATCGCTTTCTTTAATTTCCCGCAATTTACTTTTTCCAAGGGTTTGTTTTTGGCGATGTAAATACCCGACGCCTTGTAATAGCGTAGCTTTACTTTCCGCAATTTATTTTCCGCAAATATAAACTGCTAGATGTATGTTAACTAGGCTATGCATGACAAGACTTATCTCTGAAAATTAAAATCAAAACGTAGCTCACCATAACATGTGCAAAGATAACTTAACATGAAACCTGACACACTCGCACATGCCACTCTTAGGGTACGCCTCACTTGGTTGCCTCGACGTGGTCATTGAGTATAGGGTGTTTTAGAGGCCGCCCTCTTGTCTAAAGATCCAAGTTGCCTCGAAACGGTTGCCTCGGATAAAAAGGACCTAAGACATTAGGGTTACCACTAAGGCGTCCTACTATTGCTTTGGTGACCACATGTCCCTATAATCGAATTGACCCGAATAACTCCAACGACGGTGCTACCTACTTCTCAATAGTGGGATAGTATTGTCTAAAGGACATTTACACAGCTTAATTTCTTTTGAGTAGATAGAGGTTCTCAGGTACTTGCTCTTTCAAAACAAAAATACTTTTTGCACTTACACTTTTTGAACAAAGTTTTCAAACAAACACTTCATACACTCTTGAGGACAGATACAAGAGTTAAATCGAAGTTTTTCAAACAAACTCTTTTCAAAACCCACAAACACAAGAAAAGAAAAACTTTTGAAAACATAGTGAGCAAGTACCTAAGAGCTCGTGGATAACCACTGATAGAAAGGGTGCTAACACCTTCCCTTTCTATAATCTACCTCCCAAACCGAGAAACATCTCGAAAAGGAATTTTGTTGTGCTTTTGTCCTTTCCTTGTTGGAGAAAATAAAAGACGGTGGCGACTCTTGCTTACCGCGACATTTCACGAACCAGCATTTCAAAATAGTCAGTTCTATTTCCACCGCAGGAGCCATGGTCGAAACAAATTCCTTCCGCTTTGAAAACTTCATTACAAAGCTGGTAAACACTTTTTGGAATTGTTGACCTTCGTCAGTTTGAGTTAACACGATTAATCTAGTCCCTCCAACCCTTCTGTTCAGGACTTCTGGGGCCCTCTCATTAATCTTATTCTTCCGAGGAAGAAAAGATTCAAAAGTGGCGTTGAGCCAAAGTTGAAGAAGCCAAAAGGGGCCAGAAAGGAGTAAAGTCACCTTGTCTCCAATAACCTTAAGCTAAGTCACACCATTGCTGATGGACTCATATAGGTTGGCCATAATCAACTCAGCCAGACAAAGAGGATAGCCATGGTGAAGTTGTGTTGCAAGAGTAAGCATCTTCTTAGTCACTTGAAGTGACTTAGTGCAAAAAACGAAATGAGATAACCACAAAGCCAGAAAAGCTATGTGTTCCACTTCAGAGACAGTGGTACTCGATTTATCATGGAAATGGTTGATGAATATAGTATACGTGGGCTTCATGGCCGAAAACCCGATAGAATCTTTAGACAGATCCTCAGGGTCGAAGTAGTCACCAGTTGGTCGAAGACCAGTAATGGAGGCTATATCTAAGAGAGTTGAGGTTATCATTCCACAAGGAAAATGGAAGGTAAAATGTGTACTGTCCCAGAAATATAATGAAGACACCAACATGAGAGGGCAATAAGCTAACCCAGTCTTCAACAGCATAATCAAGTCATAGATCCCCATATCCTTCCAGATTTGGGCTTGTACTTTTTCCATCTTACTCAGCCATTCTGAGATTCTAAAGTAAGACTAGGGCAATATCGAAATATCCTATTGCTCTTGTTCATGAACTGAAGGTTGATATCTTCCTTCGTTTGAGAATGTTGCTGGTTGGCAGGGGTTGCATCCTCAGGATCATTCCTGGGTTTCTTTGCACAACCTATAGGCTTGAGCCTAGGGTGAGTTGGGAGAAAGTTGTTATTTTGTTTTGGGTTCTCTAAACATGTAGATAATGGGCCAGACATGGCATACATGTGCCCAGAATACCTAATGGGGATGAGTAACTGAGAGTCATAAGCTTCACGCCATTCTTTGGCCATGGGTTCAGATACGACCCTTTGTTCCCCAGTCGAAACAGGTACAAGGCTAGTGGGAAAAACCTTCATTTGTCTTTGTAGATCAGAAACGTTCTTAGTTTTTGGGCTGTTGTGTGCATTGGAAAGGAAAGTCATGGTTGAAAGTAGTGAAAGAACGAAGAAGATGAAGTTGTTAAGACTTTTTATTTGCAAGGAAGTGAAGAATACTAGGAGTTGTAAAAGAATTCCAAAGAGAGGATTCATCTATTTATAGTGTTCAGAGAAGAGTGTTTTCCCTCAAGACCATTTAATGCTGCAAAGTTAGTGGGGAACGTGGCGAACGTTGAAGCAGTTATCGTACAGATAATGAAAAATTTTTCCATACTTTCCTAGGTTGTAGGGATAATGGCTATCATGGCAGCGTGGTAACGGCTGATTGACAACGACGTGTTGGGAAAAAAGGTAATGATGACTCTGAACACCAGCAGTGGTTGGTAGAAGGCGAAAAGCACACAATTGATTTATATGGTCAAAGAGAAGACATGTGTCGAATGGGAATCTCAAAGAATGATCATTTATCCTTGCGTCGAAATTGACATTCTTGGGGGGCAATTTGTTAGCTCTTAAATTCGACACCCACAACAAATTGGCATTATGGGCCAAAAATAGATTGGACAAGTCTAAGTTGGAAATACTTCGATAGAGTGGAAAAATACTTAGAGAAATTTCTAATTTAAAATGAATCTTCGACCAGAAGGTTCTCACATCCTTCGACTGAAAGAGTTCCAGGGTCTTTGACTAGAAGGAAACTTCGTATCTACAATAGCAAATTTTGAATCTGAAGAAAGGAGGGAAAAGAAGTTCGCTTAGCAGTTGAGGAAAGCAATGTGGCGTGAAGAGAGGGGTCGAAGCACAAGCAGAAGACACTTGTCTTCATCCTAGAGAATGGCAACTCCTTGACGGTTACATAGTTTTAGTATAAATGTAGGAAGTTTATGTAGATTTATGTGTGGTAAATTGACCGTACAAATTATTCAATACTATTCAAGTACCCACTGCGTGATAAAGAATACTGAAAATGTACATTTGAAACACCACATTTTATAATCAAAGTATTTTACATTTCTCTTTACATTTCTTAGCTTTTTATCTTGTTTGCACTCTACTTGCACTTTTACCCAGATTCCTGCACATAAACTATTCTCAACCCCTTTTCTATTTACTTTCTGCACTCAAACTCATCCCTTTCCCAGTCGAACATGCGTTCTTCATTTACATTAGCATTTATGTCCAAACAACACCAAAAATTATCATATGTCCTAAGATCAAAATTATCGATCCTGCGAGTAACCAAAAATTTACCCTTTTTGGAAGATCAACGGTTGTTTACCGAAAAACACGGTGAACACTTGTCGGTTCATGTTCCTTACGAATCAGAAAAGGATGTGCCATATAAATACAATGTGACAATCCTAGAGGATGGTGTGGAAGTTCCCATCCAACCTTTGTTTGATGTCAAGAATATTGCTGAAGTCAGTCAAGTCACCCGTAGTGGCCGTATTTTTGCACCTGTCATTCGAGGGAATGTTAATGCTGATAAAAAGGTTGTTGAAAGTACTGAACCCAAGAAAGAAGTGGGGGAATCTAGTGGTACTACTCTGGAAAAAGACGTGGATGATATATTGAATATTATCAAGATGAGCGAATACAGGATCGTAGATCAATTGTTGTAGACTCCATCAAAGATATCTATTCTAGCCTTGCTAATGAACTCTTCTACCCACATGGAATCCTTGATGAGAGTATTAGATCAAGATTTCATGGAAAGTGATATACCTTTAGACCAATTCAATAGTGTTGTTGGGAATAGTACATCCTGTAATAACTTAAGTTTCTGTGATAACTAGTTGCCTGATGAAGGAAGGAATCATAATATGGCTCTCCATATCTCCATGAACTGTATGAATGATTCATTGTCAAATGTGCTAATTGACAATGGATCTGCTTTAAATGTCATAATGAGGAGCACACTCATGAAGCTGAAGTATCAAGGAACTCCCATGCGCCCGAATGGCATGATTATGAAAACTTTTGATAGATCAAGGAAGTCTGTCATCGGGGAAGTAGATTTGCCTATTCACATAGGCCCACACTCATTTCAGATTACTTTCTAGGTTTTGGATATTGTTCCCGCTTACAGCTGTTTACTGGGACGATCGTAGATCCACGGTGCAGGGGCTGTCACTTTAACTTTGCACCAGAAGCCGAAGTTTGTTCGTGAAGGAAAGGTGGTCATCATAATTGGATAACAGGCATTATTAATATCTCATTTATCTTCTTTCAGTGTTATGGAAGTAGATGAAGTTGCTTTTGGAACTCAGTTCCAAGCTTTATCCATTGATAAAATAAGGGAAAATGATAATTATATAGCTTCGTTGAAGGATGCTCAGCAGGTAGTGCGTAAGGGCCCTAGTAAAGTATGGGGGGAAATTGTTGATCCGCCTGTGAATAAGAATAAAGATGGTTTGGGATTCTCTGTGAATAATGGTAAAGGTGAGACCATGAAGCCAAAGCCTTCTTTGGACAAATATCAAGACATGTTTCATAGCAGAGGTTATCTTCATCCAACTGTTCCTAGGATCAATGCTATTCTGGAAAATGAATCAGAGCAAGAGATGCCGAACTACGTGACGCATGGATTCAGAGTCTAAAATCGGATCACTATTGATGTTCCCTCTTGCCTTCATATTTCAAAGTAATTTGTTTTTTTATTAATCTTTTCAAAAATCTTTCACTCTGCCCAAATTGAAAGTATTGATGTTGTATGGGCTTATCTATTGCTTTGATGTTTAAAATCGATAATAAAAGTTGTCTTTGATTCCCAAATTGTGTCTTTATTTTCTGCTTTTTCTTGGAAAATGGTAATAAAAAAAAACCTTTCAAAATAAATAATAACTATAATTGAATCTGCATAATCCCTTGTTATATGTGTCAGTTTCTAAAAGCAATCATAAATCATATGTGTAGATTTATTTAAAAACTTGTTGAGTACAATGACCTTGCACCCTCTCCCAAATTTGAATATCCTACGTATGTGGCTGAAGAAGAAGATTATGATGAAATCCCAGAAGAGGTTCCAGGTTACTTGAGCGCGAGGAAAGTACCATTCAGCCATATAAAGAGTCGTTAAAGACGATTAATTTGGGTTCAGAGGAAGATCCGAAAGAAGTCAAGATTGGAGCATTGCTTCATCCCGACGAAAAGAGCAGGTTGATTAAATTGTTGAAAGATTGTGTGTGTTGTACCCCAAAATTTTCTCTCTCATTTTACTCAACATATGTTCATTGAGATCCTCAACTTGCTCAAGGATGCCAAAGAGTTGACCAGACAAACTCCCTCCTAAACCAATGAACCTCCAATTAGGGTTTCCATTTTCATCAAGATGGGTGAGCTCCAAAGGCCTCATATGATCTTCATAGGCCTAATATGTTCTCAAGACCCTCCATGTCAAATTTCAAGCCTTGCACAAGAAGTTTGCTCAGTCAGTTTGCTCAGATGCTTGAAAATCAACTTTATTAGGTCAAAAGTCAATTGTGACCCACATACAGTCAAACTTCAAGATTTTTGGTCAACATCAACATTTTGAAGTTATATCCATCATTTTATCAAGGGTTGACCATGATTCCCCAAGGAATGCTCCTAATTCAATAAAACTCAAAAGTTGCTAAATTAGGGTTTCTTAGGAAAAGTCAACCAAACTTTGACCAAGCATAACTTTCTCATACGTTATCAGAAATTTCTCATCCAAGGCTAATTTTGAAGCTAATTCAATTTCCTACAAATCATCTTCATCCCTCAAGTTCAAAAAATGCACTCATAAAAAGATATGAATTTCTACATTATAGGTCCTTTTGAAAAGTCAACAAAAACACCTTTTGGGTCAAAGCTTCTTACATGAACATGGAAAATCCAATTGAGATGAAACCAAAGAGGTTATTTATGGGACATCTTAATTTTTCTAAAAAGTTTCTTAACACCATCTTAGGGTCAAAATTTAAGGAGATATGCATTGTCAAAGTTAACCATTTTTGGAAATTTGTCAAAATTCAACAATGCCCAAAATTGCATCTTTTGTCAAATGGGCCCAACGTTTTATGCTTGCATCTCACTTCCAACATGGTCCACGACCCAAACACCCTTCCACATATTATTAGATTTACTTATTTAATTTATTTTTATTTTTATCCTTTAAAACTACAATTTAATCAAATAAATAATCTAAACAATAAAAGATTTTATTACAAATCTTTTTATCCTCAATTGGCAATCAAGAAAAGCTGGAAAGATCAAGGCAAAGTCGTGGAAAAAGAGTAAGAGTGGATTTGTTCCAAAAATAAAAAAAATCAAATATTTGAAAGAAGAATACTTTATCATCAAAGCATGGGATTTTTTTCACTTATGTTGACCTAATATGCTTCCATACATAAGCACCATTATTCCAAACAACGAGGGGACGGAAGAGGCTGCCTCAAGAGAAAGAACGAAGTTTCCAAAAAATTTAAGAAAAGGTGCAATTCGGATCAATTGTTCCAGCTTTTTTCTAGTCAGAGCAAGCATTCAATCTTCCTCCTGAAGACTCCAGGAAGCGTTCCACACAGTTAGGCAAGCCCAGCACACGCAGAAACTCCCTCACACGATCCCTCTGATTGGTAAACTTTCTCTACTCTCAAACTCGCATAACACTTAATTTAAATCCATATCACTTGCATACATGTGTTTCTATTGATGATTATGGGTGTTTGAACGTATAACATGTAAAGATAAGGCCCATAATCGTCCTCTACCATTAACGATCGTGGTTTCACTTGTTTTTCCATAGAGATGCTTGTAGGCTATTTTAGGGCATGAGAACATCACCATTGAATCCGCAACCCTCGAATTAGGGGGCATACGGTCTTGTTATTTCTTCTTTTTCAGGTTTACGCGAGTTTGGAAAAAAGGGATGACCGGAGAAGGTGACCGGAGCTAGGGCTCCGGTGCTTCTCCAGTGAGTCAATGCCAGGGGGATAGTTTGACTCTGGCATGGCATTTGGTGTTGTTTTTGTTAGAACATAGTTTGATTCTACAACCCTTAGTTAGAGTTTTGATGATAACAAATAATAAATAATAAATGCAAAGAACAAATATGCACCCTAAAAATTATGTTTTATGAATGCAGAAGTTCTGACCATATCAGCATCAGAAGATAAGCCATAAGAGCTACACGTTGAAGTAATCAGAACATGCGTTGAAGATTGATGACCAGAACCTGCGCTTAATCAAAGTAAACTTTGATTCTCAACAAGAACATACCAATCTAAGTCATCAATATTCTGAAGCGTCATCAACAAGTAAGGAGATAAGATTCTGAAGTGTTACTGATCATTTATAACAGCATCAATTCCAACAGCTTCTTTCAGACAGGATCTTCTCCAAATGGAAAGTGTGTTAATGACATTAAACATACTTTATGATCAACGTCATTCCACTTCCTATATAAACAAAGTCAGCATTCAAAATCAAAGAGGATTTTTTCCTTATTAACACTCACGCATATTCAAAGCTGCAAGCAATATCATTTACATTTCCAAGCTATAATCTTTTGTAATTTATCACTGTTGTGATAAAAAGTTTTTGTTAGAAACACAACAACACACATCTTGTATAATTGTATTGAAATAGTGTTCCTTGAGATTAACCAGATCGGGGTTGTACTCAAGAAGACTTTAATAGTTGTTAAAGTAGCGATTGTAATCTTGTTGAGATTAGTGGATTAAGACCTCATTGGAGAGAGGCGAAATCACCTTGACGGGTGGACTGGAGTAGTTTGAGATCAAACGAACCAGGATAAAAATACTGTGTCATTGAGCTTTTAATTTCAAGTTTTCAATTCAACCCCCCCCCCCCCTCCCCCGCTTCTTGTGTTTTTCACATCTTTAATTGGTACCAGAGTGCCTGGTTCTGAGCTTAAACACTTAACCGTGTCAGTACAAGATCCAAGCTTCAGAAAAACACTATGGTGGGACCAAGCCAAAACATCAACAATGACAACCATGAAGACAAGGACAGATTCAGTGGCAAACCTCCAGTCTTTGATGGAGAAAACTTTGACTACTAGAAAGACAGAATTGAGAGTTTTTTTCTGGCTCATGATGTTGATCTGTGGGACATGGTGACTGATGGATACACGCACCCAGTGGATGGACGTGGTCAGAAGATAGACAGAAAAATGATGTCTGATCAGCAAAAGCGTGAATTCAAAACCACCACAAGGCCAGAACAATACTTCTCAGCGCCATCTCATACTCAGAATATGAGAAAATATCAATCAGAGAGACTACCAAGAACATGTTTGACTCTCTGAGAATGATGCATGAAGGCAACATTCAAGTCAAAGAGACCAAGGCCCTTGCACTCATTCAGAATTATGAGGCATTCAAGATGGAAGATAGTGAATCAATAGAAACTATGTTTTCAAGATTCCAAATCCTTGTTGCTAGTCTGAAGGTTCTTGACAAAGGGTATTCTACTGCTGATCACGTTAAGAAGATCATCAGAAGCTTGCCCAAGCAATGGAGGCCAATGGTCACAACGCTTAAGCTAGCCAAAGATCTCAACAAAATATCTCTAGAGGAACTTGTCAGCTCCCTCAGAAGTCACGAGATAGAGCTAGAAGAAGATGAGCCTCAAAAGCAAGGTAAGCCACTAGCTTTAAAATCTAACAAAAAATCTGACTCTAAGGTTTTGCAGGCTATGGAAGAAACTTCTGATGGATCCTCATCAGAAGAAGATGAACTGTCTCTCCTCTCCAGAAGGGTGAACCAACTGTGGAAGCAGAGATAAAGGAAGTTCAGAAATCCCAGAAGATCAGAGAATCATAATGAATCCTCCTCCAGATACAGAAAGTTTGAGTCTTCCTCTGGACACAGAAGATCTGAAGGTTCTTCAGGATACAGAAAGCCAAATAACAAGGACATCATTTTCTATGAATGTAACGAGCAAGGGAACTACAAAAGTGACTTCCCAAAGCTTCAGAAGGAAAAGCAAAAAAATAAGTTCTTCAAGGAAAAGAAGAAAAGCCTCATGGCTACATGGGATGATTCTGACACATCTGAAGCTGACTCAGAATCAGATGATGAAAGAGAAAACATAGCTCTCATGGAAAACGTATCAGAAGACAGTGAAGCTTCTGGTTCAGACTCAGAATCAGACACTGAAGAGGTATTTCCTGATTTTACCATAAACTTTACTAAGGCCGAACTTGCAGAAAGTCTAAATGAAACTCTGGAAAGGTATCAGCAAATCAGAGTCAAATTTAGGAACTTGAAACAGGATCTTGCCTCTGACTCTGAAAAGTCTGAGAGTCTCAGATTAGAGAATTCTGAGTTAAAAGAAAATTTTTCAAAATTATAAAATGATTTGGAAAACTCTTAGAAGGAAACAATCTCTGAAACTCCCAGTAATACTGATGAGATCATCAAAGAGTATGATCACAGCTTTTAGAAGTTCTAGCTAAAAACATAGACAAAAGCAAGATGGCTTCAATGATCTATGGAGTTAGCAGAAATGGCAGAAAAGGGATAGGATATCAAGGTAAGGTATCTACACCAAAAAATGCCATGGACTTAGTTATAAAACGCACACCACTCAATTCACATTTTATATATGGGCACACACATGGAATAAAATACACAAGTAGTGATTATTCTGTCAAACCAAAATTCAATCAGAATTTTGGTAAAACTAACAAATCAGGACCCAAGAAAATGTGGGTACCTAAGAATAAAATTATACATGTAGCAGATATCTTTAGCGGCAAGGCTAAGACACCAATCATGGTACCTGGACTCTGGCTGCTCGTGAAACATGACGGGAAGAAGGCATATGTTCCAAAGCATGGAACTTAAGCCTGGAGGCTACGTGGGCTTTGGAGGTAATCAAAGAGGAAAGATCATTGGCTCTGAAACAGTAGGTAATGGAAATCTTATAAGTAATGTATTATTAGTTGATGGATTAATGTATAACCTGTTATCCATAAGTCAATTAAGTGATAATGGTTATGATATAATCTTCAATCAAAATTCATGCAAAGCTGTTAAGCAGAAATATGGGACTATCCTATTTAATGGAAAGAGGAAAAACAACATTTATAAAATAAAAATTTCTAAACTAAAGAGTTAGAATGTAAAATACCTACTTTCTATTAACAACGAGCAATGGGTCTGGCGCAGAAGATTGGGGAATGTTAGTATGAGACGAATATCTCAGATTAACAAACCCAATCTGGTCAGAGGACTTCCTAATTTGAAGTTCAACTCAGATGCTCTGTGTGAAGCATGTCAGAAAGGAAAATTTGCAAAACCTGCTTTCAAATCCAAACATGTTGTTTCCACCTCTAAGCCATTAGAACTTCTGCATATTGACTTATTTGGACCAGTAAAAACTGCTTCAGTCAGTGGCAAGAAGTATGGGTTAGTAATCGTAGATGACTATAGTAGATGGACATGGGTAAAGTTCTTAAGACACAAGGATGAGTCACACTTTGTGTTTGTTACCTTCTACAACCAAGTTCAGAATAAAAAGGATCTTAGAATTGTCAAAGTCAGAAGTGATCATGGTGGAGAATTTGAAAATAAAAATTTTGAATTATTTTTTAATGAAAAAGGAATTTTGCGTGACTTCTCTTGTCCTAGAACTCCCCAACAAAATGGAGTTGTAGAACGAAAGAACAGAACATTACAAGTAATGGCCAGAACCATGATCAATGAGACTAACATTGTTAAGATCTTCTGGGCAGAGGCAATTAACACATCGTGTTACATTCAGAATAAAATCTCTATAAGACTTATTCTGGAAAAGACTCCATATGAATTGTGGAAGAACAGAAAGCCCAACATTTCTTATTTTCATCCATTTGGATGCATATGCTTTATTCTGAATACAACAAATTATTTGAACAAGTTTGACTCTAAAGCACAAAAGTGTATTATGTTAGGATACTCTGAACGCTCAAGAGGGTATAGAGTATACAATACAGAAACACAGATTGTTGAAGAGTCAATCAGTGTTAGGTTTGATGATAATCTTGACTCTCAAAAGTGAAAGTAGAATGAATTCCTTACAGGTATGGAAGTTGAACTCACAGGTACTGAAGACATCTCATCAGAAGTTCTCAACAGAGACACTCCCTCAACATCAGAAAGAGTTACTGCAAGCAATCCAGCACTTTCTGTTGATCAACTCCAGAAAAGACTATCCAGAAGCAGCATTGATCACCCAGAAGATACAATACTGGAAAAGAAGGATGATCCAATCAGAACAAGATCAACATTCAGAAACTCTGAAGAATCCCTCATGGGACTGGTCTCTCTGATTGAACCAACAACTATTGATGAAGCACTTCTGGACAATGAATGGATTATGGCAATGCAAGAAGAACTGAATCAATTCACCAGAAATGACGTATGGGATCTGGTTCCCAAACCAAAAGGATTCAACGTCATTGGAACAAAGTGGGTGTTTAGAAACAAACTGAACGAACAAGGAGAAGTCATCAGAAACAAAGCACGACTGGTAGCACAAGGTTATAGTCAGCAAGAGGGGATAGACTATACAAAAACCTTTGCTCCAGTCGCTAAGTTAGAATCTATCAGACTTTTAATATCATTTGCTGTAAATAAAGGCATCACTCTGTATCAGATGGATGTCAAAAGTGCATTCTTAAATGGCTATATAGATGAAGAGGTATATGTGCACCAACCCCCTGGGTTTGAAAATTCCAAAAATCCAGAATATGTTTTCAAACTAAAGAAGTCACTCTATGGTCTGAAACAAGCTCCCAGAGCTTGGTATGAAAGACTAAGTAACTTCCTGTTAGAAAAGGAATTCACCAGAGGGAAAGTGGACACAACCTTATACTGTAATACAGTTAAGAATGACATGTTAGTATGTCATATTTATGTTGATGACATCATCTTTGGATCAACTAAAACCTCTCTAGGAAGAGACTTTGCTAAATGTATGTAGGCAGAGTTTGAGATGAGCTTGATGGGGGAACTCAAATTCTTTCTAGGCATTTAGATAAACCAAACTCCAGAAGGAACTTACATTCATCAGAGCAAATATGTCCGAGAACTTCTGAAGAAATTTGATCTCTCAGAATGTAAGCCCTCAAAGATTCCAATGCATCCCACGTGCATTCTGGAAAAGGAAGAGGTAAGTAAAAAGGTAGAAAAGAAGGTCTACAGAGGTATGATTGGTTCTCTCCTCTATCTGTCGACTTCAAGGCCTGATATTTTATTTAGTGTTTGCTTATGTGCTAGATTCCAATCAGATCCTAGAGAATCTCACTTAACAGCAGTTAAGCGAATTTTCAAGTATCTGAAAGGTGTTGCTAATCTGGGTTTGTGTTATAGAAAATCAAATGATTACAACTTAGTAGGATATTGTGATGCTGACTTCGCTGGAGATAGAGTAGAACGTAAAAGCACTTCTGGAAGCTGCAGTTTCTAGGAGAAAATCTGATCTCATGGTCCAGCAAGAGACAGTCCACAATAGCACTATCAACAGCAGAAGCTGAATACATAACAGCTGCTGGATGTAGCACGCAAATGCTCTGGATGAAAAGTAAACTTGAAGACTTTAACATATTTGAGAGTAACATTCTTATCCTCTGTGACAATACTTCTGCTATTTGTCTCAGCAAGAATCCAATTTTGCATTCTAGGGCTAAGCATATAGAAATAAAACATCATTTTATTAGGGACTATATTCAGAAAGGGATTCTTAACTTAAAATTCATTGACACAGACCATCAATGGGTTGATGTCTTTACAAAACCTCTTTCTGAAGATAGGTTTAACTTCATTCTGAAACATCTCAGCATGAAGTTATGCCCAGAATAAATTGTTTTATTTACATATCTTAACCATCAGAACTTTGTTATTTTCTGTGAACTACTAATCAACATGTCTTCAGAGTTTTTGAAGTACAGATTGCATCAGAATCTATCCATGAAGATCTGAATGTTTCATTTAAAGGATAGAATCATGTTATTCACATAATCAAATAGTTGTCATCCATTCATCAGCTACTTTATGAGGCTGAACACGCGTTCACTTTTCTAAAAGGTCAAAAGCGCTAATTGGGTGCATTGAGACACATGTCATGAGTAACCGTTCCAATATCTTTCTGAATCCCCTAATTTCAGCTGTCATTAATGCTTATAAACATGCCTAATTATTTCTCTCTCTTACTGTTTACGCTTTCAAGAAAAACTATTTAAACTCAAATCTCACTTTTTACATTCACTTCTTTTTACTCTCTAAATACTTTCTATCGTTTCAAGTTCGTATTTTCAAAAACCCCTTTCATCTTCCTCAAATCTTGTGTGAACAATGGCTTCTTCAAGCATCCAAAACATCAGTACTCAGGAATCTGCTTTAATGGAACAGTACGAAGAACCTTATAAAATGCTACTCACTCCCATTGATAATATGGAAGTTCTTTCAGAACTGATTATTGACTTTGAAAGCTTTCAAGAAAACAGCTTCAATCTGTATGAAGACGTTACTTCTCAAGGTTGGAACAAATACTTTGACCGTCTTCTGGGGGCAACATTTCCAATTCTTGTCAAAGAATTCTGGATACATGCTTCTTCTTCAAATCATCAAGTTACCTCTTACGTCATGGGGAAGAAAACTATCATTACTGAAGACCTAATTTCAAAGCTTATTGGTTACAATGGTGGAGGTGTCAGATGCATTAACATGGCTGAGAGATGCTCTGACGTAGGCTCTATTGTAAGGGAAATATTTACTCATGGACTTCCCTCTAGCAAAATCAGTGATCTGAAGGATCACCACAAAATTTGGGCAAGAATTATTCTGGGGTGTATCAACCACAGGAAGCCAACTAGCTCTCCTGATTATATCAACATTGATCAGCAGTTTCTGATCTATTTCATTGCCAATAGGACTAAGGTAAACCTCCCACACTTGTTTTTCAATCATCTTAGAACTAGTGTGAAGGAAACAAGAGAAGATGAACGAACCAAAAGGGATTGGATACCCTTAGGAAGACTCATATCAGATATTCTGACAGAGAATAGGCTGATAGAACATTTAACTGAAGCCTAGGAAATCAGCACTTTGGAAGCAACCGCTGGGAAGCCCCTGAACACAAAAAATCTGAAGAAGATGAAAATCATTGAGAATATCAAGAAGGAACCTACTATTACTTCTCATGAAACCATCACTTCAAGAAGGATACCTCTGGATGATTTTCCTCTATTTTCTGATATTGACTCCAAGCCAGAAATAATAGTCAGATATCTGGAAGCATGCAAGGAAGATGGTACTGCACCAGAAATCAATATCCATGACTTACACAAGGCTGCTCCAGAAGTTTCTTTAAAGAAAACCAAGAAGAGGAAAGCTGCAGCAGAAGGACCATCTCAGAGGACTCCAAAAGCTGCCAAAAAGAAAGGTAATCCTTCCTCTGTTTATGTTATAGAATCAATAAATGTATCAACATCTGAAGCCATTCCTACTCAACCAAAACATCCAACTCCACAAACATTTGAAGAATTTGAGTTTGATCCATCAGAAACTCTAGGTCTGAATGAAACTCACTCCCTTTCTCATAATCCAAATCCTGAACAAACCCAACCAGAACTTGCCAAAGTTCTGTCTGATATTGATTCATTTGAACAAGACTTTTCAGCTCCCGTACCATAAAATCCAAACTCTCAACTCCCTGAAATTCCAAACTCTGATACCACACCAGAAATTCCGCAACCTCACTCTCCACAACAAGAAATTCCTCATCCACAATCACCTCAACCTGAAATACAACAACCAGAAGCTCAACCTTCTGAGAATCAATCTTCTGATATCCATGAACCAGAACCTCACCATGTTTCAAGAAACCAATCTGAAGAACCTCATTCAGATTCTGATACAATCCCAATACCTGGAATCACATAACCACTTGCTATTCGCATGCCTCTCACCATCCACGACATTCCAGAAATTCCTTCATCTCTGGAATCCACACCACCAAACTCCGCTACCAGTCCAATCATCATACCTAACTCTCCCACTCCTTCACCCACTAACAGTCCAGCTGACAACGTGAGACTTTTCATTGATCCAATCATGCTGGAAAGACTAGCTTCTATCTCTCACAAAACTGCCATTCCCAAACCTAAACCAACTGAAACCATATCAGATGTTGGTACAAGTTTGTTGACTTTTGAAACAGGAATACAGGAATGGATAAATTCTTTGAAGTATGCTAGTCAAGAGATGACCAATCCTGCTGCTTCTGTTTATATATGGACAAAATTCAGAAACTGGCTTAGTTCTGAAACACTAAAGCTGAAGGAACAGAGTTATGAATAGGTTCAGCAGAACTTTAGTGCTAAGCTGAAGGCTTTTGAAGAACAAGTTCTAAGCCACCTGCTCAAGAAAGATATCCTCTCTCTGGATAATGCTCCCTGGACAGAGCATAATCCCTCAGATGAAGTTCAACCAGAATCAGAAAGTATCTCCCTGAATGCTGCTCCAGAAGACATGATCACAGCAGAAGAAACGGTTCACTCTGAACAAGCTGCAGAATGCTCTGAGAAACGTCCAACTACTGAAGAAACTCCAGCACCTTCCTTAGTCATGCAAACTCTAGAAGAGTTGAAGAAAGAAAATGCTCTAATCCATGCAAGGTTGGATAAGCAGGAGGACACGAACAAAGAGATTAAAAGCATTTTGGGCAAGCAAGAAGAGTCTAATACTCAGATCAAGAGCTTGTTGGAAGCTTTATTCACACGTCTTCCTCCTCCTTCTTAGATTTTTTTGTTTTAAATCTGTTTATCTGTAACGCTTAATTTTTTACCTCTTATGTTCTGGAACTTATCATTGCATCATTTTTTTTTAATATAATTCAACTATTTTGGCTCTGACTATATTGCCTTTTTGATAACTAACAAAAAGAGGGAGAAAGTAAGATATTTTCAATAATCGTTTACCGAGACAGAAGTCTCAAACATTCTGACTTACTTAACCTCTATCCTCTAAAAAGTTTGAACAGGTACAAATTCTGATGAAAGATGCAGCTAAACTCTGGTACAAATTCTGATGAAAGATGCAACTAAACTCTGATGCTCAAGGAACTTAAGGGAAGTAATCAACTCAGGGGAGTTCTTTTGTTCTTTATTTTTAATTGAAAAATCTAGTTTTTATCATCATCAAAAAGGGGGAGATTGTTAGAACATAGTTTGATTCTACAACCCTTAGTTAGAGTTTTTATGATAACAAAGAATAAGTAATAAATACAAAGAACAAATATGCACCCTAAAAATTATGTTTTATGAATGCAGAAGTTCTGACCATATCAGCATCAGAAGATAAGCCATAAGAGTTACACGCTGAAGTAATCAGAACATGCGCTGAAGATTGATGACCAGAACCTGCGCTTAATCAAAGTAAACTCTGATTCTGAACAAGAACATACCAATCCAAGTCATCAATATTCCGAAGCGTCATCATCAAGTAAGGAGATAAGATTCTAAAGCTTTACTGATCATTCATAATAGCATCAATTCCAACGGCTTCTTTCAGACAGGATCTTCTCCAAACGGAAAGTGTGTTAATGACATTAAACATACTTTATGATCAACGTCATTCCACTACCTATATAAACAAAGTCAGCATTTAAAATCAAAGAGGATTTTTGCCATATTACCACTCACGCATATTCAAAGCTGTAAGCAATATCATTTACATTTCCAAGCTATAATCCTGTGTAATTTATCACAGTTGTGATAAACAGTTTTTGTTAGAAACATAACAACACGTATCTTGTATAATTGTATTGAAACAGTGTTCCTTGATATTAACCGGACTAGGGTTGTACTCAAGAAGACTTTAACAGTTGTTAAAGTAGTGATTGTAATCTTGTTGAGATTAGTGGATTAAGACCTCGTTGGAGAGAGGCGAAATCACCTTGACAGGTGGACTGGAGTAGTTTGAGATCAAACGAACCAGGATAAAAATACTGTGCCATTGAGTTTTTAATTTCAAGTTTTCATTTCAACCCCCCCCCCCCCCCCCTTCTTGTGTTTTTCACATCTTCAGTTTTGATTGGTTCACTCAATAACCAGGGGCCTACATTTCTTGTATAGTTGACAAATCAGCAATTAACCAACTTTTCCCTTTATCTTATTTTTGTTTTATTATGTATATGAATTAATATCCAGCGCAATTGGTCAGGGGAAGGAGGTATGAAGTTCATATCCTGGGTTCGATCCCAGGCGTGAGCTTTTGGTTTTTTTTTCTCATTATTTTCACCAGATGCAGTGTGCCACACCATCTAGAGTCTATCATACGCTTCAGATGCACAATCATCAGATCCATCTCCAGTCAGATCCACGGTCTCATGAAAGGCGAAGTCCACGGTATACCTTCAGAAGGAAACCTTACAGGATCTCATGTTGGACAACTGGGCCATCATTATGGGCCCATTATGAATTTGGCAGCATACCACCCCTTGATTGCTTATGCAGGCCCAATCTTAGTGTTTTCTTTTTTATTTCTTTTCTTATTATTTTTTAATTATGTCTTTTTGCAAATAACACCAAAAATCATATTTTTTATTTAATCAAAAAAATCATAAAAAACATCAAAAATATTTTTTTATAAAAAATATTTTATTAATTAATTAGTTTAATTAAATTAGGGTAACTTAATGTCTTTTTATTATAATTCAAAATAATTAGAATTAGGGTTAAACATTGTACCTAACCTAATTTTTCCTCAAAAACAACATAAATATTTTCTCAAATTATATTTTTAGGTCATCTAATTATTTCTCGCATTTAATTTGCCGCACACTTTTAATTTTCCTTTTTTATTATTATTTGTAACTGCTCCGAGTTTTTAATAGATTTAAATAGGGTTTTAATTCCACATTTTATTTTCAGTCAAAATAATCATGTATCTGCCCAAAGCCATGTAATAATTAGGACTCTAACTTCTCGCATTTTAATTTCCGCAAACTATAAACTGCTTAGATGTATGTATAGGATTGTATGGAAAGACGAACTGAAATTAAAACAGTAGAAAACCCTAATTATGCAAAGATATTTAATTGAAAAAATATACTTGCACATGCTCACTCCTAGGGTTTACTCCACTCCGGTTTCCTTTGGTAAACGGTCATAAAGTATAAGGAATGTTAGTCGTCGTCCTCTAGTCCCAAAAGATCTAAAATGACCCATTCGGATGTTTCCTCGAAAAAAGATCTTTAAGACTTTAGGATGATTACTAAAATTTCCTAACATTGCTTTTGTGATCGTATTTGCCCCTTCAAACGTCCCTTAAAACTCCAACGACGGTGCTACCTATTCCTTAATAATAGGATAGCGCTGTATAAAGGAAAACGAACAAACTTTTTCGAGTAGGTAGATTAGTTCCTAGGTACTTGCTCAAACAAAAGTTTTCACACAAACACTTTTCAAAACAATTTTCAAAACAACTTCGTCACACTCTTGAGGACTGATACAAGGGTTATCACAAAGTAAAAAAAATTGTTTTTCAAAACAAGCACGCACAAGAAATTTTACAAATGAGCAAAGTACCTAAGAGCCCATGGAAAACCGTGGATAGAAAAGGTGCTAATACCTTCCCTTTCTACAATCTACCCCCCCCCCCCCCCCCCGTACTCAAAAATATCTTGAAAAAGGTTTTTTCTGTTCTTTTCCCTTTTCCTTTGTTGGACAAAATAAAAGTCGGTGGCGACTCTTGCTTACTGCGACATTTTTGAATACAAAACGCAAACAAGTATAATAGTCGGTTCTGCCACCGTATCACAGAACTGGCGACTCTACTGGGGAGATTAATAAGTGGGATATACCTTAGGATCTAGGTCATTTAATTTCTTCTCTTGCTTGTCTTGATTGCTTTACTTTTAAGGGATTGTATGGGTTACTATAGATCCTACACCCGATCTGGGGAACACCTTTTAGGTAAGTAGCAATAAACTGTTAGGGAAATGTGCGGGGTATACCGACATGGTTGAAGAAGTAGCTACGTTGGTGTGGCACTTTGGTTGGTATTGGTAACCATTGAGTCAATCAGGGAGAGTACGGGGCCGCCGCGTGCTGTCGCGAAGCATCAACTGACCTTAGAACCTTTAATTGCACAACTTGGCCAGTAGGACGTAGCGAGGTTTCCGGCCTTGGTGTATTCCCAAGGTCGACATATACTCGATGCTAGACTCATTGAGGTTTGACTCTTGAGCTTTGTTTGGTTGTGAGTCAATCGCCTATTGAACGAAGCTAGGGGAAATATTGGTGATATTGAGATCCCTTAGAACCCAGTTACTATTTATAGGACAGGTTGAACCAATCCAACTTCAAGTGGGTATGACCTTAAAACTCATGCAGGCATTAAACCTAAGGACTTGGTGTGACTTATTTGTTGTTTGCTATACCTGTGATTTTCTAATATAATCATGACATCATAAATAATGGCATATCATGGATAACCATTTCAAGGATTTCCTAGGGCTCATTTTTGCTTTGTTTTGTAGGACATGGCATCCGCCCGTAGGAAAACTATACAGATCAACCTTGTGAAAGTGTCTCTCCAACTAAAGAACCTAGCATTAAGGGTTCTTGAAAGTTCTGATTTCACTAAAAATCATGGTCAGTTACTCAATTTAGTCACTGCAAAACCTGATGAAGATTTATTAAAAGTGTTGTTTCAGTTCTTCGATCCTGTGCACCATTGTTTCACCTTCCCAGATTACCAGCTAGTACCTACTATGGAGGAATTTTCTCAGTTATTAGGGGTACCTATTCTTGATCAGTTACCTTTCAATGGTACGGAAGAAAATCCAAAGCCTGAAGAAATTACTAGAGCTTTGTCCTTACAACGATCTGACATAGTGATAAATTGGGAGACTATAGGGAATGTCCAAGGAATTCCGGTTAAGTTTCTATTCGAGAAGGCCTACCATTTTTGGGATACCCTAGATTTACAAGCTTTCGAAGAGGTGCTGGCACTTCTCATTTACGGTACGGTACTTTTCCCTAATGTGGATCAACTCGTAGATGTGAGCACTTTTAAGGTTTTTCTGTCTCATAATCCAGTGCCTACATTACTCGGGGATATTGTGCACTCTCTGCATGCTCGCACTCTAAAGAGAAGGTGGATCCTCCTTTTTTGCACTCCTCTATTGTCTAGGTGGTTTATTTCTCACCTACCCAGGTCTGTTTTGAAGAACGAACAGGGTTTGAAATGGTCTCGTAGGCTGATGTCCCTTAAGCATTCAGACATTCATTGGTGTTCACGGTTCTCGGAAGATAATACCATCATCGATCGCTGTGGTGAATTCCCTAATGTCCCTCTCTTAGGCATTAGGGGAGGAATCACTTACAACCCTTGTTTGGCATTGCATCAGCTTGGTTATGCGAGAATAGATGGTCCTCACAAAACGCTTATCTAAGGAATCGCCTTCAACTATAACAATGATGCTCAGGGGTACCGCAGGAGGTTCATAAAAGCTTGGGGCATGGTGCATAAAATTGATAGCAGGACGCTAGGGCACAATAATTCCATTCCTCTTGAGCCTTATCTCCGGTGGGTACGAGATCGCGCCCAAAGTCTTATGATTCCTTACCTAGTTGTTCTACCAGTAACTCTGGAGCCAACTATTGAAGAAGATACTACTTCACTTGGTCATCATCCTTACATGCCAATCGATCATGAAGAGTTACAGAAGTCCTCGGTTCAACTCAAAGAGGAGCGGGACACGTTTGAAGCTCAGTTACATGCTAGAGAGAAGAAGGTATTGGAGCTCACTAGGCTACTTCATGAAGAAAGGAACATAAACTCCTACATTGCGCCAAATAGGATGCGCTCCTGGGAGACCTAGTTTCTTTTTTGCTTTAAGTTTTGTTTTGTTTAATTATAGGCCTAAAAGGAATTCTTTATAACAATTCAAACTTATTAATGCAATTAACGTATGTTTCTTTTGGTTAAACAAATCTGAGCCTTTAAGAATCCTTGAAATCATTGCATACGCATCCCATTCATAGCATCGCATAAACATGTACCATTACATGTTTCTCATCTTCTTCGCTGTTTATTTCAGCATAAATGTCTTCCAAATAAAGCATCAAGGATCTTCAGGCACAAAATGCCCAGTTCTAACAGATGTTCATAAATATGGCAAAGGGCAGGAGGATCTGAAGGCCCTCATTCTAAAGGAGAAGAAGAAAAAGAAGAAGGTCATCATTATTCTGAATATGGGAAGAAGGTTCAGGGGGCCGTTGAAGCAGAAATTCAATCTGACCTCTTCATCCAAAGAAGGGTAGAATCAAGAAGAAGAGACAAGGGAAAAGGAGCCCAGTCCTGAAGTTTCTGACAATGACACAGATTACAATGATGAGCAGTATCCTCCTACTGAGGATAGATACAAGCAATTGGAAGATTGTCTGAGTGCTATGGAAGTCCAGAGGATACCTGGGTTAGATTTTGAAGAATTGGGATTGGTGTCGGGAGTGGTCATCCCGAAGAAGTTCAAGGCTCTAATTTTTGCTAAGTAGGTTGGGGTGTCTTTCCCAAAACTCAGTATCTGTTCCTACGTCAGAAAGATTCAGCCCCACACCGCTGATAGAAATTTGTGGGTTCACTTCTTTCAAGACAGTCTGTCAGGGACTCAGCTTGAATGGTTCTACAAACTGGAGAGACCCAATGTCCGAAATTGGGAAGACCTGGTTGCTACTTTTTACAAGCAGTATCAGTACAATGATGACCTTGCTCCCACTTGTACTCAACTCCAGAGTATGTCCATGGGTGCAAGTGAAGGCTTTAAGGACTATGCACAGAATTGGAGAGACTTGGCTGGAAGAGTCCAACCCCCGTTGTCTGATAGGGAGTTGGTCGATATGTTTCTCGGGATTCTATCTGGTCCATTCTTTAATCATTTGATCGATATCTCATCAGCTGGTTTCACCAAGCTGATCCTAACTGGAGAGAGAGTAGAAGTTGGGATTCGGAGCGGTAAAATACAGAAGGATGCCTCTTCGAGTTCAGAAAAGAAGCCTTTTACTAGTAAGAAGGAAGTCAGTGCCATCTATAGCCCGAGAGGCCAAAGCAGAGCTAAACACCGTCAGACAGTAAGTGTCGTAATGATACTTAGGCCTGCAGTTTCTCCACAATGTAACAATCAACAAAGGGCGGAAAGACCACAACGACAGTTTCCCGGATTAACATGACATTGGTTGAAGTTCTACCCCATCTGCTGAGATCCAACTTGACGACTTTGAAAGAGGCTCCCAAGATTCCGAACACCACATCTCCCCGATATAATCCAAATGCTCGGTGTTCCTATCATTCTGAGAGTCCTGGCCACGACACCAACAACTGCTGGTCTCTGAGAAATAAGGTACACGATCTGATCGAAGCCACGGAGATTGAGTTTGATGCTCCGGAAAAGCTCAACGTCATAACTGCTCCCATGCCTAAGCACGGTTGTGGAGTTAATTCTGTGGATACCGTTCTGTTTGTGACCTTAGTGGATGAAGTTTCTACTCCTCTTATGATGGTTAAGAAGAATTTATTGTCGGCCAGTTTATTTCCGGGTTGTGGTGAAGGTTGTCACATGTGTTCATTTCTACCTTCTGGTTGCCATTTGCTGAAGTCAGGTGTTCAGTGTCTGATGGACAGCAAAGAAATTTTGTCGAGAAAACTTTGATTCTTGTTGTTCCATTTGAAGACGTTGCTATTATAACCATTTCCGCCAATCCTTCCAAGGTCTCCTCGAGAAGACCTGTTAGGATTACATCTATTCCAAGAGTCGCTCCGGTAATAATCACCGTTCCTGGTCATGTTCCGTATGCCTCGGACAAAGCTGTCTGTTGGCATTATGGTTCCTATGTGTACTATCATGGCATCAAACAAGATCTAAAAAATTAAGAGGCTGATCCTAATGTCAGTAACATTGTCGGGACCAGCAAGGTTACCTGAAGTGGAAGGGTTTTCTCTCCCGAGATTTCCCTGAAGACTGTCAATAGGCCTATTGTTATTCTGTATGCTACTCTTGTTGGTACATCAACTACTACTCCTGTTCTTACTCCAATTATCACTCCCGCCATCGAGTCATCTGGGACCCGAGGCAAAGAAGTTATAGGTGAGCCTTCCCGGACGAATGCGCCTAGAAAAATTGTCGTGGAAGCCTCAAAGAAAGAGATAGAGGAAATACTGAAAATAATAAAAAAGAGAGACTACAATGTGGTCGAGCAGCTGGGGCAGACCCCCTCAAAGATATCCATGTTGTCCCTGATGTTGTGCTCTGAGGCCCATGTGAAGGCTTTGATTGCATTCCTCAAGACTGCGCATATGCCGTAGGAGACCTCAGCTAATCAATTCAAAGATTATGTGGCCAGCCTGACTGCTGACAATGGGTTGGGTTTTTCATATGCAGACTTGACACCGAAGGGGAGGAAGCATAATGATGCTCTGCATGTCTTGATTGAGTGCAGGGGCACCACTATGGCTCATGTGCTGGTAGATACTGGGTCTTCGCTGAATGTTCTGCCCAAGAAGCCATTAAATCGGTTGGACTGTGAGGGCTTGACCTTAAAGCCTAGTAACATTATGGGGATCCCCATAATGGTATACCCCTAGTAACTTCAAAGACGCCAGAGTGGTGGTTGAAGAAGGTGGGTATACCAATTGGGGATAATTCCCTGATTTTACTCACAAAACTAACCAGTTTGGTTTGGGCTTTACTTCAGGGGCTCAAAGGGTTATTCGACACACTCGGGCTAGAGGACCTCCCCTACGCATCAGCAATCGGGGAATTAATGCCATTGAAGACAGCGAGGAAGACTCAGACATTGACAGCTGGATCTACCCAACTACCAACGGTGGACCAAGTAACTGGACGGCTAGGGACATTATACCAGTTTCTTTTATTCTGCAGTAATTGTCTTACTTGTTTTGAGATTTTTAATAAACAATTTAAACTCTACAACTTTGTGTCTTGCCCGAGGCACATTGGCTTTGTTTGTGAGGGCTATTATTTGTCATTTCATATATCATCAATAAAACATTGGACGTTCCTTGCATACAAATTTTGCGCTCTTTGTTTTTCTTTTTTGTTTTCACTTTATCAAAACAACTATGCTCTTACACACACTCACGTATCATACTACAGATCCATATCCACTCTGGATCCCATTGATAATAGCTCTGCTACTGTCTGTTATGACTTCGAAAATCCGATCAACCAAGCCGAAGACGAAGGTGAGGAGGATTGTGAGGTACCTGAAGAACTTGCTAGACTATTACAGCAGGAAGAAAGGGCTATACAGCCTCATGAAGAGCCAGCTGAGACAATAAACCTAGGCACGGAGATAAACGAAAAAGAAGTCAAGATCGGCCCAAATCTGGAAGTTAAGATCAAACAGTGGTTGATACAAATGTTGCACGACTATGTTGAGATCTTCGCATGGTCATATGAAGACATGCCTAGTTTAGACACTGATATTGTGGTTCATCGTCTTCTGACCAAAGAAGACTGTCCTCCGGTTAAACAAAAGGTCCACCGTATGCGCTCTGAAATGTCAGAAAAGATCAAGGCGGAAGTCATGAAGCAGTTCGACGCAGGGTTCTTAGCTGTCACCTCCTAGCCACAGTGGTTGCAAACGTCATTCCAGTACCTAAGAAGGACGGTAAGGTACGAATGTGTGTGGATTACAGAGATCTGAACAGGGAAAAACCCAAGGATGACTTCCAACTTCCTCACATTGACGTTCTGGTTGACAACACCGTGCAGCACAAGATCTTCTCCTTCATGGATGGTTTCTCTGGCTACAATCAGATCAAAATGGCTCCTGAAGACATGGAGAAGACAACCTTAGTCACACATTGGGGCACCTTCTATTACAAGGTGATTCCTTTCGGGTTGAAGAATGTTGGGGCAACTTATCAGTGCGTCATGGTCGCTTTGTTCCATGATATGATTCATCACGAGATCGAAGTTTATGTTATTGACATGATAGCCAGGTCTCAAACTGAGGAAGAGCACCTTGATCATCTACAAAAGTTGTTCGACAGGTTGAAGATATACAAGCTGAGATTGAATCCGAACAAGTGCACCTTCGGGGTAAGGTCTGGTAAACTTCTGGGTTTCATTGTCAGCGACAAAGGCATCCAAGTAGACTCTACGAAGGTAAAATCCATACAAGAGATGTCGGCTCCCCGTATAGAGAAGGAGGTTAGGGGTTTCTTGGGATGCTTGAATTATATTGTCAGGTTCATTTCACATCTAACTGCTACTTGTGAGTCCATCTTTAAGCTTTTGAAGAAAGATCAAGTGGTAAAGTGGAATGATGAATTCCAGACAGCTTTCGACAGAATCAAGGAATACCTTCAAGAACCGCCAATTTTGATGCCTCCGGTTGAAGGAAGACCTTTGATATTGTACTTAACAGTGCTAGAAAATTCAACGGGGTGTGTGTTGGGGCAGCATGACGAGTCTGGTCGAAAAGAGCACGCAATATACTACCTTAGCAAAAAGTTTACCGACTGTGAGACACGATACTCACTGCTCAAGAAAACTTTCTGCGGTTTGGCATAGGTTGCTCGCCGACTAAGATAGTATATGTTAACCCACACTACTTTGTTGATATCTAAGATGGATCCGATCAAATACATCTTCGAGAAACCTGCTCTCTCCAAAAGAATAGCAAGATGGAAGATGATCTTAACCGAGTACGATATATAATATACAACCCAGAAAGCAATCAAGGGGAGTGTATTGGCTGATCATTTGGCTCATCAGGCCGTGGATGACTACCAGTCCATGAATTTTGAATTCCCGGATGAGAATATTATGCTGGTGACTGACTATGAAGAACCTGGACTGGATGAAGGACCCGAAGAGGGATCCCGATGGACGATGGTCTTTGACGGGGCTTCAAACGCGCTTGGTAATGGCATCGGCTCCGTAATCATATCTCCTGAGGGCTTTCATACTCCTTTCACCGCCCAACTATGTTTCAACTGCACTAATAACATGGCAGAGTATGAAGCCTGCATCATGGGTCTCAAGGCCGCTATTGACCCCAGGATCAAGTTCTTGGACGTTTTCGGGGATTCAACCTTGGTAATAAGTTAGATTAAAGGCAAATGGGATACTAAAAACCCGAATCTCATCCCATACAAAGAGAGCATACTGACATTGCTCCCACACTTTGAGGAGATAACTTTTGAACATTTTCCACGAGAGGAGAATCAGTTAGAGGATGCGCTAGCTACCATGTCTTCTATCTTCAAAGTCAGGTGGGACAACAAAGCTCCCCAAATCACCATTAAGGGGTTGGATGAATCAGCACACTGCTGTGGAATTGATACCAAAGAGGTGGCATATAAACCCTGGTTTCACGAAGTCAAAAGGTATCTCGAGGCTCAAGAGTATCCCGAAGGGGCGTCTTTCAATGATAAGAAGTTTCTGAGAAGGTTCGCTGTGAAATTCTTCCTCAGTAATGGAATCCTCTTCAAGCGCAATCATGACTCTACATTTCTATAGTGTGTAGACAAGGGCGAAGCAGAGAGGATCATGACAGATCTATATGAAGGTACCTTCGGAACCCATTCCAGTGGACATACTATGGCTAAGAAGATCCTACAGGCAAGATATTACTAGTCCACTATGGAAGCCGATTATTATCAGCACTCTCAAACTTGTCATAAGTTCCAAATCTACGCTGATAAGGTGCATGTGACTCCGGTTCCCTTAAACGTCTTGACAGCTCTGTGGCCCTTTGCAATGTAGGGCATCGACATGATCGGAGAAATCAGGCCCATTGCTTCCAATGGACATCGCTTCATTCTAGCAGCCATTGATTACTTCACGAAGTGGGTTGAGGCGACCTCTTTTGCTACTATAACCAAGAACGTCATAGCGCGATTTATCCTACATAATCAGATATGTCGATATGGTGTACCAGAGAGAATTATTACTGACAATGGTACAAATCTCAACAACACATTGATCACCGAGCTCTGTAAACAGTTCAAGATACAACATCATAACTCTTCTCCCTACCGGACGAAGATGAATGGCGTTGTCGAAGCAGCTAACAAGAACCTCAAGAAATTGTACAGAAGATGACGGAGACATACAAAGACTGGCATGAGATGTTACTATTCGCTCTTCATGGATACCGTACCTCGGAACAAACACCGACAGGGGAAACACCTTACTCTCTGGTATATGGCATGGAGGCAGTCCTACCTATCAAAGTCCAAATACCTTCTCTCAGGATTATGAAGGATTCGGGTTTGAACGAAGACGACTGGATCCAAACTCGACTTGATCATCTAAATCTAATCGACGAGAATAGACTTACTGCTATCTGTCATGGTCAGAAGTATCAAAAGAGAATGATCAAGGCTTTTAACAAGAAAGTCAGATGTCAAGAATATCAAGTCGGGGATCTAGTGATCAAGCACATCATACTACTGTAAGGTGATCCTAGGGGAAATGGACCGCCACATACGAAGGCCCAATTGTGGTTAAAAACACTTTCTCAGTGGAGCTATGATTCTAACCACCATGGAAAGTGACGACCTTCCTCACCCTATCAATGCAGACATAGTGAAAAGATACTATGCCTTATTAAAAGACCCGTTAGGTTGACTAGCCTAGGAAAAAATAAGGGCTTCCCGGCGAACCAAAAGGGTTCGGGAAAAAATAAGGGATGAAAATCGAAAAAATTGTACACCCGGAAAGCTGAAAACCTGAAAGGGCGGCTTGGGCAAAAAAGGGTATCCCGGTGGACTAAAAAACCGAAAGGGCAATCCAGGCAAAATTTAGGGATGTAAAGTGTATCACTGTGTCCCATTGGATCATCTTGCGACCAGACTTCAGTATCGACTATCAAGCTCGGACGACATCAATCAATCTAATCAACTTTCGGCCAAGTAGCAAAGTGATGAGACGCTCGAAGACAAAAGGGCAATAGAAGAGTTGGAAATCAATGGGATTGTTGCACATAGCTATTTTCTTTTACACAAACTTGTATAGCTTCTATTTTTACAGCGGCGTTCTCTTACTAGAACGTCAGCCTCCTTGTACGAAAACGCCTATTATAGGCCAACATCAAAAATCAATATATAATCATTTTCACAAGAAACTTTGAGTTTTTCCTTTTTCTGTTTTGTTTTACGATAACGTCCAATGATTTATTCTTGACATATGCATTTGAATATGATTGCTGCTCATAAATATTTACATAAGAAACAAAAAGACAATTACTCGTAATTCCAGAAACAAGGGAAAAACAAGAAGTGTTAAACCCGACAATTACACTGCCCAGCAGGTATCGGGACAACGACAGCTTTGGAGCACAATCATCAGTGCATACACTCCCCACAGAGTAAAAGTATTCAAAAGCATTGATGTCGGCTTCCCCGAAACAGGAAGTAACCTCCCCAGCCAGGTTCATTCAGAAACCTGACGGCTATATCCCCCATTCGAATTTCATAATTGCGAGTGGGTCAGTAAATTTCATCTCCCAAGCAGAGTTTATTTATTTGGATACAGAAGCTCAATCCCCGACAGAGCTCATTACTTTATCTACAAAAATTCACTTTCCATGTTTTTTTCCCGCAGAGTTATTCTCAAACAGAATCTCTTCCTGACAAAATATTCATGAATAAGAAAGAGTAAATCTCCAGCAGTAGTCAGGGATTTATTTTCCCAAACTCGGACATACCCCGATATCATTTCATGTACATACATCATGACATGCACACACATATCATATACAACATAATCTCATTTATTTTGAGAACACCATCCCACCACGCTTTTCATGCATCGCATATAATTAACCCTGTTATCTTTTCAGGAAAGACGATTATCTTTAACAAATCCAGTAGTTATATAGGTCACGTCTGCAAGACGACTAATGGAAACTCAGTTCCCGAAACCAAATTGGTCAACTAATCTACATGATTAAATGAAGCAGCCCTACTATTCAGGCTTTCACCTTGAAGTAACCCTACTATCTAGGTTCCTTCTCATAGCCCTACTATCCAGGCTTTCGTTTTTAAATAACCCTACTATCCAGGTTCCTTCCCATAGCCCTACTATCCAGGCTTTCGTTTTGAAGTAACCCTACTATCTAGGTTCCTTCCTGTGATCGGTGGATCTGCAACTGACTGTTTAACGTTGGTTCGCGAAATGTCGCGGAAGCAAGAGTTGCCACCGTCTTTTATTTTCTCCAAATGGAAAGGACAAAAGCACAGAAAAATTCCTTATAGAGATTGCTCTCGGTTCGGGAGGTAGGTTATAGAAAGGGAAGGTGTTAGCACCCTTTCTATCCATGGTTATCCATGGGCTCTTAGATACTTGCTCACTTGTGTTTTCAAAAATGGTTTGTTTGCTTTTCAATTGTGGGTTTTAAAAAGTTTCTTTGAAAATTCCAGTTCGACTCTTGTATCGGTCCTCAAGAGTGTTTGAAAAATTGCTTTCGAAAGCTTTTGAAAAGGTGTCGGTGTGAAAAGTATTTTTGATTTGTTTTGAAATTAGAGCAAGTATCTAGAGTTGTCTACCTACCCTAAGGAATTCGTCTGTGTAGATGTCCTTAAAGTAGTGCCATCCCACCATTGAGAGGTAGGTAGCACCACCGTTGGAGGTGTTCGGGTCAATTCGAGGTTCGGGACATGGTGATCACCAGAGCAATAGGAAGATACCTTAGAAGCTACCCTCATGCCAGGTTCTCGGATCATGAGGACTTACTAAAACATCCTCTACTCGACGATCACCTTTCAAGAGGCAAGGCAACAGTGAGGCGTACCCTAGGGGTGGTGTGTGATTCGTGTGTCGTTTTCAGATATTTTGTCTTGTCATGTCATGGGTGATCTACGCTTTTGTTTTTATTTTAACATTCATTCTTGCATGCAATTTATTAGCAGTTAAAAAGTTGCGAGAAATATAAAGTTCCTAAACTATTACAAAGGCGCGGGTCCACATCGCCAAATTAAATCCAGGACCCGATTTGACATAAAATAAAGTAAAGCGCGAGAAATATAAATATCGAATTACATGGCTTTGGGAGAATTACATAAAAGGAGGAAATAAAATAAACGCGGGAATTGGAATTGCGATCGAATGCGAGGGCTTTGGACCCTTTTTAATGAAATTAAATTATGATTAACAAATTAATTGAATTAAAATAAAAAGAAAAAGATTTTTTTTGAGTTTTTGTATTTATGGATTTTTAATAAGAAAAATTAAATTGGAATTAAAACCTAGTTCTAGCTATTTTTATTTTATAAAAAAAACATGTTAAGGTTAAACCTAGAATTAACCTAATTAATTAATGGCAAGTTTTATTTACAAAAATAATATTTAATAATTAATTATGGTGAGAGAAAAAAGAAAAAGAATGAAAAAAATACTTAAAACCCTAATTCTACACTTTTTTAATTTTTTAAGAAAAATATTTGAATTAAACCTAAATTTAAAAAAAGCTAAATTAATTAATGAGATTTATTTACAAAAAAAAATAACATTTAAATAAAATATATTTTTATTTTTGCCTTTTCTGATTGTTTGTATTATTTTTATATTTTTATGAAAATAAATTAATTTAAAGGTTAAAATGGAAATTAATTAAAACAAATAAAATAGAAAAATATGAAAAAAAGATAAAAGAGCAAACCATGGGGGGTTCTGTCCCCAAACTAGAGGTATAATTGTAGCAATTCTGGCCCAATAGCCCTTGGCCTCGTTGAATTTTATGCTGGCGTGTGGCACCTCTGACTCATGCCCATGGTGCTCTTCAAACATTGGCCTTTGGGTTGCCCTCAGTGGCCATGTGGCATGCCTGGATTGTGAGCTTATGGTGGACGCTGAGGCTTGAACTGCATAGGATTAAATTGGAACAAAATATATGAATAAAGTGAAGGGACCTGGGAATCGAACCCAGGTCCCAAAGCTTGCCAGCGCCTCTTTCCACCATCTGAACCATCAATGCACGTTATACATATAATAATGAATAAATAACAAAAGAGAAAATTGGTTAGTGGCCTAAAAAACAACAAAAATGCGCGCCAGTTTCAAATTGCCCTATCATGTCCTGCCACATAATCATCTTCTTCAAGGGCTTGTTGTATCTGAAACAAAAACAAATTGAATAGCGGGGGTTTTAAACCCCCACTAAATGATGAACAGAAAAATAGCGAATAGGCCATCGTGCTTTATAAATTAGGCGCGAGGTGTGGAATCGATTGGCCATGATCTTCTGGTTCTAATGGCATGGGTCTCATGTCTCAATTTTGCCATAACCAAGAAACCCCAAATTTGCAGTTTTGTAACCCTAACAATCTTCCATGGTGAAATCGCGTATGGGCAAGCAAAACTTAATTGAACAATATAGTTAGCTTCAGAATGATAAGATTAACACAAAACGAGCATTAGAATTCAAAATCATGGCATGAATGATGAAATACGATTATGCAAAAAAAGTGACACAGTCTGACTTCTAGTTACCAATTCTTGATGTTAGGGTTGATGATTTTGATTCAGGCACGTTCCTTGAAGCCTCAGGAACACAATAGGATGGTTTTTTTGCCTTGAAAAGCCTTGGAATCACATTTTCAGTTTTAGAATTTTTTCACAAAAAGTGCAAACTTGTTCTTGAGAATAGGCGCAGCTTAGAGGTTCTCTCCACTAGGGTTTTCATTAGGCTTATGTATGGAATGATTAGGGTAAAGATTTTGATCCAAAAACCCTTTGCATTGATGGAAAGATATTTGATTTTAATGGCATATATTTTCAAATCTTTTCCATGCATATTTGATTCCAATCATGGCAAAACCTTCCACTTTTGATTATGCACGAATCTTGAGTGTCCAATGAGAGTTTATTCTGCACAAAAAGATTTGATTACATTGGTTTAGTATTTTTTCCACATTTTAATTAATTAAATGAATTAATTGTAATTAAAAATTCAAATAAATAATAAAAATGATGAAAAAAATCCCTTTTGGGCCAAATGGTCGTGCATATGCTTTGGATGATCAATCTTGGAAGAAAATGTGGCCCATTAGCAATTTTAAGATATTTGAAGCAAAGTTGACTTTTCAAAATATCCAAAAATTTCCCAACTTCCACAAGGCATATCTTGCTCAATGTTTAAGATTTGATCATGTTCTTGGACATTTTCGAAAGGTCTTGAAGTCCTCTAACCAATGCCTTTTGTCCCATGTCATTTTGATTTACCAATCTCAAGTTATGGCCTTTGACTTAAAGTCCCTTTTTGTTGACTTTTGAAAATGACCTATAATGTTGAAATTGATAACTTTTTGTGAGAGCATTTCTTGGACTTGAAGTGTGAAGAGGAGTTGTAGGAAATGTCTTTCTATTCAAAATGAGCTTTGGATGGAAATTTTCTGATAATCCATGTGGAAGTTATGCCTTGGTCAAGTTACAGTTGACTTTTTCAACTGTCCAAATATGGAAACTTTTGCATCTTGAGACTTTTTGAGCCAAGCTTTGAGAATCATGATCAAGCATTGATCAAATGATGTTTGTGGCTTCAAAATGGGATGTTGACCAAAAATTTGAACTTTTTGACTGTCAAATGACCATTTTGCCCCTGCAGTTGACTGTAGGGCAATTAGGGTTTTTGACTGTGCAATTTTGTGATGTGAGTCTTGAAACTTGGTATGAGGATGCTTGACCATGTTTATAGGCATGTGGGACTTGATTGGACACTTGGAAACTTCATTTTCTTTGTCAGAACCAAAACCCTAATTTTTGACTGTTAGGAGGCCCTTGAACTCTGCAACCTTTGGGGAGATTTTGAAGCTTTGACTTGGCAAATTTTGAAGAATATGGGAGGGCAAATTTTGGGGTACAACACTTCCCATAAGCCCTACTATCCAGGATTTCACCTTGAAGTAACCCTACTATCCGGGTTCGTTCTCATAGCCTTACTATCCAGGCTTTCGTTTTGAAATAACCCTACTATCCAGGCATTCACCTTGAAGTAACCCTACTATCCAGGTTCCTTCTCATAGCCCTACTATCCAGGATTTCACCTTGAAGTAACCCTACTATCCAGGTTCCTTCTCATAGCCCTACTATCCAAGCTTTCATCTTGAAGTAACCCTACTATCCAAGTTCCTTCCCATAGCCCTACTCCAAACTCTCATCTAGAAGTAACCCTACTATCCAGGTTCCTTCCCATAGCCCTACTATCCAGGATTTCATCTTGAAGTAAACCTATTATCCAGGTTCCTTTCCATAGCCCTACTATCCAGGCTCTCATCTCTAAGTAACCCTACTATCCAGGTTCCTTCCCATAGCCCTACTATCCAGGCTTTCATCTTGAAGTAACCCTACTATCCAGGCTTTCATTTCGAAGTAACCTTACTATCCAGGTTCCTTATCATAGCCCTAATATCCAGGCTTTCATTTCGAAGCAAACCTATTATCCAGGTTCCTTCTCTCTTATCTCCAGACAGCAGTTTACAACACTGTAAGACCTAGAGCTGACCAGATACAGTCGATTTCACATTTCCCCAGTAAGTCATTGTGCAACCTAGACCCTGACCAAATGTGCAGGTCACTTCCATCTCCTCAATCAAGAATTAACTCCCCAATAGAGTAATTTACAACCGAAGCTCCTAGACTCAATTTCCCAAGACATAAATCAACATTCCACGACGAAGTCCTCCTCAACGGCCGGTACAGGAATTCTCGCGAAGGAATCTTTATACAACTGATATCTTTTCTGGATGGCATCTTTAAGCCCATCTTCGACAATTCTCTGCCGACTTCCAAATGGCATCTGTAAACCCATTCCCTATATCACCAATCACCATACACTACATGCGAGTGCAAATTTCAGGGCACTCTAGTGTTCAATCATCTCCCACCTTCAAATCACGAAAGGAAGACAAGCCAATCTACATCCTCAGGTGTAAGAAGTTTGAAAAGGGGAAGTTGTTGTACCCCAAAATTTTCCCTCTCATTTTACTCAACATATGTTCATTGAGATCCTCAACTTGCTCAAGGATGCCCTAGAGTTGACCAGACAAACTCCCTCCTAAAGCAATGAACCTCCAATTAGGGTTTCCATTTTCATCAAGATGGGTGAGCACCAAAGGCCTAATATGCTCTCCATAGGCCTAATATGTTCTCAAGACCCTCCATGTCAAATTTCAAGCCTTGCACATGAAGTTTGCTCAGTCAATTGCTCAGATACTTGAAAATCAACTATATTAGGTCAAAAGTCAACTGTAACCCACATACAGTCAAACTTCAAGATTTTTGGTCAACATCAAAATTTTGAAGTAATATCCATCATTTGGTAAAGGTTTGACCATGATCCCCCAAGGAATGCTCCTAATTCATCAAAACTCAAAAGTTGTTAAATTAGGGTTTCTTAGGAAAAGTCAACCAAACTTTGACCGAGCATAACTTTCTCATACTTTTTCATAAATATATCATCCAAGGCTAATTTTGAAGGGAATTCAATTTCCTACAAATCATCTTCAGCCCTCAAGTTCAAAAAATGAACTCATAAAAAGATATGAATTTCTACATTATAGGTCCTTTTGAAAAGTCAACAAAAATACCTTTTGGGTCAAAGCTTCTTACATGAACATGGAAGATCCAATTGAGATGAAACCAAATAGGTTATTTAGGGGACATCTTAAGCTTTCTAAAAAGTTCAAGAACACCCTCTTAGGGTCAAAATTGAAGGACATATGCATTGTCAAAGTTAACCATTTTTGGAAAATTGTCAAAAGTCAACAATGCCCAAAATTGCACCTTTTATCAAATGGGCCCAATGTTTTATGCTTGCATCTCACCTCCAACATGGTCCACGACCCAAACACCCTTCCACATGTTATTAGCTTTGTTTATTTAATTTATTTTGATTTTTATCCTTTAAAAATCAAATTAAATCAAATAAACAATCTAAACAATAAAAGATTTTATTACAAATCTTTTTATCATCAATTGGCAATCAAGAAAAGATGGCAAGATCAAGGAAAAGTCATGAAAAAGAGTAAGAGTGGATTTGTTTGAAAAATAAACAAAATCAAATATTTTAAAGAAGAATATTTTATCATCAAAGCATGGGATTTTTCCACTTATGTTGACCTAATATGCTGCCATACATAAGCACCGCCATTCCAAACAACGAGGGGACGAAAGAGGTTGCCTCAAGAGAAAGAACGAAGTTTCCAAAAAATTCAAGAAAAGGTGCAATTTGGATCAATTGTTCCAGCTTTTTTCTAGTCAGAGCAAGCATTCAATCTCCCTCCTGAAGACTCCAGGAAGCGTTCCACATAGTTAGGCAAGCCCAACACACGCAGGAACTCCCTCACACGATCCCTCTGATTGGTAAACTTTCTCTACTCTCAAACTCGCATAACACTTAATTTAAATCCATATCACTTGCATACATGTGTTTTTATTGATGATTATGGGTGTTTGAACGTATAACATGTAAAGATAAGGCCCATAATCGTCCTCTACCATTAACGACTGTGGTTTCACTTGTTTTTCTATAAAGACGCTTGCAGGATGTTTTAGGGCATGAGAACATCACCATTGAATCAGCAGCCCTCGAATTAGGGGGTACGGTCTTGTTATTGCTTCTTTTTCAGGTTTACGTAAGTTTGGAAAAAAGGGGTGACCGAAGAAGGTGACCGGAGCTAGGGCTCCGGTGCTTCTCCGGTGAGTCAATTCCAGGGGGATAGTTTTACTCTAGCGTGGCACTTGGTGATGCTTTGATTGGTTTGTTCAACAAACATGGGCCCACATTGCTTGTATAGTTGACAAATCAGCAATTAACCAACTTTTCCCTTTATCTTATTTTTGTTTTATTGTGTATATGAATTAATATCCAGCGCAGTTGGTCAGGGGAAGGAGGTATGAAGTTCATGTCTTGGGTTCGATCCCAGGCATGAGCTTTTGGTTTTTTTTCATTATTTTCACCAGATCCAGTGTGCCTCACCATCCAGAGTCTATCATATGCCTCAGATGCACAATTATCAGATCCATCTCCAGTCAGATCCAAGGTCTCATGAAGGGGAAGTCAACGGTGGACCATCAGAAGGAAACCTCATAGGATCTCATGTTGGACAACTGGGCCATCATTCTGGGCCCATTACGAATTTGGCAGCCTATCCCCCTGGATTGCTTATGCAGGCCCAATCTTACTTTTTTTCTTTTTTATTTCTTTTCTTATTATTTTTTAATTATGTCTTTTTGCAAATAACGCCAAAAATCATCTTATTTATTTAATCAAAAAAATCATAAAAAGCATCAAAAATATTTTTTTATAAAAAATATTTTATTAATTAATTAGTTTAATTAAATTAGGGTAACTTAATGACTTTTTATTATAATTCAAAATAATTAGAATTAGGGTTAAACTTTGTACTTAACCTAATTTTTCCTCAAAAACAACATAAATATTTTCTCAAATTAGATTTTTAGGTTGTCTAATTATTTATCGCACTTAATTTGCCGTGCGCTTTTAATTTTCCTTTTTTATTATTATTTGTAACTGCTCCGAGTTTGTAATAGATTTAAATAGGGTTTTAATTCCGCATTTTATTTTCAGTCAATATAATTATGTATCTGCCCAAAGCCATGTAATAATTAGGACTCTAACTTCTCGCATTTTAATTTCCGTAAACTATAAACTGCTTAGATGTATGTATAGGATTGTATGAAAGACAAACTGAAATTAAAACAGTAGAAAACCCTAATTGTGCAAAGATAATTAATTGAAAAAATATACTTGCACATGCTCACTCTTAGGGTTTACTCCATGCCGGTTACCTTTGGTAAATGGTCATAAAGTATAGGGAATGTTAGTGGTCGTCCTCTAGTCCCAAAAGATTCAAAATGACCCATTCGAATGTTCCCTCGGAAAAAGATCTGTAAGACTTTAGGATGATTACTAAAATTTCCTAACGTTGCTTTTGTGATCGTATTTGTCCCTTCAAACATCCATTAAAACTCCAACGATGGTGCTACCTATTCCTTAATAATAGGATAACACTGTCTAAAGGAAAACGAACCGACTTTTTTCGAGTAGGTAGATTAGTTCCTAGGTACTTGCTCAAACAAAACTTTTCACACAAACACTTTTCAAAACAATTTTCAAAACAACTTTGTCACACTCTTGAGGACTCATACAAGGGTTATCACGAAGTAAAAAAACTTTTTTTCAAAACAAGCACGCACAAGCAATTTTACAAATGAGCAAAGTACCGAAGAGCCCATGGAAAACCGTGGATAGAAAGGGTGCTAATACCTTCCCTTTCTATAATCTACCCCGTACTCAGAAATATCTCGAAAAAGGGTCTTTCTGTTCTTTTCCATTTTCATTTGTTGGATAAAATAAAAGTCGATGGCGACTCTTGCTTACCGCGACATTTGCGAATATAAAATGCAAATCAGTATAACAGTCGGTTCTGCCACCGTACCACAGTGTGGATATATTTTCTTGGTCTTACCAAGTCATTTCTGGTTTGGATACTAATATTATGGAACATCTTTTGCCGCTAAAGCCAGAATGCCCGCCAATCAAGTAAAAATTACGAAGAACATACCCTGATAAGGAAGTGAAAATTAAAAAAGAAGTTTTAAAGCAGATTAATACCGGTTTTCTTGTGACATCAATGTACTCTCAGTGGATCGCCAATATTGTCCCAGTACCAGAGAAAGACGAAAAAGTTCGCATGTGCGTTAATTCTAGAGATTTAAATAAGGCTAGTCGAAAAGATGATTTTCCATTGCCACATATTGATATGTTGGTTGAAAAAATTCAAAGTATTCTTGTTCATGGATGGATTTTCTGGATATAATCAAATCAGAATGGCTCCTATGGACATGGAAAAAACAACGTTTATCACACCATAGGGAACATTCTGTTACAGAGTGATGCCCTTCGGGTTGAAGAACGCTGGTGCGACGTACCAGAGGGCTATGACAACCTTATTCCATAATTTGATGCACAAGGAAATTGAGGTATATGTTGATGATATGATTTCTAAGTCCCAGACCGAAGAAGAGCATATAGAAGATTTGTTGAAATTGCTTCAGCCTTTGAGGAAGTATCATATCCGCTTGAATCCAAATAAATGCACCTTTGGTGTCTGATCATAGAAATTGTTAGGTTTCATTGTCATACAAAAATGGATTGAGTTTGATCCTGATAAAGTTAAAGCAATTCAAGAAATGTCGGTGCCAAGAATTGAATAGCAAGTTAGAGGCTTCCTTGGTAGTTTGAATTACATTTCAGATTTATCTCCCATATGACTGCAACGTGCGAGCCGATCTTTAAGTTCTTATAGAAAGATCAAGGTTGTGTGTGGACAGATGATTGCCAAAGCAAATTTGAAAGTATTAAAGAGTATCTTCTTGAACCTCTTGTCTTGCTCCGGCCTGTTGAAGGAAGACCATTGATTATGTATCTAACAGTGTTAGATAATTCTACGGACTGTATTTTGGGACAGTAAGATGAAACAGAGAAGAATTAATATTCCATTTATTATCCCAGCAAGAAGTTTACTGACTATGATTCACGGTATTCTATGCTGGAAAAGACATGTTGTGTTCTAGCCTGGGCGGAAAAACGGTTGCGACAATATATGTTGAATCATACTACTTGGTTGATTTCCAAAATGGATCCAATTAAGTATATTTTTGAAAAGCCTGCTCTTACTGGGAGAATTGTCCGTTGGAAGATGTTGCTGTCTGAATATGATATTGAATGTCGTACACAGAAGGCTAATAAAGTAGTGTGTTAGAGGATTATCTTTCTCACCAATCGGTTGATGATTATTAGTCTGTTAAATATGATTTCCCTGATGAGGATGTTATGTTTCTGAAAGTAAAATATTATGATGAAATGTTGCCTGAAGAAGGCCCTGATCCTGAATCTCGTTGGGGAATGGTGTTTGATGGAGCTGTGAATGCTTATGGGAAATAAATTGGTATTGTGATTATCACTCCTCATGGATCACTGTCGTAAGCGTAAATCAGAACTAAGAGAGAAAGAAATTGCGACAGTGATGATATGTAAAGAAATGTAGCGGTAAAGATTTGAGATTAAGCCATCAATTGACTTATCTCAACCCAATGAAGTTGCCACCGCACTTTATTGTTTCCAAAGGGAAATGGGAAAGAAGCGAACAAAACCCAAAAAGATCAGAGATTGAGGTACGAGGTCGGTTATGCAAAAGGAAGGTATTAGCACCCTAAGCATCTACGGTACTCCGCAGGATCCACTTTGTTTGGTTTATTTTAAAAGGAGTGTCATGTAAAGTTTTACTTGCTAAAGGAAACAAACAAATGAGTATTTGTAAACAAAAGAAAATGAAATGTTTTTTTATTATTTTTGTTGCTTGCCTTGGATCGTAAGACTTAGTGCCTACGTACCCCCTCGTGCAATAGGAAATTAAAAGCACTGTAGTTCGGCTAGAAGACTTGTCTGTTGATTGTTTTTAAATAAGGAGACAAGTCGTCATTGTTAGGAGAGAAATCTCGACTAACGCCCACAAGGTGTGAGAAAGATGGACCCTGCGTCAGCAAGAGTGAGGGTTTGAGAATGCCTCTGGTACTCAAGTGGAAAAGTCAACACCTTTATAACCATAGGGATAGGAGAATGTTGCTCGACTATCAATGAATCATGTCTCAACTCGGAAAAAGTTTTGAAGGGTAAAGGTGCTCGAGCGTACAAAAAGGTTTGAATGAGTTGAAGTGTTTTTGTTAATTTTGAAATATGTCGAAGTATGATTAAGTGAATTGAAGTTTGTTTAAAGAAAAGTAGTTTTAAAAGAAAAGGCACTCGACAAAGTTGAGGTTCTTTATGAAAGCGATTCGAGTTTATAAACAAAGAAGATTTTGAAAAAGATGAGAAGGTTTTTAAAATTAAAGAATAGAAGAAGATGAAGAGAGTGTCCTATGTACAAGAGGGTAAAAGATAAGGTAAAAGTTAGGGAAAAGAAACGTCTAACAACCAAGAAGCCAACAATTGACATAATGAGCCATTGTAGAATTCCCATTCTTTAGATTGAAACCAAGCAGCAAAGATACTAGACCTCTTGAGAGAACCAAACTTCAAGTGTATTAAGTCTTCACAAAAATTAAGCAGAGTAACGGCTGTATACAGATGGATTCCAGATTACAGACAAAGTATGTAATCACAATAACCTGCACACAAAACAAACAAACAACCCAATGTCTTGAGGTAAACCTCAAGAACTCCAGACAAAATATAAATTAAGGTCACAAGGTCTCCAATATAAGCCAAGGTTTCTCTTCCTAAGTCCAAGAAGTCTAATACTCCATAATGCCAAGGATAGTAACCAAATAGTCCAAGTATCATTAATATTTTTTATGGTTCATGTTGATTATTAAGTATTTTCAAAAATAAAATAAAAGCTCAAGTGAGCAAAATAAAAATGGCATAAAAGTAAATGCTTAAGTGAGCAAATATGAAAATAGCATGAAATGTAAATGCTATAGTAAATAGTACATAAAGAAAAAACATAAAAATAAAAGCATAAAGTAAAGTCAATTGTTAAGAATTAGTGGATAGTTGGATGACCATATTGAAACTTGCAATTGGAACTCATTAGAGGATTGGTAGAACCAAAGCCTCTCAACAAAAATTTGCATTTTCTTTTTGTCAAGTATATCATCCATTTAAGAATTCTCAAGGCAACATTTAATGATCAATGACGTTTAAGTGATCCGTGTTGACCAAAATTTATAAAGATCCATTAGAGGATTGGTAGAACCAAATCCTCCACATAATTAATCTCAAGGTTATTGGATTAAAGGGATCAAATTAACATACTTGGGCTTGCAAACATAGGTTTGGGCCACGAATGCTCATTTATTCGAATCAGTACAAAATTTAGCGCTATGTTAAGCAATCGTAAGTGGACTTATGTAGAAGTCGCACTTATTTTAAGGTCAGTCAATAGCAATCTATGTACTTCATGTTTGGATAAATGGTATAGAGATCATCATCCCTTAAAATGTAAAACAATTAAAAAAGAAAGGGATAAGATGAAGAGGGAGGGGAATGATAAGCTAATTTGGATCACTACCTCAAATTTCTTTCATCTTTAAATTCAATCACTTATCTTGGTAGATTAAAGTACTAAACATATCACTAATTCAAAACACTAAAAATGAATTAAATAATTCAATCTTAGGTAGATTTGAATTAATGAATATTTATCCAACTTTATCTACACCTAAAGTCCATTGAATTTATAGAGAAATTGAACATTTGAAATTGCAATCCAAACCAACAATCAAAATGAGTGAGTAGAAAAATATTTATGGATCAAAACAGCCCCAAAACAAGGCAAAAAATGCATTCTGTTTCTGTGCAAATCGATTGCACTACAGTGCAAATCGATTTGCACAGTGTTTTTTTCAAAAATCTGCGTGAAATTCACTTAGTGGAATCGAGTGCACTGTTACAGCAATCGATTGCACGCTGTTACAGACAGCAAAACAGCATTTTAAAAGGCCAAATCATTGTTAAAACTTTCCATCAAATACCTTATGATCATGGATTCAATTGAGCATAAAAATTCAATCAAATTATTAGAAAATAGCACCGTTGGAATCACAAAATAATGCTCAATGAATCAACCCAAAGATCAACAAGAGATCACATTGTGAAAGATGAAAAATCCAACTTACCAAAGGTAGATCTAGAGAATTATCAACACAACTTCAAGAATTTGCTTCAGTTCAACCACAAGAATCAATTGACCAAGCTTGGATGTAGAGAATTGATGAAGAAAAAGTCTTTGGATGAAGGTTTAGCTCAAAGATTACTAAGCTTCAATGCAAATCTTACTAACTTTTTTTTTGAAAATCGAGCTTTGAGTGAATTTGGTAGAAGGAGAGAATTGAGAGATTTTTTAGCAAAGTGATTTTGGCTATCAAAAGCTTGTGATTTGAATGAAATAAGGGCTCTATTTATAGAGTTTAGGCTTGGGATTAGTGGTAATTTGGTAATTGATTCTTGGAGCCAAAAATTTGAATTAATGATAATTCTTTCAAAAATTAGAGCCAAAATTTAAATTAATGAATATTTAAAAAAAAGCAAGATTGGCTCCAAAATTTGAATTAATGACATATCTTTCAAAAAATGAAGAAAAATTAGAGCCAAAATTTGACAAGCTTAAAATTGTTGATTTTTCAAATTTTCACTCTGTACAAATTGATTGCACTATATTGTAAATCGATTTGCACAATGTATTTTTTCAAAAATTACGCAAAATGCACTTTGTGCAATCGATTGGACTCTAGGAGCAATCGATTGTACAATGAAAAAAATGAAAATTTAATTATTTTCTTTGCAAATAGAGATTTTAAGGAAATAATACCGGAAAACCTTATTTGTCAAATGCTTTGACTCGGTACCTACAAAACACAAATATACAAAGACAAAGACAAATATTTTTTTGTATTTTTATTAGAAGTTAGTCAACAACACAAGAGCAAACTCAAAGATAGGATGCAAATGTGATGAATAAAGCTATTTGTTAATGATTGTGACTGTGATACGATGGGATAACTGACTTGGGTTTTGCGTTTATTTTCGCAAATGTTTCGGTTTAGCAAGAGTCGCCACCGACTTTTTATTTTATCCTAAGGAAAGGTTAAAAAGCACAGGAAAAACCTTTGAGATGTTTTCATGGGTTCGGAGAGTAGATTATAGAAAGGGAAGGTATTAGCACCCTTTCTATCCATGGTTATCCATGGGCTCCTAGTTACTTGCTTTAGATCACTTGCCTTGCATTTTCAATTGTTTGAAATGGTGCTTTGTGTGTGTGGTTTTGAAAATGTTTTGAAAAATATGCCTTGTCTAGGCAACCCTTGTAACAATTCTTTACTCGAATGTTTTACAAAAGTGTTTGTCTTTTTGAAAAGATGTTTCAATGTTTTTGAAAGTTGTTTTTTGAATGTTGTGTTGTGTGTTTTGAAAGTAGGCAAGTGTGTTTTGCAAGTTTGATCAAGTAACTAAGAGTTGTCTACCCCTGAATTTACTCAAAGATATTTCCTATGTTTTAACCCTTTTAACAGTATTGTTCCACCATTGTATTTGGTGGACAATCTTGTGTTAGGATGTTAATGGGACGGGCGCGGATCATCGTTTAGACCATGAATGCAATAGTGCCAAGTGTCTTTGGCAATTTTTCCTTTAAGGGACTTGATCATTTTTTTAAGCAACTTCGAAAGTGTCATCGAGGGACTATGATCATTTGATTTGTTTTTGTTTTGCCAAAGACACTCAACATGCAACATGGCCCATTTTTGAAGGCAACAAGTGGAGGAACCCTAGGGGTGCAAGTGTGAATTGTGTTGTCCATTTTCATGCTTTTTGTCTTTGAATTAGGTCAAGCTATTTGTTATTTTTGATTTGCATACAAACCCTAGGTCTATCATGGCATAATTTGAAAGCTTTTAAATGCGGAAATTTAAAGTCCTAAATTATTACAACATAATTATGGGGATAGGGGTACAAATGTTTGAATGGGGGGATATTTAGCAAGAAATTAAATCTAAAACTATTACATCCATATTGAATATACCAATATCAAATTGTACAATATTTAAACAAATATAATAAATATGCAAAATGTCTTATGCACAAAAAGGATTTTTTTTTATGTATATGAAAGTATTTTTCAATGTGAAATATAAACAAAAATAAAAAGGACAATTTTTTTGAATATTTTTATGGTTTAGGGAAAAACCCTAGTTTGTTAAATAAATAGTATTTATTTATTAATATTATACAATATTATATATTAATTTATACAAAAAAAAAGTATATTGTAAAAAAAAAGTATTTTTTAATGTCATATATTAATAAAAATAAAAATGTATTATTTCTATATTTTTGTCCTAAATATCTAATAAAATATACAAGTATTTATATTATATATTAAGTATACTAAATATATATACCAAAATAAAATATTAATTATTTACAAAAAATGTATATTTTAGAAAATGTTTTCAAAATATAAATAAAAAATAATGACTGAAAATAAATATATTTTTGTATTATTTTCTAGTGTTTTAAATAAAAAGGTATTATATTCATTTACATTTATATGCTAAATAAAACAAATAAATGCCAAATAAATGCAAAAAAGGGTGAAAAAATATTTTTAGTGTTTTTTCATGTTTGAATAAAAATATAAAATCAGAATCAAAAAGAAAAAATCAAAAATGATAAATATATCACACAATGGGGCAGGGGGTGCAAATGGAAAAAAGGGGTGTAAACAGTAAGGGTGACTCCGGCCCAGCCCAAGTCACCACCTTCTTCAACCTCCAGCCATTCTGTTTGAATTTCGCGCGCCTCTTTGCTCAAACAACAAACTCCTGATTCTTTGACTTTTACACAAAACTCATAATACAAACATTGTAGAGCATCAAATCACGAGTTCAAATATGTAAAAAACTTAACCTAACTCTAAGAAACCAGGGAGAATTTCTTCATCCCCAATTTCTGACCTAATTTTTCTTCAATGTTCATGGCCAAAATTCTCACAGCACACTCAATATAAATGAAAAGTAAATACATGGATGGCTTCAGGGCTATGAGGAGAACATGTTTCATTCACAAACCTAAGCCTAACTCTTCCTTTATTGAGAGATAGAAGTTCATGTTTTTACCTGTTTCAGCTTGAGTCGTGTACAGTAGTGGAGGTATCTTCAATGGAGTTTGAGCTTTGGTACAGCTTGCCTGAAGTCCAAGGATGCTTCTCCAACACCTAGCTTGCTTTGAATCACTATGAATCGCGCTATAAAAGTTCACCTGCAAAACTGAAAAATGAAAATGGAAACAGGGGTTAGCGATGTTACAGTTTGTATCTAGGGCTTGGGATAGCTTCAATGGATGGTAGGGAGTGTGTTTGAACAAGCTTTGGCCAAAACGCACGAGCAAACTGAGTTGTGCAACTCAATCTGCAGGGATGCCCTGTTTCTTGCAGAAAAATGGTGTTTTGATGAATGAGGGGGTATTGAGGATGAAGGAATCGTGTTTTAGGTCAGTTAGGGTGTATGCAAGATGAGAACAAAGTTTTCTTAGGCTTATGCTTGCAGGAATGAAATATGGTATATGTTTTGCCAAGTTTCTTCTACTTGAAGCAAGAAAATGCAAGTTTCAATACAGGCATGTACAATGCTCTAAAGTATGCTTCCCATCTTGTTCTTGATCAAAGGGATTTGTGTACAAATGCTAGCTTCAAATATCTGGCCCATGCCTCTTGGATTTGTTATTTGACATAAAGTGCATCTTTTCTAAAATGGCAAATTTACTTTTTCCAATTAAAGGTTAATCTTGCATGTAATGACCAAATGAACAAAATAACACCTTAGCACAATGGTTAGGCATTTAATTATGGTGTGTGAGACTGGTTTTGAGGCCTGAAAGCTAGCTTGTATAAGCTGATTTGAAAAATGCCAATGTATGAACATGTATTTGGTTATGAACAAAAATGGATTTTGCCCAACTTTGCAAATTCGATTCTCCCTAACCACAAGAGTGTTTGAGAAGTTCTTGGATAATTTGTAAAGCTTGGAATGTGTACTACAATCCATCTTTGTAATTCAAATTGAAACTCCAAGTGGAAGCATGTGAAAAGTGGCCATGAATTTGGGCAAAAATCCTGCCTAGAATAGGTCAAAAGTTTTCTAAGTTAAAAATGTTTTGCACCCTTGTTCCAAAACTCATAACTTGAGCTACAAGATTCCTTTGAGAAAACCTTGTGAATAAAAGTTGTAGATTTTGCAATAGACTACAACTTTCATGTTTTGAGTTTTGTTTGAATCCATTTGCATCTTGGTGAAAAAATGGGACAAAGTTAGGAAAAAATAAGGAAATTTTATAACTTAGAAAATTTCTAAGTTATGAAATTTCTTCATTTTAAAACCTAATTTGCAATTTTGGGTTTCTTGATGAAAAAGTTTCATAATTTGACATGTCTTGATGAAAAATGAATCTTGGCACTTGATTTTGACCAAAAAGTCAAAGTTTGACTTTTCAGTATACAGTCAAATTTTGATCAGTTGACTGGAAAATTCATCTGTCAATCCTATGCATTTGGGATCTTTTGAACTTGTTGAATGTGTCAAGACAATGCCAATTAGTCCTTGAGTCCATGTGTGAACTTGGTTTGCCATTGGTTAGGTCAAACAGTCAAAAATTGCCTTTGTGCAGTCAAAACCCTAAAAATGACCATTTTGCCCTTTTGGTGATCTGATCAAATTTCTTGTGGAATTGTGATCCAAACTTGACCAAATGGTTCGTATTAGTTCATTATGTTGATGTGGGTCAAAAATTATGAAGTTTTACTGTCAATTGGCCAAAGTTGACTTTTTCCCTAATACAGTTGATTTCTAGGTCAACTGTCCAATTGACTGGGCCAAGATTGGAATCAAGGCCTGAAACTTGGTATGGATAAACTTGTGAGTCCAAAATGAAGCATGAAAGTCACTTTGGCCATTTTAGGTCAAAACATCTTTGTGCAAACTCAAACCCTAATTTGGGTCAACAGTGCAAGGAGGAGTCTTGAGCAGAGCAAACCCTAACTTGATCTTGAGCTCCAAGGGTCTTGTGGTGAGAAAATGTTGATGAAATGAGAGGGAAAATTTTGGGGTACAACAGTTGCCCCAGTTCAATCTGCTTGAACCTGAAGAGTTAGATTGGCAAGTTTTCCTTTCGCGTCTCGAAGGTAAAAGGAGATTGGACACTAGAGTGCCTGTAAATTTGCACTCGTCGAAGCATGGATGCGGGAATGGGCTTGAAGATGCCATTTGGAGATGGGCTTAAAGATGCCATCTGGAATGTTTGTTGAACTGTATCTGGAGACTGAGTTTGTATGAGCCAAAGAATGGCCTCCGTGTCTAGGGCGTATCTGAGCTGTAACTGTGTTTGAATGTAGAATGAATATCAGAATGACTGTCGTGTCTAGAGTGTATCTGTATTGTATCTGGGTAACAGAGAAACATCTGTATATGGAGCAATTGCGTGCTGGGACAAATTTTGAATGAGTGACAGAATGACAACCGTGTTTGGAGCGTATCTGGACTGTATCCGAAGTTGAGATTTGTATGAGTAATAGAATGACTTCCGTGTCTGGAGTGTATCTGAAACTGTAACTGGGATCTAAATAAATGACAGAATGACTTCCGTGGGAATGCCCTGGGGAGAATCAAACTGCTGTTGTAAGGGTCATAATGGTATCCGTGCTTGGAATGCATTGAACCTTAAGGTGGATAAATGAATCTGAATGAGAGATGGAATGGCTGCCATGTCTGGAGCGTATCTAGTCTGTATCTGATTGTTGTAGTCTGAATGAGTAGTAGAATGACCGCCGTGTCTGGGGTGTTTCTGTACTGTATCTGACTTGAAATTCTGAATGAGTAATAGAATGACCGTCGTGTCTGGGGTGTATCCATACTGTATCTGAATAATTGTTAATGATAGCCTTTTAATCTTATCCTGAGAAGGATAAAATGTTAGTTGAAACAAAAAGTTATGTTGCATGATATGTATGATGCAATATATGTTATATCGATGTTTATGATACGAATGTAATGAATGCGCATGTAAGCTGATGAGCTGTCTTGCTGAGGATAGAGGAATCCTGGATAGCCGGAGATAAAAGAATCTTGACTGCTGCCAGGGCAAGTGACTCCTTGACTGCTGCAGGGGATTGCAGGAATCTTTTGATTGTTGAAGATGAGACATCCTTGTTGACTGCTGGGGGGACAAGATCTTCAATTGTTGAGGGATCTTAGGACCACTGCTGGAGATTGGAACTCCTTGGTGACTCATGGGGAATGAGAATTCTGATGATCTCTACTGGGGAATCCAGAATCTGGTAGACTTATGCTGGAGAAGTAAGACTGAGAATCTTCAGTCTGACGGGAAGTATCTCTGTGGGGAGAATGTTCACTAGTCTGGTTCCGCTGGGGATTGATAGTTGGAAGTGTTAGCTCCGCTGGAGATTGGTAGTTTTGACTTCAACTGGGGATAGGATTTTTAGATTTTTAAGGCTCCACTGGGGATACTGAAACTTAACTCTGAGGGGAATTGAGTTCTAGAAGGCTCTCTGGCTGGGGAAATCAGTTTTGGAAAAAGCTTATGTTCTGCTGGAGATCCTGAAGTTTAACTCTGTTTGGGGAATTAAGTTTTGGATTTTGACTTTGTTGAGGAATTTGGAGTTCAATTCTACTAGGGATTCCTTCTGAAAGGGAATCAAGATATCTATATGTACCATGCAATCATCTTTCTTGATTTGTAAGAGAATGATTATGTTCAAATGCATATGCCTATTTAACAAAACATTGGACTTTTCTCAAATAAAACATAAGTGCAAAAGAGAAAAAGGACGACAAAGCAAATTTCTGTATTTGGAAAAGTATTTGTATTAACTTTTATGAGTATCTTTGTACAAAGGAGGCAGACATCCTAGTAGGAGGATGTTGTCGTAAAAAAATGAAAATTTATACAAAAGAAAGATGGCTATGTGTAACAATTCCATGGGATTCCATTCTGTTATAGCCTTCACAACTCTGAATATCTGTCCATTCACTGCTTCGTCCGTCGATGATTGGATTGATCAGAAGCTCGGAGCTTGTTGATGAAGAGATTGTTCTTTAAAGTGATCCGATGAGACATAGTCATACGCTTTAATTCCCTAACTTTTGCCTGGACCGCCCTCTCGGGTTTTCGATACACCGGGAAACCCCTTTTTGCCCAAGCCGCCCTTTCGGGTTTTCGACTTGCCGGGTGTACAGATTTTTTTTGTTTTATCCCTAATTTTTTCCTGAACCGCCCTTTCGGGTTTTCGGTTCACCGGGATGCCCATTTTTGCCCAAGCCGCCCTTTCGGGTTTTCGACTTGTCGGGTTGTTTTATGTGTAGTATCTTTTGACTATGTCTGCGTTTGCAGGGTGCGGAAAATCGTCGCCGTCCATGGTGGTCAGAATCATTGCACGACCAGAAAATATACTCTTGATCAAAAATGGTCCTTCGTAAGTAGGAGTCTATTTGCCCATGGGATCACTTTGCGGCAAGATAATCCGCTTGATTACAAGATCTCCGACTTGGTATACTTGACGTCTGACTTTCTTGTTGAAAGCCTTGATCATCCGTTTTTGGTACGTCTGACCATGGCAAAGAGCAGTGAGTCGCTTCTCGTCGATCAAATTGAGTTGATCAAGTCGGGTCTGAATCCAATCGTCTTCACTCAAACCAGAGTCCTTCATAATCCTTAAAGAAGTAATATGAACTTCCATGGGTAGGACAGCTTCCATGCCATATACCAAAGAAAATGGGGTTGCCCCTGTTGAAGTACGTGTCGTGGTACGGTATCCATGCAGAGCAAACGGTAGCATCTCATGCTAGTCCTTATAGGTCACTATCATTTTCTGAATGATCTTCTTGATGTTTTTGTTCGCAGCTTCAACAGCACCGTTCATCTTCGGCCGATAGGGAAATGAATTGTGATGATAAATCTTGAACTGTTAGCATAGAGCGGTGATCATAGTATTATTCAGATTTGTACCGTTGTCTGTAATGATCCTGTCGGGGACACCATACCGGCATATGAGGTTTTGCTTGATGAAGCGGGCAACCACATTTTTTGTAACAGAGGCGAAGGAAGCTGCTTCGACCCATTTGGTAAAATAGTCAATGGCGACCAGGATGAAGCAATGTCCATTGGACGCTGTGGGCTTGATCTCTCCAATCATGTCAATGTCCCACATTGCAAATGGCCAAGGAGTCGTCAGAACGTTGAGAGGAACAGGAGGAATATGAATCTTGTCGGTGTAGACCTGACATTTGTGGCAAGTACGGGAATGTTGGTGGCAATCAGCTTCCATAGTAGACCAGTAATAGCCTTCCCTTAGAATCTTCTTAGCCATCGTATGTCCGCTCAAGTGGGTGCCAAATGTGCCACTGTGTATCTCAGTCATGATCAACTCTACTTCAGCTTTGTCTACACATCGGAGTAAAACACAATCATGGCTGAGTTTATAGAGGATGTCGTTGCTCAGGAATAACTTGGCAGCAAATTTCCTTAGAAACTTTTTGTCATTTACGGAAGCTCCTTCGGGATATTCTCTAGTCTGGAGATACCTTTTGATTTCCTGAAACCAAGGTTGTTCCACTACTTCTTTGGTATTAATCTCATGACAATGCGCAGGTTCATCCATTCGCTCGATGGTGATTTGGGGAGCCTCGTTATCCCAGTTGAGTTTAAACATGGAAGACATTGTAGCCATAGCATCTGCTAGTTGATTCTCTTCTCGTGGGAAATGCTCGAAGGTGATTTGCTCGAAATGAGGCAACAATGTCAGGACATGTTCTTTGTATGGGATAAGATTAGGATGCTTGGTATCCCACTCTCCTTTGATTTGATTGATAACCAAAGCCGAGTCCCCAAATACGATCAAAGATTTGATCCCCAGGTCAATAGCAGCCTTGAGACCAAAAATGCAAGCTTCATACTCAGCCATGTTGTTGGTACAACTGAAGCAAAGTCGGGTCATGAAAGGTGTATGGCAACCTTCCGGGGAAATGAGTATCGCACCGATACCGTTTCCAAGTGCATTTGAAGCACCATCAAAGTACAGGGTCCATCGGGATCCATTTTCAGGTCCGTCATACGGTCCGTTACCTTCAATGTTGTCCAAATTCATGATGTCCTCGTCCGGGAAGTCGAATCTCATGGACTGATAATCTTCGATAGCTTGATGAGCTAGATGGTCAGCTAGTACACTCCCTTTTATAGATTTTTGGGTAGTATACTGGATGTCATACTCAGTCAGGATCATATGCCATCTAGCGATTCTTCCAGATAAAGCAGGCTTCTCGAAGATATACTTGATAGGATCCATTTTAGAGATCAACAGAGTGGTATGAGTCAACATATACTGCCTTAGTCGGCGAGCAGCCCATACCAAAGTGCAGCAAGTTTTCTCGAGCAGTGAGTAGCGAGTCTCACAGTCGGTAAACTTTTTTCTAAGGTAATAAATGGCATGTTCTTTTCGACCAGACTCGTCATGTTGGCTCAGTACGTATCCCATTGAATTGTCCAAAACAGTCAGGTACATGATCAATGGCCTTCCTTCGACGGGTGGCATCAGAATAGGAGGTTCTAGCAAATACTCATTGATCTTGTCAAAAGCAGCTTGGCAATCGTCGTTCCATTTGACTACCTGATCTTTCTTCAATAGTTTGAAAATTGGCTCACAGGTAGACGTCAGATGAGAGATGAATCTGGCAATATAGTTCAAGCGCCCCAAGAACCCTCTAACCTCCTTTTCAGTACGGGGGGCAGGCATTTCTTGTATAGCCTTCACTTTTGCTGGATCGACCTCAATTCCTTTGTTGCTGACAATAAATCCTAGAAGTTTACCAGACCTAACTCCAAAGATGCACTTACTTGGATTCAGCCTGAGTTTGTACTCCTTCAACCTGGCAAACAGCTTCTGCAAATGTTCAAGGTGTTCCTCCTCTGTTTGTGATCGAGCTATCATGTCGTCTACGTAAACTTCGATCTCATGATGTATCATATCATGAAACAAAGCTACCATGGTGCGTTGATAAGTTGTCCCTGCATTCTTCAGTCCGAACGGCATCACCTTGTAACAGAAAGTACCCCATTGTGTAACAAAGGTTGTTTTCTCCATGTCCTCGGGGGCCATTTTAATCTGGTTATAGCCCGAGAATCCATCCATGAAGGAAAACACTTTGTGCTGAGCCGTGTTGTCAATCAAAATGTCAATATGCGGTAGCGGAAAATCATCTTTAGGGCTGGCCCTATTCAAATCCCGGTAGTCCACACACATTCTGACCTTGCCATCTTTTTTAGGAACGGGCACAATGTTAGCAACCCATTGCGGATAGGATGTAACAACCAGAAATCCAACGTTGAATTGCTTCATTACTTCAGCTTTAATCTTCTCAGACATGTCGGGCCTCATTCGGCGGACTTTTTGCTTGATCGGTGGACAATCCTCTCTTGTAGGGAGACGGTGAACCACGATATCTGTGTCTAAACCCGGCATGTCTTCATAAGACCAGGCGAAGATTTCAACGTATTCATTCAACAGCTGTATTAAGCGCTCCTTGACACTTGGTTCCAGATTGGCACCCACTTGTACTTCTTTCCTGTCTTCCTCTGTTCCTAAGTTGACTGTTTCCAACAACTCTTCATGAGGCAAGATGGCCCTCTCTTCTTGTTGTAGAAGTCTGGCTAGCTCTCCTGGTACTTCACAATCTTTGTCATCTTCATACTCAGCCTGATTTACCAAATCTTCAGAGTTATTGAAGGACATAGCAGAATAGTCACCCATAGAATCCAGAGTGGATGGGTACCTGCATTTGTGAGTGTGAGTGTGTGTAAGGGATAGCCATCCTTAAACAAACAAAAATGCAAAAGGAAAGAAAATGAACACAGCAGTTTATATATGAAAAACGTCCAATGATTCATTAAACATGGCATATGAATATGAAGAGAATCAAAACCCTTACAAATGGACCTACATGCCCCGGGCAAGGCATGAGGTGAAAAAGTAGTGTGCAGATTGTTTAAAAGTAATTATTACAGACCAACAGGAAATGTTCGAAAGATAAGTTACTGATTAATGAAAGTAATGGGGACGAAGTCTTTCGCCTCCCAGTTGTGTAGTCCCCTTTCAATGGTTGGGAAGATCCAGTCTTCAATGTTACCCTCTTCGTCTTCGTCTTCTAAAGCATTGATTCCATGAGGAGAAATCTTGATGGGTGTCCTTTCAATTTATGAGCGACGCATAGCTTTTTGCCCCGCAGCAGTAAATCCCAACCCAAACTTGTCTGTCTTGTGGGGAAAGTCAGGCAACTGACCCCATGTTGAGATCTTCCCCTCCTTCATTGAAGCCTGTGCGTCTTTTAGAGATGCCATCCTGGCCACCTGCTTGGGCTCCTCAGCTACTGCCTTTGCTACTGCAACCTCGGGAGCAATTTCCTCGAAGTGTTGGAACGGTGTCTCAATGAATTCTCCCTCCACTTCCACATACCGAAAGGAGTTCAGATGACTGATCATATACTCCTCTTCACCGTGTACAGTTATGATTTTTCCCTTGACAGGGTATTTCAGCATCTGATGTAGGGAGGAAGTGACTGCGCCAGCATTATGTATCCATGGTCTTCCTAGCAAGCAAGAGTATGACGGACGGATGTCCATCACATAGAAAGTTGAGTGGAATACTTCAGTGCCCACCTTGATGGGAATGTCGACCTCCCCATGCACCATTCTTTTAGACCCGTCAAAGGCCCTGACAATGATATTACTTGGTTTCAGCTCCAAGCCTTCACAATCCAATCAGTCTAGAGCTTTCTTAGGTAGCACATTCAGAGAAGAACCAATGTCGACCAAGACATGGGCGAGAGTAGTTCCTCGGCATTCAACCGACACATGCAATGCGTCATTGTGCTTTCTTCCTTTTGGAGTCAGGTCAGCATCAGAGAAACCCAGGCCGTTGTCGGTAGTAAGGCTGGCTACACAATCCTGGAATTGATCGGCTGAGGTTTCTTGGGGAACATGGGCTGTCTTCAGAAATCTTATTAATGCTTTGGCATGAGCCTCTGAACAAAGCAACAATACTAACATGGAGATCTTTGAGGGGGTTTGCCCCAGTTGCTCTACCACATCATAATCACTCTTCTTAATTATTTTCAGAATCTCCTCCATTTCTTTCTTAGAGGTTTCGGGGATGACCAATGGTTGAGCCCTCGTCCTGACGAGCTCATCTTGGATCCCTTTCCCCTTATCAGCAGAAGTAGGAGGGACAACCACAGGAGTAACAGCTTCTTCAATCAACGGAGTTCTTGCAGAAAGTTTTATCGGTGCAGGAGTAACTTTGGCAGCAGCTGAGGGTCCAAAGATTGCCTTTGGAGGGGAAATCTCTGGAGAAAATATTATCCTACTTCGGGTAATCTTGCTCGTAACGGTAATGTTTCCAATGTCGGCCTTTTCTTCGTCAGAGCTCTCTTCAGTTATCTCAATTTGTTTAACACCATGGTAGTAGATTTCTCCACCATAATTCCATGGTATTGATTTGTCAGATTTGTAGGGGACTGGGCCAGGCGTGGTTATTTTCAGAGGTACAATCTTCGGAACTGATGTAATCTTAACAGGCTTTTTAGGGGCCTTGGAAAGATTGGTGGAAATGGTGATTATTGAAACATCTTTGATAGGGGTTGGAGTAGCAGGAATCTTTTCGAAAAGAATTTGTTGGTTGTCCATTAGGCCTTGGATGCCTATCTTCAACAATGGACAGTCAATTGGTAGGGAGGAACAACAGTGGCAGTCTTCTTTACATCCTAGGAAAATCTCAGCTTTCAACAGATTCAACTTGATTGTTAGTAATGGAGTTACCAGATCATCAACAGCAGAAACATACAGATCTTCTTCAACAGCATGGACGTTGTGACCATGCTTTGGCATTGGAGCAGATATTATGTTCGGCTTCTCGGGGGCGTCGAACTCAACCTCTTTTGCATCTATCAAGTCTTGAATTTTATTCTTTAGCGCCCAACAATTGTTGGTGTCATGTCCGGCGTTGTCAGAATGATAGGCACATTTGGCATTGGCATGATAGTATGGAGATATGGTGTTAGGGTTTTTCGGTGCCTCCTTTAACCCGGTCAGATTCAACTTCAACAAATGGGGAAGAACTTGCGCGGGCTTCATATTGATGCGGGTGAACTGCCGTTGTGGCCGTTCTACCCGTTGCTGGTTAGGTCTAGACTGATGGGTACGAGGCTGATCATTTGATGAATTTTGAATCATCACGGCCCCTATAGTCGGCCGGCGCTCAGTTCTCCCCAATCCTTTTTGAGAGTACACCACAGCTGCCTCCTTCTTGGCTGGAAATGGCTTTTTAATAGTTGTAGACGCAGAGGCATCCCTTTGAATCTTCCCATTATTAATACCAGCTTCCACCCGTTCGTCAGTCAGAATCAATTCAGTAAACCCTGCGGAAGAGCTCCCGATCAAATGGTTGAAGAACGGGCCAGATAGGGTCCCCAAGAACATATCAACTAGTTCCCTATCTGAGAGAGGTCGCTGCACTCTCCCGGCCAAGTCACGCCATTTCTGGGCGTACTCTTTGAATCCCTCATTTGAGGCCATTCCCATACTTTGTAGCTGAGTATGGGTTGGCGCCAAGTCAGTGTTATATTGATACTGGCGATAAAAGGCAGCTGCCAAATCCTCCCAGCTATGCACCTCTGACCTCTCAAGTTGGTAAAACCAATCTAGCTGTGTATCAGACAGGCTATCCTGGAAGAAGTGTACCCAAAGATTTCTATCGGAAGAATGAGGTTGAATTTTTCTGACATACGACCTTAGGTGCATCTTCGGGCAAGACAGACCATCGTATTTTGCAAAAGTTAGTACCTTAAACTTTGGAGGGATCACAATCCCAGCAATCAATCCCAATTCTTCAAAGTCTAGCCCGGGAACCCTTTGCAGCTCCATATCTGCCAGTCTATCCTCCAAGTTTTTGTATTTGTCGTCCGCTGGCGGGTATTGCTGCTCTGAGTAGTCTTCATCTTCCTCAACCTCTTCCTCTTCAGCTTCGGACTCAGAAGGTAGTGCAGCTCCCTTTCCCTTATCGGTCCCCTCATCGGATATGGAGGGGAATTCAAGAACTCTCCTAGCTTCATTCTCCAATCTTCTTCCCAGTGTAGCTACCCCCACTCTTTTCTTCTTCTTTTTTCCTTTTTCTTGCTCTTTGTTCCCTAGCAGTGCTTTAAGATCCTCCTGACCCTTTGCCAAGGTCATAAGGAGCTGTTGAAACTGTGAGTTTTGTGCCTGCAGATCTTTGACCGTCTGTTCGAGATCCATCTTACTGAAATAAACAGCAGAGAGATAAGGAAACCTGGTGTGAAGACCTGTTTATGCATATGATGAATGATGTGTTTATTCATGTAATGCATTCAAGGATTTAGAAATTCAAAATTGTTGCAAACAAAAAGAACACACATCATATTAATAAGAAGAAATTTGTCAGTACATAAATGCCCCATGGGCCAAATATTACAAAAACTTCTTAAGGTAAAAAGACGTTGCGCATCCTCTTTGGTGCGATGTAAGTGTTGAGGGTCTCCTCCTCGTGAAGTCGGCGGGTAAGCTCTAAAACCTTCTTCTCACTGGCGTAGAAGCTGGCTTCAAAAGTATTTCGTTCTTCTTTGAGTTGGATCCAACTCTTCTGCATCTCCTCCCATGACGTAGGCATGTCAGGATGTAGGATGGTGTAAAGAACCTCTCCTTCCTTAACAGGCTCTTTAATCAAAGGGAGAATGTGATGGTAAGGCATCATAAGACTCTGGGCGCGGGTTCTTACCCACTTGAGATAAGGCTCAAGAGGGATGGAGTTCTTGTGCCTCAGTGTTTTACTATCTACCTTGTTAGGCATCCTCCAAGCTCTGATGAATCTTTGGCGAAGTCCTTGCGCATCGTTGTCGAAGTCAAAAACTAGATCAGGAATCAGCATGTCATGAGGGCCATCCCTCCGTGCATATCCAAATTGTCTCAAAGCTAGACAAAGGTTGTAGGTAATGCCTCCCCTAATGACAAGTAATGGAACATTAGGTAACTCACCACAATGATCGACGATGATGACATTTTCTCTGGATCGAGAACACCAATGTACATCTGAATGTGTGAGGGTCATTATGATCGGTGGATCTGGAACTGACTGTTTAACGCTGGTTCGCGAAATGTCGCGGAAGCAAGAGTCGCCACCGACTTTTATTTTATCCAACAAGGAAAGGAAAAAAGCACAGAAAAATTTCTTTTTCGAGATATTTCTGAGTACGGGGGTAGATTATAGAAAGGGAAGGTATTAGAACCCTTTCTATCCGTAGTTATCTACGGGCTCTTAGGTACTTGCTCATTATTTTCAAAATTGTTTTCTTTGTGTTTGTGGGTTTTGAAAAGTTTTTGTTTTAACTTCAATTTAACTCTTGCTTCTGTCTTCAAGAGTGTTTGAAAAATTACTTTCGAAAGCTTTTTGAAAATGTGTTGGTGTGAAAAGTATTTTGTTTTGTTTTGTTTTGAATTAGAGCAAGTATTCACGAGTCGTCTACCTACCCTAAGGAATTCGTCTGTGTAAATGTCCTTGAAAGTAGTGCCATCCCACCATTGAGAGGTAGGTAGCACCACCGTTGGAGGTGTTCGGGTCAATTCGAAGGTTCGGGACGTGGTGATCACCGGAGCAATAGGAAGACACCTTAGAAGCTACCCTCATGCCAGGTTCCCGGATCATGAGGACTTACTAAGACATCCTCTACTCGACGATCACCTTTCGAGGCAAGGCAACAGTGAGGCGTACCCTAGGGGTGGTGTGTGATTTGTGTGTCAGATTCATTTATTTTTGTCTTGTCAGGTTATGGGTGATCTATGCGTTTGTTTTTATTTTTTTGTCATTCATTCTTGCATGCATTTATTTAACAGTTAAAAAGATGCGGAAACATAAAGTTCTAAACTATTACAAAGGCGCGGGTCCACATCGCCAAAATTAAAATCCAGGACCCGATTTGACAGAAAATAAATAAAGAACTAAAGTGCGAGAAATATAAAATGTCCGAGTTACATGGCTTTGGGAGAATTACATAAATATTTAAAAGAAACGAAATAAAACGCGCGAATTGAAATAAGATTGGAAACGAGGGCGTTGGACCCTTTTGAAGTTAAATTGAAATTAAAAATTAATTAATTATTTATTGAAATAAAAGAAGTGTTTTTTAGGTTTTTTTGCATTTATGAAATAAGAAAATTAAAATTAAAATTAAAAGAAACCCTAATTCTAAGTTATTTTTAATTATTTGAGAAAAATGTTAAAGTTTAACTTAATTTACTAAAGAATTTATGTACATGTTTATTTACAAAATAAATTAGTAATTAATAATAATAATAATGATGAGAAAATTATTTATTAAAAAAAATGATGAAAAAGTTAAAAAAACCTAATTTCTACATATTTTATTTATTAAGAAAAATATTAAAGTTTTGAAACCTAAATTAATCTAATTAATTGTTTAAAGTTTATTTACAAAAATAATAATAGTAAAATTAATATTAATAAAATAAACATTTTTTTGATTTTTCTGTATTTTATATTTATTATGAAAATTATTTTATGGAATTAAAAGAAAACAATTAAAAAACAATTAAAAAAATAAAAAGGAAAAACAAATAAAAATTAAAAATTGAGCAAACCATAGGGGGTGTCTGGCCCAAGGGGAGGTTTTTTGAAGTATTGACTCCTGAGTACCGTGGTCTGCATTCTTTGGCCATTGGATTGAGTTTCATGCATAAGATGTTCTACTTTGGCCATTCGGCTTTTGGCTTTTGGCTTTTGGCTTTTGGCCATTTGTGTTCTGGCTTCAACGTTCCCTTAATGTCTGGCTTAATGTCTGCCTCGCCATGTATTGGTGTCATGCATAAAATGTTCTGTTTTGGCCATTTGGCTTTTGGCCTTTTGGCCATTTGGCTTTTGGCCTCAACATTCCTTAATGAACCTGCATGGGATCCTGTCTAAATCTGCAGTGTTGAACCTCATGAACACATTAAATAAAATCATAAAAATTCAAATAAAACCAACATATGAAGAAATTTAATGTTTAGGCACAATATGGCATGTATGAATGATTATACCCTTTTGATCATGGAGATCAAATCAACCTTACCCTTACTGGAAAAGTAGTGACATGAATGCTTTTATGCCCTTTGGATCATGGAGTTCAAGCCAGCCTTACCCTTACTGAAGAAGTAGTGAGGTATTGGTTTATAACTGTGATGACTTGTTTGTAGTGAGAGAGGGATTTGTAATAAGGATTTCAAGGTTTTAGGGTTCTTGAAAGAGTTTGATATTCTAACAGTATTGTGGCCAAGTTTTTTCTCTCTTTTTCTCTCCTCTTTTTCTCTGGTTTGTGTGAAAAGAAGGTGATTATATAATGGAAATTAGGGTAAAGCAAATGGGCTTTGAATGTGCAATTGGGCCTCCAATATTCACTTGAATTCGTCACTTTCCAGGCTAAATCGCAGGGACTTAAGTGCATTTTTTGAAGTTGAAATGTGAAAACAAAATGTAGCTGACATCGAGAACTAACTCCTGTCCGAAAATCGACTCAATCGAATAAACGGTGAATTAGTTATGAATTTTTGAAGTTTCAGCTCAGACAAACTTATTTTGGGCTTCAGTGTCGACTCTGACACGTTCTTCAATAAAAAACTGGTATTGATCGGTGCATAATTTGGTCTCTACTTTTGAAGCAAAGTTATAGATCTATGAGTCAGGGACCTTGTGTAAAAGTATGAGCCCAATCCGATAAAAATTGGCCGAGTTATGAATTTTCGAAGTTTCGGCTCAGATGAAATAATATTCAGCATTCAGGATTTTCAGCGTGTCACGCACTCTGAGCAAAAAACGAAGGCCTTTTGAATACCGTTTGAACTCAATACCTTCTGTGAAAATGTAGTCAACTCAATTTGTGAAATTTTGGCGCCAGAACCAGCTCGATACGATGAAAATTGACCAAATTATGATTTTTTGAACATGACGCAAATAAACTTCTGTCACAAATTTTCTGCACGAAAATACTTGATAAATCCACATTTTTGAAGACCTTCTGATCGAAATTGGATTCCAGCCGTGAGAGATGAAAACGTAGATAATATCAAGACGGAATTTTGGCCACTGAAACGGGTTCAAAACGAGTCACGATCTTCAAGTTATGAATTTTTTAGCGCGTAAAAACTGCACTTTCAGCACACTTTTTCACCATATTTCTTCGAGAAAACTTGCACATTCGGATACCTTCTTTAAAGAATTGACTCTTGAGCCGAACCTGAATTTGAGAATACGTTATCAGAGATATCTTGGCGAAAGAATACCTGAATATGACGCGCCGGGTTGGACTTGTGAATTTTTCTTGAAATATTTTGAGAAATATGGGAGGGCAAATTTTGGGGTACAACAGTTGCCCCTGTTCAATCTTCTTAGACCTGAGGATGCAGATTGGCTGACGTGCCTTTCGTAATCCGAGGGTGGAAGATGATTGAACACTAGAGTGCCCAGAAATTTGCGCTCACATAGTAGCAGTGCTGGTGGAATGGGCTTATAGATGCCATTTAGAGGTTGCTGGATAGGATGATGGGCTTATAGATGCCATCTGGATGTTGATCGCGTAAGAGATTCCTTAGCGAGAACCTGCATACCTGCAAAAGAAACAATGAGTATCTGACACGTTGCAGGAGCTGGTTTTCAGATGCTTGGTATAGATGCGTCCTGACTGGTTACAGGAGCTGAGTCTGGAGCTTCAAACGGCGATGAATGAACCAGGGATGGTTACTGCCTTAGCATGAATGGTAAGAGAATCTTGGACGATTACTACCCCAACAGGAATGCTGAGAGAATCTTGGGTGTCTTCTACTGAGATAAGAATCAGGGAGATCTTAGGGTCGATCTGACTGAACCAGAGGAGGCCTTTGATTGGATAAGAATCAGGAAAATCTTAGGGTCGATTTAACTGAACCGGACAAGGTCTTGAAATCTTCAACTGGATAAGCATCAGGGAGATCTTAGGGTCGATCTGACTGAACCAGAGAAGGCCTTTGACTGGATAAGCATCAGGAAAATCTTAGGGTCGATTTAACTGAACCGGACAAGGTCTTGGAATATCTTCAACTGGATAAGCATCAGGGAGATCTTAGGGTCGATCTGACTGAACCAGAGAAGGCCTTTGACTGGATAAGAATCAGGAAAATCTTAGGGTCGATTTAACTGAACCGGATAAGGTCTTGGAATATCTTCAACTGGATAAGCATCAGGGAGATCTTAGGGTCGATCTGACTGAACCAGAGAAGGCCTTTGACTGGATAAGCATCAGGAAAATCTTAGGGTCGATTTAACTGAACCAGACAAGGTCTTGGAATATCTTCAACTGGATAAGCATCAGGGAGATCTTAGGGTCGATCTGACTGAACCAGAGAAGGCCTTTGACTGGATAAGCATAAGGAAAATCTAAGGGTCGATTTAACTGAACCGGACAAGGTCTTGAAATATCTTCAACTGGATAAGCATCAGGGAGATCTTAGGGTCGATCTGACTGAACCAGAGAAGGCCTTTGACTGGATAAGCATCAGGAAAATCTTAGGGTCGATTTAACTGAACCGGACAAGGTCTTGAAATATCTTCAACTGGATAAGCATCAGGGAGATCTTAGGGTCGATCTGACTGAACCAGAGAAGGACTTTGACTGGATAAGCATCAGGAAAATCTTAGGGTCGATTTAACTGAACCGGACAAGGTCTTGGAATATCTTCAACTGGATAAGCATCAGGGAGATCTTAGGGTCGATCTGACTGAACCAGAGAAGGTCTTGGGGTATAGCTAAGAATTTAACCGGATCTTTCCTGAAAGGTAAAGGTCAGTCATATGCAATGCATGATATGGATCAAGCGATGATGTTCTAAATATAAATGAGACTTGTATGATATGATGTGTCTATGCATGTTATAATGATATATGTGATGTTTTATGTATGTTTTTGTCTAGGAAAGTGAATCTTTGACGGGTGCCGGGAAGTCATTCCTGGGCTGATGTTGGAGAATAGATTTTGCTTCCGCTGGGGATGATAACTGCAAGAATACCGGTAGGAGAAGATGACTCCGTTGCGGAATAAACTTGGCGAATGGAGGATTCTGCAGGGAGAAAAGATACTCTAGCGACCATGCTGGGAAGCAATACTCTGTGGGAAGAGGGATGCCTTGCTGAGTGTTGATAGTAATTTGCTGGGGATACCCTTTTTGTATAGGAAGTGTTGATGGACTTCGCTGGGGTAAGAAGACTTCGTCGAGGACGCTCTTTCCGTGGTTTTTGGCTGAGGATAACCCAGTTATATCCTGTTGAGGAAATAACTCTTTAAATAAAGTCGGGCGACGCGTTCGTGCTTTGCGGGGATAAGCTTCCAGAATCTGCTGGGGATAAGCTTACTGCTTGGGGAGATGGATCCCAACTTTCCTGGGGAAACTGGATTGGACTCTTCTGGGGAGTTTTGATATGCTGGGGAAGTGATCCCTTTGAATGTTGATATGCCGCTGGGGAACAATCTTTAGACCAAGACTGTCGGGGATGCTTATTAAGAATATATGTATTGCTGCTGGGGAATGTTGAGATCTGCTGGAGGATATCCGCTTCTTTGAGATTTGATAACTTTGCTCGAGGAGAGTGTACTGACTTGTTGACTTACTCTCTGGGGAATTAAGGTGTCTGGTTATGTTCTTTAATTGACCCTACCTGGGTACCTTGGAGGACAGAACAATTAGATTGCTTTTAGACAACTCCTTATTGCCCCTGTTTCTGAGGTATGAGAGGAAGACCTGTGAGGTGCTGATAGCTGTTGATGGACAAACCTTCTTCTGGTAGACAGATGGCAGGACATAGTCGTACGCTTTAATCCCTAACTTTTGCCTGGACCGCCCTTTTGGGTTTTCAGTCCACCGGGATACCCATTTTTGCTCAAGCCGCCTTTTCAGGTTTTCGACTTGCCGGATGTACAGATTTTTTCTTTCGTCCCTTCATTTTGCCCGAACCCTTTTGGTTCGCCGGGAAGCTCTTATTTTTGCCTAGGTGTGTCAACCTAGCGGGTCTTTGATGGTGCGTAGTATTTTTTTTCCGACTATGTCCGCGCTCTTAGAATGCAGGTAGGTGCCCCTGGCTGCTTGTGTTGCCATATTACCAGAAGGTGTCTGATCGTGCAAGATTCGTTGCTGGAGTGCCCCAAGTGACTCTGGCGGAGATTTTCCCCGAGCTAGCTGGCTCTTTGAGAGATTCTCCGAATCTTGACTGGACTGCCCCAGATAATAGACCATGATTATATCATGCCCCTTGATTGGAAGTGTTTCTGTTCATTAGGCATTCATCGTGCGAATTTTCCTGCTGTTCAAACAAAAAGTCATATGCAAACAAAGTTATGTTAAAAATGCAAAGCCTATGTCTGTCTTGAAGATTTTAAAAATGCATTCTTTTCATAAAACAAGTGATTGTTTGTAAAACGTGATGTCAACTCCGTATTTTATCGCAAGCCTTAAGGAGTCATGATACCTTTCGTAACAGTATGCTTTCGAACTAACCCATGCTTCAGCTAGGGCTTTTAAGGGTTATAACGTGGCCTGGTTCACGGTTTAAGAAACAAAGGATAAAGGCTCAAATTATTTGTACCCACCCGCTCTTCGTGATGTTCTCCAAACCTAAACTCAGTTGATCGTGCGTTAGACCTTGCTTGAGTCTTTGCTTTGATGTTCCAATAATGGTTCAGATGTTGATGATTTCTTTTGAATAGGCAGTCATTTTTTGCTTTGGTTGAGGGTTTGTGAGACCTCTTTCTTGATTTTTGTTATCCCTTTCTTTTTTGCCTGAACTGTTTCCTTTTTTGGAATTACAGTCAGCGGGATGCCCCAGTTTTGTAAGTCTCCTTCATGGGTTTTGACTTAATGGGTTTTTTATTTTTTGAGATATAATGACTGCCTTTCTTTATGATTATTCGGAACCATCACTGTCTTTCTTCGTTTTGTAAGGACCTCTTTGGTGTCATTCGTTATGCACTTGGATCAACTGAGAGACTACCCTGCCCCAGGTTATGATTAAGGGTTTTAGATTTCGAAAAGAAAAAAAACTCCTACTTCTTTGGCTCAGAGGGGTTGACGAGGGATTATCTTCCTTATAACTCCAGTGTTTAGGAATTGAAACAATGCCTGTACCTCATCAGCGGGGTCTGTTCAAAAGCATACTGTAAAGATCGTGGTATCGTTTTCGTCATCCTCCCTCAAGAGGCTTAGAATTTTAGATCAAGAGTTGGCATCAGAAAAAATATGAAAATAATTTGCATTTAGTGAATACGAATATATTGTTTCAGAACAGACATATGCGATGCATTAATGAAATAACAATGTTTAACATGAGTAAATGTCTAAACAATCAAAGAACAACACAACTTGAACATTCGAATGAACAAAAGTCTTTTCATCTCAGGGCTTGTCACTTCAAATGGCGAGCCTTGGAGGGATGGTAGAAAAATTCAGCCTGACCATCTTGTGTGAACTCCAGTGCTCCTTCATCAATCAGGTCCTGGATCTTGTTCTTCAGAGCCCAACACTCATTCGTATCATGTCCTGGACAGGCAGAGTGGTAGGCACACCTTTTATTGGGATCATAGGCAGGATGTGCTATGTTGGGGTTCTGGGGATGAGCCCTTAACGTGATCAGGTTCAACCTCAACAGGCGTTGTAAAGCTTGGAACAGCGACATGTTGAGCTGGGTGAATTGCCTCCTGGGCTTGTCTGGCTGAAGCTGGTGAAGCTGCTGCTGAGTTTGTGACTTTGAAGCTTTTTGAGGAGCTCTCCCCTTACCTCCTTGGTTCAAAGGTGGCTGAACGATGACTGGCTCTTTACCCTTAGACGTTTGCCCCAGTTGGTTATTCTGAAGCAGTTGGTTGATGAGAACTCCGAGCTCTTCTTGTCTTTGAGCTAACCCTTGAATGGCATTCCTCTGCCCCATCATCTGGGCTTTCATTGCATCCATCTCCGCTTGTAGGTGTTTCAGCCCTTCATCCTCATCACTGTTCCTGACTAGAGTCTCCATGAGAAGTGTCCTTAGCTCCTCCTGCCCCTTGGATAGATTCAGGAGGATTTCCCCGAACCGAGTCTCTTGAGCAAGAAGGCCCTGGTTGTCTGGTTGGGAAGCCATTGCTGAAATAAACAGCGGGAAAGGTAAGTAACCTGCAACAAGGGTACCTGTTATGCGATGATATGTATGATATGCATGCAATGTTTTCAAGGACCTCGCGGGGTAAACAAGAAAATTTGTTAGCATTGGAATTTATAGCTTGATTGAAGGACACCCATGTTGTTGAGAACTCTTCTTCGAGGGTCAAAGGCTCACCATATCAAGTGGGTCATAGCCCCTGACTCAAGTCATCAACCTTATTTTGCTTTCCAAACAACCTTGGCTGGAGGAACCTTCTTCAAGAGTCAGAGCTCACCATATCAAGTGGGTCATAGCCCCTGACAACTTTGGCTAGAGGAAATAAATCCTCTTTGCCCCTTGCTAGATGTTTGATTTATCATGACCTGCATCACAAGCCCTTGAGATCCTTGAAATGGGTTAGGATGTATGCAATGGTATGCAATGGTATGATGTCATGCTATGCATGGGATAACGTAAGTGACCCTGTTATGAGCCCCAATTAAGGACTATAAACAAACCCTGCAAGAAACTCAGTATACTTTGTTATGAGTCCCAATTAAGGACTATAAATAACCTGCAAGAAACTTAGTAAACCCTGTTATGAGTCCCCATTAAGGACTATAAACAAAACCTGTAAGAAACCTAGTATACCCTGCTATGAATCCCTATTAAGGACTATAAACAAAACCTGCAAGTAGCTTATATGTTAGATAACACGCATGCAATTAGTCAAGTACGAAGGCACACAAGTCACACAAGAGAAGCCCTTAGAGTTTAGGCCAGCATGGGGTCTGGGTAGTACCCTCTTGAAGTTGGTGGGTTCAACCTGTCCTAATCAAAGTAACCGGGTTCTAAGGTTCCCAATATCACGGGATTGCTTTCATTGTTCATCGTTTCGATTTAGCCACTGAACTGGCGACCGAAATATTCCAGGAAAGCAACCCTCAATTGAGCGTAGTATCGAGTATCAACCAACCTCGGACTGCACCAAAGTCAGTTATCTCACTACCCTAAAGAGGCCAAGATAGTTCAATTAAGGTTCCTAAGGTCTGTTGATGCTTCATGACACCACGCGGAGGCCCCGTACTCTCCTTGACTGAACTCAAGGGTTACCAGTACACACCAAAGTGCCACATCAACGTAGCAGACTGTTTCAACCATGTCGGTATACCCCGCACAGTTCCCTCACAGCCTTGTTGCTACTTTCTAAGAAGGTATCCCCCAGATCCGGGTTAGGATCTACAGAACTCCCAAGACAGTCCCACAATTTAAAGCAAACAAGGAAAGCAATTGAAAACACAGTTATGAACTAACCCTAAGGTACACCTCACTTTATAAGATTATCCCCAGCAGAGTCGCCAGTTCTGTGATCGGTGGATCTGGAACTGACTGTTTAACGCTGGTTCGCGAAATGTCGCGGAAGCAAGAGTCGCCACCGACTTTTATTTTATCCAACAAGGAAAGGAAAAAAGCACAGAAAAATTTCTTTTTCGAGATATTTCTGAGTACGGGGGTAGATTATAGAAAGGGAAGGTATTAGAACCCTTTCTATCCGTAGTTATCTACGGGCTCTTAGGTACTTGCTCATCATTTTCAAAATTGTTTTCTTTGTGTTTGTGGGTTTTGAAAAGTTTTTGTTTTAACTTCAATTTAACTCTTGCTTCTGTCTTCAAGAGTGTTTGAAAAATTACTTTCGAAAGCTTTTTGAAAATGTGTTGGTGTGAAAAGTATTTTGTTTTGTTTTGTTTTGAATTAGAGCAAGTATCCACGAGTCGTCTACCTACCCTAAGGAATTCGTCTGTGTAAATGTCCTTGAAAGTAGTGCCATCCCACCATTGAGAGGTAGGTAGCACCACCGTTGGAGGTGTTCGGGTCAATTCGAAGGTTCGGGACGTGGTGATCACCGGAGCAATAGGAAGACACCTTAGAAGCTACCCTCATGCCAGGTTCCCGGATCATGAGGACTTACTAAGACATCCTCTACTCGACGATCACCTTTCGAGGCAAGGCAACAGTGAGGCGTACCCTAGGGGTGGTGTGTGATTTGTGTGTCAGATTCATTTATTTTTGTCTTGTCAGGTTATGGGTGATCTATGCGTTTGTTTTTATTTTTTTGTCATTCATTCTTGCATGCATTTATTTAACAGTTAAAAAGATGCGGAAACATAAAGTTCTAAACTATTACAAAGGCGCGGGTCCACATCGCCAAAATTAAAATCCAGGACCCGATTTGACAGAAAATAAATAAAGAACTAAAGTGCGAGAAATATAAAATGTCCGAGTTACATGGCTTTGGGAGAATTACATAAATATTTAAAAGAAACGAAATAAAACGCGCGAATTGAAATAAGATTGGAAACGAGGGCGTTGGACCCTTTTGAAGTTAAATTGAAATTAAAAATTAATTAATTATTTATTGAAATAAAAGAAGTGTTTTTTAGGTTTTTTTGCATTTATGAAATAAGAAAATTAAAATTAAAATTAAAAGAAACCTTAATTCTAAGTTATTTTTAATTATTTGAGAAAAATGTTAAAGTTTAACTTAATTTACTAAAGAATTTATGTACATGTTTATTTACAAAATAAATTAGTAATTAATAATAATAATAATGATGAGAAAATTATTTATTAAAAAAAATGATGAAAAAGTTAAAAAAACCTAATTTCTACATATTTAATTTATTAAGGAAAAATATTAAAGTTTTGAAACCTAAATTAATCTAATTAATTGTTTAAAGTTTATTTACAAAAATAATAATAGTAAAATTAATATTAATAAAATAAACATTTTTTTGATTTTTCTGTATTTTATATTTATTATGAAAATTATTTTATGGAATTAAAAGAAAACAATTAAAAAACAATTAAAAAAATAAAAAGGAAAAACAAATAAAAATTAAAAATTGAGCAAACCATAGGGGGTGTCTGGCCCAAGGGGAGGTTTTTTGAAGTATTGACTCCTGAGTACCGTGGTCTGCATTCTTTGGCCATTGGATTGAGTTTCATGCATAAGTTGTTCTACTTTGGCCATTCGGCTTTTGGCTTTTGGCTTTTGGCTTTTGGCCATTTGTGTTCTGCCTTCAACGTTCCCTTAATGTCTGGCTTAATGTCTGCCTCGCCATGTATTGGTGTCATGCATAAAATGTTCTGTTTTGGCCATTTGGCTTTTGGCCTTTTGGCCATTTGGCTTTTGGCCTCAACATTCCTTAATGAACCTGCATGGGATCCTGTCTAAATCTGCAGTGTTGAACCTCATGAACACATTAAATAAAATCATAAAAATTCAAATAAAACCAACATATGAAGAAATTTAATGTTTAGGCACAATATGACATGTATGAATGATTATACCCTTTTGATCATGGAGATCAAATCAACCTTACCCTTACTGGAAAAGTAGTGACATGAATGCTTTTATGCCCTTTGGATCATGGAGATCAAGCCAGCCTTACCCTTACTGAAGAAGTAGTGAGGTATTGATTTATAACTGTGATGACTTGTTTGTAGTGAGAGAGGGATTTGTAATAAGGATTTCAAGGTTTTAGGGTTTTTGAAAGAGTTTGATATTCTAACAGTATTGTGGCCAAGTTTTTTCTCTCTTTTTCTCTCCTCTTTTTCTCTGGTTTGTGTGAAAAGAAGGTGATTATATAATGGAAATTAGGGTAAAACAAATGGGCTTTGAATGTGCAATTGGGCCTCCAATATTCACTTGAATTCGTCACTTTCCAGGCTAAATCGCAGGGACTTAAGTGCATTTTTTGAAGTTGAAATGTGAAAACAAAATGTAGCTGACATCGAGAACTAACTCCTGTCCGAAAATCGACTCAATCGAATAAACGGTGAATTAGTTATGAATTTTTGAAGTTTCAGCTCAGACAAACTTATTTTGGGCTTCAGTGTCGACTCTGACACGTTCTTCAATAAAAAACTGGTATTGATCGGTGCATAATTTGGTCTCTACTTTTGAAGCAAAGTTGTAGATCTATGAGTCAGGGACCTTGTGTAAAAGTATGAGCCCAATCCGATAAAAATTGGCCGAGTTATGAATTTTCGAAGTTTCGGCTCAGATGAAATAATATTCAGCATTCAGGATTTTCAGCGTGTCACGCACTCTGAGCAAAAAACGAAGGCCTTTTGAATACCGTTTGAACTCAATACCTTCTGTGAAAATGTAGTCAACTCAATTTGTGAAATTTTGGCGCCAGAACCAGCTCGATACGATGAAAATTGACCAAATTATGATTTTTTGAACATGACGCAAATAAACTTCTGTCACAAATTTTCTGCACGAAAATACTTGATAAATCCACATTTTTGAAGACCTTCTGATCGAAATTGGCTTCCAGCCGTGAGAGATGAAAACGTAGATAATATCAAGACGGAATTTTGGCCACTGAAACGGGTTCAAAACGAGTCACGATCTTCAAGTTATGAATTTTTTAGCGCGTAAAAACTGCACTTTCAGCACACTTTTTCACCATATTTCTTCGAGAAAACTTGCACATTCGGATACCTTCTTTAAAGAATTGACTCTTGAGCCGAACCTGAATTTGAGAATACGTTATCAGAGATATCTTGGCGAAAGAATACCTGAATATGACGCGCCGGGTTGGACTTGTGAATTTTTCTTGAAATATTTTGAGAAATATGGGAGGGCAAATTTTGGGGTACAACAGTTGCCCCTGTTCAATCTTCTTAGACCTGAGGATGCAGATTGGCTGACGTGCCTTTCGTAATCCGAGGGTGGAAGATGATTGAACACTAGAGTGCCCAGAAATTTGCGCTCACATAGTAGCAGTGCTGGTGGAATGGGCTTATAGATGCCATTTAGAGGTTGCTGGATAGGATGATGGGCTTATAGATGCCATCTGGATGTTGATCGCGTAAGAGATTCCTTAGCGAGAACCTGCATACCTGCAAAAGAAACAATGAGTACCTGACACGTTGCAGGAGCTGGTTTTCAGATGCTTGGTATAGATGCGTCCTGACTGGTTACAGGAGCTGAGTCTGGAGCTTCAAACGGCGATGAATGAACCAGGGATGGTTACTGCCTTAGCATGAATGGTAAGAGAATCTTGGACGATTACTACCCCAACAGGAATGCTGAGAGAATCTTGGGTGTCTTCTACTGAGATAAGAATCAGGGAGATCTTAGGGTCGATCTGACTGAACCAGAGGAGGCCTTTGATTGGATAAGAATCAGGAAAATCTTAGGGTCGATTTAACTGAACCGGACAAGGTCTTGAAATCTTCAACTGGATAAGCATCAGGGAGATCTTAGGGTCGATCTGACTGAACCAAAGAAGGCCTTTGACTGGATAAGCATCAGGAAAATCTTAGGGTCGATTTAACTGAACCGGACAAGGTCTTGGAATATCTTCAACTGGATAAGCATCAGGGAGATCTTAGGGTCGATCTGACTGAACCAGAGAAGGCCTTTGACTGGATAAGAATCAGGAAAATCTTAGGGTCGATTTAACTGAACCGGATAAGGTCTTGGAATATCTTCAACTGGATAAGCATCAGGGAGATCTTAGGGTCGATCTGACTGAACCAGAGAAGGCCTTTGACTGGATAAGCATCAGGAAAATCTTAGGGTCGATTTAACTGAACCAGACAAGGTCTTGGAATATCTTCAACTGGATAAGCATCAGGGAGATCTTAGGGTCGATCTGACTGAACCAGAGAAGGCCTTTGACTGGATAAGCATAAGGAAAATCTTAGGGTCGATTTAACTGAACCGGACAAGGTCTTGAAATATCTTCAACTGGATAAGCATCAGGGAGATCTTAGGGTCGATCTGTAAAATGAGTGGAGGATGTCCCCAAGCAATGTAGGTATGGGATTCCTGGATAGGAAAATCTTGACAGCGTTGACATCTATAAGTAGGTCAGGATTTGGGAACAAGACCAACCCATAAATAAGGAGTGCCACAATTTCTTCAAAGGCTTGCAGATCCAAAGAATTCCAACACTCTTGTGCCTTCTCAAACAAGAATTTTACCAAGAAGCCTTTGACACCACTTCTAGTCTCCCAATGACCCTTGATGTCAGATGGTTGCAAGTGTAGTGCTTGAGCAACGTCTTCAGGCTTTGGTTCCTTTTCCGTACCGGTGTAGGGTAGTTGATTAAGAATAGGAATTCTCAGGAGTTGAGAAAATTCCTCCAAAGTAGGCACCAATTGATAGTTGGGGAATGTGAAACAGTGGTGAAGGGGGTCAAAGAATTGGAACAGCACTTTCACCATGTCTTCTTCAATGTTGGTGTTGACTAGGCTGAGCTGTCTACCATGTCTTTCACTGAAGAGAGAGCTTTCTGGAATTCTGGATGTAAGCTCCTTGAGTTGAGGAGGGATTCTCACAAGGTTGACTTGGATGGTTTTCCTGCGAAGAATTTCCATGACCTACAAAACAAGAACAAAGATGAAGATCCAAACTCTTGAAATGGTTAGTGGATGCATATGATGCTTTATGATGTTCATGATGTATGCACAAACATATGTACAAGCAAGTCACACAAAACCCTAGTTTCAGGCTTGCATGAGGTTTCATAGGTAAGTACCCTCTTGAGTGAAGTTGTCTTAAAAACCTGTCCTATAAATAGTAATCGGGTTCTAAGGAGCTCAATATCATTGAATTGTTTTCTATGTTCATTGTTTTGGTTTAGCCACTTAACTAGCGACCAAAATATTCCAAGAAAACAACCCTCAATGAGTGTAGTATCGAGTATCTACCAACTTCGGACTGCACCAAAGCCGGTTATCTCACTACCCCTAATAAAAGGCCAAGATGGTCAAGTAAGGTTCTAGGTCATTAGTGTTTAGTGACATCACTCAGCGGCCCCGTACTCTCCTTGATTGAACTCAAGGGTTACCGGTACTCACAAATATGTCGCACTAATATAGCTATTGCTTCAACCGTGTCGGTATACCCCGCACAGTTTCCACAACGTATTGCTATCTATGAATGTTTCCCCAAATCCGGGTGTAGGATTTCAAGCCCCAACAAGAGAACCAAAATGTAAAGCAATCAAAGCAAACAATTAGTCATGCAAAAGGGTGATCTAATCCCTAAGGTTACTCCACTTTTAAATTCTCCCCAGCAGAGTCGCCAGTTCTGTGATACGGTGGGAGAATTGACTTGGGTTTTGCGTTTGTTTTCGCAAATGTTTCGGTTTAGCAAGAGTCGCCACCGACTTTTTATTTTATCCTAAGGAAAGGTTAAAAAGCACAGGAAAAACCTTTGAGATGTTTTCATGGGTTCGGGGAGTAGATTATAGAAAGGGAAGGTATTAGCATCCTTTATATCCATGGTTATCCATGGGCTCTTAGTTACTTGCTTTAGATAACTTGCCTTGAATTTTCAATTGTTTGAAGTGGTGCTTTCAATTGTTTGAAATGGTTCTTTGTGTGTGTGGTTTTGAAAATGTTTTGAAAAAGATGTCTTGTCTAGGCAACCCTTGTAACAATTCTTTACTCGAATGTTTTACAAAAGTGTTTGTCTTTTTGAAAAGATGTTTCAATGTTTTTGAAAGTTGTTTTTTGAATGTTGTGTTGTGTGTTTTGAAAGTAGGCAAGTGTGTTTTGCAAGTTTGATCAAGTAACTAAGAGTTGTCTACCCCTAAATTTACTCAAAGATATTTCCTATGTTTTAACCCTTTTAACAGTATTGTTCCACCATTGTATTTGGTGGACAATCTTGTGTTAGGATGTTAACGGGACGGGCGCGGATCATCGTTTAGACCATGAATGCAATAGTGCCAAGTGTCTTTGGCAATTTTTCCTTTAAGGGACTTGATCATTTTTTAAGCAACTTCGAAAGCGTCATCGAAGGACTATGATCATTTGATTTGTTTTTGTTTTGCCAAAGACACTCAACATGCAACATGGCCCATTTTTGAAGGTAACAAGTGGAGGAACCCTAGGGGTGCAAGTGTGCATTGTGTTGTCCATTTTCATGCTTTTTTGTCTTTGAATTAGGTCAAGTTATTTGTTATTTTTGATTTGCATACAAACCCTAGGTCTATCATGGCATAATTTGAAAGCTTTTAAATGTGGAAATTTAAAGTCCTAAATTATTACAACATAATTATGGGGATGGGGGTACAAATGTTTGAATGGGGGGATATTTAGCAAGAAATTAAATCTAAAACTATTACATCCATATTGAATATACCAATATCAAATTGTACAATATTTAAACAAATATAATAAATATGCAAAATGTATTATGCACAAAAAGGATTTTTTTATGTATATGAAAGTATTTTTCAATGTGAAATATAAACAAAAATAAAAAGGTCAATTTTTTTGAATATTTTTATGGTTTAGGGCAAAACCCTAGTTTGTTAAATAAATAGTATTTATTTATTAATATTATACAATATTATATATTAATTTATACAAAAAAAAAGTATATTGTAAAAAAAAAGTATTTTTTAATGTCATATATTAATAAAAATAAAAATGTATTATTTCTATATTTTTGTCCGAAATATCTAATAAAATATACAAGTATTTATATTATATATTAAGTATACTAAATATATATACCAAAATAAAATATTAATTATTTACAAAAAATGTATATTTTAGAAAATGTTTTCAAAATATAAATAAAAAATAATGACTGAAAATAAATATATTTTTGTATTATTTTATAGTATTTTAAATAAAAAGGTATTATATTCATTTACATTTATATGCTAAATAAAACAAATAAATGCCAAATAAATGCAAAAAAGGGTGAAAAAATATTTTTTGTGTTTTTTCATGTTTGAATAAAAATATAAAATCAAAATCAAAAAGAAAAAATCAAAAATGATAAATATATCACACAATGGGCCATGGGGGTGCAAATGGAAAAAAAGGGGTGTAAACAGTAAGGGTGACTCAGGCCCAGCCCAAGTCACCACCTTCTTCAACCTCCGGCCATTCTGTTTGAATTTCGCACGCCACTTTGCTCAAACAACAAACTCCTGATTCTTTGACTTTTACACAAAACTCATAACACAAACATTGTAGAGCATCAAATCACGAGTTCAAATATGTAAAAAACTTAACCTAACTCTAAGAAACCAGGGAGAATTTCTTCATCCCCAATTTCTGACCTAATTTTTCTTCAATGTTCATGGCCAAAATTCTCACAGCACACTCAATATAATGAAAAGTAAATACATGGATGGCTTCAGGGCTATGAGGAGAACATGTTTCATTCACAAACCTAAGCATAACTCTTCCTATATTGAGAGATAGAAGTTCATGTTTTTACCTGTTTCAACTTGAGTCGTGTACAGCAATGGAGGTATCTTCAATGGAGTTTGAGCTTTGGTACAGCTTGCCTGAAGTCCAAGGATGCTTCTCCAACACCTAGCTTGCTTTGAATCACTATGAATCGCGCTATGGAAGTTCACCTGCAAAACTGAAAAATGAAAATGGCAACAGGGGTTAGGGATGTTACAGTTTGTATCTAGGGCTTGGGATATCTTCAATGGATGGTAGGGAGTGTGTTTGAACAAGCTTTGGCCAAAACGCACGAGCAAACTGAGTTGTGCAACTCAATCTGCAGAGATGCCCTGTTTCTTGCAGAAAAATGGTGTTTTGATGAATGAGGGGGTATTGAGGATGAAGGAATCGTGTTTTAGGTCAGTTAGGGTGTATGCAAGATGAGAACAAAGTTTGCTTAGGCTTATGCTTGCAGGAATGAAAGATGGTATGTGTTTTGCCAAGTTTCTTCTACTTGAAGCAAGAAAATGCAAGTTTCAATACAGGCCTGTACAATGCCCTAAAGTATGCTGCCCATCTTGTTCTTGATCAGAGGGATTTTTGTACAAATGATATCTTCAAAGATCTGGCCCTTGCCTCTTGGATTTGTTATTTGACATAAAGTGCATCTTTTCCAAAATGGCAAATTTACTTTTTCCAATTAAGGGTTAATCTTGCATGTAATGACCAAATGAACAAAATAACACCTTAGCACAATGGTTAGGCATTTAATTATGGTGTGTGAGACTGGTTTTAAGGCCTGCAAGCTAGCTTGTATAAGCTGATTTGAAAAATGCCAATGTATGAACATGTATTTGGTTATGAACAAAAATGGATTTTTCCCAACTTTGCAAATTCGATTCTCCTTAACCACAAGGGTGTTTGATAAGTTCTTAGACAATTTGGAAAACTTGGAATGTGTACTACAATCCATCTTTGTAATGAAAATTGAAACTCCAAGTGGAAGCATGTGAAAAGTGGCCATGAAGTTGGGGAAAAATCCTGCCTAGAATAGGTCAAAATTTTTCTAAGTTAAAAATGTTTTGCACCCTTGTTCCAAAAATCATAACTTGAGCTACAAGCTTCCTTTGAGAAAACCTTGTGAATCAAAGTTGTAGATTTTGCAATGGACTACAACTTTCATGTTTTGAGTTTTGTTTGAATCCATTTGCATCTTGGTGAAAAAATGGGACAAAGTTAGGAAAAATAAGGAAATTTTATAACTTAGAAAATTTCTAAGTTATGAAATTTCTTCATTTTAAACCCTAATTTGCAATTTTGGGTTTCTTGATGAACAAGTTTCATAACTTGACATGTCTTGATGAAAAATGAATCTTGGCACTTGATTTTGACCAAAAAGTCAAAGTTTGACTTTTCAGTATACAGTCAAATTTTGATCAGTTGACTGGAAAATTCATCTGTCAATCCTATGCATTTGGGATCTTTTAAACTTGTTGAATGTGTCAAGACAATGCCATTGAGTCCTTGAGTCCATATGTGAACTTGGTTTGCCATTGGTTAGGTCAAACAGTCAAAAATTTCCTTTGTGCAGTCAAAACCCTAAAAATGACCATTTTGCCCTTTGGGTGATCTAATCAAATTTCTTGTGGAATTGTGATCCAAACATGACCAAATGGTTCATATGAGTTCATTATGTTGATGTGGGTCAAAAATTATGAAGTTTGACTATCAATTGGCCACAGTTGACTTTTTCCCTAATACAGCTGATTTCTAGGTCAACTGTCCAATTGACTGGGCCAAGATTGGAATCAAGGCCTGAAACTTGGTATGGATAAACTTGTGAGTCCAACATGAAGCATGAAAGTCACTTTGGGCATTTTAGGTCAAAACATCTTTGTGCAAACTCAAACCCTAATTTGGGTCAACAGTGCAAGGAGGAGTCTTGAGCAGAGCAAACCCTAACTTGATCTTGAGCTCCAAGGGTCTTGTGGTGAGAAAATGTTGATGAAATGAGAGGGCAAATTTTGGGGTACAACAGTGACCAAATGACAAAATATGATATGAAAGTGCGACTGAAAAAGTTAGGGGCAAAATTTAGGGTACAACAGCTGCCCCTATTTAATAATCTTTCTTTCAGATAGGCAGAAAGTAATTAAATACAAACAGACATGGATTTCGTCCCTGATGCGATGAGATGATAGCGTATGTTATGAATGAATGCATGGACTCTTTTTTGACATATTTTTTTGAATGATGTATGAGATAAGACAGACTCTGTTAGAATGTGGAAAGACTTGAAACTGGAAACTATGGTAGTTCAGATGAAATGACGTGGAAAGAAACGCTAAGGAAATAACAAGATATTATGGATATCCGTCAGGGTGACAAGGAGTAACCATCAATAATTGGAAAAAAGAGATAAAACCTGAGAAGCCAAGCAGCGACATCCAAGAATGTCATTGAATGAGGCGAGTAACTCTCTGGAAAAGACAATCAGAAGCATCTAGAAGAACATTAGATGTGGGGTGAGACCAAATCTGAAGCTACATCAGAGTCATCCAGGAAAGACACTGGACGGGAAAGAAACACGACATCTAATATTGGCTTTGGATGAAGGGAAAACTCAACGTCTAATAATGGCTTTAGACGAGGGAAAAGATCACAACATCCAATACTGGCTTTGGATGAAGGGAAAGCTCAACATCTAATAATGGCTTTAAACGAGAGAAAATATCACAACATCCAATACTGGGTTTGGATGAATGGAAAACTCAACGTCTAATAATGGCTTTAGACGAGAAAAAATCACAACATCTAATACTGGCTTTAGATGAAGGGAAATCTCAACGTCTAATAATGGCTTTAGACGAGACAAAAGATCATAACATCCAATACTGGCTTTGGATGAATGGAAAACTCAACGTCTAATAATGGCTTTAGACGAGAGAAAAGGTCACAACATCCAATATTGGCTTTGAATGAAGTGAGACAAACCATGGCATCCAATAATGGCTTTGGACGACAACAAAAGATCACAACATCCAATATTGGCTTTGGATGGAAACAAAAGATCCTGACATTCAATATTGGCTTTGAATGAAAGAAAAGATGGTAGCATCCAATATTGGCTTTGGATGGAAGAAAAGGTAACGATATCCAATATTGGCTTTGGATAGCAAAAAAAAAAAGGCAACGACATCCAATATTGGCTTTAGACGGCAACAAAGATGACAACATCCAATATTGTCTTTGGATGGAAGAAAAGGTAACAGCATCCAATATTGGCTTTAGATAGAAACAAAAGAGACAACATATATAAGATTAGCATTGGATGAAAGAGAGAAACATCTCATCCAAGATTAGCATTGGATGAGAGATAAACAGCTGAACTTACGTTTTCTATTGTAGGTGCCAAGTAAGTTGGACTTTAATCTCAAGGTGACATGTCAACTGCAACAATACCTCAGAAAATGCAAATGAGGATGAAACACTCTTGTTATGCATTATGTATGAATTTTGTTATGCATGATATGTGAATGATCTATGCATGTAATGTAGACGTTTATGACAACGGAGTTTGACTCTTTTGTGGAGGTAAGATTGGAAGTTTGATTCCTCAACACGGAGAACTCTGGCAAATTTTCTTGGAAAGAAAATGTCTTGAACCCAAATTTGTCACACTTGTAAACTGTATTGAAATAATGATATTTTGAGGAAAGACATGGAGAGCTGAATGGGGATTTGTCCCAGATTAGCTGACTGTTGAAGATAAACTGATCATGGCTTCAGTCAAAAGTTACTGGAAAGGAGCTGATCATGGCTTCAGCTCTTGAGATAATTGTTAGAAATAAACTTATCATGGCTTCAGTTCTTGAAATGACTATTGGAGATAAACTGATCATGGCTTCAGTTCTGAAATGATTGTTTGGAAAGGAATGCCCTTGTATGGGTCTTGAAAATGATCTTCTGGCTAACCAATTCTGAGAAAAGTTACACTGAGTAACAAATCTTGAACTGATTCGCAACTAGATCTGGAAGTACTTACCCCTGATAGGGTCACTGACCAAGTTTCCCAGCTTTTTGAAATTCCTTGACGAGGAAAGCTTGTTTACAAGCAAAATTGTTTATTCAAACATGGTAATTTCAATGCAAAGTTCGTGCAAAAGTTTTGAATCCAAAATCATTTTTGAAATGATGTTATTGGTGTATAGAAAATGCATCACTGGTTAAAACCCAATGGTTTATACTTTTAAAGTGAAAAAAAAGGTATGAACCAAAACAAATGATTCACAAAAGATCATAGGAGTAAGTTTAGGAAACCTTGCTGTAGTATGCTTTTAAAAGAAACCTGGCTTCAATTAGGTCTTTTAAGGGTTGTAATGTGGTCTGGTTCACGGTTTAAGAAATAAAGGATAAAGGATCAAAGTTTATTTTTACCCAACTCAATCTTCGTGATGTTCTTCAGTCCTACATTCAGTTAATTCAGAATATGCATTCAAGTTCCAAGAGATTTTGGAATTGCACTGATGGTAACAATGACAATGTCTCATAAGCTAAAGGATTCTTGAGAATAACAGTCATTTCTTCTTACATCTTTTTGTTGTTTTGAGGACTTTTGTCAACTCTGGTGGAGAATTTTGAGGATTTGAAGACCTCTTCTGATTGATTTATTATTCCCAACTTTTTCCTGAACTGTTTTATTTGAGATTACAGTCAGCGGGATTCCCATGTTTTTGCCTGAACTATTTCATTTGGAATTACAGTCAGCGGGATTCCCCAACTTTTTGCCTAAGTCTCCTTCAGAGGTTTTGACTTAGTGGGATTTTTCCTTTGATTTTTATTTTCATTTCATTTTTCTTTTTAGAAATATAATGACTGCCTTGCTCAATGATTTCGTGGAACCATCTTTGTCATTTTTTGTTTGAGAGCATCCTTGACACTTCTTGTTATGTGTGAAGGAAAGCTCGATCGCGACCTTTATTGAAAGGTTTCTTACATGATTTCTCTTGTAATTTAATGCACAGACAAATTAATTGAGAACTACCCATCTCAGGTTAAGATTGCGGGTTTTTTCGTATAGAAAGAAACTACAACTTCTAGGACTAAAGGGGTGAATGAGGGATTAACTTCCTTATTGCTTCGGTGTTTGGGGAGTTAAAACAATGCTTGTATATCTTTAGCAAAGTTTTATTTGAAAGCATAACGGCAACAATTATGGGTATTTCGTTTTTGTCATCCTCCCTCAAATCTTTGCATAAACAAAAGCTTGATAAAGGGAGTAAACAAGAGAAATATATTTGAAAGCTGTAAATGAAAATGATTTGAATCAAACCATTGCAATGCTCATTTCATTAAACTTAACATAGAAGTACAAACAGAATTTGAAAGCAACAATTTTAACATAAACAAGGGAAAAATGCAAACCAAAAGAAAGATGGCCTAGTGACTAATCAGTAATAAGGATGAGTTGCCCTGTCTGAAACACTGACTTTAGGAAGTGACTTGAGGGTACCCCGACTCAGTCTTTAGCCACTTTGTTTTGGAAAAGGATTATCGATAATATTAGGACCTGCCTCTTTGAAAATGAGAATATTTGCTTTCATCAATTCTTGCACTCTGTTTTTCAATGCATAGTAGCTTTCTAAATCATGACCGGCAGTTTCCTGATGAAATTCATAGTGAAGGTCATATTTGAACCCAGCTGGATGAGGATTTCGAGGAATCATAGGCCTAGTCATAATCAGGCCCTTCTGCACCAATGCAGGATACAATTCAGTGTATGTCATAGGGATGGGATCAAATTGAGCCCTATTCTGATTCTGATTTTGTGCAATATTCTGTCGTTGACGGACATGAAATGGTTGAGCATTGACCACAGGAGTAACAACTGCTACTTGTGATTGATCAATATATTGAGGCCTACAGCGAGGTCCTCTTCTCTCAGTCGAGACAACATTGGCTTCTACCTCTTTCTTCTTCTGAAAGTTCCCAAGGTATTTCTTTGCTGTATTAGAAGATTCAGCAGCTTTAGACACTTTACCATTCTTGATTCCTTCTTCTAATATTTAGCCAATTGTCACCAGGTCTGTGAAGCTGGAGGACACACTACCATTCATCTTCTCCCAAAAGAAAGGGGACAAAGTATCCATGAACAAACCAGTCAGCTCTTTCTCTGCTAGAGGTGGTTCAACTTGAGATGCCAATTCTCTTCATCGTTGAGCATACTCCTTGAAATATTCTTTCTAGTTCTGAAACATACTTTGTAGTTGGCGACGACCTGGTTCCATGTCAAGGTTGTATTTGTATTGCTTTATGAAAGAATCAACAAGATCTTGGAAGCATTGGATACGACCTTTCTCAAGTCCAATATACCATTTCAATGAAACTCCACTCAAACTATCTTGGAAACAATGGATAAGCAGCTTGTCATTCTTTGTGTAAGCAGACATCTTTCGAAAGTACATCACCAAGTGGCTTCTTGGACAAGTATGCCCCTTATATTTCTCAAACTCGGGAGTCTTGAACTTTGTAGGCATAACCAGATCAGAAACTAGGAACATATTTTCAGTAGCAATACCAAAGACATCATTACCTTCCATAGCTCGGAGTCTTTTCTCTAAAGTCTAATATTGTTCTTTGAATTCTTCAAACTCACCAAAGTCTCCCTGACTCACACTTCGAGGACTGACAGCATGGTACTCAAAGAGAGGGTTCCCAAAAGCAGCTTGTGTAGCAGGTTGACGAGAAGCAGTATGAACGATTGGCTGAGGTTCATTGAAAACCAGAGCTTGAAAAATTGGTCGAGAAGACTCGCCAACCATTAAAGTAATTGCAACAGGCGAAGAGTAATTATGAGGTAACCCAAACTCTAGCCATGTAGTAGATGTATGTTGGATAGGTTGAGTGTCAACAACAGCAGTTTATATTTCAGATATCACAGTCCTTTGAGGTGGATCTCTTCTGGAAATCAGGACTTGCATCATCTCAGTAAGTTTGGCCATGCCTGACTTCAACTCATCTATTTCCATTCTGACTTCCATGTTGTGTTGTTCTTGGTTTTCCATTCTCAATCTGACAGTAGCTCTAGTCTCGTAGTTGTGTTAAGGAATCAGCTTGACGGTATACGACTAACTAGAAGAAATAAGCAACTGAGAATAATATCCTGAACAACTTAGATGTATGCAGAATGATGCAGAGGATGCAAATGATATGCAATGTTATGCAATGCATTGCACAGTAACAGGATCACATGGTTCAGAGTCACGAGCCTGGAGTCAAAGGTATAACCCATAATGCATGGACTAACGGTTATCACCTGCCGAACAAGGTTCTAAGATATTCCCAGAGTCTACATCCTTCCTTCGGGTATTACCAACATCCTGATTAAATCGGTAATTAGCAATATTCTCAAGAAAAACTCGTCCAAGCATAGCATCGCATGACAACTATTTCATGATTACTTCGTTATAGCTTCCGCACTACACCTAAAAGGCCAAGATGGGTTAGGTAATCTACAGTCCTCCGCTTTAGCAGGCTCCCAGGTCGAAAGCAGTACGTCTTCCCGATTAATCGGTAAATAACCCTATAGTCAAAGGGGCCTCCACTGAGTGGGGGATCTCATGTCTCCTTTTTTAGGATTATTCCCTCAAAGTTAACATGACTATACAGCCCGTCCTATCTTAAGTTTGCCTAAAGTCTTGGTAGAGGACTTATAAGAAATCACCAAGCCCCTGAAAACTAGGAAAATCCAGACAAACATATATACAACATAATGGGAAGTAATAAATAGCAAGTAAAACAATATATACACACTCATAGAAAAGAAACAAAAAAATCTAGGATCGACCCACTTAGGAATGGACCAGCAATAGGTCAATTTGTCCCCAGTGAAGTCTCCACTTTCTATCGCACACACAAATCAGAACTAAGAGAGAACGAAATTGCGACAGTGGTGATATGTAAAGAAATATAGGTAAAGATTTGAGATTAAGCCATCAATTGACTTATCTTAACACAATGAAGTCGTCACCGCACTTTATTGTTTCCAAAGGGAAATGGGAAAAAAGAGAATAGAACCCAAAAAGATCAGAGATTGAGGTACGGGGGTCGGTTATGCAAAGGGAAGGTATTAGCACCCTAACCATCTACGGTACTCCACAGGATCCACTTTGTTTGGTTTCTTTTAAAAGGAGTTTCATGTAAAGGTTTACTTGCTAAAGGAAAAGAATGAATGAGTATTTGTAAACAAAAGAAAATGAAATGTTTTTTTATTATTTTTGTTGCTCGCCTTAGATCGTAAGACTTAGTGCCTATGTATTCCCTCGTGCAATGGGAAATTTAGAGAATCGTAGTTCGACTATAAAAGACTTGTCTGTTGATTATTTTTAAACAAGGATACAAGTCGTCATTGTTAGGATAGAAATCTCGACTAACGCCCACAAGGTGTGAGAAAGATGGACCCTGCGTCAGCAAGAGTGAGGGTTTGATAACGCCTCTGGTACTCAAGTGTAAAATTTGACACCTTTATAACCATAGGGATAGGATAATGTTGCTCGACTATCAATGAATCATATCTCAAGTCGAAAAAAGTTTTGAAGGGTAAAGGTGCTCGAGCGCACAAAAAGGTTTGAATGAGTTGAAGTGTTTTTGTTAATTTCGAAAGATGTCGAAGTATGATTAAGTGAATTGATGTTTGTTTAAAGAAAAGAAGTTTTAAAATAAAATGCACTCGATAAAGTAGGGGTTTATTATAAAAGCGATTCGAGTTTATAAACAAATAAGATTTTGAAAAAGATGAGAAGGTTTTGAAAATTAAAGAATAGAAGAAGATGAAGAGAGTGTCCTATGTACAGGAGGGTAAAAGATAAGGTAAAAGTTAGGGAAAAGAAACGTTTCACCAACAAGAAGCCAACAATTGACATAATGAGCCAATGTAGAATTCCCATTCTTTGGATTGAAACCAAGCAAGAAAAGATACTATACCTCTTGAGAGAACCAAACTTCAAGTGTATTAAGTGTTCACAAAAATTGGGCAAAGTAACGGTTGTATACAGATGAATTCCAGATTACACACAAAGTATGTAATCACAATAACCTGCACACAAAACAAACAAACAACCCAATGTCTTGAGGTAAACCTCAAGAACTCTAGACAAAATATCAATTAAGGTCATAAGGTCTCCAATATAAGCCAAGGTCTCTATAAGTCCAAGAAGTCCAATACTCCATAATGCCAAGAATAGTAACCAAATAGTCCAAGTATCGTTAATATTTTTCTATGGTTCATGTTGATTATTAAGTATCTTCAAAAAGAAAAGAAAAGCTCAAGTGAGAAAATAAAAATAGCATAAAAGTAAATGATCAAGTGAGCAAATATGAAAGTAGCATGAAATGTAAATGCTAAAGTAAATAGTACATAAAGTAAAAGCATAAAAATAAAAGCATAAAGTAAAGTCAATTGTTAAGAATTAGTGGTTAGTTGGATGACCATCTTGAAACTTGCATTTGAAACTCATTAGAGGATTGGTAGAACCAAATCCTCTCAACAACAAGTTGCATTTGCTTTTTGTCAAGTATATCATCCATTTAAGAATTCTCAAGGCAACATTTAATGATCAACGAAGTTTAAATAATCTGCGTTGACCAAAATTTATGAAGATCCATTAGAGGATTGATAGAACCAAAGCCTCCACACGATGAATCTCAAGGTTATTGGATAAAAGGGATCAAATTAACATACTTGGGCTTGCAAACATAGGTTTGGGCCACGAATGATCATTTATTCGAATCGGGACAAAATTTAGCACTATGTTAAGCAATCGTAAGTGGACTTATGTAGTAGTCGCACCTATTTTGAGGCCGGTCAATAGCAATCTATGTACTTCATGTTTGGATAAATGGTATAGAGATCATCATCCATTAACATGTAGCACAATTAAAAAAGAAAGGGATAAGATGAAGAGGGAGGGCAATGATAAGCTAATTTAGATCACTACCTCAAATTTCTTTCATCTTTAAATCTAATCACTTATCTTGGTGGATTAAATTACTAAACATATCACTAATTCAAAGCACTAAAAATAAATTAAATAATTCACTCTTAGGTAGATTTGATTTAATGAGCATTTATCCAACTTCATCTACACCCAAAGTCCATTGAATTCAAAGAGAAATTGGACATTTGAAATTGTAATCCAGACCAACAATCAAAAGGAGTGAGTAGAAAAACATTTATGGCTCAAAACAGCCCCAAAACAAGGTAAAAAATGAATTCTGTTTCTGTGCAAATTGATTGCACTACAGTGTAAATCGATTTACATAGTGTTTTTTTCAAAAATCCGCGTGAAACTCACTTAGTGAAATCGATTGCACTATTACAAAAATCGATTACACGCTGTTACAAATAGAAAAACAACATTTTAAAAGGCCAAATACTTGTTCAAACTTTCATCAAATACCTTATGATCATGGATTCAATTGAGCACGAAAATTCCATCAAATTACGAGAAAATGGCACCATTGGAATCACAAAATAATGCTCAATGAATCAACCCAAAGATCAACAAGAGATCACATTGTGAAAGATGGAAAATCCAACTTACCAAAGGTAGATCTAGAGAATTATCAACACAACTTCAAGAATTTGCTTCAATTCAACCACAAGAATCAATTGCCCAAGCTTGGATGTAGAGAATTGATGAAGAAAAAGTGTTTGGATGAAGGTTTAGCTCAAAGGTATTAAGCTTCAATGCAAAGCTTACTAACTTTTTTTTTGAAAATGGAGCTTTGAGTGAATCTGGTAGATGGAGAGAATTGAAAGATTTTTTAGCTAAGTGATTTTGGCTATCAAAAGCTTGTGATTTGAATGAAATGAGGGCTCTATTTATAGAGTTTAGGCTTGGGATTAGTGGTAATTTGGTAATTGACTCTTAGAGCCAAAAATTTGAATTAATGATAATTCTTTCAAAAATTAGAGCCAAAATTTGAATTAATGAATATTTTTAAAAAAGCAAGAGTGGCACCAAAATATGAATTAATGATATATCTTTCAAAAATTGGAGCCAAAATTTGACAAGCTTAAAATTGCTGATTTTTCAAATTTTCACTCTGTGCAAATCGATTGCACTATATTGCAAATCGATTTGAACAGTGTATTTTTTCAAAAATTATGAAAAATGCACTTTGTGCAATCGATTGCACTCTAGGAGCAATCGATTGTACAGTGGAAAAAAATGAAAATTTAATTATTTTCTTTGCAAATAGAGATTTTAGGGAAATAATATCAGAAAACCTTATTTGTCAGATGCTTTGACTCGGTACCTCTAAAACACAAATATACAAAAACAAAGACAAATATTTTTTTGTATTTTTATTAGAAGTTAGTCAACAACACAAGAGCAAACTTAAAGATAGGATGCAAATGTGATGAATGAAGCTATTTGTTAACGATTGTGAACAAACGAAAAAATATGATATGAAAGTGCGATTGAAAAAGTTAGGGGAGAAATTTAGGGTACAACAATCACATACCCCATTTACTGCAAGGTTGGCATTTGATTGCACCAATAACATGGCAGAGTATGAAGCTTGTAACAATTGACATGATCAGAATGATTAAACTCAAGGCGTCAAATGGACATCGTTTTATCTTGGTGGCAATAGACTACTTTACTAAATGGTTAGAAGCAACTTCATATGCTAATTTTACTAAGCAGGTGGTAGTGCGATTTATCAAGAACAATCTTATATGTCGGTACAGTGTGCCAAGTTGGATTGTCACTAACAATGGCTCGAATCTGAATAACAATATGATGACAGAACATTTTGAAGAATTCAAGATTGTCCATCACAATTCATCTCCTTACAGGCCAAAGATGAATGGGGTTGTTGAAGCTGCTAATAAAAACATCAAGAAGATCATCCAGAAAATGGTTGTTACCTATAAAGATTGGCATGAGATGCTCCCTTTTGCTTTGCACGGGTATCGTACATCAATCAGCACTTCAACAGGGGCAACCCCGTTCCATCTTGTGTATGGAATGGAAGCAGTGCTCCCCGTTAAGGTTGAGATTCCCTCTTTGCATGTGATAATGGAAACCAAGTTGTCAGAGGCTGAATGGGTCCAGAACAGGTTTGACCAAATGAATTTGATTGAAGAAAAGAGAATGACGGCCTTGTGTCATGGTCAGTTATACCAGAAGAGAATGAAGAAAGCTTATGATAAGAAGGTCAAGCCTCGTTAATTCAGAGAAGGCGACCTTGTGCTCAGGAAGATCATGTCTTCTAACGCTGATTCTAGGGGCAAGTGGACTCCCAATTTTGAAGGCTCATATGTTATCAAGAAAGCCTTCTCTGGCGGTGCATTGATTCTTGAAATTATGGATGGAGAGGAGTTCCCACGTCCTATGAATGCTGATGCAGTTAAGGAATACTTCACCTAAAGAAATAAAAGAACAGTTCACTAAGTTGAAAACCCGAAAGGGCGACTTAGGCAAAAAAGAGCGTCTCGGTAGGCTGAAAACTCGAAAGGGAGGTCTAGGCAAAAATAAGAGACATAAATAGAATAAAATTTTCCCTCTAGGTTGAAAACCCGCAAGGGAAACCTAGGAAAAAGTTAGGGATTTCTTGGCAAGTAACTGTGTCGAACAAGACTTTATCATTGAAGCAACAATCTTCTTAGATTATCACCATACTTCAACAGATGTCACTGCTCAGGAATTCAAAGTTGTTATGGAGAATAATGGTTATTGTATTTCAATGTATCTTTTCCAATATAATACCATTTTCCAAACTTTGTAATCATCTATGGAGTCTCGTCGTTCGCAGACTACCATTCTATTAATAAAGTTTGATCTTTTATCCAATTGTTTGCAATTGTTATCTTATTCCTCTCACAAAGACTCCATTTATTATTGATAGTAATTTTCAAAACAAAAATATTAAATAACAAAATTGTTTTTTGGACAGAATTTACAAATTACTTTTTACTTTAGATTTTGTGACCCAAGAGAAACAAAGATGGTGATTCGAAGGGTGGACAAATGCTGAAATTTTGGAAGTATGTATTCCCCAAGAAGGTTCTCCTAGGTTACTTTTCTGGTATGCGTATGATCTTCTTGTGTTTCTCAGATAGTTGGAGATGATACGAATTGATGTATGGTGCGGCGTTGGGTTTGGGATCCCATTTTCCCCAGTCAAGTTTTGGTTTAGTTTTTCTCTCCAAGTTGATAAGTTTTTATTTCGGGTTTGCACAGTTTGAGACCTCTATCCCAGATTCCCCAGTAGGGTCTTTGCTCATAAGACAAAAGTACATTCTCCCTTTACGTGCTGAAGAATAATCATTTGCAAAACATCTCCCTTTTGCAGTGTTGGCATTATTGTCGTTGTTTATTTCCCATGCAACTTGACAAGGGCATTATCTTTTCTAAGAAGTGTTGAAACAATTGTCAACTTTTCGGGTTTTCTCCCGCCAAGTGCTAGGTTTGATTTAAAATCCCCATAATTTTGACTTCTTGCGGTATTGTTGACTTCTTAAATCCCCAAGTAAATTTGAGATAACGTTTCTCTCAGAAAGTTTTTATCCCCATTTAGTTTCGTATTTCTCCCCAAGGAGGTTAGTGTAATCTTTTCTCTTGGTATTGAAGAATGTATTTTGGGCTCCCTTCGATGATGTGGTACTGTTCTACACAATAAAGTTAGCACGAGATCCCCAGTTAATATCTCGACGATGTGGTCAGTATTGTAATCCCCAGTGGAAGTACAAACGTTGAGACATTTGTTTTTTCCATTGAAATATGTGTGATATTCCCCGGTGAAGCCTGGAGGAGGTTGTTATATCCCTGTATTTGCACTAATTTTAATTTTTTAATTTGATTATTTTCGGATTATGTTTCTCCCCAGTGAAGTTAATCCTTGGAATTGGAATTTATTTCTTCAGTTGGTGCTTACTTACTTATGAAAATTTTCATCCTGGATGTGATTTAGTTAAGTGTTGACTTTACCCAAGTTGGTCTTGTCTAGTTATTCCTGGTGATGTGTCTATTTTGTTAGCATGTACATGATAACATTCATACATTCATACATATATCCTGCATAGCTGAATTAAAATGCATTGCTCATTTGCATCCATTAATATTTTGTTGGAATATTACCCTATTTTGCAGATTTATATTACACTCTCTCTAATAGAGTGTCGACCTTAAGCAAAAAGTGTATATCCTTTAAATTTCCCCACTGAGCTATCCCTCGTGGAAGAATTTTGTCTTAACCTTCCTATTCAGCTCATTATTTGGATGATTTGTGTTCCCCTTTTGAGTTTAGTCCTCACCAGGTGCCATATTGGTTGACTATTTCATTCGGGTTTATTTCTGGTTTGAATTTGTAGTCCCCGACATAAATATTATTTTGATTTCTGCAGGCGTTGAGCCCTGAGTTGAAAATGTCAATTTATTTTGCACGTGAAGATTTTATCTCCTCAACAAGATATATTGGCATTTCCCCGGGAATTCATTATTACAACTCCATTCTCATAACAGAAGATGGCAGGTCTCTTTATTTGAGCAACTTGTACTTCCCAAGTAAGTCTGTTAATTCCCAGAGAAGATTCAAATTTGTTACTCCGATGAATGGTAGTCTCGTCATTATGGGCGATAGTTCGTTGTTGAGATTTGTTACTCTAATGAATGTTAGTCTCGTCATTATGGGAGATAGTTCATTGTTGATATTTGTTACTCCGATGAATGGTAGTCTCGTCATTATAGGAGATAGATTGTTGTTGTGATTTATTACTCCGATGAACTGTAGTCTCGTCATTATGGGAGGTAGTTTGTTGTTGAGATTTGATACTCCGATAGATGGTAGTCTCATCATTATGGGAGATAGTTTTTTGTTATGATTTGTTACTCCAATGGATGGTAGTCTCGTCATTATGGGAGATAGTTCGTTGTTGAAATTTTTTACTCTGATGAATGGTAGTCTCGTCATTATGGGAGATAGTTTGTTGTTGAGATTTGTTACTCCTATGAATGGTAGTCTCATTTTAATGGGAGATAGTTCGTTGTTGAGATTTGTTACTCCTATGAATGGTAGTCTCGTCATTATGGGAGATAGTTAGTTGTTGAGATTTGTTACTCCGATGAATGGTAGTCTCGTCATTATGGGAGATAGTTCGTTGTTGAGATTTGTTACTCTGATAGATGGTAGTCTCATCATTATGGGAGATAGTTTTTTGTTATGATTTTTTACTCCAATGAATGGTAGTCTCGTCATTATGGGAGATAGTTCGTTGTTGAAATTTTTTACTCCGATGAATAGTAGTCTCGTCATTATAGGAGATAGTTCGTTGTTGAGATTTGTTACTCCAATGAATGGTAGTCTCATTTTAATGGGAGATAGTTCGTTGTTGAGATTTGTTACTCCGATGAATGGTAGTCTCGTCATTATTGGAGATAGTTTGTTGTTGTGATTTATTACTCCGATGAATGGTAGTCTCGTCATTATGGGAGATAGTTCGTTGTTGAGATTTTTTACTCCGATAGATGGTAGTCTCATCATTATGGGAGATGGTTTTTTATTATGACTTGTTACTCCAATGGATGGTAGTATCGTCATTATAGGAGATATTTTGTTGTTGAGATTTGTTACTCTGATGAATGGTAGTCTCATCATTATGGGAGATAGTTCGTTTTTGAGATTTGTTACTCCGATGAATGGTAGTCTTGTCATTATGGGAGATAGTTTGTTGTTGAGATTTATTACTCTGATGAATGGTAGTCTCATTATTATGGGAGATAGTTTGTTGTTAAGATTTGTTACTCCAATGAATGGTAGTATCGTCATTATGAGAGATAGTTCATTGTTGAGATTTGTTGCTCCGATGGATGGTAGTCTCGTCATTATGGGAGATAGTTCGTCGTTGAGATTTACCTTGCTCTGAAAAAGTTTGTTTCTTTACAATTGTAAGTACTATTGCTGATAATTTGTTACCTAAAATACTATTGATGTTTACTGGTATTATCCTACCACTTCTTCCCCCTTGTGGGTTGACATTACTTTTTTTTGCTATCTTCTTAGTTAATTGTTAGTTTGCGGTCATCTGTCGATCATTGTTATCCTTTATTTTATCTCCTCAATGTTTGAGTTGATGTTACTTTGTTTCCTCCTTGGGCTTTACCCAAATAGAGTCGAGTCGTCTATTCACCAGTGATTCATTTCCCTGGTCTATTTATTATTTGATCTTGTATTTTCTTTTCCCCAGTGGTGTCCCGTGTCACCTTGTGGATATTTTTATTTGCATGCACAATCATAAGCATTGCATGGCCTCTTAGGGGAAAAAATAGGGTTTGTTTTGTATTTAAGTATCTTCAATCGTGTCGACACAAAGATTTTTAACCTCCGTATCTTCACATAGAAGACACTTAAATAAGGGTAGCTATTGTACCCCGATTTTCCCCCTAAGATTCCTTTATCATCTCATATCAACTCAATCATATTAAGATCGCAATTGGGTTTGGTTCTTCTCCCCTATCTCTAGGTTTACTCATGAGGAATCACCAAGCACCTTGATTCATATATGTTTTGTATTGATTAACTTTTAACTAATAAATACAATGAATGTTTGCTCTAATTGATGATATTATAGGTAAGGGCACAACATATTTCATCAGTTTGATTTATAGGTTCATGAGTTTATTTCCATGCCTTCTTCAACAAAGCTTCATTGAGAGTCAAGATTCATCATTGGAGATAATCTGAAGTAATATCATGACAAGGTCTATTATAAATTATCATGCCTCAAGTTGTCGAATAAAATCAAAATATGCAAGAGTTGATTGAAGAAGTTTGACCTAATTGGACAAGTTCTTGATTTCTTGGTCACAAGTGCATAACTATCTCATATCTTAATATTTGAAGGTGGATTTTGTTGCTATGAATTCTTATTATCATCCACAACAACTTCTATTCACATGGAAAATGTTATTATGCAAGAAAGTTGATCAAACAAGAAAGAGGTTTCCAAGTTATTTTGGTGCTCTAGGAGCCAGGGTTTTGAACTTCTAAGGGATATATCTTACTCATATTTTGGTATTTTTGAGTGATTCCAAATACATGCTTCTCTTTGAAGAGTTATCAACCAATCACTTCAAAAGTTTTAAGAAAATTTTATATGGAAGATGCCTAATGATGAAGAAATATTACAAGTCCCCTAGATAGGCCATCAAATTCCCTTATGTAACTTCAAAAAGTCATAACTTGATCAATTTTTATCTCCTTGAGCCCATTCTTTTTCCATAATGATCTTAAGGATGTGAACTTGAACTCTTCTTTTATGAGTAAATCTTGAAAATGGATGTAAGATGCCATAAGAATGCAAAAGGTTATAGGTCATTACATGGATTTTCACCAAATTCACAAAGTCATAACTTTCTTAATTCTTGGAGTTTTTAAGTGGTTCAATTCTCAAAATTTCATTTAAGATATATACTCCATTCCATATTTTTTGGTCAAAAGAAAATTTTGGGTGGAAGGCCATGTTTGGATGTAAAACATTATAGGTTAATTTTGAAGAAAAACTTAGAATTTTTCTAAGTACAAAAAGTAAACATCTTTTTCTCAACTTTGACTTATCACAACTCATAGCTCAAGTATCCATTTGATCCCATTACTTGCACATTGTAAAATTTGTGACCTTATCTTTGAATTGCTTCAAGAATCATGCCCTAAGAGTCCTTGAGTTGTGAATTCCATTGATTCAAAGTTGGTACCTTGAAACTGATTTTGTTCCCCCGACCCAGAATTTGAAATGCACAATTCAGCTTCTAACCACTAAATTTTTGCGATTTTTTTACTTCTAATCATGTTTAATAATCTTCCATAAGTGATTAGCACCTTGAAATGCAAGTTTTGGTTGAGCTTTGAGCAAAATACGAGTCACACTTTTCATGCTTGCAACTTCACATAATTTCCCTCCAAACTTCATCATTCCACACGCTTGAGCATCCCATTTGCTTCCTTATAAATAGAGGGACATATTTCATTCATTTCCTCAAGCTTTGATAGCCAATTGACCCCTGTTCAGATTTCACACGAACTCTAATTTTGAACTGATTTCTTGCTTTCTCACTCCAAAACACCAAAAGCTTCATTCAGTTAGCTTCATTGAACTTCTCTGAAGCTAACCATACTCTTACATTCAAGAATTGTGACCTATATTAATCTACAGAAGTCCAGTTTCAGAGCCACCTTGTGCTACTTCGTTCAAGTAGATTTCTTGGTCAAATCAATCCAAATAAAAGACTAATCTACTCTATGCATCCTTCTAATTTTCATGCTTTTTACAATTTGTGATTTCATTGAGATTTGAGTGAGATATTCCAGAATTTCGTGCTCGCTATTATTTCTTCATTTTCCCAATTTAAACCTTGCTCAATTTATATAAATTTGGCGTGATGGTACCATTAGAATCGTCTTGAAGAGACAAATCTAATGGTACCGGTCCAGTCCTCTAATTTTATAGTTTGAGGAATCCCAATCTAAGGCGTCTGGAGGTTGAAGACGACCTACGTGTCATGCTTCAACCAATGAGAGCGTGAAATATGATTTTTTGAATTCAATCTAGTCTATTTTCTTTATCATACACATGCTTTGAGAGCCCTTGGATCTGATTACTTTCATTAGTCAGACTACATCCAACGCGCCGGAATTTTAGTTGTTTTTAATATTTAAAATGTGATCCGGTGCAATTTCCAAAGTTGACCGTGATATGCACAGCAAGCTTGATCCTTTGGATATGATTACTAGCGTGTTTTGACTCTCATCCAATGGTCCACATACTTCAAGGCTCAAAAGGGGTTAGCAAGGGATTATCTTACTTATATCGCCGGTGTTAAGCAATTTGAAATAATGCATGTACATCCTCAGCAAGATTTTATCCAAAAGCATACAACCAGGTATTTTTGCGTTTTTCAGATCATCGTCCTCCCTTCAATCACTACCTAAGAAAGAGAATGGGCAACAAGTTAGTATCATAATGCAAAAAGCAATTTAAAATTTGAAAAAAAAATGAGTGAAACGAATGAATTTCTTCAAGACAAACATACTCATTGTATTAAGATAATCATTCAAATGTAAATAAGTTCTTACATGCAAACAAAGTTTTAACAAACATTAAATATACAAGGGAAAGCAATAAAAATGATAATAAAATGAGAAGACTCTCTTCATATGGACTTGAGCTGCTGAAAACATCCTTCAAAACTCAGTAACCATCAATCATGTTTACTCTTTGGAAAATGCTTGGTTTGAACTTCAAGACCAATGTCCTTGAATAACAAGATACCACTTCTGACCAACTTCTAGACTTCAGCTTTCAATGAAGAAAAATGTTCGATACTATGCACAGGGGCTCCTTGATGAAAGGCATAAGTCAAATCAGCTTTGTAGTATCATGGAATCTTCTCAGGAATCTTCAGTGGAGATCAGGTCTGAATCAAATTCCTCTGCATCAGGACAAGGAACAACTCTGTATAGGTAGTTAGAATTGGATCAAACTGAGTTTTTCTCTGATTAGGAACTTGTTGGTTGGGAGCTTTGGAAGATGTATTTACCATAGGGGTGACAGGAAAAACATGTTGTTGCTGATGATGATATTCCCTTCTTTGGGGTCTCCTTGATCCTCGCTGCAGTCACTGATGATTTGTAAGAATTAGATTAACCGATGGCATAACAATAGTAACTTATGGATGCTGATAACTCATTTTTATACATATAGGCTTCCTTTTCCCTCCTTGCAAAGTATAAATGGAGTCTTGCTCTCTTTTCTTGGTGAAGCTATCACCATACTTCTTTGCATTATCTGTCGAGTTACCATTTTCAGACAAACCGTTCCTCTCGGGCATCTTCTTCCAGAAGCACTCCCACATTCACTTTTTCAGAGAAATCATTAGGTGTATTGATTATCACAGAGACTTCAGGGTTTTTGCATACCTTTTCCATCTTTTCTTTCTTCATAGGAATTGACTTGTGTGGAGACCAAAGTTTCAACCAGACTAGTTAGATGCTCCATACCATCTTTCAAAGTAATCACCTCCTTACGAAGTCCAGAAATCTCTTGCTTAATATTTTACATCTTCCTCTTAGCGCGAGTGTTGTACTGGTGAGACCAAAGGAAAAATAAGGCTTGGAAATGACCTTTGAAAGTGAAACAAAAAAATGTAGAATGATGCATGATATGCAAAGTAGAGTTTTTATTTGATTTTCAAGGAACTCAAGATATTAAGTTGTAAACATCAAAGTATGAAGATAGAAGATGGATTTTAAATCGGATCAAAATATTGATCAAGTTATCATCAAGATCAATCATCCATTTTGGTGGATTAGGGTTTTCACCCCCATCAACACCTAAGATCCACTGAGCTTGATGAAACTTGTGATGTTTACAAAGAAAGACTTCCAAATTCCTTGAAAATCGAGTGAAAAAAAAGGTTTCATGGATGCATGAAGGCATGGCTATGCAACAACCACAAGAAAGGTCACAAACAAAGTTGAAAGGTTCAATGTCACGAGCATGGAGTCAAAGGTAAGAACCACCCACAAGGTATGGACTAAGGTCTTCAAATCACCTGTAGATCAAGGTTCTAAGGAATCCCAGAGTCTACATTTTTCTTTCGGATATTACCAACTTCCCGATTACTCAGTAGTTAGCAATATTCTCAAGAAAAAATCATCTAAGCGTAGCATCACGTGACAACTACTTCCGGATTACTCCGTCATAGTCTCCTCACTACATCTAAAAAGGCCAAGATGGGTTACGGGTTCTACGACTCTCAGCTTCTCTGACTCCCAGGTCGAAAGCAACAATGTCTTCTCGATTACTTGATAAACAAATACTACAATCAAAGGGGCATCCACTGATTGGGGGATCTCATACCTCATTTTTCGGGATTACTCCCTCAAAGTTAACATGATTATACTATTTGTCCTAATATTAAGTATAACTTAGTCCAAGTATAGGACTTATTGTTTGTAATCAACACCCAAAGAAACCACAAAATAACACATATAATCAAACAAACAAGTAATAATAACAAAAAACAGATATGACAAACTAGGCTTAACCCACTTAAGAATGAACCAGCAAGAGGTCAATCACTCCCCAGCAGAGTCGCCAATTCTATAACAGTGAAAATAGGAGATCAAGCTATTAATTAACTTGACTCGCAAATAAGCAAGAGTCGTCACCGTGCTTTATTATTTCCAAGCGAAAAGGGAAAAGTGTGAAATAAAACCAGTAAATATGCAAAGTAAGTGCAATACTAAAAGTAAAGAAATATATAATGTATTTGAAAAAGATTGAAGATTCGGGGGTTTGTTATACAAAGAGAAGGTACTAGCACCCTATGTATCTATAGCATCCTATAGGAACCTTTTGAAATATCTGTTTTTTGGTTAATATTGTTTGTTTGCTAAATGAGTATGGGGATGACATTTTGAAAATGTGACGGCCTAGTGTTGAAGTTTCTATGAAATAGGTGTAAGTTTTAAAAATATGATTTAAGAGGGGTTTAACTTAAAAAATACAAAAAAGATAGACAAAAGAAACATGTAAGGATGCACAATGATACACAATGACATGAAGTCAATCAGATAATCCTTCCCCTTAGATTCAAACACAAAGATAATAATCAGATGAAGACCAGACAAGAACCATGCATCAGATAAAAATGGATAGTAACTATAGCCAAGGATAAAAGAACCAATTTTAGGTTTTTTTTCTTTATTAAGTGGCTTAAACAAGCAAAAGAAAATAAGAAGCTCAAATGAGCAAAGAGAAGATAAATGCTCAAGTGAGCAAAGAAATAATGTATAAAGTAAAGAAAATAAAATTCTATGGATGATAAATGGCATAAAAGTAAAGAGAAGAAAATATAAAGTGCAGAAATATAAATGATATTGAAGTAAAGTTATTACAATATAAAGTTAATAATCTGATTTTGGATAAGTGTAACTTCATATGGATCATAGAATGTATGTATCCATACATGTTAGAGAAATGACACTTTGAAGTTCATTCAGTTATACATGTAGTACAATTAACAAACATGGGTGATCAAGACATAGTCAAAGAAGATACATTATAATAAACTTATCATCAATCCTAAGTACCTTGAATGATCAAAGGATCATTTAGAGGTAGATTAGAAATGATGAAAGTTCATCAAATATTCGACATGTTTAGATGAACTAAAAAAAAGCTCAAATGCTTTCCAAATTAATCCAAATAAAAATAAAAATAAAAATAAAATAGATAAAGAAGAATAAGATGAAGCCTATAATAAAAATGGTATAAATGTCATAACTTTCTTAATTTTTCATGAAATTAAACAAATGAATAATGAAAATTTATCTATTCAATCTTACGACCAAGGATCCACCCTCAAAATAAGTAAATAAATAACAAAAAATTACAGAGAAAAAAAATTAAACAACAATAAATCACTTTTTCTTTTGGAGGTTCAATAACACTTTTCAACTCTTGGTTTTTAATCAATGGAGTTTCCTCAGAAAATAGTGATAACTATGATAATAAATAAATAAATAAATAATGAGTAAAAATGAAATAGAATTAAATAAAGAACAAGTATAATAGTTATCTATTCAATAAAAGGAAGAAACTACTTGAAAGAAAATGAAGAGAGAAAAAAAAGAAGAGAGTTTTGACTTAGTTTAGTGAATGATTTATGGTATTGTTTCTTCCAAAATAAAAGAAATAAAGATCTTATTTATAGGGTGAATGAGGTGGGAGTGTTGATGTGGCAATCCATTTGACTTTATGAGAATGGTTCTTGACCATTGATAAGTCCAAGTTGGCAATCCATGTGAAGTGTTTGTACTACATTATAGTGGTCCAAACTTTTCTTTATTGACAAAAAAAAACAAAAGGACAAAGTAATAATAATAATAATAATAATAATAATAATAATAATAATAATAATAATAATAATAATAATTGTGGGAATTTTGGATCGAACTCTAGTTGGTCGAAGTACTTGCTGTAGTCGAAGAAGGTTCTAGCATGTATTTGTCGAAGGATGCTTCTCGAATTAGGTTTTAGTGTTTAAACCCTAATTTGTTAAGTTAGCTTGTTTGTTAAGTTAGCTTGTATAATGGGCCTTGTGGAAAAAGCCCATTAGTTAGTATGTTAGGTTTTATTATAAATAGCATACTAGTCTCTCATCATTGCGAACACAGCAAATCCTAATATAGGGTGAGAGGGTTATTTGTTATTCTTGTAAACTTGTAATCTTGTTTTCTAAGAGAAAGTAAAAGAATAGCAGTTATAACCAATTCTTGTGTTCTTCTTCTTCCTTGTTCTTTATTCTTCCCAAATACTATACCTTGTTATTGGCATTGAATTCACAACAAATTGGTGCGGTGAGCGTGGAGAAGATGCCTTCAACAAAGTATGAGATTGAAAAGTTCACCGGAGTGAATGATTTCGGTCTATGGCGCTTGAAGATGAAAGCCCTACTGGTTCAGCAGGGTTGTTTGGAAGCGTTGAAGGGAGCGACGGCGATGGACGCTGCGTTAACAGAAAGAGAGAAGACGGCCATGATCGAGAAAGCACACAGCGCAATTTTGTTGAGCCTTGGTGATAAGGTTCTTCGACAGGTATCAAAGGAGACGACGGCATCAGGGTTATGGGTGAAACTTGAAAGTTTGTATATGACCAAATCTCTGGTAAATCGACTCTACCTGAAGCAAGCTTTGTATTCATTCAAGATGATCGAAGACAAAGTGTTGGCTGAGCAGTTGGATATGTTCAACAAGCTGATTCTTGATCTTGAAAATATTGATGTAAAGATTGATGATGAAGATCAAGCGTTGTTATTGTTGTGCGCTTTGCCCAGATCACATGCTCACTTCAAAGAAACCCTCTTGTATGGAAGAGAGTCCCTGACCTTTGAAGAAGTTCAATCAGCCTTGTACTCTAAGGACTTGAACGAACGTAAGGAGCATAAACCTTCGACGGTTGGTGAAGGTTTGGCTGTTAAAGGAAAATTCGACAAGAAGAAAGGTAAAAATAAATCGAAGTCTTATAGTGGTGACACATCTGGTATCAGATGCTATCACTGTAAGAAAGTAGGTCACACAAGAAAGGTGTGCCCTGAACGCCTGAAAGATCATGGAGGTAAGGATAATGGCAATGCAGCTATTGTCCAAGATGATTTCGAATCATCTGATGTTCTTGTGGTTTCAAGCAACAACTTGTCGAAGGAGTGGATTATGGATTCTGGATGTACTTGGCACATGACTCCAAACAAAGACTTGTTCGAGGAATTATGTGATCAAGATGGTGGATCTGTATTGCTGGGAAACAACAAAGCTTGCAAGATTGCAGGCGTTGGATCTGTGAGATTCAAGCTCCATGATGAGTCAATAAGATTGTTGACTGAAGTCAGGTATGTACCTGATTTAAAGAGAAATTTGATTTCTCTTGGTGAATTCGACAAGAAAGGATATGTGTTTCAAGGAGAGAAAAGTATCCTGAGAGTCATGAAAGGGTCGAAGGAAGTCTTGAGAGGCGTGAAGAAACAAGGCTTGTATACCCTTGAGGCTGAAGTTGTAAGTGGTTCGACAAATGTTGCATCCACGAAACCTTTGTCGAAGACAGAAATTTGGCACATGAGATTGGGCCATGTCAGTGAAAGGGGTCTGGTCGAATTAGGGAAACAAAATCTGCTTGGTGGAGATAAAGTCGAAAAGCTGAAGTTTTGTGAACCCTGTGTACTTGGAAAGTCCTGTAGAATGAAGTTCAACAAAGGCAAACAAAGAACACATGGATCCCTTGATTACATCCATGCTGATCTTTGGGGGCCTGCAAGGTGTCCATCACATTCAGGAGCAAAGTATTTTCTATCCATAGTAGATGACTATTCCAGAAAGTTATGGGTATTCATCCAGAAGACTAAGGATGAAACTTTTGAAAATTTCAAAAGTTGGAAGACTCTTGTCGAAAATCAAACTGGCAGAAAGGTAAAAAGGTTGAGAACCGACAATGGCCTTGAGTTTTGCAATGAGGCGTTCGACAGTTTTTGTGTTGCCTCTGGTATTGCAAGGCACAGAACGACCGCAGGTACTCCACAACAAAATGGTTTGGCTGAAAGGTTTAATCGAACTATTTTGGAGAGAGTTAGATGCATGTTGACTAGTGCTGGATTAAAGAAGGTGTTTTGGGCTGAGGCTGTTTCGACAGCAGCATATCTGATAAACAGATGTCCTTCGACAGCGTTAGATATGAAGACACCTGAAGAAGTTTGGTCGGGACATCCACCAGATCTCGACAAACTAAGAGTATTTGGCTGTGTAGCCTATGCTCACATTAGGCAAGACAAGGTCGAACCTAGAGCTCTGAAATGCATGTTTATGGGATACCCTGAAGGAGTAAAAGCTTATAGGCTATGGTGCCTAGAGCCAGGTCACCGGAGGTGTATCACCAGTCGAGATGTAGTTTTCAATGAAACGGAAATGGCTTTCAAGAAAACTGATGATGTTGACGAAGAGCTGGAACAGGTAGAGATTCCTGTTGAGGTGGAGCATGTTGATGCTGAAATGCGTATCCCAGATGAAGTCGAAGAAGAAACAGAAGATTCTGATGATGTTGAGGAAACTGTTGATGACTACCTATTGTCGAGAGATAGGCAACGAAGAGTCATAAAACCACCTCAGAGACTTGGATATGCAGATCTTGTAGCTTATGCCTTAATCTCTGCAAGTGAAGTTCTAGACGAAGAACCTAGAGATTATAAGGAAGTTATGAGGAGTCGAATGAAGACTGAATGGCTAAAGGCCATGCATGATGAGATGAAATCTCTTCATGATAATCACACTTGGGAACTAATCAAGAAACCTGTTGGGGCAAGGTTAGTCAGCTGTAAGTGGATTTTCAAAGTTAAGGAAGGAATTGAAGGAGTAATGTCGAAGAGGTACAAGGCAAGATTAGTCGCAAGGGGTTTCACTCAGAAAGAAGGTGTCGACTTCAATGATGTATTTTCCCCTGTTGTGAAGCACAGATCCATTCGAATGTTGCTTGCCATGGTGGCTCAGTTCGACCTTAAACTGGAACAAATGGATGTGAAGACTGCGTTCTTGTATGGTGACTTAGATGAAACGATCCTGATGAGGCAACCTGAAGGGTATGTCGAAAAGGGGAAAGAAGATTATGTGTGCAAACTGAAGAAATCTTTATATGGACTTAAACAATCTCCTCGACAGTGGAATAAGAGATTCGACAAGTTCATGGAACACATAGGTTTCATTCGAAGTCAGTTCGACCACTGTGTTTACTCCAGATTTCGACCGGAAAATTCATTTGTTATTTTGTTGCTTTATGTTGATGATATTCTGATAGCAAGCAACAATGTCAAAGATGTAATGAGGGTGAAGGCTGAACTCAATAAGGAGTTCGACATGAAGGATCTGGGAGCTGCATCTAGGATTCTTGGAATTGACATTCGAAGAGATAGAAAGCAGTCGAAATTATGCTTATCTCAAGAGGCATACCTACGAAAGATTCTTGACAAGTTTGGTATGTCGAACTCGAAGCCTGTTGTGACTCCAACAAACCCTCAATTCAAGCTAAGTATTGATCAATGTCCCAGTACTGATGTCGAAAGAACCTATATGAATAGCATCCCATATGCTAATATAGTTGGTTCTTTGATGTATGCTATGGTCTATACTAGACCCGATATAGCATATGCAGTAAGTCTTGTAAGCAGGTACATGGCGAATCCTGGAAAGGCTCACTGGCAAGCGTTAAAGTGGATTCTAAGGTACATAAATGGGTCTCTGAACAGAGTCTTAATTTATGGTGGAGCCTTGGGTGAAGATAGTAAAGCAGCAGTCGAAGGCTATGTTGACTCCGATTATGCAGGTTGTATGGATTCCAGAAAATCTATTTCTGGATATGTTTTCACTATGTTTGGTACAGCAATTAGTTGGAAAGCAACTCTTCAGAAGGTTGTTGCCTTATCAACTACTGAAGCAGAATATATTGCCCTAACTGAAGCTGTGAAAGAAGCATTGTGGCTTGAAGGTTTTGCAAAGGAGCTGAAACTTCAAGGTCAAGGTATCACTGTTAAATGTGATAGTCAAAGTGCAATACACCTGTCGAAGAACTCAGCCTATCATGAGCGAACCAAGCACATAGATGTGAGGCTGCATTTCGTCATAGGGGTAATCGAGCGTGGAGAAGTCCAAGTGCTGAAGGTCTCGACAGATCACAATGCTGCTGATATGATCACCAAAACATTGCCAAGTTGCAAGTTTTTCCACTGTATGCAGTTGATAAAGCTGCATGAAGAAAGCTAGTTAGTGTCTCTTGATGCTGTAGAGTTAGGTCCAAGGTGGAGATTTGTGGGAATTTTGGATCGAACTCTAGTTGGTCGAAGTACTTGCTGTAGTCGAAGAAGGTTCTAGCATGTATTTGTCGAAGGATGCTTCTCGAATTAGGTTTTAGTGTTTAAACCCTAATTTGTTAAGTTAGCTTGTTTGTTAAGTTAGCTTGTATAATGGGCCTTGTGGAAAAAGCCCATTAGTTAGTATGTTAGGTTTTATTATAAATAGCATACTAGTCTCTCATCATTGCGAACACAGCAAATCCTAATATAGGGTGAGAGGGTTATTTGTTATTCTTGTAAACTTGTAATCTTGTTTTCTAAGAGAAAGTAAAAGAATAGCAGTTATAACCAATTCTTGTGTTCTTCTTCTTCCTTGTTCTTTATTCTTCCCAAATACTATACCTTGTTATTGGCATTGAATTCACAACAATAATAATAATAATCAAAATTAAAAGTGTTCGTAATAATAATAAATATAAAATAGAAAATAAAAGAGACATTAAATTAACTATTTATGGTTTTTTTTCTCGAACTAAAATAAATCAAAATATAAATGAAAATTAAAAGATAAAAAATCAAATACATATAAGAAAGTAAAAGAATTTATATAAATTTTTCTAGACTTTTTTGAAATAAATGATACCAATATATAAATTTAAATTAATAAAAGAACATATTTTTGATAATTTTTTTAGTAAAGAGGTAAAAATAGTAAATAAAAAAGTAACATGATGCTAAGTATATTCTTTTTGTGATTTTTTAAATGGAAAAGAAATCATGAATAAAACACAATAAAAATCAAATTCCACTAAATTCATAAACGACTTCTAATGTTTCTATTTTTTCGTGGATTTTCAAAGTATAATCAGCTCTTGACTTGTAAAGAGAAATTCTAAATGATGTCAAGGAGAATCATATGTAAAAAGAACTGCTCAAAAATATCAAAATTTGAAGAAATTATAAATTTTTAAAATCTAACTCAAGAATTGGCAAAAAAAAATATGTCAAACCACTCGTGAACACTTGTTATGCAATGATGCAAATGGAGGGTGGGATCTTAGGTCAAAAATTGGGGTATGACAGTATGAAAGACTAAGAAACTTTCTTTTGAAAAATAATTTTAATTAAGGGATGGTTGACACAAATCTATTATGTAAAACTTTAAAAAATGATATCCTTGTAGTTCAAATCTATGTGGATAATATTATTTTTGGTTCTACTAATGCCTCCTTTTGTAAGGAATTTTCTAAGTCTATGCATACCAAATTTGAAATGAGTCTTATGGGTGAGCTTAAGTTCTTTCTGTCAATCCAGATCAATCAAAGCTCAAAGGGTACCTATATTCATCAAAGCAAATACACAAAAGAGCTTCAAAAGAAGTTTGACTTATCAGAATATAAAACTGCTCAGACTCATATGCATCCAACATGTATCCTTGATATGGATGAAGCAGGTAAGAAGGTCGAACATAAGTTATACATAGGTATGATATATACTCTTTTGTATATGACCGCTTCTAGACCTAGCACTCCATATAATGTATTTTTATGTGCTAGATTCAAATCAAATCCTAAAGAATCTCACTTAACAACTGTTACAAGAATCTTCATATATTTGAAATGGACTACTAACCTTGGATTGATACATAGAAAATCAAAAGAATACAACTTAGTAGGTTATTGTGGTGCTGAATATGTTGGAGATACACTTGAAAGAAAAAGCACCAGTGGAAGCTGTCAGTTTCTGGGTGAAAATATAATTCATGGTCCAACAAGAGAAAATCCACATTAGATTTATCAACTGCAGAAGCTCTAGGTGTAGCACACAAGTACACTGGATGAAAAGTCTGTTGGAAGACTATCAAATCAAAGAAGATAAGATTCATATTCTGTGTGATAACACTTCAGCCATTTGTTTGTTCAAGAATCCTATCTTACACTCAAGGGAAAAATATATTGAGATCAAATATTATTTTATAAGAGATTATGTTCAAAAGGGCATTTTAAATTTTAAATTATTGGTACATATCATCAAAAGGCTGATATCTTTACAAAACCCCTTGATGAGGATAGATTCATATTTATTTTGAAAATCCTTAACATGGAACTGTGGAAAGAATGAGAAAATAGTTTTGGCCTATGAATGTGTAATGTAAGACTTTGGAAAACGAAATCTAAAGTGTTATCCTTCTAGACACAAAATTTTGTATTACTCAAAAATGATCTTAGTCAGATTCTAAATTGATAAAATCTGATGACTAAGATATAAGGAAAATCAAAAATCATGAGTAAATAGTTTAGACTCTGATGTATAACAGTTGTCACACATGCAGATATACAAATATTTGATAAGACTTTTGGACTGCAATATGTCTTGGGAACGGACGTAATTATCATCTCACCACTTCTATAAGTCATTAATTTTTTGTGTATTACTATTTATGATTATGGGCGTTTTCAAAATGTCTAGTCTTAATTTTTATTCGTTGTTTATCTGAACCAAATCTTTTTGACTGTCTCTTACTCTTCTCTTATTTCCTATTTAAACTCTTCTTTCTCCATCTCAATCTTTCACTTTCACTTCCCTCACTCTTATTCTCTTTTTTTATCTCATACTTTCAAAATGCCTTCCAAAATATTTCTAGGTGATGAAGAACTCCTTTTTGTGATCAATAAAAAGGTTGTCAACTTTCTGAGTTGAAATTGCAGGGATTTGATATGTTAAAGAAAGTCCTTAAACAAAAATGGGTAAATTATTTTACTATGCTGAATGGTTTCATTTATCTGAATCTTGTAAAAGAATTATGGGTTTATGCATCCATTGGGCACAATAGAATGGATTTTTATGGATTTCCCATAACAATCACTACTACCTCCATTACTGTTGTAATTGATTGCAAGGAGAGAGGTTCAACCGTCAAACATTACAGGTTACCTTCTATAAATCTCTAATCTATGACATCTACAACAATTTTGACATGATCAATTTTCCAGCGACTCTCTGTTCAGAGGCAAGACCTTGGAATCAAATTTTGATGGCCAACCTATGTCCCAGAGAGAAGGGAGTGAATTTCTTGAGTTACGAGGCCAAACATTTCATGTACTTCCTGTTGTACAATGTTTACATTGATATTCCCTCTACTATCTTTAACTATGTTAAGGAGATAATCATTGCCTCCAGAAGGGAGATTTCCTTCCTCATACCATATGGAAGAGTTCTCTCTGATATATTCATAAGGGCAATGATAGTTAATCAAGTAAAAAGGGCATAGGGATATTGATGCCCTAGCAAAGGAGGAATGTGAAAAGTTGGAGTTCCTTAGATAAGTTGGTTATTGAAAAGATGATAACCCTGGACTCTGATCAATATTTACCAAATTCTATTAGAAGCCTCTGATACAAAGAGATTAATATGAAGAAAGATAGTGTGAAAAATATTAAAATGGTACAAATCAACATCATTTCCACTGCCTTGTGAGATGGGACAAAAAGACTATTTGTCAGTACTAACTTTTTCAATACATCTCATCATCACCTTATGTTATGCTTGTACCACCACTCTACTACTGTACTACTCAACGTCTTCATGCAAGTTGTGGATTACAAAATTCCAACATCAACCTCCAACATATCTATTTTCATCTATATAAATGAGAGTTTGAAGCCATGGAAAACAACAACAACAAATGTGAAATGCAAAAATCATATACAAATAAGTTAAGAGAAACACTTAGAAAAAGTCGAGCATCAACACAAAGAAGAAAGTTGTCATTTTATTGATGGCTCATAACTTTCATTATTTGTAATCTCTTAGTATTGTAACTGTGTGTATTAGATTTTTAAGAAGAATTCTATAAACACAAATCTTTGTAAGTTAACTAGGTTGTTTAAATTTCCTTGGGGGGCTAAATATTTAGTCAGGATCCCTGAGAAGACTTAGATGGTTTGTCTTTATGGTTGTAATCAAAGGGTATTTTCTTAGTGGATTAAGTCCTTGTTGATAAGGCAAAATCACTTGGGTAGGGTGGACCGGATGTAGCCTAGTTAAAGGTAAACCAAGATAAAGCATAAAATCTTGAAACCGAAATCAAATCCCCCCCCCCCCATTTCTTGTGTTTTTGTGAACCTTCATCACATAATAAAGATTGTGAGATTTTGGGTTTAACCTGCGGTAGGGACAAAATATATTGAGGGGAAAGATAGAAAAATGGTCAAGGTGGGTGTCAGAGTGGAAGAATAATGGATGCATGGAATATTATAATAAATTCTTCTACAAAATAGTTATATGCCTATGTTGTTATACATTTCAAGAAGGTGTGTGAGAAATATCTAGATTTGTTGAAATATATTGAAATTACAATTTTGGACCAGGTGAAGAAGAAGATTGTTTGTGCTGGGACCAATCAAGTTAGCCACCTTATAAGTACAACAACAAACCAAGTTGAGTCTGCTCATGCTAATCTGAAGAATTGGTGGGAAATAGTGAGGGTGATTTGTGTAGAGATTGGGTCTGTGTGGACCAAATAATCTAAAACCAGCATAATGAGATACAAACGTCACTTGATAATAGAATAACAATGTTAGAACACAGATTCAAACATAAAAATTTTTATTCTCAGTTGGTCAGCAACATATCTCAAGCGGGTCTGAATTATATTTTTCACAAAGCCAAAAGAGCTGATAATGTAGGTTCTGATAGATCAAAGTGCAGTTACACACTTGTGAAAACCTATGGTCTCCTATGTGCTTGTCTTATATCTAAAAAGGTGAAATTTGATAGCCCGGTGCAAAAGGATGAAGTTTTCACGCATTGGATAAGGCTCAGGTTTGATGATGATGGTGTCATGAAAGATAGTAAATTGAATATTTATATCTTGATCGAATGGGAAGTGATACAAGAGAGATTTTTGAAAGCCGACGACAACATGAAACTCCACTTCAAAGAGCAATTGAGGAATATTTATTATCCAGAAACCATAGACTTGAAACCATCCTCTCAACGAGTAAAAACAAAAGGTGCTCCTAAGAAGGTCAAACCTACACCGAGTGACAATTCAACGATGGGGTCTCCTTCATATTTTGAACATTTTTACAAACTTTTTCTGGATTCACCAACTCCTAAATCTCAAAAATATTTTTTCAAAGGAGCTCGCATTACCAAACCACCTCATTCACCGCCTCTAGCAAAAATCCCATTCATTGACGAGATGTCGGTTTTTATGCACAAATACATTGAACGGATCGTCAACTCAGAGGGTGACGGTAACTGCGGATTTTGAGCAGTTTCTGCTTTGCTCAAAAAAGAAGAATAAGATCACACTTATCCTCCATCAACTTATCCAAGAGTTAAGGTGGCATAAAGAATCATACACACGATTATACAAGAAAAAAAGAAAATTTTCAAGCAATTTATCACTCTCTTATTTCTTGCATTAGTGGACCTGCATCGAAGGATAAATGGATGTGCTTCCATGAAATGAGTAATCTCATAAAAAGTGCGTATGATAGAGTGTGTATTGATCTTACAGGATACTGTTTCTCATAAACATTTTTTCCACTGCACACTACTCAGCCTCAAAATCCAAATGATCGTACTATGTGTAATGGGAGGATTTCAATTTCACGACATTTTGTTCGAGTTTATTTGAAACCTGCATGTTATATTCCACTTACATCACCAGAGTGGACAACTCATTCAACAACCAAAGTCGATACTTAACTGGACCATTTTGTTGAAAGGATGCAAGAGTTCATCAAATTGAGCAAGATTGAAATAGAATCAAATAAACAAAAATCAAAAGGGGTATCGCCCATCAGTTATAGATTTATCCGGTGATAAGTCTTTTGGTTCATTTTCGGTTTTATTTATCAACGTATTGTATGTAATATTGTATTAATGCTAATGATGTCTAAAATATACATTTTGAAGTTTGTCAAAAAAAGTATGCATTTATTACATGTTATGTTTCTGCGTTGAACAAAATTCCGTTCAATTCTGAGAGGTTCCAGAAATACATATTCGGATTAAGATAACATGGTGATATCAAAGATGTATTTCCGGAACATCCCTTTGTACAAGATCGAATTTATGAGGTCCATAATTTTCTATAACTACTATAAATATTAGGCAATTGTCTCATTGTTTCATTCCAAAACACATTACACCAGAATGAATATCATTTAGCATGTCACAAATACTTTAACGCTGTGAAACCCTCAATTGAATTTAAGATCAATGAGTACACTCTTCTTGAAGTTTTGAAATACATACTGCAAAATCTTCTACCATACAACCATAATAAAAAAATTGTGAAGAACAGAGTATCGTTCACCGTCCGTTGACAACGAAGAGAAGATTGAGTACATCAACTTTGAGCTGAAGGCAGGTGCAGATTTAAGGGTTATGTAGAACACTTTTTTCACGTAGAAACAAAATTTTCGATTGAGTTGTATGCGACGATTTTGAAATCGGTCAAAGATATTATGAAGATATTGCAACATCCACGAAATATTGAAAAGTAATGTTTGATCTATGCTAACATCACCTATGTAATATTTTTTATGTTATCATTGAAATTTTTATTTTGTCAACCTACATGTTTCTAGTTTTTCTGCTATTTTGCTACTGCTTCAGACTAATATAGAAATGCAACTCCGTATTATTTACGGAGATGCATTTATGAATGCAAAATAACCACAAATCTGAGGCGTTTTTCAGATTCAATTTTAATTGTATATTTTTTATTTTTTAGTGCATTTAAAGATACATCTTCAAAATTCAAAAACATTATTATATTTTCATGTGGTGGACTAATAATACATATAGAATACATATAGTGAATTAAGAAATTCCTTCAATAATTTAATACTACTTAAAAGTCTCAATTATAATGCTTTTATATTAAACAAAATCAAAAACTATATAATTTAATACTACTTAAAAGTCTCAATTATAATGTTTATCAAACAAAATTAAAATCTGTATAATCTAATATTACTTAAAAGTCCCAATTATAATAATTTTATATTATACAAAATCAAAATCTATGAAATTTAATTTTACTTTAAAAAAATTTCAATACCCCACATGGGTCTCAAAATGCAAGTGGAATTTGTTTGTTACTAGGTTTAACTATATTCCTCTTGTCATGCTAAGATTCATATTTGTAACCGCTGCTGTTTTAAATCTTTTAAAATATTTAAAATCAACACACAATAAATTTCCATCAAATCCTACCCCAACTCAAAAATCTTCTTATAAAATTCCATCCAACCCTAACGCAACTCACAACCCATTAATTAAATTGAACATACTCCATTTTTCGTCATTATCTCTCATCAGGTATGTATCATTAACGTATCTAATCTCTTTTTCATTATTACTACTTATTACTATTGGATTTCTTAACATGTGTATTCAGTTCTCACTTTCTATAATTCTTATTTTCTGTAATTCACGTTTGAAGAAAGTAGTGAAAATAGAAGAATAAGATTAGAATTTGTATTGTGTTTATTTTAGTAATATGGATTGCAGAATTCTAATCATTGAGTTTTATCATAGAATCTCAAATGGAAGAGAGCAAGATGTTGGTGAAGTCTGACCTTGAATCTTTTGATATTCATTCGTCTCATTCATCTCCTAGCGCTGATAGTACTAATAAAAGCTTTGTGTCTTTTAAGAAGGAGGGTTGTAAATCACCTTTATCATCGTGGGGTTCCAGACGTGAAAGTGAAAAATGTTTCAGCCTCTCAGGAGAATTGGACTATCTTGGTATGATACAAAATCGGTCTTTCGATGATGGTTTATTGTGGGAGATGGATAAAACAAGTTATGATGAGAAAGTTATGAACTTACATGTCACGCATTTGGAAGAAGAGATCATCAAATTGAAGGATCAAGTTGAGAATAGTGAAAACCAGGTTGATGATTTGTGGGGAGAATTAAAGTGGAAGGAGGAAGAGTTGCATAATCTGAAAGAGTTTTCTGAAATAGAGATTTACAAATTGAAGGCTCAAATTGAGGAAAGTGAGGCCAAAAAACATGATCAAGAAATTTCAAAATTGGTGAAACAGCTAGAGATAGCTAATGAAAAGCTCAAGAAATCAGAAGATGAAAATACAATTTTAAGGAAGGAACTTGAGAATAAGTCATGTGAGAATCATGAATTGCATGGTCAGCTTATAGAGGCAAAAGAAAATATGGCTGAATCAGATTTGGAGTTAGTTTCAGGGAGAAAGGATATTCAAATACTAGAAAACTTGGTTATAATATATGAGCAAGAGGTGCAAAAATTGGAATCTAAAATGCTTGATTCACAGGATAACTTTTCTTTGGAGAAAGATGAGTTGCATTTTGCTATTGCAAGTTTGTTGAAAACGAAAATAGAACTGACCTCTACATTGGCCAATTGTGTGTTTAGAAACAAAGAATTGGAAAACAAGTTAAGGCAATATGAAGCTGAAAAGTTGAAGCAAGAAGAGCTACATGCTACTCAACAAGTAGTTTTGCAAGATGAAAACAATTATTTGTGGGAAGAACTTGGCAAGAGAACAGAAGATATAGAAGCTGTGACTAAGGAGCTGTATATGGTAATGATTGAAAGAGATGAAGCCAATGTCAAGATTGATAGGCTTGAGGCTGAGATATGCACCCTCATATGTGAAATATGAAAAACCAATTACTACCTAAAACCTAGAAAATAAAAATAAGACACAACCACCTGCACATTTTTACCATCTTTAAACCCCAAACCAAAATTGTCCTTCTTAATTGGAAGCTCTAACACTCTAACCCCTAGTTTAACAACTTTGACAACTTCAAATGCCTAAAATGGAGTCTCGTGCACTTCACCTTCAATTTCCACATAACGAAATGAACTCAAATGGCTCTCGACATAATCCTCCTCACCACAGATGGTAACAACCTTTCCATTAATCACAATTTTAAGCCTCTGGTGCAACGTGGAAGTCACGACACCTGCCCCATGAATTCAGGGGCGTCCCAACAGACAAAAATAAGCGGGAAGTATGTCCATGACAAATAATGTTATATTGAAATCTTTAGGTCTTATCTTCATAGGTAGGTCAACCTTACCAAACACTAATCTCTTATATCCATCAAAAGCCCTCACTACCAAATCACTTGGTCTTAACACAACCCTTTCATAATCCAACTTCATCAGAGCATAATAGGGTAACACATTTGGAGACAATCCCATGTCAACCACCAAACGAGATAAAGTTGTTCCTGCAATCTCCATGGGGATGTGTAAAGCTTTGTTATGTTTTCTCCCCTCGAGAGACAAGTCAAATCCAGTGAAACCCAGGTTGTTACTAGTAGTAATGCTAGCAACAACATTCTCAAATTGGTTTATAGAGATATATTGAGAGACAATAGATGTTCTCAACAACTTCATTAATGCATTACTGTGCACCTCAAAGTCTTTTGAGCAAGGATAAAATAGAAAACTATATAATTTAATACTACTTAAAAGTCTCAATTATAATGTTTATCAAACAAAATTAAAATCTATATAATCTAATATTACTTAAAAGTCCCAATTATAATAATTTTATATTATACAAAATCAAAATCTATGAAATTTAATTTTACTTTAAAAAAATTTCAATACCCCACGTGGGTCTCAAAATGCAAGTGGAATTTGTTTGTTACTAGGTTTAACTATATTCCTCTTGTCATGCTAAGATTCATATTTGTAACCGCTGTTGTTTTCAATCTTTTAAAATATTTAAAATCAATGCACAATAAATTTCCATCAAATCCTAACCCAACTCAAAAATCTTCTTATAAAAGTCCATCCAACCCTAACGCAACTCACAACCCATTAATTAAATTGAACATACTCCATTTTTCGTCATTATCTCTCATCAGGTATGTATCATTAATGTATCTAATCTCTTTTTCATTATTACTACTTATTACTATTGGATTTCTTAACATGTGTATTCAGTTCTCACTTTCTATAATTCTTATTTTCTGTAATTCACGTTTGAAGAAAGTAGTGAAAATAGAAGAATAAGATTAGAATTTGTATTGTGTTTATTTTAGTAATATGGATTGCAGAATTCTAATCATTGAGTTTTATCATAGAATCTCAAATGGAAGAGAGCAAGATGTTGGTGAAGTCTGACCTTGAATCTTTTGATATTCATTCGTCTCATTCATCTCCTAGCGCTGATAGTACTAATAAAAGCTTTGTGTCTTTTAAGAAGGAGGGTTGCAAATCACCTTTATCATCGTGGGGTTCCAGACGTGAAAGTGGAAAATGTTTCAGCCTCTCGGGAGAATTGGACTATCTTGGTATGATACAAAACCGGTCTTTCGATGATGGTTTATTGTGAGAAATGGATAAAACAAGTTATGATGAGAAAGTTATGAACTTACATGTCACGCATTTGGAAGAAGAGATTATCAAATTGAAGGATCAAGTTGAGAATAGTGAAAACCAGGTTGATGATTTGTGGGGAGAATTGAAGTGGAAGGAGGAAGAGTTGCATAATCTGAAAGAGTTTTCTGAAATAGAGATTTACAAATTGAAGGCTCAAATTGAGGAAAGTGAGGCCAAAAAACATGATCACGAAATTTCAAAATTGGTGAAACAGCTAGAGATAGCTAATGAAAAGCTCAAGAAATCAGAAGATGAAAATACAATTTTAAGGAAGGAACTTGAGAATAAGTCATGTGAGAATCATGAATTGCATGGTCATCTTATAGAGGCAAAAGAAAATATGGTTGAATCAGATTTGGAGTTAGTTTCAGGGAGAAAGCATATTCAAATACTAGAAAACTTGGTTATAATATATGAGCAAGAGGTGCAAAAATTGGAATCTAAAATGCTTGATTCACAGGATAACTTTTCTTTGGAGAAAGATGAGTTGCATTTTGCTATTGCAAGTTTGTTGAAAAAGAAAATAGAACTGACCTCTACATTGGCCAATTGTGTGTTTAGAAACAAAGAATTGGAAAACAAGTTAAGGCAATATGAAGCTGAAAAGTTGAAGCAAGAAGAGCTACATGCTACTCAACAAGTAGTTTTGCAAAATGAAAACAATTATTTGTGGGAAGAACTTGGCAAGAGAACAGAAGATATAGAAGCTGTGACTAAGGAGCTGTATATGGTAATGATTGAAAGAGATGAAGCCAATGTCAAGATTGATAGGCTTGAGGCTGAGATATGCACCCTCATATGTGAAATATGAAAAACTAATTACTACCTAAAACCTAGAAAATAAAAACAAGACACAACCACCTGCACATTTTTACCATCTTTAAACCCCAAACCAAAATTGTCCTTCTTAATTGGAAGCTCTAACACTCTAACCCCTAGTTTAACAACTTTGACAACTTCAAATGCCTAAAATGGAGTCTCGTGCACTTCACCTTCAATTTCCAAATAACGAAATGAACTCAAATGGCTCTCAACATAATCCTCCTCACCACAGATGGTAACAACCTTTCCATTAATCACAAATTTAAGCCTCTGGTGCAACGTGGAAGTCACGACACCTGCCCCATGAATTCAGGGGCGTCCCAACAGACAAAAATAAGCGGGAAGTATGTCCATCACAAATAATGTTATATTGAAATCTTTAGGTCCTATCTTCATAGGTAGGTCAACCTTACCAAACACTAATCTCTTATATACATCAAAAGCCCTCACTACCAAATCACTTGGTCTTAACACAACCCTTTCATAATCCAACTTCATCAGAGCATAATAGGGTAACACATTTGGAGACAATCCCATGTCAACCACCAAACTAGATAAAGTTGTTCCTTTAATCTCCATGGGGATGTGTAAAGCTTTGTTATGTTTTCTCCCCTCGGGAGACAAGTCAAATCCAGTGAAACCCAGGTTGTTACTAGTAGTAATGCTAGCAACAACATTCTCAAATTGGTTTATAGAGATATATTGAGAGACAATAGATGTTCTCAACAACTTCATTAATGCATTACTGTGCGCCTCAAAGTCTTTTGAGCAAGGATAAAATAGAAAACTATATAATTTAATACTACTTAAAAGTCTCAATTATAATGTTTATCAAACAAAATTAAAACCTATATAATCTAATATTACTTAAAAGTCCCAATTATAATAATTTTATATTATACAAAATCAAAATCTATGAAATTTAATTTTACTTTAAAAAAATTTCAATACCCCACGTGGGTCTCAAAATGCAAGTGGAATTTGTTTGTTACTAGGTTTAACTATATTCCTCTTGTCATGCTAAGATTCATATTTGTAACCACTGCTGTTTTCAATCTTTTAAAATATTTAAAATCAACGCACAATAAATTTCCATCAAATCCTAACCCAACTCAAAAATCTTCTTATAAAATTCCATCCAACCCTAACGCAACTCACAACCCATTAATTAAATTGAACATACTCCATTTTTTGTCATTATCTCTCATCAGGTATGTATCATTAACGTATCTAATCTCTTTTTCATTATTACTACTTATTACTATTGGATTTCTTAACATGTGTATTCAGTTCTCACTTTCTATAATTCTTATTTTCTGTAATTCACGTTTGAAGAAAGTAGTGAAAATAGAAGAATAAGATTAGAATTTGTATTGTGTTTATTTTAGTAATATGGATTGCAGAATTCTAATCATTGAGTTTTATCATAGAATCTCAAATGGAAGAGAGCAAGATGTTGGTGAAGTCTGACCTTGAATCTTTTGATATTCATTCGTCTCATTCATCTCCTAACGCTGATAGTACTAATAAAAGCTTTGTGTATTTTAATAAGGAGGGTTGCAAATCACCTTTATCATCGTGGGGTTCCATACGTGAAAGTGAAAAATGTTTCAGCCTCTCAGGAGAATTGGACTATCTTGGTATGATACAAAACCGGTCTTTCGATGATGGTTTATTGTGGGAGATGGATAAAACAAGTTATGATGAGAAAGTTATGAACTTACATGTCACGCATTTGGAAGAAGAGATTATCAAATTGAAGGATCAAGTTGAGAATAGTGAAAACCAGGTTGATGATTTGTGGGGAGAATTGAAGTGGAAGGAGGAAGAGTTGCATAATCTGAAAGAGTTTTCTGAAATAGAGATTTACAAATTGAAGGCTCAAATTGAGGAAAGTGAGGCCAAAAAACATGATCACGAAATTTCAAAATTGGTGAAACAACTAGAGATAGCTAATGAAAAGCTCAAGGAATCAGAAGATGAAAATACAATTTTAAGGAAGGAACTTGAGAATAAGTCATGTGAGAATCATGAATTGCATGGTCAGCTTATAGAGGCAAAAGAAATTATGGCTGAATCAGATTTGGAGTTAGTTTCAGGGAGAAAGCATATTCAAATACTAGAAAACTTGGTTATAATATATGAGCAAGAGGTGCAAAAATTGGAATCTAAAATGCTTGATTCACAGGATAACTTTTCTTTGGAGAAAGATGAGTTGCATTTTGCTATTGCAAGTTTGTTGAAAACGAAAATAGAACTGACCTCTACATTGGCCAATTGTGTGGTTAGAAACAAAGAATTGGAAAACAAGTTAAGGAAATATGAAGCTGAAAAGTTGAAGCAAGAAGAGCTACATGTTACTCAACAAGTAGTTTTGCAAGATGAAAACAATTATTTGTGGGAAGAACTTGGCAAGAGAACATAAGATATAGAAGCTGTGACTAAGGAGCTGTATATGGTAATGATTGAAAGAGATGAAGCCAATGTCAAGATTGATAGGCTTGAGGCTGAGATATGCACCCTCATATGTGAAATATGAAAAACCAATTACTACCTAAAACCTAGAAAATAAAAACAAGACACAACCACCTGCACATTTTTACCATCTTTAAACCCCAAACCAAAATTGTCCTTCTTAATTGGAAGCTCTAACACTCTAACCCCTAGTTTAACAACTTTGAAAACTTCAAATGCCTAAAATGGAGTCTCGTGCACTTCACCTTCAATTTCCACATAACGAAATGAACTCAAATGGCTCTCGACATAATCCTCCTCACCACAGATGGTAACAACCTTTCCATTAATCACAAATTTAAGCCTCTGCTGCAACGTGGAAGTCACGACACCTGCCCCATGAATTCAGGGGCGTCCCAACAGACAAAAATAAGCGGGAAGTATGTCCATCACAAATAATGTTATATTGAAATCTTTAGGTCCTATCTTCATAGGTAGGTCAACCTTACCAAACACTAATCTCTTATATCCATCAAAAGCCCTCACTACCAAATCACTTGGTCTTAACACAACCCTTTCATAATCCAACTTCATCAGAGCATAATAGGGTAACACATTTGGAGACAATCTCATGTCAACCACCAAACGAGATAAAGTTGTTCCTGCAATCTCCATGGGGATATGTAAAGCTTTGTTATGTTTTCTCCCCTCGGGAGACAAGTCAAATCCAGTGAAACCAAGGTTGTTACTAGTAGTAATGCTAGCAACAACATTCTCAAATTGGTTTATAGAGATATATTGAGAGACAATAGATGTTCTCAACAACTTCATTAATGCATTACTGTGCGCCTCAAAGTCTTTTGAGCAAGGATAAAATAGAAAACTATATAATTTAATACTACTTAAAAGTCTCAATTATAATGTTTATCAAACAAAATTAAAATCTGTATAATCTAATATTACTTAAAAGTCCCAATTATAATAATTTTATATTATACAAAATCAAAATCTATGAAATTTAATTTTACTTTAAAAAAATTTCAATACCCCACGTGGGTCTCAAAATGCAAGTGGAATTTGTTTGTTACTAGGTTTAACTATATTCCTCTTGTCATGCTAAGATTCATATTTGTAACCGCTGTTGTTTTCAATCTTTTAAAATATTTAAAATCAACGCACAATAAATTTCCATCAAATCCTAACCCAACTCAAAAATCTTCTTATAAAATTCCATCCAACCCTAACGCAACTCACAAACCATTAATTAAATTGAACATACTCCATTTTTCGTCATTATCTCTCATCATATATGTATCATTAACGTATCTAATCTCTTTTTCATTATTACTACTTATTACTATTGGATTTCTTAACATGTGTATTCAGTTCTCACTTTCTATAATTCTTATTTTCTGTAATTCACGTTTGAAGAAAGTAGTGAAAATAGAAGAATAAGATTAGAATTTGTATTGTGTTTATTTTAGTAATATGGATTGCAGAATTCTAATCATTGAGTTTTATCATAGAATCTCAAATGGAAGAGAGCAAGACGTTGGTGAAGTCTGACCTTGAATCTTTTGATATTCATAGATAGAATAAAATTTTCCCTCTAGGTTGAAAACCCGTATGGGAAACCTAGGAAAAAGTTAGGGATTTCTTGGCAAGTAACTGTGTCGAACAAGACTTTATCATTGAAGCAACAATATTCTTAGATTATCACCATACTTCAACAGATGTCGCTGCTCAGGAATTCAAAGTTGTTATGGAGAATAGTGGTTATTGTATTTCAATGTATCTTTTCCAATATAATACCATTTTCCAAACTTTGTAATCATCTATGGAGTCTCGTCGTTCGCAGACTACCATTCTATTAATAAAGTTTGATCTTTTATCCAATTATTTGCAATTGTTATCTTATTCCTCTCACAAAGACTCCATTTATTATTGATAGTAATTTTCAAAACAAAAATATTAAATAACAAAATTGTTTTTTGGACAGAATTTACAAATTACTTTTTACTTTAGATTTTGTGACCCAAGAGAAACAAAGATGGTGATTCGAAGGGTGGACAAATGCTGAAATTTTGGAATTATGTATTCCCCAGGAAGGTTCTCCTAGGTCACTTTTCTGGTATGCGTATGATCTTCTTGTGTTTCTCAGATAGTTAGAGATGATACGAATTGATGTATGGTGCAGTGTTGGGTTTGGGATCCCATTTTCCCCAGTCAAGTTTTGGTTTAGTTTTTCTCTCCAAGTTGATAAGTTTTTATTTCGGGTTTGCACAGTTTGAGACCTCTATCCCAGATTCCCCAGTAAGGTCTTTGCTCATAAGATAAAAGTACATTCTCCCTTTACGTGATGAAGAATAATCATTTGCAAAACATCTCCCTTTTGCAGTGTTGGCATTATTGTCGTTGTTTATTTCCCATGCAACTTGACAAGGGCGTTATCTTTTCTAAGAAGTGTTGAAACAATTGTCAACTTTTCGGGTTTTCTCCCGCCAAGTGCTAGGTTTGATTTAAAATCCCCATAATTTTGACTTCTTGTGGTATTTTTGACTTCTTAAATCCCCAAGTAAATTTGAGATAACGTTTCTCTCAGAAAGTTTTTATCCCCATTTAGTTTCGTATTTCTCCCCAAGGAGGTTAGTGAAATATTTTCTCTTGGTATTGAAGAATGTATTTTGGGCTCCCCTCGATGATGTGGTATTGTTTTACACAATAAAGTTAGCACGAGATCCCCAGTTAATATCTCGACGATGTGGTCAGTATTGTAATCCCCAGTGGAAGTACAAACGTTGAGACATTTGTTTTTTCCATTGAAATATGTGTGATATTCCCCGGTGAAGCCTGGAGGAGGTTGTTATATCCCTGTATTTGCACTAATTTTAATTTTTTGATTTGATTATTTTCGGATTGTGTTTCTCCCCAGTGAAGTTAATCCGTGGAATTGGAATTTATTTCTTCAGTTGGTGCTTACTTACTTATGAAAATTTTCATCCTGGATGTGATTTAGTTAAGTGTTGACTTTACCCAAGTTGGTCTTGTCTAGTTATTCCTGGTGATGTGTCTATTTTGTTAGCATGTACATGATAACATTCATACATTCATACATATATCATGCATAGCTGAATTAAAATGCATTGCTCATTTGCATCCATTAATATTTTGTTGGCATATTACCCTATTTTGCATATTTATATTACCCTCTCTCCAATAGAGTGTCGACCTTAAGCAAAAAGTGTATATCCTTTAAATTTCCCCAATGAGCTATCCCTCGTGGAAGAATTTTGTCTTAACCTTCCTATTCAGCTCATTATTTGGATGATTCGTGTTCCCCTTTTGAGTTTAGTCCTCACCAGGTGCCATATTGGTTGACTATTTCATTCGGGTTTATTTCTGGTTTGAATTTGTAGTCCCCGACATAAATATTATTTTGATTTCTGCAGGCGTTGAGCCCTGAGTTGAAAATGTCCATTTATTTTGCACGTGAAGATTTTATCTCCTCAACAAGATATATTGGCATTTCCCCGGGAATTCATTATTACAACTCCATTCTCATAACAGAAGATGGCAGGTCTCTTTATTTGAGCAACTTGTACTTCCCAAGTAAGTCTGTTAATTCCCAGAGAAGATTCAAATTTGTTACTCCGATGGATGGTAGTCTCGTCATTATGGGAGATAGTTTGTTGTTGAGATTTGTTACTCCAATGAATGTTAGTCTCGTCATTATGGGAGATAGTTCATTGTTGAGATTTGTTACTCCGATGAATGGTAGTCTCGTCATTATAGGAGATAGATTGTTGTTGTGATTTATTACTCCGATGAATGGTAGTCTCGTCATTATGGGAGGTAGTTTGTTGTTGAGATTTGTTACTCCGATAGATGGTTGTCTCATCATTATGGGAGATAGTTTTTTGTGATGATTTGTTACTCCAATGGATGGTAGTCTCGTCATTATGGGAGATAGTTAGTTGTTGAAATTTTTTACTCTGATGAATGGTAGTCTCGTCATTATGGGAGATAGTTCGTTGTTGAGATTTGTTACTCCTATGAATGGTAGTCTCGTTTTAATGGGAGATAGTTCGTTGTTGAGATTTGTTACTCCTATGAATGGTAGTCTCGTCATTATGGGAGATTGTTAGTTGTTGAGATTTGTTACTCCGATGAATGGTAGTCTCGTCATTATGGGAGATAGTTCGTTGTTGAGATTTGTTACTCTGATAGATGGTAGTCTCATCATTATGGGAGATAGTTTTTTGTTATGATTTTTTACTCCAATGAATGGTAGTCTCGTCATTATGGGAGATAGTTCGTTGTTGAAATTTTTTACTCCGATGAATAGTAGTCTCGTCATTATGGGAGATAGTTCGTTGTTGAGATTTGTTACTCCAATGAATGGTAGTCTCGTTTTAATGGGAGATAGTTCGTTGTTGAGATTTGTTACTCCGATGAATGGTAGTCTCGTCATTATTGGAGATAGTTTGTTGTTGTGATTTATTACTCCGATGAATGGTAGTCTCGTCATTATGGGAGATAGTTCGTTGTTGAGATTTTTTACTCCGATAGATGGTAGTCTCATCATTATGGGATATGGTTTTTTGTTATGATTTGTTACTCCAATGGATGGTAGTCTCGTCATTATAGGAGATATTTTGTTGTTGAGATTTGTTACTCCGATGAATGGTAGTCTCATCATTATGGGAGATAGTTCATTGTTGAGATTTGTTACTCCGATGAATGGTAGTCTTGTCATTATGGGAGATAGTTTGTTGTTGAGATTTATTACTCTGATGATTGGTAGTCTCATTATTATGGGAGATAGTTTGTTGTTGAGATTTGTTACTCCAATGAATGGTAGTGTCGTCATTATGAGAGATAGTTCATTGTTGAGATTTGTTGCTCCGATGGATGGTAGTCTCGTCATTATGGGAGATAGTTCGTCGTTGAGATTTACCTTGCTCTGAAAAAGTTTGTTTCTTTACAATTGTAAGTATTATTGCTGATAATTTGTTACCTAAAATAATATTGATGTTTACTGGTATTATCCTACCACTTCTTCCCCCTTGTGGGTTGACATTACTTTTTTTTGCTATCTTCTTAGTTAATGGTTAGTTTGCAGTCATCTGTCGATCATTGCTATCCTTTATTTTCTCTCCTCAATGTTTGAGTTGATGTTACTTTGTTTCCTCCGTGGGCTTTACCCAAATAGAGTCGAGTCGTCTATTCACCAGTGATTCATTTCCCTGGTCTATTTTTTATTTGATCTTGTATTTTCTTTTTCCCCAGTGGTATCCCGTGTCACCTTGTGGATATTTTTATTTGCATGCACAATCATAAGCATTGCATGGCCTCTTAGGGCAAAAAGCAGGGCTTATTTTGTATTTAAGTATCTTCAATCGTATCGACACAAAGATTTTTAACCTCCGTATCTTCACATAGAAGACACTTAAATAAGGGTAGCTATTGTACCCCGATTTTCTCCCTAAGATTCCTCTATCATCTCATATCAACTTAATCATATTAAGATCGCAATTGGGTTTGGTTCTTCTCCCCTATCTCTAGGTTTGCTCATGAGGAATCACCAAGCACCTTGATTCATATATGTTTTGTATTGATTAACTTTTAACTAATAAATACAATGAATGTTTGCTCTAATTGATGATATTATAGGTAAGGGCACAACATATTTCATCAGTTTGATTTATAGGTTCATGAGTTTATTTCCATGCCTTCTTCAACAAAGCTTCATTGAGAGTCAAGATTCATCATTGGAGATAATCTGAAGTAATATCATGACAAGGTCTATTATAAATTATCACGCCTCAAGTTGTCAAATAAAATCAAAATATGCAAGAGTTGATTGAAGAAGTTTTACCTAATTGGACAAGTTCTTGATTTCTAGGTCACAAGTGCATAACTATCTCATTTCTTAATATTTGAAGGTGGATTTTGTTGCTATGAATTCTTATTATCATCCACAACAACTTCTATTCACATGGAAAATGTTATTATGCAAGAAAGTTGGCCAAACTAGAAAGAGGTTTCCAAGTTATTTTGGTGCTCTAGGAGCCAGGGTTTTGAACTTCTAAGGGATATATCTTACTCATATTTTGGTATTTTTGAGTGATTCCAAATACATGCTTCTCTTTGAAGAGTTATCAACCAATCACTTCAAAAGTTTTAAGAAAATTTTATATGGAAGATGCCTAATGATGAAGAAATATTACAAGTCCCCTAGATAGGCCATCAAATTCCCTTATGTAACTTCAAAAAGTCACAACTTGATCAATTTTTATCTCCTTGAGCCCATTATATTTCCATAAGGATCTTAAGGATGTGAACTTAAACTCTTCTTTTATGAGTAAATCTTGAAAATGGATGTAAGATGCCATAAGAATGCAAAAGATTATAGGTCATTACATGGATTTTCACCAAATTCACAAAGTCATAACTTTCTTAATTCTTGGAGTTTTTAAGTGGTTCAATTCTCAAAATTTCATTTAAGATATATACACCATTCCATATTTTTTGGTCAAAAGAAAATTTTGGGTGGAAGGCCATGTTTGGATGCAAAACATTATAGGTTAATTTTGAAGAAAAACTTAGAATTTTTCTAAGTACAAAAAGTAAACATCTTTTTCTCAACTTTGACTTATCACAACTCATAGCTCAAGTATCCATTTGATCCCATTACTTGCACATTGTAAAATTTGTGACCTTATCTTTGAATTGCTTCAAGAATCATGCCCTAAGAGTCCTTGAGTTGTGAATGCCATTGATTCAAAGTTGGTACCTTGAAACTGATTTTGTTCCCCCAACCCAGAATTTGAAATGCACAATTCAGCTTCTAACCACTAAATTTTTGCGATTTTTTACTTCTAATCATGTTTAATAATCTTCCATAAGTGATTAGCACCTTGAAATGCAAGTTTTGGTTGAGCTTTGAGCAAAATACGAGTCACACTTTTCATGCTTGCAACTTCACATAATTTCCCTCCAAACTTCATCATTCCACACGCTTGAGCATCCCATTTGCTTCCCTATAAATAGAGGGACATATTTCATTCATTTCCTCAAGCTTTGATAGCCAATTGACCCCTGTTCATATTTCACACGAACTCTAATTTTGAACTGATTTCTTGCTTTCTCACTCCAAAACACCAAAAGCTCCATTCAGTTAGCTTCATTGAACTTCTCTGAAGCTAACCATACTCTTACATTCAAGAATTGTGACCTATATTAATCTACAGAAGTCCAGTTTCAGAGCCACCTTGTGCTACTTCGTTCAAGTAGATTTCTTGGTCAAATCAATCCAAATAAAAGACTAATCTACTCTATGCGTCCTTCTAATTTTCATGCTTTTTACAATTTGTGATTTCATTGAGATGTGAGTGAGATATTCCAGAATTTCGTGCTCGCTATTATTTCTTCATTTTCCAAATTTAAACCTTGCTCAATTTATATAAATTTGGCGTGATGGTACCATTAGAATCGTCTTGAAGAGACGAATCTAATGGTACCGATCCGGTCCTCTAATTTTATAGTTTGAGGAATCCCAATCTAAGGCGTCTGGAGGTTGAAGACGACCTACGTGTCATGCTTCAACCAATGAAAGCGTGACATATGATTTTTTGAATTCAATCTAGTCTATTTTCTTTATCATACACATGCTTTGAGAGCCCTTGGATCTGATTACTTTCATTAGTCAGACTACATCCAACGCGCCAGAATTTTAGTTGTTTTTAATATTTAAAATGTGATCCGGTGCAATTTCCAAAGTTGACCATGATATGCACAGCGAGCTTGATCCTTTGGATATGATTACTAGCGTGTTTTGACTCTCATCCAATGGTCCACATACTTCAAGGATCAAAAGGGGTTAGCAATGGATTGTCTTACTTATATCGTCGGTGTTTAGCGATTTGAAACAATGCATGTACATCCTCAGTAAGATTTTATCCAAAAGCATACAACCAGGGATTTTTGCGTTTTTCAGATCATCGTCCTCCCTTCAATCACTACCTAAGAAAGAGAATGGGCAACAAGTTAGTATTATAATGCAAAAAGCAATTTAAAATTTGAAAAAAAAATGAGTGAAACGAATGAATTTCTTCAAGACAAACATACTCATTGTATTAAGATAATCATTCAAATGTAAATAAGTTCTTACATGCAAACAAAGTTTTAAAAAACATTAAATATACAAGGGAAAGCAATAAAAATGATAATAAACTGAGAAGACTCTCTCCATCTGGACTTGAGCTACTGAAAACATCCTTCAAAACTCAGTAACCATCAATCATGTTTACTCTTTGGAAAATGCTTGGTTTGGACTTCAAGACCAATGTCCTTGAATAACAAGATACCACTTCTGACCAACTTCTAGACTTCAGCTTTCAATGAATAAAAATGTTCGATACTATGCACAGGGGCTCCTTGATGAAAGGCACAAGTCAAATCAGCTTTGTAGTATCATGGAATCTTCTCAGGAATCTTCAGTGGAGATCGGGTCTGAATCAAATTCCTCTGCATCAGGACAAGGAACAACTCTGTATAGGTAGTTAGAATTGGATCAAACTGAGTTTTTCTCTGATTAGGAACTTGTTGGTTGGGAGCTTTGGAAGATGTATTTACCATAGGGGTGACAGGAAAAACACGTTGTTGCTGATGATGATATTCCTTTCTTTGGGGTCTCCTTGATCCTTGCTGCAGTCGCTGATGATTTGTAAGAATTAGATTAACCGATGGCATAACAATAGTAACTTGTGGATGCTGATAACTCATTTTTATACATATATGCTTCCTTTTCCCTCCTTGCAAAGTATAAATGGAGTCTTGCTCTCTTTTCTTGGTGAAGCTATCACCATACTTCTTTGCATTATCTGTCGAGTTACCATTTTCAGACAAACGTTCCTCTCGGGCATCTTCTTCCAGAAGCACTCCCACATTCACTTTTTCAGAGAAATCATTAGGTGTATTGATTGTCACAAAGACTTCAGGTTTTTTGCATACCTTTTCCATCTTTTCTTTCTTCATAGGAATTGACTTGGGTGGATACCAAAGTTTCAACCAGACTAGTTAGATGCTCCATACCATCTTTCAAAGTAATCACCTCCTTACGAAGTCCAGAAATCTCTTGCTTAATATTTTACATCTTCCTCTTAGCCCGAGTGTTGTACTGGTGAGACCAAAGGAAAAATAAGGCTTGGAAATGACCTTTGAAAGTGAAAAAAAAAATTTAGAATAATGCATGATATGCAAAGTAGAGTTTTTATTTGATTTTCAAGGAACTCAAGATATTAAGTTGTAAACATCAAAGTATGAAGATAGAAGATGGATTTTAAATCGGATCAAAATATTGATCAAGTTATCATCAAGATCAATCATCCATTTTGGTGGATTAGGGTTTTCACCCCATCAACACCTAAGATCCACTGAGCTTGATGAAACTTGTGATGTTTACAAAGAAAGAGTTCCAAATTCCTTGAAAATTGAGTGAAAAAAAAGTTTTCATGGATGCATGAAGGCATGGCTATGCAACAACCACAAGCAAGGTCACAAACAAAGTTGAAAGGTTTAATGTCACGAGCATGGAGTCAAAGGTAAGAACCAGCCACAAGGTATGGACTAAGGTCTTCAAATCACCTGTAGATCAAGGTTCTAAGGAATCCCAGAGTCTACATTTTTCTTTCGGATATTACCAACTTCCCGATTACTCGGTAGTTAGCAATATTCTCAAGAAAAAATCGTCTAAGCGTAGCATCACGTGACAAATACTTCCGGATTACTCCGTCATAGTCTCCTCACTACATCTAAAAAGGCCAAGATGGGTTAGGGGTTCTACGACTCTCAGCTTCTCTGACTCCCAGGTCGAAAGCAACAATGTCTTCTTGATTACTTGATAAACAAATACTACAGTCAAAGGGGCCTCCACTGATTGGGGGATCTCATACCTCATTTTTCGGGATTACTCCCTCAAAGTTAACATGATTATACCGTTTGTCCTAATATTAAGTATAACTTAGTCCAAGTATAGGACTTATTCTTTGTAATCAACACCCAAAGAAACCACAAAATAGCACATATAATCAAACAAACAAGTAATAATAACAAAAAACAGATATGACAAACTAGGCTTAACCCACTTAAGAATGAACCAGCAAGAGGTCAATCACTCCCCAGCAGAGTCGCGAATTCTATAACAGTGAAAATAGGAGATCAAACTATTAATTAACTTGACTCGCAAATAAGCAAGAGTCGTCACCGTGCTTTATTATTTCCAAGGGAAAAGGGAAAAGTGTGAAATAAAACCAGTAAATATGGAAAGTAAGTGCAATACTAAAAGTAAAGAAATATACAATGTATTTGAAAAAGATTGAAGATTCGGGGGTTGGTTATACAAAGAGAAGGTACTAGCACCCTATGTATCTATAGCATCCTATAGGAACCTTTTGAAATATCTGTTTTTTGGTTAAAATTGTTTGTTTGCTAAATGAGTATGGGGATGACATTTTGAAAATGCGACGGCCTAGTGTTGAAGTTTCTATGAAATAGGTGTAAGTTTTAAAAATATGATTTAAGAGGGGTTTAACTTAAAAAATACAAAAAAGATAGACAAAAGAAACATGTAAGGATGCACAATGATACACAATGACATGAAGTCAACCAGATAATCCTTCCCCATAGATTCAAACACAAAGATAATAATCAGATGAAGACCAGACAAGAACCATGCATCAGATAAAAATGGCCAAGGATAAAAGAACCAATTTTAGGTTTTTTTTCTTTATTAAGTGGCTTAAACAAGCAAAAGAAAATAAGAAGCTCAAATGAGCAAAGAGAAGATAAATGCTCAAGTGAGCAAAGAAATAATGTATAAAGTAAAGAAAATAAAATTCTATGGATGATAAATGGCATAAAAGTAAAGAGAAGAAAATATAAAGTGCAGAAATATAAATGATATTGAAGTAAAGTTATTACAATATAAAGTTAATAATCTGATTTTGGATAAGTGTAACTTCATATGGATCATAGAATGTATGTATCCATACATGTTAGAGAAATGACACTTTGAAGTTCATTCAGTTATACATGTAGTACAATTAACAAACATGGGGGATCAAGACATAGTCAAAGAAGATACATTATAATAAACTTATCATCAATCCTAAGTACCTTGAATGATCAAAGGATCATTTAGAGGTAGATTAGAAATGATGAAAGTTCATCAAATATTCGACAGGTTTAGATGAACTAAAAAAAAGCTCAAATGCTTTCCAAATTAATCCAAATAAAATTAAAAATAAAAATAAAATAGATAAAGAAGAATAAGATGAAGCCTATAATAAAAATGGTATAAATGTCATAACTTTCTTAATTTTTCATAAAATTAAACAAATGAATAATGAAAATTTATCTATTCAATCTTACGACCAAGGATCCACCCTCAAAATAAGTAAATAAATAACAAAAAATTACAGAGAAAAAAAATTAAACAACAATAAATCACTTTTTCTTTTGGAGGTTCAATAACACTTTTCAACTCTTGGTTTTTAATCAATGGAGTTTCCACAGAAAATAGTGATAACTATGATAATAAATAAATAAATAAATAATGAGTAAAAATGAAATAAAATTAAATAAATAACAAGTATAATAGTTTATCTATTCAATAAAAGGAAGAAACGACTTGAAAGAAAATGAAGAGAGAAAAAAAAGAAGAGAGTTTTGACTTAGTTTAGTGAATGATTTATGGTATTGTTTCTTCCAAAATAAAAGAAATAAAGATCTTATTTATAGGGTGAATGAGGTGGGAGTGTTGATGTAGCAATCCATTTGACTTTATGAGAATGGTTCTTGACCATTGATAAGTCCAAGTTGGCAATCCATGTGAAGTGTTTGTACTACATTATAGTGGTCCCAACTTTTCTTTATTGACAAAAAAAAACAAAAGGACAAAGTAATAATAATAATAATAATAATAATAATAATAATAATAATAATAATAATAATAATAATAATAATAATAATAATAATCAAAATTAAAAGTGTCCGTAATAATAATAAATACAAAATAGAAAATAAAAGAGACATTGAATTAACTATTTATGGTTTTTTTTCTCGAACTAAAATAAATCAAAATATAAATGAAAATTAAAAGATAAAAAATCAAATACATATAAGAAAGTAAAAGAATTTATATAAATTTTTCTAGACTTTTTTGAAATAAATGATACCAATATATAAATTTAAATTAATAAAAGAACATATTTTTGATAATTTTTTTAGTAAAGAGGTAAAAATAGTAAATAAAAAAGTAATATGATGCTAAGTATATTTTTTTTGTGATTTTTTAAATGGAAAAGAAATCATGAATAAAACACAATAAAAATCAAATTCCACTAAATTCATAGACGACTTCTAATGTTTCTATTTTTTCGTGGATTTTCAAAGTATAATCAGCTCTTGACTTGTAAAGAGAAATTCTAGATGATGTCAAGGAGAATCATATGTAAAAAGAACTGCTCAAAAATATCAAAATTTGAAGAAATTATAAATTTTTAAAATCTAACGCAAGAATTGGCAAAAAAAAATAGGTCAAATCACTCGTGAACACTTGTTATGTAATGATGCAAATGGAGGGTGGGATCTTAGGTCAAAAATTGGGGTATGACAGTATGAAAGACTAAGAAACTTTCTTTTGAAAAATAATTTTAATTAAGGGATGGTTGACACAAATCTATTTTGTAAAACTTTAAAAAATGATATCCTTATAGTTCAAATCTATGTGGATAATATTATTTTTGGTTCTACTAATGCCTCCTTTTGTAAGGAATTTTATAAGTCTATGCATACCGAATTTGAAATGAGTCTGATGGGTGAGCTTAAGTTCTTTATGTCAATCTAGATCAATCAAAGCTCAAAGGGTACCTACATTCATCAAAGCAAATACACAAAAGAGCTTCAAAAGAAGTTTGACTTATCAGAATGTAAAACTGCTCAGACTCATATGCATCCAACATGTATCCTTGATATGGATGAAGCAGGTAAGAAGGCCGAACATAAGTTATACAGAGGTATGATATATTCTCTTTTGTATATGACCGCTTCTAGACCTAGCACTCCATATAATGTATTTTTATGTGCTAGATTCAAATCAAATCCTAAAGAATCTCACTTAACAACTGTTACAAGAATCTTCATATATTTGAAATGAACTACTAACCTTGGATTGATACATAGAAAATCAAAAGAATACAAGTTAGTAGGTTATTATGGTGCTAAATATGTTGGAGATACACTTGAAAGAAAAAGCACCAGTGGAAGCTGTCAGTTTCTGGGTGAAAATATAATTCATGGTCCAACAAGAGAAAATCCACAATAGATTTATCAACTGCAGAAGCTCTAAGTGTAGCACACAAGTACACTGGATGTAAAGTCCGTTGGAAGACTATCAAATCAAAGAAGATAAGATTCATATTCTGTGTGATAACACTTCAGCCATTTGTTTGTTCAAGAATCCTATCTTACACTCAAGGGAAAAATATATTGAGATCAAATATTATTTTATAAGAGATTATGTTCAAAAGGGCATTTTAAATTTTAAATTATTGGTACATATCATCAAAAGGCTGATATCTTTACAAAACCCCTTGATGAGGATAGATTCATATTTATTTTGAAAATCCTTAACATGGAACTGTGGCAAGAATGAGAAAATAGTTTTGGCCTCTGAATGTGTAATGTAAGACTTTGGAAAACGAAATCTAAAGTGTTATCCTTCTAGACACAAAACTTTGTATTACTCAGAAATGATCTTAGTCAGATTCTAAATTGATAAAATCTGATGACTAAGATATAAGGAAAATCAAAAATCATGAGTAAATAGTTTAGACTCTGATGTATAACAGTTGTCACACATGCAGATATACAAATATTTGATAAGACTTTTGGACTGCAATATGTCTTGGGAACGGACATAATTATCATCTCACCACTTCTATAAGTCATTAATTTTTTGTGTATTACTATTTATGATTATGGGTGTTTTCAAAATGTCTAGTCTTAATTTCCATTCGTTGTTTATCTGAACCAAATCTTTTTGACCGTCTCTTACTCTTCTCTTATTTCCTATTTAAACTCTTCTTTCTCCATCTCAATCTTTCACTTTCACTTCCCTCACTCTTATTCTCTTTTTTTACCTCATACTTTAAAAATGCCTTCCAAAATATTTCTAGGTGATGAAGAACTCCTTTTTGTGATCAATAAAAAGGTTGTCAACTTTCTGAGTTGAAATTGCAGGGATTTGATATGTTAAAGAAAGTCCTTAAACAAAAATGGGAAAATTATTTTACTATGCTGAATGGTTTCATTTATCTGAATCTTGTAAAAGAATTCTGGGTTTATGCATCCATTGGGCACAATAGAATGGATTTTTATGGATTTCCCATAACAATCACTACTACCTCCATTACTGTTGTAATTGATTGCAAGGAGATAGGTTCAACCGTCAAACATTACAGGTTACCTTCTATAAATCTCTAATCTATGACATCTACAACAATTTTGACATGATCAATTTTCCAGCGACTCTCTGTTCAAAGGCAAGACCTTGGCATCAAATTTTGATGGCCAACCTATGTCCCAGAGAGAAGGGAGTGAATTTCTTGACTTACGAGGCCAAACATTTCATGTACTTCCTGTTGTACAATGTTTACATTGATATTCCCTCTACTATATTTAACTATGTTAAGGAGATAATCATTGCCTCCAGAAGGGAGATTTCCTTCCTCATACCATATGGAAGAGTTCTCTCTGATATATTCATAAGGGCAATGATAGTTAATCAAGTAAAAAGGGCATAGGGATATTGATGCCCTAGTGTTGTACCCCAAAATTTGCCCTCGCACTTTGCTACAAACAATCTCAGCTTCAGACATTTCCTGACTTTTCAAACTGGCGCAGGAATCGGACAAACGGACTTTTCTTGACAGTCAAGCAAAATTAGGGTTTTTACTGATATTCAGAGCTCTGATTGGTCTCATGCAGTTGGCTTAGGGTTGGGGTGATTTTTGGTTCAATTTTGATCAGGCGAGCGTTATCTAGCATTTAATCAGAAATTAAGGTTTTATGGGCATATTCTCAGAAGAATTTAAATTCCACCGCACTTTGCAGTTTGTTCCGAGATTCGGGTTAAAATTCGCGTTATCTTGATTTAATCAGTAAATGAGGCAGTTGGTTTGAATTCACCGGTCAAAAGGGATATGTGCAATGTGGAGTTGCAGTGCTTGATAAAAGAATCAGTAAAAAAAAAGGGGGATTGCATCTGATTAAGTTTTTGTGTTCGACTGTGCGTTGCTTTGAATAATGGATACGTCGAATTCATTTATTTTGATCATTGAAGGTTTAGTTGATTATTTATGATTCTAAGAATTAAAATATTTGAAGTTTAAACCTTCATTTTATTTTATTTTAAGGGACTATAAATAACAAATGAACAATTAAAGAAAAGGAATTGAAAGAAAATCAAATATCAAATGAATTTTTATTTCATATTTAATAATTGTTACAATTGTTATTATTTGGATACTAATATTTATTACAAAGTATTTAAATAATAATAATGTACAAGAATTAAACTGAAAATAGAAATTCTATCCTATTTTCTAAATTCTTCATTCTCCACTTCATGCCGGTGCTCCATTTCTTTATCTGCAAAAAGGAAGAGGAAGTCAGAAAGCAGTTAATTGAGAGAGACAGTTAATTTGCTCATCATTAGGGGCCACTGACTGGGATCAGTTGCTCTCTCTGCAAATCACGGGATTTCTCCCGGTTCACAGAGAGGGAAGATTTTTTGTTCATGAAATGCAAATGCATAATTTCTAAAAATTCAAGACTGCATAAGAATCTCAATTTCCAATTCAAACTAAACTGAAAAAATCCAATTCCAACTTTCTATCCAAAGCAAAAAGGAAGTTGCTGTCAAAATGCCTAAGGATTACCCAAAAAGTACACTTGCTGCAAAGTCAAAATGCCAAGATATCAAAGAAATGCAAAGCTGTCAAAAGCAGAATAAGAATGCAGAGAAGTATATGCAAACAAGGTGATCTGTTTCATCATTTCCCAGCATAAGAGGGGGCCCCTTCAGAACCATAGTACAAATAAAAATCATATAATAATTCTAAATTGTACTATGAGTGAGAAAAAGAGAGATAAAGAGCATAGGCAAAGTTCAGGTTAGGCATAGGCAGTAGGACAGCAGAAAAGATATACAAAAAAGAAGACACAATTCAGCATTGTTCAAAACTACACAGCATGGACAGTTACTAAAAATGGAAAAGATGCCAAGAAATTTTGTCAAACTACCCAGCAAGCGTGGATCAAAAAGAAAACCAAAGTTTGAAATAAGGTTAGGCGCCAAAGACCAATAGCAAAAGGACGAAATAATACAAGAAAAGAGACTGATTGAGCCAAGCACCAATATCACCCATATAACTCAGAACTGAACCAATATAGGCCAGGAAGCTGATACCTGTCTAAAAAAGACAAGTTATCAAAAACACAATCAAACCTCATACCAGTACCGTAACCTGAAAACGCAACCTCAAGCTTCAAAAAACCTGATAAGCCAAACATAACACAATGCCTTCACCTGCCTTGCCATTAGCCTAACAAACCCACCTCCTGTCAACACATAACCTAAAAACTGAACATCTCAAACCGGATAACCAAAAAACCATCAAGCTTCATCACACCCTGTCCCAAACCTCACATAACCTGTAAACTGAGTTATCTCAAACCAATGCCAAAAACCAAAAACTTCATCAACCCTGCCTTACCATTAGCCTCACAAACTCAAAAAAACATATGAACTAAACAACCATGCCTGTCAATAAAGCCATCAAACACACAGTTCAATTCAAAAACCATACCAACGCCTGTCAAGCTAATCAAAACTACACATTTGTTTCAACCATAGCATCCAGCAACAAGTTTTCAAGGCAACCTAGGCCCTCAGACCTCTGAGGTCATCACTGAGCAACGCAAACAAGCATACAGCCTCTCAAGAAGAAAGAAGCAACTCAGGCAACAATACATAGGCCCTCAGATCTTAGAGATCATCATTGGCCATCTCAAACAATACTCAAGCAAATACTCAGGCATACACATGCTCAAAAGCATTCAACAATTCCCAAAGGCATCATAGTGGAAGAAGAAGATAAAAGAAAAGCGAATTTTAAGAAGGGCTTCTCAGCACATGTCATCATAAAAGCCTAAGCAAGAGGTAAGAACGAAAATACCAGGAAAGCTCAAAGATTCATCACAGTACAGCATTCCTCACGCCGTGCCGGCCTCCTAAAGCATCACTCCACCTCTCCTCCGTCTCCCAAACCGAAGGTAGCCAATCTTTTCCCACTTCTCTTCTCCTTCACCTCATAATCATAAAAACTCAAATTAAAACTCAAATCAAGACATGCAATCTGTAAAAAGGGAAAGAGATAAAAACATAACAACAAAAGCTAACCTTAAATCAAAGGCGCTGAGTTCATGTTAGGAAGGGAAGAAAGGCGTTGGAATGACGTTGGTGGCCGGAGTCGGGCTGCTCAGAAAGCTTGAACGGAGAAGACGAACGCGCCGTCGTTACCTCACTAACCCTAACCTTCGTTCTGAACATACCAAATGCCTAACCCTAAATTTCGTTCAAAGACGAACATAGGCCTGACCCGTTCCTAATTATTCTAAGCCCAAGTTAACACTTAACCATTTTTTTTTTTTTAAAACATTAACCCTCTTGTTATTTCATAAACAATACTTACCTCTTTTGTTTTTCTTGTGTAAAATACTAACCTTTTTATTTTATTTTATAAACAAATGTTTACTTTTTTATTTATTTCTTGTAAAATACTAACTTGAATAAAATACATTTTCATCATATGTTTAAAACATCTTTTTAATTAATACACTTTTGTACCTAAAAATAATAAACTTTTTCATACATAATAAAATTGGAAATACTTTTTAATTAAAATACACATTTGTACATATTATACATTTTTTTATACATAATTAAATTGAAACTTTTTAATTAACATATACATTTGTACATGCCAATTTAAATACATTTATTTTCTAATATCGAAATTCACAAACATTTGACTAAAATACTTTTTAATTAAAACTTAACATTTTAATCAAAACACTTCATTTTTCTTTTGTACATAATTAAACATATAAATCAAAAATACATTTAAAAACATTTCTCTAGGTCAAACCCTAATACGATTCAACTTCACATTATCGCACTTGTAAATAATTACACAATTCATATACATATACATCTCACATTTACACTTACACAATATATTGCCCTATACACATTTTATCTTATATTTGTACATTCGATATTTACATTTTGATTGCGACATTCGATTTGGTTGTAACTTGTTGGATACTATAAGTCTCATCCCCTTGTACATTTATACCCCCACTCCCTGATACTATTTTGTAATAGCGTAGATTTACATTCCGCAATTTACAGTTTTCCAATTATACCATGGTTAGACCTAGGGTTTATATGTACATAAAACCAAACGCTAGATAACCTAATACAATACAAACGCATGTAATCAATACACAATCACACTTGCACCCTCTAGGGTAATCCCACATGATGCCTTCCAAAATGGGCCATGCTTGCACGTCGAGTATCTTTGGCAAAACAAAAGCAAATGATCATAAGTCCCTCAAAATGTTGCCTAAATGGAATGATCATAGTCCCTTCAAAACAAATTTCCAAAGACACTTGGCATCATTGCATTCATGGTCCATACGATGACCCACGCCCGTCCCGAATAAACTTCCTAAATACAAGATTGCCTACCAATTTCAATGGCAGAACAAAATTGTCAAAGGGGTTAAAACACGACGAAAATCTTTGAGAAAAGCTTTAGGGTAGATAAACTCTTAAGTACTTGTCAATTTGCAAAGAAAACACTTGCCTAATTTCAAAACCCACTTCACAAACACTTTCAAAAATCAAACTTTTCAAACCCTTGAAACATCTTTTTAAAAGATAAAACACCTTTTGTAAAACATTCGAGTAAAGAATTGTTACAAGGTTAGCCTAGCACAAGGCATCTTTTCAAAACATTTTCAAAACAACACACAAAGCACCATTTCATACAATTGAAAACCAAGGCAAGATTGATCTAAGCAAGTACCTAAGAGCCCATGGATAACCATGGATGAAAAGGGTGCTAATACCTTCCCTTTTCATAATCTACCCCCCGAACCCACGAAATATCTCAAAAGGTTTTTGCTGTGCTTTTTTAACCTTTCCTTTAGGATAAAATAAAAAGTCGGTGGCGACTCTTGCTCAACCGCACAAGTGCGAATACGAACGCAAAACACTAGTCAGTTCTCCCACCGTATCACAGAACTGGCGACTCTGCTGGGGAGAACTTTTAAGTGGGGTTACCTTAGGGCTTAGATCAACTTCTTGCATGACTAATTGTTTGATTTGCTTGCTTTATACCTTGGCTCTATTGTTTGGGTTTATAATCCTCCACCCGGATTTTTGGAGACATTCATAGATAGCAATACGTTGTGGAAACTGTGCGGGGTATACCGACACGGTCTAAGCAATAGCTATATTAGTGCGACATATTTGTGGGTACCGGTAACCCTTGAGTTCAATCAAGGAGAGTACGGGGCCGCTGAGTGATGTCACTAAGCACTAATGACCTAGAACCTTACTTGACCATCTTGGCCTTTTATTAGGGGTAGTGAGATGACCGGCTTTGGTGCAGTCCGAAGTTGGTAGATACTCGATACTACACTCATTGAGGGTTGTTTTCTTGGAATATTTTGGTCGCTAGTTAAGTGGCTAAACCAAAACAATGAACAACGAAAACGATCCAGTGATATTGAGCTCCTTAGAACCCGGTTACTATTTATAGGACAGGTTTTTAAGCCAACTACACTCAAGAGGGTACTTACCTGTGAAACCCCATGCAAGCCTGAAACTAGGGTTTGGTGTGATTTGCTTGTACATATGTTTTATGCATACATCATAAACATCATGAAGCATCATATGCATTTACTAACCATTTCAAGGATTTGGATCTTCATCATTGTTCTTGTTTTGTAGGTCATGGAAATACCTCGCCGAAATACCATTCAAGTCAACCTTGTGAGAATCTCTCCTCAACTCAAGGAGATCACTTCAAGAATTCCGGAAAATTCATCCTTCAGTGAAAGACATGGTAGACTGCTCAACCTAGTCAACACCAACATTGAAGAATACATGATGAAAGTGCTATTCCAGTTCTTTGACCCCCTTCACCATTGCTTCACTTTCCCTGATTATCAGTTGGTGCCCACTTTGGAGGAGTTTTCTCAACTCCTAAGAATCCCCATCCTTAATCAACTACCCTTCAACGGTATGGAGAAGGAGCCAAAGCCTGAAGATGTTGCTCGAGCATTACATCTACAACCATCTGAAATCAAGGGGCATTGGGAAACCAGAAGCGGCGTCAAAGGATTCTTAGCAAAATTCTTGTTGGAGAAGGCACAAGAATGTTGGAACTCATTGGACCTACAAGCATTTGAAGAAATTGTGGCACTCCTTATCTATGGGTTGGTCCTGTTCCCAAATCCTGACCAATTGGTAGATGTCAACGCTGTCAAAATCTTCTTGTCCAGAAATCCAATACCAACATTGCTTGGAGACATCCTTCACTCATTTTACACACGAACAATGAGAAAGAGGGGTGTTCTCATGTGCTGTACTCCTATCCTCGCAAGGTGGTTTATTTTGCACCTTCCACAATCTGTCTTGAAGAATGATCAAGGTATAAGGTGGTCCCAGCGATTGATGACTCTCACTCATTCTGATGTGCATTGGTGTTCTCGGTCCAGAGAAAATGTCATCATCGTCGATCGTTGCGGAGAATTTCCTAATGTCCCCTTACTTGGAATTAGGGGAGGTATCACCTACAACCCTTGCCTAGCTTTGAGGCAATTTGGATATGCACTGAGGGATGGCCCTCATGACATGTTGATTCCTAGCCTAGTTTTTGACTTCGACAATGATGCGCAAGGACTTCGCCAAAGATTCATCAGAGCTTGGGGAAAACTCAACAAGGTTGATAGCAAGACTCTGGGACACAAGAACTCCATCCCTCTTGAGCCCTATCTCAAGTGGGTACGAGCCCGAGCCCAAAGTCTGATAATGCCTTATCCCCATGTACTCCTAGTGATTAAGGAGCCCGTCAATGAAGGAGAGGTCCCTTACACCATCCTGCATCCAGACATGCCTACATCGTGGGAGGAAATGCAGAAGAGTTGGATTCAGCTCAAGGAGGAACGGAACACTTTTGAAGCTAGCTACTACGCCAGTGAAAAGAAGGTTCTAGAGCTTACCCGCCAACTCCATGAGCAAGAGGCCCTCAATACCTACATCGCACCAAAGAGGATGCGCAATGTCTTTCTGCCTTCAGAAGTTTATGTTGTAACATTTGGCCCGTGGGGCATTTATGTACTAACAGATTTCTTCTTATTAATATGACGTGCGTTCTTCTTTGTCTAAAACAATTTTGAATGTCCCAAATCCTTGAATGCATTGCATACATCAGCATACCATTCATCATGTGCATAAGCAGGTCTCGCTCCAGGTTTCCTTATCTATCTGCTGTTTATTTCAGTAGGATGGATCTCGAGCAAACAGTCAAAGACCTTCAAGCCCAGAATGCACAGTTCCAGCAACTCTTGACGACCTTGGTCAAGAGTCAAGAGGATATCAAGGCTCATCTGGAGAGCAAGGACCCAGTGAAGAAGAAAAAGAGGGTCGGAGTGGCTACTTTGGGGAGAAGATTTGACAGAGAAGCTCGGAGGGTGCTTGAATTTCCTCCTACCTCTGATGAAGGGACTAGTAAAAGAGATCGGGTTGCGGTGCCTTCCGAGTCTGATGCAGAGGAGGAAGAGGCTGAAGAGGACGAGGATTATTCTGACCAACAGTATCCTCCAACTGATGATAAGTACAAGGGTTTAGAAGACAGATTGGCTGCCATGGAATTGCAGAGGGTACCGGGTTTGGATTTTGAAGACATGGGCTTGGTCGCCGGAATTGTGATTCCCCCAAAATTCAAGGTGCCGGTGTTTGTAAGGTATGACGGGCTGTCCTGCCCCAAAATGCACCTCAGGTCCTATGTGAGAAAGATTCAGCCCTATACAGCAGATAAAAATCTCTGGATTCATTTCTTTCAAGACAGCATGTCGGGAGCCCAGTTGGAATGGTTTTATCAGTTAGAAGGAACCAGTGTCAGGAATTGGGAAGATTTGGACACCGCTTTCTATAAACAATACCAGTATAATTCCGATCTTGCTCCTACCCGTACCCAACTTCAGGGTATGTCGCTAGGAACAAGTGAGGGATTCAAGGAATACGCACAAAAATGGAGGGATTTGGCTGGCAGGGTGCAGCCTCCTTTAACTGATCGTGAGCTCGTTGATATGTTTCTTGGGACCCTATCTGGGCCATTTTTCAATCATTTAATCGGTAACTCTTCCGCGGGGTTTACTGAGTTGATCTTAACGGGCGAAAGAATCGAGGCTGGCATCAAGTCAGGAAAAATTCAGAAGGGTGTCGCTGCAAGTGTGGAGAAGAAGCCGTTTAAGAAGGAGACAGCTATGGTATATTCTCAAAGAAGAGCGGGGAAGGTGGAGCGTCGGCCGACTGTGGGGGCCGTAATGATTCAAAACACTCCGAGTGAGCAGCCTCGCTACAACCAATCCAGACCAAATCAGCAACGGGTGGAAAGGCCACAACGGCAGTTCACTCGTATTAATATGACCCCAGCGCAGGTGCTTCCCCATCTGTTGAAATTGAATCTTGCCACTATCAAGGAGGCGCCAAAGAATGTAAATACATCCTCTCCACATTACCATGCCAATGCTAAGTGCGCCTATCATTCAGACAGTGTTGGGCATGACACCAACGATTGCTGGGCAATCAAGCATAAGATCCAGGACTTGATAGATGCCAAGGAGGTAGAGTTTGACGCTCCAGAAAAGCCCAATGTGATCTCTGCACCTATGCCGAAGCACGGTCGGAACGTCAACGCCATTGAGGAGGATCGGTATGTTGCTGACGTTAGTGATCTGACTACTCCACTGTTAACTATTAAGTTGAATTTGTTAAGGGCCGGGATCTTCCCGGGATGTAAAAGAGACTGTTACTGTTGCCACTCTCTGCCGTTGGATTGTCCGCTACTAAAGGAAGGCATCCAAGGCCTCATGGATAGCCGAAAAATTTTGTTCGAAAAAGTTTCTGCTGTTCCAGTTCATGTTGAAAATATCTCAATCATAACCATTCACGCCAATCTTTCCGAGGCCGTCAAAAATCCAGTTAAGATTACACCAGCTGCAAAGTCTATACATTTGAAGATAACAATGCCGGGGCCTGTTCCCTATGTCTCCGAGAAGTCGATACCTTGGAACTATGGTGGTGACATCTACTACCATGGTATCAAGCAAGTTGAAATAATTGAAGAAGACTCAGATGATGATGAAGCCAGCATTAGTAACATTGCGGGTACCAGCAAAATCACCAGGAGTGGGAGGATATTTTCTCCAGAGATTGCTCCTCCAAAAGCAGTCTTTGGACCCTCATCAGTAAAAGAAGTCATCCCTGCACCAGCAAAGCTTTCTGCCAGAACTCCTTTGATCGAAGAAATTTTCGTTCCTAGTGCTATCTCTCCTACCATTGCCGATAAAGGAAAAGGAATACAAGATGAGCCCGTCAGGACGAGGGCTCAACCCTTGGTGATTCCGGAAGCCTCCAAGAAAGAGATGGACAAAATTTTGAGGATAATCAAGAAAAGTGATTATGATGTGGTGGAACAGTTGGGGCAAACCCCCTCCAAGATCTCCATGCTGGCACTGTTGCTTTGCTCAGAAGCGCACGCTCAAGCTTTGATTAAGTTTCTAAAGGCAGCTCATGTGCCCCAAGAAACCTCTGCAGATCAATTTCAACATTGCGTGGCTAGCCTGACTGCAGACAATGGATTAGGCTTTTCTGATGCCGACCTGACCCCTAAAGGCCGAAATCACAATGATGCGTTGCATATTTCAATCGAGTGTCGCGGAACCACCCTTGCGCATGTTTTGGTTGATATCGGTTCATCGCTGAATGTTTTGCCTAAGAAGGCCTTGGACCGGCTAGATTGCGAAGGGTTGGAATTGAAGCCGAGTGATATTGTCGTCAGAGCCTTCGATGGGTCGAAAAGAATGGTCCATGGAGAAGTTGAAATTCCTGTCAAGATAGGTACCGAGGTGTTCAAATCCACTTTCTATGTAATGGACATCCGTCCATCATACTCCTGCCTGCTGGGTAGACCTTGGATACACCATGCTGGGGCAGTCACCTCCTCCTTGCACCAGATGCTGAAATATCCTGTAAAGGGAAAGATCATTACTGTCCATGGCGAGGAAGAGTACATGATTAGCCATTTAAATTCTTTCCGGTATGTGGAGGTCGAAGGGGAGTTCATTGAGACACCGTTTCAACATTTCGAAGAAGTACTCCCTGAGATAGCAGTGGCGAAGTTGGCAGCTGAGACACCAAGACAGATGGCCAGGATGGCATCTCTGGAGGATGCAAGGGCTGCAGTTAAAGAAGGAAAGAATTCAGCGTGGGGGCAGCTACCCGATTTTCCGCATAAGGTTGATAAGCTTGGATTAGGTTTCACCACCGCTGGCCAGAAGGCCATGCGCCGGTCAAAGATTGAGAGAGCGCCAGTCAAGATTTCTCCTCACCGAATCAACGCCCTGGAAGATGAAGACAAAGAAAGCAACTTTGAAGAGTGGATTCATCCGACTGTCAGAGGAGGGTTGAGCAATTGGGAGGCTAAAGACTTTGTCCCCGTCACTTTTATTCCTCAGTAATTTATCTATCAAACATTTTCTATTTTGGTCTGTAATATTTTACTTTCAAACAATCCATACACTATCTTTCCACCTCCTGCCTTACCCGGGGCATGTAGGTCCACTTGTAAGGGTTTTGACTATCCTTCATATTCATATGCCATGTTTAATGATTCATTGGACGTTTTTCATTTGATAAACTGCTTGTGTTCATTATCTTTCCTTTTGCGTTTTTTTGTTGTTGTTTAAGGATGGCTATCCCTTACACACACCCACCACTCACCAATGCAGGTACCCATCCACTCCGGATTCCATGGGTGACTATCCTGCTGTATCTTTCAATAACTCGGAAGACCTGGTCAATCTAGCCGAGTATGAGGATGACGAAGGTTGTGAAGTACCCGGGGAACTAGACAGACTCCTACAACAGGAGGAAAGGGCCATCTTACCGCATGAAGAGCCGTTGGAAACTATTAACTTGGGAACCGAGGAGAATCGGAAGGAGGTACAAATGGGTGCCAACCTGGAACCAGAAGTCAAGAAACGCTTGGTACAGTTACTGAATGAGTATGTTGAAATCTTCGCTTGGTCCTATGAAGACATGCCGGGCCTAGACACCGACATCGTGGTTCACCGTCTCCCCACAAGAGAAGACTGTCCATCGATCAAGCAAAAAGTTCGCCGAATGAGGCCTGACATGTCCAAAAAAATCAAAGCAGAAGTGATGAAGCAATTCAATGCTGGCTTTCTGGCTGTTACGTCCTATCCTCAATGGGTCGCTAATATTGTGCCAGTACCTAAGAAGGATGGCAAAGTCAGAATGTGTGTGGACTACAGGGATTTGAATAGTGCCAGCCCTAAGGATGATTTTCCGCTACCTCATATTGACATCCTGATTGACAATACAGCTCAGCATAAGGTGTTTTCTTTCATGGACGGATTCTCGGGCTACAATCAAATCAAAATGGCCCCCGAGGACATGGAGAAAATAACTTTTGTCACGCAATGGGGCACTTTCTGTTACAAAGTGATGCCGTTCGGGCTGAAGAATGTAGGAGCAACTTATCAACGCGCCATGGTAGCTCTATTTCATGACATGATACATCATGAGATTGAAGTTTACGTAGACGATATGATAGCTCGGTCACAAACAGAGGAAGAGCACCTTGAACATCTGGAAAAGCTGTTTGCCAGATTGAAAGAATACAAGCTCAGGCTGAATCCAAGTAAATGCACTTTTGGAGTTAGGTCCGGTAAACTCCTGGGATTCATTGTAAGCAACAAAGGCATTGAGGTCGATCCGGCAAAAGTAAAAGCAATACAAGAGATGCCTGCTCCTCGTACTGAAAAGGAAGTTAGAGGTTTCTTGGGGCGCATAAACTATATTGCCAGATTCATTTCACACATGACTTCTACCTGTGAGCCAATTTTCAAACTCTTGAAGAAAGATCAGGTAATTGAATGGAACGACGACTGCCAAGCTGCTTTTGATAGAATCAAGGAATATTTGCTAGAACCTCCTATTCTGATGCCACCCGTCGAAGGAAGACCATTGATCATGTATCTGACCGTTTTGGACAACTCAATGGGGTGTGTTTTGGGCCAACATGACGAGTCTGGTCGAAAAGAGCATGCTATTTATTACCTTAGCAAAAAGTTTACCGACTGTGAGACTCGCTACTCGCTGCTCGAGAAAACTTGCTGCGCTTTGGTATGGGCTGCTCGCCGACTAAGACAGTATATGTTGACTCATACTACCTTGTTGATATCCAAAATGGACCCTATCAAATATATCTTCGAAAAGCCCGCTTTATCAGGAAGGATAGCCAGATGGCAAATGATCTTGACCGAGTATGACATCCAATACACCACCCAAAAAGCTATAAAAGGGAGTGTACTAGCTGACCATCTGGCTCATCAGGCTATCAAAGACTATCAACCCATGAGATTTGATTTCCCAGACGAGGACATCATGAATTTGGACAACATCAAAGGCGACAGACCGTATGACGGACCCGAAAAGGGATCCCGATGGACCCTGTACTTTGATGGTGCTTCAAATGCACTCGGAAACGGCATTGGCGCGGTACTTATTTCGCCGGAAGGATGCCACACTCCTTTCACGGCCCGACTTTGTTTCAGCTGCACAAACAATATGGCGGAGTATGAAGCCTGCATCTTTGGTCTCAAGGCTGCTATAGACTTGGGGATCAAATCTCTGATCGTATTCGGGGACTCGGCTTTGGTCATTAGCCAAATCAAAGGAGACTGGGATACCAAGCATCCTAATCTTATTCCATACAAAGAACATGTTCTGACATTGTTGCCTCACTTCGAGCAAATTACCTTCGAGCACTTTCCGCGAGAAGAGAATCAGCTAGCAGATGCTCTAGCCACAATGTCCTCCATGTTTAAACTCAACTGGGATAACGAGGCTCCCCAAATCACCATCGAGCGAATGGATGAACCCGCGCATTGTCACGAGATTAACACCGAAGAAGTAGTGGAACAACCTTGGTTCCATGAAATCAAAAGGTATCTCGAGACCCAAGATTATCCTGAAAGAGCTTCCGTGAATGACAAGAAGTTCTTAAGGAAATTCGCTGCTAAGTTCTTCCTGAGCAACGGCATCCTTTACAAACGAAGCCATGATTGTGTATTACTCTGATGTGTTGATAAGGCTGAAGCAGAGTTAATCATGACTGATATACACAGCGGCACATTTGGCACTCACCTAAGCGGGCATACAATGGCTAAGAAGATCCTAAGGGCAGGCTATTATTGGTCTACCATGGAGGCTGATTGCCATCAACATTCCCGTACTTGTCACAAGTGTCAAGTCTATGCTGACAAAGTTCATGTCCCTCCGGTTCCTCTCAACGTCCTAACTGCTCCATGGCCCTTTGCAATGTGGGGCATTGATATGATTGGAGAGATCAAACCCACGGCTTCCAACGGACATTGCTTCATCCTGGTTGCCATTGACTACTTCACTAAATGGGTCGAAGCAGCTTCCTTCGCCTCCGTCACCAAAAATGTGGTTGCCCGCTTTATCAAGCAAAATCTCATATGTCGGTATGGTGTTCCAGACAGAATCATCACAGACAACGGTACAAATCTGAATAATACAATGATCACTGCATTATGCGAACAGTTCAAGATTTATCATCACAATTCATCTCCCTATAGACCGAAGATGAACGGTGCTGTTGAAGCTGCGAACAAAAATATCAAGAAGATTATTCAGAAAATGACAGTCACTTACAAAGACTGGCATGAGATGTTACCATTTGCGCTGCATGGATACCGTACGACGATACGTACCTCAACTGGGGCAACCCCATTTTCTTTGGTTTATGGCATGGAAGCTGTTTTTCCTATGGAAGTTCAGATCCCGTCTCTAAGGATTATGAAGGACGCAGGTTTGAATGAAGATGATTGGATTCAGACCCGACTTGATCAACTCAATCTGATCGACGAAAAGCGGCTTGCTACTATATGCCATGGTCAGACGTATCAAAAACGGATGATCAAGGCCTTCAATAAGAAAGTCAGACGTCAAGTGTATCAAGTCGGAGATCTAGTAGTCAAGCGGATTATCTTGCCGCAAAGTGATCCCAGGGGCAAATGGACTCCTACATACGAAGGGCCATTTGTAATCAAGAGCGTATTTTCTGGTGGTGCGATGATTCTGACCACCATGGATGGCGACGATTTGCCACACCCTGCGAACGCAGACATAGTCAAAAGATACTACGCATAAAATGACCCGACAAGTCGAAAACCCGAAAGGGCGGCTTGGGCAAAAATGGGCATCCCGGTGGATCGAAAACCCGAAAGGGCGGTTCAGGCAAAAATTAGGGATAAAAACAAAAAAATCCGTACACCCGGCAAGTCTAAAACCCGAAAGGGCGGCTTGGGCAAAAAGGGGTTTCTCGGTGGATCGAAAACCCGAAAGGGCGATTCAGGCAAAAATTAGGGAATTAAAGCGTATGACTATGTCTCGTCGGATCACTTCAAGGACGATCTCTTCATCAACCGGTTCCAGGGTTCTGATCAATCCAGCCATCATCAAACGAAGCATTGAATGGACAGAGGTTCAGAGTTGTGAAAGCTACAGCAGAATGGAATCCCATGGAATTATTTCACATAGCCATCTTTATTTTGTATAAATTTTTCAAATATTTACGACAAGATCCTCTTACTAGGATGATTGTCTCCTTTGTACAAGCATACTCAAAGAAAATCAATACGAATACTCTTCCCAAAATTTGTGTCATTTCCCTTTTTCTTTTTCTCTTGCACTATTTGTTTTATTTTGAGAAACGTCCAATGTTTTGTTAAATAGGCATATGCATTTGAAACATGATCACTTCCTAATTGAACCCAAGGAAAAGGATTACTGATAGGATAAAAGTACAAACGGATATTTTGACACCCTTTCAAAGGAAATCCCTCGGGATCTGTAATCCATGTCCCTGACAAACCTTGAGGTCTATCTCCAGCAGACCCTCGGAGCTTATCCCCCGTAAGGTTCTGAAAGGTATTCCCCGCAGAGTACGGACGTCCCTTCCAAGTTTTATTCAAAGTTATTCTCACAAAAGCTTATAACTGGGTTATCCTCAGCTAATCATCAGGGGAGGTCACGCTCGCCAGAATTCTTCCCATCCCCAGCGGAGTTCCTCAAAATTCCCCCAACAATAACTTATCGATACTATCCCCGGAGGAGTTTACCTTTGCAAATCCCCAGCCAAAGAATCTTCCGGAAATCATTTTCCCTCAGAGTTAAGCTTCTGTACCCCCAGCAGATCAAAAGCTTCAAATGGACAATCCCCAGCGAAGTCAGACTTTTAAATCTTCTCCCCACAGAGTTTTTAGAAGAAAAATCTTGAATTCCCCAGTAAAGTCTCCAGAGATACATCTCTCCCAGCTGAAGATTCTCAATCTGGCCTCCCCAGCATTAAGTCCACTAGTTTGGTACTCCCCAGTAGAAGACTTCAGGAGTTCCCCAGAAGATTGGTATACAATCCAAGCTCCAAGTTCCCCAGCAATGACCCAGGATTTATTTTCCCCGGCAGCAGTCAAGATACTTCTATCTTCCGATGTCCCGGATTCATCTATCCTATGCAAGACAGCTCTCCAGCTTACATGCACATCCATTTACATTCATAAAACCATGATATACGTTGTATCATGCATCATAGCATTGCATCCAACTAACTCTTTGCCTTTTTCAGGTAAGATCAGTCGACAGACTAAAATCATTCAACTTCAAGACTTCTGAAAACAGTTCATGGATTCTTCCCAAGTAACGGATGTTAATCTATCAGCTTGTTCAGATGCACCTTTGAATTCAGAAGCTTCCCAACAACGGATGCTGCTCTATTGCTGATTCAACTTCAAGACTTCTGAAAACAGTTCACGGGTTCTCCAAGTAAACGGATGTTAACCTATCACTTGTTCAGATTCTTCCCAAGACTTCTGAAAACAGTTCATGGATTCTTTCCAAGTAACGGATGTTAATCTATCAGCTTGTTTAGATGCACCTTTGAATTCAGAAGCTTCCCAACAACGGATGCTGCTTTATTGCCGATTCAACTTCAAGATTTCTGAAAACAGTTCACGGGTTCTCCAAGTAAACGGATGTTAACCTATCACTTGTTCAGATTCTTCCCAGGACTTCTGAAAATAGTTCATGGATTCTTTCCAAGTAACGGATGTTAATCTATCAGCTTGTTCAGATGCACCTTTGAATTCAGAAGCTTCCCAACAACGGATGCTGCTTTATTGCCGATTCAACTTCAAGATTTCTGAAAACAGTTCACGGGTTCTCCAAGTAAATGGATGTTAACCTATCACTTGTTCAGTTTCTTCTTCCAGACTTCTGAAAGCGGTTCGTGGATTCTTCCCAAGTAACGGGTGTTAATCTATCAACTTATTTAGATGCAACTTCCTGAAAATGGCTTGCAGGCTCCTCCCAACCACGGATGTCAACCTATTGCCTGTTCAGACCCCCAGTTCAGAAATGGTCCAAAGCTCGGACACTTTCCTAACGTTCCCTTCCAGATGGCATCTTTAAGCCCATCCCCGACAAGTTTCTGTCACTCTCCTAGATGGCATCGTTAAGCCCATCTCCAAATGGCATCTCTAAGCCCATTCCCGCATCCAGTGCTTTGGTGAGTGCAAATTTCCGGGCACTCTAGTGTCCAATCTCCTTTTACCTTCAAGTCGCGAAAGGCAAACTTGCCAATCTAACTCTTCAGGTCCAAGAAGATTGAACAGGGGCAACTGTTGTACCCCAAAATTTGCCCTCGCACTTTGCTACAAACAATCTCAGCTTCAGACATTTCCTGACTTTTCAAACTGGCGCAGGAATCGGACAAACGGACTTTTCTTGACAGTCAAGCAAAATTAGGGTTTTTACTGATATTCAGAGCTCTGATTGGTCTCATGCAGTTGGCTTAGGGTTGGGGTGATTTTTGGTTCAATTTTGATCAGGCGAGCGTTATCTAGCATTTAATCAGAAATTAAGGTTTTATGGGCATATTCTCAGAAGAATTTAAATTCCACCGCACTTTGCAGTTTGTTCCGAGATTCGGGTTAAAATTCGCGTTATCTTGATTTAATCAGTAAATGAGGCAGTTGGTTTGAATTCACCGGTCAAAAGGGATATGTGCAATGTGGAGTTGCAGTGCTTGATAAAAGAATCAGTAAAAAAAAAGGGGGATTGCATCTGATTAAGTTTTTGTGTTCGACTGTGCGTTGCTTTGAATAATGGATACGTCGAATTCATTTATTTTGATCATTGAAGGTTTAGTTGATTATTTATGATTCTAAGAATTAAAATATTTGAAGTTTAAACCTTCATTTTATTTTATTTTAAGGGACTATAAATAACAAATGAACAATTAAAGAAAAGGAATTGAAAGAAAATCAAATATCAAATGAATTTTTATTTCATATTTAATAATTGTTACAATTGTTATTATTTGGATACTAATATTTATTACAAAGTATTTAAATAATAATAATGTACAAGAATTAAACTGAAAATAGAAATTCTATCCTATTTTCTAAATTCTTCATTCTCCACTTCATGCCGGTGCTCCATTTCTTTATCTGCAAAAAGGAAGAGGAAGTCAGAAAGCAGTTAATTGAGAGAGACAGTTAATTTGCTCATCATTAGGGGCCACTGACTGGGATCAGTTGCTCTCTCTGCAAATCACGGGATTTCTCCCGGTTCACAGAGAGGGAAGATTTTTTGTTCATGAAATGCAAATGCATAATTTCTAAAAATTCAAGACTGCATAAGAATCTCAATTTCCAATTCAAACTAAACTGAAAAAATCCAATTCCAACTTTCTATCCAAAGCAAAAAGGAAGTTGCTGTCAAAATGCCTAAGGATTACCCAAAAAGTACACTTGCTGCAAAGTCAAAATGCCAAGATATCAAAGAAATGCAAAGCTGTCAAAAGCAGAATAAGAATGCAGAGAAGTATATGCAAACAAGGTGATCTGTTTCATCATTTCCCAGCATAAGAGGGGGCCCCTTCAGAACCATAGTACAAATAAAAATCATATAATAATTCTAAACTGTACTATGAGTGAGAAAAAGAGAGATAAAGAGCATAGGCAAAGTTCAGGTTAGGCATAGGCAGTAGGACAGCAGAAAAGATATACAAAAAAGAAGACACAATTCAGCATTGTTCAAAACTACACACCATGGACAGTTACTAAAAATGGAAAAGATGCCAAGAAATTTTGTCAAACTACCCAGCAAGCGTGGATCAAAAAGAAAACCAAAGTTTGAAATAAGGTTAGGCGCCAAAGACCAATAGCAAAAGGACGAAATAATACAAGAAAAGAGACTGATTGAGCCAAGCACCAATATCACCCATATAACTCAGAACTGAACCAATATAGGCCAGGAAGCTGATACCTGTCTAAAAAAGACAAGTTATCAAAAACACAATCAAACCTCATACCAGTACCGTAACCTGAAAACGCAACCTCAAGCTTCAAAAAACCTGATAAGCCAAACATAACACAATGCCTTCACCTGCCTTGCCATTAGCCTAACAAACCCACCTCCTGTCAACACATAACCTAAAAACTGAACATCTCAAACCGGATAACCAAAAAACCATCAAGCTTCATCACACCCTGTCCCAAACCTCACATAACCTGTAAACTGAGTTATCTCAAACCAATGCCAAAAACCAAAAACTTCATCAACCCTGCCTTACCATTAGCCTCACAAACTCAAAAAAACATATGAACTAAACAACCATGCCTGTCAATAAAGCCATCAAACACACAGTTCAATTCAAAAACCATACCAACGCCTGTCAAGCTAATCAAAACTACACATTTGTTTCAACCATAGCATCCAGCAACAAGTTTTCAAGGCAACCTAGGCCCTCAGACCTCTGAGGTCATCACTGAGCAACGCAAACAAGCATACAGCCTCTCAAGAAGAAAGAAGCAACTCAGGCAACAATACATAGGCCCTCAGATCTTAGAGATCATCATTGGGCATCTCAAACAATACTCAAGCAAATACTCAGGCATACACATGCTCAAAAGCATTCAACAATTCCCAAAGGCATCATAGTGGAAGAAGAAGATAAAAGAAAAGCGAATTTTAAGAAGGGCTTCTCAGCACATGTCATCATAAAAGCCTAAGCAAGAGGTAAGAACGAAAATACCAGGAAAGCTCAAAGATTCATCACAGTACAGCATTCCTCACGCCGTGCCGGCCTCCTAAAGCATCACTCCACCTCTCCTCCGTCTCCCAAAACGAAGGTAGCCAATCTTTTCCCACTTCTCTTCTCCTTCACCTCATAATCATAAAAACTCAACTTAAAACTCAAATCAAGACATGCAATCTGTAAAAAGGGAAAGAGATAAAAACATAACAACAAAAGCTAACCTTAAATCAAAGGCGCTGAGTTCATGTTAGGAAGGGAAGAAAGGTGTTGGAATGACGTTGGTGGCCGGAGTCGGGCTGCTCAGAAAGCTTGAACGGAGAAGACGAACGCGCCGTCGTTACCTCACTAACCCTAACCTTCGTTCTGAACATACCAAATGCCTAACCCTAATATTCGTTCAAAGACGAACATGGGCCTGACCCGTTCCTAATTATTCTAAGCCCAAGTTAACACTTAACCATTTTTTTTTTTTAAAAACATTAACCCTCTTGTTATTTCATAAACAATACTTACCTCTTTTGTTTTTCTTGTGTAAAATACTAACCTTTTTATTTTATTTTATAAACAAATGTTTACTTTTTTATTTATTTCTTGTAAAATACTAACTTGAATAAAATACATTTTCATCATATGTTTAAAACATCTTTTTAATTAATACACTTTTGTACCTAAAAATAATAAACTTTTTCATACATAATAAAATTGGAAATACTTTTTAATTAAAATACACATTTGTACATATTATACATTTTTTTATACATAATTAAATTGAAACTTTTTAATTAACATATACATTTGTACATACCAATTTAAATACATTTATTTTCTAATATCGAAATTCACAAACATTTGACTAAAATACTTTTTAATTAAAACTTAACATTTTAATCAAAACACTTCATTTTTCTTTTGTACATAATTAAACATATAAATCAAAAATACATTTAAAAACATTTCTCTAGGTCAAACCCTAATACGATTCAACTTCACATTATCGCACTTGTAAATAATTACACAATTCATATACATATACATCTCACATTTACACTTACACAATATATTGCCCTATACACATTTTATCTTATATTTGTACATTCGATATTTACATTTTGATTGCGACATTCGATTTGGTTGTAACTTGTTGGATACTATAAGTCTCATCCCCTTGTACATTTATACCCCCACTCCCTGATACTATTTTGTAATAGCGTAGATTTACATTCCGCAATTTACAGTTTTCCAATTATACCATGGTTAGACCTAGGGTTTATATGTACATAAAACCAAACGCTAGATAACCTAATACAAGACAAACGCATGTAATCAATACACAATCACACTTGCACCCTCTAGGGTAATCCCACATGATGCCTTCCAAAATGGGCCATGCTTGCACGTCGAGTATCTTTGGCAAAACAAAAGCAAATGATCATAAGTCCCTCAAAATGTTGTCTAAATGGAATGATCATAGTCCCTTCAAAACAAATTTCCAAAGACACTTGGCATCATTGCATTCATGGTCCATACGATGACCCACGCCCGTCCCGAATAAACTTCCTAAATACAAGATTGCCTACCAATTTCAATGGTAGAACAAAATTGTCAAAGGGGTTAAAACACGACGAAAATCTTTGAGAAAAGCTTTAGGGTAGATAAACTCTTAAGTACTTGTCAATTTGCAAAGAAAACACTTGCCTAATTTCAAAACCCACTTCACAAACACTTTCAAAAATCAAACTTTTCAAACCCTTGAAACATCTTTTTAAAAGATAAAACACCTTTTGTAAAACATTCGAGTAAAGAATTGTTACAAGGTTAGCCTAGCACAAGGCATATTTTCAAAACATTTTCAAAACAACACACAAAGCACCATTTCATACAATTGAAAACCAAGGCAAGATTGATCTAAGCAAGTACCTAAGAGCCCATGGATAACCATGGATGAAAAGGGTGCTAATACCTTCCCTTTTCATAATCTACCCCCCGAACCCACGAAATATCTCAAAAGGTTTTTGCTGTGCTTTTTTAACCTTTCCTTTAGGATAAAATAAAAAGTCGGTGGCGACTCTTGCTCAACCGCACAAGTGCGAATACGAACGCAAAACACTAGTCAGTTCTCCCACCGTATCACACCTAGCAAAGGAGGAATGTGAAAAGTTGGATTTCCTTAGATAAGTTGGTTATTGAAAAGATGATAACCCTGGACTCTGATCAATATTTACCAAATTCTATTAGAAGCCTCTGATACAAAGAGATTAATATGAAGAAAGATAGTGTGAAAAATATTAAAAGGGTACAAATCAACATCATTTCCACTACCTTGTGAGATGGGACAAAAAGACTATTTGTCAGTACTAACTTTTTCAATACATCTCATCATCACCTTACGTTATGCTTGTACCACCACTCTACTACTGTACTACTCAACGTCTTCATGCAAGTTGTGGATTACAAAATTCCAACATCAACCTCCAACATATCTATTTTCATCTATATAAATGAGAGTTTGAAGCCATGGAAAACAACAACAACAAATGTGAAATGCAAAAATCATATACAAATAAGTTAAGAGAAACACTTAGAAAAAGTCGAGCATCAACACAAAGAAGAAAGTTGTCATTTTATTGATGGCTCATAACTTTCATTATTTGTAATCTCTTAGTATTGTAACTGTGTGTATTAGATTTTTAAGAAGAATTCTATAAACATAAATCTTTGTAAGTTAACTAGGTTGTTTAAATTTCCTTGGGGGGCTAAATATTTAGTCAGGATCCCTGAGAAGACTTAGATGGTTTGTCTTTATGGTTGTAATCAAAGGGTGTTTTCTTAGTGGATTAAGTCCTTGTTGATAAGGCAAAATCACCTGGGTAGGGTGGACTGGATGTAGCCTAGTTAAAGGTGAACCAAGATAAAGCATAAAATCTTGAAACCCAAATCAAATCCCCCCCCCCCCCCATTTCTTGTGTTTTTGTGAACCTTCATCACATAATAAAGATTGTGAGATTTTGGGTTTAACCTGCGGTAGGGACGAAATATATTGAGGGGAACGATAGAAAAATGGTCAAGGTGGGTGTCAGAGTGGAAGAATAATGGATGCATGGAATATTATAATAAATTCTTCTACAAAAAAGTTACATGCCTATGTTGTTATACATTTCAAGAAGGTGTGTGAGAAATATCCAGATTTGTTGAAATATATTGAAATTACAATTTTGGACCAGGTGAAGAAGAAGATTGTTTGTGCTGGGACCAATCAAGTTAGCCACCTTATAAGTACAACAACAAACCAAGTTGAGTCTGCTCATGCTAATCTGAAGAATTGGTGGGAAATAGTGAGGGTGATTTGTGTAGAGATTGGGTCTGTGTGGACCAAATAATCTAAAACCAGCATAATGAGATACAAACATCACTTGATAATAGAATAACAATGTTAGAACATAGATTCAAACATAAAAATTTTTATTCTCAGTTGGTCAGCAACATATCTCAAGCGGGTCTGAATTATATTTTTCACAAAGCCAAAAGAGCTGATAATGTAGGTTCTGATAGATCAAAGTGCAGTTGCACACTTGTGAAAACCTATGGTCTCCTATGTGCTTGTCTTATATCTAAAAAGGTGAAATTTGATAGCCCGGTGCAAATGGATGAAGTTTTCACGCACTGGATAAGGCTCAGGTTTGATGATGATGGTGTCATGAAAGATAGTAAATTGAATATTTATATCTTGATCGAATGGAAAGTGATACAAGAGAGATTTTTGAAATCCGACGACAACATGAAACTCCACTTCAAAGAGCAATTGAGAAATATTTATTATCCAGAAACCATAGACTTGAAACCATCCTCTCAACGAGTAAAAACAAAAGGTGCTTCTAAGAAGGTCAAACCTACACCGAGTGACAATTCAACGATGGGGTCTCCTTCATATTTTGAACATTTTTACAAACTTTTTCCGGATTCACAAACTCCTAAATCTCAAAAATATTTTTTCAAAGGAGCTCGCATTACCAAACCACCTCATTCACCGCCTCTAGCAAAAATCCCATTCATTGACGAGATGTCGGTTTTTATGCACAAATACATTGAACGGATCGTCAACTCAGAGGGTGACGGTAACTGCGGATTTTGAGCAGTTTCTGCTTTGCTCAGAAAAGAAGAATAGGATCACACTTGTCCTCCATCAACTTATCCAAGAGTTAAGGTGGCATAAAGAATCATACACACGATTATACAAGAAAAAAAGAAAATTTTCAAGCAATTTATCACTCTCTTATTTCTTGCATTAGTGGACCTGCATCAAAGGATAAATGGATGTGCTTCCATGAAATGAGTAATCTCATAAAAAGTGCGTATGATAGAGTGTGTATTAATCTTATAGGATACTGTTTCTCATAAACATTTTTTCCACTGCACACTACTCAACCTCAAAATCCAAATGATCGTACTATGTGTAATGGGGGGATTTCAAATTCGCAACATTTTGTTCGAGTTTATTTGAAACCTGGATGTTATATTCCACTTACATCACCAGAGTGGACAACTCATTCAATAACCAAAGTCGATACTTAACTGGACCATTTTGTTGAAAGGATGCAAGATTTCATCAAATTGAGCAAGATTGAAATAGAATCAAATAAACAAAAATCAAAAGGGGTATCACCCATCAGTTATAGATTTATCCGGTGATAAGTCTTTTGGTTCATTTTAGTTTTTATTTATCAACTTATTGTATGTAATATTGTATTAATGCTAATGATGTCTAAAATATACATTTTGAAGTTTGTCAAAAAAAAGTATGCATTTATTACATGTTATGTTTCTGTGTTGAACAAAATTCCGTTCAATTCTGAGAGGTTCCAGAAATACATATTCGGATTAAGATAACATGGTGATATCAAAGATGTATTTCCGGAACATCCCTTTGTACAAGATCGAATTTATGAGGTCCATAATTTTCTATAACTACTATAAATATTAGGCAATTGTCTCATTGTTTCATTCCAAAACACATTACACCTGAATGAATATCATTTAGCATGTCACAAATACTTTAACGCTGTGAAACCCTCAATTGAATTTAAGATCAATGAGTACACTCCTCTTGAAGTTTTGAAATACATACTGCAAAATCTTCTACCATACAACGATAATAAAAAAATTGTGAAGATCAGAGTATCATTCACCGTCCGTTGACAACGAAGAGAAGATTGAGTACATCAACTTTGAGCTGAAGGCAGGTGCAGATTTAAGGGTTATGTAGAACACTTTTTTCACGTAGAAACAAATTTTTCGATTGAGTTGTATGCGACGATTTTGAAATCAATCAAAGATATTATGAAGATATTGCAACGTCCACGAAATATTGAAAAGTAATGTTTGATCTGTGCTAACATCACCTATGTAATATTTTTTATGTTATCATTGAAATTTTTATTTTGTCAACCGACATGTTTCTAGTTTTTCTGCTTTTTTGCTACTGCTTCAGACTAATATAGAAATGCAACTCCGTATTATTTACGGAGATGCATTTATGAATGCCACATAACCACAAATCTGAGGCGTTTTTCAGATTCAATTTTAATTTTTTATTTTTTATTTTTTTGTGCATTTAAAGATACATCTTCAAAATTCAAAAACATTATTATATTTTCATGTGGTGGACAAATAATACATATAGAATACATATAGTGAATTAATAAATTCCTTCAATAATTTAATACTACTTAAAAGTCTCAATTATAATGCTTTTATATTAAACAATCAAAAACTATATAATTTAATACTACTTAAAAGTCTCAATTATAATGTTTATCAAACAAAATTAAAATCTATATAATCTAATATTACTTAAAAGTCCCAATTATAATAATTTTATATTATACAAAATCAAAATCTATGAAATTTAATTTTACTTTAAAAAAATTTCAATACCCCACGTGGGTCTCAAAATGCAAGTGGAATTTGTTTGTTACCAGGTTTAACTATATTCCTCTTGTCATGCTAAGATTCATATTTGTAACCGCTGCTATTTTCAATCTTTTAAAATATTTAAAATCAACGCACAATAAATTTCCATCAAATCCTAACCCAACTCAAAAATCTTCTTATAAAATTCCATCCAACCCTAACGCAACTTACAACCCATTAATTAAATTGAACATACTCCATTTTTCGTCATTATCTCTCATCAGGTATGTATCATTAACGTATCTAATCTCTTTTTCATTACTACTACTTATTACTATTGGATTTCTTAACATGTGTATTCAGTTCTCACTTTCTATAATTATTATTTTTTGTAATTCACGTTTGAAGAAAGTAGTGAAAATAGAATAATAAGATTAGAATTTGTATTGTGTTTATTTTAGTAATATGGATTGCAGAATTCTAATCATTGAGTTTTATCATAGAATCTCAAATGGAAGAGAGCAAGATGTTGGTGAAGTCTGACCTTGAATCTTTTGATATTCATTTGTCTCATTCATCTCCTAGCGCTGATAGTACTAATAAAAGCTTTGTGTCTTTTAAGAAGGAGGGTTGCAAATCACCTTTATCATCGTGGGGTTCCAGACGTGAAAGTGAAAAATGTTTCAGCCTCTCAGGAGAATTGGACTATCTTGGTATGATACAAAACCGGTCTTTCGATGATGGTTTATTGTGGGAGATGGATAAAACAAGTTATGATGAGAAAGTTATGAACTTACATGTCACGCATTTGGAAGAAGAGATTATCAAATTGAAGGATCAAGTTGAGAATAGTGAAAACCAGGTTGATGATTTGTGGGGAGAATTGAAGTGGAAGGAGGAAGAGTTGCATAATCTGAAAGAGTTTTCTGAAATAGAGATTTACAAATTGAAGGCTCAAATTGAGGAAAGTGAGGCCAAAAAACATGATCACGAAATTTCAAAATTGGTGAAACAGCTAGAGATAGCTAATGAATAGCTCAAGAAATTCGAAGATGAAAATACAATTTTAAGGAAGGAACTTGAGAATAAGTCATGTGAGAATCATGAATTGCATGGTCAGCTTATAGAGGCAAAAGAAAATATGGCTGAATCAGATTTGGAGTTAGTTTCAGGGAGAAAGCATATTGAAATACTAGAAAACTTGGTTATAATATATGAGCAAGAGGTGCAAAAATTGGAATCTAAAATGCTTGATTCACGGGATAACTTTTCTTTGGAGAAAGATGAGTTGCATTTTGCTATTGCAAGTTTGTTGAAAACGAAAATAGAACTGACCTCTACATTGGCCAATTGTGTGTTTAGAAACAAAGAATTGGAAAACAAGTTAAGGCAATATGAAGCTGAAAAGTTGAAGCAAGAAGAGCTACAAGTTACTCAACAAGTAGTTTTGCAAGATGAAAACAATTATTTGTGGGAAGAACTTGGCAAGAGAACAGAAGATATAGAAGCTGTGACTAAGGAGCTGTATATGGTAATGATTGAAAGAGATGAAGCCAATGTCAAGATTGATAGGCTTGAGGCTGAGATATGCACCCTCATATGTGAAATATGAAAAACCAATTACTACCTAAAACCTAGAAAATAAAAACAAGACACAACCACCTGCACATTTTTACCATCTTTAAACCCCAAACCAAAATTGTCCTTCTTAATTGGAAGCTCTAACACTCTAACCCCTAGTTTAACAACTTTGACAACTTCAAATGCCTAAAATGGAGTCTCGTGCACTTCACCTTCAATTTCCACATAACGAAATTGTGATCGGTGGATTTAGAACTGACTGTTTAAAGTTGGTTCGCGAAATGTCGCGGAAGCAAGAGTCGCCACCGTCTTTTATTTTCTCCAACATGGACAGGACAAAAGCACAGCAAAATTCCTTATGAGATAGTTTCTCGGTTCGGGAGGTAGATTTATAGAAAGGGAAGGTGTTAGCACCCTTTCTATCCATGGTTATCCATGGGATCTTAGATACTTGCTCATTGTGTTTTCAAAATGTTTGCTTTTCAAAATGTGAGTGGGTTTGAAAAAGTTTCGTTTAAAGATTTCAGAATGACTCTTGTATCAGTCCTCAAGAGTGTTTGAAAAATTGTTTTGAAAGCTTTTTTGAAAGTGTCGGTGTGAAAAGAGTTTTGATTTGTTTTTGAATAGAGCAAGTATCTACGAGTCATCTACCTACCCTAAGGAATTAGACTGTGTAAATGTCCTTAAGGTAGTGCCATCCCACCATTGAGAGGTAGGTAGCACCACCGTTGGAGGTGTTCGGGTTAATTCGTTTGTAGGGACAGTGTGGTCACCAGAGCAACAGTAGGACACCTTAGAAGCTACCCTTATGCCATTGATCCTTTTTTTATTCCGAGGCAACCGTTTCGAGGCAACTGTTCCGAGGCAATCGTTTCGAGGCAACTTATTTCGAGGCAACTAGATCAATGGACATAAGGACTTACTAAAACGTCCTATACTTGACGACCACGTTTCGAAGGCAACAGGTGAGGCGTACCCTAGAAGTGGTGTGTGAATTTGTGTGTTGTTTTCAGGTTAACAATTATCTTTGATCATGGCATTTGTGAGCTACGCATTGTTTTTAATTAGCCATACATTCTTTCATGCAATTAGAATTTAAAAGTGCGGAAATTTAAATGCGGGAAGATAAATCCTACGCTATTACAAGGCGCGGGTCTATACATCGCCAAATTACAAAGACCCGTTTTAATAAAAATGCGGAAAGTAAAAAGACCTAATTACTATTACAAGCCTCGAGCAGTTACATAATATTCGAAGGAAGATAATGCGCGGAAAGAAATTAGAATCGAATGTCCGAGGGTTTTGATCCTTTTGAAATTAAATGGAATTAAAAAGCTAAGTAATTATTTAATTAAGAAAAGAAATTGTTTTTATGTTTTTTGTATTTATGAAAATAAAGAATTTACAAGGAAACCCTAATTCTAGATTATTTTTAATTATTAATGAAAAATATTAAAGTTAACCTAATTTATGCTAATTAATTAAATTACATGTTTATTTACAAAAATATTTAGTAATTAATAATAATAATGAGAAAAAATTATTTATTAAGAAAATAGATGAAAAGGTCAAAAACCCTAATTCTACTTATTTTATTTATTAAAAAAGATTGAAGTTTAAAACCTAATTTACTAAATTAATGGTTAGAGTTTATTTACAAAATAAATTAATAGTGAATTAAATATTAATTAAACATATTTTAGTTTCTGATTTTTTTTATAGAAAATTATCTTATGAAATTAAAGAAACAATTAAAAAAACAATTAAAAGAATTAAAATTGAAAAGAATTAAAATTAAAAAGAAAGTGCAAACCAGGGGGGTGTCAGGCCCCAAAGGGAGGTCTTTGAAGTATTTTTGGCCCATCAGAACAAAGCCTTTTTTGACTTCTTGGGATCACGTGTGGAGTGGTTGACTAGCGTGTACCATGGACTGCACGTTCTGGCCTTCAGATTGGTCCTTGAAGCCACTTGTCAGGCCTTAGCATATGCGTGTATGGTGAACCTTTGATTGAATGCTGCATAGGAATACATTGAGACAAAATTTATGAATTAAGTGGGAGACCTGGGAATCGAACCCAGGTCCCAATACCTGTAGGACACCTCATCCACCAACCGAGTTGTTGCGTGCATTTGTTAATGTAATGGAACACAAATAATATAATACAAAACAAAAATTAATGATATACAACAAGAAAAACGCGCCAGTTTTTTTGAATGCCCCAACCATATCTGGACACCTCAGCGTCTTCTTCATTCTTTCTGCAAAACACAAAATAAGTAGCGGGGGTTTTAAACCCCCACTAAATGAAATCTGAAAAAATAGCGATTAGAACATGCCTCAATATAAAAAGGGCGCGATTGCCTCATTGAATTCGTATTGTAGTCACGATTTAATCTGCACCGGTTTGAAGGTCTAATTTTGCCATATGTGAAAACCCCTAATTGGGAGTTTCTGAAACCCTAGGTTTCAACAATGGTAGATTTGGATACAAGCATCGTTAGTTCAATTAAATGGTACCATTCGCTTCAGAACATCATTATTAGTGTGAATCAACAAATAAAACATGTGAATAATGCATGAAAATTAAAAAACGATTATGGACATGTTTGTGACAAGCACGATGTTGTTCTACCGTTTCTTTGAGTGTGGAAGCGTGTTCTTGATTGCAATCAATTCCTGGAAGGTCTAGCAACGCAATGGAATACTTGTTATGCTTTGAAATGCCCTGCAAATATGATTTCAGATTTCAAAATTTTGATGAAAAGTTGCAATTTGGTTATGCCTTTCTGAGCAGTTTTTCGTGTGTCTTGGAATAGGATTAGCTTGTGTATAAGTATCTGAATGAAATTAGGTCAAGAAAACAAGCCCAAGGTCCATGAATTCATGATTTCAATATTTGATTTTTCCATATCTTTTTTCAATCTTTTTTCATGCAAATCCTTGCCAATTGTGGAAGATATTGCCTTGTTGATTGATGCACGAAATCTCTTGTGTATAATGAACCTATTTGCTGCACAAAAAAGATTTAAAACCATTATTTGATATTTTTCTCATATTTAAATCTAATTAAATGAATTAATAATAATAATAATTCAATTAATTAATTAAAAATAAGAAAATAAATCATTTTGAGCTTAATGGGTCTTGCATAGCCTTTGGGTAATGATTCATGGAAGAATTTGAGGCCCATTAGCATTTTTGAAGCTTATGAAGCAAAGTTGACTTTTCAAAATTCTCAAAAATTTCCCAACTTCTCCAAGGCATATCTTGCTCAATTTTGAAGCTATGATCATGTTCTTGGACATTTTGGAAAGGTCTTGAAGTCCTCTAACGAATGTCTTTGGTCCCATGTCATTTGGATTTACCAATCCCAAGTTATGGTCTTTGACTTAAAGTGCCTTTTTGTTGACTTTTGAAAATGACCTATAATGTTGAAGTTGATAACTTTTTGTGAAAGCATTTATTGGACTTGAAGTGTGAAGATGAGTTGTAGGAAATGTCATTCTCTTCAAAATGAGCTTTGGATGGAATTTTTCTGATGAACCATGAAGAAGTTATGCCCTGGTCAATTTGCAGTTGACTTTTTCAACTGTCCAAAAATAGAAACTTTTGCATCTTGAGACCTTTTGAGCCATGCTTGTGAAATCATGATCAAGAATTGATCAAATGATGTTTGTGGCTTCAAAATAAGATGTTGACCAAAAATTTTGACTTTTGACTATCAAATGACCATTTTGCCCCTGCAGTTGACTGTGGAGCATTTGGGGTTTTTGACTGTGCAATTTGATGCTGTGAGTCTTGAAACTTGGCATATGGATGCTTGACAATGTATGTAGGCATGTGGGACTTGATTGGACCCTTGGAAACCTTAATTTCTTTGCCAAAACCAAAACCCTAATTTTGACTGTGTTAGGAGGCAATTGGACTGTGCAACCCTTGAGAGATTTTGAACCATCTGGAGATTGATCTTGGCAAATCTTGAAGAATATGGGAGGGAAAATTTTGGGGTACAACAGAAATGATCTCAAATGGCTCTCGACATAATCCTCCTCACCACAGATGGTAAAAACCTTTCCATTAATCACAATTTTAAGCCTCTGGTGCAACGTGGAAGTCACGACACCTGCCCCATAAATTCAGGGGCGTCCCAATAGACAAAAATAAGCAGGAAGTATGTCCATCACAAATAATGTTATATTGAAATCTTTAGGTCCTATCTTCATAGGTAGGTCAACCTTACCAAACACTAATCTCTTATATCCATCAAAAGCCCTCACTACCAAATCACTTGGTCTTAACACAACCCTTTCATAATCCAACTTCATCAGAGCATAATAGGGTAACACATTTGGAGACAATCCCATGTCAACCACCAAACGAGATAAAGTTGTTCCTGCAATCTCCATGGGGATGTGTAAAGCTTTGTTATGTTTTCTCCCCTCGGGAGACAAGTCAAATCCAGTGAAACCCAGGTTGTTACTAGTAGTAATGCTAGCAACAACATTCTCAAATTGGTTTATAGAGATATATTAAGAGACAATAGATGTTCTCAACAACTTCATTAATGCATTAATGTGCGCCTCAAAGTCTTTTGAGCAAGGATAAAATAGAAAACTATATAATTTAATACTACTTAAAAGTCTCAATTATAATGTTTATCAAACAAAATTAAAATCTGTATAATCTAATATTACTTAAAAGTCCCAATTATAATAATTTTATATTATACAAAATCAAAATCTATGAAATTTAATTTTACTTTAAAAAAATTTCAATACCCCACGTGGGTCTCAAAATGCAAGTGGAATTGGTTTGTTACTAGGTTTAACTATATTCCTCTTGTCATGCTAAGATTCATATTTGTAACCGCTGCTGTTTTCAATCTTTTAAAATATTTAAAATCAACGCACAATAAATTTCCATCAAATCCTAACCCAACTCAAAAATCTTCTTATAAAATTCCATCCAACCCTAACGCAACTCACAACCCATTAATTAAATTGAACATACTCCATTTTTCGTCATTATCTCTCATCAGGTATGTATCATTAACGTATCTAATCTCTTTTTCATTATTACTACTTATTACTATTTGATTTCTTAACATGTGTATTCAGTTCTCACTTTCTATAATTCTTATTTTTTGTAATTCACGTTTGAAGAAAGTAGTGAAAATAGAAGAATAAGATTAGAATTTGTATTGTGTTTATTTTAGTAATATGGATTGCAGAATTCTAATCATTGAATTTTATCATAGAATCTGAAATGGAAGAGAGCAATATGTTGGTGAAGTATGACCTTGAATCTTTTGATATTCATTCGTCTCATTCATCTCCTAGCGCTGATAGTACTAATAAAAGCTTTGCGTCTTTTAAGAAGGAGGGTTGCAAATCACCTTTATCATCGTGGGGTTCCAGACGTGAAAGTGAAAAATGTTTGAGCCTCTCAGGAGAATTGGACTATCTTGGTATGATACAAAACCGGTCTTTCGATGATGGTTTATTGTGGGAGATGGATAAAACAAGTTATGATGAGAAAGTTATGAACTTACATGTCACGCATTTGGAAGAAGAGATTATCAAATTGAAGGATCAAGTTGAGAATAGTGAAAACCAGGTTGATGATTTGTGGGGAGAATTGAAGTGGATGGAGGAAGAGTTGCATAATCTGAAAGAGTTTTCTGAAATAGAGATTTACAAATTGAAGGCTCAAATTGAGGAAAGTGAGGCCAAAAAACATGATCACGAAATTTCAAAATTGGTGAAACAGCTAGAGATAGCTAATGAAAAGCTCAAGAAATCAGAAGATGAAAATACAATTTTAAGGAAGGAACTTGAGAATAAGTCATGTGAGAATCATGAATTGCATGGTCAGCTTATAGAGGCAAAAGAAAATATGGCTGAATCAGATTTGGAGTTAGTTTCAGGGAGAAAGCATATTGAAATACTAGAAAACTTGGTTATAATATATGAGCAAGAGGTGCAAAAATTGGAATCTAAAATGCTTGATTCACATGATAACTTTTCTTTGGAGAAAGATGAGTTGCATTTTGCTATTGCATGTTTGTTGAAAACGAAAATAGAACTGACCTCTACATTGGCCAATTGTGTGTTTAGAAACAAAGAATTGGAAAACAAGTTAAGGCAATATGAAGCTGAAAAGTTGAAGCAAGAAGAGCTACATGCTACTCAACAAGTAGTTTTGCAAGATGAAAACAATTATTTGTGGGAAGAACTTGGCAAGAGAACAGAAGATATAGAAGCTGTGACTAAGGAGCTGTATATGGTAATGATTGAAAGAGATGAAGCCAATGTCAAGATTGATAGGCTTGAGGCTGAGATATGCACCCTCATATGTGAAATATGAAAAACCAATTACTACCTAAAACCTAGAAAATAAAAACAAGACACAACCACCTGCACATTTTTACCATCTTTAAACCCCAAACTAAAATTGTCCTTCTTAATTGGAAGCTCTAACACTCTAACCCCTAGCTTAACAACTTTGACAACGTCAAATGCCTAAAATGGAGTCTCGTGCACTTCACCTTCAATTTCCACATAACGAAATGAACTCAAATGGCTCTTGACATAATCCTCCTCACCACAGATGGTAACAACCTTTCCATTAATCACAATTTTAAGCCTCTGGTGCAACGTGGAAGTCACGATACCTGCCCCATGAATTCAGGGGCGTCCCAACAGACAAAAATAAGCGGGAAGTATGTCCATCACAAATAATGTTATATTGAAATCTTTAGGTCCTATCTTCATAGGTAGGTCAACCTTACCAAACACTAATCTCTTATATCCATCAAAAGCCCTCACTACCAAATCACTTGGTCTTAACACAACCCTTTCATAATCCAACTTCATCAGAGCATAATAGGGTAACACATTTGGAGACAATCCCATGTCAAATCAAAGAAGATAAGATTCATATTCTGTGTGATAACACTTCAGCCATTTGTTTGTTCAAGAATCCTATCTTACACTCAAGGGAAAAATATATTGAGATCAAATATTATTTTATAAGAGATTATGTTCAAAAGGGCATTTTTAATTTTAAATTATTGGTACATATCATCAAAAGGCTGATATCTTTACAAAACCCCTTGATGAGGATAGATTCATATTTATTTTGAAAATCCTTAACATGGAACTGTGGCAAGAATGAGAAAATAGTTTTGGCCTCTGAATGTGTAATGTAAGACTTTGGAAAACGAAATCTAAAGTGTTATCCTTCTAGACATAAAATTTTGTATTACTCAGAAATAATCTTAGTCAGATTCTAAATTGATAAAATCTGATGACTAAGATATAAGGAAAATCAAAAATCATGAGTAAATAGTTTAGACTCTGATGTATAACAGTTGTCACACATGCAGATATACAAATATTTGATAAGACTTTTGGACTGCAATATGTCTTTGGAACGGACGTGATTATCATCTCACCACTTCTATAAGTCATTAATTTTTTGTGTATTACTATTTATGATTATGGGCGTTTTCAAAATGTCTAGTCTTAATTTCCATTCGTTGTTTATCTGAACCAAATATTTTTGACCGTCTCTTACTCTTCTCTTATTTCCTATTTAAACTCTTCTTTCTCCATCTCAATCTTTCACTTTCACTTCCCTCACTCTTATTCTCTTTTTTTATCTCATACTTTCAAAATGCCTTCTAAAATATTTCTAGGTGATGAAGAACTCCTTTTTGTGATCAATAAAAAGGTTGTCAACTTTCTGATTTGAAATTGCAGGGATTTGATATGTTAAAGAAAGTCCTTAAACAAAAATGGGTAAATTATTTTACTATGCTGAATGGTTTCATTTATCTGAATCTTGTAAAAGAATTCTGGTTTTATGCATCCATTGGGCACAATAGAATGGATTTTTATGGATTTCCCATAAAAATCACTACTACCTCCATTATTGTTGTAATTGATTGCAAGGAGAGAGGTTCAACCGTCAAACATTACAGGTTACCTTCTATAAATCTCTAATCTATGACATCTACAACAATTTTGACATGATCAATTTTCCAGCGACTCTCTGTTCAGAGGCAAGACCTTGGCATCAAATTTTGATGGCCAACCTATGTCCCAGAGAGAAGGGAGTGAATTTCTTGACTTACGAGGCCAAACATTTCATGTACTTCCTGTTGTACAATGTTTACATTGATATTCCCTCTACTATCTTTAACTATGTTAAGGAGATAATCATTGCCTCCAGAAGGGAGATTTCCTTCCTCATACCATATGGAAGAGTTCTCTCTGATATATTCATAAGGGCAATGATAGTTAATCAAGTAAAAAGGGCATAGGGATATTGATGCCCTAGCAAAGGAGGAATGTGAAAAGTTGGATTTCCTTAGATAAGTTGGTTATTGAAAAGATGATAACCCTGGACTCTGATCAATATTTACCAAATTCTATTAGAAGCCTCTGATACAAAGAGATTAATATGAAGAAAGATAGTGTGAAAAATATTAAAAGGGTACAAATCAACATCATTTCCACTACCTTGTGAGATGGGACAAAAAGACTATTTGTCAGTACTAACTTTTTCAATACATCTCATCATCACCTTACGTTATGCTTGTACCACCACTCTACTACTGTACTACTCAACGTCTTCATGCAAGTTGTGGATTACAAAATTCCAACATCAACCTCCAACATATCTATTTTCATCTATATAAATGAGAGTTTGAAGCCATGGAAAACAACAACAACAAATGTGAAATGCAAAAATCATATACAAATAAGTTAAGAGAAACACTTAGAAAAAGTCGAGCATCAACACAAAGAAGAAAGTTGTCATTTTATTGATGGCTCATAACTTTCATTATTTGTAATCTCTTAGTATTGTAACTGTGTATATTAGATTTTTAAGAAGAATTCTATAAACATAAATCTTTGTAAGTTAACTAGGTTGTTTAAATTTCCTTGGGGGGCTAAATATTTAGTCAGGATCCCTGAGAAGACTTAGATGGTTTGTCTTTATGGTTGTAATCAAAGGGTGTTTTCTTAGTGGATTAAGTCCTTGTTGATAAGGCAAAATCACCTGGGTAGGGTGGACTGGATGTAGCCTAGTTAAAGGTGAACCAAGATAAAGCATAAAATCTTGAAACCCAAATCAAATCCCCCCCCCCCCCCATTTCTTGTGTTTTTGTGAACCTTCATCACATAATAAAGATTGTGAGATTTTGGGTTTAACCTGCGGTAGGGACGAAATATATTGAGGGGAACGATAGAAAAATGGTCAAGGTGGGTGTCAGAGTGGAAGAATAATGGATGCATGGAATATTATAATAAATTCTTCTACAAAAAAGTTACATGCCTATGTTGTTATACATTTCAAGAAGGTGTGTGAGAAATATCCAGATTTGTTGAAATATATTGAAATTACAATTTTGGACCAGGTGAAGAAGAAGATTGTTTGTGCTGGGACCAATCAAGTTAGCCACCTTATAAGTACAACAACAAACCAAGTTGAGTCTGCTCATGCTAATCTGAAGAATTGGTGGGAAATAGTGAGGGTGATTTGTGTAGAGATTGGGTCTGTGTGGACCAAATAATCTAAAACCAGCATAATGAGATACAAACATCACTTGATAATAGAATAACAATGTTAGAACATAGATTCAAACATAAAAAATTTTATTCTCAGTTGGTCAGCAACATATCTCAAGCGGGTCTGAATTATATTTTTCACAAAGCCAAAAGAGCTGATAATGTAGGTTCTGATAGATCAAAGTGCAGCTGCACACTTGTGAAAACCTATGGTCTCCTATGTGCTTGTCTTATATCTAAAAAGGTGAAATTTGATAGCCCGGTGCAAATGGATGAAGTTTTCACGCACTGGATAAGGCTCAGGTTTGATGATGATGGTGTCATGAAAATAGTAAATTGAATATTTATATCTTGATCGAATGGGAAGTGATACAAGAGAGATTTTTGAAAGCCGACGACAACATGAAACTCCACTTCAAAGAGAAATTGAGGAATATTTATTATCCAGAAACCATAGACTTGAAACCATCCTCTCAACGAGTAAAAACAAAAGGTGCTCCTAAGAAGGTCAAACCTACACCGAGTGACAATTCAACGATGGGGTCTCCTTCATATTTTGAACATTTTTACAAACTTTTTCCGGATTCACCAACTCCTAAATATCAAAAATATTTTTTCAAAGGAGCTCGCATTACCAAACCACCTCATTCACCGCCTCTAGCAAAAATCCCATTCATTGACGAGATGTCGGTTTTTATGTACAAATACATTGAACGGATCGTCAACTCAGAGGGTGACGGTAACTGCGGATTTTGAGCAGTTTCTGCTTTGCTCAGAAAATAAGAATAGGAACACACTTGTCCTCCATCAACTTATCCAAGAGTTAAGGTGGCATAAAGAATCATACACACGATTATACAAGAAAAAAAGAAAATTTTCAAGCAATTTATCACTCTCTTATTTCTTGCATTAGTGGACCTGCATCGAAGGATAAATGGATGTGCTTCCATGAAATGAGTAATCTCATAAAAAGTGCGTATGATAAAGTGTGTATTGATCTTACAGGATACTGTTTCTCATAAACATTTTTTCCACTGCACACTACTCAACCTCAAAATCCAAATGATCGTACTATGTGTAATGGGAGGATTTCAAATTCGCAACATTTTGTTCGAGTTTATTTGAAACCTGGATGTTATATTCCACTTACATCACCAGAGTGGACAACTCATTCAACAACCAAAGTCGATACTTAACTGGACCATTTTGTTGAAAGGATGCAAGAGTTCATCAAATTGAGCAAGATTGAAATAGAATCAAATAAACAAAAATCAAAAGGGCTATCACCCATTAGTTATAGATTTATCCGGTGATAAGTCTTTTGGTTCATTTTAGTTTTTATTTATCAACTTATTGTATGTAATATTGTATTAATGCTAATGATGTCTAAAATATACATTTTGAAGTTTGTCAAAAAAAGTATGCATTTATTACATGTTATGTTTCTGTGTTGAACAAAATTCCGTTCAATTCTGAGAGGTTCCAGAAATACATATTCGGATTAAGATAACATGGTGATATCAAAGATGTATTTCCGGAACATCCCTTTGTACAAGATCGAATTTATGAGGTCCATAATTTTCTATAACTACTATAAATATTAGGCAATTGTCTCATTGTTTCATTCCAAAACACATTACACCAGAATGAATATCATTTAGCATGTCACAAATACTTTAACGCTGTGAAACCCTCAATTGAATTTAAGATCAATGAGTACACTCCTTTTGAAGTTTTGAAATACATACTGCAAAATCTTCTACCATACAACGATAATAAAAAAATTGTGAAGATCAGAGTATCATTCACTGTCCGTTGACAACGAAGAGAAGATTGAGTACATCAACTTTGAGCTGAAGGCAGGTGCAGATTTAAGGGTTATGTAGAACACTTTTTTCACGTAGAAACTAAATTTTCGATTGAGTTGTATGCGACAATTTTGAAATCGGTCAAAGATATTATGAAGATATTGCAACGTCCACGAAATATTGAAAAGTAATGTTTGATCTATGCTAACATCACCTATGTAATATTTTTTATGTTATCATTGAAATTTTTATTTTGTCAACCTACATGTTTCTAGTTTTTCTGCTATTTTGCTACTGCTTTAGACTAATATAGAAATGTAACTCCGTATTATTTACGGAGATGCATTTATGAATGCAACATAACCACAAATCTGAGGCGTTTTTCAGATTCAATTTTAATTGTATATTTTTTATTTTTTAGTGTATTTAAAGATACATCTTCAAAATTCAAAAACATTATTATATTTTCATGTGGTGGACTAATAATACATATAGAATACATATAGTGAATTAAGAAATTCCTTCAATAATTTAATACTACTTAAAAGTCTCAATTATAATGCTTTTATATTAAACAAATTCAAAAACTATATAATTTAATACTACTTAAAAGTCTCAATTATAATGTTTATCAAACAAAATAAAAATCTGTATAATCTAATATTACTTAAAAGTCCCAATTATAATAATTTTATATTATACAAAATCAAAATCTATGAAATTTAATTTAACTTTAAAAAAATTTCAATACCCCACGTGGGTCTCAAAATGCAAGTGGAATTGGTTTGTTACTAGGCTTAACTATATTCCTCTTGTCATGCTAAGATTCATATTTGTAACCGCGGCTGTTTTCAATCTTTTAAAATATTTAAAATCAACGCACAATAAATTTCCATCAAATCCTAACCCAACTCAAAAATCTTCTTATAAAATTCCATCCAACCCTAACGCAACTCACAACCCATTAATTAAATTGAACATACTCCATTTTTCGTCATTATCTCTCATCAGGTATGTATCATTAACGTATCTAATCTCTTTTTCATTATTACTACTTATTACTATTTGATTTCTTAACATGTGTATTCAGTTCTCACTTTCTATAATTCTTATTTTTTGTAATTCACGTTTGAAGAAAGTAGTGAAAATAGAAGAATAAGATTAGAATTTGTATTGTGTTTATTTTAGTAATATGGATTGCAGAATTCTAATCATTGAGTTTTATCATAGAATCTGAAATGGAAGAGAGCAATATGTTGGTGAAGTATGACCTTGAATCTTTTGATATTCATTCGTCTCATTCATCTCCTAGCGTTGATAGTACTAATAAAAGCTTTGCGTCTTTTAAGAAGGAGGGTTGCAAATCACCTTTATCATCGTGGGGTTCCAGACGTGAAAGTGAAAAATGTTTCAGCCTCTCAGGAGAATTGGACTATCTTGGTATGATACAAAACCGGTCTTTCGATGATGGTTTATTGTGGGAGATGGATAAAACAAGTTATGATGAGAAAGTTATGAACTTACATGTCACGCATTTGGAAGAAGAGATTATCAAATTGAAGGATCAAGTTGAGAATAGTGAAAACCAGGTTGATGATTTGTGGGGAGAATTGAAGTGGATGGAGGAAGAGTTGCATAATCTGAAAGAGTTTTCTGAAATAGAGATTTACAAATTGAAGGCTCAAATTGAGGAAAGTGAGGCCAAAAAACATGATCACGAAATTTCAAAATTGGTGAAACAGCTAGAGATAGCTAATGAAAAGCTCAAGAAATCAGAAGATGAAAATACAATTTTAAGGAAGGAACTTGAGAATAAGTCATGTGAGAATCATGAATTGCATGGTCAGTTTATAGAGGCAAAAGAAAATATGGCTGAATCAGATTTGGAGTTAGTTTCAGGGAGAAAGCATATTCAAATACTAGAAAACTTGGTTATAATATATGAGCAAGAGGTGCAAAAATTGGAATCTAAAATGCTTGATTCACATGATAACTTTTCTTTGGAGAAAGATGAGTTGCATTTTGCTATTGCAAGTTTGTTGAAAACGAAAATAGAACTGACCTCTACATTGGCCAATTGTGTGTTTAGAAACAAAGAATTGGAAAACAAGTTAAGGCAATATGAAGCTGAAAAGTTGAAGCAAGAAGAGCTACATGCTACTCAACAAGTAGTTTTGCAAGATGAAAACAATTATTTGTGGGAAGAACTTGGCAAGAGAACAGAAGATATAGAAGCTGTGACTAAGGAGCTGTATATGGTAATGATTGAAAGAGATGAAGCCAATGTCAAGATTGATAGGCTTGAGGCTGAGATATGCACCCTCATATGTGAAATATGAAAAACCAATTACTACCTAAAACCTAGAAAATAAAAACAAGACACAACCACCTGCACATTTTTACCATCTTTAAACCCCAAACCAAAATTGTCCTTCTTAATTGGAAGCTCTAACACTCTAACCCCTAGTTTAACAACTTTGACAACTTCAAATGCCTAAAATGGAGTCTCGTGCACTTCACCTTCAATTTCCACATAACGAAATGAACTCAAATGGCTCTCGACATAATCCTCCTCACCACAGATGGTAACAACCTTTCCATTAATCACAATTTTAAGCCTCTGGTGCAACGTGGAAGTCACGACACCTGCCCCATGAATTCAGGGGCGTCCCAACAGACAAAAATAAGCGGGAAGTATGTCCATCACAAATAATGTTATATTGAAATCTTTAGGTCCTATCTTCATAGGTAGGTCAACCTTACCAAACACTAATCTCTTATATCCATCAAAAGCCCTCACTACCAAATCACTTGGTCTTAACACAACCCTTTCATAATCCAACTTCATCAGAGCATAATAGGGTAACACATTTGGAGACAATTCCATGTCAACCACCAAACGAGATAAAGTTGTTCCTGCAATCTCCATGGGGATGTGTAAAGCTTTGTTATGTTTTCTCCCCTCGGGAGACAAGTCAAATCCAGTGAAACCCAGGTTGTTACTAGTAGTACTGCTAGCAACAACATTCTCAAATTGGTTTATAGAGATATATTGAGAGACAATAGATGTTCTCAACAACTTCATTAATGCATTACTGTGCGCCTCAAAGTCTATTGAGCAAGGATAAAATAGAAAACTATATAATTTAATACTACTTAAAAGTCTCAATTATAATGTTTATCAAACAAAATAAAAATCTGTATAATCTAATATTACTTAAAAGTCCCAATTATAATAATTTTATATTATACAAAATCAAAATCTATGAAATTTAATTTTACTTTAAAAAAATTTCAATACCCCACGTGGGTCTCAAAATGCAAGTGGAATTGGTTTGTTACTAGGTTTAACTATATTCCTCTTGTCATGCTAAGATTCATATTTGTAACCGCGGCTGTTTTCAATCTTTTAAAATATTTAAAATCAACGCACAATAAATTTCCATCAAATCCTAACCCAACTCAAAAATCTTCTTATAAAATTCCATCCAACCCTAACGCAACTCACAACCCATTAATTAAATTGAACATACTCCATTTTTCGTCATTATCTCTCATCAGGTATGGATCATTAACGTATCTAATCTCTTTTTCATTATTACTACTTATTACTATTTGATTTCTTAACATGTGTATTCAGTTCTCACTTTCTATAATTCTTATTTTCTGTAATTCACGTTTGAAGAAAGTAGTGAAAATAGAAGAATAAGATTAGAATTTGTATTGTGTTTATTTTAGTAATATGGATTGCAGAATTCTAATCATTGAGTTTTATCATAGAATCTCAAATGGAAGAGAGCAATATGTTGGTGAAGTATGACCTTGAATCTTTTGATATTCATTCGTCTCATTCATCTCCTAGCGCTGATATTACTAATAAAAGCTTTGCGTCTTTTAAGAAGGAGGGTTGAAAATCACCTTTATCATCGTGGGGTTCCAGACGTGAAAGTGAAAAATGTTTCAGCCTCTCAGGAGAATTGGACTATCTTGGTATGATACAAAACCGGTCTTTCGATGATGGTTTATTGTGGGAGATGGATAAAACAAGTTATGATGAGAAAGTTATGAACTTACATGTCACGCATTTGGAAGAAGAGATTATCAAATTGAAGGATCAAGTTGAGAATACTGAAAACCAGGTTGATGATTTGTGGGGAGAATTGAAGTGGATGGAGGAAGAGTTGCATAATCTGAAAGAGTTTTCTAAAATAGAGATTTACAAATTGAAGGCTCAAATTGAGGAAAGTGAGGTCAAAAAACATGATCACGAAATTTCAAAATTGGTGAAACAGCTAGAGATAGCTAATGAAAAGCTCAAGAAATCAGAAGATGAAAATACAATTTTAAGGAAGGAACTTGAGAATAAGTCATGTGAGAATCATGAATTGCATGGTCAGCTTATAGAGGCAAAAGAAAATATGGCTGAATCAGATTTGGAGTTAGTTTCAGGGAGAAAGCATATTCAAATACTAGAAAACTTGGTTATAATATATGAGCAAGAGGTGCAAAAATTGGAATCTAAAATGCTTGATTCACAGGATAACTTTTCTTTGGAGAAAGATGAGTTGCATTTTGCTATTGCAAGTTTGTTGAAAACGAAAATAGAACTGACCTCTACATTGGCCAATTGTGTGTTTAGAAACAAAGAATTGGAAAACAAGTTAAGGCAATATGAAGCTGAAAAGTTGAAGCAAGAAGAGCTACATGCTACTCAACAAGTAGTTTTGCAAGATGAAAACAATTATTTGTGGGAAGAACTTGGCAAGAGAACAGAAGATATAGAAGCTGTGACTAAGGAGCTGTATATGGTAATGATTGAAAGAGATGAAGCCAATGTCAAGATTGATAGGCTTGAGGCTGAGATATGCACCCTCATATGTGAAATATGAAAAACCAATTACTACCTAAAACCTAGAAAATAAAAACAAGACACAACCACCTGCACATTTTTACCATCTTTAAACCCCAAACAAAAATCGTCCTTCTTAATTGGAAGCTCTAACACTCTAACCCCTAGTTTAACAACTTTGACAACTTCAAATGCCTAAAATGGAGTCTCGTGCACTTCACCTTCAATTTCCACATAACGAAATGAACTCAAATGGCTCTCGACATAATCCTCCTCACCACAGATGGTAACAACCTTTCCATTAATCACAATTTTAAGCCTCTGGTGCAACGTGGAAGTCACGACACCTGCCCCATGAATTCAGGGGCGTCCCAACAGACAAAAATAAGCGGGAAGTATGTCCATCACAAATAATGTTATATTGAAATCTTTAGGTCCTATCTTCATAGGTAGGTCAACCTTACCAAACACTAATCTCTTATATCCATCAAAAGCCCTCACTACCAAATCACTTGGTCTTAACACAACCCTTTCATAATCCAACTTCATCAGAGCATAATAGGGTAACACATTTGGAGACAATTCCATGTCAACCACCAAACGAGATAAAGTTGTTCCTGCAATCTCCATGGGGATGTGTAAAGCTTTGTTATGTTTTCTCCCCTCGGGAGACAAGTCAAATCCAGTGAAACCCAGGTTGTTACTAGTAGTAATGCTAGCAACAACATTCTCAAATTGGTTTATAGAGATATATTGAGAGACAATAGATGTTCTCAACAACTTCATTAATGCATTACTGTGCGCCTCAAAGTCTTTTGAGCAAGGATAAAATAGAAAACTATATAATTTAATACTACTTAAAAGTCTCAATTATAATGTTTATCAAACAAAATTAAAATATGTATAATCTAATATTACTTAAAAGTCCCAATTATAATAATTTTATATTATACAAAATCAAAATCTATGAAATTTAATTTTACTTTAAAAAAATTTCAATACCCCACGTGGGTCTCAAAATGCAAGTGGAATTGGTTTGTTACTAGGTTTAACTATATTCCTCTTGTCATGCTAAGATTCATATTTGTAACCGCTGTTGTTTTCAATCTTTTAAAATATTTAAAATCAACGCACAATAAATTTCCATCAAATCCTAACCCAACTCAAAAATCTTCTTATAAAATTCCATCCAACCCTAACGCAACTCACAACCCATTAATTAAATTGAACATACTCCATTTTTCGTCATTATCTCTCATAAGGTATGGATCATTAACGTATCTAATCTCTTTTTCATTATTACTACTTATTACTATTGGATTTCTTAACTTGTGTATTCAATTCTCACTTTCTATAATTCTTATTTTCTGTAACTCACGTTTGAAGAAAGTAGTGAAAATAGAAGAATAAGATTAGAATTTGTATTGTGTTTATTTTAGTAATATGGATTGCAGAATTATAATCATTGATTTTATCATAGAATCTCAAATGGAAGAGAGCAAGATGTTGGTGAAGTCTGACCTTGAATCTTTTGATATTCATTCGTCTCATTCATCTCCTAGCGCTGATAGTACTAATAAAAGCTTTGTGTCTTTTAAGAAGGAGGGTTGCAAATCACCTTTATCACCGTGGGGTTCCAGACGTGAAAGTGAAAAATGTTTCAGCCTCTCAGGAGAATTGGACTATCTTGGTATGATACAAAACCGGTCTTTTGATGATGGTTTATTGTGGGAGATGGATAAAACAAGTTATGATGAGAAAGTTATGAACTTACATGTCACGCATTTGGAAGAAGAGATTATCAAATTGAAGGATCAAGTTGAGAATAGTGAAAACCAGGTTGATGATTTGTGGGGAGAATTGAAGTGGATGGAGGAAGAGTTGCATAATCTGAAAGAGTTTTCTGAAATAGAGATTTACAAATTGAAGGCTCAAATTGAGGAAAGTGAGGCCAAAAAACATGATCACGAAATTTCAAAATTGGTGAAATAGCTAGAGATAGCTAATGAAAAGCTCAAGAAATCAGAAGATGAAAATACAATTTTAAGGAAGGAACTTGAGAATAAGTCATGTGAGAATCATGAATTGCATGGTCAGCTTATAGAGGCAAAAGAAAATATGGCTGAATCAGATTTGGAGTTAGTTTCAGGGAGAAAGCATATTCAAATACTAGAAAACTTGGTTATAATATATGAGCAAGAGGTGCAAAAATTGGAATCTAAAATGCTTGATTCACAGGATAACTTTTCTTTGGAGAAAGATGAGTTGCATTTTGCTATTGCAAGTTTGTTGAAAACGAAAATAGAACTGACCTCTACATTGGCCAATTGTGTGTTTAGAAACAAAGAATTGGAAAACAAGTTAAGGCAATATGAAGCTGAAAAGTTGAAGCAAGAAGAGCTACATGCTACTCAACAAGTAGTTTTGCAAGATGAAAACAATTATTTGTGGGAAGAACTTGGCAAGAGAACAGAAGATATAGAAGCTGTGACTAAGGAGCTGTATATGGTAATGATTGAAAGAGATGAAGCCAATGTCAAGATTGATAGGCTTGAGGCTGAGATATGCACCCTCATATGTGAAATATGAAAAACCAATTACTACCTAAAACCTAGAAAATAAAAACAAGACACAACCACCTGCACATTTTTACCATCTTTAAACCCCAAACAAAAATCGTCCTTCTTAATTGGAAGCTCTAACACTCTAACCCCTAGTTTAACAACTTTGACAACTTCAAATGCCTAAAATGGAGTCTCGTGCACTTCACCTTCAATTTCCACATAACGAAATGAACTCAAATGGCTCTCGACATAATCCTCCTCACCACAGATGGTAACAACCTTTCCATTAATCACAATTTTAAGCCTCTGGTGCAACGTGGAAGTCACGACACCTGCCCCATGAATTCAGGGGCGTCCCAACAGACAAAAATAAGCGGGAAGTATGTCCATCACAAATAATGTTATATTGAAATCTTTAGGTCCTATCTTCATAGGTAGGTCAACCTTACCAAACACTAATCTCTTATATCCATCAAAAGCCCTCACTACCAAATCACTTGGTCTTAACACAACCCTTTCATAATCCAACTTCATCAGAGCATAATAGGGTAACACATTTGGAGACAATTCCATGTCAACCACCAAACGAGATAAAGTTGTTCCTGCAATCTCCATGGGAATGTGTAAAGCTTTGTTATGTTTTCTCCCCTCGGGAGACAAGTCAAATCCAGTGAAACCCAGGTTGTTACTAGTAGTAATGCTAGCAACAACATTCTCAAATTGGTTTATAGAGATATATTTAGAGACAATAGATGTTCTCAACAACTGCATTAATGCATTACTTTGCGCCTCAAAGTCTTTTGAGCAAGGATAAAATAGAAAACTATATAATTTAATACTACTTAAAAGTCTCAATTATAATGTTTATCAAACAAAATAAAAATCTGTATAATCTAATATTACTTAAAAGTCCCAATTATAATAATTTTATATTATACAAAATCAAAATCTATGAAATTTAATTTTACTTTAAAAAAATTTCAATACCCCACGTGGGTCTCAAAATGCAAGTGGAATTGGTTTGTTACTAGGTTTAACTATATTCCTCTTGTCATGCTAAGATTCATATTTGTAACCGCTGCTGTTTTCAATCTTTTAAAATATTTAAAATCAACGCACAATAAATTTCCATCAAATCCTAACCCAACTCAAAAATCTTCTTATAAAATTCCATCCAACCCTAACGCAACTCACAACCCATTAATTAAATTGAACATACTCCATTTTTCGTCATTATCTCTCATCAGGTATGGATCATTAACGTATCTAATTTCTTTTTCATTATTACTACTTATTACTATTGGATTTCTTAACATGTGTATTCAGTTCTCACTTTCTATAATTCTTATTTTCTGTAATTCACGTTTGAAGAAAGTAGTGAAAATAGAAGAATAAGATTAGAATTTGTATTGTGTTTATTTTAGTAATATGGATTGCAGAATTCTAATCATTGAGTTTTATCATAGAATCTCAAATGGAAGAGAGCAAGATGTTGGTGAAGTCTGACCTTGAATCTTTTGATATTCATTCGTCTCATTCATCTCCTAGCGCTGATAGTACTAATAAAAGCTTTGCGTCTTTTAAGAAGGAGGGTTGCAAATCACCTTTATCATCGTAGGGTTCCAGACGTGAAAGTGAAAGGTTTCAGCCTCTCAGGAGAATTGGACTATCTTGGTATGATACAAAACCGGTCTTTCGATGATGGTTTATTGTGGGAGATGGATAAAACAAGTTATGATGAGAAAGTTATGAACTTACATGTCACGCATTTGGAAGAAGAGATTATCAAATTGAAGGATCAAGTTGAGAATAGTGAAAACCAGGTTGATGATTTGTGGGGAGAATTGAAGTGGAAGGAGGAAGAGTTGCATAATCTGAAAGAGTTTTCTGAAATAGAGATTTACAAATTGAAGGCTCAAATTGAGGAAAGTGAGGCCAAAAAACATGATCACGAAATTTCAAAATTGGTGAAACAGCTAGAGATAGCTAATGAAAAGCTCAAGAAATCAGAAGATGAAAATACAATTTTAAGGAAGGAACTTGAGAATAAGTCATGTGAGAATCATGAATTGCATGGTCAGCTTATAGAGGCAAAAGAAAATATGGCTGAATCAGATTTGGAGTTAGTTTCAGGGAGAAAGCATATTCAAATACTAGAAAACTTGGTTATAATATATGAGCAAGAGGTGCAAAAATTGGAATCTGAAATGCTTGATTCACAGGATAACTTTTCTTTGGAGAAAGATGAGTTGCATTTTGCTATTGCAAGTTTGTTGAAAACGAAAATAGAACTGACCTCTACATTGGCCAATTGTGTGTTTAGAAACAAAGAATTGGAAAACAAGTTAAGGCAATATGAAGCTGAAAAGTTGAAGCAAGAAGAGCTACATGCTACTCAACAAGTAGTTTTGCAAGATGAAAACAATTATTTGTGGGAAGAACTTGGCAAGAGAACAGAAGATATAGAAGCTGTGACTAAGGAGCTGTATATGGTAATGATTGAAAGAGATGAAGCCAATGTCAAGATTGATAGGCTTGAGGCTGAGATATGCACCCTCATATGTGAAATATGAAAAACCAATTACTACCTAAAACCTAGAAAATAAAAACAAGACACAACCACCTGCACATTTTTACCATCTTTAAACCCCAAACCAAAATTGTCCTTCTTAATTGGAAGCTCTAACACTCTAACCCCTAGTTTAACAACTTTGACAACTTCAAATGCCTAAAATGGAGTCTCGTGCACTTCACCTTCAATTTCCACATAACGAAATGAACTCAAATGGCTCTCGACATAATCCTCCTCACCACAGATGGTAACAACCTTTCCATTAATCACAATTTTAAGCCTCTGGTGCAACGTGGAAGTCACGATACCTGCCCCATGAATTCAGGGGCGTCCCAACAGACAAAAATAAGCGGGAAGTATGTCCATCACAAATAATGTTATATTGAAATCTTTAGGTCCTATCTTCATAGGTAGGTCAACCTTACCAAACACTAATCTCTTATATCCATCAAAAGCCCTCACTACCAAATCACTTGGTCTTAACACAACCCTTTCATAATCCAACTTCATCAGAGCATAATAGGGTAACACATTTGGAGACAATCCCATGTCAAATCAAAGAAGATAAGATTCATATTCTGTGTGATAACACTTCAGCCATTTGTTTGTTCAAGAATCCTATCTTACACTCAAGGGAAAAATATATTGAGATCAAATATTATTTTATAAGAGATTATGTTCAAAAGGGCATTTTTAATTTTAAATTATTGGTACATATCATCAAAAGGCTGATATCTTTACAAAACCCCTTGATGAGGATAGATTCATATTTATTTTGAAAATCCTTAACATGGAACTGTGGCAAGAATGAGAAAATAGTTTTGGCCTCTGAATGTGTAATGTAAGACTTTGGAAAACGAAATCTAAAGTGCTATCCTTCTAGACACAAAATTTTGTATTACTCAGAAATGATCTTAGTCAGATTCTAAATTGATAAAATCTAATGACTAAGATATAAGGAAAATCAAAAATCATGAGTAAATAGTTTAGACTCTGATGTATAACAGTTGTCACACATGCAGATATACAAATATTTGATAAGACTTTTGGACTGCAATATGTCTTTGGAACGGACGTGATTATCATCTCACCACTTCTATAAGTCATTAATTTTTTGTGTATTACTATTTATGATTATGGGCGTTTTCAAAATGTCTAGTCTTAATTTCCATTCGTTGTTTATCTGAACCAAATCTTTTTGACCGTCTCTTACTCTTCTCTTATTTCCTATTTAAACTCTTCTTTCTCCATCTCAATCTTTCACTTTCACTTCCCTCACTCTTATTCTCTTTTTTTATCTCATACTTTCAAAATGCCTTCTAAAATATTTCTAGGTGATGAAGAACTCCTTTTTGTGATCAATAAAAAGGTTGTCAACTTTCTGATTTGAAATTGCAGGGATTTGATATGTTAAAGAAAGTCCTTAAACAAAAATGGGTAAATTATTTTACTATGCTGAATGGTTTCATTTATCTGAATCTTGTAAAAGAATTCTGGTTTTATGCATCCATTGGGAACAATAGAATGGATTTTTATGGATTTCCCATAACAATCACTACTACCACCATTACTGTTGTAATTGATTGCAAGGAGAGAGGTTCAACCGTCAAACATTACATGTTACCTTCTATAAATCTCTAATCTATGACATCTACAACAATTTTGACATGATCAATTTTCCAGCGACTCTCTGTTCAGAGGCAAGACCTTGGCATCAAATTTTGATGGACAACCTATGTCCCAGAGAGAAGGGAGTGAATTTCTTGACTTACGAGGCCAAACATTTCATGTACTTCCTGTTGTACAATGTTTACATTGATATTCCCTCTACTATCTTTAACTATGTTAAGGAGATAATCATTGCCTCCAGAAGGGAGATTTCCTTCCTCATACCATATGGAAGAGTTCTCTCTGATATATTCATAAGGGCAATGATAGTTAATCAAGTAAAAAGGGCATAGGGATATTGATGCCCTAGCAAAGGAGGAATGTGAAAAGTTGGATTTCCTTAGATAAGTTGGTTATTGAAAAGATGATAACCCTGGACTCTGATCAATATTTACCAAATTCTATTAGAAGCCTCTGATACAAAGAGATTAATATGAAGAAAGATAGTGTGAAAAATATTAAAAGGGTACAAATCAACATCATTTCCACTACCTTGTGAGATGGGACAAAAAGACTATTTGTCAGTACTAACTTTTTCAATACATCTCATCATCACCTTACGTTATGCTTGTACCACCACTCTACTACTGTACTACTCAACGTCTTCATGCAAGTTGTGGATTACAAAATTCCAACATCAACCTCCAACATATCTATTTTCATCTATATAAATGAGAGTTTGAAGCCATGGAAAACAACAACAACAAATGTGAAATGCAAAAATCATATACAAATAAGTTAAGAGAAACACTTAGAAAAAGTCGAGCATCAACACAAAGAAGAAAGTTGTCATTTTATTGATGGCTCATAACTTTCATTATTTGTAATCTCTTAGTATTGTAACTGTGTGTATTAGATTTTTAAGAAGAATTCTATAAACACAAATCTTTGTAAGTTAACTAGGTTGTTTAAATTTCCTTGGGGGGCTAAATATTTAGTCAGGATCCCTGAGAAGACTTAGATGGTTTGTCTTTATGGTTGTAATCAAAGGGTATTTTCTTAGTGGATTAAGTCCTTGTTGATAAGGCAAAATCACCTGGGTAGGGTGGACCGGATGTAGCCTAGTTAAAGGTAAACCAAGATAAAGCATAAAATCTTGAAACCCAAATCAAATCCCCCCCCCCATTTCTTGTGTTTTTGTGAACCTTCATCACATAATAAAGATTGTGAGATTTTGGGTTTAACCTGCGGTAGGGACAAAATATATTGAGGGGAAAGATAGAAAAATGGTCAAGGTGGGTGTCAGAGTGGAAGAATAATGGATGCATGGAATATTATAATAAATTCTTCTACAAAATAGTTATATGCATATGTTGTTATACATTTCAAGAAGGTGTGTGAGAAATATCCAGATTTGTTGAAATATATTGAAATTACAATTTTGGACCAGGTGAAGAAGAAGATTGTTTGTGCTGGGACCAATCAAGTTAGCCACCTTATAAGTACAACAACAAACCAAGTTGAGTCTGCTCATGCTAATCTGAAGAATTGGTGGGAAACAGTGAGGGTGATTTGTGTAGAGATTGGGTCTGTGCGGACCAAATAATCTAAAACCAGCATAATGAGATGCAAACATCACTTGATAATAGAATAACAATGTTAGAACATAGATTCAAACATAACAATTTTTATTCTCAGTTGGTCAGCAACATATCTCAAGCGGGTCTGAATTATATTTTTCACAAAGCCAAAAGAGCTGATAATGTAGGTTCTGATAGATCGAAGTGCAGCTGCACACTTGTGAAAACCTATGGTCTCCTATGTGCTTGTCTTATATCTAAAAAGGTGAAATTTGATAGCCCGGTGCAAATGGATGAAGTTTTCACGCACTAGATAAGGCTCAGGTTTGATGATGATGGTGTCATGAAAGATAGTAAATTGAATATTTATATCTTGATCGAATGGGAAGTGATACAAGAGAGATTTTTGAAAGCCGACGACAACATGAAACTCCACTTCAAAGAGCAATTGAGGAATATTTATTATCCAGAAACCATAGACTTGAAACCATCCTCTCAACGAGTAAAAACAAAAGGTGCTCCTAAGAAGGTCAAACCTACACCGAGTGACAATTCAACGATGGGGTCTCCTTCATATTTTGAACATTTTTACAAACTTTTTCCGGATTCACCAACTCCTAAATCTCAAAAATATTTTTTCAAAGGAGCTCGCATTACCAAACCACCTCATTCACCGCCTCTAGCAAAAATCCCATTCATTGACGAGATGTCGGTTTTTATGCACAAATACATTGAACGGATCGTCAACTCAGAGGGTGATGGTAACTGCGAATTTTGAGCAGTTTCTGCTTTGCTCAGAAAAGAAGAATAGGAACACACTTGTCCTCCATCAACTTATCCAAGAGTTGAGGTGGCATAAAGAATCATACACACGATTATACAAGAAAAAAAGAAAATTTTCAAGAAATTTATCACTCTCTTATTTCTTGCATTAGTGGACCTGCATCGAAGGATAAATGGATGTGCTTCCATGAAATGAGTAATCTCATAAAAAGTGCGTACGATAGAGTGTGTATTGATCTTACAGGATACTGTTTCTCATAAACATTTTTTCCACTGCACACTACTCAACCTCAAAATCCAAATGATCGTACTATGTGTAATGGGAGGATTTCAAATTCGCAACATTTTGTTCGAGTTTATTTGAAACCTGGATGTTATATTCCACTTACATCACCAGAGTGGACAACTCATTCAACAACCAAATTCGATACTTAACTGGACCATTTTGTTGAAAGGATGCAAGAGTTCATCAAATTGAGCAAGATTGAAATAGAATCAAATAAACAAAAATCAAAAGGGGTATCACCCATCAGTTATAGATTTATCCGGTGATAAGTCTTTTGGTTCATTTTAGTTTTTATTTATCAACTTATTGTATGTAATATTGTATTAATGCTAATGATGTCTAAAATATACATTTTGAAGTTTGTCAAAAAAAGTATGCATTTATTACATGTTATGTTTCTGTGTTGAACAAAATTCCGTTCAATTCTGAGAGGTTCCAGAAATACATATTCGGATTAAGATAACATGGTGATATCAAAGATGTATTTCCGGAACATCCCTTTGTACAAGATCGAATTTATGAGGTCCATAATTTTCTATAACTACTATAAATATTAGACAATTGTCTCATTGTTTCATTCCAAAACACATTACACCAGAATGAATATCATTTAGCATGTCACAAATACTTTAACGCTGTGAAACCCTCAATTGAATTTAAGATCAATGAGTACACTCCTCTTGAAGTTTTGAAATACATACTGCAAAATCTTCTACCATACAAGAGAGATTTTTGAAAGCCGACGACAACATGAAACTCCACTTCAAAGAGCAATTGAGGAATATTTATTATCCAGAAACCATAGACTTGAAACCATCCTCTCAACGAGTAAAAACAAAAGGTGCTCCTAAGAAGGTCAAACCTACACCGAGTGACAATTCAACGATGGGGTCTCCTTCATATTTTGAACATTTTTACAAACTTTTTCCGGATTCACCAACTCCTAAATCTCAAAAATATTTTTTCAAAGGAGCTCGCATTACCAAACCACCTCATTCACCGCCTCTAGCAAAAATCCCATTCATTGACGAGATGTCGGTTTTTATGCACAAATACATTGAACGGATCGTCAACTCAGAGGGTGACGGTAACTGCGAATTTTGAGCAGTTTCTGCTTTGCTCAGAAAAGAAGAATAGGAACACACTTGTCCTCCATCAACTTATCCAAGAGTTGAGGTGGCATAAAGAATCATACACACGATTATACAAGAAAAAAAGAAAATTTTCAAGCAATTTATCACTCTCTTATTTCTTGCATTAGTGGACCTGCATCGAAGGATAAATGGATGTGCTTCCATGAAATGAGTAATCTCATAAAAAGTGCGTACGATAGAGTGTGTATTGATCTTACAGGATACTGTTTCTCATAAACATTTTTTCCACTGCACACTACTCAACCTCAAAATCCAAATGATCGTACTATGTGTAATGGGAGGATTTCAAATTCGCAACATTTTGTTCGAGTTTATTTGAAACCTGGATGTTATATTCCACTTACATCACCAGAGTGGACAACTCATTCAACAACCAAAGTCGATACTTAACTGGACCATTTTGTTGAAAGGATGCAAGAGTTCATCAAATTGAGCAAGATTGAAATAGAATCAAATAAACAAAAATCAAAAGGGGTATCACCCATCAGTTATAGATTTATCCGGTGATAAGTCTTTTGGTTCATTTTAGTTTTTATTTATCAACTTATTGTATGTAATATTGTATTAATGCTAATGATGTCTAAAATATACATTTTGAAGTTTGTCAAAAAAAGTATGCATTTATTACATGTTATGTTTCTGTGTTGAACAAAATTCCGTTCAATTCTGAGAGGTTCCAGAAATACATATTCGGATTAAGATAACATGGTGATATCAAAGATGTATTTCCGGAACATCCCTTTGTACAAGATCGAATTTATGAGGTCCATAATTTTCTATAACTACTATAAATATTAGACAATTGTCTCATTGTTTCATTCCAAAACACATTACACCAGAATGAATATCATTTAGCATGTCACAAATACTTTAACGCTGTGAAACCCTCAATTGAATTTAAGATCAATGAGTACACTCCTCTTGAAGTTTTGAAATACATACTGCAAAATCTTCTACCATACAAGAGAGATTTTTGAAAGCCGACGACAACATGAAACTCTACTTCAAAGAGCAATTGAGGAATATTTATTATCCAGAAACCATAGACTTGAAACCATCCTCTCAACGAGTAAAAACAAAAGGTGCTCCTAAGAAGGTCAAACCTACACCGAGTGACAATTCAACGATGGGGTCTCCTTCATATTTTGAACATTTTTACAAACTTTTTCCGGATTCACCAACTCCTAAATCTCAAAAATATTTTTTCAAAGGAGCTCGCATTACCAAACCACCTCATTCACCGCCTCTAGCAAAAATCCCATTCATTGACGAGATGTCGGTTTTTATGCACAAATACATTGAACGGATCGTCAACTCAGAGGGTGACGGTAACTGCGAATTTTGAGCAGTTTCTGCTTTGCTCAGAAAAGAAGAATAGGAACACACTTGTCCTCCATCAACTTATCCAAGAGTTGAGGTGGCATAAAGAATCATACACACGATTATACAAGAAAAAAAGAAAATTTTCAAGCAATTTATCACTCTCTTATTTCTTGCATTAGTGGACCTGCATCGAAGGATAAATGGATGTGCTTCCATGAAATGAGTAATCTCATAAAAAGTGCGTACGATAGAGTGTGTATTGATCTTACAGGATACTGTTTTTCATAAACATTTTTTCCACTGCACACTACTCAACCTCAAAATCCAAATGATCGTACTATGTGTAATGGGAGGATTTCAAATTCGCAACATTTTGTTCGAGTTTATTTGAAACCTGGATGTTATATTCCACTTACATCACCAGAGTGGACAACTCATTCAACAACCAAAGTCGATACTTAACTGGACCATTTTGTTGAAAGGATGCAAGAGTTCATCAAATTGAGCAAGATTGAAATAGAATAAATTAACAAAAATCAAAAGGGGTATCACCCATCAGTTATAGATTTATCCGGTGATAAGTCTTTTGGTTCATTTTAGTTTTTATTTATCAACTTATTGTATGTAATATTGTATTAATGCTAATGATGTCTAAAATATACATTTTGAAGTTTGTCAAAAAAAGTATGCATTTATTACATGTTATGTTTCTGTGTTGAACAAAATTCCGTTCAATTCTGAGAGGTTCCAGAAATACATATTCGGATTAAGATAACATGGTGATATCAAAGATGTATTTCCGGAACATCCCTTTGTACAAGATCGAATTTATGAGGTCCATAATTTTCTATAACTACTATAAATATTAGACAATTGTCTCATTGTTTCATACCAAAACACATTACACCAGAATGAATATCATTTAGCATGTCGCAAATACTTTAACGTTGTGAAACCCTCAATTGAATTTAAGATCAATGAGTACACTCCTCTTGAAGTTTTGAAATACATACTGCAAAATCTTCTACCATACAACGATAATAACAAAATTGTGAAGATCAGAGTATCGTTCACCGTCTGTTGACAACAAAGAGAAGATTGAGTACATCAATTTTGAGCTGAAGACAGGTGCAGATTTAAGGGCTATGTAGAACACTTTTTCCGCGTAGAAACAAAATTTTTGATTGAGTTGTATGTGACGATTTCGAAACCAGTCAAAGATATTATGAAGATATTGCAACGTCCACGAAATATTGAAAAGTAATGTTTGATCTATGCTAACATCACCTATGTAATATTTTTTATGTTATCATTGAAATTTTTATTTTGTCAACCTACATGTTTCTAGTTTTTCTGCTATTTTGCTACTGCTTCAGACTAATATAGAAATGCAACTCCGTATTATTTACGGAGATGCATTTATGAATGCAACATAACCACAAATCTGAGGTGTTTTTCAGATTCAATTTTAATTGTATATTTTTTATTTTTTAATGCATTTAAAGATACATCTTCAAAATTCAAAAACATTATTATATTTTCATGTGGTGGACTAATAATACATATAGAATACATATAGTGAATTAAGAAATTCCTTCAATTTATTCATTGGTTACGCCTAACTCAACTTATCCATTCAGGTCCATGTAGGACTGGCCTAGCTCAGCTATACCATCAAAGTTGTTTAGTCCATTCGGTTTGTTTAACTCAACTTAGCCATTCAAGTTCATGTAAAATATCTTAGCACGTTCAATATACTTTGCTAAACTTGTCCATTATTCAACGTGGCTAGCTCAACTTGGTTATTAAGATCACGTTGAGCTCCACCTCCACCAGTTATACTCTAGGGAAGACTCAGCTATAATAAAGGAGATGAGGCTGAACCCCTTAATTTTAAAAAAAAAAAAAAAAAACTATTTTTCTTTTTGCAACCATATATTTTGTATACTTTGCACCTTTAAAATTCAATCTGCAGTGAATCAATAATTCCAGCAACTGCTGCACTGAATTGACAATGTCGGCAATGCTATTGTTCCTATTCCTATTTAAGAGACAAATCACATGACATATTGAAACTTTTGGTTTGTAAATAAACTATTATATTTAAAAATAGTTTATAATGAATTGGTTATTAATTTATATTTTGTCACTGAATATACCAAGCTCTTTCATAAATTTAGCGTGTTTCATATAGGTGTTTCAGGATATGCCACGCCTCATGGACAGGTGAGTGATATTAGTAACCAATATAGTTATTAGAAAAGAATAAAAGAGACGAATTTAATACAATATTAAATTGAATTAATACAATATTAAATTTAATTGTATTCGTTTCCATTAATGTAGAGCTGTTAAAATGGACTATTCAATCTTAAATGAATCGGTTCATGCTGACTTTAGACTTTTTAAAATCGAATTTAAAAAACTCATATTTAAATTAATTTAATTTTTACTATCCAAACACATCTCTATCTATCTGAGTTGTGGACTATTCAACCGTAAATGAATCCCGACCTTAAACAGACCTATTTCTATAAAAAAAATTAAAATTTTATCTTAATTTTTTTAAATAACTATAAATTACATACAATAATATATATATATATATATATATATATATATATATATATATATATATATATATATATATATATATATATATATATATATATATATATATATATATATATATATATATATATATATATATATATATTCAAAAGTAAATTTTTTTTTTTTTGCGTAATAATAGTGTTGATGTTTGTTTATGTTGGCTTTGTTATGATATATTTGTTTCCCTTTAGTAATAGTAGTTTATGGTTAAAAAGTTGATGAAATTGGATACTTTGTAGAGATCCTTTTGGTTTCACATAAAGAAAGGGAAGTGAAAGGTTGCCTCTTCTTGTTGTGAATACATGAGAAAATGTCTCTTCCAATGAACCCTTCAAGCAAAAATTTGGAACTATTATATCATGCTGTATATATTCCTTTGGTTGGATATTTGGTACTGATAACACCAATGATGAAAGTTGCCTTAACGTATGGACGTTTAGGAAAAAATTCCAATTCCTAAGGAATTGGTATTCTAATAAATTTAATGTTGTTGTATTAAGATTTCAAAAAGCAGTTTTTTACGACTAATACAAAAAGACCAATCCCAAAATAGAGTATGAGAACTAAATTCTATATATACTTGACCCAATACAAAAATTATTTGCTAGATTTTAGAATTTGAACGTGAAACTTTGAGAGGAATACATTTTTAATTAGGATTCAAATCTTTACCACTAAGACAACTCTTGAAAAATATATATATTGGAAATAAAATATTTTTTGTTGAGAGAAATTGTTTAGGTATATTAGAGGCTTGAATAGAAATTTGATAGATAGGAGAAGTCATTATGAAAGAGAGAATTTTCTATTTTGCTTGATGCAAAAGTGTGGAATTATACCTCTATTTATAATACTCTAAGGAGAATTCTAAACACACTAACTTTAGAGAGTTCTCAGTCCTAAAAATCAAAAGAGTATTCTACAAAATATTACAATCATAAAAAATATCTTGACACTCCAAACATTATTAGAGTTTTCTAGAAACATTACCCAAAATAGCTAGACTAAAATAACTAAGCCCAAAAAAATCAAATAATAAAGTTAAGCCCAAATTAAGTTTAATATTTCAGGACACCCCCTTAAACTTTATTGGTGACTCCAAGGATACTCCTTAGCCTTACAAAAGTTTTCGACTTGAGTGACTTGGTGAAAATGTCAGCAGCTTGATCTTGAGACATCACATACTTCAACTTCACCTCCTTTTTCTCAATACATTCTCTTATGAAGTGATAATTAGTGTCAATGTGTTTACTTCTTTCATGAAAGACGAGATTATTTTCTTAAGCAAGTACTGATTTATTGTCAACACATATTTCTATTGGATCTTCTAGTGGCATTTTAACTCTTTCTACAAGTTTCTTATCCAAATTACAAGACAACTGCATGATGTGGCAGCGACATACTCAACTTCACAAGTTGATAATGTGACTATTGGTTGCTTCTTTGACATCCAGCTGAAATTAGTATCTCTCATAAAGAATATAAAACCAGTAGTGCTCTTTCTATCATCCAAGTCTCCACTCAAATCACTATCACTATAGCCAACAATCTCATAATTGTTAGAAGAGTAATAGTGCAAGCCAAAGTTTATTTTACATTTGATGTATCGAAGGATTCTCTTTGCTGTCTTGAAGTGAGTTGCTGTTGGAGCTTTCATGTAATGACTTACGACTCGTACGACATAGAGAATATTCGACCTTGTACTTTTCAAGTGACGTAGACTTCCAACCAAACATTTTTAAAGAGTTGGATCCACAATCTCTCTGTTGTCATGCTTGCTAAACTTGTTGCCACATTCCATCGGGGTGCCAACTATGTTGGTGTCATCCATCTTGAACTTCTTAAGGACTTCTTTGGCACAACCTTCTTGGATGGTGAAAATCCCTTTGTCTTCTTTATTTACTTCGATTATGAGATGATATACCATGACCCCCATATATGTCATCTCAAATTCATTTGAAATGTCTTATTTGAACTCTTCGAACATGCTTGAATTGTTCCCTGTGAAAATTAAGTCATCTACATTCAAGTACACAATCAAAATATCTCCACTTTGCGCTTTGATATAGAGTGCATGCTCATATGAGAACTTGATGAAGTTCTTGTCTTGAAAGTACTTGTCGATTCAAACATTCTAAGCTCTCGGTGTTTTCTTGAGACCGTACAACATATTCTTCAACTTCAATTCTTTTCTTCTTTTCCTTTTACTTCATAACCAAATGGTTGCTCGATATAAACTTCTTCTTCGAGAAAAAAATTCAAGAAGGATGACTTCACACCCATTTGATATATCTTTCATTCATTTTAGGCTTCCAAATAAATGATTAGTATAATAGTTTCAAGATAAGAAACGGGAGCAAATACCTCATCATAATCAATTCCTTGTCTTTAACTATAGCCTTCTGCCAACAATCTTGCTTTGTATCTCTCCACGTCTCCTTTTGCAGTCTTCTTTACCTTGTACACCCACCATACTCTAATTGCTTTCTATCCTTGTGGAAGTGTAGTAAGTTCCCATATATCATTCTTTGTGATTGACTTTGTTTCTTCGTCCATGGCATCTTTCCCCTTTGTGTTTTCCGCCGCTTCTTGATAGCTTAAAGACTCACAATCACCAAAGAGACAAAAGAGGTTAATATCGTTTTGGTTTTCGATTACCTTATATAGTTCTTCAATGATCCTTAGTCGCAGTGTCATCTCACTTGATCTTGTTTTCATCCAACCTTGGTGTCAGTCAGGCAGGTGGTGCAATATGTTCCTCTATCATTGGTTGTTCCATTTCATTTTCTTTTTCAAAGTAAGGAAGAAAATAATACATGTCTTTTTGAACACTCCAATCTCAATAATCTTCTTCTTCGAGCTCCACGTCGTGGCTTGTGACAATCTTTCCATTATTTAGATTATAGAGCTTGTACCCTTTGAAGCTTGAGTCGCACCCACTACCACGTACTACTCACTTTTATCATCAATCTTTGTTCTTCTTTCATCTAGAACATGGGTATAGCTAATTCTTCCAAACACTTTGAGGTGATAGATACCAAGATTCCTTTCACTATATGCTTCTTGTGGTGTCTTTTCATGCACGCTTCTTATTGGTAACCGATTTGTCAGGTAAACCACACATGCCAGTGCTTCAGCCCAAAAGTCTGTCGGCATCTTCTTCTTTTTAAGCATGCTTCGCACCATGTTAAATATGGTCCAGTTCTTTATCTCTGCTACTACATTTTGTTGTGGAGATCCTAGAACTGTCAGTTGGCGGAGGATTCGATGGTCTTCACAATATTTGTGCAACTCATTTGAAGTGAACTCTCCTCCTCGACCAGATCTCATGCCCTAAATGGAAAGACCACTTTCTTTATCCATAAGGGATTTGAAATTCTTAAAATTTTCAGACAATTATGACTTCTCCTTCAAGAAATAAACTCATTTTTTCTAGAATAATCATCAATAAAGAGGACAAAGTACTTACACTCACCAAAAGAGTTGAGTTTGATTAGTCCACAAGCATTAGTGTGTATGAGTTCTATCAGCTTTGTCGCTCTTGATGTTCATTTCTTTGGAAATCTTTTTCAGAATTTCTTCTTAATTATACATCAATCATAGAGTTGGTCAGGGTGGTTGATGCTAGGTAAACTACTCAACATCTCCTTTTTTTTCCAAACATTCTAGATTGTTGGTTCGCAAATGAATATTATCATTAAAAGATTGTCACATGCAAGTATACATGTTGTGATTGCGGAAAGTAATAAGTATAAGAGTATCGTACCCACAGTGAGTGATGTTACTTAGATTTGATTTTTGCATGGAAACTATTCTTTTGATTTAAGCATTAGCAGAGAGAAATAATGATTGGTGTTTATGAATTCAAGTTCACTTAAACCAGATGTCAAAATAAAGGTGAAAAGTAGTGGAAATATATTAAGAGTGATTGAGTTGAGCTATGTTCCATTAATATCATTAGTGTATTTAAGTGTTTATGACGTGTGGTGTCGTGATTGGTGATGTTATAGTGATCTTGTAGTGTATCTCTACAACATCAAAGCATGTATAACAAAGGAAAGGGAACAAATCTCTAAGCCTCACTTATAACCCTAATATGCGTCTATTAGTATTATGAAATCCTCAATAGTTGTAGCTTCTCATCTCTAAGTAAGCTAAGCATGTGAATTTCTCTATCCTACTCATTCAAGTATTTTTGTTAAGAAAACACTTGTTGTTGGATCTCTCACAACAACAAGCCATCATTTACTCCTAAGTTGATCAATCAAAAAAGTAAACTTATAACATATTAACATATAATCAAACGAATCACTTAATCACACAACATATAACATGAAAAAACTTTAGCATTAACTTCACATTTCTCAACTACAAAACGTTTAGCTCATAGTGAGCTGAGTACAAGCTACAAACATGCTTCTCAATAGGAACACCTCTTAAAGAATAAATGAAGAAAATATATAAACCTAAGAGAGACTTGGAAAATGACTTGAGACGACTAGTATTCAAGAGAAATCTTCATTTGCGCCATGCTCATCAGCTAGTACAAGATTGGATGAGGAGAGAAACTCTTACACATTCCACTATCCACACACTCAAACTCTTAGTTTTTTTCTTAGAACAACTAAACTCTCTTCTTTATTTATCACTGCAACTCTTATTTATAGACCAAGGATTATGGTTTGTGTTGCATTGTATCATGGGCCTAATATGAGGAAATTATATCAAGCCCATACCAAAAAGTAGCGCCATCACACACAATCAGCTGCTTAGCAAACAAGGAATCTAGTACAAGGACATCATGGTGGGAGATAAGGTATATGGTGGCAGACTGCCACAACAGGTGTAGGAAGCGAACTGTTCTTTGTGCAATGTACTATTGTACCCATTTTTGTCCTCTAGCGCCTATATCTATGTGCTTCAAATTTGGATTGTTTCTTCCTATTTTTTAGCACAATAAATTGTTCCCTCCAATTTATCTTCCTTCCATGCTATCATTCTCACCCAGCAGCTTGCAACAAATATTTCCCTTTGGTCTAAGTCTTTCAAGTTCCAGTTGTTGATGCTCATGTAGTAGACCACTACAGTCTTGCCTCAACTCGACTTTGCTAACCTTTTATTTACAAAAACAAACATTAATAATAAAAAGGAGCACCTATTGTGCTCTAAGCTAAACAAATAAAAACTACTAACATGCAAGAAAGTACAACTATAAAAAGACTAATTAATGAAAACTAAAGGCATGTATTAACTCATAAAATGTAGGCTAACACACCTTTAAACTTAAACCATTACATGTCATCAAGTGACGCAATAAGCAAAGACAGTCATAACAAAATCCAATTACACATCCCCTCTTTAACAAGACCAACTTTTTTCAAACTCGGAAATTTTCTCAAGGGACTTGTCCCAAAAACAGGTATAACTTAGTCATGAAGCACATTCTTGATTGTGTATGCTCTTTAGGCCACTCATACTCCCTGCCACGACAAAACTGGTCTATGAAGATAGCCAGCCTAAATTCAAATACTGATTTCTTATTCCTATGGTTTACAACTTGATTTTCAACTCTAGCAGGGGAATTTTACTTTTTGTTCTTGAACTTATACCTAGGACCACACTTGCATTTATTCAAAAGAAAAAAATTTCTTGTAGCTGCTCCCACCTTTTTCACTAGACAAGATCTCACACGTGATGAGTCCCGCTTGTTACTAATGATGAGAACAACTATTGTTCCTTGATGAATGCTAAATTTGTGTGAATTTGAGTGTGAATAATTAGAATTCATAGGCTTAATTTGTTTTATTTTTGTCAATAAAGAGAATAGAAGAGAAGAGAGGAACCAAGCATTCATGAGAAAAGAGATTACTAAGCCTTAATATATTTATTTCTCATGGTGTTGTATGAAACTCATTTTACAAATCGATGTTGATGGTTGTTTTCTTTATTTGGGTTTGGGTTGTTAGAGAAATGGATGGTTCGAATCCAGATTTAGGATGAACATCTATTGGGTTTTAATTTTAGAGATATATTAACGCTTTTAGTATTCACTTGTGTATCAGAGCTTAATGCTTCCGTGTTGTTTGTGTTGCGCTAAGAGATCGTTGACGCGAGTAATATGGTCGTTGTCTCACTTTGTGTTAGAGATAACCTTTGTGAGAGATACGTGATAATATCGACAGATGGTTTAGGTTGAGTACAACTGGGTAGTATGTAACACCCCATTTCTACCCGACGGATAATAAGAAAATCAGAGTTCAACATAAATAGGATGCTACATTTTCAACTAAAAAGCAATCTTCATTTAATCATATACAAGCAAATACATAACACTTATCTCGGATGAACCGATAACAATCTGATTTATTCTTCAAAATCAAACAAGTTTTTATTGATAAGCAACGAAATATACATACTTAACTTCAATTCACTTAACATATTTTATTCAACTAAAACAACCTCAAGACAATAATTATTTCATGTAATCAACTTAAAAATTCAGCAATTGAAATAATAATCAACAACTAAACATCAAGCGTTCATCCCCCTGAGTGCTACGTATCAGAGCGACAACACCGACTTGAACTAACGGGGTAATAACTATCCTTCTTGATTACCTTGACGTTACCAACAGAGGGAAACATTCAAACAGAAGGGGTGAGATATCTAACAATATAATAAAATGTATGATAAATAATATTTTAGATCAGCTCATATAATAACACCACTTCACATCTCATAAACAACAATAATCGCAACAAAATACCAACAATATACACATTCACTGTATCAATACACAACTTCTTTATGCAATCAAATAATGCGACTCAAAACTATGCAAATGCATGTGGTAATATTGGAGCAGAACTCCCATCTCAAAATAATTGCCAATAAATAGAGGCATCAACAAGGCATAAGCCTTCATCTTAATATTCGCCAATACAGGCCATCTTAACGAGCATCAGCTCCATCTTGATATGCAATGTATGCGACACAATCATGAATGTAGTAATAACAACCATAATTAACAACATTTCATCACAACAACATCGTTGGCCAGAAGCCTACATCTCAATACAACAACATCGTTGGCTAGAAGCCTACATCTCAATAGCTGCCAATTATTAGAGGCATCTCAACATCATTCATCAACATAATTCATCAACATGATTCATCAACACCATTCATAAACATAATTCATCAACATAATCCATCGACATAATTCATCGACATAATTCATCTACATAATTCTACAGCAACTTAGCCATAGCAACAATACAATGACAGATCGACAGTCTCTCAATGTTGGCCATAGGCCTACAACACGATAATGTATATATTTAATTAATCATCTAAGGATTATCTCTAATTACCAAACTTTTACATATTATTATTCTGTAATACTACATCATTATCATCATTAGTCTTACTATTATGAACCAAGCAGTAATCTATAATTATCTTATCCTCATCATACTTCACAAAATCATCATTGTGATTAACGCGGGAAGCTAACTCTAATCCTAATTTTGGTTACTAGGATTATTCTTCTTATTCTTCATTTTAATCCTTAAATGAATTTCATTGAGTCATCTATTCAACGCTTCAAACGGCACCTCAAACAGAGTCCGGAAACTCAAGTTATAATCTTTGGAAACGAATCTGTCAAAAATTAGACTACATGGGTTGATGCATAATATCTTGAGTCGACACGTACTGGGCTACATCCTGCATGAGTCGACACGTAATCCCTTTGTATCGACTCATACTGAGTCTGCAACACCGCATGTATCGACGCATGCTTCTTCGTATCGACTCATCCTGAGTCCAAACACCTACATGTATCGACGCATGCTTCTTCGTATCGACTCATCCTGAGTCCAAACACCTGCATGTATCGATGCATGGCTTCTTCGTATCGACTCATCCTGAGTCCAGAAACCCGCATGTATCGACGCATGGCCTTTGAGGTCGACGCATACTGTTCTGTCATGAATATTTTCTGCGATTTCACTGCATTTTCACTACGGTTTCCCTGCCTTAGGCCCTAAAATCATCCTCTAATCAAAGGTAATCATCAATTATAATCATCCTATATTTCTACATCAAATATACAACATTAGGGCATCATTATTCATCTCTAAATCATTGATCTTCATCATACAACAATATATACATTCTAATCATAAACAAGACAAATTTTCACATCTAATCCCCCATACTACTCATTATAAACCCTATTATAGAGTCAGAACCCCATCCTTACCTTGGATTGGAGATCGCTCTACAATTATCCGATCGAATTCCGTTTTGCCTCTTTTCCTTCTTTTCTGCAACTTTCATGTTCTCATTCTCTCTTCCAACCCTTATTCTTCTTCCTCTTGACAAAACCTATTTTCCTTATTGTCACGTCTAATTTATATTATTATAACCAAACTCAATAATAATAGAATTATTTCTCTTGGGCTTAATTCTCACACCCCCTTAGTATAACATACCACCATATAAAATAGGTCCAACAACATAATCTCATATTATTCCACTAATTCCAACATTATTATTATTATTAATCAACTACTTAATTAATTAATAATAATCCAACAACTTATACCAACAATCCACAAATCTCGCAACTTCAACAAATAATCCAAAATAATTTAATTAAATAATTAATGAAATTAACGGGCGTTATAACTCTCCCCCACTTAGAATATTTTCGTCCTAGAAAGTCTACTCGGTACTACCACTCTTAACGCGAATTTCACATTTCATTCTCTAATCCCCAATGTCGCGCCTGGCAACACTTCGACCACTACTTTATTGACATAACAATAACTCAACATGATTTAAATCTAATACACACATGCTAATCATTCAACACCACCGCAACATAATCGTTAACAACTTACCAACCGCTTTAACAATATCTTAACATATCAATATTTTTAAGTAGAAACACACTTATACTTGGATATACATTCTAATTTGGTGTTTAGAAGCTGGATTATAAATTTCAAATTATGACTTGGAAGAAAAAATCAATTTCAAGTAGCTGACTTTGAACTCATTGTATGCACGATTTAGGGAACCTTAAGACTTGATTCTTGATGCATTGGAAAGATGAGGTAACATTTTTTATAATATTCCAAGAAAGAGATTATTTGGATGCTTGAGCTAGAAGTTGTGCTTGGTCAAAATCAGGAAAAATTTGTTGACTTTTATACTTAGAAAAATTCTAACTTTTTTCTTCAAAAATGACCTATAATGTTTTGATTCTAAATAAGGCCTACTTCAAAAACATTTCTTTGATCAATGATTCTATATTAAAGTGTACTACTTAAAGAGTATTGTGAAACTTGTATCACTCAAAAATTCCAAATATTGGAAAAGTTATGATCCTTTGATTTTGAAGAAAATCCATAAGGTGATCTATAATCCTTTGATCTCTTAAGGCATCTTCTAACTATTTTCAAGTTTTGCACATAAAATAAGAGTTGAATTTCACACTCTTAAGATCATTATGGAAAAATAATGGGCTCAAGGAGATGCAATTTGATCAAGTTATGACCCGTTGAAGTCACATAAGGGAATTCGATGGCCTGTCTAGAGGACTTGTAATCTTTCTCAATCATTAGTGATCTTTCACACAAAATTTGCTTGAAACCTTTGAAGTGATTTGTTTATAACACTTTAAAGATAAGCATATCTTTGGAATTACTAAAAAATCTAAAAATATGGACAAGATATAGCCCTTAGAAGTCCAAAACCCTAACTCCTAGAGCATCAAAATGGCTTGGGAACCCCTTTTAATTTTGACAATATTTCTTGTACAAATACTTTTTCTATGTGAAGAGAAGTTGTTGTGGATAATAATAAGAACATATATCAACAACAACCACTTAAAAATGTTTATAATTGAGGGAGTCATGCACTTGCAATCAAGGAATCAAGAACTTGTCCAAATAGGTCAAACTTCTTTAATCAATTCTTGCATCTTTTGACTTCCTTTGGCAAATTGAAGCATGATGAATCATAGTAGACCTTGTCATGACATTATTTTAAATAACTCTCAATGATGAAGCTTAAATATCAATGAAGCTTTGTTGAAGAAGGCATGGAAATAAACTCATAAACCTATGAATCAACCTGATGAAGTGTGTCGTGCCATCACCTATAGTACCAACATTTATAGAGAAAAAATTCATTTTATTTGTTAGCTAAAAGTCAATCAACACAAGACATATATGACCATAATACACAAATCAAAATGTTTGGTGATTCCTCATGAGCAAACCTAAAGATATGGAGAAGAACCAAACCCTAGTGTGATCTTGATATGGTTGGGTTGATATGAGATGATAGAGGAATCTTAGTGGGGGAAATTGGGGTATAACACCCGTTACTATTTCAGGACAGGTTGAGCCAACTTAACTTCAGTGGGGAAGGGTACTTACCTATGGACTTCATGCAGGCCTTTAAACCTAAGACTCTTGTATGACTTGTTTGTGTTTTCTACTTATTTAACATGAACATAACATCATGACATCATATCATTATAACAAATTTAACCAACCATTTCAAGGGCCTAGGGATTTATCTTTGTTCTTTTTTGCAGGTTATGGCCTCCGCTCGCAGAACCACTATCTGAATCAACTTTGTAAGGGTACCTTTCAAGCTTAAGGAGTTAGTCTCAAAGGTTCCCGAAAAATCTCAATTCACCAAAAGGCATGGTTATCTACCCAGTTTGGTTACCTCGGGTTTTGAAGAAGACATGATGAGTGTTCTGTTCTAGTTCTTTTATCCTAGGCATAACTATTTTACCTTCCCAGATTATCAATTTGTGCCAACAATGGAAGAGTTCTCTAAGCTACTTAGAGTACCTATTCTTGATCAGACACCCCTCATCGGTTTAGAGAAAGTTCCAAAACCTGAAGTTATTGTGTTTTACCCCAAAATTTGCCCTCTCACTTATCAAGAATTTTCTCACAAGATCTCCTTGGGCTCAAGACTGCATTAAGGTTTGATCAGCTCAAGACACCCCTTATGCACTGATGACCAAAATTAGGGTTTGAGATTACACAAGGATTTTTGAACTTCCAATGCCCCATATTATTTTCATGGATCATTATGGACCCCCAAGATTACTCATGTCAAGTTTCAAGCCTTGAATCACATTTTTGCCAAGTTAATTGAGTAGTTGACCTAAAAATCAGTTGTATTGGGGAAAAAGTCAACTATGGCCAATTTACAGTAAAACTTCTTAATTTTTGATCCATATCAACATTTTAAACTTATATGCATCATTTGATCATGTTTGGACCATAACTCCTCAGGAAATTTGATCAAATCTCCAAAAGGGAAAAATTGTTAAAGTTAGGGTTTTGACTGAGAATGGGCAATTTCTGATTTTTGACCTAGCAAATGGTCAATTGGTTTAAGGCATGATCTCAAGAGTCCAATTTCATCATTTTGACCTAATGACATGGTTCAAAACATTGCAATTCCATTGGATTGACAAATGAATTTTTCAGTCAACTGATCAAAAGACAATTGTATATTGAAAAGTCAAACTTTGACATTTTGGTAAAATTCAAGTGCCAAAGATCACAATTACTCAAAACATGTCAAAATATGAAAAATTTTCATCAAGAAATCAAGAATTCAAGATTTCATCTTGAAATGTTAAAATTTATTAACTTAGAAATTTTTCTAAGTATGGAAATTTTCTTATTTTTTCATAACTTTGAGCCAAATTTTCACCATGATGCAAGATGATTAAAGAGAAACTTCCAACATGAAAGTTGTAGATATCCATGAAATCTAAAACTTTTCTTCACACAACTTCTTTCAAAAATGCTTGTATCTCAAGCTACAATTTTATGAACATAGTGTCATGAAACAAAACACTTAGTGAAATTTTGCCCTAATTTGGACAGGATTTTGACCTAACTTCATGACACTTTTTCACATAGTTCCAAGGGGAATATTCAAAATCAATTCAAATAGTGGTTGTAGATTATGTTACAAGCTTTCCAAAATGTCAGAGAACTCCTTGAGATCATTCTTGAGTAGGGATAATCGAAGAGATGAAGTTAGGGTTTTGTCACTTAATTTACAAGCCATTTTGTGATGAACAAGAAGTCAATTTTAAACCTATGCTGCACAATCTTATTTTGCATGCCTCTAAACCTCAAGATCTATCTATAATCATAAGATTACACTTGCTTTTGAGCTATTATCCAAGTGTTCCAAGCAATGTCCAAGCCAATTTGCCATTTTAGGAAGAAAGCTATCATTCCATTCTTGAAAAGTTGCTTTAATTACAAACTCAACTTGTCTTGAGCTTCTAACTTGTTATTTATGCACACACAACCCCTATAAACCAAAATCAATGTGTCTAAGGTCTCAAGAAGCTCATAACATGCTTGTACAATAATTGAGATTTATCACTTCACTTTTCTTAAAAAACAAGTTATACAACCATAACCCTATAACTCAGAAACTTGGAGTGATTTTATGCTCTAATATTTTCCATACATATTAACAAGTCAATTGCAACACAACAAACAATTTTGGAAAGCCTGAAACTCTCTCAAAATCCTTCTAGCCGGAAATTGCACAGAAAACTCCATTTTTGTGCAGGTTCTGACCTTGAACTTGTATCTTCTATTTCCCTCGTGCGTTCTTTGGACTTTTAGTTCCTAAAGTTCCTATACATCAAATATAACTTTTCCATGTCCCTGTTACACAACTGTAACATCATCTTCCTTAACTTCCATAGCCAAAAATAGAGTATTACAGTTGTACTTCTCCAAGTCATTTCAGTCACTCTCAACTCAAGCAAATCATTGCATTAGCTTCCTAGGACCTCAAGGAAGCCAACCTGATCATCACCATCACTTGAAACAAGCTTAAACTCCAAACACGATTTTCAGTTTTGAGGTAAGCTTTTATCAACTTGGAACTCTTCATACAGGCATCATTAATAGTTTATTTATGAATAAAACATGTAGATATCATTTCCCTGAAGCTAACCATGTCCATAGTATCCATTAATTTTGTTTGAGCTTAGAGAATTTTGAAACTGAAATCTCTGAAATTTTTAGGGTTCAGATTAGGGCCATTAAAATTCTTGCTTATCTTTGATCTATAGTTTTAATACTTTACATTTCTGGAATCGTGGAAAAATTTGCTACAAGTTTCATGCTTATAGTTTTCATTTTTGATGAGAAAGGAGCAAGTTACAGTTGGTCTGGCTGGAGGTTAAAGATGAAGTCTTCAGAACACGTTTTGTCTTACATATTTATTGTTTCATTTGTATTAACGGATGTATAGTCACCCCAGTGGTAGAAGCGCACGCCTATAACCTTTGGGACCTGGGTTCGAGCCCTAGTGGTACCCTTTTGCATTTTTTTCATATTTTTCACAATTCTGACCCCTTTTTTGTTTGGCAGGCTTTGGGCCTGGCTCATTTTATTTTTTGCTAGTTGACCTTGACCTCCCTGTTTCCCATTGACACCCCTGGTCCAATTTTATTTTCTTTTTTATTTTCATTTTATTTATTCTCTTAAATTATTTTTCTAATATTAAAAAAATCATAAAAATACAAAAGAAAAAATATATATTTATATTTTCACATATTTTATTTTATTTTTTTCCATAAATAAAAATATTTGTATACTTCATTCATTTTATTAAGTAGATTTTATAAACTTAATTAATATTATATTGTTTATTTATTTTTCTTCACACCATATAAAATACATTATTTTAATATAAAAAGGGACAAAATATTTTATAATACTACAAATATTTTCAAGGTAAAAAAAAAATAGCAAAGAATATATACTTTTCTTAAACGTATTTTCTTTTGATTAATTAGTAGAATTAGGGTTTTCTTTTAAAGTCTCTTCCTTAATAAATTCAAACTTAATTAACTATTTTCTTTATTTAAATTAAGTTAAGACAAAATCTTTTTTCATGAAAACCAAACAAAATTCAGTTTCTTCATATTTTACGTCCTTGTACATTTATTCATTTTTATACTTTGTATTTAAATTCCTTGTATATTCATGTCAGTTCAATATGGTTGTAATAGACTAAATAGATTTAAATTCTTGCAATCCCCATTTACAAATTGTATACCCCACAAATGTTGTAATAGCATAGTAACTTTAAATTTCACAATGTATCGCTTTTATATAACATGCTAGTAATTAGGGTTTGTATGGAAAGACTTAAAACCAATAAATAGAAAACCCTAATTCAAGACTAAATCAAGCATGAAAACAATACATTTGCACACAAACACCCCTAGGGTTATTCCACTTGGTTTCCTTATACAAAATTGCCACATTACACATGTAAGGTATCTTAGCCAAAACAAGCAAATACAAGATCATAGTCTCTCGATGACGCTATCTAAGTTGCCTTACAAATGATCTTAGTCCCTCCAAAAGAATGATAAGATACCTTGCAACATTGCTAATCATGGTTATACGATGACCCACGCCCATCCCGTTTACATCCAAAGATAGGGTTGCTTACAATGTCAAAGGAAAAGAAAATGAACAAGAAAGACTTTTGAGTAGGTAGAATGCTCCTAATTACTTGCTTCATTTCAAAATAAATATCCTTGCTAAACACCAAATATCTTACAAACATTGAAGACATTTTCAAAAGATTGACATCTTTGTATACATTCTTACAAACAAGAATCATTACAAAGATTGCCTAAACAATGGCATCTTTACAAAATACTTTCAAAAAACCACACAAAGCACATTTTCAAACAAAAGCAAGTGATCTAGCAAGTAATTAAGAGCCTGTGGAAAACCATGGATGAAAAGGGTGTTAATACCTTCCCTTTTCATAATCTACCCCCTGAACTCAAGAAATAATCTCAAAGGTCGTTCCTGTGCTTTTTCACCTTTCCTTTTGGATAAAAGAAAAGTCGGTGCTGACTCTTGCTAACCGCAACATTACGATCAAACGTAAAACCTACAAGTCAGTTCTCCCACCGTATCACAGAACTGGCGACTCTGCTGGGGAAAATTTTAAAAGTGGGGTTACCTTAGGGTTAGATCATATTTACTTGCTTACATTGTTTGACTTATATGCTTTACATTATGGTTCTTTTCTTGGGTTTGAATCCTCTATCCGGATTTGGGATACATTATAGGTAAGTAGCAATACATTATGGAAATTGTGCGGGCTATACCGACATGGTCTAAGAAATAGCTACATTAGTGTGACATATTTGTGGGTACCGGTAGCCTTTGAGTTAATCAAAGAGAATACGGGGCCGCGGAGCGATGTCATGAAGCACTAATGAACTTTTAGAATCTTTACTTGACCAACTTGGCCTTTAGGATGTAGTGAGATGAACGGCTTTGGTGCAGTCTGAAGTTGGTAGATACTCGATACTACACTCATTGAGGTTTGGTTTCTTGGGATATTTCGGTCGCCATTAAAGAGGTTTATGCTGAAACAATGACCAAGGAAACAAACCAGTGATATTGAGCTCCTTAGAACCCGGTTACTATTACTAGGACATGTTTGAGCCAACTAAACTTCAAGAGGGTACTTACCTATGAGACTCCATGCAAGCCTAGACCTAAGGAATTGTTTGCTTTGTTTGTATATACATACTTCTACATAACATCATGAACATCATAACATCATACACATTCACTAACCATTTCAAGGATTTTAGGATTCATCTTTGTTCTTGTTTTATAGGATATGGATTCTCTTCGCAGGAAAATTATTCAAGTCAATCTTGTAAGGATCCCTCCACAAGTTAAGGAGCTAGCTTCAAGGATTCCTGAAAACTCTCCATTCACCGAGAGACATGGTCGTCTACTTAACTTGGTCACCTCCAACATAGATGACGACACAGTGAAGGTGCTCCTTCAGTTCTTTGATTCTTTACACCATTGCTTCACATTTCCAGGCTATCAACTTGTGCCTACTTTGGAAGAATTCTCTCGACTCTTGAGGATTCCCATGCTCAAGCTCTACACTTGCACTCATCTGATGTCACAACTCATTGGGAAACAAGGAGTGGTGTCAAAGGTTTCCTAGCAAAGTTCTTGTTTGAGAAATCCCAAAATTGTTGGAATTCCTTGGATTTGCAAGCCTTTGATGAAATTGTGGCTCTCCTCATCTATGGGATGGTTTTGTTTCCAAATTCTGACCAACTCATAGATGTGAACGCCGTCAAAATCTTCATATCCCACAACCCGGTGCCTACATTGCTAGGAGACATCCTGCACTCTTTTCACACTCGCACAATGAGGAAATGAGGTGTCCTTACGTGTTGCACTCCTCTCTTGGTAAGATGGTTTATTTTACATCTTCCCCAATCTGTATTAAGGAATGAGTAAGGTTCAAGGTGGTCACAAAGGTTGATGAAGCTCAAACATTCAGACATTCATCGGTGCTCCCGATCCATAGAGAATGTTACTATTGTCGACCGTTGTGGAGAATTTCCTAATGTCCCTTTACTTGGAATTAGGGGAGGTATCACCTATAACCCCTGCTTAGCCTTAAGACAGTTTGGTTACGCCCGAAGGGATGGCCCGCACGAGATGCTGAGTCAAGGTTTGGTATTTGACTATGACAACAACGATCAAGGTCTTCGCCAGAGATTTATCCGAGCTTGGAGGATGTTAAACAAGGTAGATAGTAAGACTTTGGGGCACAATAATTCCATCCCTCTCGAGCCTTACCTCAAATGGGTACGAGCTCGTGCTCAGAGTCTTATAATGCCTTACCCCTCCATTCTCCCGGTAATCATTGAGCCTGTGATGGAGGGAGATGTTCCATATACTATCCTACATCCTGACATGCCTACCTCTCTTGAAGACCTACAAAGGGATTGGATACAACTCAAGGAGGAGTGAGATACCTTCGAAGCCCAATTCTATGCAAGCGAGAAGAAGGTTTTGGAACTCACTAGGCTACTTCATGAGGAGCAGACTCTGAATTCTTACATTGCACCAAAGAGGATGCGTACTACCTTTCTATCTTAGAGTTTCTTGTATTTGTCTTGCCCAAGAAAGCATTGATATACTCGAGCTTTAATCTATTAATATAACGCGTGTTTCCTTTTTGTCTAAAAGAAATTTGAATCTTAAAATCCTTGAAAACATTTCCATATGCATTTATCATTCATCATAACATAAGCAGGTTTCTTGCAACAAGTCTCCTCATCTCTCTACTGTTTATTTCAGTAAGATAGATCTCGAGCAAACAGTGAAGGACCTCCAAGCTCATAATGCATAGTTTCAACAGTTGTTCTTGACCCTAGCCAAAGGACAAGAAGAGTTGAAGACTTTGCTGGCTGAGGAGAAGAAAAAGAAGACAAAGAAGATAGCCGGAGTTCTAAACATGGGAAGAAGGACCCAAGGGCAGACAAGAAGAGCCTTAGACTTTGCAACAACATCGAGTGAGAAAGAAAACCAAGATAGGAAGGGCAAGGAAATAGTTTTTCAGTCAGAATCAGAAGAGGAAGAGGAAGAAGAAGACTATTCTAAAAAACAATACCCTCCAGCTGATGACAAGTATAAACATCTCGAAGAGCGATTGAGCGCAATGGAAATCCAAAAAGTGCTTGGATTGGACTTTGATGAATTGGGTTTAGTATCGGGGATTGTCATTCCTCCAAAATTCAAAGCACCTATGTTCTCCAAATATGAAGGAGTTTCATGCCCTAAAATGCATCTCTAGTCCTATGTGAGGAAAATCCAGCCCCATACCACTGACAAAGATTTATGGGTACACTTATTCAAAGACAGTCTGTCTGGAAATCAACTTGATTGGTTTTATCAGTTAGAAAGAGCCAATGTTCATAACTGGGAAGATCTTGCTACAGCTTTTTACAAACAATACCAATACAATGTTGATCTTACGCCTACCCGTACTCAACTCCAGAGTATGACCATGATTTCCAATGAAGGTTTCAAAGGCTATGCGCAAAAATGGAGAGACTTGGCTGGAAGAGTTTAACCTCCTCTATCTGAAAGAGAATTAGTAGACATGTTTTTGGGCACCTTGTTTGGTCCCTTCTTCAATCACCTAATTGGGAGTTCATCGGCAGGTTTTGTTGAACTGATATTGACCGGAGAGAGGATAGAAGTCGGGGTAAAGAGTGGAAAGATTCAAAAAGATACATCCTCTGCTGCTATAAGGAAGCCATTTATCGGAAAGAAAGAAGTGGTTGCTGTTTATCATCAGAGAAATCAAGATAGGGCCAAACGCCGTCTAATGGTGGGGGCTGTTATGATTCCTAAACCTGCACGTGATCAGCAAAGAAACAACCAACCAAGGATGGAAAGACCAGTCAGACAATTCACCAGAATTAACATGACCTTATCTCAAGTATTTCTACATCTGTTAAGATCCAACTTAGTAACCTTAAAAGAAGCTCCAAAGAACCCTAACACAACATCTCCTCACTATCATCCTAATTCCCATTGTGCATACCACTCTGAGAGTCCTGACCATGACACTAACAACTGTTGGGCTCTAAAGAACAAAGTACAAGACCTCATTGAAGCCAAAGAGATTGAATTCGATGCGCCCAAAAAGCCAAATGTCATTTCTGCCCCTATGCCCAAACACGGCCATAATACCAACGCTATTGAGGAAGATATGTTTGTTACTTCAGTTGATGAACTTGTGACCCCACTCCTGATTATCAAAAAGAATTTGTTGATTGTCGGTTGTTGTACCCCAAAATTTTCCCTCCCATATTCTTCAAGAATTGCAAAGTCAAAGCTTCAAAATCTCCCCAAGGGTTGCACAGCTCAAGGGCCTCCTAACAGTCAAAATTAGGGTTTTGGTTCTGACAAAGAAAATGAAGTTTCCAAGGGTCCAACCAAATCCCAGATGCCTATAAACATGGTCAAGCATCCTCATGTCAAGTTTCAAGACTTACAGCACAAAATTGCACAGTCAAAAACCCTAATTGCACTACAGTCAACTGTAGGGGCAAAATGGTCATTTGACAGTCAAAAGTTCAAATTTTTGGTCAACATCTCATTTTGAAGCCACAAACATCATTTGATAAATTCTTGATCATGATTCTCAAAGCTTGGCTCAAAAAGTCTCAAGATGCAAAAGTTTCCATATTTGGACAGTTGAAAAAGTCAACTGTAACTTGACCAAGGCATAACTTTCACATGGATTATCAGAAAAATTCCATCCAAAGCTCATTTTAAAGATAAAGACATTTCCTACAACTCCTCTTCACACTTCAAGTCCAATAAATGCTCTCACAAAAAGTTATCAATTTCAACATTATAGGTCATTTTCAAAAGTCAACAAAAAGGGACTTTAAGTCAAAGACCATAACTTGAGATTGGTAAATCAAAAAGACATGGGACCAAAGGCATTGGTTAGAATACTTCACGACCTTTCCAAAATGTCCAAGAACATGAGCAAAGCTTAAAAATTGAGCAAGTTATGCCTTGTGGAAGTTGGGAAATTTTTGGATATTTTGAAAAGTCAACATTGCTTCAAAAGTCTTAAAAATGCTAATGGGCCTCTTTTTCTTCCAAAATCCATCATCCAAGGCATGTGCACGACCATTTGGCCCAAAGGGAAGTTATTCATCATTTTTATTTTATTTATTTGAATTTTAATTGCTAATAATTCATTTAATTAATTAAAATATATGAAAAATACCAAAACTAGGTTTTCAAATCTTTTTGTGCAAGACAATTACTCATGATTCACTAAGGATTTCGTGCATAGCAAAAGAGGAAAGAATTGGTGCAAATTGACATGGTTCTTCATGAAGAAATATTGGAAAAGATTCTTAAAAATCAAATCTTGAAAACCATTAAAAGCAAGGCTATGGTCTTGGATTATTGATCAAATTCGTTCTCTATACAAGTGCAAACCTAACCCTAATGCTAAACAGATGAATGTTGCGCCCCATCTCAAGAATCAAACTTGCAATTTTATCAAAAAAGTTCAAAACTGAAAGTGGCCTTAGAGGACGATTCAGAGGCAAAGACTGATCCCATTTGATTGCCAAGACATTACTGAAGCTAACTGAATACCTTTCCACGTCCATAGCCTCAAGAATTGGTACCTAGCTATCAAACGGTTTCATCTTTTTTGCATAATCGCATCTGATCATTCATGCCATAATTTTCCAATCTAATGCTTGTTTTGTATTGCTCTTAACATTCTGAAGCTAACCCTGTTGTTTAATTAAGTTTTCTTCACCTATATGCGATTTCACCATGAACGGTTATTAGGGTTCTTCAAGCTTTAAATTGGGCGTTTATGCATATGGTAAAATTAGAACGTCTCAGTGCCATGGTTGAAATCAGGAAACTTGGACGATCTGAACACATACCTCGCGCCTAATTTATGTGACACCATAGCCTAATCGCTATTTTGAAAAAGAATATATTTTGGGGGGGTTTAAAACCCCTGCTAACCTTTTTTTATTTCAGGGATCAACGAAGAAGAAGGGTATGTGGCAAGCTATGACTGGACACTTTGAATTCTGGCGCGCGCTTTTCTGATTTATACCACTAGTGTTTGTTTTTTTTATAATAATTGTTGTTCATATAATATACAAAGTGCATCAGCAGCGCAGCTGGCAAGGAACGTATTGGTAACCTCTGGGACCTGGGTTCGAACCCCAAGTCCCCCTTTCTATTCCATATTATTTTGCTAATAACGCTCCTGTGCAGTTTCAATACAAGGGTTCACCATACTCTCCACATCCAGGCGTGCCACGCGTTTATTGATACCAATCTAAAGGCCCAGATTTGGAGAACACCCTGGACGTTGGTCAAACATGCCACATGCTTCCTGAAAAAGTCAAATAAGGCCTTAAAACCTTGGGCCAACAATGCTAATGGTACCTCCAATTGGGGACAGAACCCCCTAAGGTTTTGCAATTCAATTCCTTTTTTTATTTTATTTATGTCAATTGTTTCTTTTTTAATTATTTAATTTAATTTATTTTCATAAAATATAAAATAATATAAAAATCAGAAAAGACAAAAATTAAAATATGTTTTATTTAAATATTATCTTTTTTTTTGTAAATAAATCTCACTAATTAATTAGATTTAAATTTAGGTTAATTTCAAATATCTTTTCTTAATAAACTTAAAAACTTGTAGAATTAGGTTTTAATTATGTTAATTACTTTTTCTTTTATTTTATCATCTCTAATAATTAATTATTTAATATTATTTTTATAAATCAAATTGCATTAATTAATTAGGTTTAATTTTAGGTAATTTTCATATTTTCTTAATAAATTAAAAAATAGCTAGAATTAGGTTCAAATTTCATTTAATTCACATAAAAAACCATAAATACAAAAAACCTCAAAAATAATCTCTTTTTCATTTTAATTTCATTAATTTAATAATATAATTTAATTTCATTAAAAAGGGTCCAACGCCCTCGCTTTCAATTTTAATTCAATTCGCGCATTTTATTTTATTTCTTATAATATTTATGTAACTCTCCCAAAGCCGTGTAAATTTATCTTTCGCACTTTACTTTATTCCTTTATTTTTTGTCAAATCGGGTCCTGGATTTAATTTGGCGATGTGGACCCGCGCCTTTGTAATAATTTAGGAACTTTAATTTTCTCGCAATTTTTAACTGTTAATAATGGCATGCAAGAATGAATGATAAAATAAAAACAAACGCGTAGATCACCCATGACATGACAAGACAAAAATAAATGAATCTGACACACAAATTCACACACCACCCCTAGGGTACGCCTCACTGTTGCCTTGCCTCTAAAGGTGATCGTCGAGTAGAGGATGTCTTAGTAAGTCCTCATGATCCGGGAACCTGGCATGAGGGTAGCTTCTAAGGTATCTTCCTATTGCTCTGGTGATCACCATGTCCCGAACCTCGAATTGACCCGAACACCTCCAACGGTGGTGCTACCTACCTCTCAATGGTGGGATGGCACTACTTTAAAGGACATCTACACAGACGAATTCCTTAGGGTAGGTAGACGACTCTAGATACTTGCTCTAATTTCAAAACAAATTCAAAATACTTTTCACACCAACACATTTTCAAAAAGCTTTCGAAAGCAATTTTTCAAACACACTTGAGGACCGATACAAGAGTCGAACTGAAATTTTCAAAGAAACTTTTTAAAACCCACAGTTGAAAAGCAAACAAACCATTTTTGAAAACACAATGAGCAAGTATCTAAGAGCCCATGGATAACCATGGATAGAAAGGGTGCTAACACCTTCCCTTTCTATAACCTACCTCCCGAACCGAGAGCAATCTCTATAAGGAATTTTTCTGTGCTTTTGTCCTTTCCATTTGGAGAAAATAAAAGACGGTGGCGACTCTTGCTTCCGTGACATTTCGCGAACCAGCGCTCAACAGTCAGTTCCAGATCCACCGATCACAGAACTGGCGACTCTGTTGGGGATATCTAACTTAAAGTGAGGTGTACCTTAGGACTAAGATCACTGTGTTTTCAATTGCTTTGACTTGTGTGCTTTAAATTGTGGGACTGTCTTGGGAGTTCTATAGATCCTAACCCGGATCTGGGGGATACCTTCTTAGAAAGTAGCAACAAGGCTGTGAGGGAACTGTGCGGGGTATACCGACATGGTTGAAACAGTCTGCTACGTTGATGTGGCACTTTGGTGTGTACCGGTAACCCTTAAGTTCAGTCAAGGAGAGTACGGGGCCTCCGCGTGGTGTCATGAAGCATCAACAGACCTTAGGAACCTTAATTGAACTATCTTGGCCTCTTTAGGGTAGTGAGATAACTAACTTTGGTGCAGTCCGAGGTTGGTTGATACTCGATACTACACTCAATTGAGGGTTGCTTTCTTGGAATATTTCGGTCGCCAGTTCAGTGGCTAAATCGAAACGATGAACAATGAAAGCAATCCCGTGATATTGGGACCCTTAGAACCCGGTTACTTCTAATAGGACAGGTTGAACCCACCAACTTCAAGAGGGTACTACCCAGACCCCATGTTGGCCTAAACTCTAGGGGCTTGTCTTGTGTGCCTTGTGTGCCTTACATGTTTGTCTTTGTAAATATCTGTGGTGTGTTTAATCATAGCATCATGACATCATCCAGCATCATATGCATTGACTAACCATTTCAGGGGTTTGGATCTTCATCTTTGTTCTTGTTTTGTAGGACATGGAAACTGTTCGCAGAAAGACAATTCAAATCAGTCTTGTAAGGGTCCCTCCTCAGCTCAAGGAGCTTATATCCAGGATTCCCGAGAGCTCTTCATTCAGTGAGAGACATGGAAGACTCATCAGCTTGGTCAACACCAACATTGAGGAAGATATGATAAAGGTCCTGTTCCAGTTCTTTGACCCTCTGCATCACTGTTTCACCTTCTTGGATTATCAGCTGGTACCTACCTTGGAGGAGTTCTCCCGGCTCCTGAAGATCCCTATCCTTGACCAACTACCCTACAACGATACGGAAAAGGAACCCAAGCTTGAAGAGATTGCTAAAGCCCTACACCTACAATCATCTGACCTCAAGGGACATTGGGAAGTTAGAAGTGGTATCAAAGGGTTCTTAGCCAGGTTTCTGTTTGAAAAGGCCCATGAATGTTGGAATTCCCTTGACTTACAAGCTTTTGAAGAAGTTGTGGCCCTCCTTGTCTATGGTTTGGTGTTGTTCCCTAACCCAGATCAGCTTATAGATATCAGTGTTGTCCAGATCTTCATGTCCAGGAATCCTATATCTACGTTGCTGGGGGACATCCTTCACTCATGTTACACTCGAACCATGAGAAAAAGAGGTATCCTTATGTGTTGCACTCCTCTCCTGGGAAGGTGGTTTATTTCGCACCTTCCACAATCAGTTTTGAAGAACGAGCGGGGTTTGAGATGGTCACAACGGTTGATGACTCTTACACATGCAGACATACATTGGTGCCCTCGGTCCAGAGAGGATGTCACTATCATTGATCGTTGCGGGGAGTACCCTAATGTTCCTTTACTTGGAATCAGAGGAGGTATTACTTACAACCCATGCCTGGCTTGGAGACAGTTTGGTTATGCTCGGAGGGACGGTCCTCATGACATGTTAATTCCTGACATAGTTTTTGACTTCGACAATGATGCACAAGGACTTCTCCAGAGATTTATCAGAGCCTGGAGGATGCCAAGTAGGATAGACAGCAAGACATTGGGGCACAGGAACTCCATCCCATTGGAACCCTATCTCAAGTGGGTACGCGCCCGCTCCCAGAAGTTAGTAATGCCTTATCCTCATATGCTCCCTGTAATCAAAGAACCAGTCTTGGAAGGAGAAGTGTCTTACACCATTCAGCATCCTGATATGCCCACATCCTAGGAAGAGATGCAGAAGAGCTGGATCCAGCTTAAGGAAGAACGGAATTCTCTTGAGACCAGTCTACATACTAGTGAATAGAAGGTCTTGGAGCTCACCCGCCTATTGCATGAGGAGAGGAATCTCAACACCTACATAGCTCCAAAGAGGATGCGTAGTGTCTTTTGGGATTGATTTGCTTTGTAATTTGTGCCCATGAGGCTTTGATGTACCGAACAATTATTTCCTTAATGATAACGTATGTTCTTTTTTGTCTACAACAAATTTGAACTTTCGAACCCTTGAATGCATTGCATAAACACATATCATTCATCATGTGCATAGCAGGTTTTCTTCTTTTCAGGTTGCTTACCGTTCTTCGCTGTTTATTTCAGCATCATGAATCCTGACTCATCATCAACTGAGATGTCCATCAAGGCTCTTCAGGCGCAGAATGCGCAATTTCAGGAACTAATCATGGGTTTGGCTCAGGGCCAAGAAGAGCTGAAGGCTCTGCTCCTGAAGAAGGAGAAAAAGAAGAAGAGAAGAACTGTTCTTTTCAACTCGGGCCGAAGGTTTGGCAACACCCTGCAGAATGAAGAGGCTGGTTCTTCTATAGGCAAGGGTAGTCCCCAAGGGGGAAAAGGTCCTAGTCCGGTAGTCTCTGACAATGAGACTGATTTTGATGAGGAACAATATCCTCCTGCAGAAGACAGATACAAGCAGTTGGAGGACAGGCTGAATGCTATGGAGATCCAACAAGTGCCTAGGCTGGATTTCGGAGACTTGGGTTTGTCTACTGGTGTGATCATTCCTCATAAGTTCAAAGCACCATCCTTTACCAAATATGACGGGGTGTCTTGTCCCAAGCTACACCTCAGATCTTATGTGCGGAAGATTCAACCGTACTCAGTGGATAAGAACTTGTGGATCCACTTCTTCCAGGAGAGTCTTTCAGGGACTCATCTCGAATGGTTCTATCAGCTGGATGGGACCAAGGTTCGTAACTGGGAGGAGTTGGCTACTGCTTTCTATAAGCAATATCAATATAATGCCGACCTTGCCCCTACACGTACCCAACTCCAGGGTATGTCGCTAGGTTCAAGCGAAGGTTTTAAAGAGTACGCACAGAAGTGGAGGGATCTGGCTGGCAGGGTGCAGCCTCCGTTGACTGGCCGGGAATTGGTAGACATGTTCTTGGGGACCCTATCTGGGCCATTTTTCAACCATCTTATCGGTAACTCATTTGCAGGGTTTACTGATCTTATTCTGACAGGAGAAAGAATTGAGGCTGGGTTGAAGTCTGGTAAGATTCCGAAGAGTGCATCATCAAGTTCTGAGAAGAAACCCTTCAAAAAGGAGGCCAGTGCTGTATACGGGTCTAGAAGACAAGAGAAATCTGAGCGCCGCCAATCTGTCAACGCGGTGATGATTGCTAAGCCTGCTGCCGCTCCTCGGCAAACCAATCCTCAAAGGGCTGAAAGACCCCGGAGAGAGTTTACCCGTTTGAGTATGACCCTATCGCAGATCTTGCCACAGTTGCTGTCCACCAACCTAGTGACTGTCAGAGAGGCCCCAAAAGTTGTGAACACTGCCTCTCCGAAATACAATCCTAATGCCCGTTGTGCTTATCACTCCGATAGCCCGGGACATTCCACTGATGACTGTTGGGCATTAAGGAATAAGGTGCAAGACCTTATTGACGCAAAGGAGATACAGTTTGAAACGCCTGAGAGGCCAAATGTGGTGACTGCTCCTATGCCCCAGCATGGAGTAAATGCTGTTGATGAAGATGTATACGCTGTTTCTGTGGATGATGTGGTTACTCCCTTAATGACTGTCAAGAGGAACCTATTGTCGACCGGTTTATTTCCGGGTTGCAGTGAGGGTTGCCTTTTTTGTGCTGTTTCCCTCTCTGGTTGTCCTTTGCTGAAGTTAGGCATCCAAAGCCTAATGGACAGCAAAGAGATTCTGTTTAAGAAGTCCGCCGTTCAGTTGGTTCCGGTAGAAGAAGTTGTTGTTGTTACAATCTTCAATAATCCAATCAGGGCTCTCCCAAGGAAGCCTGTTCAAATCATGACTGTCGCACCTGTTGTTATTACTGTTCCGGGGCCTCTCCCCTACGAATCTGATAAGGCTATCCCCTGGCACTATGGGGAAGATGTATATGTGAATGGAATCAAGCAAGAATTCAACATTGGCACCAGTATCAGCAATATTACTGGTCCAGAAAAGGTTACCCGCAGTGGCAGGCTCTTCTCGCCTGACATTGCACCGCCAGCTATTCGAAGACCCCTTACTATAACACCTACAAGTGTACCTGTTCCTGTTTCTGATCAAGTTGTTTCCCCTGCTGCCGAGTCATCTAATGCTCGGGGCAAAGGGATTGAAGATGAGCCTGCCCGGATGGAGGCACCAAGACCCGTAACTGCTGAGGCCTCCCAACAAGAGATGGAGGAAATTCTAAAAATAATCAAGAAAAGCGACTTTAATGTTGTCGAGCAGCTGGGGCATACGCCCTCCAAAATCTCCATGCTCTCCTTATTACTATGCTCAGAGGCCCATGCTAAGGCCTTGATCTCATTTCTCAAGACGGCCCATGTACCACAGGAGACATCTGCTATCCAATTCACTGATTGCGTAGCAAATCTGACAGCGGACAATGGTTTGGGTTTCTCAGATGCTGACCTTACTGCCAAGGGAAGGGACCACAATGATGCCCTGCATGTCTCTATTGAATGCAGGGGCACTACTCTGGCGCACGTGTTGGTGGACACTGGCTCTTCCTTGAATGTGCTACCTAAGAAGGCCCTAGACCGTTTGGATTGTGAGGGCCTGGAGCTGAAACCTAGCAATATTATCGTCCGAGCCTTTGACGGTTCCAAGAGGATGGTTCATGGAGAGGTGGACATTCCTATTCGTGTGGGATCTCAAGTATTCGACTCTACCTTCTATGTGATGGATATCCGTCCATCATATTCTTGTCTACTGGGTCGACCTTGGATCCACAAAGCTGGGGCAGTGACCTCTACCTTGCACCAGAAGCTAAAATACCCTGTCAGAGGGAAGATCGTCACTGTACAAGGAGAGGAGGAGTATATGGTGAGCCATTTGAATTCCTTCAGATATATTGAGATGGACGGGGAGTTTATTGAAACCCCCTTTCAGCATTTCGAAGAGGTACTTCCAATTTCAGCAGCAGCAGAAACAGCGGTCGAAGAGGATGTTCCTTTGAAGATGGCTTCCCTAAAGGATGCCTGGGCTGTGGTTCAGAAAGGTGAATGTACTAATTGGGGCAGGCTCCCTGATTTTACACAGAAAACTGACAAATTTGGACTGGGTTTTACTGCAGAGGGACAGAAAGCTATGCGGAAGGCAAAGACCCGAAGACCTCCTGTGCTCATTACCAATCCAGGAGTGAATGCTGTTAGGGAGGATAATGAAGTGGATGAAGCAGAGTTCAATAGCTGGATCTACCCGACAACTGGTGGCGGATTGACCAATTGGATTGCCAAAGACCATACTCTTATTACTTTTGTTACGCAGTAATAAACTTCTTTGTTCGTTATTTGTAATAAACAATAAATTGAACTCTATGGCCCGGTGTCTTACCCGGGGCACCGTTGGCTTCATTTGTGAGGGCATATAAATTGTCATTTCATATATCATAAATAAAGATCTTGGACGTTTTCTCGCATTTCAAATCTTATGCTCCTTTTCTTTCTTTCCTTCCTTTATATATTTCAAAACAGCTGTATTTACACACACTCACTCATACAGGTTTCAATCCACTCTGGATCTCACTGGTAACGACTCTGCTACTGCCAGTTATGACTTCGAAAATCCGATCAACTTAGCCGAAGACGAAGGTAAAGATGATTGCGAAGTGCCTGGCGAGCTTGCAAGACTGTTACTCCAGGAAGAAAGGGCAATTCAACCACATGAAGAGCCAGTGGAAATAATAAATCTGGGTACTGAGACAGACAGAAAGGAGGTAAAGATTGGTGCCAACCTAGAGCTCAGTGTGAAGCAACGGTTGACTCAGATGCTACATGATTATATGGAGATATTTTCCTGGTCCTACGAAGATATGCCCGGATTGGATACTGACATTGTGGTCCATCACTTGCCTACCAAGGAAGACTGCCCTCCGGTCAAGCAAAAGGTCCGCCGTATGCGTCCAGAGATGTCTTAGAAGATTAAAGCCGAGGTTATGAAACAGTTTGATGCCGGGTTCCTTACAGTGACTTCTTACCCTCAGTGGGTTGCTAATGTGGTGCCGGTACCAAAGAAGGACGGTAAGGTCAGAATGTGTGTCGACTACAGGGATATGAACAGGGCCAGCCCCAAAGATGACTTCCCCCTACCTCACATTGATGTCCTTATTGACAATACAGCTCAGCATAAGGTGTTCTCTTTCATGGATGGTTTTTCAGGTTACAATCAGATCAATATGGCTCCTGAAGACATGGAAAAAACTACCTTTGTTACTCAGTGGGGCACCTTCTGCTACAAGGTCATGCCTTTTGGACTGAAGAACGCTGGGGCAACCTACCAACGTGCCATGGTTGCTTTATTTCATGACATGATCCATCATGAGATAGAAGTGTATGTTGACGATATGATCGCAAGATCCTAGACTGAGGAAGAACACCTTAATCACCTGCAGAAATTGTTTGACCGTCTGAAGTTGTACAAGCTGAGGTTGAACCCGAACAAGTGTACCTTCGGGGTAAGATCTGGAAAGTTGCTAGGCTTCGTTGTAAGTGATAAGGGTATTCAAGTGGACCCTGCCAAGGTCAAAGCTATTCAAGAGATGCCAGTTCCTAAGACAGAGAAAGAGGTCAGAGGCTTTTTAGGACGCCTGAATTACATTGCTCGGTTCATCTCGCACCTGACTGCTACCTGTGAGCCAATCTTCAAGCTGCTGAAGAAAGATCAGGTAGTACGTTGGAATGATGAATGTCAGGCCGCTTTCGACAGAATCAAGGAGTATCTCCAAGAACCACCCATCCTTATGCCACCGGTTGAGGGGAGACCTCTGATACTATACCTGACAGTACTTGACAACTCAATGGGGTGTGTGCTGGGGCAGCATGACGAGTCTGGCCGAAAAGAGCATGCCATTTATTACCTTAGCAAAAAGTTTACCGACTGTGAGACCCGATACTCACTGCTTGAGAAAACTTGTTGCGCTTTGGTATGGGCTGCTCGCCGGCTGAGACAGTATATGCCGACTCACACTACTTTGTTGATCTCAAAGATGGATCCTATAAAGTACATATTTGAAAAGCCTGCTCTGTCTGGGAGAATAGCAAGATGGCAGATGATCTTGACAGAATACGACATTCAATACACAACCCAGAAAGCCATCAAGGGAAGTGTATTGGCAGACCACTTGGCACATCAGGCCGTAGACGACTATCAGTCAATGAACTTCGAGTTTCCTGACGAGAGCATCATGATAGTGACTGATTGTGAAGTACCTGGACCGGATGAAGGACCTGAGGAAGGATCCCGATGGTCTATGCACTTTGACGGAGCCTCCAATGCTTTGGGTAACGGTATCGGCGCTGTGATAATATCCCCTCAAGGCACTCATACTCCACTTACTGCCCGGCTATGTTTCAACTGTACCAACAACATGGCGGAGTATGAGGCGTGCATCATGGGTCTTCAAGCTGCGATCGACCTAAGGATCAAGTTTCTGAGTGTCTTCGGAGATTCCGCTCTCGTGATCAATCAGATCAAAGGAGAGTGGGATACGAAACATCCGAATCTTATTCCTTACAGAGAATATGTGTTGACCTTGATCCCTCACTTCACAAAGATAACCTTTGAACACTTTCCGAGAGAGGAGAATCAGCTGGCGGACGCGTTAGCTATAATGTCTTCTATGTTCAAGGTCAAATGGGATAATGAGGCTCCCCGGATCATCATCTGGAAACTGGACGAACCGGCATACTATTGTGATCTCGAGACTGAATTGGTGACTGAGAAGCCTTGGTATCATGAGGTGAAGAGATATTTGGAGGCTCAGGAGTATCCTGAAGGTGCCTCTGTCAATGATAAAAAGTTTCTGAGAAGGTTCGCAGCAAAGTTCTTCCTTAGCAACGGCATCTTGTATAAGCGAAACCATGATTCGACCTTACTGCGTTGTGTGGATAAGACTGAAGCAGAAAGGATCATGGAAGAACTACATGAAGGGACCTTTGGTACACACTTCAGTGGACACACTATGGCAAAGAAAATCCTTCGGGCAGGGTATTTCTGGTCCACAATGGAAGCAGACTGTTATCAACATTCTCGAACATGCCATAAGTGCCAGATTTATGCAGACAAGGTGCATGTTCCTCCAGTTCCTCTGAATGTTCTGACCGCGCCTTGGCCGTTTGCAATGTGGGGCATAGACATGATCGGTGAGATTAAACCTACGGCATCTAATGGGCATCGCTTCATCCTAGTGGCGATTGATTACTTCACGAAGTGGGTTGAAGCAGCTTCCTACGCTACGGTAACCAAGACTGTTGTGGAACGGTTCATTCGGCATAATCTGATCTGTCGGTACGACGTCCCAGAAAGAATTATTACAGACAACGGTACCAATCTCAATAACAAGATGATCATTGAGCTCTACGAGCAGTTTAAGATACAGCACCATAACTCTTCTCCTTACAGACCGAAGATGAATGGGGCTGTAGAAGCCGCAAATAAGAACATTAAGAAAATCGTGCAGAAGATGACAGTGACTTATAAAGATTGGCACGAGATGTTACCGTTCGCTTTACACGGGTACCGTACCTCAGCCAGGACGTCAACCGGGGCAACTCCTTTCTCCTTGGTTTATGGTATGGAGGCAGTCTTACCGATCGAAGTGCAAATACCCTCTCTCCGGATAATGAAGGATGCAAATCTGAACGAAGATGATTGGATCCAGACACGACTTGATCAGTTAAACCTTATTGATGAAAAGAGACTTGTTGCTATCTGTCATGGTCAGACGTATCAGAAACGGATGATCAGGGCATTTAACAAAAAGGTCAGACCACAAAAATATCAAGTTGGGGATCTGGTAATCAAGCGAATCATCCTTCCTCAGAGTGATCCAAGGGGCAAATGGACCCCTACGTACGAAGGGCCATTTGTGGTTAAACATGTGTTCTCAGGAGGAGCCATGATACTAACCAACATGGATGGTGACGACCTCCCTCACCCCGCCAATGCAGACATAGTAAAAAGATACTACGCATGAAAAAAGACCCGCTAGGCTGACATGCCTAGGCAAAAATTAGGGCTTCCCGGCGAACCAAAAGGGTTCGGGCAAAATGAAGGGATGAAATGAAAGAATATGTACACCCGGCAAGTCGAAAACCTGAAAAGGCGGCTTGGGCAAAAATGGGTATCCCGGTGGACTGAAAACCCGAAAGGGCGGTCCAGGAAAAAGTTAGGGATAAAGCGTAATACTATGTCTCATTGATCACTTTGCATCCAGAATCCGGTATCTACATCAAGTTCAGACGGCATTGACCAGTCAGCTTCACCTTCAACTAAGGTCATCAAGTGATGAGACGCTCGGAGATATAAAGGCGATAGCAGAGTTGAAACCCAGTGGATCATTCATTTCACACAGCTGTTTTATTTTCTTTTGTACAAATTTATATAAACTCTTTTGTTCGGCAGCGTTCTCTTACTAGGACGTCAGCCTCTTGTACATAAACGCTTATTTTACAGGCAAATTCAAAATCAATACAAATATACTTTTCAGTTAAAATTTCCAATTGTTTTTCCTTTTCTGTTTTGTTTTGCGAAGAACGTCCAAGGTTCAATTTGTGATATATGCATTGACAATAATTTTCTAACTCACGAATATTTGCATACGAAACAAAGGATTAATTACAGGTAACATTAGAAACAGGGGCAATAAAGAGTTGTCTAAGCAATCTAATTATTCTGTCCTCCAAGGTACAAAGGTAGGTTCGGTTGAAGAACACAACCAGTATATCTTAAATCCCCCAGAGAGTGAGCCAGCAAGTCAGTGCACTCTCCCCAAACTATGCTATCAACCTTAAGGAAGTTGGGTATCCTCCAGCAGATCTCAACATTCCCCAGCAATATACATGCATTCTTAACAAGCATCCCCGGCAGTCTTGGTCTAAAGATTGTTCCCCGGCGGTACATCAAACATTCAAAGGAGTCACTTCCCCAATACAGTTCAAAATTTCCCCAGGAGAATCCAATCCAGTTTCCCTAGGAAAGTAGGAATCCATCTCCCCAGGCCGTAAGCTTATCCCTAGTAGATTCTGGAAGCTTATCCTCGCAGAGCACGAACGCGTCTCCCGGCTTTATTCAAAGAGTTATTTCCCCACCAGGATATAACTGGGTTATCCTCAGCCAATTGCCACGAAAAGATCGTCCTCAACGAAGTCTTCTTATCCCCAGCGAAGTCTATCAACACTTTCGACACCACAAGGGTATCCCCAGCAAGTTATTATCAACAACTCAGCAAAGTATCTCTCTCCCCACAGAGTATTGCTTCCCAGCAGGATCGTTATAGTACTTTTCTCCCCGCAGAATAATTCATTCGTCAAGTTTATTCCCCAACGGAGTCATCTTCTCCTACCGGTATTCTTGCAACTATCATCCCCAGCGGAAGCAAAATCTATTCTTCAACATCAGCCCAGGAGTGACTTCCCGGCACCCGTCAAGGATTTACTTTCCTAGACGACAAACACATATTCATAAACACCGCACTTCCATACAACATTATAGCATGCATATACGCATCATATCTTACAAATCTCATTTATGTTGAGAACATCATTGCTTGATCCATATCATGCATGACATATGACTGACCTTTACCTTTCAGGAAAGATCCAGTTAAGTTCTCAGCTATATTCAAGACCTAGACCGGTTCAGTTAAATCGACCCTAAGATTTTTCTGTTTCTTATCCAGTCAAAGGCCTTCTCTGGTTCAGTCAGATCGACCCTAAGATCTCCCTGTTTCTTATCCAGTTGAAGATTCCAAGACCTAGACCGGTTCAGTTAAATCGACCCTAAGATTTTTCTATTTCTTATCCAGTCTAAGGCCTTCTCTGGTTCAGTCAGATCGACCCTAAGATCTCCCTGTTTCTTATCCAGTTGAAGATTTCAAGACCTAGATCGGTTCAGTAAAAATCGACCCTAAGATTTTTCTGTTTCTTATCCAGTCAAAGGCCTTCTCTAGTCCAGCTAAATCGACCCCTAATAGATTTTCCTGATGAAGATTCAGTAGAAGATATCCAAGATTCTCTCAATGATTACTGTTGAGGTTGAAGTCGCCCAAGATTCTCTCAATGATTACTGTTGAGGTAGAAGTCGCCCAAGATTCTCTCAATGATTACTGTTGAGGTAGAAGTCGCCCAAGATTCTCTCAATGATTACTGTTGAGGTTAAAGTCGTCCAAGATTCTCTCAATGATTACTGTTGAGGTAGAAGTCGCCCAAGATTCTCTCAATGATTACTGTTGAGGTAGAAGTCGCCCAAGATTCTCTCAATGATTACTGTTGAGGTAGAAGTCGCCTAAGATTCTCTCAATGATTACTGTTGAGGTTGAAGTCGCCCAAGATTCTCTCAGCGTTACTGTTGAGGTAGTAATCGTCCCCAGATTCTCTCAGTGTTACTGTTGAGGTTGAAGTCGTCCAAGATTCTCTCAATGATTACTGTTGAGGTAGAAGTCGCCCAAGATTCTCTCAATGATTACTGTTGAGGTAGAAGTCGCCCAAGATTCTCTCAATGATTACTGTTGAGGTAGAAGTCGCCCAAGATTCTCTCAGCGTTACTGTTGAGGTTGAAGTCGTCCAAGATTCTCTCAATGATTACTATTGAGGTAGTAATCGTCCAAGGTTCTCTCAGCGTTCCTGTTGAGGTAGTAACTATCCCTGGTTCATTCATCACCGTTTGAAGCTCCAGATCCAGCTCCTGTAACCAGTCAGGACATATCTATACAAAGAATCTGAAGACCAGCTCCCGTAACGGGTCAGGTAATCCTTTTCTTTTGCAGGTACGCAAGTTCTCGCTAAGAAATATCTTACGCGACCAACATCCAGATGGCATCTATAAGCCCATCATCCTATCCATCAATCTCCAAATGGCATTTATAATCCCATTCCCATCATCACACTACTATGTGAGCGCAAATTTCTGGGCACTCTAGTGTTCAATCATCTTCCACCTTCGGATTACGAAAGGAACGTCAGCCAATCTGCATCCTCAGGTCTAAGAAGAATGAACAGGGGCAACTGTTGTACCCCAAAATTTTCCCTCCCATATTCTTCAAGAATTGCAAAGTCAAAGCTTCAAAATCTCCCCAAGGGTTGCACAACTCAAGGGCCTCCTAACAGTCAAAATTAGGGTTTTGGTTCTAACAAAGAAAATGAAGTTTCCAAGGGTCCAATCAAGTCCTATATGCCTATAAACATGGTCAAGCATCCTCATGTCAAGTTTCAAGACTTACAGCACAAAATTGCACAGTCAAAAACCCTAATTGCACTACAGTCAACTGTAGGGGCAAAATGGTCATTTGACAGTCAAAAGTTCAAATTTTTGGTAAACATCTCATTTTGAAGCCACAAACATCATTTGATCAATTCTTGATCATGATTCTCAAAGCTTGGCTCAAAAAGTCTCAAGATGCAAAAGTTTCCATATTTGGACAGTTGAAAAAGTCAACTGTAACTTGACCAAGGCATAACTTTCACATGGATTATCAGAAAAATTCCATCCAAAGCTCATTTTAAAGATAAAGACATTTCCTACAACTCCTCTTCACACTTCAAGTCCAAGAAATGCTCTCACAAAAAGTTATCAATTTCAACATTATAGGTCATTTTCAAAAGTCAACAAAAAGGGACTTTAAGTCAAAGACCATAACTTGAGATTGGTAAATCAAAATTACATGGGACCAAAGGAATTGGTTAGAGGACTTCAAGACCTTTCCAAAATGTCCAAGAACATGAGCAAAGCTTATAAATTGAGCAAGTTATGCCTTGTGGAAGTTGGGAAATTTTTGGATATTTTGAAAAGTCAACATTGCTTCAAAAGTCTTAAAAATGCTAATGGGCCTCTTTTTCTTCCAAAATCCATCATCCAAGGCATGTGCACGACCATTTGGCCCAAAGGGAAGTTATTCATCATTTTTATTTTATTTATTTGAATTTTAATTGCTAATAATTCATTTAATTAATTAAAATATATGAAAAATACCAAAACTAGGTTTTCAAATCTTTTTGTGCAAGACAATTACTCATGATTCACTAAGGATTTCGTGCATAGCAAAAGAGGAAAGAATTGGTGCAAATTGACATGGTTCTTCATGAAGAAATATTGGAAAAGATTCTTAAAAATCAAATCTTGAAAACCATTAAAAGCAAGGCTATGGGCTTGGATTATTGATCAAATTCGTTCTCTATACAAGTGCAAACCTAACCCTAATGCTAAACAGATGAATGTTGCGCCCCATCTCAAGAATCAAACTTGCAATTTTATCAAAAAAGTTCAAAACTGAAAGTGGCCTTAGAGGACGATTCAGAGGCAAAGACTGATCCCATTAGCTTGCCAATACATTACTGAAGCTAACTGAATACCTTTCCACGTCCATAGCCTCAAGAATTGGTACCTAGCTATCAAACGGTTTCATCTTTTTTGCATAATCGCATCTGATCATTCATGCCATAATTTTCCAATCTAATGCTTGCTTTGTATTGCTCTTAACATTCTGAAGCTAACCCTGTTGTTTAATTAAGTTTTCTTCACCTATACGCGATTTCACCATGAACGGTTATTAGGGTTCTTCAAGCTTTAAATTGGGCGTTTATGCATATGTTAAAATTAGAACGTCTCAGTGCCATGGTTGAAATCAGGAAACTTGGACGATCTGAACACATACCTCACGCCTAATTTATGTGACACCATAGCCTAATCGCTATTTTGAAAAAGAGCATATTTTGGGGGGGGGTTTAAAACCCCCGCTAACCTTTTTTTATTTCAGGGATCAACGAAGAAGAAGGGTATGTGGCAAGCTATGACTGGACACTTTGAATTCTGGCGCGCGCTTTTCTGATTTATACCACTAGCGTTTGTTTTTTTTATAATAATTGTTGTTCATATAATATACAAAGTGCATCAGCAGCGCAGTTGGCAAGGAACGTATTGGTAACCTCTGGGACCTGGGTTCGAACCCCAGGTCCCCCTTTCTATTCCATATTATTTTGCTAATAACGCTCATGTGCAGTTTCAATACAAGGGTTCACCATACTCTCCACATCCAGGCATGCCACGCGTTTATTGATACCAATCTAAAGGCCCAGATTTGGAGAACACCCTGGACGTTGGTCAAACATGCCACATGCTTCCTGAAAAAGTCAAATAAGGCCTTAAAACCTTGGGCCAACAATGCTAATGGTACCTCCAATTGGGGACAGAACCCCATAAGGTTTTGCAATTCAATTCCTTTTTTTATTTTATTTATGTCAATTGTTTCTTTTTTAATTATTTAATTTAATTTATTTTCATAAAATATAAAATAATATAAAAATCAGAAAAGACAAAAATTAAAATATGTGTTATTTAAATATTATCTTTTTTTTTGTAAATAAATCTCACTAATTAATTAGATTTAAATTTAGGTTAATTTCAAATATCTTTTCTTAATAAACTTAAAAACTTGTAGAATTAGTTTTTAATTATGTTAATTACTTTTTCTTTTATTTTATCATCTCTAATAATTAATTATTTAATATTATTTTTATAAATCAAATTGCATTAATTAATTAGGTTTAATTTTAGGTAATTTTCATATTTTCTTAATAAATTATAAAATAGCTAGAATTAGGTTCAAATTTCATTTAATTCACATAAAAAACCATAAATACAAAAAACCTCAAAAATAATCTCTTTTTCATTTTAATTTCATTAATTTAATAATATAATTTAATAATATAATTTAATTTCATTAAAAAGGGTCCAACGCCCTCGCTTTCAATTTTAATTCAATTCGCGCATTTTATTTTATTTCTTATAATATTTATGTAACTCTCCCAAAGCCGTGTAAATTTATCTTTCGCACTTTACTTTATTCCTTTATTTTTTGTCAAATCGGGTCCTGGATTTAATTTGGCGATGTGGACCCGCGCCTTTGTAATAATTTAGGAACTTTAATTTTCTCGCAATTTTTAACTGTTAATAATGGCATGCAAGAATGAATGATAAAATAAAAACAAACGCGTAGATCACCCATGACATGACAAGACAAAAATAAATGAATCTGACACACAAATTCACACACCACCCCTAGGGTACGCCTCACTGTTGCCTTGCCTCGAAAGGTGATCGTCGAGTAGAGGATGTCTTAGTAAGTCCTCATGATCCGGGAACCTGGCATGAGGGTAGCTTCTAAGGTATCTTCCTATTGCTCTGGTGATCACCATGTCCCGAACCTCGAATTGACCCGAACACCTCCAACGGTGGTGCTACCTACCTCTCAATGGTGGGATGGCACTACTTTAAAGGACATCTACACAGACGAATTCCTTAGGGTAGGTAGACGACTCTAGATACTTGCTCTAATTTCAAAACAAATTCAAAATACTTTTCACACCAACACATTTTCAAAAAGCTTTCGAAAGCAATTTTTCAAACACTCTTGAGGACCGATACAAGAGTCGAACTGAAATTTTCAAAGAAACTTTTTAAAACCCACAGTTGAAAAGCAAACAAACCATTTTTGAAAACACAATGAGCAAGTATCTAAGAGCCCATGGATAACCATGGATAGAAAGGGTGCTAACACCTTCCCTTTCTATAACCTACCTCCCGAACCGAGAGCAATCTCTATAAGGAATTTTTCTGTGCTTTTGTCCTTTCCATTTGGAGAAAATAAAAGACGGTGGCGACTCTTGCTTCCGCGACATTTCGCGAACCAGCGCTCAACAGTCAGTTCCAGATCCACCGATCACACCGGTGTATTCCCAGGATGCGATAAAGGTTGTCATTTCTGTTTGTCCTCACCAACCAACTGTCCTTTGTTGAAAGCATGCGTTCAGTGCCTAATAGATAACAAGGAAATTTTGTTTGAAAAGACTTTTGTTCCACCTGTTCCTCTTAATGATAGTGTCTATCATTACAATTTCCGCGAATTCTTCAAGGGTCTCCACCAAAAGACCCGTTAGAATTACACCAGTTCCAAAAGTAGCTCCTTTGATAATTACAATTCCTGGACCAGTCCCGTATTTGTCAGACAAAACCATACCATGGAATTATGGAGGGGATGTCTACTACCATGGTATCAAACAAGACTGGACAGCTGCCGAAGATTTAAGTTCTGAAAAAGTTGAACCCGATATCAGTAATGTTGCAGGGACTAGCAAGATTACCCGAAGCGGAAGGATATTCTCTCCAAAAATTGCTCCCCCAAAAGCAGTTTCCGGACCCGTAATCATTCCAGTTGTTGTTGCTCCTCCGAAGGCTATTCCCAGTCCTACAATCATCTCCACCAATACTCCAACTGACAAAGTTGTTACAATCCCTGCTATCACTCCTACTAACATTCCTGCTGCCAATTTAACCAAGACTCGAGGTAAAAGTATTATGTTTGAGCATGTCCAGACGAAGGCACAATCATTGGCTATCCCTGAAACCTCCCGGAAAGAGATGGAGGAAATTATAATGATCATAAAAAGAATCGACTACGATGTAGTTGAGCAACTGGGGCAAACTCCATCCAAAATTTCCATGCTGGATTTACTACTATGTTCTGAGGCGCATGCAAAAGCCTTGGTAAAATTCTTGAAAACTGCCCATGTACCCCAAGAAACATCTGCCGATCAGTTCCAAGACTGCGTAGCCAGCTTGACTGCAGATAATAGTCTAGGTTTTTTGGATGTTGATTTAACGCCAAGAGGAAGGAAGCATAACGAGGCATTTCACGTCTCAGTTATATGTAGGGGCACAATCTTGGCTCATGTTTTGGTGGACACTGGCTCATCTCTAAATGTATTGCCTAAAAAAGCTCTTGATAGGCTTGATTGTTAGGGATTGACATTGAAGCCAAGCAATATAGTAGTGAGGGCTTTTGACGGCTCGAAAAGGATGGTGCATGGGGAAGTGGATTTCCCCATAAAGTTTGGAACCCAAACGTTTGATTCAACTTTTTATGTAATGGATATCCACCCTTCATATTCCTGCTTGCTAGGAAGACCATGGATTCACAATGTTGGCGCTGTCACTTCTACGTTACACCAAATGCTGAAGTATCCAATCCAAGGGAAGATTATCACCGTTCATGGAGAAGAAGAGTATATGATCAGCCATCTCAATTCCTTCATATATGTGGAGTTAGATGGTGAATTTATTGAAACTCCATTCCAACACTTTGAGGAAGTCCCGCAAGATGTGGCAGTAACCAGGGTTGTTCCCAAAATCACAAGGCCTCCACTCAGAATGTCATATTTGAAGGATGCAAAGGCAGTGATAAAAGAAGGTGGGTGCACTATCTGGGGGCAACTCCCAGATATCCCATACAAGTCTGACAAATTTGGCCTGGGTTTCACTTCAAGTGCCCAGAAGGTTGTACGCCGCGCTCGTGCTGGAGGACCACCCCTAAAGATCAGCAACCGTGAAGTCAACGTAATAGAGGATGATGAAGATGGTTGCAACCTGGAGAATTGGATCTTCCCAACTGTCAGTGGAGGGCTCAGCAATTGGGAGGCTAGAGATTTCTTCCTGATCACTTTTATCCCACGGTAATTTGTCTTTACATTTTGTTGGATCTATAATATTAAAACAATTCAAACTCTTAAAACCTTGTGTCTTACCCGAGGCGCAATGTTCTATTTGTAAGGGTTATTATCTCATTTCCATATGACATCAATGAATCATGGACGTTTTTCATACATACTTTGTGCTCATTGTTTTTATTTTTTACATTTTCATTTCTTTTAAAGATAGTTATACCCTTACATACACTCACACTCACAATGCAGGTCTACATCCATTCGAGATCCCATGGATAACGGTTATGCTATGGCTTTTTGTGACTATGAAAATCTAATCTACCAAGCCAAAGATGAAGGTGAGGAAGATTGTGAAGTACCAGGGGAACTTGCCAGATTGCTACTGCAAGAAGAGAGAACCATTCAGCCTCACGAGGAACCCGTGGACACAATCAACCTAGGTACCGAAGAAGACAAGAGAGAGGTCAAGGTGGGTGCCAATTTGGAACCAAGTGTCAAGGAGTGTCTAATTCAGTTGCTACACGAGTATGTTGAGGTCTTTGCCTGGTCGTATGAAGACATGCCAGGAATTGATGCAGATATTGTGGTGCATCGTCTACCTACAAAAGGGGATTGCCCACCAGTAAAACAAAAGGTCCATCGAATGCGACCAGATATGTCAAAGAAGATTAAAGCTGAAGTCATGAAGTAATTCAATGCTTGATTCTTGGCCGTCACCCCCTATCCTCAATGGGTTTCCAATGTTGTTCCCGTGCCCAAGAAGGACGGCAAGGTATGAATGTGCGTGGACTATAGAGATTTGAATAGGGAAAGCCCTAAGGATGATTTCCTACTTCCCCACATTGACATCCTAGTTGACAATACTGCACAACACAAAGTGTTTTCCTTCACGGACGGTTTCTCAGGTTACAACCAAATCGAAATGGCGCATGAGGACATGGAGAAGACAACCTTTGTCACACAATGGGGCATATTTTAATACAAGGTGATGCCGTTCGGACTGAAGAATGCTGGGGCAACCTATCAGCGTGCCATGGTAGCTCTATTTCATGACATGATACATCACGAAATAGAGGTCTATGTGGACGACATGATAGCTATATCTCAAACAGAAGAGGAGCATCTTGAGCATCTACATAAACTCTTTGAGAGACTAAAGAAATACAAGTTAAGGTTGAACCCAAATAAATGCACATTTGGAGTAAGGTCTGGTAAGCTCCCAGGCTTTGTCGTTAGCAATAAGGGTATTGAAGTAGATCCTACCAAAGTAAAAGCGATACAAGAGATGCCTGCTCCTCGTACTGAAAAGGAAGTCAGAGGATTCTTGGGACGTTTGAACTACATTGCCAGATTCATTTCTCACCTAACAGCTACCTGTGAACCAATCTTTAAACTATTGAAGAAAGATCAAGTAGTCAAATGGAATGATGAATGCCAAACTGCTTTCGACAAGATCAAAGAGTACCTGCAAGAGCCTCCTGTTTTGATGCCACCAGTAAAGGGAAGATCATTGATTATGTATCTGATCGTGTTGGAAAATTCAATAGGGTATGTGATGGGGCAGCATGACGAGTCTGGCCGAAAAGAGAACACTATTTATTACCCGAGCAAAAATTTTACACAAGATATTCACTGCTCGAGAAAACTTGCTGCACTCTGGCATGGGATGCTCGTCGGCTAAGATAGTATATGCTGACTCATACTACCCTTTTGATATGTAAAATGGATCCAATAAAATACATCTTCTAGAAACCTGCGCTCTCTGGGAGAATAACGAGATGGCAGATGATCCTAACAGAATATGACATACAACATACTACCCAAAAAGCAATAAAGGGAAGTGTACTAGATGATCACCTTGCTCACCAAGCTGTAGAAGACTACCAGTCAATGAAGTTCGAATTTCCAGATGAGGACATCATGATGGTAAACGACTATGAAGAATCCAGACCATATGACGGACCTGAACAAGGATCCCGATGGACCCTGGTTTTTGATGGAGCATCTAATGCACTCGACAATGGTATTGGTGTTGTACGCATATCTCCTGAAGGATGTCATACTCCTTTTACGACAAGACTTTGCTTCAATTGTACAAATATAATGGCGGAATACGAAGCGTGCATCTTTAGTCTCAAGGCTACCATAGATTTAGGGATCAAATCTTTGAATGTATTCGAGATTCAGCTTTGGTCATTAGCCAGATCAAAGGGGAATGGGACACCAAACACCCTAACCTTATCCCTTACAAAGAACATGTTTTGATGTTGCTCCCACATTTTTAGAAGATTACCTTCGAGCACTTTCCGCGAGAAGAAAATCAGCTAGGCGACGCACTAGCCATAATGTCATCTATGTTTAAACTTAAATGGGATAATGAGGCTCCCCAGATCACCATTGATAGAAGGGATGAACCAGCACACTGTCACAAGATTAATACTGAAGAAGTAGTGGACCAGCCTTGGTTTCACGAGGTCAAGAGGTATCTCGAGGCTCAAGAATACCCAGAAGGAGCTTCAGCCAATGATAAGAAGTTCTTAAGGAGATTCTCTGCTAAACTCTTCCTTAGTAATGACATTCTTTACAAACGCAACCATGACTCCATATTACTACAGTGCATAGACAAGGTTGAATCTGAAAGGATCATGGCTGAATTACATGAAGGCACTTTTGGCACACATTCTAGTGGGCATACGATGGCAAAGAAAATCCTACGGGAAGGCTATTATTGGTCTACCATGGAAGCAGATTGCTATCAACACTCTCGAACTTGCCATAAGTGTCAGATCTATGCTAACAAGGTGCACGTACCTCTGGTTCCTCTGAATGTCTTGATGGCTCCTTGGCCCTTTGCTATGTAGGGAATATATATGATTGGGGAAATCAAGCCGACAACCTCTAATGGACACCACTTCATCTTAGTGGCCATTAATTATTTTACAAAGTGGGTGGAGGCAGCTTCCTTCGCTTCCGTTACCAAGAATGTTGTCGCTCGGTTCATCAAGCAGAATCTCATTTGCCGGTACGGTATCTCAGAGAGGATCATTACTGATAATGGTACAAACCTGAGCAATACTATGATCACTGCCTTGTGCGAGCAATTCAAGATTCAGCATCATAATTCTTCCCCTTACCGGCCAAAGATGAATGATGTTGTCGAAGCCACGAATAAGAACATTAAAAAGATCATACAGAAAATGACAGTCACATACAAAGACTGGCATGAGATGCTACCATTCTCTCTCCATGGATATCATACCACAGCTCGCACATCAACTGAGGCAACACCCTACTATCTGGTATACGGCATGGAGCCTGTCTTGCCTATTGAGGTCCAAATCCCCTCTCTAACAATTATGAAGGATGCAGGGCTGAATGAAGAAGATTGGATCGAGACTCGACTTGATCAACTAAACTTGATTGACGAGAAAATGATTACTGATGTTTGCCATGGTCAAATGTATCAAAAATGGATGATCAAGGCTTTCAACAAAAAGGTCAGACGCTAAGTGTATCAAGTTGGAGATCTGGTGATCAAACGTATCATACTGCCGCAAGGTGATCCCAGGGGCAAATGGACTCCTACATACGAAGGACCATTTATAATCAAAAACATTTTCTCTGGTGGAGCAATGATCTTGACCACCATAGATGGCGACGACTTGCCACACCCTACGAATGCCGACATAGTCAAAAGATACTACGCATAAAAGACCCGCTAGGTTGACACACCTAGGAAAAACAAGGGCATCCCGGCGAACCAAAAAAGGTTCGGGTAAAAATTAGGGATAAAACAAAAAAAAATTGTACACCCGGCAAGTTGAAAACCCGAAAGGGTGACTTGGGCAAAAAAGGGTATCCCGGTGGTCTGAAAACCCGAAAGGGCGGTCCAGGAAAAAGTTAGGGAATTAAAGCACATGGTTATGTCCCGTTGGACCACCTTACGAACAACTTGCAAACTCGACATTTCTGACCAATTCAATCCTCTTCGGACAAGGCAACAAATGGACGAGATGCTCAGAGATACAAAGGCTATAGCAAAATGGGAACCCCATGGGATTATTGCACATAGCTATCTTTTCTTTGTATTAAAATTTTCATTTTTTTACGACGACATTCTTTTACTAGAATGTTGGTCTCATTGTACAAAAATACTTACTCAAAGTCAATACGAAGATATCCCTTTGAAAGTACAAAAACTATCTGTTTTTTTCTTTTCGCTTGTGTTTTGTTTACAAAAACGTCCAATGATTCATTGTTAAACATATTCATTTGAACATAATTACTGTTTACAAATAAACAAAATAAAAGACAATCGCTGATGGCTTTAAGGGATAGGTAAATCTCTCTAAGTTTATCTCCATAAAATTCCCCACAGCGAGCAATTTAATCCCCAACATAACAAAGCTTCCAAGTATCAATCCCCAGTAGAAGTTATCCAAAGTTTTCAAAATTCCCCAACCAGAATTTTTCAAACAGTACATGGCATTTCCCTTACAACAGAGTTTATTTCTCTAAGGGAAATTCATCAGCACTTCAAACTTCACAACATGAAGACTTATAATCCTCAGCAGCAGACATGGATTTATTTTCCCCATTCCAATAGCAGTACAGCAGAATTAGCTCACATGTGCATACATCACACCCATATATCATAAACATTTATTACACAAATGCATCATACCATGCATTTCATACAACATGACTTTGCATTTTAGCTAACATTTTACCCTTTTCAAGATAAGGTTAATAGCTACCATTAACAATGATCAAAATTTTCAAATACAGTTCAGATATGCTCCAGACGCGGACGCCATTCTGATACTCATTCAGAGTCAACTTTCGGACGCAGTACAGATACGCTCCAGACACGGACGCCATTTTGATACTCATTCAAATTCAACTTTCAGATACAGTATAGATACGCTCCAGACACGGATGCCATTCTAATACTCATCCAGCTGAACTTTCAGATACAGTTCAGATACACTCCAGATACGGATGCCACTCGGATACTCATTCAGATTCAGCTTTCAGATGCAGTTCAGATACGCTCCAGACACGGATGCCATTCTGATACTCATTCAGATTTCTCTCAGATAAAGTTCAGATACGCTCCAGATATGGTTGTCATTCTGCTACTCATTCAAATTCAACTTTTAGATACAGTACAAATACGCTCCAGACACGGAGGCCATTCTAATACTCATTCAGAGTCAACTTTTAGACACAGTACAAATATGCTCTAGACGCGGATGCTATTCTGATGACTCATTCAAGGTTCAGCTCTCAGATACAGTTCAAATACGCTCCAGACACAGACGCCATTCTAATACTCATTCTTTCAGCTTACAAATTACAATTCAACAATCACTCTTGGATGGCATCTACAAGCCCATCTCCTGCAACTTTCTATCACCTCTCCAAATGTAATCTTTAAGCCCATCCCCTCAACCATCACATCGTCGAGTGCAAATTTCTGGGCACTCTAGTGTCCAATCACCTTCCGCCTTCAAGTCACGAATGGCAAAACATGCCAATCTAACTCTTCAAGCTTAAGAATATTAAACAGGGGAAGTTGTTGTACCCCAAAAGGATTTTTGAACTTACAATTCCCCATATGATTTTCATGGATCATTATGGACCCCTAAGATTACTCATGTCAAGTTTCAAGCCTTGGATCACATTTTTGCTCAGTCAATTAAGCAGTTGACCTAAAAATCAGTTGTATTAGGGAAAAAGTCAACCATGGCCAATTTACAGTCAAACTTCTTAATTTTTGATCCATATAAACATTTTAAACTTATATGTATTATTTGATCAAGTTTGGACCACAGATCCTCAGGAAAATTGATCAAATCTCCAAAAGGGCAAAATGGTCAAAATTAGGGTTTTGACTGAGAAGGGGCAATTTCTGATTTTTGACCTAGCAAATGGTCAATTGGTTTAAGGAATGATCTCAAGAGTCTAATTTCATCATTTTGACCTAATGACATGGTTCAAAACATTGCAAGTCCATTGGATTGACAGATGAATTTTTCAGTCAACTGATCAAAAGTCAACTGTATACTGAAAAGTCAAACTTTAGCTTTTTGGTCAAATTCAAGTGCCAAAGATTACAATTCATAAAAACATGTAAAAATATGAAACTTGTTCATCAAGAAATCAAGAATTCAAGATTTCATCTTGAAATGTTAAAATTTCTTAACTTAGAAATTTTTTTAAGTATGGAAAATTTCTTATTTTTTCATAACTTTGAGCCAAATTTTCACCATGATGAAAGATGATTAAAGAGAAACTTCCAACATGAAAGTTGTAGATCTCCATGAAATATACAACCTTTCTTCACACAACTTCTTCCAAAAATTCTTGGATCTCAAGTTACAATTTTATGAACATAGGGTCATGAAACAAAACACTTAGTGAAATTTTGCCCTAATTCGGACAGGATTTTGACCTAACTTCATGACACTTTTTCACATAGTTCCAAGGAGAATATTCAAAAGAAATTCAAAGAGGGTTTGCATAGCATGTTACAAGCTTTCTAAAATGTCGTAGAACTCCTTGAGATCATTCTTGAATAGGGAGAATCGAAGAGATGAAGTTAGAATTTTGTCACTTAATTTACAAGCCATTTTGTGATGAACAAGAACTCAATTCTAAACCTATGCTGCACAATATTGTTTTACAGGTCTCTAAAACTTAATATATATCCATAATAATAAGATTACACTTGCTTTTGAGCTATTATCCAAGTGTTCCAAGCATTGTCCAAGCCAATTTGCCATTTTAGGAAGAAAGCTACCATTCCATTCTTGAAAAGTTGCTTTAATCATAAAGTCAACTTGTCTTGAGCTTCTAACTTGTTCTTTCTGCACACACAACCCATATAAACCAAAATCAATGTGTCTAAGGTCTCAAGAAGCTCAGAACATGCTTGTACGATACTTAAGATTTGTCACTTCACTTTTCTTAAAAAGCAAGTTATAGAGCCATAACCATATAACTCATAAACTTGGAGTGATTTTGTGCTCTAATCTTTTCCATACATATTAAAAAGTGAATTTTAACACAACACACGATTTTGGCAAGCCTGAAACTCTCTCAAAATCCCTCTAGCCAGAAATTGCACAGAAAACTCCATTTTTGTGCAGGTTTTGACCTTGAACTTGTATCTTCTATTTCCCTCGTGCGTTCTTTGGCCTTTTAGTTCCTAAAGTTCCTATACATCAAATATAACTTGTCCTTGTCCCTGTTACACGAATGTAACATCATCTTCCTCAACTTCCATAGCCAAAAATAGAGCATTACAGTTGGACTTCTCCAAGTCATTTCATCCACTCTCAACTCAAGCAAACCATTACATTAGCCTCCTAGGACCTCAAGGAAGCTAACATGATCATCACCGTCACTTAAAACAAGCTCAAACTCCAAACATGATTTCCAGTTTTGAGGTAAGTTTTTCTCAACTTGGAACTCTTCATACAGGTATCATCAATAGTTTATTTGTGAATAAAACATGTAGGTATCATTGCCCTGAAGTTAACCTTGTCCATAGTTTCCATTAATTTTGCTTGAGCTTAGAGAATTTTGAAACTGAAATCTCTGAAATTTTTAGGGTTCAGATTAGGGCCATTAAAATTATTGCTTATCTTTGATCTATAATTTTAATACTTTACATTTCTGGAATCGTGGAAAAATTTATCTACAAGTTTCATGTTTACAGTTTTCATTTTTGATGAGAAATGAGCAAGTTACAGTTGGTCTGGCTAGAGGTTGAAGATGAAGTCTTCAGAACACGTTTTTCCTTACATATTTATTGTTTCATTTATATTAACGGATGTATAGCCATCCCAATGGTAGAAGCGCGCGCCTGTAACCTTTGGGACCTGGGTTCGAGCCCCAGCGGTACCCTTTTGCATTTTTTTCATATTTTTCACAATTCTGAACCCTTTTTGTTTGGCAGGCGCTGGGCCCTTCGGGCCTGGCTCATTTTATTTTTTGCTAGTTGACCTCCCTGTTTCCCATTGACACCCCTGGTCCAATTTTATTTTCTTTTTTTTATTTTCATTTTTTTTTATTCTCTTAAATTATTTTTCTAATATTAAAAAAATCATAAAAATACAAAAAAAAATGATATATTTATATTTTGACATATTTTATTTTATTTTTTTTCCATAAATAAAAATATTTTTATACTTCATTCATTTTATTAAGTAGATTTTATAAACTTAATTAATATTATATTGTTTATTTATTTTTCTTCACACCATTTAAAATACATTATTTTAATATAAAAAGGGACTAAAAATATTTTATAATACTACAAATATTTTTAAGATAAAAAAATACCAAAGAATATATATATTTCTTAAACTTATTTTCTTTTGATTAATTAATAGAATTAGGGTTTTCTTTTAAAATCTATTCGTTAATAAATTCAAACTTAATTAACTATTTTCTTTATTTAAATTAGGTAAAGACAAAATATTTTTTCATGAAAACCAAACAAATTCCATTTCCTTCATATTTTGCATCCTTGTACATTTATTCATTTTTATACTTTGTATTTAAATTCCTTGTATATTCATGCCAATTAAATATGGTTGTAATAGACTAATTAGGTTTAAATTCTTGAAATCCCCATTTACAAATTGTATAACCCCTTCCCCATAAATGTTGTAATAGCGTAGTAACTTTAAATTTCGCAATTTATCGCTTTTATATAACATGCTACTAATTAGGGTTTGTATGGAAAGACTTAAAACCAATAAATAGCAAACCCTAATTCAAGACTAAATCAAGCATGAAAATAATACGTTTGCACACAAACACCCCTAGGGTTATTCCACTTGGTTGCCTTATATAAAATGGCCATATTACGCATGTAAGGCATCTTAGCTAAAACAAGCAAATACAAGATCATAGTCCCTCGAAGACGCTATCTAAGTTTCCTTACAAATGATCTTAGTCCCTCCAAAATAATGCTAAGATACCTTGCAACATTGCTAATCATCGTTATACGATGACCCACGCCCATCCCGTTTACATCCAAAGATAGGGTTGCTTACCAAATCAATGGCAAGATAACAATGTCAAAGAAAAAGAAAATGAACAAGAAAGACTTTTGAGTAGGTAGAATGCTCCTAATTACTTGCTCCATTTCAAAACAAATATCCTTGCTATTTTCAAAACAAACACCAAATATCTTACAAACATTGAAGACATTTTCAAAAGATTGACATCTTTATATACATTCTTACAAACAAGAATCATTACAAAAATTGCCTAAACAATAGCATCTTTACAAAATACTTTCGAAAAACCACAAAAAGCATATTTTCAAACAAAATCAAGTGATCTAGCAAGTAACTAAGAGCCCATGGAAAACCATGGATGAAAGGGTGCTAATACCTTCCCTTTTCATAATCTACCCCCCGAACTCAAGAAATAATCTCAAAGGTCTTTCCTGTGCTTTTTCACCTTTCCTTTTGGATAAAATAAAAGTCGGTGGCGACTCTTGCTAACCGTAACATTTGCGATCAAACGCAAAATCTACAAGTCAGTTCTCCCACCGTATCACATATTGCAATAGCCTTACATCTGAAGCGGCCAGATATTGTATCTAATTAGGAAACAAGAAATGGAGTTAAAGGTCTTCTTGCTAGATTTATGATAGAGAAAGCTTAGTTGTTTCTAGATGCTATAATTTTTCATGCTTTTGAGGAGATCTTGGATTTGTTGATCTATGGTTTGGTACTATTCCCTAATCCAGACCAATTCATAGATGTAAACACCATCAAAACATTTCTTACTCATAATCCTTTGCCTATTTTGCTTGGAGATATTTTGCATTCTCTTAACACTCGTACTAAGAGAGAGAGAGAGGGACTCTCATGTGTTGCATACATTTACTATCCATGTGGATTATTTCGCACCTTCCCCAATCAGTGCTGAAGAATTAACAAGTTTTGAGGTGGTCTCGAAGGATGATGTCACTCTTTCATTCAAATATCTATTGTTGTTCCCGATCTCAGGAGGACATTACTATTATTGACCGCTGTGGGGAATTCCCTAATGTGCCACTCCTTGGTGTAAGAGTGGGTATTAATTACAACCCTTCTCTAGCTCTACATCAATTTGGTTATGCTCGAAGAGACGATCCTCATGATATTCTTATCCAGGGTATTATATTCGATTACGAGAATGATCGTCAAGGTTATCGTCAAAGGTTTATACGTGCTTGGGGCTTGGTGAACAAGATTGATAGCAAGACTTTTGGACAGAATAACTCCATCCCTTTGGAGCCCTACCTCAGTTGAGTGTGATCTCGTGCTCAAAATTTTATAAGGCCATATCCTGTTGTCCTACCAGCAATTGTGGAGCCTGTTGTTGAAGGAGATGTTCCTCATACCATTTTTCATCCATATATGCCTACTGACCTTGAAGAACTATAACAGTCTTGGATTCAATTGAATTAATAAAGGGACAGCTTTGGGACTCAGTTCTATGCTAGCGAGAAAAAAGTGTTGGAGCTGACAAAACGACTTCACGAAGAGTAGAGCCTTAATACATATGTCAACACAAAGAGGAAGCATTCATGGGAGGCTTGAGTCTTAGTTCTTAGGAGTTCATAATTTATTTCTTTGAAACCCTTTTGTTTTCATTGTAAGCCTAAGAGGTTGTTATAATTTGAACTTACTAATAAGAGTCTTTGTTTTTGTTTCCTTTTGATTAACAAATTTAAATCCCATGAGGTCCTTGAAAATATTGCATATGCATCTACATGCCATACATATAATTGCAAAAAAAGTTTCCAAGACATGTTTCTCATCTTCTTGTTGTTTATTTCAGCAGAAATGACTCTCAAACAGACAGTCAAAGATCTCCAGACTCGAAATTCTCAGTTCCAAGAGATGTTCCTGAGCTTAGACAAGGGGCAAGAAGAAATGAAGGCACTCATCACCAAAGAGAAGAAGAAGAAGACAAAGAAACCAACAGTCATCCTTAACATGGGGGGAAGATTCAGAGGTCCAGTCAAGCAATCTCAAGATCTTGATATCCCATTGGACGAAGATGATGAATAGGATAAAGATGGTAAGAGTGTTAAAACTGAGAAAAAAAAGCAACCATGGTTCTGAAAAATTTTCTGATGAAAAGGGAGAAGATTATTTGGATGAATAATGTCCCCCCTGCTGATGAGAAGTATAAGCTGTTAGAAGAGTGTCTGAAAGCTATGGAGATTCAGAAGATGTTCGACTTGAACTTTGAGGAATTGGGTTTAGTCTTAGGAGTCGTTATTCCTCCTAAGTTTAAAACTCCTACCTTTGCTAAGTATGAAAGTGATTCTTTCCTGAAGCTGCATTTGAGATCATATATTTGGAAAATCCAACCACACACTGCTGAGAATAAATTATGAGTGCATTTCTTCCAAGAGAGTTCGTCTGGAACACAATTAGAATGGTACTATCACTCAAAGGTACCAATATTCATACATGGGAATATTTGGCTTCAACTTTCTATAGATAGTATTAGTATAATTCATATTTGGCACCAATTGATCACGACTTCGAGAGTCTATCGAATGTAGTGACTGAAAGTGCACAGTCTAATCACGTAGTTTTAAAAGATAGTGAACCCACAAGGACTAATGGTAAAACTACTGTTATCTAGGGTCATTGTGTAAAGCTAAGGCTAATTATAAAATTAGGATGTTGGGGTTTAAACGAGAATCAACTAAAATCTAATAATTGATAACAGGACACCGGTATGTAATTTGTCAACTTCAGGGATTCAATAAGTCATTGGCATAGTTTTGAGTATTAAAACATTGTTTCAGTGGAAACTATTAATTTAAAAACCCTTGTCTCACACTTTCGTTCTATCGATTCAGGCCATACTATTAAAACTCAAATGAGCGTTCTCGCTGTGTCATTTAAAATTTAAAAGTATTTTTTGAAAAAAAAATAGAGTCCAATTAATTTTAAAGCGCTCTCGTTGCTTTTAAAATTAATGTTCAATCACCATTATCCGGTTAAAACCTCAAACTCTCGCTCAGTTGATTTTATCCTTAGTTTTTCTTTTGTCTCGTAACAATACAATTTAATATCGAAATTGGAAATCAAAACTAGAAAAGTATTTTGTAAAATATTTATGCAAATTAATTATCGAATCCCTTCTATTTAGGACTTCACATACCGGTATTGGGAAAATTAGCCAAATATAATTTTATTGCGTGATAACATGAAATAAAAACATATGTTCAGTAACATAGGTATGGTAAAATAAATAAACTATAATTAAAATTGGAACCTGAAATAAAACAGTGATGAGTAATAGTGCAGTATGCTATCCTCCACAAGCCGGCATGATTAGCTTTTGAACAAAATATCTTGAAAAAGTACAAATAAACATAAACGAAATTCCATAAGCTAGAAAGAAACTAAAGTTTCAATATTCCTCCGATGTGAAGAAATATTTCTTTAATGGTAATGGTTTTCTTTGCTTACAGAAATTCTAAACGAAACTGGAAAATTTTCAAAAACTGTAAAACTGGAATAAAATAGCAATGTTGCAGTATGCAGAAAAAAATAAGAAATTTTGAAGCAGGTGTGAGAACATCTTTGGTTTTGGTAACTGACTGGCTTTTATAGATTCCATCTGCTGAGCAAAAATAGAAATACTCCCTTGATCCTCATTCTTCAATCAAGGAGAATTTTCAGCAAATTGTGCGCTTCATGGAGACATTTTTGTAACTGAAGATATGACTTGTAACAAGTGTCATGCGCTGTGGCGTGGGTACGCATTTTCATTCTTTGTCGGTCGGCACAAGAAGTGTGTTGAGGGGCACACTTTGGGACTTTGTGATGGGCGGCATGCGCCTGTGGCAGGCGGCATGGCTTCTGATACACAATGTTTGCATTTTTGCTGCTAAAGTGTCATTTCTTCTTCATTTCTCCAATATTTTTCTTCCTTTTCTCATGTAAGCTTTGTAGAAACTAAATACCTGAAATATGCTGCAAATACTACAAATAGAGACATAATATGACATAATAAACAAAGAATCAGAAGCTTTATCTATGTAAATCAGGCGGAAAATGCTATAACTTTTCGTGTTATCAAACTCCCCGAAGCTTGAACCTATGCTTGTCCTCAAGCAATATAGTTAGTATGAAAATTAATAGATCACAAGTTAAATGCAAATACATGATACAATTCGAATCGTAAGAGGTTGTGCCAATGTTTTCACGGGAACCTAAGCTCAACACAACAAAAAAGATACAATAATAACACTAAATGCCCCCACTGTGCAGACCAATTCTAGTCATGCCATTATAGGTCAACCTAATTCTTTTTGCTAAATTTCCCTTGTTTTCATTCTAGTGTAATCACATTAAGTCCTTTATCTTTACACGCACATAGTAGAGTAGTCGTTTAGTGAATATGATCCTTTTAAGCATGAGGTTATAGAACATATATGTGGTAACCTCCTTTAGTTCACCCAATTGCAAGTTGCAGGGGATCGGACCGTAGTCCGCCCTACCGAGTTAAGTACCAGACACCTCTGAACCAACTTACAATAGGTTTCTATGTTATATTGTGTAGGTTCCGCATCTGTTGGATTAAGTGACCGGGTGAGGGTCACCTAACTTAATTGGTGAATTCCCTATTTTCTAATAGTAGAGCATGTAACTCTTTAAATACTAGGGATCATTCACTTATATTCATCGACTCCCTACGTATTTTGTGTTTAAGACAGTGTTGACTACTAAATAAACTACTTGGGGTTACTTTAAAACTAAAGTTTAAGGTTTCGGTATAAAGGGTACTGAAATCGAACTAGCATAATTTGGGGATTTAGAGTGTTATGACGGTATCCATTGTGCCTTTATTTTACTAAAGGTTTCTCATATATCTTAAAAGTGAGCAACCTGTATACTCTTCGAATGCGTCAAGTTATGCAAGTAACGAACAAATTTTTTTGTTATGGCTCAAGAAAGTGGGGAAATTAGATAATAGCGGAAAAGTTTGCATAATAGAACTCGAAAGTATAAAGATGTTTTTGATTACAGAAAATATAAGCGGGAATGAAAGATCTACTTAGAAAGCAATAAAGTGCTTCCTAACTAACTAACTCCCCTAAGCTTGAAATAAGCAGTGTCCCAATGCTTAAAAGCAAAGAGAAAATGGGAAGAGAGGCAAATAAGATCTACTCTCGCTCGTTGTCACGTCCTCTTCCTCACCCTTGTGCTTGTCCACATCCATCCCGTCCAACTGGAGGATGATGCATACCCACATGGTACATATATTCTTGAAAACCATCCATGCGTACAGTTAAAGCTGGTATTTCCTCAGTCATTCTTGCAGCCCGACGCTCATTCCTTTAGTCATATTCTTGCTGCTAAGTTTGCATAGCTAGCATAAGTTGTATCATTTTATTTTGATTGATTTTCATAGCTTACGACCTCTCATCTTGTTGTATTATGGAAGCCATAATGTCATCATTTGAGGCTGATACTCTTTCGCGTCTTCTTCTGGTTCTTGTGGACGTTCTTGACAAGTTTTCAGAAAGAGCTTGTTATTTAGCATCCCCTTGCTCCAGTTACTGCTCCATATTATCAGTTGGGGAATTACCTTGGTTGTTTTGCACATTATCTCCAGGTGCAGGAGTAGTAAGATCATAAAGCCACTTTTCCATGTTTGTTACATTTGTAAGTGCAATGTTTGGAAAAATGACACTAAGAACTACTCTATTATGCACCATAAGATTATACCTCCCATCTCCTCTGACCTTAATCAAGTGTCCAGCTTGACAGTTGTCGATGTTAATGAATGTGGGTGGAAGTGGCGGCAGATTTGCTAGCTTGTCTTTGAGGCGCATGTCAAGGGCTATAGAGGTAACTAGCCCTCCAATGCAAAAAGGCGTAGAACCTCTTGCACACAAAGACTGGACATGCGACTGGAGGAATGTGATGGCATAGATCTTCTGGTTAGGAGTTAAGGTACAATGCAGGAGGAACAATTCTTTAGAATTTACTTTGTTGTTGTTGATCCTCCCAAAATTAATGTTGGAGATGACGTGATGAAAATACCGGATTGCGGGATTATGTATATATGATGCATAAAGTCCCTCCTAATTGGTCAGTTCTTCATCAGAGATAGCTTTCCAAATCCTAAAAGTTGTAGATGCCCAATATGCTTCTGTAGGGATTCGATAGTATACCTCCCCCTTACGACGGAAGAGGAAGAAATCACTCAAAGTTGTTTAAGTTATAGAATATTCATCGTTGAACATTCTGAAAGTTGCTGATCCGGATAGGTGCAGGCTTTCGTCGCATGGTGGGTTGTACAAGAACAAACTTAAGAATTCCAAAGTTAGCGACTCATACGTAGGAAGATTTTGTGTGCAGACGAATGCTAAATTAGAGTTTCTAAGTAACCACCAGACACTATCTAGCAGTCCTAATTTGCACAAACACTCAGTATCAACACACTGTGTAGGGATTACGGAGCATTGATAAAATTTGTGATACTGAGCCCTCTGGTGTTCTCCGGCTTCCCCATTTCGAAATGTAATCCAAGAAAGGTCGGGTTCTGGCCTTGAGTTTTTGCGTGCCATAGTTGAATCAAAGGAGGAAGATGGTTAGGTGTTTTGCGTGAGAATTTGGAGGTCTGGAATGGCAGAGGGTTTTGAGAGTGTATATGTAGATAAAAAAAAGGGTAATGTGTGGGAATTTGTGAGTTTTGATGATAATGATAATGGAGGGAGTGAGATAGGTAGTGGTTTAATGGAGTTAAAGTGGGGGTTGAAGAAAATGAGGAGAAGAAGAATCAATAAGGGTTTTTGTGTTAAAATAGAAGCACTTCTATTTCTGACTCTGTGTCGAGGGGAACACTTTTGTGTCAGGCGAGACCAATTTGTGAATCCTGACGGTCGTCACGCTTGTATGGCGAGCGACACAAAGTGCAGAACATAATAAAATTTTAATATTGTCTCCCAGACTTCCTAATAATCAAACATTAAACGTATATATTTCAATACTTGCAGGCAGTACGTACATATATATATATATATATATATATATATATATATATATATATATATATATATATATGTGTGTGTGTGTGTGTGTGTGTGTGTGTGTGTGTGTGTGTGTGTGTAGAGAAAAACAAAGAGGGTAATGTGTGGGAATTTGTGAGTTTTGCTGATAATGATAATGGAGGGAGTGAGATAGGCAGTGGTTTAATGGATTTAAAGTGGGGGTTGAAGAAAATGAGAAGAAGAAGAATCAATAAGGGTTTTTGTGTTAAAACAAAAGCGCTTCTATTTCTGACTCTATGCCGAAGGGCACGCTTTTGTGTCAGGCGAGACTAATTTGTGAAGCGTGACGGTCGTCACGCTTGTATGGCGAGCGGCACAAAGTGCAGAACATAATAAAATTTTAATATTGTCTCCCAGACTTCCCAATAATCAAACATTAAACGTATATATTTCAATACTTGCAGGCAGTATATATATATATATATATATATATATATATATATATATATATATATATATATATATATATATATATATATATATATATATATATATATATATATATATATATATATATATATATATATATTGGAAATATTAAAGCATTGAAAAATATATGTAAACATGATAATAGAGAATTTAATGAAATATAATGTAAATTCTAAAAGTAAACGAGGGAAAAACAAAACAAAATATAACTGAAAATAAATGATAAAAATGTACTTAAGAATTTAAAACAATAAATAATAGAAATTCTAATCTAATTAGTCTTCTCCCCACACTTAAACAAAACATTGTCCTCAATGTTTAAATGTGAAAAGGAAGATATGCAGTAAGTCTGAAATAAAATTAGCCACGACGATTATTAGGAAGAGCAACAGAGTAGACGTGTTGATAAATATGGTCCAACTGTTCTGCCACCACATCCATGAAGGAATGGAAGTCGATCCTCAAAATAATGAGTTCATCTCTCAACAAATTAAGCTTGGATTGAAGAGCATTTACAGCAGGAGCTTGGTCAAATATGGGAGGTGGAGTAGCAACCAGAGCAACAGAGGTGTTTGAGTCAGCCTGATCGGGAGATGGAAAATGATGGTAAAATGGAGGGATTTCGGGGTCGGTTTCATCATCAGATAGGAAGAAATCAAGGTGGTCATAAATTTGGTGTGTTTTAGGAGTAGGTGGTGATAAAATTTGTGGTTCGTCCCAATCATATAACCAATTATTCCTGTCATGAACGCTAGTCCTAGGGTCAGGCAGGGTGAAAAAAGGAATTAACTGATTGTTAATGAGCAGTTCAAAGGTACCCGAGCCTAAGTTCCAAATAATTCCCCTATTGAAGCAAAAATGGATGTTCATTGTTTGGAATCTACATAGAGGGACAATGTCTAACAGTGGTTGTCTCAGGCCGATAACATTTGCTATCATGGTTACTAGGCCCCCTATCAGGATTTGTTCATGGACAGTTCTTGCAAGACAGTGAAATTTTGCTATCATGAAGGTAGCACCATTTATGGGACGGTTTTGTGATGCACAGAACATCATAAAAAGTTCGGCTCTATATACTGTGGTTATGTTTTCTGGATTTCCAAAGAGGGTATGTGCTAGGATCTTATGAAAATACCTTAAGGAGGGGTTATAAATGTTTTCTGAGTGCATATCATTAGACTCAAGGTTACTTATATCTGTAATACTACCCAGAAATAGTCGAGTACACCCACATAAAAAAGTTCCTCTTGGATTATTGTGAATGTATCAAGGCCGTTTAGAAATCCTAACAGTTCCGCCATTTCCCTATGAGTATATGTGCATTCAATATCAAACAGCCTAAACCTAATTAGTCTCCTGTTAAACCCTATATCATGGTTAGGCTTATAGACAAGAGAGCTCAGAAACTCTAGGGTTAATCTACGGTAGGAACTAAATCTTCTTCTTAAGGAAGATGTGTCCCAGCTTATTTGGCTTAACAGAAACAAGACACTCTCTCTAATCCCTAGTATGGTCATAACAGGTCCATCAGGGTAGATACTCAATCCCATATCTCTATCAGCTAACGACTCAAAACACCTCCTCTGATTTCTTCCTCTGAAAATAATTCCCATCGTGTCAACTGGATTTATCGTGGTTAGTGCAGTTAATAGTTAAGTTAGCCTGAAGTAAGTCGACAATTATAATTAAGTTAGTAGTGGGTAATAGTAAAGAAACAATACTGCATAATTTTTTAGAAATAAGCAATAACAAAAGTAAGAAAAGAAAAACTAAAAATAAGTAAAGCAAAAAGAAAAGACTAAAAAGTGGGTTGTCTCCCAATAAGCGCTTTATTTTAAGTCATAAGCTCGACATAACAGGTGATTAATCTAATGAGTGGGGTGGTAGGACATCTAACCTAAATGTTGTGAATATTCCTTATTATCGATGCAATGATAATGCTTTAAATGCTTCCCGTTTACAATAAAAGGTTCACTAGACATTCCTTTAATTTCTATTGCGCCATTTTGAAAAAACTTAGTGACTTCAAAGGGACCATACCATCTAGAGCGAAGTTTTCCCAGGAATAGTTTAAGTCTGGTATTAAATAGGAGTACTATATCTCCTTCATTGAATTCTTTCCTAGATATGCATTTACCATACCATTTTTTAGTTCTCTCCTTACAAATCTGAGCATTCTCGTAAGCGTCTAATCTAAGTTCTTCAAGTTCGTGGATATATAAGATTATTTTCTCACCCGCGGGGGTGTAATTTAAATTAAGGGTCTTAATGGCCCAATAAGCTTTATGTTCAATTTCTATGGGCAGATGACATGATTTCCCATAGACTAATTTAAATGGTGTGGTTCTGATTAGAGTTTTGTAGGCCGTCCTATATGCCCATAGAGTTTCGTGTAACTTAGATGACTAATCTTTCCTAGAGGTTGCTACCATTTTTTCTAAGAGATGTGAAGAAATATTTATTTAATGGTAATTGTTTTCTTTGCTTACAGAAATTCTAAACGAAATTGGAAAAATATCAAAAACTGTAAAACTGGAATAAAATAGCAATGTTGCAGTACGCGGAAAAAATAAGAAATTTTGAAGCAGGTGTGCGAACGTCTTTAGTTTTGGTAACTGACTGGCTTTTATAGATTCCACCTGTTGACCAAAAATAGGAATACTCCCTTTATCCTCGTTCTTCAATCATGGAAAATTTTCATCAACTCGTGCGCTTCATGGAGACATTTTCGTAACTGAAGATATGACTTGTAACAAGTGTCATGCGCTGTGGCGTGGGGCACGTATTTTCATTATGTTCCGGTTGAGACAACAAGTGTGTCGAGGGGCACACTTTTGGACTTTGTGACTGGCGGCATGCGCCTGTGACGGGCGGCATGCTCCTGTGACGGCCGACCTGTGACGGGCAGCATGGCTTCTGATATAAAATGTTTGCATTTTTGCTGCTAAAGTGTCATTTCTTCTTCATTTCTCCAATATTTTTCTTCCTTTTCTCATGTAAGCTTTTCATAAACTAAATACCTGAAATATGCTGCAAATACTACAAATAGAGACATAATGTGACATAATAAATGAAGAATTAGAAGCTTTATCTATGTAAATTGGGCAGAAAATGCTATAACTTTTCGTGTTATCACCAACCCGCATGCAACTACAGAGTATGTCCATGGGTTATGATAAAGGCTTTAAATAGTACGCACAAAAATGGAGAGATCTTGCAGGTAGAGTTCAACCTCCTTTAGCTGATAGGGAATTGGTTGACATGTTCATGAGTATGCTAACAGGTCCTTTTTATAATCACCTACTTGGGTATTCTTCAGTCGGTTTCACTGAGCTGATATTGACATGGGAACATGTTAAGAATGGAATCAGAATGGTAAAATTAAGGTGGCTACATCTTCGAATAATGTGAAGAAGTCATACAATAGTAAGAAAGAATCCAATGATGTGTACGGCTAGAAGGATCGTAATAAGTGTGACTGCAACCAATCTGTGGGGGCAGTTCTGATCTCTAATCCTGCGTCAGTGCAACAACAACAACAGAATAATCAGCGCAGGCAAGTCTAACCCAAGAGATAGTTCACAAAAATCAATATGTTGTTATCTCAAGCATTGCAACATATGTTGAAGGCATAATTGATTACATTGAAGGATCCTTCTCAAAATCCCAATACTTCTTCTCCTAATTATAATCCCAATACAAGGTGTTCATATCACTCCAACAGTCCTGGACATGACACTAATGGTTGTTGGGCTCTAAAAAATAAGATCCAAAATATGATTGACTCTAAGGAGATTGAATTTGACCCGCCTGAGACTCCTAATGTGATTACCTCTCATATTTCTAATCATGACAAGATTTTTAATGTTGTTGACGATGTTTCTTATGTTTCTACTGTGAGTAACTTGACTACTCCTTTGATGATTGTTAAGAAGAAGTTGTTGCGAGCCGGTTTATTGCCGGGTTGCATTGAAAATTTCTACCACTGTGCGTCCCAATCCAATGGTTGTGTGCTGCTGAAGGAAGGTATTCAGCATTTGATGGATGATCGTGTAATTCTATTTGAGAAGACTCCCTCTATAGATAGCTTATATGAAAGTGTGTCTCAAGTCCTTAATCTTTAAGATGTGTCTGTGATTACAATTTCCAGTACTCCTGTAAATATCACTTATAAGGGTCCTGTGAAGATTACTGTCGAGTCTAGGGTTGCTCCTCTGATCATTACCGCACCAAGTCCAATTCCATATTCCTTCAACAAGGCTATCCCTTGGGATTATGGAACTGGTGTCTACTACCATGGCATCAAGAAAGAACCATTGGCTGTCGAAAGTAAAAATACTAAAGTTATTGATCCCAATGTTGGAAATATTGTTGGGACTAGTAAGGTTACCAAAAGTGGAAGTGTTTTCTCTCCAGAGATCTCTCCAAAGGTTGTTACTACACCAGTTTGTATCACTGCTACTGAGTCAACTAGTGAGACTCGAGGCAAAGAACAAATGATTGAGCCTGCCCAGATTGAGGCACTGAAAGAGGTTATTGTTGAAGATACCTCCAAGAAAGAGATGGAGGAAGTACTGAAAATTATTCCAAAAAGAGAGACTATAAGATTGTCGAACAGTTGGGGAAGACTCCCTTCAAAATATCTATGTTATCTCTGTTTTTGTGCTCTAAAGCCCATGCTCGGGATTTGGTAAAGTTTTTGAAAATTGCTCATGTATCGCAGGAAATCTCTATTGATCAGTTCAAAATTGTGTTGTTAGCCTGACAACTGATAATGGGCTAGGCTTTTCTAATTCTAATCTGACTCCCACATGATGGAACCATAATAAGGCCCTGCATGTCTCTGTTGAGTGTATGGGCACTACCTTATCTCATGTGTTGGTGGACACATGTTTCTTATTGAATGTATTGCTAAAATCTATTCTAAACAAACTTGACTATGAAGGGATTGTGCTAAAACCCAGTGATACTGTGGTAAGAGCTTTTGATGGATCAAATAGAAAGGTTCATGGAAAGGTTGATCTTCCAATCAAAGTGGGTTCCCAAGTCTTCGACCCTACTTTCTACGGGATGGACATTCATCTAGCCTATTCCTGTTTTCTTGGACGCCCTTGGATTCATGGGGCAGACGCTGTTACTTCTAATTTACACCAAAAGTTGAAGTATCCAGTGAAAGGAAAAATCATTACAGTTTATGGCGAAGAAGAATACATGGTGATCCATTTGAACCCCTTCAAGTATGTTGAGATGGATGGTGAATTCCTAGAGACTCCTTTCCAGACCTTTGAAGTTATTCCTCAAATAACTCTTGTTGCTAAAGTTGCTCCTACTGTTCCTAAGGTTACCAGGATTCCACCAAGAATGGCTTCTCTGAAAGACGCTAAGGTTGTGGTAGAAGAGGGTGGTTACACTATTTGGGGTCAGCTTCCTGGCATTCCTTACAAGTCCAACAAATTAGGTTTGGGTTTCACCTTAAAGGCTCAGAGGATTGTTTGTTGTTATCGTGCTAATTATGGGAGACCGCCATTCTGCATCAACAAAAACGGAGTTCACAAAAGTCAAGTAAACGTTATAGAAGATGCTGATAGCGATTTTGACCTAGACAGTTGGATTTTTCATACCACTGACAGTGGACTCAAAAATTGGAAGACTGAAGACTTTATACCAATCTCCTTTAGTCATGAGTAAATGTTATTTCCTGTTTTCTTGTTTTCGAGTTTTTGGTTATGTTATTTGGACAATAAACTTTGTGCCTTACCCGGGGCACAATGATTCATTTGTTAGAGTTGTCATATTTCATTCACATATTTCATTCAATAAATCATTGGATGTTTGCATTCATATTTTGTGCTCTTTGTCTTTCTTTTAATTTATTGCTTTCAAAATAGCTATGTGTTCTTACACACACCCTCATAACAAATTGAAGATCCACATCCACTCTGATCCCATTGATAACAATTATTCTATTGCCAATTATAACCTCAAAAATATGATCTACCAAGACGAGGACGAAGGTGAGGAAGATTGTGAAGTGCCTGGAGAGCTTTCTAGACTATTAAAGAAAGAAGAAAGAGCCATACAACCGCATGAAGAGCTAGTCGAGGTTGTGAACTTGGGTACTGATGAGGTCAGGAAAGAAATCAAGATAGATGCCGACCTAGGAGACAATGCCAAAAAGAGGTTAATCCAGATATTACGTTACTACATTGAGATCTTTGCTTGGTAAGACATGCAAGGGCTTGATACTGACATTGTGGTTTACCATCTACCGATAAAGGAATGTTGTCCTCCTATTAAGCAGAAGGTTCATCATATACGTCCTGAGATGTATAAAAATATCAAAGCTAAGGTTATAAAGAAGTTCAATGCGGGTTTCTTAGTTGTTTGTTCTTTCCTCAGTTGATTGCAAATGTGGTTCTAGTACCCAAGAAGGACGGTAAGGTGCGTATGTGTATATACTACAGGGATCTGAATAGGGCAAGCCCCAAATATGATTTTCCGCTTCTGCATATTGATGTTCTGGTTGACAACACCGCTCAGCACAAAGTATTTTTCCTTCATGGATGGTTTCTCTGGTTATAATCAAATCAAGATGGAACCTGAAGACATGGAGAAGACTACTTTTGTCACACATCGGGGCACTTTTTTTTACAAAGTTATGCCTTTTGGTTTGAAGAGCGTCGGTGCAACATACCAACGTGCTATGGTAGCTTTGTTCCATGATATGATCCATCACGAGATAGAGGTTTATGTTGATGACATGATAGCTAGGTCTCAGGATGAAGAAGAACATCCCAACCACCTGCACAAGTTGTTTGAGAGGTTGAAAAAGTACAAGTTGAGGCTGAATCCAAACAAGTTCACCTTCGGGGTAAGATCCGGTAAACTCCTAGGTTTCGTCGTTAGTGGTAAAGGTATTGAAGTTGATATCCAAGGTTAAAGCCATTCAAGAAATGCCAGATCCTTGTATTGAGAAGGAAAGTAGAGGTTTCTTGGTACGGTTGAACTACATTTCCAAATTTATTTCCCTATTGACCGCTATTTATGAGCCAATCTTCAAGTTACCGAAGAAAGATCAAGTAGTGAAGTGGAATGACGACTGTCAGATAGCTTTTGACAAAATCAAGGAGTACCTCTAAGAACCTTCAATTCTGATGCCCTTATCATATACTTAACAGTGTTAGAGAACTCAATGGGGGTGTGTATTGGGGAAACATGACGAGTCTGGTAGAAAGGAGCATGCAATATACTACCTTAGCAAAAAATTTACCGACTGTGAAACAAGACAATAACTGCTCGAGAAAACTTGCTGCACTTTGGCATGGGCTTCTCGCGGACTGAGATAGCATATGTTGACTCATACTACTTTGTTGATCTCTAAGATGGATCCAATAAAATACATATTCGAGAAGCCCGCTCTCTCTGGAAGAATAACAAGATGGTAGATGGTCTTGACAGAATACGACATCCAGCACACTACTCAGAAAGAAATCAAAGGAAGTGTATTGGCAAATCATTTGGCTCATCAAGCTATAGATGACTATCAGTCTATGAATTTTGAGTTCCCAGATGAGAGTATCATGATAGTTACTGATTATGAAGAACCTGGAACGTATGAAGGACCTGAACCGAGATCCCGATGGACTATGGTTTTTGATGGAGCTTCCAACGCGCTTGGAATGGAATTGGTATTATGATTATCTCTCCCAAAGGTTGTCATAAGCTGTTTACCGCTAGACTTTGCTTTGACTGTACCAACAATATGGCCGAGTACAAAGCATGCATCATGGGTATCAAAGTTGCCATTGATATGAGAATCAAGTTCTTGGTTGTGTATGGGGACTCAGCCCTGGCGATCAGTCAGGTTAAAGGAGAATGGGACACAAAGCATCCAAATCTCATTCCTTGTCGAGAGCACGTGTTGACGTTAATTCCATGCTTCAAAAAAATCACTTTTGAACATATTCCACGAGAAGAGAATCAATTGGCAGACGCAATAGCTACCATGTCATCTATGTTCAAAGTCAAATTGGATAATGAAGCTCCTCGGATTACTATTGAAAGGCTAGATGAACTACAACATTGCTATGAAGTTGATGCTGATGGAGTAGAGGAAAAGCCTTGGTTTCATGATGTGAAAAGATACCTCGAAGTCTAAGAGTATCCCAAGGGGGCATCTATCAATGATAAGAAGTTTCTAAGGAGGTTCTCTGCCAAGTTCTTTCTGAGTAGCAGAATTTTGTACAACCACAACCACAATTCAACTTTGCTTCATTGTGTAGACAAGAAGGAAGCTAAGAAGATCATGCAAGATATGCGCGAAGGTGTCTTTGGTACTCGCTCCATTGGACATATGATGGCTAAGAATATTCTGAGAGAAGATTATTACTAGTCTACCATGAAAACTGATTGCCATCATCATTCCAGAACTTGCCACAAATTCCAGGTTTATGCTGACAAAGTACATGTGCCTCTAGCTCCTTTGAAAGTCTTGACTGCTCCTTATCCATTTGCAATGTGGGGCATTGATATGATTAGAGATATTAAGCCTACCACTTCCAATGGACATTATTTCATCCTCGTCGCTATTGATTACTTCATGAAACGGGTAGAAGCAGCCTTGTTATCTTCTGTTACCAAGAATGTTATGGCTCGATTCATCAAGCATAATATCATTTGTTGATACAACATTCCTGAAAGGATCATCACATATAATGGTACCAATCTTAACAATACTATGACCATAGAACTCTGCATGCAGTTCAAGATTAAGCATCACAATTCTTCCCCGTACCGACAAAAGATGAATGGCGCAGTGGAAGCCGCCAACAAGAATATCAAGAAGATCTTGTCGAAGATGACAGTGACATATAAAAATTTGCATGAGATGTTACCATTTACTCTTCATGGTTATTGCACTTCAATACGTACATCAACTGGAGCAACCCCATTCTCTCTAGTCTACAGTATGAAGGTTGTCTTACCTGTTGAAGTCCATATTCCTTCCCTAAGGATTATGAAAGACGCAGATTTAGAGGAAGACAAATGGATTCAGTATCGACTTGACCAGATAAATTTGATTGATAAAAAAAAGGATTGCGGCTGTTTGTCATGGTCAGATGTATTATAAACGCATGATCAAGGCCTTTAACAAGAAAGTCAAACATCAGGTGTACCAGGCTGGTGATTTTGTAATAAAGCGTATCATCCTACCACAAGGTGATCCTAGGGGGAAATGGAATCACACATACGAAGGGCCATTCGTGATCAAGAAGATATTTTCTGGCGAAGCTATGATACTTACCACCATGGACGGTGAAGATTTTTCGCACCCAGTGAACACGGACATAGTCAAAAAATACTACGCATAAAAGAGACCCACTAGGTTGACAGGCCTAGGAAAAAATAAGGGCATCTCGATGAACCAAAAGGGTTCGGGGGAAAATTAGGGACATACAAATAAAAATGTACACCCGACAAGTCGAAAACCTGAAAGGGCGGCTTGAGCAAAAAAGGGTATCCTGTTGGACTGAAAACTCGAAAGGGCGGTCCAGGCAATAGTTAGGGATTAAAGCATATAAGAATTATTACAAAGTCTTCCTTACATTGGCTTTTCAAAATATTTTCAAATAATTCACACATAAAAAAAAGCAAGTTAAAAGTGAGTTAAGCAATCAAGAGCCCGTAGATAACTATGAATGTAAAGGGTGCTAACACCTTTCCTTCACATAATTTACCCCCCGAACTCAAAATATTTCAAAGGTATTTCCTGCTCTTTTCACCTTTCCTAAGTATTAGATAAAAGAAAATTCGGTGGCTACTCTTGTTAATCGCACATTTGCGATAACATTAAAAAATTCAGTTCTCCCACCGTATTACAGAACTGCGACTCTGCTGGGGAAGTAAACTCAAAAAGAGGAGTTACCTTAGAGTTTATATCACTTTTACTTTCTTTAATTGTTTGAATTGTTTGCTTTAAATTTAATGGCTATTTTGGGTATTACTTATGTGAATGATCCTACACCCGGATCTAGTGGTTCCTTAGGTAAGTACCAATAGATCATAAAGAATGTACAGGGTATACCGATATGGTTAACATGATAGCTATAGTTGGTGTGGCAATTTGGTTTGTACTGATGTTCCTCGAGTCATTCAAGGATAACATTAGGCTTATGTGTGGTGTCATTAACACTAGCTTGATTTTAGAACCTTAATTGACCCATCTTAGCCATTAGAAAGTAGTGAGATAACTGGCTTTGGTGCAGTCCAAAGTTGGTTAATACTCGAGGCTACGCTCATTGAGATTTGACTTTTGGGATGTTTTGTTGGCAAGTCAGTTGTCGTGCTAAAATAAAGCCTTAGAGAAAGATTTGTGATATGAGATTCTTAGAACCCGGATACTATTTTAGGACAGGTTGAGCCAACTTAACTTCAGCGGGGAAGGGTACTTACCTATGAACTTCATGTAGGCCTTTAAACCTAAGACTCTTATATGACTTGTTTGTGTTTTCTACTTATTTAACATGAACATAAAATCATGACATCATATCATCATAACATATTTCCCCAACCATTTCAAGGACCTAGGGATTTATCTTTGTTCTTTGTTTCAGGTTATGGCCTCCGCTCGCGGAAACACTATCTGAATCAACTTTGTAAGGGTACCTTACAAGCTTGAGGAGTTAGTCTTAAAGGTTCCCAAAAACTCTCAATTCACCAAAAGGCATGGTTATCTACCCAGTTTGGTTACCTCGGGTTTTGAAGAAGACATGATGAGTGTTATGTTCCAGTTCTTTGATCCTAAGCATCATTGTTTTACCTTCCCAGATTATCAATTAGTGCCAACAATGGAAGAGTTCTCTAATATATTTAGAGTACCTATTCTTGATTAGACACCCCTCATCGGTTTAGAGAAATTTCCAAAACTTGAAGTTATTGCAGACGTCTTACATCTGAATCGGCCAGATATTGTATCTAATTGGGAAACAAGAAATGGAGTTAAAGGTCTTCTTGCTAGATTTCTGGTAGAGAAAGCTCATTTTTTCTAGATGCTATGAGTTTTCATGCTTTTGAGTAGATTTTGGATCTATTGATCTATGGTTTGGTAATATTCCCTAATCCATACCAATTCATAGATGTGGACACCATAAAAATATTTATTACTCATAATCATGTGCCTACTTTACTTGGAGATATTTTTCACACTCTTCACACTCCCGAGGGACTCTCATGTTTTGTATACCTTTACTATCCAGGTGGATTATTTCTCACCTTCCCCGATCAGTGATGAAAAATTAATAAGTTTTGAGGTGGTCTAGAAGGATGGTGTCACCCTCTCATTCAGATATCTATTGGTGTTCCCGATCTGAGGAGGACATCACTATTATTGACCATTGTGGGGAATTCTCTAATGTGCTACTCCTTGGCATAAGGGGAGGTATTACTCATAACCTTTCTCTAGCTCTATGTTAATTTAGTTATGCTCGAAGAGACGGTCCTCATGATATGCTTATCCAGGGTATTATATTCAATTACGAGAATGATCCTCAAGGTTACCATCAAAGGTTTATACGTGCTTGAGGCGTGGTGAACAAGATTGATAGGAAGACTTTTGGATAGAAGAACTCCATACCTTTGGAGCCCTACCTTAGATGGGTGCGATCTCATGCTCAAAATCTTATAATGCCATATCATGTTGTCCTACCAGTAATTGTGGAGCCTTTTGTTGAAGAAGATGTTCCTCAGACCATTTTTCATCCAGATATGCCTGCTGACCTTGAAGATCTACAGAAGTCTTGGATTCAATTGAAATAAGAAAGGGACACCTTTGAGACCCAGTTCTATGCTAGGGAGAAAAAAGTGTTGAAGCTAACAAAATGACATCACGAAGAGAAGATCTTTAATGCATATGTCAACACAAAGAGGAAGCGTCCATGGGAGACTTGAGTCTTAGGTCTTAGGAGTTCATAATTTGTTTCTTTGAAACCCTTTTGTTTTCATTGTAAGCCTAAGAGGCATTTAAAATTTGAAATTACTAATAAGAGTCTTTGTTTTTGTTTCCTTTTGATTAACAAATTTAAATCCCACGAGGTCCTTGAAAACATTGCATACGCATCTACATGCCATACATATCATTGTAAAACAGGTCTCCAAGACATGTTTCTCATCTTCTTGATGTTTATTTAAGCAGAAATGGCTCTTGAACAGATGGTCAAAGATATTCGGGCTCAGAATTCTCAGTTCCAAGAGATGTTCCTAAGCTTAGACAAGGGGCAAGAATAACTAAAGACACTCATAGATAAAGAGAATAAGAAGAAGTAAAATAAACCAACCGACATCCTTAACATGGGGAAAAGGTCCAGAGGTCCAATCAAGCGAGCTCAAGATCTTGATATCCCATTGGACGAAGATGATGAACAAGATGAAGATGGTAAGAGTGTTAAAACTAAGAAAAAAAGCAACCATGGTTCTGAAAAATGTTCTGATAAAGAGGAAGAAGATTATTTGGATTAAAAATATCCCCCTGCTGATGAGAAGTATAAGTTGTTAGCAGAGCGTCTGAAAGCTATGCAGATTCAAAAGGTGTTTGGCTTGAACTTTGAGGATTTGGGTTTAGTCTCAAGAGCCTTCATTCCTAATAAGTTCAAAACTCCTACCTTTGCCAATTATGGAAGTGTTTCTTGCCCGAAGCTTCATTTTAGATCATATGTTTGGAACATCCAACCACACACTGCTGACAAGAAATTATGGTTGCATTTATTCTAAGAGAGTCTGTCTGGAACACAATTGGAATGGTACTATCAACTCAAAGGTACCAATAGTCATACATGGGAATATTTGGCTGCAGCTTTCTATAGAGAGTATCAGTATAATTCATATTTGGCACCAACCCACATGCAACTATAGAGTATGTCCATGGGTTCTGATAAAGGCTTTAAAGAGTACACACATAAATGGAGAGATCTTGCAGGCATAGTTCAACCTCCTTTAGCTGATAGGGAATTGGTTGACATGTTGATGAGTATGCTAACATGTTTTTTCTATAATCATGTACTTGGAAGTTCTTCACCCGGTTTTACTGAGCTGATATTGGCAGGGAACATATTGAGAATGGAATCAGAAGTGGTAAAATTTAGGTGTCTATATCTTCGAATGTCTTGACCACGCCATCCATCAGAAGCAGAACCTGTTTGTTAAATACTCAACAATAACAAACATTAGAGTATCAAATTTGTTCATACAAACATACTGTAGCAATTGGATTTAAAATCAGAGCCGCCACTATTAGTTTTTATCCTAGGGAAGGGAAACTAACAGAAAACCCTAATTCGCAGACAGAGATTCTAGGTTTCGGACTTCTTTATAAGAAAGGAAGGTGTTAGGAACATTTCATCTACCTTATTCATAAGGAAACTAGGTTTTAGGTTTGAGTTGGGGAAACATGATTTAAATTTTATTAGGGGAAAGGTTTTAATTTTTTATAAGGGAACTCGCTACGATTTTTGATCGTATGACTACGTATCCTATTATGAGGAATCAGAGTCTCAATTCGTAGTTCGTATGGGTTGCTGTTTTTTAGGGGATTGCACAAAATTGCTCTCGAATTAACCTTAAACCTTGTACGGGATGTAAGTTGAGTGATTGTAGACGTAGTTCGTAGTTTGATTCGAAGACGATGCTATTTAATCTATTTTTGAAAAATGATCTTGGATTTTGATTATGTTAGTTGAAAAAACATTTGTAATTGGTTAGCTGATTTGCCATTTGATTTGATTAAGATGTGGAGCAGGGGAATTTGATATAGTCTCCTCCTCACGTGTTCTCATCATGTGGCCAGATATTAACCACGTGTTACTTGTTATGAAGGATGCGGAGTTGCTTGGGTTTTGGTATTTTTAATATTGGATGATAAACCGAGAGACGATGTGTCAACCAATTCAATTATTTGAAGGTGAACATTCTATTACTTGCGAAAATGTCGAATCAATTTGATTAGAAAAAAATTGATTATGTACAAGTGCGACGAACTAAATGATTTAATCTAAAAAGTTGACCGAATTAATTTAAGTTATATTACTAAATTAATAATTCCTATAAAAATTAATATTAAGATAATTAATTAACCTAATAAAAAAAACTACCTAACCTAATAAAAAATAGAATAAATGGGATAGGGGTGTAGAATTGGAGATGGAGGTGTGAATCAGCAAAAAGATAGGAATTATGACCCAAGATCCCAAATTTAGTTAAACCTAAGTCTAATCAATAATTGTTATTATTTAAAAGAAGAAGAAGAAAAAATGGGACAATGAATATACACAATGGGTGGTGACTCTCTACTGTTGTCGACCGAAAATTTAAGAGGAAAGAAAATCAATTGACTTTTCAACAAACAGGGACCTATCATAGAATGACACGTGTTGGAGTAAGAAAATAAAAATAATAAAAACCTTTGTATATTACTAGGAGAGAGACATAATAGTCTAGATCCAATCTCCTCATCTCATATTTTCTTCCTTCTTGTTTTTTTTACTGCACCCTAAATTGCCTAGCATAACCTGTACAATCAACACAAAGGGAAAACAAATACACAAAATTAGTCAACAAAAAAAAACGGATCTCTCAATGAGGAATTCGATGGTGGAGCAACTGCCAGTATCACAGTCGGTTTCGGTTTTACGAGGCATGTGGTGGATGACAGTGGGATACGGCGTCAGAGGGCTCGGTCCGGTGGAGGTTGTCGCGGGTGGGTAACGGCGGCGAATTTCGCGGAGAGGCATTTAGTTCTGTGGGTTACAGTTTTGCTTGTAGGAGGGAGATTGTCGTGAAGAGTTGTATTTGTGGCGATGTCGAATGTAGCAGATCCGCAACGATGATCTTTGAACCCAGTGGTTGCGGGCTATGCATAGCGGGGGTGATGGCTATTCGTCAGATTGAGTTTTCGACTGCATGTAGTGTTGCACGGTGGTTTGCGGGTTTACTTTTTCCATACAACTTCTTCCTTCTTTTGCTGAAACAACTATTAATGTGAACGTGTAAAGATTTACATCTTGAATTTCATACAACTATTAATGTGAACGTGTAAAGATTTACATCTTGAATTTCATTGTTAGTATCGTTAGTATGAAAACACCAAAGAAAATGATTATTTTGTTGAAGTTTGTTGGTTCTATGTTTATGGCTATGTTTGAATGTTTTTGAATAAAGTTAATGGCTCTGCAACATTTGTTACTGCTGGTGAATAGTTAAACAAAAACTTGGTTCATGGTGATTTAGTAATGATACATTCAAGGTTATTGGTAGGAAAGGCTATTGCAATTATGTTATAGAAATCTTAAAACAAGATAAGGTTTGGACTTTAGCCTAAGTAAAAAAGATTTATTTAGTATGTATAGAGAAAGCTAGTAACAGGGAGATAAAAATTTGTATCGAAATTAAGAGATGTGTAGTATGAACAATGATTAAAAAATTGGTTAGTTTTGTACTTGAAAAAGAAAGTTTATGGTGAATATGAAATTTGCACGTGAAAAAGCTTTATGAGAAAATTGGCACTGTATGAGTGTTAAAAAGAGATCATCTTTAATAAATTGAAAAAAAAAACAAAAAAGATAAAAATCCAAAATAAAAATTGGGGCCTCATGTAGAAATCATCGGCCAAAGTTGATTATTATCTGATATAGACAACAACAGGGTTTCAGGTTTTTTTCTGAATAAATTGTTGATATTTCTGGCTGAATTGTTGATATTTCTAGATGAATTTTTGATGAAAAATTAGGATAACAATGAGTCATATTTATAGAGTAAAACTAAGTTAAATACTTGAAGAGAAATCTAGCCCAAAGTGAATAAAACGGTCAAATTAAATTTTATCTATTTATAACTTATCTTGACTAGTTTTTTAAATAAAAAAAATATTTTAATAAAAAAAATATTTTCAAAATATAATAAATAAATATGAAAGTAATAATTTAATAATAAAAAATATAATTTTTGTGGTTTAGAAAATGAAAATAAAGGTAGTAACAGCAAAAATATCCAAAGTGCACCAAACGAGATTTGAACATGTGACCTTCTGCTTGTCAGTCTTTCTCCCTTACCAACTGTACTATGTTACTTATTCGAAAGTAAAAAGTCAATTGAAAGTATATGACAGCGAACAATTATTTTCTATTTTTTACAAAAATATAAATAATTATTATATTTTCAAACAGACTTGAAAGCAAATTTTTATTAAAAAATACTCAGAATGTTAATATATTAAATCCAAGAAATTTTATATCCGTAACACCCAAATTCGAAAATAAGTTTGACGGTAGCACTAAGGCGGGCGAATTTGAGGTATGACACACACTCATTTGTTTTCCTCAAAACTCGGAGGTGATATTGCAGAACCAAATCTTGTTCTTACAATCTCCTCCTTTTTGATGACAAGACTATGTTATTTGATGACATAATTTTGTTCTTATAATCATAAAAAGTAAAAATAGAAAGGTAAGGAATAATCATCCTTTTTATGATACTCCCCCTGAGTCAATCACTTGATGAAGATTGAATATCCTGACTTTGAACCATTTGAGTAAAACTCCCCCTGGTTCTAATAGATCATATATCGAGATATTTCGAGTCTTGAATCTTGATACCTATGGAGTCACTTGAAATCTTGAATTCATCAGATCTTCTTCTTATTGAATTTTCTATCCAGATTTTTTAGACAATCTTCAACTTCTGATTTGCTTAGGTCTTTTGGAGAGCATATGCTTCTGCTTTTGATTCTTATATTTTGAATATCACATTCTCATACATTTTACATCTTCTGAACATTATGATACCAAAATCAAGATAACTTTAACTTTCAGAAAGTTCTCACCTTCTGAACAATATTGGGTCTATCTGATTTTTGAAAATATGTTCATGGAGTATACATCTTGATTATATGAACAATCAGTTCTTAAGAACGTTCAGAGTTATTTCATTTTTACCTGTCTTAGAATGCCTAGTGAACTTGTTCAGAGTTCCTTGGTTAAAATACAGAAGCACGCATTAGTGGTAAGATTCATCGAAGTTAAGATTCATCAAAATTATAAATAGTTCTCCCCCCTTTTTGACATCATCAAAAATATTAAGAGCTAAAAGAGATGGAAAAAATGTCAATTAATCATCAAGATAATTCATTCAGAAGCAGCAGATGCAAACCAAAAGACTAAGAGTATAGTTCTTAAATAATATTAACAAACAAAGAAAAACAGCAAAAATTCTAAGGTTCAAAAATAAAAATAAACGAGAATCCTAGAGGCTAGGTTCCAGAAGTTGTAGGAGCGGATGATGAAGGTTCAAAAAAAATTTCCAAAATAATCTTGACCAAAGTTTTAACAAATTCATTGACTTTGTCCTGAGCTTTGAAGTTTTCTCTGAACATTTTTTGCTTTTCTCTTATTTCATCAATGGTTATTTTCATATTGCAGACAGACTCAGAGTTGGATACCATCAGGACTTGGTGCTTATCCTTTTCTTCAGGAACCTTTGCAGCTTCTACAGCCAATCTGGTTTCCTCTACAGCTTTAACTTCTTCCTTTACTTTTAGTCTTGCTACTTCAGCTTCAACAAGGCGATCTTTTTCTTCAGCTTCTCTTTTCTCAGCAGCAAGAAGTTGAAAAGCTTAAATCCGTTCCACCTTTTCCTGAACCAGCCGAACTTCTGCATCCATCGTAGCCTCTGAAAAACTTTGCAGTTTTATAAATTCTGATGACATCCATTTTTGAAACACCTTCTAGGAAGTTTTCAGATCCCGAGGTTTACAACTGGTACATGCTTCATCTTGTAGCTTAGCTACTATGTCCCTAACCTTGCTTTTAAACATGTTAGCGCATTCTTCAATGGTTTTTGGAAAGGGTTGTTCATAGAGAATTATTGCACATTCAAGTTAAGAAGGAATAATTTCAGGGTTGATAGTTTCAAAAGGTAGTTCAAACAGATCATCAAGATCAGAAAAGGTATATTGTTTAGAAAATGGTATAACAAAAGGTTCTAGTGAAAAAGTATCAGAGGGTGTAGTAAATATAGCGATTTCTATGACTGTAGGGTGAGAATCAGATGGACCAGTGATAGATTCATTTATGTTTGAGTTTTTGGTTTGTGAATGCAAATTAAAACAATGTTTAGAATGGTGGTATTTTATTTGATGATTCTAATGTAGGTTTGTTCAAATTGGTATTAGTTGTTGAAATGGATCAGAATAGTGGGGCAGAGACAAATGATTTGAAAATGAATTGTGAATTGGACATGGTTGATTCAGAGAAATGTGTCATTGAAGTTGTTAAATATGCATTAACATATTCAGGAGCATTATCGCAAACAATAGTAGGAAGAACAGAAGACTTACATGATTTTCCAGATTCAGAAGGTAAACCCTGAGATTCAGAGGATTAAGTTCTTTGTTTCTTCTTTCCCTTTATCTTTATCTAAGAAGCCTCTGATAATTCTTTTCTTTTCTCTTTTGAAGTATCAGTGAGAATTAGATCAGAAGTAGGAGTATAAGTCTTACTAGATGTTTCAGACATTGTAGTTCCCAAAATTGTTTCTTGAAGAAATCTATCTTTCTTCTTCTTCTTCTTTAGTTCAGAAGTGTTTGATCTTTTATTTCCTTTTCTTATACCATAATAAACTTCTTCAGCGGGAAGTTTAGTGTAATCAAAATTGTACATATCATGTTCTTCTTCTTCTATCATTCGAACATATATAGCAACACTTGATATATTATCCATCTTTGAAAAAAGAGGATAATTAGTAATTGGAATCCTTCTTTGAGTTGTTGCTTCAAACAGTTCACCCAGAGGTTTGACTTTAATCTTTTCAATTATTTGCATGTTCCTTAAGTTTTGTGTAGTAAATAATTATCCAATGTTGGGAGACAGGTCTTCTGTGTAATTTGCTTCTTCCACCAGAGATTTTACTATCCCACTTTCCACAAGAATTTCAGTTAGAAGACATCCACAAGGGACACAGGTAGGAACATTCTTCTTAGGATTTGTAGTGGTTCTCGTCTTCTTAACAATATCCTTCAGATAATTGAATAAGACATAGAGAAGATTTATCTTTTCCTTGGTTAGAAAATATTACATCATGAACTTCTGACTAAAATTTGTAGTAATTAGAAGAGTTTGAAGTAGGTCTAGGGTTTACATAGCCAAGATTGATCTTGTGCCAAACTCTATGGTTTTGATGAAGATCCTTGCTCTTGTATTTTGTCTTCTCATCAGAGTATTTATTAAACAATACTTGATTGAGTGACTTATTTGCAAACTTCAATTTACTCTTTGTATTTTTAAACTTCTTTTCCATTTTATATGTACATTTGCCTTCCATAAACTTCAAACCTAGATGATTAGCAATGTATTTTTCAGTTAATACAATCCTTAATCCAATGACATCATAGACAATATACATATTATCACAATTAACATTCTTCCAGAAGTCTTTTACTAAATATCCATAAACAGGACCATGAAGCATGTTAAAGTAATTTTCCCATCCATGAGCTACTAATTCTTCTTTTAGGTCAACCCCATTATCAGCTAAATTGTCGAAATCTCCCAAAAAGTCTCGAAGAACATTTAGCTCTTGTGGAGGAAGGATTCAATGAACTTGAGAGGCTTGTTGAGTGATGTGATTCTCATTAACTTCTGTAGAAGAAGCAGTAGAAACATTTGTCTTTACTAGAGGAACTGATGAAGATGATGGAGCGAAGGTAGATGATGATGAAGATCCAAAAGTAACTTGTGATTTTGATGCTTGATAGACTTCCTTTGCAAACTTAACTGATTGTTTTTTAGAATTGGTCATCATGAATTTGATTTGAAGATCAAGATGAATGAATGTTGAAGGTTGTTGATGGAGAACCCAAAAACGCGTTTGAAGGAGAACAAGGGCTTAGGGTTTCTAATTTGTGAGGTAGTGAGAGTGAGCGTGTGATACTGTAAATAATTGACTTATATAGAGAGAATGAAATTTTGAATTATAGCATTTAAATGTAAAATAAAGAATAACATTTTTTTAAAGACACGGTATGGGAGGTAATAAATGAAGGGAATCATGAAAGAATCAATTCCCAGAAATCACACATTGTTCATGATAAGGATTAGGTAATGTGTGATGATTAATAACAATTGAGGATTACACACGTTCTGATTAACTTCTTTCTTCTTATGCTTTCTTTAGAGTGGCCTTTCAGAAATTTTGAACTATTTTCATATTGAGTGTTCCCAGTTTTCTGATTTAAGAAGAATAACCTTCTTCTAAAATCCATTATTTAATTTGAGAGCTAGAATCAGTCTTCTCTTTTGATGGTCTCTTTATTCTTCTGTTTAGAATCACATATCTAATTTTTGAGAGAATCCTCAGAGGAAAGATATTATGATCTTTTATTATCAGAACATCCATCTATTTTGTCAAACTTCTTTTGAACATAAGCTTATTTTCAGAAGTTCAATATTTCATGAACTTATGAGAAGCTATGTGATAGAGAGAGTTAACTATCATTGCCTAACGTCTTATGAAATTTTTTTTTTGAACAAATTGCAAAATCTGTCCGAATTAAAACTTTGACGTTTTTGACTAATAATCTTGTTCTTGCAATGCTGAGCTAACTTATTTAGAGTTAGTCTTTGATCGTACTTCTGATGATTCAATGAGCATTCTTTCCTCAACAATGTCTAGTCTTCTACAAATTCTCCTTCGATAGAGCCAATGTTTAGATCTTCTGCCTGCTTGAGTAGAAAGCTTTATAATGAAGTTCTTATGTATCATAAGACGTCAGTCTTTCACCTTCTGAAAAGATTCCTAATGAGATCTTATGAGAAAGTCAAGGGAGGACTAATCTGTTTCTTGAAAACATCTCATATTCTCAAGGAACTTAATGAAAAAACATTCAATAGATATAACTTCTTATCTGATGAATCTTTTCTTATTAGCTTGTTCTCCAATTTAATGATTTTAGACAATAGTTGACAATTGAATAACTATCACCTTAGAGTATTTCTTCACACAACATCTGGATCTTTTTTTGACACTGTTAGGTGTTTGATATCCATCAATAACAGAACCGGGCTCTGATACAAATTGGAGGTGTGAAGAAAATGAAAGAAAGTGGGGGTTTGAATTGGGTTTTACTCTCTTGTATACATTTTGCTTCTAAGCCTTATTCGTTGAACAATGCTTCTAATTGTTACTTCTAAGTAATGCTTCTAATTAAGTTTAGAAAACATAAACTTTAAAGTATAAGCAAAATTAAAGAACACGCGATATATCCTGGTTCACTTGAGAAACCCCCAAGCTAGTCTAGTCTGTTAGAACATAGTTTGATTCTACAACCCTCAGTTAGAGTTTTGATGATAACAAAATACAAGATTAAATGAATTATGAAATTTATATAAGACATATATGCTACTCAAAATTATGTTGTGTATTTGCAGAAACTCTGATGGAATCAGCATCAGAATATCAGTATCAACATCAGCATCATAAGATATGTCAGCATCAGAAGATCAAATCATGTGCTACGCTGAAGCCTGATGAACAGAATCTGCGCTTAACATACTCTGACTCTGATCAAGATCATAACCATGTCATCAGCACTCAGAAACTCCAGAATAAGCTAAAGCCAAGAACACTCTGATTTTCATTAAGCAGAACATTCTGAAGTGTCAACGTTACTATGCATTCAAGGCAGATTAATTACCAACGGTTTTATCAAAGACAAAGATCTTCTCAAAAAGGAAAGAACGTTATGAGCATTGAAATGGAATTATGGACAGCAACGTATCTATTCCATGTTATTTAAACAAGTCAGTGAGAAAATAAATGGCTAATACTCTTTCACGCACGCACGCATAAGAAATCTCTCTCACTCAAATTGCTAAAGCTTTTAACCACGCCAACTCAATAGCATTAGCAATATAGTTCTTAATAAGCTTCATATTGTGTATTATCACAGTTGTGATATATAGTTTTTCTAGAAAACATCAAACACACATTTGTTTATTTATCTATAATAGAAATTCCTTGAGATAAACCGGTCTGTGGTTAGACTCAAGAAGGCTTTGACAGTTGTTAAAGCAGTTATTGTATTCAGTTGAATATAGTGGATTAAGACCTCGTTGGAGAGAGGCGAAATCACCTTGACGGGTGGACTGGAGTAGTTTGAGATCAAACGAACCAGGATAAAAATAACGTGTTGTCTGCATTTGATTTCAAGTTTTACAATTCAACCCCCCTTCTTGTGTTTTTCACATCTTCAATTGGCATCAGAGCGCCTGGTTCTGAGCTTATAACACTTAACCGTGTCAGTACAAGATCCAGCGTTAGAAAAACACTATGGCAGGACCACATCAAAACATCAGCAATGACAACAATGAAGAAAGAGACAGATTCAGTGGCAAACCTCCAGTCTTTGATGGAGAGAACTTTGATTACTGGAAAGACATAATTGAAAGCTTCTTTCTGGCCCACGATGCTGATTTGTGGGATATGGTGACTGATGGATACACGCACCCAGTGAATGCAAGTGGTCAGAAGATTGACAGGAAAGCAATGTCTGATCAACAAAAGCGTGATTTCAGAAATCATCACAAAGCAAGAACAATTCTTCTCAGCGTCATCTCTTACTCTGAATATGAAAAGATATCAAACAGAGACACTGCAAAGAATATGTTTGACTCTCTGAGAATGACGCATGAAGGAAACATTCAAGTTAAAGAAACTAAAGCTCTTGCGCTCATTCAGAAGTATGAGGCATTCAAGATGGAAGAAAGTGAATCCATTGAAACAATGTTCTCAAGATTTCAAATTCTGGTTGCTGGTCTCAAAGTCCTGGACAAAGGGTATTCTACTGCTGATCATGTTAAGAAGATCATCAGAAGCTTTCCAAAACAGTGGAGGCCAATGGTCACAACGCTGAAGCTAGCTAAGGATCTCAACACAATCTCTCTGGAGGAACTTATCAGCTCCCTCAGAAGTCACGAGATAGAGCTAGAAGCTGATGAACCTCAAAAGCAAGGTAAGTCATTAGCTTTAAAATCTAACATAAAATCTGACTCCAAAGTTTTGTAGGCTGTAGAAGAAAACTCTGATGGGTCCTCATCAGAAGAAGATGAACTGTCTCTCCTCTCCAGAAGGGTGAACCAACTGTGGAAGTAGAGGCAAAGAAAGTTCAGGAATCCAAGAAGATCAGAGAATCAGAATGAGTCCTCCTCCAAATACAGAAGGTCAGAACCATCCTCTAGATACAGAAAATTTGAAGGCTCTTCAGGAAGCAGAAAGCCAAACAACAAAGACATAATCTGTTATGAATGTAACGAGCAAGGACACTACAAGAGTGATTGTCCAAAGCTTCAGAGGGAAAAGCCCAAAAAGAAGTTTGGTAAGGAAAAGAAGAAAAGTCTCATGGCTACATGGGATGACTCTAACACATCTGAAGCTGACTCAGAATTAGACGATGAGAGAGAAAACATAGCTCTCATGGCAAACATATCAGAAGACAATGAAGCTTCTGAATCAGACTCTGAATCAGACACAGAAGAGGTATTTCCTGACTTTGCTATTAACTTTACTAAGGCTGAACTAGCTGAAAGCCTTAATGAAATTCTGGAAAGATATCAGCAGATCAGAGTCAAATTCAGAAACCTGAAAAGGGATCTTGCTTCTGACTCTGATAAATCTGAGAGTCTCAAATTGGAGAATTTTGAGTTGAAAAATAAAATTTCAAAATTAGAAAATATTTTACAAAACTCTCAGAAGGAAACAATCTCTAAAACTCCCAGCAGTGCTGATGAGATCATCAAGGAGTATGATCACATCTTTCAGAAGTTTCTAGCTAAAAACATAGATAGAAGCAAGATGGCTTCAATGATCTATGGAGTTAGCAGAAATGGCAGAAAAGGAATAGGATACCAAGGTAAGGTACCCACACCAAAGAATGCCATGGATTTAGTGATTAAACGAACTCCACTCAATTCACACTTTGTATATGGGCACACACACGACATTAAATATACCAGTAGTAATTATTCCGTCAAACCAAAATTCAACCAGAGTTTTGGTAAAACTAACAAATCAGGACCCAAGAAAATATGGGTACCTAAGGATAAAATAATACATGTTGCAGATATCTTTAGCAGCAAAGCAGAAACACTAGTCATGGTACCTGGACTCTGGCTGCTCACGACACATGACGGGAAGAAGGCATATGTTCCAAATCCTGGAACTTAAGTCTGGAGGCCGCGTAGGCTTTGGAGGCAATCAGAGGGGAAATATCATTGGCTCTGAAACAGTAGGTAATGGAAATCTTCCCTCTATAAGTAATGTTTTATTAGTAGATGGTTAATGCATAACCTGTTATCCATAAGTCAATTAAGTGATAACAGTTATGATATAATCTTTAATCAAAATTCATGCAAAGCTGTTAGTCAGAAAGATGGGACTATCCTATTCAATGGAAAGAGGAGAAACAACATTTTTAAAATAAAACTTTCTGAACTGAAAAGTCAGAATGTAAAGTGTCTTCTGTCTGTTAACAACGAGCAATAGATCTGGCACAGAAGATTGGGGCATGTCAGTATGAGAAGAATATCTCAGATTAACAAACTCAATCTGGTCAGAGGACTTCCTAACCTGAAGTTCAATTTAGATGCTCTGTGTGAAGCATGTCAGAAAGGCAAGTTTGCAAAACCTGCTTTCAAATCTAAAAATGTTGTTTCCACCTCTAAGCCATTAGAACTTATGCACATTGACTTATTTGGACCAGTTAAAACTGCCTCAGTCAGTGGTAAGAAGTATGGGTTAGTAATCGTAGATGACTATAGCAGATGGACATGGGTAAAGTTATTAAGACACAAGGACGAGTCACACTCTGTGTTTGTTACCTTCTGTAACCAAGTTCAGAATGAAAAGGATCTTAGAATCGTCAAAGTCAGAAGTGATCATGGTGGAGAGTTTGAAAACAAAGATTTTGAATCATTTTTTAATGACAAAGGCATTCTGCATGATTTCTCTTATCCTAGAACTCCCCAGCAAAATGGAGTTGTAGAACGAAAGAACAGAACATTGCAAGAAATGGCCAGAACCATGATCAACGAGACTAACGTTGCTAAGATCTTCTGGGCAGAGGCAATAAACACAGCGTGCTACATTCAGAATAGAATCTCTATAAGACCTATTTTGGAAAAGACTCCATATGAATTATGGAAGAACGGAAAGCCCAACATTTCTTATTTTCATCCATTTGGATGTACCTGCTTTATTTTAAATACTAAAAATTATTTGAACAAGTTTGACTCTAAAGCACAGAAGTGTATTATGTTAGGATACTCTGAACGCTTAAGAGGGTACAGAGTATACAATAAAGAAACACAGATTGTGGAAGAATCAATCAGTGTTCGTTTTGATGATAAGCTTGACTCTCAAAAGTCAAAGCAGAATGAATTACTTGCAGGTATGGAAGTTGAATTCATAGGTACTGAAGACAAGTCATCAGAGGCTCTTAACAGAGACACTCCCTCAACATCAGAAAGAGGCACTGCAAGCAATCCAGCATCTTATGTTGATCTACCTCAGAAAATACCATCCAGAAGCAGTATGGATCACCCAGAAGAAACAATCTTAGGAAGAAAGGAAGATCCAATCAGAACAAGAGCCAGCTTCAGAAACTCTGAAGAATCCCTCATGGGACTTGTTTCTCTAATTGAACCATCAACAATTGATGAAGCACTTCTGGACAATGACTGGATTCTAGCAATGCAAGAGGAGCTGAATCAATTCACAAGGAATGACGTATGGGATCTAGTTCCTAAACCAAAAGGATTCAACGTCATTGGAACTAAATGGGTGTTCAGAAACAAACTGAATGAACAAGGTGAAGTCATCAGAAACAAAGCACGATTAGTAGCACAAGGTTATAGTCAACAAGAGGGGATAGACTATACAGAAACCTTTGCTCCAGTCACCAGGTTAGAATCTATCAGACTTTTAATTTCTTTTGCTGTTAATAAAGGCATCACTCTGTATCATATGGATGTTAAGAGTGCATTATTAAATGGCTATATAGAAGAACAGGTAATTCAAGCTGAAGACTTGGGTCAAGCAGAAGAAACTACAGAAAGTTCTGAGAAGCATACTGTGTCTGAAGATCCTCAAGCTTCCTTTCTTGATAGGCAGGCTCTGGAGGATTTGAAGAGATCAGATATGCTGATGAATGAGAGAATAGACAAGCAGGATATCAAGATTGATTCTATAGCAAACATGGTATCTCAGCAACAGGAAACCAGCAATCAAATCAAGAGCATGTTGGAAGCTCTGTTCACACGACTTCCTCCTTCTTCTTAGAATTTTCCTGTGTTTTCCTTGTTTTCTTTACATGTTTGTCTGTAATATTTCTACTTGTTCTAAACTATCATTGCTTCTGTTTTGAATACAAAAGTATTTTTGCTCTGATCATTTTAACTCTGATTATCTGTGCTTTTTGATAACTGACAAAAAGGGGGAGAAAGAATGATATTTTTCAATAACGGATTACTGAGACAAAAGTCTCAAACATTCTAACATCCTTATATATTTGAATTTCTTTGTTCTGAAAAGCTTACATGTACAAGAATCTGATGAACTCTGATGAAGTAACACTCTGATGCTCAAAGAAAGTTCAAGTAAAGTTCTGACGCTCAAGGTCTCAAGGAATCAAAGGGAAGTAATCAACTCAGGGGGAGTTGTTCTCTTCGTTACTCTGATACCTTTTATTCCTCATCTGTTTACTCTAATACTTCTTACTACTTATATTTTTATCTATGATACCTTCTATTCATCAATTGATTATCTCTGATACTGATTCCTCTCTATCCTTAAACTCTGATAACTTTCATCATTTTATTTTAATTGAAAAAATTTGGTTTTTGTCATCATCAAAAAGGGGGAGATTGTTAGAACATAGTTTGATTCTACAACCCTCAGTTAGAGTTTTGATGATAACAAAATACAAGATTAAATGAATTATGAGATTTATATAAGACATATATGCTACTCAAAATTATGTTGTGTATTTGCAGAAACTCTGATGGAATCAGCATCAGAATATCAGTATCAACATCAGCATCAGAAGATATGTCAGCATCAGAAGATCAAATCATGTGCTACGCTGAAGCCTGATGAATAGAATCTGCGCTTAACATACTCTGACTCTGATCAAGATCATAACCATGTCATCAACACTCAGAAACTCCAGAATAAGCTAAAGCCAAGAACACTCTGATTTTCATTAAGCAGAACATTCTGAAGTGTCAACATTACTATGCATTCAAGGAAGATTAATTACCAACGGCTTTATCAAAGACAAAGATCTTCTCAAAAAGGAAAGAACGTTATGAGCATTGAAATGGAATTATGGACAGCAACGTATCTATTCCATGCTATTTAAACAAGTCAGTGAGAAAAGAAATGGCTAATACTCTTTCACGCACGCACAAGAAATCTCTATCACTCAAATTGCTAAAGTTTTTAACCACGCCAACTCAATAGCATTAGCAGTATAGTTCTTAATAAGCTTCATATTGTGTATTATCACAGTTGTGATATATAGTTTTTCTAGAAAACATCAAACACACATTTGTTTATTTATCTGTAATAGAAATTCCTTGAGATAAACCGGTCTGTGGTTAGACTCAAGAAGGCTTTGACAGTTGTTAAAGCAGTTGTTGTATTCAGTTGAATATAGTGGATTAAGACTTCGTTGGAGAGAGGCGAAATCACCTTGACGGGTGGACTGGAGTAGTTTGAGATCAAACGAACCAGGATAAAAATAACGTGTTGTCTGCATTTGATTTCAAGTTTTACAATTCAACCCCCCTTCTTGTGTTTTTCACATCTTCATAGTCCACCCTACTAAGGTGATTTCTCCTTGTACTCAAGGACTTAATCCACTATAACCCATCTGATTACAGTCGCACGGGAAACCACCAGTGACTAACATCTAATGACGCCTTCAAGGATCCAAACAGGATATAACGATCATTAACCCAACAGAATCTGATTCTTCAAAATCTCTTATCAGGATTTCCTTCCAATGATATCCACCAATGGTCCCAGAAGGTCGACCTTAACTCAGTCCCCTTTGAGATATGACTACCATTGACCCAATAGAATCCACTACTAGGATTTCATCTAAGATGAACGCAGCCAAAGTCTTCTTCAGAATCCTGACTCAACACAACCTCTTAAGGAACCATCAAACAACTGTTTAATTTACAATTGTTTACAATAAAAATGCTTCTACGCAAGATGGATGTAAACATAATTAGTTACAACAGAAGAACCTAATACACACTAAAATATATTACATTGTATAGTAGCTTTAATGTGTGGTCTTCTTTTCTTCAAGTAGCTTCTTTACATACAACAACACAAAGCACTTGAAACGATGAAGTCTTCTTCTTCATAAGCTTGTGAAAGCTTTGTTGATCTTGATGTAGTAAGGAGAAGAATTTCTTCATCTTGATTTAGCTTATAACATCCTGGACAGCAGCCCTTGTTCTACTTTCTTCTATGATCACTTTTAGAGCACAACACATATGTTGTGGATTTGTAACTAGCGCTTTCATGATCATCATTATTATCTTTTGCGGCTTAGCAAGCTCTGAGAAACATTTGAAATTAAGCATATTGTGAGTCAATGATTTCAATGTAATAATTATCAACATGATTGAAGGGTCATTTTGATAACAATTGTTGTTATAATGGTTGATTACTTTTTGGTTGTGTTCCAATAGTGACAGCTTTTTAGCATTCCTTTCTTTTAAAGCCAAGCAAAATATATTCATTGGCCATTTGAAAAAGAGTCATCACAAAAAGTGCTTCTTCATCCTTATCTCTTCCACAATTCAAACTAGTGGAGAAGTAGTGGAATAGGGCATTTTCATACTATGTACGATTGTACCATGTTATCATTATATTCATTCCTTCTGCACTTCAGAGGATTTTGCGAGCATGAGTTTAGAAGCGGGAAAATAACATAAGGTTTTCAGAACTTCAAGTCTTCAAATTCTTCAGAACTGCATCTTTAAGATCTTCAGTACTTGGTTGTGAGAACCTTTTCTTGAAACATTGGGTCTTTAGATCTTCAAGTCTATAGAATCTTTAGAACTTCTGTCTTTAGAGTCTTCAGTACTTGGTCTTTAGAACCCTTATCTTTATAATTTTGTTATTGGAAACATAAGACTTCAGCATCTGGACTTCAGTAGAAACTTTGTCTTCAGATCTTCTAACTTTGTTTCTTTGGAACACGTTGTCTTTAAAAGCTTGAGTCTTTAGCATTTGGACGTAAGTAGAAACTCATGTCTTCAGATCTTATGACTGGTTTCTTTAGACAAATATCAGAGCTTGCAATTCAGAGCCTTCTGGAGTGTCTTTCTACTGTTCAATAGAACTTGTGTAGTGTATAAGAGGAATTAATTCTCTTCTAATGTCTTGGCCACGCCATCCATCAGAAGCAGAACCTGTTTGTTAAGTACTCAACAATAACAAACATTAGAGTATCAAAATTGTTCATACAAACATACTCATTTGTTATCATCAAAATTCAGAGATAATATTACAGAACCAAATCTTGTTCTTACAGTCTCCCCCTTTTTGATGATGACAAAACTATGTATTTTGATGACACAATTTTGTTCTTATAATCATAAAAAGTAAAAATAGAAAGTTAAGGAATACTTATCCTTTTTATGATACTCCCATGAGTCAATGACTTGATGAAGATTGAATATCCTGACTCTGAACCATTTGAGTAAAACCCCCTAGTTCTCTTTTGAAGTATCAGCAAGAATTGGATCAGAAGTAGGAGTATCAGACTCACTAGATGTTTCAGACATTGTAGTTCCCAAATTTTTTTCTTTAAGAAATCTAGCTTTCTTCTTCTTCTTCTTCTTCTTTGGTTCAGAAGTGTTTGATCTTTTCTTTCCTTTTCTTATATCACAATCAACTTCTTCAGCATGAAGTTTAGTGTAATCAAAATTTGACATATAACATCCTTCTTCTTCTATCATCCGAACATATATAGCAACACTTGAAATATTATCCATCTTTGAAAAAAGAGGATAATCAGTAATTGGAATCCTTCTTTGAGTAGTGGCTTCAAACGGTTCACCCAGAGGTTTGACTTTAATCTTTTCAATTATTTGCACGTTCCTTAAGTTTTGTGCAGTAAATGATTCTCAAATGCTGGGAGACATATCTTCTATGTAATTTGCTTCTTCCACCAAATATTTTACTAACCCACTTTCCACAAGAATTTCAGTCAGAAGACATCACAAGGGACATAGGTAGGAACATTATTCTTAGTATTTGCAGTGGTTCTCGTCTTCTTAACAATATCCTTCAACTAATTGATTAAGACATAGGGAAGATTGATCTTCTGCTTGGTTATCAAATAGTACAACATTAACTTCTGACTAATATTGAAGTAATTAGAAGAGTTTGAAGCAGGTCTAGGGTTTATACTGCCCAAAATGATCTTGTGCCAAAGTCTATGGTTTGGATGAAGATCCTTGCTCTTGTATTTTGTCTTCTCATCAGGGTAATTATTAAATAGTACTTGATTTTGTGACTTATTTAAAAACTTTAATTTACTCTTTGTAGTCTTAAACTTCTTCTCCATTTTATATGTACATTTTCCTTCCATAAACTTCAAACCGAGAAGATCAGCAATGTATTTTTCAGTTATGACAATCCTTAATCTAATGACATTAGAGACAATATGCAGATCATCACAATTAGTATTCTTCCAGATGTATTTTACTAAATCTCCGTAAACAGGACCATGAAGCTTGTTAAAGTAACTTTCCCATCCCAGAGCTTCTAATTCTTCCTTTAGGTCAACCCGATTACCAGTTAAATTGTCGAAATCTACCAAAAATTCCCGAAGAACATATAGTTTTTATGGAGGAAGGATGCAATGTACTTGAGAGGTTTGTTGAGTGATTTTATTTTTATTAAATTCTATAGAAGACGCAGTAGAAACATTTGTATTTACAGGAGAAACTGGTGAAGATGATGGAGTGAAGGTAGATGATGATGAAGAGCCGGAAGTAACTGGTGGTTTTGATGCTTGATAAAATTTATCTGTGAACTTGACTGCTTCTTTTGGAGAATTGGTCATCATAAATTTTAGTTGAAGAAGAAGATAAATGAATTTTGAAGGTTGTTGACTAAGAACCCAGAAAAGCGATTGAAGGAGAAGAAGGGTTTAGGGTTTAGTAAGAGTGAGCGTGTGATAGTGTGAATAATTGAGTTATATAGAGAGAATGAAATTTTTAAATATAGCATTTAAATGTAAAATAAATAATAACATTTTTTTAAAGACATAATATGAGAGGTAATAGATGAAGGCAATCATGAAAGAATCAATTCCAAGAAATCACACAATGTTCATGATCAAGCTTAGGTAACGTGTGATGATTAAGAATAATCTTTGATTACATGTGTTTACGACTTCTACTAACTAAGTGACACATTTAATCTAAATATCCAAGGGGTTTCATCTGATCAGAGATATTTCTGACTGAAACATCCTATGATAACTGAGTCTATAATAAAATTAGCATAAGTATAATAAGTAAAGAGATGGAGAGAAATGATATTGTCATATTATTGAATATCTTCGATCTATATTTAATTTTGGCTTTCTTTTAGATATAGCTTTTGATCAACTTCTTTCTTCTTATGCTTTCTTCAGAGCGGTCTTTCAGAAATTCTGAATTATTTTCATATTGAGTGTTCTCAGTTTTCTGATTTGAGAAGAATAACCTTCTTATAAACTCTAATATCTAATTTGAGATCTAGAATCATTCTTCTCTTCAGATGGTCTCTATATTCTTCTGTTTAGAATCACCCGTCTGATTTTTGAGAGAATCCTCAGAGCAAAGATATTCTGATATTTTATCATCAAAATATCTATATGTTTTGTCAAACTTCCTTTGAACAAAACCTGATATAATGTTCATTGACCTAACAGAATCCGATTCTTCAAAATCTCCTATCAGGATTTCCTTCAATGATATCCATCAGTGATCCCAGAAGGATGACCTTCACTAAGTCCCCTTTGAGATATGACTACCATTGACCCAATAGAATCCATTAGTGGGATTTCATCAATGATGACCGCAGCCAAAGTCTTCTTGAGAATCCTGACTCAACCGAATCTCTCAAGGAACCATCAAACAACTGTTTAATTTACATTTGTTTACAATAATAATGCTTCTACACAAGCTGAATGTAAACTTGAATTTTATAACTGGCATTTTCATGATCATCTTCATTATCTTCTGTGGCTTAGAAAGCTTTGTGCAACATTTGAAATTAAGCACACTGTGAATCAATGATTTCAATGTAATCATTGTCAACATGATTGAAGGATCATTTTGATAATACTTGTTGTAATAGTGGTTGATAACTTTTGATTATGTTCCAATAGTGACAAATTTTAAGCATTGAACACCAACAACATTTTAAACATACGATTCTTTTCTTTTATATCCAATAAAAATAGAGTCGTTGGCTATTTGAAAAAGAGACGTCACAAAAAGTACTGCTTCGTCCTTATCTCTTCCACAATTCAAGCTAGTGGAGAAGTAGTGCGATAGGGATTTTTCGCACTGTTTACTATTGTACCATGTTACTGTTATATTCTTTCCTTCTACACTTCAGAGGCTTCTGCAAGCATGAGTTTAGAAGCAGGAAAATAACATAAGGTTTTCAGAACTTCAAGTCTTCAAAGTCTTTAGAACTGCGTCTTCAAAATCTTCAGAACTTGGTTGTGAGAACCTTTTCTTGAAACCTTGGGTCTTTAAATCTTCAAGTCTTTAGAATGATTAGAACTTATGTCTTTAAAGTCTTCAGCACTTGTTCTTTATAACCCTTATCTTTAGAACTTTGTTATTGGTAACACAAGTCTTCAGCATCCGAACTTCAGTAGAAACTTTATCTTCAGATCTTCTAACTTTGTTTCTTTGGAACACATTGTCTTTAGAAGCTTGACTCTTTAGCATCTGGACATAAGTAGAAACTTTTGCCTTCAGATCTCCTGACTGATTTCTTAAGACAAATATCAGAGCTTACACTTCAGAGTCTTCTGGAGTGTTTTGCTATTATTCAACAGAACTTGTGTAGCATAGAAGCAAAATTAGTTCTCTTGTAAACTTTTGGCCACACCATCCATCAGAAGTAGAACCTATTTGTTAAGTACTCAACAACAAAAAACAATAGAGTATCAAAAATGTTTATACAAACATTCTCATTTGTTATCATCAAAACTAAGAGATAATATTGCAGAACCAAATCTTATTATTACATGGACATACGCTAACCTTAGGTCAACCTAAATACAAAATCTAATATTAAAACTGAATAAAAATGATTTAATATAAATGTTGACTTAGGTCAACAAATTAAAACCAATTACTTATTTTAATGGGCCTCTTTAAAACCTTGATGGACCATTAGATTGATGATAAGCACACTGGATATATTGAAAAACACACCCCTCCCCAAAAATAAAATCCCATTCTATTTAAATAAATTAAAAAAGATAGTTAATTGTTAGTAAGAATATATATATATATATATATATATATATATATATATATATATATATATATATATATATATATATATATATATATATATATATATATATATATATATATATATATATATATATATATATATAATGAACCAAAAGGTTTAACAAAGATGAAATTGATTGTCTATACCTATATGGGAAAATTTGGGGTAAGACAGTCATTGCATTGGATATCTTCTCAAATGTATCTTCATCCACCGACTGATAAATGAGGATGAGATGTTTCTTGTCTCTCTTTCTTGACTCCTTCAACGTCTCCTTTACACCTTGGCTTAATAAGGTTTAATCTTGCTCCTTGAAACCTTTTTCAATGATATCCCACACATCTTGAACTCCTAGTAGCACCTTCATCTTGATATTCCAATTATCATAGTTTTTCTTCGTGAGCGTCGATATTTGGAAAGAGAAACCTCCATTCTCCATCTTTTGAGGAACTTAAAACTTTGGTACCAATTTGCTAGAAATAAAATCTTTTGCGTTGATGAAAATCTTTAGGAATATTAGAGGCTTAAATATAAACTTGATAGATGGGAGAAGTCTTTATAGAAGAGAGAAATTTGTATTTTGCGTGATTCAAAAGTGTGGGATTGAATCCCTATTTATAGTAATCTAAGGAGAACTCTAAACACATTAATTCTAGAGAGTTCTCAAGCCTAAAAATTTGAAGAGTAATCTAGAAAGTATTACAACCATAAGAAATATCTAGACACTCCAAACATTATGAGAATTTTCTAAAATAATTACTCAAATTACCTAAACCCAAAAACTAAATAATAAAGTTAGACCCAAATCAAGTTTATATATATATATATATATATATATATATATATATATATATATATATATATATATATATATATATATATATATATATATATATATATATATATATATATATATATATATATATATATATATATATATATATATATATATATATATATATATATATATATATATATATATATATATATATATATATATATATTGAACTTAGTAAATTTTACTTCTTTATTTTAAAATAGAAAGTCATGTTTTTCTTCCCTTATGTAATGGATGCAAAAACTCATTTCGTTCATTGATGAGAGTGATCAGTGAAGACTATCACCATGTTGATAAGTGTATCATATTGAGTATGAATCTCACTCATAAGAAAATTTTAATGGTTACAAATCATTCTTTCAAGTGTAGTAATGATGAGATTATTGTTGGTGTACAAAGAAGAGATGAAAGGTAAAAGAATATATTAAATGACAGCTACAAAAATAAAGAATAATGATTTACAATGAATTACATTGAGCACCCCACTAGGATATTTATACACAAAATAAAATCATAAATATCCTCTAACAAAGATATAAAAAAGATATAATAATATACTCTAAAAAGATATTCCTAAAATATAGATTAAATCCAAACTATATTCCTAAAATATAGATTAAATCTAAAACTATCCCTTAATTTATATTTTATCCAAAACTGACAATACCAATTCCATCCCTCAAGCGAAGAAATTGACCAGTCTTGATAGCCTTTGTTAGAACATCTGCCAGCTACTTCTGGATGCTACAGTGCACAACTTATAATATTCCGCCATGAACTTAATTCCTCAGAAAGTGATATTTGGTCTCAATATACTTGCTTCTCCCATGCAGAACTAGGTTCTTGGCAAGATTGGTTGCATACTTGTTATCAATCATCGGCTTCAGAGGTTTGGCTACTTCAATCTTCAGTTCTTGCAACAAGTTCAGAATCCACACAGCTTGACATGTAGTCAGAGCGCCTGCAATATATTCAGCTTCACAGGTTAACAGCGCAACAACATGTTACTTCTTGGAACACCAATAAATAGGACCTCCAATAAATTTGATTAATTACCCAAAAGTACTTCTTTTGTCCACTCTATCTCAACACCAATTAGAGTCTGAATAACTCATAAGTTTTGATTCGATCTTTCTTCCAGACAGAAATAACACTCTGTACTTCAAAGTTCCCTTTATATACCTCAGAATCCTGACAGTAGCTTGGTAATGAGATCACTTTGGTTTACTCATAAATCTTCTGACCATTCCAACTGCATAGCAAATATCAGGTATGGTATTACACAAATACCTTAGGGAACCAATCGTCTGTTTGAAGGTTGTAGCATCCACATCCTCTCCATCAGAATCAAAGTCCAACTTCTAATTCGTATCAGGAGATGTGATAGAAACTTTGCAATTCTCTAGCTCAAATCTCTTCATAAGCTCAAATTCATACTTCATCTGATGCAAAATGATTCCTTTCTCAGAGTACATAAATTCCCTCCCTAGAAAGAAACTCATTTTCCCAAGATCGGTCATCTCAAATGCATTCATCAACACACTTCTGAAACATAAACACCATAAACACCATACTCCATCTCACACTTCTGAAACCCTTGTTCCTTGAAAAATGAATCAATCTTCAAATTTCAAGCTCTGGGCGCTTGCTTCAATCCATACAAGGCTTTGTGTAATTTGAACACCATCCCTTCCTGATTCTTTTTCTCAAATCCAGGAGGTTGTGATACGTATACCTCTTCTTGTAATGGACCATTCAAAAATACATATTTTACATCTAAATGCATCAGAGGCCAATTCATGTTAGCAGCTATTGCAATCACTAGTCTGATTGTTTCATGTCTCGCTACAGGTGCAAACACTTTAAAGTAATCCAGCCCAGGCTTTTATAGAAAGCCTCTTGCTACTAATCTTGCTTTGTGTTTGCCAATTGATCTATCTGGCTTTAGCTTCTGCTTGAAAACCCATATACATTGATGGCTTTCTTGCCTTTTGGAAGTTATGTCAGCTTCCAAGTCTTGTTTCTCTCTATAGCATCAAGTTATTCTTTCATGGCCTGTAACCAAATTTGATGCTTAAGAGCCTCTTTCATACTCACGGGTTCAGAGTCTAATAATATTACATACTGAATAACTTCTTCATCAGAGTCTACTTTATTGTCTTGCAACATGTCAAACTATGTAAATCTTATTGGGATGCTTCTGACTCTTTGTTGCCTCTGAACTGGACCTTCAGAACCTTGGACAACAGAAATTTCCCCTCCAGAAGCACTTGCTTCAGAAATTGGATTTTCTCCAGAACCTTGACTATCTTCAGAGCCTAGATCACCATTGGAGTCAGAGTCAGAATCATCTTCTCCTTCTGTATCTTCTTCAGAGTTAGAGTCTTTACCAGCTTCAGAAACATGTGTTTCCTGCTTTTCTTCAGGAGTTCTCTCATCAGAGTCAGGAAGAGACCTTTCCCAATTCCAAACTTTTGATTCCTTTACAATAACGTCTCTGATGAACTCAACTTTGTTAGTTTCTGGATAATAAAACTTGTACGAAGTTGTATTGTGGTACCCCACCAGTAAAATTACTTTACTTCTATCATCCAACTTCTATCTTCTAGCTTTTGGGACATGTTTGTAACATACAGAACCAAACACCTTTAGATGACTAACACTTTAGTTATCTCTAGTTCACTTCTGAATAGGAAATATTTCCTTCAATTTCTTCGTTGGACATCTGTTGAGTACATAACATGCAGTGGCAACAACTTCTCCCTACAAAGTATGAGGAAGCTTCTTCTCTTTCAGCATTCTTCTCACCATATCAAGCAAAGTACGGTTTCTTCTTTCAACAAGACCATTATGTTGAGGAGTATAGGGAGAAGTAACCTCATGCTCAATTTTATTTTCCTCACAGAACCTTCTGAATTTTGTGGAGTTATACTCACCACCACCATCAATTCTAAGAATCTTCAGAGTCTGGCCACTCTGATTCTCAACCTTCAGTCTGAACTTCCTGAATTCAGAAAACACCTTGTGTTTGAACTTTATGAGAGATACCCATGTCATTCTGGTAAACTCGTCAACAAATGACACAAAATATTTATTCCCTCCAATTGATGCTAATGGAAAAGGACCGCACACATCAAAATGCACTACTCCCAAGGCATGCTTTTCTCTTGGAGCTACTTCTGATGCAAATGGTAATCTTGGTTGCTTCCCTTCCATGCACACCTTGCATGATTTTTCAGGCTTCTTGATTGTAGGAATTCCATGTACCAGATTCTTTGATTTCAGATGCCCTAAACTTCTGAAATTCAGATGACCAAATCTAATGTGCCACAACCGACTCTCCTTGACAACACTTATTGCACTAAGACATTCAGAGTCTGCAATTCTAATATTCACCTTGAATGTTATGTTCCTTCCCTATTCTGATTCCATAATCAGCTTCTGATTACAGTCATACAACTTCAGAAGATTGTCCTTCATGGTAACTCATTCATTGACTTTATCCTGAACTTTAAAGTTTTCTCTGAACATTTTCTTTTCTTCTCTTATTTCATCAATGGTTATTTTCATATTGCAGGCACACTTAGAGTTGGATACTATCAGTACTTTGTGCTTATCCTTTTCTTCAGCAACCTTTGCAGCTTCTGCAGCCAATTTGGTTTCTTCTGCAGCTTTAGCTTCTTCCTCTGCTTTTAGTCTTGCTATTTCAGCTTCAGCAAGGCGGGCTTTTTTTCAGCTTCTTTTTGCTTAGCAACAAGCAGTTGAAAAGCTTGAAGCCATTCCACCTTGTCCTGGACCAGTTGTACTTCTGCATCCATCGTAGCCTCTAAAAAACATTGCACTTTTTCAAATTCTGATGACATCCATTTTTGAAACACCTTCTAGGAATTTTTCAGATCCCGAGGTTTACAATTGTACAAGCTTCACCTTGTATCTTAGCTACTATGTTCCTAACCTTGCTTTTAAAAATGTTAATGCATTCTTCAATGGTTTTTGGAAAGGTCTAATTATTGCATGTTCAAGTTAAGAAAGAATAGCTTCGGGGTTGATAGTTTCAAAAGGTAGTTCAAACAAATCATCAAGATCGGAAAAGGTATATTATTTAGAAACTGGTATAAAAAAAGGTGCTGGTGAAAAAGTATCAGAGGGTGTAGTAGATATAGAGATTTGTATGAGTTTAGGGTGAGAGTCAGATGGAACAGTGATAGATTCATTTATGTTTAAGTTTTGGTTGGTGAATGCAAATTGAAACAATGTTTATAATGGTGGTATTTTATTTGATGATTCTAATGTAGGTTTGTTCAAATTGGTAGTAGTTGTTGAAATGGGTGAGAATAGTGGGGAAGAGACATATGGTTTGAAAATGACTTGTGAATTGGACATGGTTGATTCAGAGAAATGTGTCATTGTAGTTGTTAAAGATGCATTAACATATTCAGGAGCATTATCACAAACAATAGTAGGAAGAACAAAAGACTTACATGATTTTCAAGATTCAAAAGGTAGAGCCTGAAAATCAGATGATTAAGTTCTTTGTTTCTTCTTTCCCTTTATCTTTGGCTCATAAGCCTCTGATAATTCTTTTCTTTTCTCTTTTGAAGTATCAGCGAGAATTGGATCAGAAGTAGGAGTATCAGTCTCACTAGATGTTTTCAGACATTGTAGTTCCAAAATTTGTTTTTTTAAGAAATCTAGCTTTCTTCTTCTTCTTCTTCTTTGGTTCATAAGTGTTTGATATTTTCTTTCCTTTTCTTATACCACAACCAACTTCTTCAGCATGAAGTTTAGTATAATCAAAATTGGACATATAACGTCCTTCTTCTTCTATCATCTGAACATATATATCAATACTTGATATATTATCCATCTTTGAAAAAAGAGGATAATCAGTAATTGGAATCCTTCTTTGAGTAATGGTTTCAAATGATTCACCCAGAGGTTTGACTTTAATCTTTTCAATTATTTGCATGTTCCTTAAGTTTTGTGCAATAAATGATTCTCAAATGCTGGGAGACATATCTTCTATGTAATTTGCTTCTTCCACCAAAGATTTTACTAACCCACTTTCCACAAGAATGTCAGTCAGAAGACGTCCACAAGGGACATAGGTAGGAACATTCTTCTTAGGATTTGCAGTGATTCTCGTCTTCTTAACAATATCCTTCAGATAATTGAATAAGACATATGGAAGATTGGTCTTCTGCTTGGTTAGCAAATAGTACAACATTAACTTCTGACTAATATTGAAGTAATTAGAAGAGTTTGAAGCAGGTCTAGGCTTTATACTGCCCAAAATGATCTTGTGCCAAACTCTATGGTTTGGATGAAGATCCTTGCTCTTGTATTTTGTCTTCTTATCAGGGTAATTATTAAACAGTACTTGATTGAGTGACTTATTTAAAAAATTTAATTTACTCTTTGTAGTCTTAAACTTCTTCTCCATTTTATATGTACATTTTCCTTCCATAAACTTTAAACCGAGAAGATCAGCAATGTATTTTTCAGTTATGACAATCCTTAATCTAATGACATTAGAGACAATATGCAGATCATCACAATTAGTATTCTTCCAGAAGTCTTTTACTAAATCTCCGTAAACAGGACCATGAATCCTGTTTAAGTAACTTTCCCATCCCAAAACTTCTAATTCTTCTTTTAGGTCAACCCAATTATCAGCTAAATTGTCAAAATCTACCAAAAATTCCCGAAGAACATCTAGTTTTTATGGAGGAAGGATGCAAATAACTTGATAGGATTGTTGAGTGATTTGATTTTCATTAAATTCTATAGAAGAAGCAGTAGCAACATTTGTCTTTACAGGAGGATCTGGTGAAGATGATGAAGTGAAGGTAAATGATGATGAAGAGCCGGAAGTAACTGGTGGTTTTGATTCTTGATCAAATTCTTTTGTGAACTTAACTGCTTCTTTTTGAGAATTGGTCATCATAAATTTGATTTGAAGAAGAAGATGAATGAATTTTGAAGGATGTTGACGGAGAACCCAGAAAAGCGATTGAAGGAGAAGAAGGGTTTAGGGTTTAGTGAAAGCGAGCGTAAGATAGTGTGAATAAGTGAGTTATATAGAGAGAGAATGAAATTTTGAAATATAGCATTTAAATGTCAAATAAAGAATAACATTTTCTTAAAGACACAATATGGGAGGTAATAAATGAAGGCAATCATGAAAGATTCAATTCCAAGAAATCGCACAATGTTCATGATCAAGCTTAGGTAACATGTGATGATTAAGAATAATCTATGATTATACGTGTTTACGAATTCGTCTAACTAAGTGACACGTTCAATCTAAATATCCAAGGGGTTTCATCTGATCAGAGATATTTCTGACTGAAACATCCTATGATAACTGAGTCTATAATAAAATTAGCCTAAGTATAATAAGTAAAGAGAAGGAGAGAAATGATATTGTCATATTATTGAAGATCTTCGATCTATATTTAATTTTGGATTTGTTTTAGATATAACTTCTGATCAACTTCTTTCTTCTTATACTTTCTTCAGAGTGGTCTTTCAAAAATTCTGAATTATTTTCATATTGAGTGTTCTCAGTTTTCTGATTTAAGAAGAATAACCTTCTTCTAAACTCTAATATCTAATTTGAGATCTAGAATCATTCTTCTCTTCAAACGATCTCTTTATTCTTCTGTTTAGAATCACCCGTCTGATTTTTGAGAGAATCCTCAGAGCAAAGATATTCTGATATTTTATTATCAAAACATCTATCTGTTTTATCAAACTTCCTTTAAACAAAACCTGATATAACGTTCATTGACCTAACAGAATCCGATTATTCAGAATCTCCTATCAGGATTTCCTTCCAATGATATACATCAGTGATCCCACAAGGATGACCTTCACTCAGTCCCCTTTGAGATATGACTACCATTGACCTAATAGAATCCACTACTAGGATTTTATATACGATGACCGTAAACAAATTCTTCTTGAGAATCCTAACTCAACCGAGTCTCTCAAGGAACCATCAAACAACTGTTTGATTTACATTTGTTTACAATAATAATGCTTCCACACAAGCTGAATGTAAACTGGCATTTTATAACTGGCGTTTTCATGAATATCTTCATTATCTTCCGCGGCTTAGAAAGCTTTGTGAAACATTTGAAATTAAGCACATTGTGAATCAATGATTTCAATGTAATCATTGTCAACATGATTGAAGGATCATTTTGATAATAGTTATTGTTATAGTGGTTGATAACTTTTGCTTGTGTTCCAATAGTGACAACTTTTAAGCATTGAACACCAACAACATTTTAAACATACAATTATTTTCTTTTATATCCAAGAAAAATAGAGTCGTTGGCTATTTGAAAAAGATACATCACAAAAAGTATTTCTTCGTCCTTATCTTTTCCATAATTCAAGCTAGTGGAGAAGTAGTGCAATAGGGCTGTTTCACACTGTGTACTATTGTACCATGTTACCGTTATATTCTTTCCTTCTTCACTTCAGAGGCTTCCGCGAGCATGAGTTTAGAAGCAGGAAAATAACATAAGGTTTTCAGAACGTTAACTCGTCAAAGTCTTCTGAACTGCGTCTTTAGAATCTTCAGCACTTGGTTGTGAGAACCTTTTCTTGAAACCTTGGGTCTTTAAATCTTCAACTCTTTAGAATCATTAGAACTTATGTCTTTAAAGTCTTCAGCACTTGGTCTTTAGAACTCTTATCTTTAGAATATTGGAAACATAAGTCTTCAGCATCCGAACTTCAGTAGAAACTTTATCTTCAGATCATCTAACTTTGTTTCTTTGGAACACGTTGTCTTTAGAAGCTTGACTCTTTAGCATCTGGGCGTAAGTAGAAACTTCTGTCTTCAGATCTCCTGACTGATTTCTTTAGACATATATCAGAGCTTACACTTCAGAGCCTTCTGGAGTTTTTTTCTATTGTTCAACAGAAGTAGAACCTGTTTGTTAAGTACTCAACAATAAAAAATATTAGAGTATCAAAATTGTTCATACAGACATACTCATTTGTTATCATCAAAACTCAGATAATATTGCAGAACCAAATCTTATTATTACATGGACATACGTTGACCTTAGGTCAACCTAAATACAAAATATAATATTAAAACTGAATAAAAATGATGTAATATAAATGTTGACTTCGGTCAATAAATCAAAACCAATTACTTATTTTAATGGGCCTCTTTAAAACCTTGATGGACCATTAGATTGATGATAAGCACACTGGATAAATTGAGAAACATACCACTCCCCAAAAATAAAACCCCATTCTATTTAAATAAATTATAAAAGATAGTTAATTGTTAGTAAGAATATAAAAATGAGTATAAAAATATATATATATATATATATATATATATATATATATATATATATATATATATATATATATATATATATATATATATATATATATATATATATATATATATATATATATATATATATATATATATATATATATATATATATATATATATATATATATATATATATATATATATATATATATATATATATATATAAATGAACCAAAAGGTCTAACAAAGATAAAATTGATTGTCTATACCTATATGGGAAAATTTGAGGTAAGACAATCATTGCGTTGGATATCTTCTCAAATGTATCTTCATCCACCGACTGATAAATGAGGATGAGATGATTCTTATCTCTCTTTCTTGACTCCTTCAACGTCTCCTTTACACCTTGGCTTAATAAGGCTTAATCTTGCTCCTAGAAACCTTTTTCAATGATATCCCCCATATCTTAAACTCCTAGTAGCATCTTCATCTTGATACTCCAATTATCATAGTTGTTCTTCATGAGCATCGGTATTTGGAAAGAGAAACCTCCATTCACCATCTTTTGAGGACCTTAAAATTCTGGTACCAATTTGCTAGAAATAAAATCTTTTGCGTTGATGAAAATCTTTAGGAATATTAGAGGCTTAAATATAAATTTGATAGATGGGAGAAGTCTTTATAGAAGAGAGAAATTTGTATTTTGCTTGATTCAAAAGTGTGGGATTGCATCCCTATTTATAGTAATCTAAGAAGAACTCTAAACATACTAATTCTAGAGAGTTCTCAAACTTAAAAATTCGAAGAGTTTCTAGAAAATATTACAACCATATGAAATATCCAGACACTCCAAACATTACAAGAATTTTTTTAAATAATTACTCAAATTACCTAAATCTAAAAACTAAATAATAAAGTTAGACCTAAATCAAGTTTAATATATATATATATATATATATATATATATTGAACTTAGTAAATTTTACTTCTTTCTTTTAAAATAGAAAGTCATGTTTTTCTTCCCTTATGTAATGGATGCAAAAACTCATTTCATTCATTGATGACAGTGATCAGTGAAGACTATCACCATGTTGATAAGTGTAGCATATTGAGAATGAATCTCACTCATAAGAAAAATTTTATGGTTACAAATCATTCTTTCAAGTGTAGTAATGATGAGATTATTGTTGGTGCACAAAGAAGAGATGAAAGGTAAAAGAATATATTAAATGACGGCTACAAAAATAAGGAATAATGATTTACAATGAATTATATTGAGCTACCTCACTAGGCTATTTATACACAAAATAAAATCCTAAATATCCTCTAACAAAGATATAAAAAAGATATAATAATATCTCTAAAAAGATATTCCTGAAATATAGATTAAATCCAAAATATATTCCTAAAATATAGATTAAATCTAACATCATCCCTTAATTTATATTTTATCCAAAATTGACAACACCAATTTCATCCCTCAAGCGAAGAAATTGATCAGTCTTGATAGCCTTTGTCAGAACATATGCCACCTGCTTCTGGGTGCTACAGTGCACAACTTCTAATATTCCTCTCTGAACTTGATTCCTCAGAAAGTGATATTTGGGCTCAATATGCTTGCTTCTCCCATGCAGCACTAGGTTCTTGGCAAGATTGATTGCAGACTTGTTATCAATCATCAGCTTCAGAGGTTTGGCTACTTTAATATTCAAATCTTGCAACAAGTTCAGAATCCACACAACTTGACATGCAGTCAGAGCGCCTGTAATATATTCAGCTTCGCAGGTTGACATCACAACATGTTGCTTCTTGGAACACCAAGAAATAGGACCTCCAAGAAATTTGAATAATTACCCAGAAGTACTTCTTTTGTCCACTCTATCTCCACACTAATCAGAGTCTGAATAACTCAGAAATTCTGATTCGATCTTTCTTCCAGATGGAAATAACACTCCATACTCCAGAGTTCCCTTTACATAACTCAGAATCTCGACAGCAGCTTGGTAATGAGACCACTTTGGTTTACTCATAAATCTGCTGACCATTCCAACTGCATAGCAAATATCAGGTCTGGTATTACACAAATACCTTAGAGAACCAACCGTTTGTTTGAAGGTTGTAGCATTCACACCCTCTCCATCAGAATCAGAGTCCAACTTCTGATTCGTATCAGCAGGTGTGATAGAAACTTTGCAATTCTCTAGCTCAAATCTCTTCAGAAGCTCAAATTCATACTTCATCTGATGCAAAATGATTCCTTTGTCAGAGTACATAAATTTCATCCCTAGAAAGAAATACATTTTCTCAAGATCTGTCATCTCAAAAGCATTCATGAAAACTTTCTTGAACTCAACTATCTCTTGTTCAGAACTTCCTATGAGTAATATGTCATCAACATACAAATAGACCAGAATCATATTACCTTCTGAAGTATGCTGAACATAAACACCATACTCCATCTCACACTTCTGAAACCCTTGTTCCTTGAAAAATGAATCAATCTTCAAATTCCAAGCTCTGGGCGCTTGCTTCAATCCATACAAGGCTTTGTGTAATTTGAACACCATCCCTTCTTGATTATTTTTCTCAAATCCAGGAGGTTGTGATATGTATACCTCTTCTTGTAATGGACCATTCAGAAATCCAGATTTTACATCTAAATGCAGCAGAGGCCAATTCATGTTAGCAGCTATTGCAATCACTAGTCTGATTGTTTCATGTCTCGCTACAGGTGCAAACACTTTAAAGTAATCCAGCCCAGGCTTTTGTAGAAAGCCTCTTGCTACTAATATTGCTTTGTGTTTGCCAATTGATCTATCTGGCTTTAGATTCTGCTTGAAAACCCATAGACGTTGATGGCTTTCTTGCCTTTTGGAAGTTATGTCAGCTTCCAAGTCTTGTTTCTCTCTATAGAATCAAGTTCTTCTTTCATGGCCTATAACCAAACTTGCTGCTTAAGAGCCTCTTCCGTACTCATGGGTTCAGAGTCTACTAATATTGCACACTGAATAACTTCTCCTTCAGAGTCTACTTCAGTGTCTTGTAACATGTCAAACTCTGTAAATCTTTTTGGGATACTTCTGACTCTTTGTTACCTCTGAATTGGACCTTCATAATGTTGGACACCGGAACTTTCCCCTTCAGAAGCACTTGCTTCAGAAATTGTATTTTCTCCAGAACCTTGACTATCTTCAGAGTCTAGATCACCATTGGAGTCAGAGTTAGAATCATCTTCTCCTTCTATATCTTCTTCAGAGTCAGAGTCTTTACCAGCTTCAGAAACATGTGTTTCCTACTTTTCTTCAGGAGTTCTCTCATCAGAGTCAGGACGAGACCTTTCCGAATTCCAAACTTCTTATTCCTATACAATAACATCTCTGATGAACTCAACTCTGTTAGTTTCTGGACAATAAAGTTTGTACGAACCTGTATTGTGGTACCCCACCAGTAATATTACATTACTTCTATCATCCAGCTTCTGTCTTCTATCTTTTAGGACATGTTTGTAACATACAGAACCAAACACCTTTAGATGACTAGTTCACTTCTGAATAGGAACTATTTCCTTCAATTTCTCCGTTGGACATCTGTTGAGTACATAACATGTAGTGGCAATAGTTTCTCCCTACAAAGTATGAGGAAGCTTCTTCTCTTTCAGCATGCTTCTCACCATATCAAGCAAAATACGATTTCTTCTTTCAGCAAGACCATTATGTTAAGGAGTATAGGGAGAAGTAACCTCATGCTCAATTCCATTCTCCTCACAGAACCTTCTGAATTCTGTGGAGTTATACTCACCACCACCATCAGTTCTAAGAATCTTCAGAGTCTGGCCACTCTGATTCTCAACCTTCAGTCTGAACTTCTTGAATTCAGCAAACACCTTGTGTTTAAACTTTATGATAGATACCCATGTCATTCTGGTGAACTCATCAACAAATGACATAAATTATTTATTCCCTCCAATTAATGCTACTGGAAAAGGACCACACACATCAGAATGCACTACTCCCAAGGCATGCTTTGATCTTGGAGCTACTTCTGATGCAAATGGTAATCTTGGTTGCTTCCCTTCCATGCACACCTTGCATGACTTTTCAGGATTTATTATTTTAGGAATTCCATGTACCAGATTCTTTAACTTCAAATGCCCTAAACTTATGAAATTCAGATGACCAAATCTTATGTGCCACAACTCACTCTCCTTGACAACACCTGTTGCACTAAGACATTCAGAGTCTGCAGTTCTAATATTCACCTTGAATGTTCTATTCCTTCCCTGATCTGATTCCATAATCAGCTTCTGATTACAGTCATACAACTTCAGAAGATTGTCCTTCATGGTAACTAAAAAACCTTTCTCAATCAGTTGTCCCACACTCATCATATTGCTTTTCATGCCAGGTACATACCATACATTCTGGAACACTGCTGATTTCCCATTGTTTAGAATGATCCTGACATTTCCCATACCTTCTGCATTGAGGTATTTATCATCAGCATATCTGATCTTTGTACTCTTTCCAGAGTAAAAATCAACCAACCATTTCTTATTTCCAGTAAGATGGTTTGAACACCATGTGTCCATATACCACCATTCTGATGAATTCAGATCATCAGGTTCAGAAGCCAACAATAGCACAGGTTCATCATCTGACTCTCCTCTGGCTATATTTGCTTCTTTTGACTTCCTTTCTTTGTTTGACCGACAATCTTTGGCGTAGTGACCAAAGTTCATGCAACAGTAACACTGAACATTCTTCTTGTCAGACTTCTCCTTTCCCTTCTGAATATTCTTCTGCCTAACAGAGTTTGAAGCTTATGACCTTTAACCACACTTAGTTTTCTTCCTGGCTTCTGACCAATTAGTCTGCTTCTGATACTTCTTACTAGAAGTTACTTTCAGAGCTTGCTGCTCTACTTTCCTCTCAGAAGTTCTCACAGTCATACGCAACTCATGCGCCTCTAGACTACTTTGCAGCTCTTCAACTCTCATGGTGCTCAGATCTTTGGAATGTTCAATTGCTACCAAAATGTAATCAAACTAAGAAGTTAAAGATCTCAAGATCTTCTCAATGATTATTTGTTCAAAAAGAGTTTCTCCACAAGCTTTCATCTCATTAGTGATCAGAATCACTCTAGAGATGTACTCATAAACCTTCTCGCTGTCCTTCATGTTGAGATTTTCATATTGCTTTCTGAGAGATTGAAGCTTCACCTTCTTCACTGATGCGTCACCACTGTAACATCTTACCAGTGTGTCTCACGCAGCCTTTGCTGTTTCAGAATCAACAATCTTCTCAAACACATTTGCATCCACACATTGATGGATGTAGAACAACACATTCTGATCTTTCTTCCTTAGCGCCTTCTGTGTTATCTACTGTACCTCTGTTGCGTCTGCTTCTAACAGATCATAGCCATTGATGACAAGATCTAATACATCTTGAGAACCAAATAACACGCGCATCTGGATCTTCCAACGATTCTAGTTTTTTCATCAAATACTGGAAGCTTAGAATGGACATCGCCGTCGTTTCTGTTCATCTTCTATCTTGTGCAATTTACGCAGAAACTCAATAAAGTAGTGTTTCTCAAATCTCCAGAATCAGAAACAACGATTATCACAATACCTCACTGTTCTCTCGTATTTCCCGTGAATTTCTAACCGAAACTCTAGATATCAATTGTTGGTGCACAAAGAAGAGATGAAAGACAAAAGAATATATTAAACGACGGCTACAAAAATAAGGAATAATGATTTACAATAAATTACATTGAGCTACCTCACTAGACTATTTATACACAAAATAAAATCATAAATATCCTCTAACAAAAATATAAAAAAGATATAATAATATCCTCTAAAAAATATTCTTAAAATAGAAATTAAATTAAAAATATATTTTTAAAATATATTAAATCTAACAATTATAAATGATATAGCTGTCCAATAGGGAGCTTTCAAAGCTCAAAAGGATAGAATGTCTTTGCAGTGACTCGCAACTAACTATAGGGACACCAAAATGTTAGTAGCACCAAGGATTATTTTTTATGCATTAAATTTCAAACTGCCTCTTAAATATGGTGGTCCATGAAGCTAATAATTCATATTTGTTTGATTTAAGAAACCATGTGTGCTAGTAAGAGAATTAAAATTGTTATAGTTTAAAAATAATTATTTAAAGCTAAGAATTATTAAGTATAAAATGGATAATTGAATTTATTAATACTCTAGGATTTGGTAAAGCTTTTGTGGAGCCAAGTCATCCTCTAAATTGCCAAAAGTTGAATTGTCAGCAATGAATGTTTGTCTGGGTCATATTCTAGTGTAGAATATCTTCATTAAAAGCTAAGAAAATATCTAAGGTATATATGTTCCTAGATAGAAGATGAATACGACCTATTACCCATTTTAGACTTCAATCATATATTCTTGCCATACATTAAAGGGGATATTTAGATAACTTCTAAAAAACTGATTAAACATAACATCAGATTTCATTGTGTAAATAACCAAAATCCTAAATAATATATAACTTTTATAAAATATGTTAGAGGGATGATAGAAAGAATAAGAAATTTTTGTATACAAAATATCAAAGTTATCATTTGATGTTTTGGAGGTAAAAATATTTGGTATTATGATGACGAAGGAAGAATATGAAACGTGCGTTCGTTCTATAGAGTTGAGAATACGAGGGTTAAATATTTTAATTTTAACATGATAGAAACTTAGTTGTAATATTAATAGATATGAAGATACCTAGTCACTTATATGCATTATATAATTCTATGTGAAACTTATTTATTACACATTGTTTATTGATTGGCTAGAATTGTCTAGAATTGTGACTACATCAAAAAATAAATTATTTTAACGAGTTCAACATAAACTTTTTCTAGATAGATATAAATAGATATGGATAGATAGGCATGGAGACATTATAGTATATATTAACAATAGGATAGATAAATATGAATAGATGGTGGAATTAAGCATGGACAAGTGACTTTTTTGTCCATCAGGGGAAATTGCACGTTTTACCTACAATAGCTTGTAGCAGGTTATGATCTGTTACACTTTTCTTTTTTTCTTGTTCGAGTGTTAATTATTAAAATAATGATATTACTAGTAAGATATTTCTTCGTTTGCATGGGTATTGATGTAGACCTGAAATTATTATTTGTTTAGTTTTAAAATTTAAATAAAATAAAAAACATTTAAATTTAATTGTAAAAAAAAATAATAATAAAAAAATAGTCAAAGATAAATATATAAATTAATTAAATCAATCATCTATTATCTATATAATAAAATTAACTACAACCATAATTACATCGTTATCCAAACAAAATCAAATTAAAGACTTTATTTCATACCGCTAAACGTAATTATACATCTTTAATTATCACTTACCAATTAATTATTTCTGTCATAATTAATTTCTATAAATCCTAATTCAAACCATATTTTAACCTTCAAATTTTTCATAGACTTTATCGTTTTTCAACACAAATCATTTGAATTCATTTGTTTTTCCAAAACAAGTTTGTCTTTTCCGAGTTCTCCCATCATCTATGCCTATTCACATAGGCATGACCATTATAAAACACATCTGCTCATTATCTCTTCACATAATCGATATATATCACAATTTATCGTCAAAAGAATTTCAACCAGTTCTCCAAGTTCCTCCATTGCAAGGTTAGCGTCTATTTCAACCTTTCAAAACGTATTTATGTTATCGTCAATATTTGTGCTTTTTTGGTTATGCTTTACTATTATCGTTAGTTTTAATGTTATGTTTTCATGGTTTCATCACTAGAAACGTGAATGCTTTCATCGTTTTGTCAATGTTGACCTAACTATGTTACAAAAATTTCAATATTTTTCTACCAATGTTTTCATAGGCTTATGTTTTATAGCTTTCACAATGTTTGTTGAGTTTACTAACGTTGTGCGTGTGTTTCAACTTCTGATATGAGGCCTGTGTGTGTTTCAACTTATGATATGAGGCACGTCAAGACTATGTTCTTCCATATTTTAATAGATCATATTCTGTGTGTTTTATATTTATATGTTTCCTTTATAATTTATTTGTGTTTCAATGAATCTCTCTTTGTTTGAGAAAGTGTTTATGATAGTTTTTAGTCTTAAATATGAAGAGAAGCTATTGAAAGCATCTACTTCATTGTTAATACTCAACTAGTAGAAAATCCGTGCTATCGCACGGGTCTAGTCGAAATTTCACATTACATATATCTAAATCTGACTTGTAAAGTCCCTTTATATATATCAAACATATATATTTAACCAGAATTCAACCAAAATTCAACTAAAATTTACTCTATATTGAACCAAAAACATAATAATTAACAATGTTGCCGCTAATAATACATCTAAATTTTCAGCTTTTTAAGTACAAATGTAAACATCTTCATGGTACCAATTTCAAATGCTATCTTATTAAATGATCGAAATTGGCCAGTAACAATAACCTACATGATATAGCTGCATCGTGAAATGTATAAAATAAGATCTCGATTTTTCAAAATTTTTACAAAACTAAATTAAGTATGTGGCATCTACACATACAAATATAGGGTGAAAAAAATTACCATCTAAAAAAGTGCTTGGAAAATCTCCTTGTATATGACATTTGAAGTAGTCGAGCACGACACACTCTCCTTGTCATGTATTAAGATTTTAAGACCACTTTTGATCGTATCTCTTGAAATAACAACATACAATTGTCCATGACTAAAAATAGGAGTAGGCAAATACAATTCAACACTATCAAGTGATTGACCTTGAGATTTATTAATTGTCGTTGAGTAAGAGACAATGATCGAAAATTATCTCCTAATCAACTTAAATGACCATTGTGACTCGGAAGGTGACATAGTGTTGGCTGAAGATTTTGATGATATTGTTCGAAGCGAAGCAAGTTGGATGTTTCGATTGGAATAAAGCAAGATGTCATGTTTCGAAATGGTAGAAGCAGTGCTTCGAATGGGCATGTCAAAACTCCGAGCTTCGAGTGACAGTTATGGGGATATATTCAAAGAAGTCTCGAAATGGTAACAAGGTTGTGTCCAAGAAATGAGTTCGAAACGAAGAGTGCCAAAACATTTGAAATTCAAACGCAAGCGGGATGTTCGAAATTTAAAATATATGCGCTGGAGCATTCGAAGACGCGTGGAAGCTAGAGGAGGCCATTGCTTTGCATGTTCTGAACGTGGCAGAATCTTATAGCAAGACCGTTATGGTCGAAGTAGTATAAATAGAAGTCTTAGCATTAGGATTTCGTGTGTCATATCTATTGTACAAAAATTCAGTAAACATTCAAAATACCACATGGCTAGGGAAACGAATGCACGAACAATGTACGTATGATAACACCAAGTGTTTATGATTCAATAAAACTCTTTATCATTTCCAGTCTTTTCCTCTATCTTCATGTCAATATCATTCAAAAGCCTTTACATTAAAATATTTTCATTCGAAGTCTTTTTACTGATGTCTTACATTTAAATGTTTTCTTTCCATTTCAAATCCTTTACATTTCAGAAACTTTCGTATATTTCATACCTTTATCTTCATGCTTTTATCATTCAAATACCTTTTTCATTCAAAGTCATTTTACTGATTTCTTGCATTTAAACGCTTTCTTCATATTTCGAATCTTTTACATTCCAGAAACGCTTTTACATTACATGTTTTTATGCTTCGAAGTCATTTACTTGTCTTTTCTGCAGTTTTACATGTCTTTACAATTGAACTTTATTCATGCAATTTAGTTTCGCACGCATTTACTTGATCATGTCATTAGATCTTTAATAGAGTAATCGAAGTAAGTTGAACACCTACACAACATTCTAAATACCAACCATGAATATCAGTTCTATAATGAGAATTATCCAAATGACCAATACATCCTAGGATCAATCTAGTCGATCCAGCAAGTTACCAAAGAGATTAAATAACAGTCATTAAGATTATTTGATAGTTTGGAGGACTAGCGGTTGTTTACCAGAAATAACTGTAAACAAATTGGCACACCTGGTGGGACGCGTCATTGGTCATTACGAAATTTAGAACAAAGTAACAAATTGTTGAGACATAACCATTGTAAAAGTACTCTCTGAGTGATAAGTTTGTTGTTTTATGAACCTTAGAAGTGGTAGAATAACCAATAGAAACCAACCCTTATCCATAAGAAAACGTTTAAACAAGATGTCTAATCCAGACAGTCAACAAGGGGAACAAAATATCCCACATACAACAGGCACTAATATGTCCGCTTCGATGGGAACATCTAATGCAATCCCTTCGAACGCACAGTCTGTTGCATCCTCTACCAGTAGCGTAGCCACTAATGGAACAAGTGGCATATCAACTAACAGTTCGATCCTAGGAAATACTGGAACCATTGGTTATCCTGGGGGATTCGTCCCACCACCAGGGACACAAACCCATTTCTCCACCCCACTAACTAGACCACCCGGTTTCGATGGTAACATAACCAGAAATTCCTCTTATGGAATGCCAACATCTTTTATGGCAGGCTTACACAATTCCACATCGAATTCATCACCACAATTAGGGTCAGGGTCTAGGGCAAATCAGTTTATGACAAATAACCAAGGTTCAGTGGGTTATAGTGCAATGCATATCTTAACCACAGAAAACAGTTGGCCTTTAGGCACTTAATGGATGACAGTAACCATAATATGATAGGAGTGTTAGCACAAACTATGCAGGAAATCTTTGCCCCAATAGTACAAAATGTAACTGTGACAAACAGAGAAAATGCAGATAACATGAGTCGAATAGCAGATTTCTTTGCTCCCCCAGAAAGGCGTAGGCAGAATCAGGCGGGAGTTCGAGCAAATGTACCTATTATAGAACAAGTTGCTAACGACCCACCCTATAGACCAGCCAGAGAGGAGGTTAATTTGGGGGCAAGGGCTCAAAGGTTAGAAGCCCCAACGATCCAAGGTCCACAAAGGGAAATTATAGAACCAGGGGCAAGGATCGAAAGGCTAGAAGTCCCAGAGTTTCGAGAGGAACAACCTAGAGGAGTTGTCATGGTAGGTCGAAATCAAGATGCTGACGCAGTTGTTCACAGAATTCGAAACGATAACATCTTGGCAGAAAATAACTTAACCACCATGATAGAGAGAATCATGGCCCAGAATGGCCTCAACACAGGAATTAGAAGGCCAAATTATGCCTCTCCTATATTAGATTACATAATACACACTGATTTACCAAGGGGATATAAAGTCCCTAAGTTTACAAAGTTTGCTGGGGATACCAACGAATCAACAGTCGAACACATAGCCAGGTATCTAATCGAAGCAGGAGATATAGCCAATAATGAAGACCTTAGGATCAAATATTTCCCAAGTTCCCTGACTAAGAACGCTTTCACATGGCTCACCACTTTACCTCCTGGGTCCATAGGTACTTGGGCGCTGTTGGAGAGATTATTCCATGAACAGTTCTACATGGGACAATCTAAAATAAGTCTGAAGGAACTAGCCAGTGTCAAAAGGAAGTTTACTGAACCCATAGATGATTATCTGAATAGATTCAGGCTCTTGAAATCTAGATGTTTTACAGTAGTTCCTGAACATGAGTTAGTCGAAATGGCTGTTGGCGGCCTGGATTACTCTATTCGAAAGAAATTAGACACTCAATACTTGAGGGATATGGCTCAATTAGCCGATAGGGTTCGACAGGTCGAAAGGCTAAAGGCCGAAAAGGCCAGAGTTTTTAAAAATAACAAAAAAGAAAGGGTCTCCTATGTTGGAACTGAGGAAACAGAAGATTATCTTGAATTCGAATTCGAAGAGGTCGAAATCGACCTCGCTGAATTAAAACAGGCACCACCTTACTCCTGCAAATTATTAGTTCCCACAAAAGGGAAGGAAATTGTTGAAAATGAGAAAAGTGACAAATTCCCAAATAAAGGTTTATACCTTCGATGTAACTAAGTGTGACGAGATTTTCGATTTACTTGTCAAAGATGGCCAACTCATTGTGCCATCAAATGTCAAAATACCTCCTTTAGATCAAAGGAAGAAAAGAGGATTTTGTAAGTATCATAGTTTCCTAGGCCACAAAACCTCACAGTGTTTTCTTTTCAGGGACCTAATTCAGAATGCAATTAAAGATGGCAGACTGAAGTTCGCTGATAAAGCAAAAATGAAAGTAGATGAAGATCCTTTGGATGTCGCAGACACCAATTACTCCGATCCTGTATGCATTGGAGAAATTAACATGGTGGAAGCTGATCAAAATGACGCTCCAGTAGGAGAGAAAGGTGCTGAAAATGAAAGTTGGGTGTTAGTCGAAGTCAACAAGGGGGTCACTGAAGACGTCCACAAGCAACCAGAGACTTCGATCGAAGCAGCATATTTAGCTGTTGCAAAAGAAATCCAGGCTACTGAAGGCCAGGGAAACCAAAAGCAAGAGTTGACACAAGTTACTGAAGGCCTGAGGCTAGAATTGGAGAAAGTCCAAATCACGAAGCCAACCTCCCCTCAGAAAGAAATATGGGATACTTTAGGGGAACCCAGTGGAAAGTTTGACTACTTGGTCAAATATTCCGCCCCAGAGAGTTCAAAAATCCAAATTGAAGATATAAAACCTACAGGATGGGGAGATGATGACACTAAGGGGGAGGATGTTGATGTAAACATGGTGGATATGGAGAGACCTCGCTCTGAAATGGAGGAGGTGGAGGGATACTTAAAAAAAGAGAAGTATAAAGTGGAGGATAATCATGTTGGGGATGCTAGTCTTAAGGATTACCTCATGATGTGCCACAAAGGAGATACGGGAATGATACTATGCCCTAGGTGCAGCATCCTCTGCAACCAGAGAATTGCTGTAAACTTCGAGAGGGTACAAAGGGCACGAACTGGCAACAACTGGCGCCAGGATAACCAGTTATTCAGGTGTTATCCTAAAGCTGGAGAAAGTTTGTTGGAATTTGTGCTTCGCTGCTACAAAGGGGCAACTAAATGCTTGATATGCCCAAGGTGTTCTGCTGTGTATGATCAAAGCATGGCCAGAGCCTTCGAAACAATCCCTTTCGCCCCTTGCTGGAACCACCAAGAGACTGTTCAGATTGGCCCACGTTTCGATAGCAAATACAATCAACGAAGGCCTGATAGTCCTCATCCCAAGGGCGCTCGAAGAGTGACGTTCAGAATTCCTGCTGAAGTACCAACAGACAAATGGCTGTAAGTCAGAAATGACAAAGGCAAAGACAAATGGAGAAACAATGAACGAAACGCACGCCATGCTATGATATATAGAAGGCAGTTCAACATAGCGAAGAAGGAAGAAGTGAGATTAGAGAACTACAAAGGAAGAAACCCCATGTCAAGATCTCAATGGCGAAGGCAATAGAGAATTCGAAAGGCTGAAAGGGAAGCTGTGGCAAATAAAGGGGCAACTTCAATAAAAAACCAAGGTGAATCTAGCACCAACAAACCCACACCAAAAAATCAAACTGAAGACAAACCCCCAGTTAGTAGGAGGCTCTTCTCTGAAGTACAACCAAATGAACCAAAGGAATACACTCCAGGTCCAGAAGAAGACGAAGATATGCTAACGGTCAATTTCGAATCAGAGGGGGAGTCTTCGTTCAATATCAATTGCAACGTGGTATCTGTTCTTCCTTGTGAGTTTGGACAGGAAACTGAAATTGACGAGTATGAGGAAGAAGATACCATAGATCTGATGAAGCATAGGCCTGTGTGCTACTACGTGATGGATAACGGAGTTGTCGAGGAGCAGAATGCGTTCTTCGAGCGTCTAGAACCAGCTATGAAAAATCATCTGAAGCCATTATTCATTCGGGCAAAGGTTGTTGCCCATGGCGTAAATAAGGTTTTAGTGGATGAGGGCGCTGCAGCTAACTTAATACCCCATTTCATGCTGAAAAGGTTAGAAATACGCGAAGGAGACATCAAGCCACACAACATGGTTTTATCCAATTATGAAGGAAAAGTAGGCAAAACATTGGGGGTGGTTCAATTGGACTTGACGACAGGCTCAAGCTGTAGGCCCACCATGTTCATGGTGATCGAAGCCAAGGCCAACTACAACTTGTTGCTGAGAAGAGAATGGATCCATGGAGTAGGAGCGGTTCCTTCGTCAATGCACCAACGATTAGTTTTATGGAGAGAAGACGGGATCGTGGAAAACATTGAAGCGGACCAGAGTTACTTCATGTCAGCAGTCAACTTAGTTGACAAGAGGAATTATGACAAACATTTGGCGAAGATTGCTCCTTGTGTCCCAAATGATGAAATCAACGAAACCAGGAACGCGCACTACTATATGACCCTTCGCCATGATGGAATATATTGGGATAGAAGCATAATCAGTGAAGATGAATGAGTCGAAGGTACTATACAAAGACGGCCAGCAGGCTGGGAATTAGACAACCTTGCTCATGACTGAGTCCTCCTTTTTCGAAAGGATTTCGGCCTATATGGTTGAGAACGAATCAAAGGCGGCCTTAGAGGCTGAAATAAATAAACTGGCTGTAAAGATGAACGAAATAAATGGGGGTAGCTCGAAAGGCTCACCCTTTGAAGAACTCGAAATAGATCAAAGGTTGGACGCCATCTATGATAAAGAACCCTTAGGCTTCGAGAGGGACCCCATAGACTCAGGTGCCAAAATGTTGGCGCAGGATCCACTCGAAGAAGTGAACTTAGGGGATGAGAACACGAAAAGAATAACCTACATAAGTGCAAAACTTAACCCAGGCCTCAAGCAGGAAGTGATCGAAGTCCTCAAGAAAAACAAAGATTGCTTCGCGTGGGATTATGACGAAATGCCTGGTTTAAAGAGGGAGTTAGTGGAACATAGACTTCCAATCAAGGATGGCAAGAAGCCCATCAAGCAAACTCCTAGAAGATTCGCACCAGCGGTTCTCACAAAGATCAAAGCTGAGATCGAAAGGTTGCTGCGTTGCAGATTCATCAGAACCACAAGGTATGTTGAATGGTTAGCAAATATAGTGCCTGTTATTAAGAAAAATGGTTCTCTGAGAATCTGCATAGATTTTAGGGATTTAAATACTGCAACCCCTAAAGATGAGTACTCCATGCCTGTGGCAGAAATGTTAGTAGACTCTACCGCAGGATTCGAATATTTAAGTATGTTAGATGGATACTCTGGGTACAATCAGATTTTTATTGCTGAAGAAGATGTTGCCAAGACAGCATTTCGTTGCCCAGGAGCCTTATGCACCTACGAATGGGTGGTGATGCCTTTTGGTTTAAAGAATGCTGGGGAAACTTATCAAAGGGCAATGAATTCGATTTTCCATGATTTCATTGAAACCTTTATGCAGGTGTATATTGATGATATAGTCATCAAATCTATATCTGCAGAAACCCATTTGCATCATTTGAGCCAGTCATTCGAACGAATGAGAAAACATGGCTTAAAAATGAACCCCCTTAAATGTGCATTTTTTGTGCATGCTGGAGATTTCCTTGGCTTTGTGGTTCATAAAAAAGGAATTGAGATCAACCAAAATAAAACCAAAGCCATAATGGAGACGAAAGCACCTACGTCAAAAAGGGAGCTGCAATCTTTGCTAGGGAAGATTAACTTTCTCAGAAGGTTCATTTCGAATCTGAGTGGAAGAACCTAAGCTTTCTCTCCGTTGCCTCGTTTGAAGCAAGGCCAAGCCTTCGAGTGGAACGAAGCCCATCAGGAGGCATTTGACAAGATAAAAAGCTATCTCTCTCAGCCTCCCATCTTGTCTCCACCTTCATGGGGAAAGCCCATGAGATTGTACATATCTGCCTCTGAAGTTAGTATAGGTAGTATGTTAGCACAAGAAGATAACAATGGCATCGAAAGAGCCATATACTATTTAAGTAGAGTATTGAATGATGCAAAGACTAGATATAGCAATATAGAAAAGCTATGTCTCTGTTTTTACTTTTCTTGTATGAAACTCAAGTATTATATAAAGCCTGTTGATGTTTATGTTTCATCTCATTTCGATGTTATCAAACACATGCTTTCGAAACCAATAATGCATAGCAGAGTTGGTAAATGGGCTTTAGCCTTAACAGAATATTCTTTGACTTTCATGCCTTTAAAAGCTATGAAAGGCCAAGTGATTTTTGATTTCATTGTGGACCATTCATTGGTTGAACAGACTGTCATGAGTTATGTTGAAATGCAACCATGGAAATTATACTTTGATGGTTCGACCCACAGGAATGGTAGTGGTGTTGGAGTCCTCATAATTTCTCCTGAAGGAATTCCAACAAAATTCAAGTATAAATTAGATGGTCCTCGTTTCTCAAACAACGAAGCTGAGTACGAAGCGCTTATTGTTGGACTTGAAGCTTTGTTGGAATTGGGGGCAACTAGAGTCGAAATTAAAGGAGACTCAGAGTTAGTGGTCAAGCAAGTAACAAAGGAGTATAAATGCATAAAGGAAAATCTGATGATATACTTCGTCATAGTTAACAGGCTACTTAGAAAATTTGAATACATGGATATTCAACATATACCAAGAATAGAAAACCAAGAAGCAAATGACTTAGCACAGTTGGCTTCAGGTTATAGAGTTTCTGCCAAAAACTTTGAGGATCTGGTCAAATTAAGAGGTAGAGTTATGGCTACTAGATTCATACCATCAGATCTAGAAAGTATGAAATTGGGTTATGCTGAGAAACAAGGATTCGAAATACTAGCCATAGACACCTTATCAGATGCAGATTGGCGAAGTCCACTTGTGAGCTATTTAACAAACCCAACTCTGAATGTTGATAGGAAGATAAAATATAGAGCATTGTCATATGTCCTCATGGGGAACGAATTGTTCAAAAAGACCCAAGAAGGCGTATTACTGAAATGCCTAGGAGAAAGTGAGACATACTTAGCATTGTCAGAAGTCCACAATGGGGAATGTGGGGCACATCAAGCAGGTCATAAAATGAAATGGTTGTTATTTCGATATGGCATGTATTGGCCCAGTATGCTCAAAGATTGTATAGACTTTGCTAAAGGGTGTGAAGAATTCCAGAAGCATGCAAGGATTCAACATGCCCCTGCGAGTGAGTTGCATTCAATCATTAAACCATGGCCCTTTAGAGGATGGGCATTGGATTTAATAGGATAAATAAATCCTGCTTCATCTAAAGGACAGAAATATATCTTGGTAGGAATAGATTATTTTACCAAGTGGATCGAAGCAATACCATTAATAGTTGCTGATCAGGAGGCTATTATTGAGTTCATACAGAAACAAATCATCTATAGGTTCGGATTGCCAGAGAGCATAACCACAAACCAAGGTTCTGTGTTTACTGGTAGAAAGATGCAAGAATTTGCTCAAGAGATGGGGTTCAAATTACTGACATCAACGCCATATTATGCTCAAGCAAATGGTCAGGTTGAAGCAGCTAATAAAGTGATAATAGGGTTAATCAAGAAACATATTGGTAAAAAGCCAAGGAACTGGCACAAAACTTTGGACCAAATACTGTGGGCCTGTAGAACATCTCCTAAAGAAGCTACTAACACCACACCTTTCCAACTCACGTTTGGTCATAATGCAGTTCTGCCAGTAGAAATTCATCTACAATCAGTTCGAATTCAAAGACAAAACGAAATTCCAGCTGCATTATATTGGGAGATGATGATGAATGAGTTAGTTGAGTTGGACGAAGTTAGATTGCATGCATTGGAAATCCTGATGAGACAAAAGGAAAGAGTGGCCATGGCATATAACAAAAGGGTGAAAGGAAAAGCATTCACTATTAATGACTTAGTCTGGAAAGTCATATTGCCCATGGACAAGAAAAATAAAACGTTAGGTAAATGGTCACCTCATTGGGAAGGACCTTTTCGAATAGTAAAGAGGTTTTCAAACAATGCATACGAAATCGAAGAATTGACGGATGATAAACGTATCCTAAAGGTTAATGGGAAATATTTAAAGAAATATAAGCCACGCCTGTAGGAGATTCGAATAATAACAACGTAATCAAAATATCATAAAAATGCCAAAATGGTAATATGGGATTGCCAAAATGGCGTTGTTCAGGTATTACAGACAAAAAACCAAATTTCAAAACTAATTAAAACTAAGATTTAAAAATAGACATTATTCTTTAATCTGTTAAAGGTACTTCGAAAAGACTCAAGCCTTTGTTGAGTAAAACGTCTTGCTCCCTCTAAGGTAGCCACTTCTCCCTTGAGTTGTTCTGCGGTTTCCATTTCTGCAAGTCCTTTGTTGAGGAGCTCTTCGAATTGGTTGCCAACAATATTGGTTTCGTAGGCTAATTGTTGTTCTTGAGCCTCTTTAACCTTCTGTTGAAGTTCCTGAATTTGCCTTTCCCAGAGAAGGATAGACTCAACTCGAGCTTCATAATCAGTTTTTGCTTGCTTTAGATGCATGGCTTGATCCTCAGCTTCTTGAGAGAGTTTCGAAGCATGCTCATAAGCAGCATCCATTACGGTTCGTTTTTCTTGTACCTTTCTGGTAGCAAATTCATCTTGGAGAAGGCACCCAGTCACATTGTCTAGCAGAGATTGAAGATCGAACAAGATAATGCTGACTGGCAAAGAGCAGGTAGCGAGGTTGACTTTTGTAAGTAGCTCCTTCACAGTGTAGCAAGCTGTGCTATCCTGTTTGAGCACTTCGAACAAATCCACATCAAGAATTGTTCTCCTAATCCTGTTAAGAAGTACAATTCTATCATCTGTGGGCAACGGATTGCTAGTCGAACTTGTACCAGCCCTAGCAGGTGGAATATCCCTTTGAGCTAGCTTCGCCTTCATGTACCCAATTGGGTCATTTCGTCTTAGGAGAGCAAGCTCCTCTTCAGTCATTCGGGATAGAGACACTTGAGGGAGTTTCACGCGCAAGGGAGTCACATCCATTTCGACTTCCATGGGTTTACTGGTCGCGTCACCATCACCTTCACTCGTTTCTCGCTCATTGCCTTCTTCATTATCGTCCAGATCCACCACTTCGATATCTTCGTTCTCACTCATTGCCTTCTTCATTATCGTCCAGATCCACCACTTCGATATCTTCGTTCTCACTGCTATTTGCGTCTGACTCTGTCCCAGCAGTCGAACCATTGTTGGCATCTTCTTCCTCAGACTCTTCCTCTGCAGATTCTTCGTTTCCTTGATCAGAATCAGCTTTCTCTCCTTCAGCGTGAATGTCCTTTGGATCCTCTTGAAGGGTTTCAAGAGGGGACTTTTGAAGAGAAGTTCTTTGTAAAGTCTCTGCAGATTCATGAAGCGTTCCTTCATTTGTTTCTTTCAGAGGGGGAGAAGTGCTTTGGTCATCTTGCTGCTCTGAAGCCCCAGTCGGAACTGCCATATTGGAGGACCCTTTGTTCTGCACTAGGTTGCTGGAATCCCCATGAGGAGAAGAGTTGATGGGAGCAGCAGTTTTCGATGGAGAAGTCGAAGTGGTAAGAGCTGGATTCAAAATGTCCTACAGAGGCAAAGAATGTTAAGAGCATGCACCAAGGTAATGAATAATTATTTTGTTAAAAATTAGAGTTCAGTTTACCTGTGGATTCTCAGAAGAGAGGTTGCTATCTATATGTTCCAACATTACGTTGGAGGTCGAAGGTGGATTTTTGGATTTAGTTAAGGGAGCAGCATCTCTGGAATCGAGTCCAGAGATACTAGTTGGTACAACACTTTTGGAAATTTCCTTCTTCTGCTTCTTCTTCGAAGCAGCTGGTGAATTCCCTCCAGCATTGGGATCCTTCCCAGTAGTGTTTTTTTTTTCTTTGGAGTGGTTGGCGGGAGTTTGTTAGTCTGAAAAGATTTAAACAATAAGTTAGATACAAATCATGAAACATTAGTGTATTCGAAACATCAAGGCTAAGTGATTACCTGTGGAGTTGGAGCACTGGTTATTACTAGTGTTGTTGTTGTTGTTGCAGCAGTTGTTATTGGTTTGGATAGAGTCACATTATCAATGGTTTCGACAGATGTTTGGGAGGCGCTTCCCTCTTTTGACTTTGAAGCAACAGTCTTTATCCTGATGGCTGAAAATCGAAACAATTAAGGCAAAAGTTAAAAATGTAGAAAGTGAGAAACATTTGGGATTTTCCCAAGCATTCGCACCTGCGCCTTGATCAGATTTAATCGACACGGCAGAAAGGTCATAGCGAATATGTCCTGGGAAATCGTGGAGCCAATGTCGAGCCCATGTCACAGTCTCATATGGCTTTGGTTTCTTTTGAAGATATTTGAACATTTCTTTGCAAGTGAACCACCAAGGGTATGGAGGAAACCAAGCCAGAGCCAGTTCTGAGGTAGGCAATCTAGGAAATTTAGGTGGATGCATTTCGAATGCCAACCTATACCTATCCTCAGGTGACAACCCTGAAGGAAGTTTTAACTTAGAAATTTTTTCTTTGAATTTTTCCTTCAAGGTCTCAGCCGCTTGATGCACAGTGGATTCCAAGTGTGTGGGATCATGAGTAGTTTCGAAATAATTTTGAAAAGCCCTAATCTCTCTGGCATGAGTGAACATACCTTTCTTGGATTGTACCTGCACATCGAACGCATCAGTTAGTTTCTGTTGAATAGTGAGGGTATCGAACATATAAGACTGATAGAACTTTGTCCACCATTCCAGAAAACCCTTTGCTGTGAGGTGGGTAGGTTCGAAAGATATTAGTTAAAAGTGGGCGAAGCCTTGGTATTGTTCCTGTTGTAGTTTGTCTTCTCTTGCCTTGAAGGTTCGCCCAGAGGTGATGGCACTTTCTGTTTGGAATAGGGGTTCAGGGATTAGTTGGCACAAGCCAAATTTTCTCGAAACGAAGTTGGGTTGATAAGCAAAAAGGAAGATTTGATTCTTATCAGGAGTAATTCGTGAGGAGATTAATCTGGGAAGCAAAAAGGCTTTCCATGCATCTTGAATTTCTTTGCTTTTGATTACTTCTGAGAGAGCCATGGTGAACCACGATGGTCCATGAGTCCTTGAGGCAAAGGGCGCCATGGTCTCTTCGAATTTGTGTCTCTTGGAGAAGATCATTATGTATTTTGAGAAGAGAACTTTGAAGTCATCTTTGTCATCGTTTGGGGTAAGTCTTCGCAGCCTAGTACCTTCGATGATTTTGTCCGCTATTTCCGGATCTTGTTCAGCAATAGTGTTAGCAGTTGATAGTGAAGGTTCAAACATGGCATTAAGCCATAACTGGAGTAACCAGAAGGGGCCAGCTAGCAGGATGTTTTTGGAGGTGTGGGATTTTAAACTCGAAACAACTGATCTTAGACTTTCGTAAAGGTCAACAAGTAGCAGTTCGCTTAAACACACCCTCCGATTCTCATGTAAATCTCTAGCTAGAGGAATAAACCTGCTGGCTACCTGTAGGGACCTGCTGCAAAAGACATACCTTGATAACCATAAGGTAAGGAAAGCAATGTGTTCCACATCTGACACAATGTCTCCTTCAGTGTGATAATGGCTAATGAACTTTGAAAAGCTGGCTAACTTGACTTCGAAGTCAATAATACTCGAATGCTCTTCGTTGTCAGGAATGTAGGTTTCTCCTATTGGTGATAACCCAGTAATGGCTGCTATGTCAAAAAAAGGTGGGTGTAATCATTCCACCAGGGAGATGGAAGGTATTGTAAGTACTGTCCCAGAAATATAAGGACGCGAATAATAATGGGTGGCTATAGGTAAAGCCTGGTTTCGATAATTTAATCAAGTTGTAAATGCCTAATTCTTCCCATTGCTGGGATTTCTTGGCTTCTACTTTAGTAAACCAGTTATGGTAGGTTGTGTCAGAGGTGGGGCAGGATCGAAATGGTTTGAAGTTACTCTTCACATAATCTAGCACAAAAGGGTCCTTTGGGGGAATGATTGGAGTTTCCACGGTGGTCGAATCAGAAGACTCCCCCGTCTTAGGGGTATCCATTTTATTAAACAAAGGTTTAAAGTTATAACAAACAGGAAATATTTTTCTAGTGTCTTTTAAGATTTCAAAGACTGTAAGAGGACCCATTAAAGCTAACCTCTTGCCAGCGGCGTTAGTGGGAATTAGTACCTGTGATGCGTAGAGCATTTCCTTCTCTTTGGAGATCATCTGGGGAATAAGCACAGACTGACCTTGATAGGTGCCAACCTTGCTTTCCATTATGGTTCCTGTGTTCTTTCCTTTCTTTTTTGAAGCTTTTTTCAGTTGAGATGATGTTGAAGAAGACATTGTTTAAAGAGTGTTGGAAGTTTTTTAGGGTTTCGGTGAAAAGAGAGGAAGAAAGATTCAGAATGTGGGAAGAAAAACAAAAGACTAAGTTGATGGGTTTTTATAATGTGGAAGTTTAAACATCCACTGAGTAAGATTGTGATACGTGGTAGTTGTGGGATGGATTGAGAAGGAGGTGGCGTAAAAGTTAATATTGGTAATAGGCGTGATTAAATAATAATCATTGTTTTGTAACTGCACCATGCTGTGAAATGGTTCAAGGCGGTTAAGGAATCTGAAAAGCGTCATGATTGACGTGACTGGAGTCATATGCAATAAATGTTACGATGATTCAAAGGTCGCATCAAAATCTCGCGTATATGTTTAAAATAAGTATTTCTCAAAGGAATCGAAATACATATTTTAAAGGGGCATTTTGTTGGCTGAAGATTTTGATGATATTGTTTGAAGCGAAGCAAGTTGGATGTTTCGATTGGAATAAAGCAAGATGTCATGTTTCGAAATGGTAGAAGCAGTGCTTCGAATGGGCATGTCAAAACTCTGAGCTTCGAGTGACAGTTATAGGGATATATTCAAAGAAGTCTCGAAATGGTAACAAGGTTGTGTCCAAGAAATGATTTCGAAACGAAGAGTGCCAAAACATTTGAAATTCAAACGCAAGCGGGATGTTCGAAATTAAATATATGAGCTGGAGCATTCGAAGATGCGTGGAAGATAGAGGAGGGCATTGATTTGCATGTTCTGAACGTGGCAGAATCTTATAGCAAGACCGTTATGGTCGAAGTAGTATAAATAGAAGTCTTAGCATTAGGATTTCGTGTGTCATATCTATTGTACAAAAATTCAGTAAACATTCAAAATACCACATGGCTAGGGAAATGAATGCACGAACAATGTACGTATGATAACACCAAGTGTTTATCATTCAATAAAACTCTTTATCATTTCCAGTCTTTTCCTCTATCTTCATGTCAATATCATTAAAAAGCCTTTACATTAAAATATTTTCATTCGAAGTCTTTTTACTGATGTCTTACATTTAAATGTTTTCTTTCCATTTCAAATCCTTTACATTTCAGAAACTTTCGTATATTTCATACCTTTATCTTCATGCTTTTATCATTCGAATACCTTTTTCATTCAAAGTCATTTTACTGATTTCTTGCATTTAAATGCTTTCTTCATATTTCGAATCTTTTACATTCCAGAAACGCTTTTACATTACATGTTTTTATGCTTCGAAGTCATTTACTTGTCTTTTCTGCAGTTTTACATGTCTTTACAATTGAACTTTATTCATGCAATTTAGTTTCGCACGCATTTACTTGATCATGTCATTAGATCTTTAATAGAGTAATCGAAGTAAGTTGAACACCTACACAACATTCTAAATACCAACCATGAATATCAGTTCTATAATGAGAATTATCCAAATGACCAATACATCCTAGGATCAATCTAGTCGATCCTGCAAGTTACCAGAGAGATTAAATAACAGTCATTAAGATTATTTGATAGTTTGGAGGACTAGCGGTTGTTTACCAGAAATAACTGTAAACACATAGACATTCCAGAAATGTAAAAAATGTTACATATGTTCTTTTCAGACATACTTTTGGCCTCAATGACGTGATTGACTAATCTTATAACAAATAATCTTATTCCATTGCACAATCTATTAGTTCAGTCCAAAATTATCATTAAACATTTAAAAAGAATATCACTAATAGCAACAACAATTAATGAGAATGATATGCAATTTGTATTTTGAATCTGTAATTCATGTGATGCAGCATAATTTGTTAAACTGTTTTATTGATGTTGCAGGAACACTTTATGAGAAATAAGTTATGCCATTTGATTAAGTGCAATGTTTAATATTACAAATATTATAAATCATTAAATTATATCTCATTAAATTAAATTATTAAATTAAATTATAGAAATTGTCAATGAGAACACACCCATTCACTTTACTTGCAAGGAAGGTTAATGTAACCAATCATGGTTAGCATTAATAAGATAAAGCTTTTATTAAAACATGTATAGCATGGCAAATAGTATGCATATTGTATTGGTAAATCGTAAGGTCATCATCAATACTAACTTGAATCCATGCATTATCTACTGTGCAATAACTTTTCTTTGGGAAAATGAATAGTTGGAATATTCACACACAAACATCAAGTATTGTAAAGGAAATTAAATGACACATTTTTTACGTGAGTATTATGAATGTAAAATCATCAAATCAAATAGGGTAAATGTGGAAATGTATATTGGAGTGAGATGGTATGCGTTTGCTAAGCAGAAAAAACTGCTTATTGGAGATAAGTTATTTTTCTACTATAACTCAGAGAAGGAAATGTTGTATGTTATGATGTACAATTATCACCAAAAGAAGGACACTTGAAGGGGAAGCTGTCATCTGTGTTATTCTATGTTTTGTTGACAATATTTTGTGGTTGATGGATGTGTCCTCCTATATGTCAAGTTACTGTCATTTTGATATTTTTAAGTATGAACATGTATGTCAAAGTTCCTTACTTTTTAAGTCTCCTCTAATTTTAGTTTACAAACCATGATGGTACAAGTGTGAAACTTTTCAGTTCGTTTGGGTAATATAATTATGTTTGCTAAAGTTTCAATCTATTTCAACATAGTTATTATAGTTCTTGCAATACAAAATAAAAATCATGGATCACATATAACTTATCAAAATGTTGTTAATTTATCTTGTTAAGTTATTAATTTCATAAGTATATTATTAAATTTATGGCTATGTATCTTACATTTTTCTTCAATTGAAATTATACAAAGTTTATGCATTTAGATTGTTATATTAGTCATTTGCTACGCATGATGCTTTAGGCCTGTAAATAATACGAAGATAAGTTACACAGATGCTAATATATAATGACAACAAAAATGAAGCTTCTGCATAAATTCCGCAAAAAATATATACTTAGATTAAAGTCTTCTTCAAACAGAGAATTATATTGTTAATTCATAAATGTTTTATAAACTATGAGATACAGAATCCATTAACATAACAAATACTCCAACATCTAATTGGTTGGTCATGTAAAGAAGTCCTTACTGAAACAAAATATTATTGAAACATATACTGCATAATAAAGAATATATCATTTCCTGAAGAAATTAGATATCAGTTTAAGAGTTGGTTGTTTGAAATCCAGACAGAGATGAACGACTGATGGTTCTAAAAAAATGATCAATGCATGGTAATTGCTTAATCTATCGTAGATTTAATTAAACTTGGCAATAAGGTGTTGAAACTGTAGTGCATAGACGATATTGAAATCATGTCATTTGGAATGCATTGAGATGACAAAGACTGCAGAATAGGGTTCAGGGTGACTTTAATCATAACATGACCAAAATTGTAAACAATATTAATGAACAAATGATGTTTTTGAAGTATATTGATACAAAAACTGCATGATTAAATAACCTTTTAGTTTAGCTAATTATCACATTGCAACATTTCCAACTTGACTCCAAAACATCTGTAAACATTGAAACTTTATATGTTATAAGGTTGACATACACATATACATATACTGCTGACCACATGCATTGATCATGTTATGAGTCTGTCTTTTTAAAGTAAACATTGATGAATAACTGTTGGTATTAAGTATATGATTGATGAATGTTAGTAGAATTATTCTCAATACATGAATTATACAAAAAGAGATGAGACTTCTACTGTTATTTCATTAACTTGTTTGAATTTTATATAGTTCGGAATCCATTAGTATAACAAATACTTTAGGGTTTAGTTGATTGGTCATGTTATGATGTTCAATTTTGAAAGAAAAAAAAGATTAACGAACACCTTCAGTTGATACAGCTGTTGGTATTAGGTATATGATCAATGCATGTTAGTAGAATTGTTCTCAATACATGAATTATACAAAAAGAGATGAGACTTCTACTGTTATTTCATTAACTTGTTTGAATTTTATATAGTTAGGAATCCATTGTCATACCAAATATTTATTTGATTGGTCATGTTATGATGTGCAATTTTGAAAGAAAAAAAAAGATTAATCAACGAACACCTTCAGTTGATACAACATATATAGAAGTGTATTATAGGTCAATGGACAAAAACAACAACAGAACTTGCTTCTTCATATGCATTTCATTTAGAATGTAACCATTACAAATTGCATTATCAAAAATGGAGTAGAGTTTAGACAAATAATAAAAACATTTCGTAGTAAGTCGTAACTTAAAATAAGTAGTGAAATTGAATGAAAAACTTAGTACCAGGTCCAATGTAACAAAAGCAAGAAACAACATTAACAATCACATTGTTTTGTTCAAAATTAAGGCTAAATAAGCATATAAAAATACTGAAGCTAACTATTTCTCCTTTTTTATATATTTGATGAACTTGGTTAAGGATTGTTGGACGCTCTCAACATCTTCTACTGCATCAGTTAAAGACCTCTTAGACGGAGTCAACCTCGAATTTCCAAGTGACGAGTCATAATATGCAGATGCAAATAAAGGTTCCTGTTATGAAAATGGAGAAGCAACAATTAGGTTTATAATATGGGAATAGTTATTAAGTTTACAATCCTAAACATTTGAATGAAGTAAATACTCACATAACAACTTATTATTTCATCTTGTGACGAAGGATCTGGTGTGTGAAGCTTTGAAGTATGCTGCCAAGACAAACAAATATTAGGCCAGTTTAGTAAAGAGTGTGATGTAATGATGAAGTACACAAATATTACCTCTTCAAATTTGAAATTGTCCCTTATTTTCTTATGATAATCGTCATCGTCTTTGAAGCCAATGACAGAAACTCGGGCATTCTTAGGCTGAAAAGCAGCTCTAATTGCCAACTCCTTTTTTAGTATTATATCAAGACTGTAAGGGAATTCAAGGGGATCGTAATCACCAGCCTACATCAATACAAACAATTGTATTGATAATTTAATCTAAAATACACATAAATGATTATATGTAATTATCTACCTCTATCAAATCCATTTTCATTTGAAGAGCGAACTTTCCAATTAACTTTGCGCAATCGTTGTCCCAAAAGATAAACTTGGCCTTGAATTTACCATCAACAACCAACACTTCAAGGTTATACCTACAACATTTATACCAATTGTGATACGGTGGGAGAACTGACTTGAGGGTTTTGCGTTTTATCGCAAATGTCGCGGTTAGCAAGAGTCGTCACCGACTTTTCTTTTATCCAAAAGGAAAGGTGAAAAAGCACAGGAAAGACCTTCGAGATTGTTTTTTGAGTTCGGGGGGTAGATTATGAAAAGGGAAGGTATTAGCACCCTTTTCATCCATAGTTTTCCATGAGCTCTTAGTTACTTGCTAGATCACTTGCTTTTGTTGTTTGAAATTGTGTTTGGTGTGGTTTTTGAAAGTATTTTGTAAAAGAGGCCATTTGTTTAGGTAATCTTTGTAATGATTCTCGTTCGTAAGAATGTATACAAAGATGTTTATCCTTTTTTGAAAATGTTTTCAATGTTTGTAAAATGTTTGGAAATGTGTGTGTTTGTTTTGAAAATAGCAAGGATAGTTATTTGGAAATAGAGAAAGTAACTAGAAGCAATCTACCTACTCAAATGTCTTTCTTGTTCATTTTCTATTCCTTTGACATTGTTGTCTTACCATTGATTTGGTAAGCAACCATATCTTTAGATGTAAGCGGGACGGGCGTGGGTCATCGTATAACCATGATTAGCAATATTGCAAAGTATCTTAGCATTCTTGAGGGACCAAGATCATTTTGTAAGGCAACTTAGAATAGCGTCATCGAGGGACTATGATCTTATATTTGTTTGCTTTGCCAAGATACTTCGCATGCGTAATATGGCTATTTTTGTATAAGGAAACCAAGTGGAGGAACCCTAAGGATGCTTGTGTGCAAGTGTATTATTTTCATGCTTGATTTGTCTTGGATTAGGGTTTTCTATTTTCTTTGTTTTGATCTTGTCATACAAACTCTAATTACTAGCATGGTATATAAAAGCGGTAAATTGCGTAATTTAAAGATCACTACGCTATTACAACATTTTTATGGGAGGGGGGAATACAAATTATGAATGGAGATTTGCAATGATGTAAATCTAATTAAACTATTACAACCAAATCGAATTTGTACGAATATTGGAATAAACAAATACAATATTTAAATATGCAATATTATGTACATGCAAGAAAAAGATTTTTGTTTTGTTTTTTTATGTGAAGAGGAATTTTGAACTAAACCTAATATCTTAAGAAAAAGAAATTAATTCTTGAAAACAAAAGTTAACCATAATTTCTAATTTAAAAGAAAATAAAGTTCTTATGTATTATTTTTATGTATTTTTTTGTATTAAAAATAATAAATAATATTTTATAAAAAATATTTAGTTTTTTATATGTTAAAATAAATATTTACAAGTATAAATATAAATATAAAAGAAAAGATAAGAATATATCTAAGTTTAATTTATTTTTAACAAATTTATTTAAGAAAGAAATAATTAATATATAGTTTAATAAAAATATTTTTTCATGTGAAAATAAAATAAAATAAACAAAATGCAAAATTGTCATATTTTATATTTTTCATGATTTTATGTATTTAAGAAAATATTTAATAAAACAAAAAAAGAAAATAAAACAAATAAATAAAAGATTGGATCAGGGGTGCTGTAAGGAGACATGGAGTAGTATGTTAGCAAAAAACACTAAGGCCCAAAGAACCAAGCCCACGCTGCCAGAAACAAAAAAAAAGCTGAAAAAATGAGAAAAATGTAAAAGGTAGCGCCAAGGTTCGAACCCACGACCTGGGCATTACCAGCGCGCTACCTTGCCACTAGGGTGGCTGTACATCCATTAGTTTAGGTGAAAACGAAAATACATAACATGAAAACCTTCCTTGCCCTGTACTTCATCTTCTTCCTCAAGCTGGCCGGACCTCCTGTAACTCTTTCATCTCTCAACAAAAATGGAAATTGATAACATGAATGTTATAGAATTTTGTCTCACGATTCTAACCATGTGCATAACTAAAACTATAAGTCCAAGATTAATGATAATTTTAATGTACCTAATTCTTAACCTAATTTTTTCAGGAATTTCAAGTTCAAAATTCTCTCAACTCAGGCCAAATAAATGCAAGTTATGGATATGTACAGCTTTGTAGCAACGATATCTGCATTTTTCTTTCACAAATTGTGGCCAATGGATGCCTGTATGAAGAGATAGAAGTTGGGATTCTTACCTCTTTCAGCTGAGATTGTGAATGGAGTTTTAGTGAGATTTAGGAAGGCCTGAAGATTGCTTGAGCTTGCTTGAACCTCCCTGAGTGTGTTCCAACCCTTACCTTACTTTGAAAGTGTCTGAAACTCTCTATCCAAGTCAACCTGCAAGCTTGGGAAACAAAAATGGCAGATGAATGAGGAGGAGTTACAGTGCAAGGATGATGGTCTGGATCACTTAGGTATGAGGTAGGTAAAGTGTTTGGATGATTGAAACTTGAAACGCACGAGCCAATTTGTGGATTGCTATGCTTATGCCTAAATTGCAAGTTTTGACATTTTTTTGGTGATATGGAGTTTTGGAGTGTTTCAGGACTTTAGCAATCGTGTTCTCAACTGTAATGTGTTTGTGTATTAGTATGGAGAAAGTTTTAAGTCAGTTCCACAACAGATCTTTGAGTTGTAGGCTTTTTGCATACTTTCTTACTTTTAAAGCAAAGTGAAGGGACAAGTCTCCACATGCTTGTATTGTCCTGCTTGGAGTTGGTATAAACTCTACACAAGTTGCTTTAGATCTGTAGGACTTGTGTGTGCAGAGAAGACCGATCCAATGCTCAAGAATTGGAAAGTTGCAAAAGTGAAGCTTTTCTAAAATTGCAATGACAACTTTGTGCCATTTATGGAATTACAACTTGGACAAAGACTCTTGGGATTGAATTAAGGCTTTGTCAACTGAGTAAGCATTGAATTATGAAGTGATAAACAAGTTTGGGACCTGTAAAGCATGGATTAGGCAGCATAGGTACTGATTTGAATTTTGTTCTTCATGAAATGGCTTGAATTCAAAGTGAGAAATTGCCAATTTCAACTCTTCGATTCTCCCTACTCAATAATGATCTCAAGGAGTTCTTGGACATTTTGGAAACCTTGCAATGTTCTCTATAACTCATATTTGAAATGTATTTCAAGATTCCTCTTAGAACTAGGTGAAAAATTTCCATGAAGTTGGGTCAAAAACCTGCCTAGATTAGGACAAAATTTCACTAAGTTATTTTAGTTCATGGGCATGTATTCATAAAATTATATCTTGAGATCCAAACATCTTTAGGGAAAAATATGTGAAGAAAAGTTGTAGATTTCATGGAGGTCTACAACTTTCATGTTGGGAACTTTCTTTGAATCATCTTGTATCATGGTGAAAAATTAGCTTAAAGTTTAGAAAAAATAAGAAATTTTCTATACCTAGAAAATTTTCAAAGTTAAGAAAAATTTCAAAATTTAAAACCAAATCTTCAATATTTGATTCCTTGATGAACAAGTTTCACATTTTGACATGCTTTGATGAATTATGATCCTTGGCACTTGATCTTGACCAAAAGGTCAAAGTTTGACTTTTCAGTGTACAGTTGACTACAAATTTCATCTGTCTATCCAATGGATTTGCAATGTTTTGAACCATGTAATCAGGTAAAGATGATGCAATTAAACCCTTGAAACCATGATTCAAATCAATTGGTCATTTGCTAGGTCAAAAATCAGAAATTGCCCTTCTTCAGTCAAAACCCTAATTTTGACCATTTTGCCCTTTTGATGATTTGATCAAATTTCTTGAGAAGTTGTGGTCAAAACTTGATCAAATGATACATGTGAGCCTAAAATGTTGATGTGGATAAAAAATTATGAAGTTTGACTGTAAATTGGCCATGGTTGACTTTTCCCCCAATACAACTGATTTTTAGGTCAACTGTCCTATTGACTGATCAAAAATGTGATTCAAAGCTTGAAACTTGACAAGAGTAATCTTAGGGGTCCATATTGATTCTTGAAAGTCATATGGAGCATTGATAGTCCAAAAATCTTTGTGGAATCCCAAACCCTAATTTTGGGTTATCAGTGCATGATGAGATGTCTTGAGCTGGTCAAACCCTACTCCAGTCTTGAGTCAAAGGGATCTTGTGAGAAAAGTCTTGATAAATGAGAGGGAAAATTTTAGGGTACAACAGCTGCCCCTGTTCAATCTTCTTAAACCTGAAGAGTTAGATTGGCGAGTTTTATCGTTCATGACTCGAAGGTGAGAGAATGATTGGACACTAAAGTGCCCAGAAATTTGCACTCGACGATGTGTAGTTGAGGGAATGGGCTTCGATATGCCATTTGGAGAAGTGATAGAATCTTGTTGGAGATGGGCTTGTAGATGCCATCAAAAAATGTTTGTTGAATTGTAATTTGTAAGCTGAAAGAAGGAGTATCAGAATGGAGTCCGTGTCTGTACTGTATCTGAAAGTTGATTTTGACTAAGAACCAAAATGGCATCTGTGTCTGGAACGTATCTGAACTATATCAAAAGGTTGAATCTGAATGATTATTAGAATGGCATCCGTGTTTGGAGCGTATCTTTACTTGAAATCTGAATGAGTATCAGAATGGTGTTTGTGTCTGAAGCGTATCTAAACTGTATCTGAAAGTTGAAATCTGAATGAGCATCAGAATGACATCCGTGTCTGGAGCGTATCCGTACTGTATCTGAAGGTTGAATCTGAATGAGTAACAGAATGGCATCCTTGTCTAGAGCGTATCCGTACTGTATCTGAACTTGAAATCTGAATGAGTATCAGAATGGAATTCGTGTCTGGAGCGTATTTGAACTGTATCTGATAGTTGAATCTGAATGAGTATTAGAATGGCACCCGTGTCTGGAGCGTATCTGAACTGTATTTGATTGCATATTGTTAATGGTAGCTGTTAATCTTATCCTGAAAAGGGTAAAATGTTAGCTGAAACACAAAGTTATGTTGCATGAAATGTATGATGCAATATATTTGCTTTATCAATGTTTATGATATATGGATGCAATGTACGTGCATGTAAGCTGATCTGCTGTATTGTTGTTTGATCGAGGAAAATAAATCCTTGAAAGCTGTTGAGGATATGTTGAACTTTCATGTCTTGGAGTTGAAGTACTGACGAACTTTTGTTGAGAGAAGTAAATTCTATTGTGAGGGCAATGCCATGTACTGCTTGTAAGATCTTCTTGGGTAATCCTGAGAAATTTGACGATGTGATACGGTGGGAGAACTGACTTGAGGTTTTGTGCTTGTTTTCGCAAATGTTTCGGTTGAGCAAGAGTCGCCACCGACTTTTTATTTTATCCTAAGGAAAGGTTAAAAAGCACAGCAAAAACCTTTGAGATGTTTTCTTGGGTTCGGGGAGTAGATTATAGAAAGGGAAGGTATTAGCACCCTTTCTATTCATGGTTATCCATGGGCTCTTAGTTACTTTCTTAGATCACTTGCCTTGTGTTTTCAATTGTTTGAAATGGTGCTTTGTATGTGGGTTTGAAAAGAGGCCATTTGTTGTGGCAACCTTTGTAATGACCCATGTTTGGATGTATACAAAGGTGCATGTCTTTTGAAAAGTTTTCAATGTTTTTGAAAGTGGTTTTGAAAGTGTTGTGTGATGTGTGGTTTTGAAAAATAGGCAAGTGTTTTTGTTTTGCAAGTTGGCAAGTAACCAAGAGCTATCTACCCTAAATTTCTCAAAGATCTTTGCTATGTTTTAACCCTTTTAACAATTTTGTTCCACCATTGTATTTGGTGGACAATCTTGTGTTAGGATGTGAACGGGACGGGCGCGGGTCATCGTTTAGACCATGATTGCAATGGTGCCAAGTGTCTTTGGCAACTTTTTCTTTAAGGGACTTGATCATTTTTAGGCAACTTTCGAAAGCGTCATCGAGGGACTATGATCATTTGATATTGTTTTGTTTTGCCAAAGACCCCTAACATGCAACATGGCCCATTTATTGAAGGCAACAAGTGGAGTAACCCTAGGGGTGCAAGTGTGATTGTGTTGTCCATTTTCATGCTTGTTTATCTTGAATTAGGTTAAACTATTTGTTGTTTGATTTTTGCATACAAAACCCTAAGTCTATCATGGTATAGTTAGAAAGCTTTAAAGTGCGGAAATTAAAGTCCTAAATTATTATAACACAAATTATGGGATGGGGGGTACAATTGTTCAAATGAGGATATTTAGCAAGAAATTAAAATCTAAACTATTACATCCAAATAGAATATACCAGTTAATTTAAATGTACAATAATTGAATAAAAATACAATAAATATGCAAGATGCAAAAAATGATTTTTATATGTATGTAAAAAGTATTTTTTATGTGACAAATAAACAAAAATAAAAAGGATAATTTTTGATATTTTTCCATGTTTTAGGGCAAAACCCTAATTTTCTAAGTAAGAAGTATTTATTATTTATTATATGCAATATTTATTAATTATATACAAAAAATAAATAAAAAGAAAGTATATTGTAAAAAAGTAATTTTTGAGGTCAAATATTAATAAAAATAAAAATGTATTATTTTTATGTTTTTATCCTAAATATTCTAATAAATATATAAGTATATATATTATTTACTAAATATATTAAATATATACAAGAAATAAAAATATTTATTATTTACAAAAAAAGTATATTTTTTAGAAAATGTTTTCAAAAGATAAAATAAAATAAAATCAGAAAATAAAAATGCATTTTGTATTATTTTTGTATTTTTGAATAAAAGGCAATGTGTTTATTTACATGTATAAATTCAAATAAAACAAACAAAAATCCAAATAAAATGCAAAAATGGTTGAAAAAATGTTTTTAATATTTTTTATATTTTGGCAAAAAATAATAAGTCAGAAACAAAAAGAAAAAGTAAAAAAATGATAAAAATAAACACAATGGCCCAAGGGGGTGCAAGTGTGAAAAAGTGGTGCAAATAGAAAGACAAAACTCAGGCCCAGCCCAAGGAGGCTTCTTCAACCTCCAGCCAAACTTCTGTCAAAAACGCGCGCCAATCACACCTTGTTCAAACATCCTGATTCTTTGATCTTTTGACAAATCTTAAAACATGAAACTTGTAGAGCTTGAAGCCACGATTCTAAACATATAAAAAAATCAATCTAACTCTCAGAAATGAGAGAGAATTTCTTCTCCCCCAATTCCTGACCTAGCTTTTTTCCAATGTTCAGGTTCAAAATACTCTTAGCACACACAATATAAATGAAAAGTAACTATACGGATGGCTTTGGGGCTATGATTAGAACATGCTTTCTTCACAAACTTAAGCCTAACTATGCCTGGATAGAGAGATAGAAGTTCAAAGTTTTACCTGCTCAGCTTGAGTCGTGTACAGCAATGGAGGCACTTTCACTGCAGTGTGAGGACTTGTACAGCTTGCTTGAAGTTCAGGGATGCTTCTCCAATGCTTGGTGTGCTTTGAATCTTGCTGTATCAAGCTACAGAAGTCAACCTGCAAGATAGAAAAGTGAAAATGGAAAAACTGGTTAGAGGTGTTACAGTCTGTTTCCAAGGCTTGGGATAGTTTGTATGGATGTTATGGAAGGTGTTTGAGGTGGCTTGGATGAAAATGCACGATGGAAATGAACTGGCCAAGTCAATCTGCAACAGGGACTCTGTTTTGCAGAAAAAATGGGCTTTGATGGATGAGGAGGTATTGGAGGTGGTTGGCTCGTGTTTCAGGTCAGGTTTGATGTTTGGAATGTGTTCAATAAGTTTTCTTAGGCTTGTGTTGACAGGAATGTGAGTTGTTGTTGTATTTGCAAAGTTGCTTCTATCTTAAGTCAAAAATGCCAAGTTGAGTTACAAGCTTATGCAGGCCCCCTAAACATGATGCAAAGTTAGTCTTGATCAGTGGGATTAGTTCAATAACTTGTGCCTCAGAGATTTGCATTGTACTTCTTGGGTTTGTGTTTGACATAAAGTCATGCTTTACAAGAATGGATAACTTGCTTTTTCCAAATATGGCTTAATTCTTCATGTAATGTCCAAATGCACAATATAATGCTAGAACACAATGGACTGGCATTTAATTATTGAATGTAAATGATATTAGAGGCCTGTAACTAGCTTGTGCAAGCTGATTTCAAAAATGCAAAGTGTATGAACATGCCTTTGGCCATGAATCAAAGTGACTTTTGCCCATATTGACAAATTCGATTCTCCCTAACCACAAGGGTGTTTGAGAAGTTCTTGGACATTTTGGAAAGCTTGGAATGTGTAATACAATACATCTTTGTAATGCAAGTTGAAATTCCAAGTGGAAGCATGTGAAAAGTGGTCATGAAGTTAGGCAAAAATCCTGCCTAAAATAGGTCAAATATTTTCTAAGTTATGAATGTTTTGCACCCCTATTCCAAAACTCATAACTTGAGCTACAAGCTTCTTTTAAGGAAACTTTGTGAATCAAAGTTGTAGATTTTGCAATGGACTATAACTTTCATGTTTTGAGTTTTGTTTGAATCCAAATGCATCTTGATGAAAAGATGGGACAAAGTTAGGAAAAAATTAGGAATTTTCATAACTTAGAAAATTTCTAAGTTATGAAAATTCTTCATTTTAAACCCTAATTTGTAATTTTTGATTTCTTGATGAACAAGTTTCATAATTTGACATGTCTTGATGAAAAATGAATCTTGGCATTTGATTTTGACCAAAAAGTCAAAGTTTGACTTTTCAGTATACAGTCAAATTTGGCTCAGTTGACTGGAAAATTCATCTGTCAATCTTGTGCATTTGGGATATTTTGAACTTGTTGAATGTGTCAAGATCATGCCATTGAGTCCTTGAGTCCATATGTGAGCTTGGTTTGCCATTGGCTAGGTCAAACAGTCAAAAATTGCCTTTGTGCAGTCAAAACCCTAAAAATGACCATTTTGCCCTTTTGGTGATCTGATCAAATTTCTTGTGGATTTGTGATCCAAACTTGACCAAATGGTTCATATGAGTTCATAATGTTGATGTGGGTCAAAAATCATGAGGTTTGACTGTCAATTGACCACAGTTGACTTTTTCCCCAATACAACTGATTTCTAGGTCAACTGTCCAATTGACTGGGCAAAGATTGGAATCAAGGCCTGAAACTTGGTATGGATAAACTTGTGAGTCTAATATGAAGCATGAAAGTCACTTTGGACATTTTAGGTCAAAACATCTTTGTGCAAACTCAAACCCTAATTTGGGTCAACAGTGCAAGGAAAAGTCTTGAGCAGAGCAAACCCTAGCTTTGATCTTGAACTTCAAGGGTCTTGTGGTGAGAAAATATTGATGAAATGGGAGGGAAAATTTTGGGGTACAACAGTTGCCCCTGTTCAATCTTCTTGAACCTGAAGAGTTAGATTGGCTAGTTTACCTTTCGCGACTCGAAGGTAAAAGGAGATTGGACACTAGAGTGCCTGGAAATTTGCACTCGCATAGTGGAGTATCAGCAATGTGATGTCGGGAATGGGCTTACAGATGCTTTTTGGAGAGATGGTGGATAGGATGATGGGCTTATAGATGCCATCTGAGGACGTGACAGAACCTTGTCGGGAATGGGCTTATAGATGCCATTTGGAAGTGTTGATCGCGTAAGAGGTTCCTTAGCGAGAACTTGCATATTTTGAGAAAGGAAGATGGTTTCCTGGCCTGTTCCAGGTGTTGATCTTCAAACTCTTCATGCAGATATGCCCTGGCTAGGTACAGGTATCGAATCTCTAAACTCTTCATGTAGATGTGCCCTGGCTGGATACAGGTATCGAATCTACAATCAATCACTCACAGATATGCCCTGGCTAGATACAGGTATCGAATCTGGAATTGCGATAGTTGATAGTAATCATCTTTGGATTGACTCTTTCCTGAAAAGGCAAAACATCAGTTGTATGCAATGTCATGATGTATGAAATGCATGATGTCATGATGCTCAAAATGAGATAGTTTTGTATGGACTTTATCATGTACGCAAACAGGATGTATGAAGTGTGAAATGTCTATGAATGTAATTTCGTTTAGGAAAATAAATCCTTGACGAGTGTCGGGAGTTTGTTGAATCCTGGGCTGATGTTTTGAAGAGTAGAGTTCTTCGTTTCCGCTGGGGATGATGGTTGCCAGAATAAACCGGTAGGAGAAGATGACTCTGTCGGGGAATAAGCTTGTTGGAGAGATTACTCTGCGGGGAATTACTTTGTGGGAAGAGGTACTTCGCTGAGGTTTTGATGAGAGCTCCGCTGGGGATTCCACTGATAAGTTATGTTGGGGAATTTGATGAACTCCGCTGGGGAATAGGAAGAACTTCGCCGAGGACGATCGTTCTGTGGTAATTAGCTGAGGATAACCTAGTTATAAGCTCTGATGGGAAATAAACTTTGAATAAAGTCGGGGAGATGCATTCGTACTCTACAGGGGATAAGCTTCCAGAATCTACTGGGGATAAGCTTCAGAATCTACTGGGGAGGACGATTCAACTTTCCTGGGGAAACTTTTTAGACTGTACTAGGGAATGGTTCCACTGGGGTGTCTTGTATTCCGCCGGGGAACAATCTTAGATTAAGACTGCCGGGGATGCTTGTTGAGGAATGCCTATACTCCGCTGGGGAATATTAAGATCTTCTGGGGATACCCAATTTCCTTAAGGCTGACGGTAGACCAACTCTGCTTGGGGAGAGTGTTGCTGACTTGCTAGGGGAATATTGTGCCTTCTTGGGGCAGACGGGAGACCAACTCTTTCTGGGGTGAGTATTGCTGAATCTTGTCTTACTCTGCGGGGAGTGGAGGTAACTTGGTTATGTTCTTCATCCGAACCTACCTTGGCACCTTGGTGGACAGAGCAACTAGATCGCTTAAACAATTCTAAATTGCCCCTGTTTCTGATGTCATCTGTAATTAGTCCTTTGTTTCACATGCAAATATTCATGATTAGCAATTAATGTCAAATGCATATATCAAAAATGAACATTGGACGTTCTTTGCAAAACAAAACAGAAAGAGGAAAAAACGATGGGTAATTTGTCTGAAAAATTGAACTTGTATTGATTTTGAAATTTTCCTGTAAATAAGCGTTTTTGTACAAGAGACTGACGTCCTAGTAAGAGAACGCCGCTGAGCAAAAATAGAGATTATACAATTTTGTGAAAAGGAAACAAAACAGCTATGTGAAAAGTAATCCCACTGGATTCCAACTCTGTTATCGCCTTTATGTCTTCAAGCGTCTCATCACTTTGCTGCTTAGTTGAAGATGAAGTTGATTGATCGATGTCGTCTGAGCCCGATAGTTGATGCCGAATTCTGGACGCAAGGTGATCCAATGAGACATAGTATTACGCTTTACCCCTAACTTTTGCCTGGACCGCCCTTTCGGGTTTTCAGTCCACCGGGATACCCATTTTTGCCCAAGCCGCCTTTTCAGGTTTTCGACTTGTCGGGTGTACAGATTTTTTTATTTCGTCCCTTATTTTTGCCCGAACCCTTTTGGTTCGCCGGGAAGCCCTTATTTTTGCCTAGGTGTGTCAACCTAGCGGGTCTTTAATCATGCGTAGTATCTTTTTACTATGTCTGCATTGGCGGGGTGAGGAAGGTCGTCATCATCCATGGTGGTTAGAATCATAGCTCCTCCTGAGAAGATATGTTTAACCACAAATGGCCCTTCGTACGTAGGGGTCCATTTGCCTCTGGGATCACTTTGAGGAAGAATGATGCGCTTGATTACCAGGTCTCCGACTTGATACTCTTGTCGTCTGACCTTCTTGTTAAATGCCCTGATCATCCGTTTTTGGTACGTTTGACCATAACAAATAGAGGTGAGTCTCTTTTCGTTAATTAGGTTTAATTGATCAAGCTGAGTCTGGATCCAGTCTTCTTCGCTCAAACCTGCATCCTTCATTATCCGGAGAGAGGGTATCTGGACTTCAATAGGCAAGACTGTCTCCATGCCATAGACCAAGGAAAAGGGAGTTTCCCCTGTTGACGTCTGTGCTGAGGTACGGTACCCATGAAGAGCAAACGGTAACATTTCGTGCCAATCTTTGTAGGTCACTTTCATATTCTGCACAATCTTCTTGATGTTCTTATTTGCTACTTCTACAGCCCCATTCATCTTCGGCCGGTAGGGAGAAGAGTTGTGGTGATGTATCTTGAATTGCTCGCAGAGCTCAGTGATCATCTTGTTGTTAAGATTGGTACCATTATCCGTAATAATCCTCTCAGGTACACCGTATCGACAGATCAGGTTGTGCCGAATGAACCGTGCCACGACGTTCTTGGTTACGGTAGCATAGGAAGTTGCTTCAACCCACTTTGTGAAGTAATCAATTGCTACCAAGATGAATCGATGCCCGTTGGATGTCGTAGGTAGGATCTCGCTGATCATATCAATGCCCCACATTGCAAAAGGCCAAGGTGTTGTCAAGACGTTCAGAGGAACCGGAGGAATGTGCACCTTATCAGCATAGATCTGGCATTTATAACATGTCCGAGAATGCTGATAACAGTCGGCTTCCATTGTGGACCAGAAATATCCTTCCCGAAGGATTTTCTTTGCCATGGTATGTCCACTGGAATGTGTTCTGAAGGTACCTTCATGTAGCTCTGCCATGATCCTTTCTGCTTCAGTCTTATCCATACAACGCAGTAAGGTTGAATCATGGTTTCGCTTGTAGAGAATGCCATTGCTGAGGAAGAATTTTGCCGCAAACCTTCTCAGGAACTTCTTGTCATTAACAGATGCGCCTTCGGGGTATTCTTGAGCTTCAAGGTACCTCTTCACTTCATGATACCAAGGTTTTTCAGTTACCTCTTCAGCCTCAAGATTACAGCAATATGCGGGTTCATCGAACTTCCAAATAATGATCCGGGGAGCCTCGTTGTCCCATTTGACTTTGAACATAGAAGACATCGTAGCCAATGCGTCCGCTAACTGATTCTCCTCTCTTGGGAAGTGTTCAAAGGTTATCTCTTCGAAGTGGGGAAGCAATGTCAGCATATACTCCTTGTAAGGAATAAGATTTGGGTGTTTCGTATCCCACTTGCCTTTGATCTGATTGATCACGAGAGAGGAATCTTCGAAGACACTCAGAAACTTGATCCTTAAATCAATTGCAGCTTGAAGACCCATGATACATGCCTCATACTCTGCCATATTGTTGGTGCAGTTGAAACATAGTCGGGCAGTAAGTGGAGTATGAGTGCCTTTAGGGGATATGATCACAACACTGATACCATTACCCAAAGCGTTTGAAGCTCCGTCAAAGTGCATAGACCATCGGGATCCTTCCTTAGGTCCTTCATCCGGTCCAGGTACTTCACAATCAGTCACTACCATGATATCCTCGTCTGGAAATTCAAAGTTCATCGACTGGTAATCGTCCACTGCCTGGTGTGCCAAATGGTCTGCCAATACACTTCCCTTGATTGCTTTTTGAGTCGTGTACTGGATGTAATATTCCGTCAAGATCATTTGCCATCTTGCTATTCTTCCGGACAAGGCAGGCTTTTCGAATATGTACTTGATTGGATCCATTTTTGAAATCACTAGAGTAGTGTGAGTCAACATATACTGTCTCAGCCGGCGAGCAGCCCATACCAAAGCGCAGCAAGTTTTCTCGAGCAGTGAGTACCGGGTCTCACAGTCGGCAAACTTTTTGCTAAGGTAATAAATAGCGTGTTCTTTTTGGCCAGACTCGTCATGCTGCCCCAGCACACACCCCATTGAGTTGTCCAGTACTGTCAAGTATAAGATTAAAGGTATCCCTTCAACCGGTGGCATAAGAATGGGTGGTTCTTGGAGATACTCTTTGATCTTTTCGAAAGCGACCTGACATTCATCATTCCAACGTACTACTTGATCTTTCTTCAGCAGCTTGAAGATAGGCTCACAGGTAGCAGTTAGATGCGAGATGAATCGGGCAATGTAATTCAACCGTCCTAGAAAGCCTCTGACTTCTTTCTCTGTCTTGGGAGTTGGCATCTCTTGTATGGCTTTCACTTTGGCAGGGTCCACTTGAATGCCTTTGTCGCTTACGACGAAGCCTAACAATTTTCCAGATCTCACCCCAAAGGTGCACTTGGGTTCAACCTCAGCTTGTACAACTTCAGACGGTCAAACAGCTTCCGTAGATGGTCAAGGTGTTCCTCCTCAGTTTGGGACCTTGCAATCATATCATCGACATATACTTCGATCTCATGGTGGATCATGTCATGAAATAAAGCAACCATGGCACGTTGGTAGGTTGCCCCAGCATTTTTCAACCCAAAAGGAATGACCTTGTAGCAAAAGGTGCCCCACTGAGTAACAAAAGTGGTCTTCTCCATGTCTTCAGGAGCCATCTTGATCTGATTATAACCGGAGAAACCGTCCATGAAGGAGAATACTTTATGCTGAGCAGTGTTGTCAACCAGAATGTCGATATGAGGCAGAGGGAAATCATCCTTGGGGCTCGCCCTGTTCAAATCCCTGTAATCAACACACATTCGGACCTTACCATCTTTCTTCGGCATTGGAACCACGTTGGCAATCCACTGAGGGTAAGAAGTCACTGCTAGAAACCCGACATCAAATTGTTTCAGAACCTCAGCTTTGATTTTCTCGGACATTTCTGGACGCATTCGGCGGACCTTCTGTTTTACCGGAGGGCAATCTTCCTTGGTAGGCAGGTGATGAACCACAATATCGGTATCCAACCCAGGCATGTCTTCGTAAGACCAGGAAAAGATTTCCACATAGTCATGCAGCATCTGAATCAACAGTTGTTTCACGTTGAGCTCTAGATTGGCACCAATCTTGACTTCCTTTCTATCTGTCTCAGTACCCAGATTTACCGTTTCCACTGGCTCTTCATATGGTTGAATGGCCCTCTCTTCCTGGAGTAGTAGTCTCGCAAGTTCACCAGGCACTTCGCAATCATCTTCACCTTCGTCTTCGGCTAAGTTGATCGGATTTTCGAAGTCATAACTGGCAGTAGCAGAGTCGTTACCAGTGAGATCCAGAGTGGATTGGAACCTGTATAAGTGAGTGTGTGTAAATATAGCTGTTTTGCAATATATAATAAAGAAAGAAAAGGAGCGCAAGATTTTGAAATGCAACAAACGTCCAATGTTTTTATTGATGACATATGAAAATGACACACAAAAGCCCTCACAAATGAAGCCACGGTGCCCCGGGTAAGACACCGAGCCATACAAGTTTCAAAATATTGTCTGTTACAAATTCAAAACAAAAGAGTTCATTACTGAGTGACAAAAGTAATAGGTGTGAAGTCTTTGGAAGTCCAGTTGCTTGGTCCACCGTCGGTTGTTGGGTAGATCCAGCTGTCGAATTCAGATTCCTCCACGCTGTCTTCAATAGCATTCACTCCCGGGTTGGTGATGAACACAGGAGGTTTTCCAATTCTTGCCTTACGAACAACCCTCTGAGCTTCTACAGTGAAACCCAAACCAAACTTGTCAGTCTTTGGAGTGAAGTCAGGAAGTCGGCCCCAGTTTGCGCACTCACCCTTCTCAATAACAGCCCGGGCATCCTTTAAGGAAGCCATCTTCAAAGGAGGGTCTTCAATCACGGTTTCAGCTGATGTCAGTGTCTGAGGCACCTCTTCAAAGTGTTGAAAGGTGGTTTCAATGAACTCCCCATCCATCTCTATGTACCGGAACGAGTTGAGGTGGCTGACCATATATTCCTCCTCCCCTTGAACTGTCACAATTTTCCCTCTGACTGGATATTTCAGCTTCTGATGTAGTGTGGAGGTCACAGCTCCAGCCTTGTGGATCCATGGACGACCCAGCAAACAAGAATAGGATGGTCGGATGTCCATCACATAGAAAGTAGAATCAAACACTTGAGAGCCAACCCTGATCGGAATGTCAACTTCCCCATGTACCATCCTTTTCGAACCGTCAAAGGCCCGGACCACAATGTTACTAGGCTTGAGCTCTAAACCCTCACAATCCAACCTGTCTAGGGCCTTCTTGGGTAATACGTTCAATGAAGAACCGGTGTCTACCAACACATGGGCAAGAGTAGTGCCCCTGCATTCAATGGAGACATGCAGGGCGTCATTATGGTTCTTTCCTTTGGCAGTCAGATCGGCGTCAGAGAAGCCCAAACCATTATCGGCAGTCAAGTTGGCCACACAATCGGTAAATTGATCAGCAGACGTTTCTTATGGCACATGGGCCGTCTTCAGGAAGGAAATCAGGGCCTTGGCATGGGCCTCTGAACACAACAACAGTGATAGCATAGAAATTTTTGATGGGGTGTGTCCTAACTGCTCAACTACGTTGAAATCGCTCTTCTTAATGATCTTGAGAATCTCTTCCATCTCTTGTTGGGAAGCCTCAACAGTGGTTGTCTTTGGTGCCTCCGTCAGGGCAGGTAAATCAGTAGCAATCCCTTTGCCCCGAGCGTCAGATGACTCAGCAGCAGGGGTAGAAACAGGAACTTGATCAGGAAGGGAAGCAGGCACACTTGCAGGTGTGATGATAAGAGGTTTCTGAATAGCTGGTGGCGCAATATCTGGCGAGAAGAGCCTACCACTGCGAGTAATTTTGGCAGGTCCGGTGATGTTGCTGACACCGGTACTTGTATCGAACTCTTGTTTAACTCCAAGCACATAAACATCGGCCCCATAGTGCCATGGGACAACTTTGTCGGATGTATAGGGGAGTGGCCCCGGAACAGTGATGATGATAGGAGCAATCTTCTGAGTGGACATGATTTTGATAGGCTTCTTTGAGAGAGCCTTAGGAGGTTTGTTGAAAATAGTGACAATAGAAACTTCTTCAGCAGGGACAGCAGGAACAACAATCTTCTCGAACAGGATCTCTTTGCTATCCATCAGGCTTTGGATACCTGATTTCAGCAAAGGACAACCAACAGGTGAAACAGCACATAGAAGGCAACCTTTACCGCATCCCGGAAATAAACCGGCTAGCAACAGGTTCCTTTTAACAGTCAATAACGGAGTAACAATATCTTCCACGGAGGCTACATACCGGTCTTCTTCCACAGCATTCACTCCATGCTGGGGCATGGGAGCAGTCACAACATTGGGCCTTTCGGGCACCTCAAACTGTATTTCTTTAGCATCAATAAGGTCCTGAACCTTATTCCTCAGAGCCCAGCAATCATCCGTAGTATTCCCCGGGCTATCAGAGTGATAAGCGCAACGGGCGTTGGGGTTGTACTTTGGAGAAGCTGTGTTCACTACCTTCGGAGCTTCTTTGACAGTTACCAGATTGGTTGACAGTAGTTGCGGCAAAATCTGAGACAGGGTCATGCTGAGCCGAGTGTACTGCCTTTTGGGTCTCTCACCCCTTGGTTGATTATACTGCTGAGGAGCAACAACAGGCTTTGAAATTACCAATGCATTGACAGCTTGGCGGCGTTCCGGCTTAATTTGTCTTCTGGGACTATAAACAACACTGGCTTCCTTCTTGAAGGGCTTCTTTTCAGTACTCGCGGAGGCACCTTTCTGTATCTTCCCCGACTTGATACCAGCTTCTATTCTCTCACCAGTCAAGATCAAATCTGTGAACCCAACAGAGGAATTCCCAATCAGATGGTTGAAGAACGGACCAGACAGGGTCCCCAGGAACATGTCAACAAGTTCACGGTCAGTCAGCGGCAGCTACACCCTGCCAGCCAGGTCTCTCCACTTTTGCGCATACTCCTTGAATCCTTCGCCCGTCCCCAGTGACATACCCTGGAGTTGGGTACGCGTAGGAGCGAGGTCAGAATTGTACTGATACTGTTTATAAAATGCAGTAGCCAAGTCCTCCCAGTTTCGGATACTGGCTCCATCCAGCTGATAGAACCATTCGAGTTGAGCCCCTGAAAGGCTATCCTGAAAGAAATGGATCCAAAGGTTCTTGTCTGCAGTGTAAGGTTGGATCTTCCTTACATATGATCTGAGATGCATTTTCGGGCAGGACAGCTCGTCATATCTTGCAAAAACTGGCACTTTGAACTTCGGGGGGATCACAATTCCAGCAACTAATCCCAAGTCTTCGAAATCTAAGTTGGGAACTCTCTGCAGCTCCATAGCTGCCAACCTGTCTTCCAAGCCTTTGTACTTATCATCGGCGGGCGGGTATTGTTGCTCAGAGTAGTCTTCGTCTTCTTCAGCCTCTCCTTCTTCAGCTTCGGATTCGGAAGGTACCGCAACCGCATTCCCTTTACTGGTTCCCTCTTCAGATGTAGGGGGAAATTCAAGAACTCTTCTGGCTTCACCCTCAAACCTTCTTCCTAGGGTAGCCACCCCGATTCTCTTCTTCTTCTTTTTCACTTGCACTTTGTTCCCCAACAGGGCCTTTAGATCCTCCTAACCCTTAGCCAAGGTCACCAGGAGATGTTGAAACTGTGAGTTCTGAGACTGCAAGTCCTTGACTGTCTGTTCGAGATCCATCTTACTGAAATAAACAGCAGAAAGATAAGGAAACCTGGTGTGGAGACCTGCTTATGCGCATGATGAATGATATGCTTATGTATGCAATGCATTCAAGGATTTAAAAAATTCAAAATTGTTGCAAACAAAAAGAACACACATCATATTAATAAGAAGAAATTTGTTAGTACATAAATGCCCCATGGGCCAAATATTACAAAAAACTTCTCAAGGTAAAAATACGTTGCGCATCCTCTTTGGTGCGATGTAGGTGTTGAGGGTCTCTTCCTCATGAAGTCGGCGGGTAAGCTCCAAAACCTTATTCTCACTGGCGTAGAAGCTGGCTTCAAAAGTGTTCCGTTCCTCCTTGAGTTGGATCCAACTCTTCTGCATCTCCTCCCACGATGTAGGCATGTCAGGATATAGGATGGTGTAGGGGACCTCTCCTTCCTTAACGGGCTCTTTAATCACATGGAGAACATGAGGGTAAGGCATCATTAGACTCTGGGCTCGGGTTCGTATCCGCTTGAGATAAGGTTCAAGGGGCATGGAATTCTTGTGCCCCAGTGTCTTGCTGTCTACCTTGTTAGGCATCCTCCAAGCTCTGATGAATCTCTGGCGAAGTCCTTGCGCATTGTTGTCGAAGTCAAAAACTAAGTCAGGAATTAGCATGTCGTGAGGGCCATCCCTCCTTGCATATCCAAATTGTCTCAAAGCTAGACAAGGGTTGTAGGTAATGCCTCCTCTAATTCCAAGTAACAGAACATTAGGGAACTCTCCACAAAGATCGACGATGATGACATTCTCTCTGGACCGAGAACACCAATGTACATCAGAGTGAGTGAGGGTCATCAACCGTTGTGACCACCTTAAGCCTTGGTCATTCTTTAAGACAGATTGTGGAAGGTACGAAATAAACCACCTTGCAAGGAGAGGAGTACAGCACATGAGAACACCCCTCTTTCTCATTGTTCGTGTGTAAAATGAGTGAAGAATGTCCCCAAGCAATGTTGGTACTGGATTTATGGATAAGAAGATCTTGACGGTGTTGACATCTACAAGCTGGTCAGGGTTTGGGAACAAGACCAACCCATAAATGAGGAGTGCCACAATTTCTTCAAAGGCTTGTAGATCCAATGAATTCCAACACTCTTGTGCCTTCTCAAACAAGAATTTTGCCAAGAAGCCTTTGACACCGCTTCTAGTTTCCCAATGCCCCTTGATGTCAGATGGTTGCAAGTGTAGTGCTTGAGCAACATCTTCAGGCTTTGGTTCTTTTTCCGTAACGTTGTGGGGTAGTTGATTAAGAATAGGAATTCTCAGGAGTTGAGAAAATTCCTCCAAAGTGGGCACCAATTGGTAGTCGGGGAAAGTGAAACAATGGTGAAGGGGGTCAAAGAACTGGAACAACACCTTTACCATGTCCTCTTCAATGCTGGTGTTGACTATGCTGAGCAGTCTACCATGTCTTTCACTGAAGGGAGAGCTTTCCGGAATTCTTGATGTGAGCTCCTTGAGTTGAGGAGGGATTCTCACAAGGTTGACTTGGATAGTTTTCCTGCGAAGAATTTCCATGACCTACAAAACAAGAACAAAGATGAAGATCCAAACCCTTGAAATGGTTAGTGGATGCATATGATTCTTTATGATGTTCATGATGCATGCACAAACATATGTACAAGCAATTCACACAAAACCCTAGTTTCAGGCTTGCATGGGGTTTCATAGGTAAGTACCCTCTTGAGTGTAGTTGGCTTAAAAACCTGTCCTATAAATAGTAACCGGGTTCTAAGGAGCTCAATATCATTGGATTGTTTTCCATGTTCATTGTTTTGGTTTAGCCACTTAACTAGCGACCAAAATATTCCAAGAAAACAACCCTCAATGAGTGTATTATCGAGTATCTACCAACTTCGGACTGCACCAAAGCCGGTCATCTCACTACCCCTAATGAAAGGCCAAGATGGTCAAGTAAGGTTCTAGGTCATTAGTGCTTAGTGACATCACTCAGCGGCCCCGTACTCTCCTTGATTGAACTCAAGGGTTACCGATACTCACAAATATGTCGCACTAATATAGCTATTGCTTCAACCGTGTCGGTATACCCCGCACAGTTTCCACAACGTATTGCTATCTATGAATGTTTCCCAAAATCCGGGTGTAGGATTTCAAACCCAAACAAGAGAGCCAAGATATAAAGCAATCAAAGCAAACAATTAGTCATGCAAGAGGGTGATCTAAGCCCTAAGGTTACTCCACTTTAAAATTTATCCCCAACAGAGTCGCCAGTTCTGTGATACGGTGGGAGAACTGACTTGAGGTTTTGCGTTTGTTTTCACAAATGTTTCGGTTGAGCAAGAGTCGCCACTGACTTTTTATTTTATCCTAAGGAAAGGTTAAAAAGCACATCAAAAACCTTTGAGATGTTTTCTTGGGTTCGGGGAGTAGATTATAGAAAGGGAAGGTATTAGCACCCTTTCTATCCATGGTTATCCATGGGCTCTTAGTTACTTGCTTAGATCACTTGCCTTGTGTTTTCAATTGTTTGAAATGGTGCTTTGTATGTGGGTTCGAAAATGTTTTGAAAAGAGGCCATTTGTTGTGGCAACCTTTGTAATGACCCATGTTTGGATGTATACAAAGGTGTATGTCTTTTGAAAAGTTTTCAATGTTTTTGAAAGTGGTTTTGAAAGTGTTGTGTGATGTGTGGTTTTGAAAAATAGGCAAGTGTTTTTGTTTTGCAAGTTGGCAAGTAACCAAGAGCTATCTACCCTAAATTTCTCAAAGATCTTTGCTATGTTTTAACCCTTTTAACAATTTTGTTCCACCATTGTATTTGGTGGACAATCTTGTGTTAGGATGTGAACGGGACGGGCGCGGGTCATCGTTTAGACCATGATTGCAATGGTGCCAAGTGTCTTTGGCAACTTTTCCTTTAAGGGACTTGATCATTTTTAGGCAACTTTCGAAAGCGTCATCGAGGGACTATGATCATTTGATATTGTTTTGTTTTGCCAAAGACCCCTAACATGCAACATGGCCCATTTATTGAAGGCAACAAGTGGAGTAACCCTAGGGGTGCAAGTGTGATTGTGTTGTCCATTTTCATGCTTGTTTATCTTGAATTAGGTTAAACTATTTGTTGTTTGATTTTTGCATACAAAACCCTAAGTCTATCATGGTATAGTTAGAAAGCTTTAAAGTGCGGAAATTAAAGTCCTAAATTATTACAACACAAATTATGGGATGGGGGGTACAATTGTTCAAATGGGGATATTTAACAAGAAATTAAAATCTAAACTATTACATCCAAATTGAATATACCAGTTAATTTAAATGTACAATAATTGAATAAAAATACAATAAATATGCAAGATGCAAAAAATGATTTTATATGTATGTAAAAAGTATTTTTTATGTGACAAATAAACAAAAATAAAAAGGATAATTTTTGATATTTTTCCATGTTTTAGGGCAAAACCCTAATTTTCTAAGTAAGAAGTATTTATTATTTATTATATGCAATATTTATTAATTATATACAAAAAATAAATAAAAAGAAAGTATATTGTAAAAAAAGTGATTTTTGAGGTCAAATATTAATAAAAATAAAAATGTATTATTTTTATGTTTTTATCCTAAATATTCTAATAAATATATAAGTATATATATTATTTACTAAATATATTAAATATATACAAGAAATAAAAATATTTATTATTTACAAAAAAAGTATATTTTTTAGAAAATGTTTTCAAAAGATAAAATAAAATAAAATCAGAAAATAAAAATGCATTTTGTATTATTTTTGTATTTTTGAATAAAAGGCAATATGTTTATTTACATGTATAAATTCAAATAAAACAAACAAAAATCCAAATAAAATGCAAAAATGGTTGAAAAAATGTTTTTAATATTTTTTATATTTTGGCAAAAAATAATAAGTCAGAAACAAAAAGAAAAAGTGAAAAAATGATAAAAATAAACACAATGGCCCAAGGGGGTGCAAGTGTGAAAAAATGGTGCAAATAGAAAGACAAAACTCAGGCCCAGCCCAAGGAGGCTTCTTCAACCTCCAGCCAAACTTCTGTCAAAAACGCGCACCAATCACACCTTGTTCAAACATCCTGATTCTTTGATCTTTTGACAAATCTTAAAACATGAAACTTGTAGAGCTTGAAGCCACGATTCTAAACATATAAAAAAATCAATCTAACTCTCAGAAATGAGAGAGAATTTCTTCTCCCCCAATTCCTGACCTAGCTTTTTTCCAATGTTCAGGTTCAAAATACTCTTAGCACACACAATATAAATGAAAAGTAACCATATGGATGGCTTCAGGGCTATGATTAGAACATGCTTTCTTCACAAACTTAAGCCTAACTATGCCTGGATAGAGAGATAGAAGTTCAAAGTTTTACCTGTTCAGCTTGAGTCGTGTACAACAATGGAGGCATTTCACTGCAGTGTGAGGACTTGTACAGCTTGCTTGAAGTTCAGGGATGCTTCTCCAATGCTTGGTGTGCTTTGAATCTTGCTGTATCAAGCTACAGAAGTCAACCTGCAAGAGAGAAAAGTGAAAATGGAAAAACTGGTTAGAGGTGTTACAGTTTGTTTCCAAGGCTTGGGATAGTTTGTATGGATGTTATGGAAGGTGTTTGAGGTGGCTTGGATGAAAATGCACGATGGAAATGAACTGGCCAAGTCAATCTGCAACAGGGACTCTGTTTTGCAGAAAAAATGGGCTTTGATGGATGAGGAGGTATTGGAGGTGGTTAGCTCGTGTTTTAGGTCAGGTTTGATGTTTGGAATATGTTCAATAAGTTTTCTTAGGCTTGTGTTGACAGGAATGTGAGTTGTTGTTGTATTTGCAAAGTTGCTTCTATCTTAAGTCAAAAATGCCAAGTTGAGTTACAAGCTTATGCAGGCCCCCTAAACATGCTGCAAAGTTAGTCTTGATCAGTGGGATTAGTTCAATAACTTGTGCCTCAGAGATTTGCATTGTACTTCTTGGATTTGTGTTTGACATAAAGTCATGCTTTACAAGAATGGATAACTTGCTTTTTCCAAATATGGCTTAATTCTTCATGTAATGTCCAAATGCATAAAATAATGCTAGAACACAATGGATTGGCATTTAATTATTGAGTGTAAATGAGATTAGAGGCCTGTAACTAGCTTGTGCAAGCTGATTTCAAAAATGCAAAGTGTATGAACATGCCTTTGGCCATGAATCAAAGTGACTTTTGCCCATATTGACAAATTCGATTCTCCCTAACCACAAGGGTGTTTGAGAAGTTCTTGGACATTTTGGAAAGCTTGGAATGTGTAATACAATACATCTTTGTAATGCAAGTTTAAATTCCAAGTGGAAGCATGTGAAAAGTGGTCATGAAGTTAGGCAAAAATCCTGCCTAAAATAGGTCAAATATTTTCTAAGTTAAGAATGTTTTACACCCCTATTCCAAAAATCATAACTTGATCTACAAGATTCTTTTGAGGAAACTTTGTGAATCAAAGTTGTAGATTTTTCAATGGACTATAACTTTCATGTTTTGAGTTTTGTTTGAATCCAAATGCATCTTGATGAAAAGATGGGACAAAGTTAGGAAAAAATTAGGAATTTTCATAACTTAGAAAATTTCTAAGTTATGAAAATTCTTCATTTTAAACCCTAATTTGTAATTTTTGATTTCTTGATGAACAAGTTTCATAATTTGACATGTCTTGATGAAAAATGAATCTTGGCATTTGATTTTGACCAAAAAGTCAAAGTTTGACTTTTCAGTATACAGTCAAATTTGGCTCAGTTGACTGGAAAATTCATCTGTCAATCTTGTGCATTTGGGATCTTTTGAACTTGTTGAATGTGTCAAGATCATGCCATTGAGTCCTTGAGTCCATATGTGAGCTTGGTTTGCCATTGGCTAGGTCAAACAATCAAAAATTGCCTTTGTGCAGTCAAAACCCTAAAAATGACCATTTTGCCCTTTTGGTGATCTGATCAAATTTCTTGTGGATTTGTGATCCAAACTTGACCAAATGGTTCATATGAGTTCATAATGTTGATGTGGGTCAAAAATCATGAGGTTTGACTGTCAATTGACCACAGTTGACTTTTTCCCCAAAACAGCTGATTTCTAGGTCAACTGTCCAATTGATTGGGCAAAGATTGGAATCAAGGCCTGAAACTTGGTATGGATAAACTTGTGAGACTAATATGAAGCATGAAAGTCACTTTGGACATTTTAGGTCAAAACATCTTTGTGCAAACTCAAACCCTAATTTGGGTCAACAGTGCAAGGAAAAGTCTTGAGCAGAGCAAACCCTAGCTTTGATCTTGAACTTCAAGGGTCTTGTGGTGAGAAAATATTGATGAAATGGGAGGGAAAATTTTGGGGTACAACAGACGATTTCTACTAGGAATTAATAATTTGAAATTTTTTTCGCTGGGGGTTCAAATGACGTACTGTGGGGATTACTTATGGAATAGCCTAGAGACGTCTTCCTGTCCTTTCAACTTATCAGTAATTGTCTTTCTCATTTTGTTTATTTGTAAACAGTAATTATGTTCAAATGCATATGTTCATCAATGAATCATTGGACGTTTTTGCAAACAAAACACAATCGTAAAGAAAAGACAAATAGTTTTTGCACTTTCAAAGGGGGATCTTTGTATTGATTTTGAATAAGTATATTTATTTTGTACAAAGGGGACAAACATTCTAGTAAGAGAATGGTGTCATAAAACAAGAAAAATTTATACAAAGAAAGATAGCTATGTGTAATAATCCCATGAGGTTCCCATTCTGCTATAGCCTTCATATCTCCGAATATCTTGTCTATTTGCCTTGTCCGAAGATGATTGAATTGATCAGAAACTCCGAGTTTGTCAGTGGAAGTCAAATGTTGTCTGTTAAGTGATCCGACGAGACATAGCCATACGCTTTAATTCCCTAACTTTTGCCTGGACCGCCCTTTCGGGTTTTCAGTCCATCGGGAAACCCTTTTTTGCCCAAGTCGCCCTTTCGGGTTTTCAACTTTCCGGGTGTACAATTTTTTTATTTTATCCCTAATTTTTGCCTGAACATTTTTGGTTCGCCAGGATGCCCTTATTTTTCCTAGGTGTGTCAACCTAGCGGGTCTCTTATGCGTAGTATCTTTTGACTATGTTCGCGTTCGCAGGGTGTGACAGGTCATCACCGTCCATGGTGGTCAAGATCATTTCCCCACCGGAGAATATGTTTTTGATTACAAATGGTCCTTCATAGGTAGGAGTCCATTTTCCCCTGGGAACACTTTTTGGCAAGATGATACGTTTGATCACTAGATCCCCAACTTGATATACATGGCGTCTGACCTTCTTGTTGAAAGCCTTGATCATCTGTTTTTGATACATTTGACCATGGCAAACAACAGTAAATCTCTTTTCATCAATTAAGTTCAGTTGATCAAGTCGAGTTTGGATCCAATCGTCTTCATTCAAACCTGCATCCTTCATAATTCTCAGAGAGGGGATTTGGACCTCAATAGGCAAAACACATGCCATATACCAAAGAAAAAGGTGTTGCCCCAGTTGATGTGCGAGCCGTGATACGGTACCCGTGGAGAGCAAATGGTAGCATCTCATGCCAGTCTTTGTATGTGACTGTCATCTTTTGTATGATCTTTTTAATGTTTTTATTTGCAGCTTCGACAACACCATTCATCTTTGGCCGATAGGGGGAAGAATTGTGATGCTGAATCTTGAATTGCTCGCACAAGGCGGTGATCATAGTGTTGTTAAGATTGGTACCATTGTCAGTGATGATCCTTTCCAGGATACCGTACCGACAAATAAGGTTTTGCTTAATAAAACGGGCAACAACATTCTTGGTAACAGATGCGAAGGAAGCAACTTCAACCCACTTGGTAAAATAGTCAATGGCCAATAGGATGAAACGGTGTCCATTGGAGGCTGTAGGCTTGATCTCCCCAATCATGTCAATTCCCCCCATATCAAAGGGCCAAGGAGCCGTTAAGACATTCAGAGGAACCAGAGGTACGTGCACCTTGTCAGCATATATTTGACACTTATGATAGGTCTGAGAGTGTTGATAGCAATCTGCTTCTATGGTAGACCGCTAATAGCCTGCCCGTAGTATTTTCTTCGCCATCGTATGCCCACTGGAGTGGGTGCCAAAAGTACCTTCGTGTAATTCAGCCATGATCTTTTCAGCTTCAACCTTATCCATACACCGAAGCAGAATGGAGTCATGACTGCGTTTGTACAAGATGCCATTACTCAGGAAGAACTTAGCAGATAATATCCTTAAGAACTTCTTATCATTGATTGAAGCTCCTTCTGGATATTCTTGAGCCTCGAGATACCTCTTGACTTCATGAAACCAAGGCTGGTCCACTACCTCTTCAGTATTAATCTCGTGACAGTGTGCTAGTTCATCCATTTGCTCGATGGTGATCTGGGGAGCCTCATTATCCCAATTAAGTTTAAACATAGATGACATTGAAGCTAGAGCGTCTTCTAGCTGATTTTCTTCTCGCGGGAAATGCTCGAAGGTAATCTTCTCAAAATATGGTAGCAATGTCAAAACATGTTCTTTGTAAGGGATAAGGTTTGGGTGCTTAGTGTCCCATTCCCTTTTGATCTAACTGATGACCAAAGCTGAATCTCCAAACACGTCTAAGGATTTGATTCCCAAGTCTATGGCAGCTCTGAGACCGAAGATGCACGCTTCGTATTCTGCCATGTTGTTCGTACAGTTGAAGCAAAGTCTGGCAGTAAAAGGAGTATGACACCCTTTTGGAGATATGAGTACAATGCCGATACCATTACCGAGTGCATTGGATGCCCCATCAAAGAACAAGGTCCATCGGGATCCTTGTTCAGGTCCGTCATATGGTCTGAAATCTTCACAGTTGTCTAATGTCATGATGTCTTCATCCGGGAATTCAAACTTCATGGATTGATAATCTTCTACATCTTGGTGAGCGAGATGGTCAGCTAGCACACTGCCCTTTATAGCTTTATGGGTAGTGTATTGTATGTCGTATTCTGTTAGGATCATCTGCCATCTAGCTATCCTCCCAGATAGAGCAGGCTTTTCGAAGATGTATTTTATCAGATCCATCTTAGATATCAACAAGGTAGTATGAGTCAGCATATATTGTCTTAGCCGGCGAGCAGCCCATGCCAGAGCGCAACAAGTTTTCTCGAGCAGTGAATATCTGGTTTCACAGTCGGTAAACTTTTTTCTCATGTAGTAAATAGCGTGCTCTTTTCGGCCAGACTCGTCATGCTGCCCCAATACACACCCCATTGAGTTCTCTAAAATGGTCAAATACATGATCAGTGGTCTTCCCTCGACTTGTGGCATCAAAATAGTAGGATCTTGTAAGTACTCTTTGATTTTGTCAAAAGCAACCTGGCATTCATCGTTCTATCTGACTACCTGATCTTTCTTCAATAGTTTGAAGATTGGCTCACAAGTAGCCGTTAGGTGAGAAATGAATCGGGCAATATAGTTCAGACGCCCCAAGAATCCTATGACTTCCTTCTCAGTATGAGGAGCAGGCATTTCTTGTATTGCTTTAACCTTGGCAGGGTCGACCTCAATGCCTTTGTTACTAACGACAAAACCTAAGAGTTTACCGGACGGGACTCCGAATGTGCACTTGCTTGGATTCAACCTTAGCTTGTATTTCCTTAGCCTCTCAAACAGCTTTTGCAAGTGATCAAGGTACTCTTCTTCTGTTTGTGATCGGGCTATCATATCGTCTATGTAGACCTCTATTTCATGATGTATCATGTCATGAAAGCTACCATGGCGCGCTAATAGGTTGCCCCAACATTCTTCTGTCCGAATGGCATCACCTTGTAGCAGAATGTGCCCCACTATGTGACAAATGTAGTTTTCTCCATGTCCTCAGGTGCCATTTTGATTTTGTTATAACCTGAGAATCCGTCCATGAAGGAAAACACTTTGTGCTGGGCCGTATTGTCAACCAGAATATCGATGTGGGGGAGTGGAAAATCATCTTTAGGGCTGACCGTATTCAAATCTCTATAGTCCATTCACATTCGTACTTTGCCGTCCTTTTTAGGCACGAGAACAATGTTGGCAACCCATTGGGGATAGGAAGTGACAACCAAGAATCCGACATTGAATTGTTTCATGACTTCCGCTTTGATCTTCTCTGACATGTCAGGTCTCATGCGGCGTACTTTTTGTTTCACTTGCAGACAATCTTCTCTTGTAGGGAGACGATGTACCACGATGTCTGTATCGAGTCCTGGCATGTCTTCATATGACCAGGCAAAGATCTGAACATAATCACGTAATATCTGAATCAAACGCTCCTTGACATTGGGCTCTAGATTGGCACCTGTGATGCGGTGGGAGAACTGACTTGAGGTTTTGCATTTTTCATTCGCAAATGTTTCGATTTAGCAAGAGTCGCCACCAACTTTTTATTTTATCCAAAGGAAAGGTCAAAAAGCACAGGAACGACCTTAGAGATTGTTTTTGGGTTCGGGGGGGGGGGGGGGGGTAGATTATGAAAAGGGAAGGTGCTAGCACCCTTTTCATCCATGGTTTTCCATGGGCTCTTAGTTACTTGTTTTAGATCACTTGCTTTTGCTTTTCAATTGTTTGAAATGGTGCTTTTGTGTGTGGTTTTGAAAGTATTTTGAAAAGAGGCCTTTGTCTAGGCAACCTTTGTAATGATTCTTGTGTGAATGTATACAAAGGTGTTTGTCTTTTGAAAAATGTTTCAATGTTTGAAAGTTTGTTTTGGGAAATGTTTTGAAATTGTGTTGTGTGTTTGAAACTAACAAGGATGATTTGCAAGTTTGATCAAGTAACTAGGAGCATCTACCTACCTACTCAAAAGTCTTTCCTACACATTTTAAACCCTTTGACATTGTTGTTTTACCATTGTTTTGGTAAACAACCTTGTCTTTGGATGTTAAACGGGACAGGCGTGGGTCATCGTATGACCATGATAACAATATTGTTAAGTATCTTAGCAAGTTTTTTGAGGGACTAGATCATTTTTTGTATAGGAAACCAAGATAGCGTCATCGAGGGACTATGATCTTTTGTTTTTGTTTGATTTTGCCAAGACACCTAGCATGCATACCATGGCCATTTTAAAGGCAACAAGTGGATGGAACCCTAGGGGTGCTTGTGTGCATTGTGTTATCATTTTTCATACATTTTTGTCTTGTATTAGTCATGCTATTTGTTTTTATTTTTGGTTATCATACAAACCATAATCTTACTATCATGGCTGTTGTACCCCAAAATTTGCCCTCCCATATTCTTCAAGAATTGCAAAGAGCAAAGCTTCAAAATTCCCCAAGGGTTGCACAGTTCAAGGGCCTCCTAACAGTCAAGAATTAGGGTTTTGGTTCTGACAAAGAAAATGTAGTTTTCAAGGGTCCAATCAAGTCCCACATGCCTACAAACATGGTCAAGCATCCTTATACCAAGTTTCAAGACTTACAGCACAAAATTGCACAGTCAAAAACCCTAATTGCACTACAGTCAACTGTAGGGGCAAAATGGTCATTTGACAGTCAAAAGTTCAAATTTTTGGTAAACATCTCATTTTGAAGCCACAAACATCATTTGATCAATGCTTGATCATGATTATCAAAGCTTGGCTCAAAAAGTCTCAAGATGCAAAAGTTTCCATATTTGGACAGTTGAAAAAGTCAACTGTAACTTGACCAAGGCATACCTTCCACATGGATTATCAGAAAAATTCCATCCAAAGCTCATTTTGAAGAGAAATACATTTCCTACAACTCCTCTTCACACTTCAAGTCCAAGAAATGCTCTCACAAAAAGTTATCAATTTCAACATTATAGGTCATTTTCAAAAGTCAACAAAAAGGGACTTTAAGTCAAAGGCCATAACTTGAGATTGGTAAATCAAAACGACATGGGACCAAAGGCATTGGTTAGAGGACTTCAAGACCTTTCCAAAATGTCCAAGAACATGATCAAACCTTAGAAATTGAGCAAGATATGCCTTGTGGAAGTTGGGAAATTTTTGGATATTTTGAAAAGTCAACTTTGCTTCAAATATCTTAAAAATGCTAATGGGCCACATTTTCTTCCAAGATTCATCATCCAAAGCATGTGCACGACCATTTGGCCCAAAGGGAAGTTATTCATCATTTTTATTATTTTATTTGAATTTTTAATTGCTAATAATTCATTTAATTAAAATAAATATGTGGAAAATACAAAGCAAACTTTTTAAATCTTTTTGTGCATGGGATAACCTCAAGATTTCGTGCATGATCAGATAGGGAAAGAATCAAGTTGATTGGACATGATTAGTATCAAATATGCATGGAAAAGATTGAAAAATATATGCATGAAAATCCAATATCTTGTACATTAATGCAAAGGGTTTTGGATCCAATTTTTAACCCTAATCAGTTCCAATACTTATACTCATGCAAACCCTAGTCCAAGGCACCTCTGAGCTGCGCCAGAATTCAAGAATCACTTTTGCATTTTTTGTGAAAAACTCAAGAACTGAAAACTACCTTCCAGTGCGATTCAAAGGCAAATAACCATTCCATTACGTTCCTGAGGCTTCAAGGAACGTGTTTGAATAAAAATCATCAACTCTAACGCCCAGAATTGGTATACAGAATTCAAAGTTTTTCACATTTTTTTCATATTCGTGTTTCAATATTCAAGCATTCTCATTACATTTTTTTTTGTGGATTCATACTAATTGATTGATTCTAAAGCTAACTGCATACTTTAATTGAGTTTTCGTGCAAAATTGGAGGATCCACCATTGAAGCATTCTAGGTTTTCAGAGACCTTGAATTGGGAATTCTGACATAGGGTAAAATTAGAACATCTCAGGGCCATGGTCAAAATCAGGACACTTGGACGAATCGAATGCAACAGTCGCGCCCAATTTATATAGCAAGATGGCCTAATCGCTATTTTTGAAAAGCTTGCAGTTTGGGGGGGTTCAAAACCCCCGCTAATTCCTTTTATGTTTCAGGTAAAATGCAAATGAGGAAGAAGAAGACTAGGTGGTAAGGCATGGTTGGCTCGTTTGAATTTCCGCTAAAATCAGCCACTAACGCTTGTTTTATCTTATGATATTTATTTGCTATTATATATTCAAAGCGCGTTCATAGCTCAACTGGTCAAGCGTAGCATTGGTAACCTCTGGGACCTGGGTTCGATTCCCAGGTCCCCCACATTCTTTCAATATTTTTCTTCCTAACGTGATTCCATGCAGCGCTTTGTCTGAAGATCTATCCTGTAGCCTCATATCCAGTTTGCCACATGGCCGATGACCTCAATCCAAGGGCCCTGATTGGAAGAATACCATGGACCCTGGTCAAACGTGCTACACGCACCCAGAAAAGTCAGACAAGGCCTTGCAACAAGTGGGCCTAATTGCTGGACAAAACCTCCAGTTTGGGGTCAACACCCCATTGGTTTGCCTTCTTTCATTCTTTTAATTATTTTTTTTCTTTCTATTTTTATTTGTTTTAATTAGTTTTAATTTAATTCTTTAACTCACTATTTTCATAAAATATAAAAATAGTAAAAAAATCAGAAAAGACAAAAAATAAATATATTTGATTTAGTATTTTTGTAAATAAATTATATCATTTAACTTAGTTTTCAATTCTAGGGTTAATTTCAATATCTTTTCTTAATAAATTAAAATTTGTAGAATTAGGTTTTAATCATTTTTACCTTTTCTTTTTTCATAATTAATTATATTTTCTTGTAAATAAAATTGCATTAATTAATTAGGTTTAATTTTAGGTTCAATTTTAATATTTTTTCTTAATAAATAAAAATTGTAGAATTAGGGTTAATTAATTAATTTCTTAATTTCATTTAATTCTCTTATTAAAAATTCATAAATACAAAAAAACCTCAAAAATCTTTTCTTTTTTTTTTTAATTTAATTAATTTGTTATTATAATTTAATTTCATTAAAAAGGGTCCAACGCCCTCGCATTCCCGATTTTTATTCTCTTCGTGCATTCTAATTTTATTTCCTTTTTATAATGTTTATGTAATTCTCCCAAAGCCATGTAAATTGGACGTTTTATTTCTCGCACTTTATTTCTTTGTTTTATGTCAAATCGGGTCCTGGATTTAATTTGGCGATGTGGACCCGCGCCTTTGTAATAGTTTAGGAACTTTACATTTCTCGCAACTTTTTTTAACTGTTAAATAATTGCATGCAAGAATGAATGTCTAAATAAAAACAAACGCGTAGATCACCCATACATGACAAGACAAAATATCTGAATCTGACACACAAATCACGCACCACCCCTAGGGTACGCCTCACTGTTGCCTTGCCTCTCGAAAGGTGATCGTCGAGTAGAGGATGTCTTAGTAAGTCCTCATGATCCGAGAACCTGGCATGAGGGTAGCTTCTAAGGTATCTTCCCATTGCTCTGGTGATCACCATGTCCCGACCCTCGAATTGACCCGAACACCTCCAACGGTGGTGCTACCTACCTCTCAATGGTGGGATGGCACTACTTTAAAGGACATCTACACAGACGAATTCCTTAGGGTAGGTAGACGACTCTAGATACTTGCTCTAATTTCAAAACAAATTCAAAAAATACTTTTCACACCGACACTTTTTCAAAAGCTTTCGAAAGCAATTTTTCAAACACTCTTGAGGACCGATACAAGAGTCGAACTGGAATTTTCAAAGAAACTTTTTAAACCCACATTGAAAAGCAAACAAACCATTTTTGAAAACACAATGAGCAAGTACCTAAGAGCCCATGGATAACCATGGATAGAAAGGGTGCTAACACCTTCCCTTTCTATAAATCTACCTCCCGAACCGAGAGCAATCTCTATAAGGAATTTTTCTGTGCTTTTGTCCTTTCCATTTGGAGAAAATAAAAGACGGTGGCGACTCTTGCTTCCGCGATATTTCGCGAACCAGCGTTAAACAGTCAGTTCCAGATCCACCGATCACAGAACTGGCGACTCTGCTGGGGACTTATTCTAAAAGTGAGGTGTACCTTAGGATTAGTTCATAATTGTGTTTTCGATTGTATTGATTTGCTTGCTTTAAATTGTGGGACTGTCTTGGGAGTTCTATAGATCCTAACCCGGATCTGGGGGATACCTTCTTAGAAAGTAGCAACAAGGCTGTGAGGGAACTGTGCGGGGTATACCGACATGGTTGAAACAGTCTGCTACGTTGATGTGGCACTTTGGTGTGTACCGGTAACCCTTGAGTTCAGTCAAGGAGAGTACGGGGCCTCCGCGTGGTGTCGTGAAGCATCAACAGACCTTAGGAACCTTAATTGAACTATCTTGGCCTCTTTAGGGTAGTGAGATAACTGACTTTGGTGCAGTCCGAGGTTGGTTGATACTCGATACTACACTCAATTGAGGGTTGCTTTCCTGGAATATTTCGGTCGCCAGTTCAATGGCTAAATCGAAACGATGAACAATGAAAGCAATCCCGTGATATTGGGATCCTTAGAACCCGGTTACTTCTAATAGGACAGGTTGAGCCCACCAACTTCAAGAGGGTAATACCCAGACCCCATGCTGGCCTAAACTCTAAGGGCTTCTCTTGTGTGACTTGTGTGCCTTCCAACTTGACTACTTGCATGCTTGTTATCTGACACTTGAGTTCCCTGCAGGTTTTGCTTGTGGTCCTTAATTGAGACTCATAACAGGGTGTACTAAGTTTCTTGCAGGTTTTGTTTATGGTCCTTAATTGAGACTCATAACAGGTTTTACTTGAGTTTCTTGCAGGGTTTATTTACAGTCCTTAATTGGGACTCATAACAGGGCTACTTACATTACCCCATGCATAACATAACATCATACCATTGCATACATCCTAACCCATTTCAAGGATCTCAAGGGCTTATGATGCAGGTCATGGTGAATCAACTATCCCAACAAGGGGCAAAGAGGATTTATTTTCCTCTAGCCAAGGTTGTCAGAGGCTATGACCCACTGGATATGGTGAGCTTTGACACTTGAAGAAGGTTCCCCGAGCCAAGATTGTCAGGGGCTATGACCCACTGGATATGGTGAGCCTTTGACCCTTTGAAGAAGGACTCTCAACAACATGCAGTTCCTTCAATCAAACTACCAGACCCAAGTTCTAACAAATTTTCTTGTTTATCCCGCGAGGTCCTTGAAAACATTACATACACATCATTGCATGACAGGTACCCTTGTTGCAGGTCACTTACCTTTCCCGCTGTTTATTTCAGCAATGGCTTCCCAACAAGATAACCAGGACCTTCTTGCTCAAGAGACTCGGCTCGGGGAAATCCTCCTGAATTTATCCAAGGGGCAGGAGGAGTTGAGGACGCTTCTCACGGGGACTTTGGTCAGGAATAATGCTGAGGACGACAAGGACGAACGGCTGAAACGTCTACAAGCTGAGGTAGACACTTTGAAAACCCAGATGCTGGGGCAAAGGGCTCTCATCCAAAGTTTAGCTCATGAGCAAGGAGAGCTGAGGGCCATGATCAGTCAGCTTCATCAAGACATGAAGCAACCAGCCCAAGTCAGGGACCCGGTCATTAATCAACTTCCAAGAAGTCAAAGGTTTGGGCCTCTCCAAGCTGCTACTACTTCACAGGTCCAACCACGACCTCGCCCAGAGCAACGGGCTGATCAGAGCAAGCCCGTGAGGAAATTCACCCAGCTCAACATGTCGCTGTCTCAAGCTTTGCAACACTTGTTGAAGCTGAACCTGGTGACGTTGATAGGACCTCACCCTAATCCTAAGACTTATTCACCCAGCTATAATCCTGGGGCCAGGTGTGCATACTATTCTAACAGCCCGGGGCATGATACTGATGACTGTTGGAAGTTAAGGTACAAAATCCAAAGCTTGATTGATGAAGGAGCTGTGGAATTCACCCCCAATGGTCAGGTCGAGTTCTTCTACTATCCCTGCGAGGTTCACCATTTGAAATAACAAGCCCTGAGATGAAAAGACTTTTGTTCATTCGAATGTTCAAGTTGTAATTCTTTTTTGACTGTTCAAACATTTGTTCATTGTTAAACGTTGTTATTTCATTAATGCATCGCATATGTCTGTTTTGAAGCAATATATTCGTATTCACTATACGCAAATTATTTTCATATTTTTTCTGATGATCAACGCTCGATTAATAATTCTAAGCCTCTTGAGGGAGGATGACGAAAACGATACCACGACATCTACAGTATGCTTTTGAACAGACCCCGCTGATGAGGTACAGGCATTGTTTCAATCCCTAAACACTGAAGTTATAAGGAAGATAATCCCTCGTCAACCCCTCTGAGCCAAAGAAGTAGGAGTTTTTTCTTTTCGAAAATTTAAAACCCTTAATCATAACCTGGGGCAGGGTAGTCTCTCAGTTGATCCAAGTGCATAACAACTAGCACCAAAGAGGTCCTTACAAAAAAAAAAGGGAAGACAGTGATGGTTCCGAATAATCATAAGGGTAGGCAGTCATTACCAAAAATGAATGAAAAGCCCAAAAAGTCAAAACCTATAAAGGAGGCTTAAGAAAGCTGGGACATCCCGCTGGCTGTAATCATAAAAAGAAACAGTTCAGGCAAAAAAAATAGGGATAATAAAATCAAAAAAGAGGTCCCACAAACCCTCGATAAAGAATGACTGCCTATTCAGAATAAATCATCAATATCTGAATCATCATTGGAACGTCAGGACAAAGACTCGAACAAGGTCTAACGTATGATCAACTGAGTTTAGGTTTGGAGAACATCACGAAGAGCGGGTGGGTACAAATAAAATTCGAGCCTTTATCCTTTGTTTCTTATACCGTGAACCAGGCCACGTTATAACCCTTAAAAGTCCTAGCTGAAGCATGGGTTAGTTCGAAAGCGTACTGTTACGAAAGGTATCCTGACCCCTTAAGGCCTATGGTAAATACGGAGTTGACATCACGTTTTACAAACATTCACTTGTTTTATGAAAAAAGAATGCATTTTTCAAAATCTTCAAGACAGACATAAGCTTTGCATTTTTGATATAACTTTGTTTGCATATGACCTTTTGTTTGAACAGCATGGAAATTCGCACGATGAATACCTAGTGAACAAAAGCACTTCCAATCAAGGGGCATGACCTGATCATGGTCTATCATCTGGGGCAGTCCAATCAAGATTCAGAGAATCTCTCAAAGGCCAAATCGCCTGGGGCAAATCTCCGCCTGAGTCACTTGGGGCATCCCAACAACGAATCTTGCCTGATCAAACACCTTCTGATGGCATGGTAAAACACTTCTAACAGGGGCACCTCCCTACATCCTGAGAGCATGGACATAGTCGGAAAAAATACTACGCAAAATCAAAGACCCGCTAGGTTGACACACCTAGGCAAAAATAAGGGCTTCCCGACGAACCAAAAGGGTTCGGGCAAAAATAAGGGATGAAATGAAAAAGATCTGTACACCCGGCAAGTCGAAAACCTGAAAAGGCGGCTTGAGCAAAAATGGGTATCCCGGTGGACTGAAAACCCGAAAGGGCGGTCCAGGCAAAAATTAGGGATCAAAGCGTACGACTATGTCCCGTCATCTTGTCACCTGCCTACCAGAAGTAGGTCTGTCCATCAGCAAGCTATCAGTACCTCACAGGTCTTCCTCTCTCACCTCAGAAACAGGGGCAATGATGGGTGGTCCAAACGATCTAATTGCCCGGTCTACCAAGGTACCAAGATGGGTTCAGCGGAAGAATGTAACCAACATATCTTAACTCCCCAGAGAGTGAGCCAGCAAAGTACCTCTCTCCCCAAGCAGAGTTATAATATCAAACTTAAGGAAGTTGGGTATCCTCCAGCAGATCTCAACATTCCCCAGCGATATACAGACATTCTTAACAAGCATCCCCGACAGTCTTGACCTAAAGATTGTTCCCCGGCGGTATATCAAACATCCAATGGAGTCATTTCCCCGGTACAATTCAATATTTCCCCAGGAGAGTCCAATCCAGTTTCCCCAGGAAAATTGGGATCCATCTCCCCAAGCAGTAAGCTTATCCCCAGTAGATTCTGGAGGCTTACCCCCGCAGGGCACGAACGCGTCTCCCGGCCTTATTCAAAGAGTTATTTCCTTACCAGGATATAACTGGGTTATCCTCAGCCAAAAGCCACGGAAAGATCGTCCTCGACGAAGTCTTCTTATCCCCAGCGAAGTCTATTAACACTTCCAACACAACAAGGGTATCCCCAGCAAAGTTACCATCAACATTCCAGCAAAGTATCTCTCTCCCCACAGAGTATTGCTTCCCAGCAAGATCGCTAGAGTACTTTTCTCCCCGCAGAATAATTCATTCGCCAAGTTTATTCCCCAACAGAGTTATCTTCTCCTACCGGTATTCTTGCAAACTATCATCCCCAGCGGAAACGACGAAATCTATTCTTCAATATCAGCCCAGGAGTGACTTCCCGGCATCCGTCAAGGATTTATTTTCCTAAGATGAAAACATACAGTCATAAACATCGCATTTCCATACATCATAGCATGCATAAACGCATCATATCTTACAAATCTCATTTATGTTGAGAACATCATTGCTTGATCCATATCATGCATTGCATATGACTGACCTTTACCTTTCAGGAAAGATCCAGTTAAGTTCTCAATTACATTTCAAGACCTTGACCGGTTCAGTTAAATCGACCCTAAGATTTCTCTGTTTCTTATCCAGTCAAAGGCCTTCTCTGGTTCAGTCAGATCGACCCTAAGATCTCCCTGTTTCTTATCCAGTTGAAGACATTTTAAGACCTAGACCGGTTCAGTTAAATCGACCCTAAGATTTTCCTGTTTCTTATCCAGTCAAAGGCCTTTTCTGGTTCAGTCAGATCGACCCTAAGATCTCCCTGTTTCTTATCCAGTTGAAGACATTTCAAGACCTAGACCGGTTCAGTTAAATCGACCCTAAGATTTTACTGTTTCTTATCCAGTCAAAGGCCTTCTCTGGTTTAGTCAGATCGACCCTAAGATCTCCCTGTTTCTTATCCAGTTGAAGATTTCAAGACCTAGACCGGTTCAGTTAAATCGACCCTAAGGTTTCTCTGTTTCTTATCCAGTCAAAGGCCTTCTCTGGTTCAGTCAGATCGACCCTAAGATCTCCCTGTTTCTTATCCAGTTGAAGATTTCAAGACCTAGACCGGTTCAGTTAAATCGACCCTAAGATTTTTCTGTTTCTTATCCAGTCAAAGGCCTTCTCTAGTCCAGCTAAATCGACCCCTAATAGATTTTCCTGATAAAGACTCAGTAGAAGATATCCAAGATTCTCTCCCCGTTACTGCGGAGGTAGTAATCGTCCCCAGATTCTCTCAGCGTTACTGTTGAGGTTGAAGTCGCCCAAGATTCTCTCAATGATACTGTTGAGGTTGAAGTCACCTATGGTTCTCTCCCCATTACTGCGGAGGTAGTAATCGTCCCCGGATTCTCTCAGTGTTACTGTTGAGGTTGAAGTCGTCCAAGATTCTCTCAATGATACTGTTGAGGTTGAAGTCGCCTATGGTTCTCTCCCCGTTACTGCAGAGGTAGTAATCGTCCCCAGATTCTCTCAGCGTTACTGTTGAGGTTGAAGTCGTCCAAGATTCTCTCAATGATACTGTTGAGGTTGAAGTCGCCTATGGTTCTCTCCCCGTTACTGCGGAGGTAGTAATCGTCCCCAGATTCTCTCAGCGTTACTGTTGAGGTTGAAGTCGCCCAAGATTCTCTCAGTGTTACTGTTGAGGTTGAAGTCGCCTATGGTTCTCTCCCCGTTACTACGGAGGTAGTAATCGCCCCAAGATTCTCTCAGCGTTACTGTTGAGGTAGAAGTCGCCCAAGATTCTCTCAATGATACTGTTGAGGTTGAAGTCGCCTATGGTTCTCTCCCCGTTACTGCGGAGGTAGTAATCATCCCCAGATTCTCCCAGCGTTACTGTTGAGGTTGAAGTCGTCCAAGATTCTCTCAATGATACTGTTGAGGTAGAAGTCGCCTATGGTTCTCTCCCCGTTACTGCGGAGGTAGTAATCGTCCCCAGATTCTCTCAGCGTGTTGAGGTTGAAGTCGTCCAAGATTCTCTCAATGATACTGTTGAGGTTGAAGTCGCCTAAGGTTCTCTCACCGTCCCGTTGAGGTAGTAACCATCCCTGGTTCATTCATCACCTTTTTGAAGCTCCAAATCCAGCTCCTGTAACCAGTCAGGACACATCTATATAAAGAATTTGAAGACCAGCTCCTGTAACAGGCCAGGTACTCATTTTTCTTTTGCAGGTACGCAAGTTCTCGCTAAGGAATCTCTTACGCGATCAACACCCAGATGGCATCTATAAGCCCATCCACCTTCCATTATCTCTTAGCATGGCATCTATAAGCCCATCATCCTATCCATCGATCTCCAAATGGCATCTATAAGCCCATTCCCCACATCACACTGCTACTATGTGAGCGCAAATTTCTGGGCACTCTAGTGTTCAATCATCTTCCACCTTCGGATTACGAAAGGCACGTCAGCCAATCTGCATCCTCAGGTCTAAGAAGATTGAACAGGGGCAACTGTTGTACCCCAAAATTTTCCCTCCCATATTCTTCAAGAATTGCAAAGAGCAAAGCTTCAAAATTCCCCAAGGGTTGCACAATTCAAGGGCCTCATAACAGTCAAGAATTAGGGTTTTGGTTCTGACAAAGAAAATGAAGTTTACAAGGGTCCAATCAAGTCCCACATGCCTACAAACATGGTCAAGCATCCTTATACCAAGTTTCAAGACTTACAGCACAAAATTGCACAATCAAAAACCCTAATTGCACTACAGTCAACTGCAGGGGAAAAATGGTCATTTGACAGTCAAAAGTTCAAATTTTTGGTCAACATATCATTTTGAAGCCACAAACATCATTTGATCAATGCTTGATCATGATTCTCAAAGCTTGGCTCAAAAAGTCTCAAGATGCAAAAGTTTCCATATTTGGACAGTTGAAAAAGTCAACTGTAACTTGACCAAGGCATAACTTCCACATGGATTATCAGAAAAATTCCATCCAAAGCTCATTTTTAAGAGAAAGACATTTCCTACAACTCCTCTTCACACTTCAAGTCCAATAAATTCTCTCACAAAAAGTTATCAATTTCAACATTATAGGTCATTTTCAAAAGTCAACAAAAAGGGACTTTAAGTCAAAGGCCATAACTTGAGATTGGTAAATCAAAATGACATGGGACCAAAGGAATTGGTTAGAGGACTTCAAGACCTTTCCAAAATGTCCAAGAACATGATCAAAGCTTAAAAATTGAGCAAGATATGCCTTGTGGAAGTTGGGAAATTTTTGGATATTTTGAAAAGTCAACTTTGCTTCAAATATCTTAAAAATGCTAATGGGCCACATTTTCTTCCAAGATTCATCATCCAAAGCATGTGCACGACCATTTGGCCCAAAGGGAAGTTATTCATCATTTTTATTTATTTATTTGAATTTTTAATTGCTAATAATTCATTTAATTAAAATAAATATGTGGAAAATACCAAAGCAAACTTTTTAAATCTTTTTGTGCATGGGATAACCTCAAGATTTCGTGCATGATCAGATAGGGAAAGAATCAAGTTGATTGGACATGATTAGTATCAAATATGCATGGAAAAGATTGAAAAATATATGCATGAAAATCCAATATCTTGTACATTAATGCAAAGGGTTTTGGATCCAATTTTTAACCCTAATCAGTTCCAATACTTATACTCATGCAAACCCTAGTCCAAGGCACCTCTGAGCTGCGCCAGAATTCAAGAATCACTTTTGCATTTTTTGTGAAAAACTCAAGAACTGAAAACTACCTTCCAGTGCGATTCAAAGGCAAATAACCATTCCATTACGTTCCTGAGGCTTCAAGGAACGTGTTTGAATAAAAATCATCAACTCTAACGCCCAGAATTGGTATACAGAATTCAAAGTTTTTCACATTTTTTTCATATTCGTGTTTCAATATTCAAGCATTCTCATTACATTTTTTTTTGTGGATTCATACTAATTGATTGATTCTAAAGCTAACTGCATACTTTAATTGAGTTTTCGTGCAAAATTGGAGGATCCACCATTGAAGCATTCTAGGTTTTCAGAGACCTTGAATTGGGAATTCTGACATAGGGTAAAATTAGAACATCTCAGGGCCATGGTCAAAATCAGGACACTTGGACGAATCGAATGCAACAGTCGCGCCCAATTTATATAGCAAGATGGCCTAATCGCTATTTTTGAAAAGCTTGCAGTTTGGGGGGGTTCAAAACCCCCGCTAATTCCTTTTATGTTTCAGGTAAAATGCAAATGAGGAAGAAGAAGACTAGGTGGTAAGGCATGGTTGGCTCGTTTGAATTTCCGCTAAAATCAGCCACTAACGCTTGTTTTATCTTATGATATTTATTTGCTATTATATATTCAAAGCGCGTTCATAGCTCAACTGGTCAAGCGTAGCATTGGTAACCTCTGGGACCTGGGTTCGATTCCCAGGTCCCCCACATTCTTTCAATATTTTTCTTCCTAACGTGATTCCATGCAGCGCTTTGTCTGAAGATCTATCCTGTAGCCTCATATCCAGTTTGCCACATGGCCGATGACCTCAATCCAAGGGCCCTGATTGGAAGAATACCATGGACCCTGGTCAAACGTGCTACACGCACCCAGAAAAGTCAGACAAGGCCTTGCAACAAGTGGGCCTAATTGCTGGACAAAACCTCCAGTTTGGGGTCAACACCCCATTGGTTTGCCTTCTTTCATTCTTTTAATTATTTTTTTTCTTTCTATTTTTATTTGTTTTAATTAGTTTTAATTTAATTCTTTAACTCACTATTTTCATAAAATATAAAAATAGTAAAAAAATCAGAAAAGACAAAAAATAAATATATTTGATTTAGTATTTTTGTAAATAAATTATATCATTTAACTTAGTTTACAATTCTAGGGTTAATTTCAATATCTTTTCTTAATAAATTAAAATTTGTAGAATTAGGTTTTAATCATTTTTACCTTTTCTTTTTTCATAATTAATTATATTTTCTTGTAAATAAAATTGCATTAATTAATTAGGTTTAATTTTAGGTTCAATTTTAATATTTTTTCTTAATAAATAAAAATTGTAGAATTAGGGTTAATTAATTAATTTCTTAATTTCATTTAATTCTCTTATTAAAAATTCATAAATACAAAAAAACCTCAAAAATCTTTTCTTTTTTCTTTAATTTAATTAATTTGTTATTATAATTTAATTTCATTAAAAAGGGTCCAACGCCCTCGCATTCCCGATTTTTATTCTCTTCGTGCATTCTAATTTTATTTCCTTTTTATAATGTTTATGTAATTCTCCCAAAGCCATGTAAATTGGACGTTTTATTTCTCGCACTTTATTTCTTTGTTTTATGTCAAATCGGGTCCTGGATTTAATTTGGCGATGTGGACCCGCGCCTTTGTAATAGTTTAGGAACTTTACATTTCTCGCAACTTTTTTTAACTGTTAAATAATTGCATGCAAGAATGAATGTCTAAATAAAAACAAACGCGTAGATCACCCATACATGACAAGACAAAATATCTGAATCTGACACACAAATCACGCACCACCCCTAGGGTACGCCTCACTGTTGCCTTGCCTCTCGAAAGGTGATCGTCGAGTAGAGGATGTCTTAGTAAGTCCTCATGATCCGAGAACCTGGCATGAGGGTAGCTTCTAAGGTATCTTCCCATTGCTCTGGTGATCACCATGTCCCGACCCTCGAATTGACCCGAACACCTCCAACGGTGGTGCTACCTACCTCTCAATGGTGGGATGGCACTACTTTAAAGGACATCTACACAGACGAATTCCTTAGGGTAGGTAGACGACTCTAGATACTTGCTCTAATTTCAAAACAAATTCAAAAAATACTTTTCACACCGACACTTTTTCAAAAGCTTTCGAAAGCAATTTTTCAAACACTCTTGAGGACCGATACAAGAGTCGAACTGGAATTTTCAAAGAAACTTTTTAAACCCACATTGAAAAGCAAACAAACCATTTTTGAAAACACAATGAGCAAGTACCTAAGAGCCCATGGATAACCATGGATAGAAAGGGTGCTAACACCTTCCCTTTCTATAAATCTACCTCCCGAACCGAGAGCAATCTCTATAAGGAATTTTTCTGTGCTTTTGTCCTTTCCATTTGGAGAAAATAAAAGACGGTGGCGACTCTTGCTTCCGCGATATTTCGCGAACCAGCGTTAAACAGTCAGTTCCAGATCCACCGATCACAATGGCATATTAAAGCAATAAAATGCGTGAAAATAAATCTAAGACTATTACAACATTATATAGGGAGGGGGATACAAATTTGAATAAGGGGATATTTGCAAGAAAATAAAACCCTAAAACTATTACAACCATATTGAATTTATTTATACAAATAAATAAATAAACAATTATTAAATTTGCAATAAATATAAATATGCAAAATATTTTTGTATTTATTTAATGTATGTAAAATAAAGTTTAATGTATCAAAAATAAGAAAAATATTAATGATTATTTTTGAAAGGGTAGAAACCCTTGTTTTGTTTAAAGAAAATATATATATTATATTATTTATTCATGTACAAGAAAATAAATACAAATATATATAAAAGTGTTAAAAAATAAAATATGTGAGAAAATATTATTTTATATGTATAAATAATAAAAATAAAAATATATAATATTTTTGTATTAATTATAAGTTTATTTTAAGAAAATAAAAGTATATATTATTTAATAAACTATTTCTATGTCCAAAAAATAATAAAAATAATAAAATAAAATGTGAAAAATTAAGAGAATGTTTTTTGTGATTTTAAATATTTAGAAAAAATAAATAAAAAGTCAGAAATGTAAAAGAAATAAAAAAAAATATACAAAAATAATCAAATGGGCCAAGGGGATGCAAAGAGCAAGCAGGGGGTGCAAATAGCCAGGACAATCCAAGCCCAGCCCAACTCACTTCATCCCTAACCTCTGGAAATAGAAAACGCGTGTATCCTTGTTCAAACTCGTGTCTCCTGCATTTGTGCTTAAAAACAAAAACTTGCAACATGAAATTTATAGCTCTTGATCACACGACTCTAACCATATAAAAAACTTGATCTAACTCTCAAAGACCAGAGAGAATTTCATTGGTCCTAAATCTTGACCTAGTTTTTTCAGAAAGTTCAATTATCAAATACTCTTAGCTCAGTTAACATAAATGAATTCTGTGGATATGTACAGCTCAAGGACAATGAGGACTACATTTTTTATTCACAAACTTAAGCCTAATGATTCCTAAATAGAGAGATAGAAACTTGGAAAATACCTGCTTCAGTCAAGCTCGAGTATGGCAATGCAGCAACTTTTAGTGAGGCCTGAGGTTGTTTTGAGCTTGCTTGATGTTCCCTTGACCTTTCCCAATGCTTAGCTTGATTTGAAATGGCTTGAATCTCCTTGTAGAAGTCAACCTGCAAACTCATAATTCAAAAATGGTGAAGCTTGAAAATGAAGTTACAGTTGATGAACAATGGCTTGGATAGTTCAGGTGGGTTGTTTAGAAAGTGTTTGAAGTGGTTTGGGGCAAAACGCACGAGGCAATGTGAAGATGGCTTGTGTTTTGCATAACTTACCCTGTTTTGGGAAGAAGTCAATTTTTTGTGCTTAAGGGTGTTTGAGAACTTGCTAGCTCGTGTTTTTGGCTTGGTGTGATGTGCTGAACTTGTTTCAAAAGTTTTTGGACCTCTATTCACAAAATCATACCTTGCGATACAAGCATACTTTGGGAAAACTTTGTGAATCAAAGTTGTAGATATTGTGGAGGACTACAACTTTCATGTTGGAAGTTTTGTTTGAATCCAATTTCATCATGGTGAAAAAGTTGGGCAAAGTTGGGAAAAAATAAGAAATTTTCATAACTTAGAAAATTTCTAAGTTATGAAAATTTTCCATTTTAAACCCTAATTTTCAAAATTAGGTTTCTTGGTGAACAAATTTCATGTTTTGACACATCTTGATGAAAAATGACCCTTGGCACTTGATTTTGACCAAAAAGTCAAAGTTTGACTTTTCAGTGTACAGTTGATTTTTGATCAGTTGGGTGGAAAATTCATTTGTCAATCCAATGCATTTGAGATCTTTTGAACCTTGTGATTAGGTAAAGATGATGCCATTGAGTCCTTGAAATCATGCTTGAACCCAATTTTCCATTGGCTAGGTGAAAAATCAGAAATTGCCCTTCTGCAGCCAAAACCCTAAAAATGACCATTTTGCCCTTTTGAAGATCTGATCAAATTTATTGAGGAGTTGTGGTCCAAACTTGATTAAATGGTTCATATGAGCCTATAATGTTGATGTGGATCAAAAAATATTAGGTTTGACTGTAAATTGGCCACAGTTGACTTTTTCCCAATATAGCTAATTTTTAGGTCAACTGTCCAATTGACTGGGAAAAAATTTGATTCAAAGCTTGAAACTTGGTATGGGAAATCTTATAAGTCCAAAATGAATTATGAAAGTCACATTGAGTATTGGAAGTCCAAAAATCCTTGTGCAAACTCAAACCCTAATTTCAGGTCAACAGTGCAAGGAGATGTCTTGAGCAGAGCAAACCCTAATCCTGTCTGGAGTCCAAAGAGTCTTGTGAGGGGAAATCTTGATAAAATGAGAGGGCAAATTTTGGGGTACAATAACTTCCCCTGTTCAATATTCTTGAACCTTAAGAGTTAGATTGGCGAGTTTGTCGTTCGTGACTCGAAGGTAAGAGATGATTGGACACTAGAGTGCCCGTAAATTTGCACTCGTCGAAATGTGGTTGAGGGAATGGGATTAAAGATGCCATTTGGAGATGTGATAAAATCTTGTTGGAGATGGGCTTAAAGATGCCATCCAAGAATGTTTGTTGAAAATCAGGAGAATGAACATCAGAATGGTATCCGCGTCTGGAACGTATCTGAGTTGTATCTGGAGATTGGACTTGTACGAGCAAGGGAATGGCATCAATGTCTGGAGCGTATCCGAGATGTAACTGTATTTGATTCTGAAGGAATAACTGAATGACTGTCGTGTCTAGAGTGTATCTATATTGTATCTGAATCTGGAATCTGAATAAGCGACAGAATGACATCCATGTCTGGAGCATCTCTGGGCTGGGGAAATGTTGACTGAGTGACAGAATGGCTTCCGTGTCTGGAGCGTATCTGGACTCTATCTGAAGTTGAGATCTGTATGAGTAGCAGAATGACTTCCGTGTCTGGAGTGTATCTGAACTGTAACTGAGATCTTGAACAAGTGACAGAATGACTTCCGCGTTTGGAGTGTATATGAACTTGAAGTTGATAGTTGAATCTGAATGAGAAATAGAATGGCTTCCGTGTCTGGAGCATATCTAATATGTATCCGATTGCTGAAGTCTGAACGAGTGACAGAATGACATCCGTGTTTGGAGCGTATCCATACTATATCTTGACTTGAAATTCTGAATGAGTAATAGAATGACCTCCGTGTCAGGGGTGTATCCATACTATATCTGAATAAGAGATCTGAATGAGTAACAGAATGACTTCCGCGTCTGGAGTGTATCCGTACTGTATCTGAAATCTTTGAATATTTGTTAAAGGTAGCTTTTAATCTTATCCTGAAAAGGGTAAAATATTAGCTGAAACACAAAGTTATGTTGCATGAAATGTATGATGCAATAAGATGTGTTTTAAGATATATGAATTTAATGTATGTGCATGTAAGCTGATTCGCTGTCTTGCTAAGGAAAATAAATCCTTAATAGCTAGAGATAGAGAAAAATCTTTGACTGCTGCCGGGGCAAATAAATCCATGACCGCTGCTGGAGATTTAAAATCTTTGATTGCTAAGGATGAGAAATCCTTGGACCACTGTTGGGGATAGAAAATCCTTTGCAACTCGCGGGGATTAACAAAAACTTTGACAACTTCTGTGGGGATGTGAGAATCCTTCACGACTTTCCTAGGGATATAGGGATCCTTCAAGTCTGCTCGAGAAACCTACTTAGGGAATCCAGAGAACTTTGATGAATATGGCTGGGAATTACACCATGGGAATCCTTACTCGGCTGGGGAATAAGGAAACTCTGATGATTTCTACCGGGGATCAAACACAGGAAAACCTTGATCTGCTGGAGATTAAGGAAGACTCTAATGGCTTCTGCGGAGAATTGAAAAACTTCGATCTCTTGGGGAAAATGAACCCTTGGGGGCTTCACGGGAGAAGTGAGAAAGAGAATCTTCGATCTGTAGGGGATTCTGACAAATTCATGCTGGGAGTAATGAAAACTCTGGCAACTTCACTGAGGAATAAGGAATGAGAATCTTCAATCTGCTAGGGGAATTTGAATCCTTGGGGACTTCAAACTGGAGAGTTAAGAATGAGAATCTTCATTCTGTTGGGGAGTAAAAACTCTGGGGAATAGCTATAGTGCTGGGGAGTAGTTATCCTGCTGGAAAGTAAGTTCAAGACTCTCTGGGAAAAAGCTTATTCTTGTTTGGAAAAAAGTTCAGGAGTTTGGATTGTATGCCAATCTACTGGGGAATTATCCGGAGGTTGGGGACAAAATTTAACTGTTATCTGGTTGATTCTCAGACTTTAAGACAACTTGTTGGGGAATCCGGAGAAACTGGATAGTTTCTGCTGTGGATTGGTAGTTTGACTTCGCTGGGGAAGAAGGTTTCATCTTTGCCGGGGATTTATGACCCAAAGTTTTTACTCCGCAGGGAATTGGGAGTTTGAAGACTTAACTCTGACGGGAATCAAGGGTTTAAAATATAACTCCGCAGGGGATTGGGAGTTTGAAGTTTTGACTCTGGAGAGGACTTTGAAATTTAATTCCGCTGGGGATAGGTATTTCAAGGTTTTAGCTCTGCTGGGGACCTAGATTATGTGCTGCAGGGGATTTCTCCTGAAATAGCCTAAATACGTTTCCCTATACTTTCAACCTGTCAGTAATTGTTCTTTCACATTTTTTTTATTTGTAAACATGTGATTATATTCAAATGCATATGCCCATTTAATAAACCATTGGACGTTTTCAAATAAATCACAAGTGTAAAGAAAAAGAAAAGGCAAATAGTTTTCTACACTTTGAAGTATCTTTGTATTAATTTTGTTTAAGTATTTTGTACAAAGGAGACAGACATCCTAGTAAGAGAATGTTGTCATAAAAAATGAGAAAAATTTATACAAAGAAAGATGGCTATGTGAAAATTCCATGGGGTTCCCATTTTGCTATAGCCTTCGTAACTCTGGATATCTTGTCCATTCGTTGCTTCGTCCGAAGATGACTGAGTTGATCAGAAGCCCGGAGTTTGTCTGGTGAAGAGATTGTCCTTAAAGTGATCCGACGAGACATAGTCATACGCTTTAATTCCCTAACTTTTTCCTGGACTGCCCTTTCGGGTTTTCAGTCCACCGGGAAACCCTTTTTTGCCCAAGTCGCCCTTTCGGGTTTTCAACTTTCCGGGTGTACAGATTTTTTTTATTTATCCCTAATTTTTGCCTGAACCGCCCTTTCGGGTTTTCGATTCACCGGGATGCCCATTTTTGCCCAAGTCGCCCTTTCGGGTTTTCAACTTGCCGGGTCATTTATGCGTAGTATCTTTTGACTATGTATGCATTCGCAGGGTGCGGCAGGTCGTCACTGTCCATGGTGGTCAGGATCATTGCCCCACCAGAAAATATGTTTTTGATCACAAACGGTCCTTTGTAGGTAGGAGTCCATTTGCCCCTGGGATCACTTTGCGGAAAGATGATCCGTTTGATTACAAGATCCCCGACTTGATATACCTGGCGCCTGAATTTCTTGTTGAATGCCTTGATCATCCGTTTTTGATACGCCTGACCATGGCAAACAGCAGTAAGTCGCTTCTCATCAATCAAGTTAAGTTGATCAAGTCGGGTCTGAATCCAATCGTCTTCACTCAAACCAGCATCTTTCATGATTCTCAAGGAGGGAATCTGAACCTCGATAGGTAAAACAACTTCCATGCCATATACCAAAGAATAGGGTGTTTCCCCAGTTGAAGTGTGTGCCGTGGTACGGTACTCGTGAAGAGCAAACGATAACATTTCATGCCAGTCCTTGTAGGTGACTGTCATCTTTTGAATGATCTTCTTGATATTTTTGTTCGCAGCTTCGACAACACCGTTCATCTTTGGCCGATAGGGAGATGAATTGTGATGTTGAAACTGGAACTGTTCGCACAAGGCGGTGATCATAGTGTTGTTCAAGTTTGTACCGTTGTCAGTGATAATCCTTTCGGGGATACCGTACCGGAAAATAAGGTTCTGTTTGATGATACAGACAACAACATTCTTTGTGACGGATGCGAAGGAAGCTGCTTCGACCCACTTGGTGAAGTAGTCAATGGCCACCAGGATGAAGCGGTGTCCATTGGATGTTGTAGGCTTGATCTCTCCGATCATGTCAATTCCCCATATAGTGAATGGCCAAGGAGCTGTTAAGACATGGAGAGGAACTGGAGGTATATGTACCTTGTCTGCATAGATTTGACATTTGTGACAAGTACAGGAATGTCGATGGCAGTCAGCTTCCATGGTAGACCAGTAATAGCCTTCCCGTAGAATCTTCTTAGCCATCGTATGTCCGCTAGAGTGAGTGCCAAAGGTACCATTGTGCAGTTCAGCCATGATCTGCTCAGCTTCAACCTTGTCCATACATCGGAGCAGAATGCAATCATGATTGAGCTTGTATAGGATACCATTGCTCAAGAAGAACTTAGCTGAGAATCTCCTTAGAAACTTTTTGTCGTTGACTGAAGCTTTTTCAGGGTATCCCTGAGTCTCGAGATACCTTTTGACATCGTGAAACCAAGGTCGGTCCACTACTTCTTCGGTATTAATCTCGTGACAATGCGCAGGTTCGTCCATCCGTTCAATGGTGATTCAGAGAGCCTCATTATCCCAGTTAAGTTTAAACATGGAGGACATTGTAGTTAGAGCATCTGCTAGCTGATTTTCTTCTCGCGGGAAGTGTTCGAAGGTAATCTGCTCGAAATGTGGTAACAATGTCAAGACATGTTCTTTGTAAGGGATGAGGTTTGGATGCTTAGTATCCCACTCTCCTTTGATTTGACTGATAACCAAAGCTGAGTCCCCAATTACAATTAAAGATTTGATTCCCAAGTCTATGGCAGCCTTGAGACCAAAGATACAAGCTTCATACTCGGCCATGTTGTTGGTGCAGCTGAAGTAGAGTCCGGCGATGAAAGGTGTATGGCAACCTTCTGGATAGATAAGTACTGTGCCGATACCGTTGCCAAGTGCGTTGGAGGCACCATCAAAGTACAGGGTCCATCGGGATCCTTGTTCAGGTCCGTCATATGGTCTGAAGTCTTCAATGTTGTCCAAAGTCATGATATCCTCGTCGGGGAAGTCAAACCTCATGGATTGGTAATCTTCGACAGCTTGATGGGCCAGATGATCGGCTAATACACTCCCCTTTATAGCTTTTTGGGTCGTGTAGTGTATATCGTATTCGGTGAGGATCATCTGCCACCTTGCTATTCTTCCAGATAAAGCAGGCTTCTCAAAGATGTACTTGATCGCATCCATCTTAGAGATCAGCAAAGTGGTATGAGTAAACATATACTGCCTTAGCTGGCGAGCAGCCCATACCAAAGCGCAGCAAGTTTTCTCGAGCAGTGAGTATCGAGTCTCACAGTCGGTAAACTTTTTGCTAAGGTAATAAATGGCATGCTCTTTTCGGCCAGACTCGTCATGTTGGCCCAATACGCACCCCATTGAATTCTCCAAGACAGTCAGATACATGATTAGCGGTCTTCCTTCGACGGTAGGCATCAAGATAGGAGGTTCTAGAAAATACTCCTTGATTTTATCGAAAGCAACTTGACAGTCATCATTCCATTTAACCACCTGATCTTTCTTCAACAGCTTGAAGATTGGCTCACAGGTAGATGTTAGGTGAGAAATGAACCTTGCAATGTAGTTTAGGCGTCCCAAGAAACCTATGACCTCCTTCTCAGTGTGAGGGGCAGGCATTTCTTGTATAGCTTTGACTTTGGCAGGATCAACCTCGATGCCTTTGTTGCTGACAATGAAACCCAAGAGTTTACCGGACCTGACTCCGAAAGTGCACTTGTTAGGGTTCAGTCGAAGCTTGTATTCTTTCAACCTGACAAACAGCTTTTACAGATGGTCGAGGTGTTCTTCTTGAGTTTGTGAACGGGCTATCATGTCATCTACGTAGACCTCTATCTCATGATGTATCATATCATGAAACAAAGCTACCATGGCGCGTTGATAGGTTTCCCCGGCATTCTTCAGTCCGAATGGAATCACTTTGTAGCAGAATGTACCCCACTGTGTAACAAAAGTATTTTTCTCCATGTCTTCAGGGGCCATTTTGACCTGGTTATAGCCTGAAAATCCGTCCATGAAAGAAAATACCTTGTGCTGAGCTGTATTGTCAACCAAGATGTCAATGTGCGGTAGTGGAAAGTCATCTTTAGGGCTAGCCCTATTTAAGCCTCTGTAATCCATGCACATCCTCACTTTGCCGTCCTTCTTAGGCACGGGCACAATGTTAGCAACCCATTGTGGATAGGAAGTAACAGCAAGAAACCCAATATTGAATTGCTTCATCACTTCAGCTTTGATCTTTTCAGACATATCAGGCCTCATGCAGAGAACTTTCTGTTTAATTGGTGGACAGTCTTCTCTGGTGGGGAGACGGTGAACCACAATGTCTGTATCAAGTCACGGCATGTCTTCATATGACCAGGCGAAGATCTCAACATATTCATTCAACAGCTGAACTAAGTGCTCCTTGACACTTGGCTCTAGGTTGGCACCCACTCTAACTTCTTTTCTGTCTTCCTCAGTTCCCAAGTTGATTGTCTCTAACAACTCCTCATGTGGTAGAATAGCCCATTCTTCCTGTTGTAGCAGTCTAGCCAATTCTCCAGGCACTTCACAGTCTTCATCACCTTCGTATTCGGCATGGTAGACCAGATCTTCAGAGTCACTGAAGGCCATAGCAGAATTGTTACCCATGGAATCCAGAGTGGAAGGGTACCTGCATTTGTAAGTGTGGGTGTGTGTAAGGGATATCCACCTTTAAACAAATAAAATGCAAAAAGAAAGAAAATGAACACAAAAGTTTATATGTGAAAACGTCCATGATTCATTAAAATGGCATATGAAGATGAAAAATCAAACCCTTACAAATGGACCTATGTACCTCGGGTAAGGCACAAGGCTAAAAGTGTACAAATTGTTTAGGAATTATTACAAACCAACAGAAATGTTCGACAGATAAATTACTGATTCATGAAAGTAATGGGAACAAAGTCTTTTGCCTCCCAATTGCATAGTCCTCCGTCCACAGTAGGGAAGATCCAGTCTTCCAAGTTGCTCTCCTCTTCACTATCCTCCAAAGCATTGACTCCATGATGAGTGATCTTCACTGGTGGCCCTCCAGCCCGGGAGCGACGCACAGCCTTTTGAGCAGAAGCAGTGAAACCCAAGCCGAATTTATCTGACTTGAAAGGAAAATCAGGAAGCTGCCCCCAAATTGTGCTTCCTCCTTCTTCAATCACAACCTTTGCATCTTTGAGTGACGACATCCGAGGCGGAGGTTGGGTAATCATGGGTACAGAAGGCACTTTCTTGGTCGCCGCAATCTCCTGAGCTACCTCTTCAAAATGCTGAAAGGGGGTTTCCGATGAATTCACCATCCAATTCCACATAGCGGAAAGAATTAAGATGGCTTATCATGTATTCCTCTTCACCGTGAACTGTCACAATTTTCCCCTGGACAGGGTACTTGAGCTTCTGATGCAGAGTAGAAGTAACGGCTCCAGCATGATGAATCCAGGGTCTTCCCAACAAGCAAGAATAGGAGGGATGGATGTCCATCACATAGAATATGGAGTTGAAGGTTTCAGTTCCCACTTTAATCGGGATATCCACCTCCCCGTGGACCATCCTTTTAGAACCATCAAAGGCTCTGACAATGATGTTGTTGGGCTTCAGAGTTAAACCTTCACAATCTAGCCTATCCAATGCTTTCTTTGGTAAGACGTTCAATGATGAACCCGTGTCTACCAGAACGTGTGCTAGACTAGTCCCTCTGCATTCCACCGAGACATGCAAAGCGTTATTATGTTTTCTTCCTTTGACTGTTAAATCGGCATCGGAGAATCCTAAACCGTTGTCAGTTGTTAGGCTAGCTACACATTCCTGGAACTGATCCGCGGAGGTTTCCTGTGGCACATGGGCCGTCTTCAAGAATTTGATCAAAGCTTTGGCATGAGCTTCTGAACAAAGCAGTAAGGCCAACATAGAGATCTTTGAGCGGGTTTGCCCCAGTTGCTCCACAACATCATAATCGATTTTCTTGATTATTTTCAAAATCTCTTTCATTTCTTTTTGAGTGGTTTCAGGGATGATAAACGGCTGAGCCCTCGTCCTGACGGGCTCTTCTTGGATCCCTTTCCCTCTATCATCAGCAACAGCAGAGGGGACAACCATAGGAGTTACAACTTCTTCAATAACTGGAGTTCTCGCAGATATATTGACCGGTGCAGGAGTAACCTTAGGAGCGGCTGAGGGACCGAAGATTGCCTTTGGAGGGGCAATCTCCGGAGAGAAAATTCTTCCACTGCGGGTGATTTTACTCGTTCCAGCAATGTTTCCAATGTCAGAAGTCTCTTCATCAGAACTCTCTTCAATTTATTTAATACCGTGGTAAAAGATCTCTCCCCCATAGTTCCACGGTATTGATTTGTTGGACTTGTACGGGATAGGCCCCGACATGGTTATCTTCAAATGTGCAATCTTTGGATCGGATGTAATCTTAATAGGTCTTTTGGAGACCTTGGAAAGATTGGCGGATATGGTAATTATCGAAACATCATTGACAGGAGTCGGTATAACAGGAGTCTTCTCAAAAAGGATTTCTTGATTATCCATTAGGCGTTGGATGCCTAACTTCAACAATGGACAGTCGGTTGGTAAGGATGAACAAAGGTAACAATCTTCTTTACAACCTGGGAAAATCCCAGCCTTCAGCAAATTCAACTTGATTATCGGTAGCGGAGTCATCAAATCATCAACAGTAGCAACAAAAAGATCCTCTTCAACAGCATGGGCATGGTGGCCATGCTTTGGCATTGGAGCAGAGATCACATTCGGCTTTTCAGGGGCATCAAATTCAACTTCTTTAGCATCTATTAAATCTTGAATTTTATTCTTGAGGGCCCAACAATGGTTGGTGTCGTGCCCCAGGTTGTCTGAATGATAAGCACACTTGGCATTCGCATGGTAGTAAGGAGAAGATGTATTCGGATTCTTCGGTGCCTCTTTCAAACTTGCAAGGTTTAACTTCAACAGATGGGGAAGAACCTGAGCGGGAGTCATGTTTATCTGGGTGAATTGCCGTACAGGCCTTTCCACCCTTGCTTGGTTGGTTTTGGGTTGATTGTTTCTAGGCTGATCAGCTGCAGACTTCTGAATCATTACCACCCCCACCGCTGGCCGGTGCTCAACTCTTCCTTGACTTCTTTGGGAGTAGACAACTGAAACTTCTTTCTTTGCTGGAAAAGTCTTTTTGATGGCAGCGGAAGCAGATGCATCCTTTTGAATTTTCCCGCTCTTGATTCCGGCTTCAACTCTTTCACCAGTCAGAATTAACTCCGTGAACCCTACAGACGAACTTCCTATCAGGTGATTAAAGAAAGGGCCTGACAGAGTCCCCAAAAACATATCAACAAGCTCTCTTTCAGACAATGGTGGCTGCACCCTTCCCGCCAAGTCTCTCTATTTCTGAGCATACTCTTTGAAGCCTTCATTTGAGACCATGCCCATACTCTGTAATTGAGTACAGGTTGGTGCTAAATTCGCATTATATTGATATTGTCTGTAGAAGGCGGCCGCCAAATCCTCCCAATTATGCACATCAAACCTCTCTAGCTGGTAGAATCAATCTAACTGCGTCCCCAAAAGACTGTCCTGGAAAAAATGAACCCATAGGTCTTTGTCAGAAGAATACGGTTGAACGTAAGATCGTAGGTGCATCTTTGGACAAGACAAACCATCATACTTAGCAAAAAGAGGTACTTTGAATTTAGGGGGAATTATAATCCCAAATACCAACCCTAACTCTTCGAAGTCCAGCCCAAGCACTCTTTGTACCTCCACAACTGCCAGACGTTCTTCCAGGTTCTTGTATTTGTCATCTGCAGGTGGGTACTGCTGTTTAGAATAGTCTTCATCCTCTTCTTCTTCTTCTTCCTCGGACTCAGATGGTACCACAACTCCCTTTCCTTTTCCTACCCCTTCATCAGATGTTGAGGGGAAATCCAGGACCCTTCTAGCTTGACCTTCAAATCTTCTTCCCAAAGTATCCACACCAACCCTCTTCTTTTTCTTTTTCCTCTTTTCCTTCTCTAGCAAGGTTTTGAGCTCCTCCTGCCCCTTAGCCAAGGTCAGAAGTAGCTGTTGAAACTGAGAATTCTGGGCTTGTAAGTCTTTAACCGTCTGCTCTATATCCATCTTGCTAAAATAAACAGCAGAGAGATAAGGAAACCTGGTGTGAAGACATGTTTATGCATATGATGAATGAGATGTATTCATGTAATGCATTCAAGGATTCAGAAATTCAAATTTGTTGTAAACAAAAAGAACACACGTCATATTAATAAGATATAATTTGTTAGTACATCAATGGCCCATGGGCAAAATAATACAAAATTCTAATGTAAAAAGACGTTGCGCATCCTCTTTGGTGCAATGTAGGTGTTGAGAGTCTGCTCTTCGTGAAGTTGACGAGTAAGTTCCAAAACCTTCTTCTCACTGGCGTAGAATTGGGCTTCAAAAGTATCGCGTTCTCCCTTGAGCTGTATCCAACTCCTTTGTAAATCTTCAAGTGATGTTGGCATGTCAGGATATAGGAGGGTGTATGGAACCTCTCCTTCCACAACAGGCTCTTTGATCACAGGCAGAATGTAGGGGTAAGGCATCATAAGACGTTGGGCGCGGGTTGGTACCCACTTGAGGTAAGGCTCAAGGGGGATGGAATTCTTGTGTCCCAAGGTCTTACTGTCTACCATGTTGGGCATCCTCCAAGCTCGGATGAACCTTTGTCGAAGTCCTTGATCGTCGTTGTCGAAGTCAAAAACCAAGTCTGGAATCAGCATGTCATGTAGGCCATCCCATCGGGCATACCCAAACTGTCTCAGAGCCAAGCAAGGGTTGTAGGTAATGCCTCCCCTAATGCCAAGTAGAGGGACATTAGGGAATTCCCCACAACGGTCAATGATGATAACGTTTTCTCGGGATCGATAACACCAATGAACATCTGAATGTGTAAGGGTTATCAATCGTTGTGACCACCTCAAACCTTGCTCATTCTTCAAAACTGATTGGGGAAGGTGAGAAATAAACCACCTTGCCAGTACAGGAGTACAACACATGAGAACACCTCTTTTCCTCATTGTTCGAGTGTGAAATGAGTGGCGGATATCCCCAAGCAATATAGGCACCGGGTTGCGAGCCATGAAGATTTTGACAGCATTCACATCTATAAGTTGGTCAGGGTTTGGGAACAAGACCAACCCATAGATGAGAAGAGCCACAATCTCCTCAAAAGCTTGTAAGTCCAATTAATTCCAACATTCTTGAGCTTTCTCAAACAGGAACTTTGACAAGAAACCATTGACACCACTTCTGGTTTCCCAATGACCTTTGACATCAGATGGTTGCAAGTGTAGGGCTTGAGCAACATCTTCAGGCTTTGGATCTCTTTCCGTACCGTTGTAGGGTAGTTTATGGAGAATAGGAATCCTCAAGAGTTGAGAAAATTCCTCCAAAGTAGGCACAAGCTGGTAATCAGGAAATGTGAAGCAGTGGTGTAAGGGGTCAAAGAACGGTAAGATAACTTTCACCATATCTTCCTCAGTGTTGGTGTTGACTAAGTTGAGAAGATGAACATGCCTCTCGGTGAATGGATAATTCTCAGGAATCTTGGAAGCAAGCTCCTTGAGTTGAGGAGGAATTCTCACAAGGTTGACCTGAATAGTTTTCCTGTAGAGTGAATCCATTACCACCAAAACAGGAACAAAGATGAAGATCCAAATCCTTGAAATGGTTAGTGGATGCATATGATGCTTCATGAGGTCCATGATGTTATGCACAAGTATATATGTACAAACAAATCACACAAGATCCTAGTTTCAGGCTTGCATGGGGTTTCATAGGTAAGTACCCTCTTGAAGTTTAGTTGGCTCAACCTATCCTAGAAATAGTAACCGGGTTCTAAGGAGCTCAATATCACTGGATTATTTTCAGTGTTCATTGTTTCAGTTTAGCCACTTTACTGGCGACCGAAATATTCCAAGAAAATAACCCTCAATGAGTGTAGTATCGAGTATCTACCAACTTCAGACTGCACCAAAGCCGGTCATCTCACTACCCCTAAAAAGGCCAAGTTGGTCAAGTAAAGGTTCTAAAAGTCCATTAGTGCTTCATGACATCACACAGCGGCCCCGTATTCTCTTTGATTAACTCAAAGGCTACCGGTACCCACAAATATGGCGCACTAATTTAGCTATTGCTTCAACCATGTCGGTATACCCCACACAGTTTCCACAATGTATTGCTATTTACCTATGAATGTTTCCCAAATCCGGGTAGAGGATTTCAAACCCAAACAATAGAACCGAATGTAAAGCAATCAAGTCAAGCAAGATAAGCATGTAAAGGTGATCTAAACCCTAAGGTAACCCCACTTTTATATTACTCCCCAGCAGAGTCTCCAGTTCTGTGATGCGGTGGGAGAACTAACTTGAGGTTTTGCATTTGTGTTCGCAAATGTTTCGGTTTAGCAAGAGTCGCCACCGACTTTTTATTTTATCCAAAGGAAAGGTCAAAAAGCACAGGAAAGACCTTAGAAATTGTTTTTGGGTTCGGGGGGTAGATTATGAAAAGGGAAGGTGCTAGCACCCTTTTCATCCATGGTTTTCCATGGGCTCTTAGTTACTTGTTTTAGATCACTTGCTTTTGCTTTTCAATTGTTTGAAATGGTGCTTTTGTGTGTGGTTTTGAAAGTATTTTGAAAAGAGGCCTTTGTCTAGGCAACCTTTGTAATGATTCTTGTTTGAATGTGTACAAAGGTGTTTGTCTTTTGAAAAATGTTTCAATGTTTGAAAGTTTGTTTTGGGAAATGTTTTGAAATTGTGTTGTGTGTTTGAAAATAGAAAGGATGGTTTGCAAGTTTGATCAAGTAACTAGGAGCATCTACCTACCTACTCAAAAGTATTTCCTACACATTTTTAACCCTTTGACATTGTTGTTTTACCATTGTATTTGGTAAACAACCTTGTCTTTGGATGTTAAACGGGACAGGCGTGGGTCATCGTATGACCATGATAACAATATTGCCAAGTATCTTAGCAAGTTTTTTGAGGGACTAGATCATTTTTTGTATAGGCAACCAAGATAACGTCATTGAGGGACTATGATCTTTTGTTTTTGTTTGATTTTGCCAAGATACCTAGCATGCATACCATGGCCATTTTTAAGGCAACAAGTGGATGGAACCCTAGGGATGCTTGTGTGCATTGTGTTGTCATTTTTCATACATTTTTGTCTTGTATTAGTCATGCTATTTGTTTTGATTTTTGGTTATCATACAAACCCTAATCTTACTATCATGGCATATTAAAGCAATAAAATGGGGGAAAAAATATAAGGCTATTACAACATTATATAGGGAGGGGGATACAAATTTGAATAAGGGGATATTTGCAAGAAAATAAAACCCTAAAACTATTACAACCATATTGAATTTATTTATACAAATAAATAAATAAACAATTATTAAATATGCAAATAAATATAAATATGCAAAATGTTTTTGTATTTATTTAATGTATGTAAAATAAAGTTTAATGTATCAAAAATAAGAAAAATATTAATGATTATTTTTGAAAGGGTAGAAACCCTTGTTTTGTTTTAAGAAAATATATATATTATATTATTTATTCATGTACAAGAAAATAAATACAAATATATATAAAAGTGTTAAAAAATAAAATATGTGAGAAAATATTATTTTATATGTATAAATAATAAAAATAAAAATATATAATATTTTTGTATTAATTATAAGTTTATTTTAAGAAAATAAAAGTATATATTATTTAATAAACTATTTCTATGTCCAAAAAATAATAAAAATAATAAAATAAAATGTGAAAAATTAAGAGAATGTTTTTTGTGATTTTAAATATTTAGAAAAAATAAATAAAAAGTCAGACATGTAAAAGAAATAAAAAAATATACAAAAATAATCAAATGGGCCAAGGGGATGCAAAGAGCAAGCAGGGGGGTGCAAATAGCCAGGACAATCCAAGCCCAGCCCAACTCACTTCATCCCTAACCTCTGAAAATAGAAAACGCGTGTATCCTTGTTCAAACTCGTGTCTCCTGCATTTGTGCTTAAAAACAAAAACTTGCAACATGAAAGTTATAGCTCTTGATCACACGACTCTAACCATATAAAAAACTTGATCTAACTCTCAAAGACCAGAGAGAATTTCATTGGTCCTAAATCTTGACCTAGTTTTTTCAGAAAGTTCAACTATCAAATACTCTTAGCTCAGTTAACATAAATGAATTCTATGGATATGTACAGCTCAAGGACAATGAGGACTACATTTTTGCTTCACAAACTTAAGCCTAATGATTCCTAAATAGAGTGATAGAAACTTGGAAAATACCTGCTTCAGTCAAGCTCGAGTATGGCAATGCAGCAACTTTCAGTGAGGCCTGAGGTTGTTTTGAGCTTGCTTGATGTTCCCTTGACCTTTCCCAATGCTTAGCTTGATTTGAAATGGCTTGAATCTCCTTGTAGAAGTCAAAATGCAAACTCATAATTCAAAAATGGTGAAGCTTGAAAATGAAGTTACAATTGATGAACAATGGCTTGGATAGTTCAGGTGGGTTGTTTAGAAAGTGTTTGAAGTGGTTTGGGGCAAAACGCACGAGGCAATGTGAAGATGGCTTGTGTTTTGCATAACTTGCCCTGTTTTGGGAAGAAGTGAATTTTTTGTGCTTAAGGGTGTTTGAGAACTTGCTAGCTCGTGTTTTTGGCTTGGTGTGATGTGCTGAACTTGTTTCAAATGTTCACAAACTTTGGTTTTAACAGATACAAGAGTTATGGAGCTTTTGCAAGTTGACTTGTTTTTGAAGAAAAGGTGGGAAGTGACAAAGGAAAGGCCTGTACAGGCTAGCTCCAGGCCTGCACATAGTTGGTAAACCTTTTCCGATCTTTGTGGATGTGGTTTGCTGCAAAAGATTAAGTCCAATGCTCAAGACAAACAAAATTGCAAAAGTTGTGCTTTATGTAAATGGCATTGTTATCTTTTTGCCAAAAATGGATTAAACCTTTGTATAATGCTTCATAGATCAGAACAAAGCCTTAATCTAATGTGTTTGCATTTAATTTATGAGTGTGGAAAGGTTTAAGGTCTGTAAACTAAGTTATGAAAATTTTCCATTTTAAACCCTAATTTTCAAAATTAGGTATCTTGGTGAACAAGTTTCATGTTTTGACACATATTGATGAAAAATGACCCTTGGCACTTGATTTTGACCAAAAAGTCAAAGTTTGACTTTTCAGTGTACAATTGATTTTTGATCAATTGATTGGAAAATTCATCTGTCAATCCAATGCATTTGAGATCTTTTGAACCTTATGATTAGGTCAAGATGATTCCATTGAGTCCTTGAAATCATGCTTGAACTCAATTTGCCATTGGCTAGGTGAAAAATCAGAAATTGCCCTTCTGCAACCAAAACCCTAAAAATGACCATTTTGCCCTTTTGAAGATCTGATCAAATTTCTTGAGGAGTTGTGGTCCAAACTTGATTAAATGGTTCATAGGAGCCTATAATGTTGATGTGGATCAAAAAATATGAGGTTTGACTGTAAATTGGCCACATTTGACTTTTTCCCTAATACAGTTGATTTTTAGGTCAACTGTCCAATTGACTGGGCAAAAATTTGATTCAAAGCTTGAAACTTGGTATGGGCAATCTTATAAGTCCAACATGAAGTATGAAAGTCACATTGAGCATTGGAAGTACAAAAATCCTTGTGCAAACTCAAACCCTAATTTCAGGTCAACAGTGCAAGGAGATGTCTTGAGCAGAGCAAACCATAATCCGGTCTGGAGTCCAAAGAGTCTTGTGAGGGGAAATCTTGATAAAATGGGAGGCAAAATTTTGGGGTACAACAAAACTCACCTTGATTTCTTTTTTATCCTTCTCGGTACCCAAGTTGATTGTAACCACAGGTTCCTCGTGAGGCTGAATGGCTTTTTCCTCTTGTTGTAGTAGTCTGGCCAGTTCCCCTGGTACTTCACAATCTTCCTCACATTCGTCTTCGGCTTGGTAGATTAGATTCTCATAGTCATAAAAGGACATAGCAGTGTCGTTACCCATGGGATCTGGAATGGAGGGGTACCTGCATTTGTGAGTGTGGGTGTGTGTAAGGGTATATCCATCCTTAAAAATAAAATGAAAAAGAAAAATAATGAGCACAAAAGTTTGTATGTGAAAAACGTCCATGATTCATTGAATGTCATATGAAGATGAAATAAAAACCCTTACAAATGGACCATTGTGCCTCGGGAAAGACACAAGGTTTTAAATGTGCGAATTATTTGTGAATATTACAAGTCCAATAGAAATGTAAAGATAAATTACTGAGGGATGAAATTTATTGGGACAAAGTCTCTAGCTTCCCAATTGTGAAGTCCTCCGTTGATAGTAGGAAAGATCCAATCCTCCAAGCTGCAATTCTCTTCACCATCTTCCACCACACTGACCTCTCTGTTGCTAATCTTCAAGGGTGGCCCTCCAGCACGGGCACGTCGTACAACCTTCTGAGCACTTGAAGTGAAACCTAAACCAAACTTGTCAGATTTATACGGAATATCCGGAAGTTGCCCCCAGATGGTGCATCCACCCTCCTCTACTACTGCTTTGGCATCTTTTAGAGATGACATTCGGAGCGGAGGTCTCGTGATCTTGGGAATGTGGGACGCAGTCTTGGTCATGGCTACCTCTTGGGGAACCTCTTCGAAATGTTGAAAAGGAGTTTCAATGAACTCGTCGTCCAATTCCACATACCAGAAGGAATTGAGGTGGCTAATCATATACTCCTCCTCTCTGTGGACAGTGATAATCTTTCCCTGGATCGGATATTTTAGCATCTGGTGCAGTGTAGAGGTGACAACACCAGCATTATGGATCCACGACCGTCCTAATAGACAGGAGTAAGAGGGGCGGATGTCCATTACATAGAAGGTTGAGTTGAAAGTTTGAGTCCCAACCTTTATGGGGATATCCACTTCCCCGTGCACCATCCTCTTGGAGCCATCAAATGCTCTCACGGCTCTGTTACTGGGTTTCAACGTTAGTCCTTCGCAGTCTAGTTTGTCGAGATCTTTCTTCGGCAAAACATTCAAAGATAAGCCAGTGTCCACCAAGACATGGGCCAGAGTTGTTCCTCTACATTCCACAGAGACATGCAATGTCTCGTTGTGCTTTCTTCCCCTTGGTGTCAGATCAGCATCCGAGAAACCTAGGCCGTTATCCGCCGTCAAGCTAGCCACACAATCTTGAAATTGGTCAGCAGATGTCTCTTGAGGCACATGGGCTGTCTTTAAGAACTTTACTAGAGCTTTCGCATGTGCCTCGGAACACAGCAACAATGCCAGCATCGAGATTTTGGAGGGAGTTTGCCCCATCTGTTCAAATACGTCATAGTCACTCTTCTTTATTATTCTCAGGATCTCCTCCATTTCCTTCTTGGATGTTTCGCGGATAGTCAGTGGTTGAGCCTTTATCCGGACAGACTCTTCTTGAATACTTTTTCCTCGAGTTTCAGCAGCAGGAGTGTTGGTAGGGATAACAGCAGGGGTTGTGTCGTCTTTGTCAATAGGAGCACTTGCAGATATGATTATTGGTACGGAAGTAACCTTCGGAGCAGCCACGGGTCCAAAAGCTTCCTTTGGAGGGGCAATTTATGGAGAGAAGATTCTACCGCTTCGGGTAATCTTACTGGTTCCGGCAATATTGCTAATGTCATAGTCTTCTTCTTCGGAGTTTATTTCTTCAGTGGCCAGCCCATCTTGTTTGATGCCATGGTAGTAGATGTCCCCACCGTAATTCCACGGCACAGTTTTGTATGATTCATACGGGACTGGCCCAGGCATTGTGATGATAAGAGGAGTAGTTTTTGGAACCGATGTAATCCTAACGGGTCTTTTGGGGACCCTGGAAGAATTGGCGGAGATGGTGATGATTGAAACGTCTTCAACTGGAACAGGTAAAACAGGAGTACTTTCAAATAAAATCTCTTTGTTGTCTATCAAGCGTTGAATGCCTGTTTTCTACAAAGGGCAAATAGTTGGTGAGGATAAGAAAAGATGGCAGTCTTCATTACAACCCGGGAATACACCGGCTTTCAACAAGTTTATCTTAATGATTGGGAGTGGAGTCAAGAGTTCATCAATTGTGGTAATAAACAAATCTTCTTCAACAACATTGGTGTTATGACCATGCCTGGGCATAGGAGCAGAAATAACGTTTGGCTTCTCGGGAGCATCAAACTTAATCTCTTTTTCCTCTATAAGGTCTTGAGTCTTGTTTTTCAGGGCCCAAAAGTTGTTAGTGTCATGACCCGGACTTTCAGAATGATATGCGCATCTGGCATTTGGGTGATAATGAGGGGACGCTGTGTTGGGGTTCTTGGGAGCTTCTTTCAAAGTTGCCAAATTGGATTTTAGAAGGTGCGGTAAAACTTGGGCTAGAGTCATATTGATTCTGGTGAATTTACGGACTGGCCTTTCCACCCTCGATTGATTACTTCTGGGTTGATCAGATGTAGGCTTTGGGATCATAACAGCTCCTACCATTGGTCGGCATTCAGCTCTCCCTTGGTTCCTTTGTGGATAAACAGCAGATACCTCCTTCTTCCCAATGAAAGGATTTCTCACAGCTGTAGAGGCAGATGAATCCTTCTGAATCTTTCCACTTTTATGCCAGCTTCCACCCTCTCTCCGGTTAGTATTAACTCAGTAAATCCCGCAGATGAGCTTCCAATCAGATGGTTGAAGAAAGGGCCCGATAGAGTGCCTAAGAACATATCCACCAACTCCCTTTCAGACAAAGGGGTTGCACTCTCCCAACTAGATCTCTCCACTTCTGTGCGTAATCCTTGAAACCCTCATTGGAAGCCATGGCCATACTCTGAAGTTAAGTACGGGTAGGTGCCAAATCTATATTATATTGGTATTTCTTATAGAAAGCTGTGGCGAGATCTTCCCAGTTGTGGACGTTGGCCCTCTCCAAATGGTAAAACCAATCGAGTTGTGTTCCATAACTGAAAGATCTTGCCGCAACTTTCTATAAGCAGTATCAGTATAATGCAGATTTGGCGCCTACCCGTACTCAACTTCAGAGTATGGCTATGGCTTCCAATGAGGGTTTCAAGGATTACACGCAGAAATGGAGAGATCTAGCTGGGAGAGTACACCCCCTATGAATGAAAGGGAGTTGGTGGATATGTTCTTAGGCACTCTATCGAGCCCTTTCTTCAACCATATGATTGGAAGCTCATCTGCAGGATTTACTAAGTTAATACTAACCGGAGAGAGGGTGGAAGCTGGCATAAAAAGTGGAAAGATTCAGAAGGATCCATCTGCCTCTACAGCTGTGAGAAAGCCTTTCACTGGGAAGAAGGAGGTATATGCTGTTTACCCACAAAGGAACCAAGGGAGAGCTGAACGTCGACCGATGGTAGGGGCTGCTATGACCCAAAACCCACGTCTGATCAACCAAGAAGTAATCAATCGAGGGTGGAAAGGCCAGTCTGACAATTCACCAGAATTAATATGACTCTAGCCCAGGTTTTACCACATCTTTTAAAATCTAATTTGACAACTCTGAAGGAAGCTCCAAAGAACCCCAACACTGCGTCCCCTCATTATCACCCAAATTCCAGATGCGCATATCATTCCGAAAGTCTGGGTCATGACACTAACAACTGTTGGGCCCTGAAAAACAAGATTCAAGACCTTATAGAGGAAAAGGAAATTGAGTTTGATGCACCCAATAAGCCAAATGTCATTTCTGCTCCTATGCCTAGGCATAGTCACAACCCCAATGCTATCGAAGAATATTTGTTTGCTACCACAGTTGATGAACTCTTGACTCCGCTCCCAATCATTAAGATAAACTTGTTAAAAAGCTGGTGTATTCCCAGGTTGTAATGAAGACTTCCGTCTTTGCTTATCCTCACCAACTTTTTTCCCTTTGTTGAAGACATGCATTCAACGCTTGATAGACAACCAATAGATTCTGTTTGAAAGTACTCCTGTTTCACCTATTCCTGTTGAAGACGTTTCAATCATAACCATCTCTGCCAATCCTTCTAAGGTCCCCAAAAGACCCGTTAGGATTACATCGGTTCCAAAACCTACTCCTCTTATAATCACAATGCCTATGCCAGTCCCGTATGAATCAGACAAAACTGTGCCATGGAATTACGGTGGAGACATCTACTACCATGGTATCAAATAAGATGGGCTGACCACCGAAGAAATAAGCTCCGGAGAAGAAGACTCCAACATTAGCAATATTGTCGGAACCAGTAAGATTACCTGTAGCGGTAGAATCTTCTCTCCAGAAATTGCCCCTCCAAAGGCAGTTTTTGGACCCGCGGCTGCTCTGAAGGTTACCTCCGTACCAATAATCATATCTGCAAGTGCTCCTATTGACAAAGACGACACAACCCCTGCTGTTATCCCTACCAACACTTCTACTGCTGAAACTCGAGGGAAAAGTATTCAAGAAGAGCCTGTCCAGACGAAGGCTCAACCACTAACTATCCCCGAAACCTCCAAGAAGGAAATGGAGGAGATCCTGAGAATAATAAAGAAGAGTGACTACGACGTGGTTGAACAGTTGCGGAGAACTCCCTCCAAGATCTCCATGCTGGCATTGTTACTGTGCTCCGAGGCACATCCGAAGGCTCTAAGAAAGTTTCTGAAGACAACCCATGTTCCTCAAGAGACATCGGCTGACCAATTTCAAGATTGTGTGGCCAGCTTGACAGCTGATAACGGCCTAGGCTTCTCGGATGCTGATCTGACACCAAGGGGAAGAAAGCACAACGAGGCATTGCATGTCTCTATGGAATGTAGAGGAACTACTCTGGCCCATGTCTTGGTGGACACTAGCTCATCTTTGAATGTTTTACTGAAGAAAGCTCTCGACAGATTAGACTGCGAAGGACTGACATTGAAACCCAGTAACATAGTCGTGAGAGCATTTGATGGCTCAAAGAGGATGGTCCACGGGGAGGTGGACATCCCCATAAAGGTTGGGACTCAGACTTTCAACTCAACTTTCTATATAATGGACATCCGCCCCTCTTATTCCTGTCTGCTAGGACGGCCGTGGATCCATAATGCCAGTGTTGTCACCTCTACACTACACCAGATGCTAAAATACCCGGTCCATGGAAAGATTATCACTGTCCACGGACAGGAAGAGTATATGATTAGTCATCTCAATTCCTTCTGGTATGTGGAATTGGACAGCGAGTTCATTTAAACTCCTTTTCAACATTTCGAAGAAGTCTCTCAAGAGGTAGCAGTAACCAAGATAGTGTCCCAGATCCCCAGGATTACAAGACCTCCCTCTGGATGTCATTTCTAAAGGACGCCAAGGCAGTAGTAGAGGAGGGAGGATGCACCATCTGGGGGAAACTTCCGGATATTCCGTACAAATCTGACAAGTTTGGTTTAGGGTTCACTTCAAATGCTCAGAAGGCTGTACGTCGTGCCCGTGTTGGAGGGCCACCCTTGAAGATTAGCAACCGAGAGGTAAATGCGGTGGAAGATGGTGAAGAGGATTGCGGCTTGGAGGATTGGATCTTTCCTACTATCAACGGAGGACTCCGCAATTGGGAAGCCAGAGACTTTGTTCCGATAACTTTCATCCCTCAGTAATTTATCTTTTACATTTCTGTTGGATTTGTAATATTCACAAACAATTCGCACATCTTGAACCTTGTGTCTTGCCTGAGGCACAATGGTCCATTTGTAAGGGTTTTTATTTTCATCTTCATATGACATTCAATGAATCATGAACGTTTTTCACAGACAAACCTTTTGTGCTCATTGTTTTTCTTTTACATTTTATTTTTAAAGATGGATATACCCTTACACACACCCACACTTACAAATGCAGGTACCCCTCCATTCCAGATCCCATGGGTAACGATACTGCTATGGCCTTTCGTGACTCCGAGGATCTAATCTACCAAGCCGAAGACGAAGGTGAGGAAGATTGTGAAGTACCAGGGGAACTGGCCAGACTACTATAGCAAGAGGAAAGAATTATTCAGCCTCATGAGGAACCGATGGATACAATCAATCTAGGCACCGAGGAGGATAGAAAAGAAATCAAGGTGGGTACCAATCTAGAGCCCAATGTTAGGGAATATCTGATTCAACTATTGCGTGATTATGTTGAGATTTTTGCCTGGTCATATGAAGACATGTCGGGACTTGATACAAGCATCGTGGTACATCGTCTTCCAACAAGAGAAGACTGTCCACCAGTAAAACAAAAAGTCCTCCGCATGAGACCTGATATGTCAGAGAAGATTAAAGTTGAAGTCATGAAACAATTCAATGCTGGATTCTTGGCTGTCACTTCCTATCCACAATGGGTTCCCAACATTGTTCCCGTGCCTAAAAAGGACGGCAAAGTACGCATGTGTGTGGACTATAGAGATTTGAATAGGGCCAGCCCTTAAGATGATTTTCCACTCCCCCACATAGATATCTTGGTTGACAATACGACCCAGCACAAAGTGTTTTCCTTCATGGACGGATTCTCAGGTTATAATCAAATCAAAATGGCACCTGAGGACATGGAGAAAACTACATTTGTCACACAATGGGGGACATTCTGCTATAAAGTGATGCCATTCGGACTGAAGAATGTTGGGGCCACCTATCAGCGTGCCATGGTAGCTTTGTTTCAAGATATGATACACGATGAAATAGAGGTCTACGTAGACGATATGATAGCCCGATCACAAACTGAAGAAGAGCACCTCGATCACTTGCAAAAGTTGTTTGAGAGACTGAAGAAGTATAAGTTGAGGTTAAATCCATTCAAGTGCACATTTGGAGTACGATCTGGTAAACTCCTAGGTTTTGTCGTATGTAACAAAGGCATCGAGGTTGATCCTGCCAAAGTTAAAGCAATACAAGAAATGCCTGCTCCTCGTACTGAGAAGGAAGTCAGAGGATTCTTGGGATACCTGAACTATATTGCCAGATTCATTTCTCACCTAACAGCTACTTGTGAGCCAATCGTCAAACTATTGAAGAAAGATCAGGTAGTTAGATGGAATGATGAATGCCAAGTTGCTTTTGACAAAATCAAGGAGTATTTACAAGAACCTCCTGTGTTGATACCACTAGTCAAGGGAAGACCGTTGATCATGTATCTGATTATTTTAGAAAACTCAATGGGGTGTGTATTGGGGAAGCATGACGAGTCTGGCCGGAAAGAGCACGCTATTTATTACCTGAGCAAAAAGTTTATCGACTGTGAAACCAGATATTTACTGCTCGAGAAAACTTGCTGCACTCTGGCATGGGCTGCTCGCCGGCTAAGACAGTATATGCTGACTCATACTACTTTATTGATATCTAAGATGGATCCGATAAAATATATCTTTGACAAGCCTTCTCTTTCTGGGAGAATAGCTAGATGGTAGATGATCCTAACGGAATACGACATACAATATACTACCCAAAAAGCTATAAAGGGAAGTGTATTGGCTGATCACCTTGCTCACCAGGCTGTAGAAGACTATCAATCCATGAAGTTCGATTTCCCGGATGAAGACATCATGATATTAGACAACTGTGAAGAAATCAGGCCATATGATGGACCTGAACAAGGATCCCGATGGACCCTGTTCTTTGATGGGGCATCCAATGCACTTGGTAATGGTATCGGCGCCGTGCTCATATCTCCAGAAGGGTGTCATACTCCCTTCACAGCCAGACATTGCTTCAACTGTACGAACAACATGGCAGAGTACGAAGCATGCATCTTCGGTCTCAGAGCCACCATAGACTTGGGAATCAAATCCTTAGACGTATTTGGAGATTCAGCTTTGGTCATCAGTCATATCAAATAAGAGTGGGACACTAAGCACCCAAACCTTATCCCTTACAAAGAACATGTTTTGACATTGTTACCACATTTTGAGAAGATTACCTTTGGGCATTTCTCGCGAGAAGAAAATCAGCTAGCAGACGCTCTGGCTACAATGTCATCTATGTTTAAACTTAATTGGGATAGCGAAGCTCCCCAGATCACCATCGAACAAATGGATGAACCAGCATACTGTCACGAGATTAATACTGAAGAAGTAGTGGACCACCCTTGGTTTCAGGAAGTCAAGAGGTATCTCAAGGATCAAGAATATCCAGAAGGAGCTTCAATCAATGATAAGAAGTTCTTAAGGAGATTCTCTGCTAAGTTCTTCCTTATTAATGGCATCCTGTACAAATGCAATCATGACTCCATTTTGCTTCGGTGTGTGGATAAGGTTGAAGCTGAAAAGATTATGGCTGAATTACACGAAGGTACTTTTAGCACTCACTCCAGTGGGCTTACGATGGCAAAGAAAATCCTGCGGGCAGGCTATTATTGGTCTACCATGGAAGCAGATTGCTATCAACACTCTCGGACCTGCCATAAGTGCCAAATTTATGCTGACAAAGTGCATGTACCTCCGGTTCCTCTGAATGTCTTGAAGGCTCCTTGGCCCTTTGCTATGTGGGGAATTGATATGATTGGAGAGAGCAAGTCGACAACCTCCAATGGACACCGCTTTATCCTAGTGGCCATTGACTATTTTACAAAGTGGGTCGAAGCAGCTTCCTTCGCTTTCGTTACTAAGAATGTTGTTGCCCGCTTCATCAAGCAGAATCTCATTTGCCGGTACGGTATCCCGAAAAGGATCATCACTGACAATGGTACAAATCTTAACAATACTATGATCGCTGCCTTGTGCGAGCAATTCAAAATCCAGCATCATAATTCTTCTCCCTATCGGCCAAAGATGAATGGTGTTGTTGAAGCTACAAATAAAAACATTAAAAAGATCATACAAAAGATGGAAGTCACGTACAAAGATTGGAATGAGATGTTACCATTCGCTCTCCACGGGTATCGTACCACGATTCTCACATCAACTAGGGTGACACCCTATTCTTTGGTATATGGCATGGAAGTTGTTTTACCTATTGAGGTTCAGATCCCCTCTCTGAGAATTATGAAGGATGCAGGTTTGAATGAAGACGATTGGATCCAAACTCGACTTGATCAACTGAACTTAATTGATGAAAAGAGACTTACTGCTATTTGCCATGGTCAAATGTATCAAAAACAGATGATCAAGGCTTTCAACAAGAAAGTCAGACGCCAAGTATATCAAGTTGGGGATCTAGTGATCAAACGTATCATCCTGCCATAAAGTGATCCTAGGGGCAAATAGACTCCTACCTATGAAGGACCATTTGTAATCAAGAACATATTCTCCGGTGGGGCAATTATCTTAACCACCATGGACGGTGATGACCTGCCACACCCTGCAAACACGGACATAGTCAAAAGATACTACGCATAAGAGACCCGCTAGGTTGACACACTTGGGCAAAACAAGGGCGTCCCGGCGAACCAAAAAGGTTTGGGCAAAAATTAGGGATAAAAAAAAATATGTACACTCGGCAAGTTGAAAACCCGAAAGGGCGACTTGGGCAAAAAAGGGTTTCCCGGTGGACTAAAAACCCGAAAGGGCGGTCCAGGCAAAAGTTAGGGAATAAAAGCGTATGACTATGTCCCGTCGGATCACTTACAGACATCCTTCGACTTCCACTGACAAACTCGGAGTTTCTGATCAATTCAAATATCTTCGGACAAGACAAATAGACAAGATACTCGAAGATACGAAGGCTATAGCAGAATGGGAACCCCATGGAATTATTGCACATAGCTATCTTTCTTTGCGCTAAATTCTTCTTGTTTACGACGGCATTCTCTTACTAGAATGTTTGTCTCCTTTGTACAAAATACTTACTCAAAGTCAATACAAAGATATCCCTTTGAAAGTGCAAAAACTATTTGTCATTACTCTTGTGTTTGTTTGCAAAAACGTCCAATGATTCATTGATGAACATATGCATTTGAACATGATTACCGTTTACGAATAAACAAAACGAGAAAGAGACAATTATTGATAGGTCGAAAGGATAGGAAAATATCCCAAGGCCATTCTATAAACGTTCTCCCTACAGAGTTTTCAATAATCACCAGCAGAACAAAACTCCCAGCTACCCAGCAGAACGAAGCTTCTAGTTTATCAATCCCCGGTAGAAATCGCCCAATTTCTCCAAAATTCCCCAGCAGGTTGTTGAAAAGCCTGGAATCCGACCGGATAACAACTAACTTTTGATTCTCTCTAGCCAAAGATAATTCTCTCCAGAAAAGCAACGGACAACCGAGACTCCTGAACTCTTTTTCCCAAACAGGAATAAACATTCTCCCCACAGAGTTTTTAACGCTCCCCAGCCGAACAAAAACTCCCAATGATTAATCCCCAGTAGAAGTCGTCAAGATTCTCAAGATTCCCCAAGCAGATCTTACGAGTAATACATAGGCATTGCCTCCACAACAGAACTTTTTCTCTCAACAAAATTTTACCAATACTTCAACTTCAAAACATAAAAATTCAACACATCCTCAGCGGCTTTCAGGGACTTATTTTCCTCAAGCAGACAACAATACAACAAATTAGCTCACATGCGCATACATTGCATCCATATATCATAAAAATTAATAAAGCCAATACATTGCATCATACATTTCATGCAATATAACCTGGTGTTTTAGCTAACATTTTACCCTTTTCAGGATAAGATTAACAGTTACCTTTGACAATATGCAAACTCCTGATACAATTCAGATATGCTCCAGACACGGAATCCATTCTGATACTCATTCAGATTTAACCTCTTGATACAGTTCAGATACGCTCTAGACATGGAAGGCATTCTGATACTCATTCAGATTCAACCTCTTGATACAGTTTAGATACGCTCCAGACACGGAAAGCCATTCTGGTACTCATTCAAAGACACCTCCTGATACAGTTCAGATACGCTCCAGACACAGAAGCCATTCTGATACTCATTCAGATTCAACCTCTTGATACAGTTCAGATACGCTCCAGACACGGAATCCATTCTGATACTCATTCAGATTCAATCTCTTGATACAGTTCAGATACGCTCTAGACACGGAAGCCATTCTGATACTCATGCAGATTCAAGCTTTTGATACAATACAAATACATTCTAAATACAGACGCCATTCTAATGTTCAACACACAAACTACATCTCAACAAGCATTCTTGGATGGCATCTACAAGCCCATCTCCAACAAGAATCTATCACCTCTCCAAATGGAATCTTTAAGCCCATTCCCTACACAATCAATCAGCGCGCCATCAAGTGCAAATTTCTGGGTACTCTAGTATTCAATCATCTTTCACTCTCAAGCTACGAACGACAAACCTGTCAATCTCGCTTTTCAAGTTTAAGAAGATTGAACATGGGCAACTGTTGTACCCCAAAATTTTCCCTCTCATTTTTCTCAAAGAAATCACCCTGGATCCTCATGTTTACTTCCATCCAATCCCAAGCTTTGAATTACAAATTTTTCATGAAGATCACTCACAGGGGAAAAATGGTCATTTGCACACTGAAAGGCCAAACTTTGACCTGTTGGTCAAAATCTCAAAAAATCATATTTCATCAAAACATGTTGAAACAGGAGGTTTGTTCCATCTAAAGTTCAAAAGTAAAATTTACTATGGAAAAGCCAAATTTCTAAATACTTGGGATCTTTCTAAGTATTTAAGAAAAAATGACACTTCAGAACTTCTGAACCAACCTCAAGGCAGGAGCAGTCAGAAGTTGCAAACTTAACTCAGCACATAACCTTCAGTCAGAATGTGGCTCTTCAGCAGCTACGCAGGCTCAGTCAGAGTTTTCTAGGTTAAAAACAGAAGATTATAAAACGTGATAAAAAAATCGGAATGCTCTTTCAGAACATGATGGAAAGCCTAAGGACCCCTCAGAACTTGCTAAGGCAACAGGATACCAAGATCAGAACTTGGGTACTCTGTTCTAGACTATGTTGAAATGGAACTTCTAGCCTAGATTTAGGAAATGATTCAAAATCCCCCATTACAGGATTTCTGATTTTGACAAATCTCATCACCATTTAATGCTCATTAATGCTCACAACCACTTTTGAGTCTTTTTCCAAAGGGTCTCTCCATGTTAGCATAGAAATACCTTTGTATAGATTTACGTATGGGTCTGTGATCGGTGGGAATGAGAATTGACTGTTTTTGGAATGTTGGTTCGCGTTTGCGTTTGTTTTTGCAAAATGTCGCGGTAAGCAAGAGTCACCACCGTCTTTTATTTTATCCAACAAGGAAAGGACAAAAGCACATAAAAATTCCTTTTTGAGATATCTCTCGGGTTCGGGAGGTAGATTATAGAAAGGGAAGGTGTTAGCACCCTTTCTATCCGTGGTTATCCACGGGCTCTTAGGTACTTGCTCATTGTGTTTTCAAAAGTTTGCTTTTCTTTGTGTTTGTGGGTTTGAAAGAAGTTTTTGTTTGAAAAGAGTGTAAGTGCGAAAAGTTTTGTTTTGTTTTAAAAGGAGCAAGTACTTAAGAACCATCTACCTACTCGAAAAAGGAATTAATCTGTACAAATGTCCTTTAGACAATGCTAGCCCACTATTGATGAGTAGGTAGCACCGTCGTTGGAGTTTTCGGGTCAATTCAATTAAGGGACGTGTGGTCACTAAAGCAATGTTAGGATGCCTTAGCGGTAACCCTAATGTCTTAGATCATTTTTTCCGAGGCAACCGTTTCGAGGCAACTATGATCTTTGGACAAGAGGGCGACCTCTAAAACTTCCTATACTCAATGACCACGTTCGAAGGCAACCAAGTGAGGTGTACCCTCAGAGTGGCATGTGCGAGTGTGTTAATTCGGTTAATTTTATGTGTACATGTCAATGGTGAGCTATGTTGATTTTAGGTTAAAGATTGATCTTGTCATGCATTTCCTATTTATCAAACATCTAACAGTTAATATTGTGCGGAAATTAAATTGCGGGAAATTAAATCTAAGCTATTACAAGGCGTCGACTATTTATATCGCCAAAAAACAAACCCTTTAATTTAAATTGTGGAAAATAAAAGAAAGCGATAAATAATGTCCTAATTAAAAGTTATTACATACCGGAAGCAATTATAATATTGGAAATATAGATCACGTGCGAAAAAATTAAATCGGCGTATTTTTTAGGGTTTTGACCCTTTTTATTAAAGAAAGGATTTTTTTGTTTATTTGAATTTAAAGAAATTAAACCTAAACTAATTATTAATTAATTAAATAAAAAATATATTTTTGGTTTTTTTATATTTAAAGAAACAAAATAAAAGTGATTAAAATTATTAAAAACCTAATTCTATATTAATTTTAATTTATTGCAAAAATATTAAAATTGTCCCTAATTAAAAACTAAATTAATTGATTAATGTTTATTTACAAAAATAAAGTGATGAAATTAAATTTAATAAATAAAAATAATATTTTTTATGTTTCTGATTTTATTAAGAAAAATATTAATTATTTGGTTAGTAATTAATTAAGAATAATAAAAATAAAACAAATAAATAAATAAAATATTAAAAGAAAAGAAATAACCAAGGGGGGTACTGGGCCCAATTTGGAGGGAGAATCAGTAATTATTTGGCCCACTTTCATTCAGGCCTGCTTTGACTTCCACATTCCCACGCGTATGCATTGACTGGGGAGTATGATGAGCTTGCAATCTGGGCCATTAGATTTGATCTGAAACCATCTGGCTACCATCTGAGTGGAGACACATGATATGCCACGCTTTTGATGCTACATGGGATCACCTAGAACAAAACAATAATAAGCGTTTGGGGGGACCTGGGATTCGAACCCAGGTCCCAATGGACTATGCACACCTTCCCCAACCACTCAGCCAACACACTCAATTCGTTACTATAATAGGCAAATAATATTATAAGAAACAAGAAAACAATATCCTGGAAATTAAAAACGCGTGAGTTTTAGTTTGAAAAAGGCCAATCAGACACGAACACGTCTTCATCTTCTCCAATAGAACCTGTATTTTTTCCTGCGGATTTGATTCCGCATCAAAATCCGTGGCATCATCCTAATATGAGTTACATGCCATATAAATGTAAATCGAGAACATCAATGTATTCGTCTCTCTTCCCTGATCATCTCTATATCCATTATTAGTCCTAATTTTACTTGCAAAGCAAACGCCTAAAAACAAAGAAAAGAAACCCTAGGTTCGGGCATTACAATACAGGCTATGAAAACAAAATCGAATATTGCAAAAAGCTTAGAAATTATACAAGGAACAAGAATATGCTAATGTTCTGTCAAAAAGATGCAAGAAAACAGATTCAAGGTTCCATGTACAGGGCTATGTTCGTGGGCACTTACAGCGTAATTCATGAGGTCTCAGGGCTTGATTCTGATTGCTTTAGCTCCAGTAGATGTCAGGCAAGAAGGCTATGTGGAGATTTTGGATTAAATCGTGCTCTAAGGTGGATTTCAGTTTTCAATTTTCCAAGCTTTTTCTCCAATTTGGTTTGGCCGTTTTGGGCAGCTTCAGGTCGTGTTCTTTGTATGCCTCGCTTGTGTGTGTATAAGGGAATGAATTTAGGTTAAAACTTGGGCTTGAATCCATGTGCATTGAAGGTTTGAGATTTGATTTGATCACCATTGATAAAGTTTCCAAAATTGTACCAAATCCAAGATTTTGTTCACAACAATGCTTGATACGAATTTGATTGAGTGTATCATGATAATGAAGACCTGTAATGATCAAAAAAATCTTATTCCATCAATTCTTGGATTTTATTTGAATTAATATTGATTTAAAATGAATTAAATTAATAAAAATTAAATAAAATATAAAAATTAATGATTGGTCATGAAATTTAAGATAGGACACGTGTGTGGTGTGACAAGACCAAATCAAGTGGAAAAAAGTGGGCCCTTTTGTCAAAAATTGGAGTTTTGAGGATAGTTAACTTTTGACACTTTTGGAAAAATGCCCAACTTCAACAATGCATAACTTCTTCAATTTTGAACTTTTGGAAGTTTTCTTGGACTTTTTAGAAACCTTGAGATGTCCTCTAACCAACTCTTTTGGTCTCATATCATTTTGATGTCCCATGCTCAAGTTCTGAGCTTTGAAAAAAAAGTGTTTTTGTTGACTTTCAAAAATGACCTATAATGTCCAAATTTGTAACTTTTTGTGAGAGGATTTATTGATATTGGGGTGTGAAGATGGATTATAGGAAATTTCATCCTCTTCAAAATGAGCTTTGGATGGGTCATTTCTCATAAAGTATGAGAAAGTTATGCTTGGTCAAATTTGAGTTGACTTTTCCTACAAAACCCTAATTTAGCAACTTTTGAATCTTGATGAATCTTGAGCAATCCTTGATGAATCATGATCAACCCTTGATAAAATAATGAATTATATTTCAAAATGATAATTTTGGCAAAAAATCTTGAGGTTTGACTGTATTTGGGGCACAGTTGACTTTTGCCCTAACACAGTCGATTTTTGGGCTTCTTGAGCAATTGACTGACCAAACTTTCTCTGCAAGGCTTGAAATTTGACATGGATGAGCTTGAGAACATATTAGGACATTGGGGAGAATTTGAGTCCATTTGGATGTAAGGACCTTGATGCAACACAAAACCCTAATTTTGAATTGACTGCCTTAGGAGGTGATTTGACTGTCCAACTCTTGAGCCATCTTGAACAACTTGGAGATGATTCTTGACATGTCTTGAGAAATATGGGAGGGAAAATTTTGGGGTACAACAGTTGCCCCTGTTCAATCTTCTTAAACCTGAGGATATAGATTGGCGTTCGGGCCTTTCGTGATCCGAAGGTGGAAGATGATTGAACACAAGAGTGCCTAGAAATTTGCACTCGCATGAAGTAGCATCAGCATTGTGATGTCGGGAATGGGCTTACAGATGCCATTTGGAGATTGTTGGTAGGTGGTTTTGTCTTTGCTGACGGGTTGTCTCTTTTGACGGGGTGTCTAGTTTGACGAGTTGTCTCTATTGACGGGTTGTCTCTATTGACGGGTTGTCTCCATTGACGGGTTGTCTCTATTGACGGGTTGTCTCCATTGACGGGTTGTCTCCATTGACAGGTTTTGCCTCAGAAAAATCTTTAGGAATCGATTTAACTGATTTTGTCTCCATTGACTGGCTTTGCCTCAGAAAAATCTTTAGGAATCGATTTAACTGATTTTGTCTCCATTGACTTGGTTGAGAGTTTAACTGCATCCTTCCTGAAAGGTAAAGGTCAGTCATATGCAATGCATGATATGGATCAAGCAATGATGTTCTCAACATAAATGAGATTTTATGGTATGATGTGTATATGCATGTATCATGATGTATGGACATGTAATGTTTTAGCTGGGGAAAATAAATCCCGGAGCTGCTGGAGAATAGAGTTGAATGCTTCGCTTCCGCCAGGGATCGTGAACGAAGATGATTGTGAGAATAAACCTTCAGGAGAAAAGAACTCTGTTGGGGAATAAACTGATGAAGAGATTACTCTGAGGGGAATTACTATGTGGGGAAGAGATGTTCTGCTGAAGATTTTAACGATAAACTCCGCCGGGGATTCCACTGATAAAATCCGCTGGGGATGGATTACTGTTGCTGGTGATATTGAATCAGTTTGAGGATTGAATTCCTGCTTGGGGAAAGGAAAGAACTTCGTTGGGTATGATTTTATGCTTGCTGGGGAATATCTTTATACTTCGCTGAGGAATATTAAGACCTTCTGAGGATACCAAACCTTTTTAGCGCTGATGGTGGATGAACTCTGCTTAGGGGATCGCGTTGGATGGGATGTACTTATTGTGCCAGCTTTATAGTGTGTGAAATTAGTTGAGTCGGCAAGAAGAGAAGCGTTATGGTTTGTGTAACGAGAGATTTAGATCTCGGCGAGAGCAAGATAAAGGCATGTGACCTATTGGATGTAATTTTTTTATGAAGTGTTCCGTGATGAAGTGGAACAGTGTGAGAGTGCAAGGTGAAGTCTTAATGGGTTTTGTTACTAGAACTAGTTCGAATTCGAGGATGCCTATAGGAGGTCTGCTTCTAGATTGAGAAAGTTGAAGAGTCAACTTGAGGATTTGTTTGAGAAGAAGTTTATTCGTCCAAGTGTTTCGCCGTGGGGTGCTCCGGTGTTGTTGGTTAAGAAGAAATAAGGTTCAATGAGATTATGTGTTGATTACAGACAGCTGAATAAAGTTACAATCAAGAATCGGTATCCTTTGCCAAGGATCGATGATTTGATGGATCAACTAGTTGGAGCTTGTGTATTTAGTAAGATTGATCTGAGATCTGGATATCATTAGATTCGTGTGAAGTCGGAAGATATTCAGAAAACTGCATTTAGAACGAGGTATGGACATTACGAGTATTCTGTTATGCCGTTTAGAGTTACTAATGCACCTGGTGTTTTTATGGAGTATATGAACAGGATATTTCATCCGTATCTTGATAAGTTTATGGTGGTGTTCATTGATGATATTCTAATTTATTCGAAGAGCGATGAAGAGCATGCAGAACATCTCAGAGTTGTGTTGGAATTGTTGAAAGAGAAGAAGCTTTATGCGAAGTTGTCCAAGTGTGAATTCTGGTTAAGTGAAGTAAGTTTTCTTGGCCATGTAATTTCCAAGAATGGAATTGTTGTGGATCCTACGAAGGTAGAAGCAGTATCTCAATGGGAAGCGCCGAAGAATGCTTCTGAGATCCGTAGTTTTCTGGGTCTTGCAGGTTATTACAGGAAGTTTATAGAAGGATTTTCCAAATTAGCGTTACCGTTGACTAAGTTGACCAGGAAGGGTCAGATGTTTGTTTGGGATGTTGAATGTGAGAAAGGATTTCAAGAGCTGAAGAGGAGGTTGACAAGTGCTCCGATCTTGATTTTGCCAAATCCGACTAAGTTTTTTTGTTGTGTATTGTGACGCATCATTAATGGGATTAGGTGGTGTGTTGATGCAAGATAAGCAGGTGGTGGCTTATGCTTCGAGACAATTGAAAGTACATGAAAGGAATTATCCGACTCATGATTTGGAGTTGGCAGCTGTTGTGTTTGTTTTGAAGTTGTGGAGGCATTATTTATATAGTTCTCGGTTTGAGGTGTTCAGTGATCACAAAAGTCTGAGGTATCTCTTTGATCAGAAAGAGTTGAATATGAGGCAGAGGAGATGGTTAGAATTTCTAAAGGATTATGATTTCGGTTTGAATTACCATCCTGGTAAGGCAAACGTTGTTGCGGATGCCTTGAGTAGGATGTCCTTGCATATGTCGATGTTAATGGTCTGTGAGTTAGATTTGGTTGAGCAGTTCGGAGATTTAAGTTTGGTATGTGAAACTACTCCGAATAGTGTGAAATTGGGTATGTTGAAACTGACTAGTGGTATTCTGGAAGAAATTCGGAATGGACAGAAGTCCGATGTTGGGTTAGTTGATAAATTGACATTGATCAACCAAGGTCAAGGAGGTGAGTTCCGGATTGATGAGAATGGTGTTATGAGATTTGGTAATAGGGTGTGTGTTCCGGATGTTGCAGAGATTAGGAAGAGTATTTTGGAAGAAGGACATCATAGTGGATTGAGTATTCATCCTGGTGCTACTAAAATGTACCAAGATTTGAAGAAGTTGTTTTGGTGGCCGGGAATGAAAAAGGAAATTTGCTGAGTTTATGTATGCTTGTTTGGTTTGTCAGAAGTCGAAGATTGAGCATCAGAAACCGTCAGGATTGATGGAACCGTTGTTTGTTCCGGAATGGAAATGGGATGGAATCTCTATGGATTTTGTGTCTGGTTTGCCAAGGACATCGAAGAATTGTGATTCTATCTGGGTTATTGTTGATCGGTTGACGAAATCTGCTCACTTTATTCCGATAAGAATGGATTATCCGATGGAAAGGTTGGCAGAATTGTATGTTGAGAAGATTGTGAGTTTGCACGGTATTCCTTCTAGTGTTGTGTCGGATCGAGATCTGAGGTTTACATCTAAATTCTGGACGGGATAGCAAGAAGCTTTGGGTACTAAGTTGCGTTTGAGTTCCGCTTATCATCCACAGACAGATGGTCAGACGGAGAGAACGATTCAGTCGTTGGAAGATTTGTTAAGAGCTTGTGTGTTGGAGAAAGGTGGAGCTTGGGATAGTTATCTACCATTGATTGAGTTTACCTACAACAATAGTTTTCATTCGAGCATTGGTATGGCTCCGTTTGAGGCATTGTATGGTAGGAGGTGTCGGACACCGTTGTGTTGGTATGAATCTGGAGAGAGTGCTGTGATTGGACCGGAAATTGTCCAACAGACTTCGGAAAAGATTAAGATGATTCAGGAGAAGATGAGGACTTCTCAGAGTCGTCAGAAAAGTTATCACGATAAGAGGAGGAAAGATCTTGAGTTTAGCGAAGGAGAACATGTTTTTATGCGAGTTACTCCGATGACTGGTATTGGCCGAGCTTTGAAGTCAAAGAAGTTGACTCCGCATTTTATTGGTCTGTTTCAGATTACCAAGAGAGTTGGGAAAGTTGCTTATCAGATTGCTTTGCCGCCGTCACTTGCAAATTTGCATGATGTCTTTCATGTATCCCAGTTGAGGAAGTACATTGTTGATCCGTCTCATGAGATTCGGGTAGACGATATACAGGTACGAGAGAATTTGACTGTGGAAGCGGTACCTACGAGAATTGAGGATCGGAAGTTGAAACAGTTGCGAGGCAAGGAGATCGCGTTGGTAAGAGTGGCTTGGGGAGGACCAGCAGATGGAAATGTCACTTGGGAGCTGGAGAGCCAGATGAAGGACTCGTATCCCGAACTGTTCGTCTAAGGTATGTTTTCGAGGATGAAAACTCTTTTAGTTGGGGAGATTTGTGACACCCCAAATTTATTCAAGTGTTAAATAATTAGGAATTTAATTATTAAATTAATTAAAGGCTTAATTAATAATATTTTGGATCAATGGATGAATTAATTATGGAATTAAAAAGGAAGACCGGGGGGTGTAAGGTTGAATTAGAGGTGTGTGAAGTAAAAAGCTCTACTAAATAATTACTAATTTATTTCTATTATTTGGAAAATAATAAAAGGAATATAAAAAGAAGGAAAAAGGAAAAAGGAAAAGAAGGTTATTGGAAGAAACTCATTGTACGTGAAATTGGAGAAGAGAAGAGAGGAAAAAGCCAAACGCCGTGAATTCGAAGGATCATCGCGAGGTAAGGGGTGATTTCAATTATTTAATATGCCTTATAGATTTTGAGATCAATAGAATTTATTAAGCATGTTAGGAATCTCGATTTTGGAATTCTAGGTTTGTAGGATTATCCCTAATTGTGTCAGGGTATAGGAATTGGAACCATTAATGTGATGAATAATTAATATGAATGATGAAAACATGATTTATGATGTTGTATTGATGTGTATTGGTTGCATTTTGGTGTTCCAAATGTTATAATTCGTATGGGTATGAATTGGATGGGATTGGAATGAATAATGCTGTCAAAATAGCAGATTTTGACTCTACAGGTCGTGGGAACCGGTTCCCAGTGGGGAGGAACTGGGTTCCACTGTGTTAAGTTGTAAAAACTGGCAAAATTGGTCGCAGGAACCGGTTCCTGTATAGGTAGGAACCGGGTTCCAGTACATTTTCCAGAAACGTGAATTGTGAACTTCTCAGGAACCGGTTCCTGCATATGTAGGAACCGGGTTCTGCTGTAACTTTTTGAAAAATACTAAACTTTGAAAATTTATAACTTTCAAACCGTAAGTCCGATTTGAGTGCCGTTTTCGGCAGTATTTCTTAAATTAAAAGTACTATCTTATAAAATAAGAAAAATATTATTTTATGAAAATTATTTTAAAAAGAGTCGAATTCCCGATTTTTGTAATCTTTGGTATTTTGAGAATGATGTAGAATTGTTTGTAAGTTGTTCTAATTTGGTGAATGAGAACTAATACTTATGTGTTGTGCCTGCTATCCATTATGATTGAGATGTGATCATGTGATATATTGGTTTTTGCATTATTTGGAATTATGTTGTGATCATATTCCGTTGATTTGATGTTGACTTTCCGATTATGCGGTTTGTTATTATGTGGATATTTGGTGTATATGCAATGGTGTATCCATGATAATTGATTGTATCAGGTCCTTGTGGATGAAGTGCATGTTTATACTGTTTGATGTGTGTATGATAGATAATGATATCATGTTTCTTTTGGTTTGGTTCAGTTATGATAAATTGATGTATTTCATAGACTGATTTGATGTTGCATGCTGGTGATGTGCATACATATGCATTGTTTTGGTGAAGTTAATTCCCATTGTGTGGAATTTGACTTGTATTGCCGTTAACCGATACCCTGGTGATGATGGGTGGTTAGGCTGGATTCGTGTCCGGTGTTTATGGACGAATCGATGGATTGCTGTATCCGGTTGATGATAGATCAGTGTTGGGTGACTTGGTCACGTGATTGGTACCACATGCATTATGTCTGTATTTGTGTTTGCATGGAATTGTAACATGTTAGGATGTCTTCCAGTGTTACAATTCTTTGGTTGATTATTGATTTGTGCATAATGACTTGTATGATTGGAAACTGTGTGTTGAATCTGGATTTATGCTAAAATGGGTGAAATAATATGCTTGTGATATAATGTTGATTTAGAAGCTTATAATGCATGTTAATTATGAGAAATCTCACCCTTACTTTAATGATTTCAGATTAAAGTTAGCAGCTCAGGAGTTGGTGAGGATGGCTCTAGAGCTATGTTACTTTAAGTCCGCGTGTCAGTGTCATGCTCGGATAGGTTGTAACACTGGGGGAAACGTTTGAATGATGAGTTTTATTTTATACTCTATTGTTTAATTTATGTTGGGAATACTTATGAAGTGAAGTTATTCCGGTTTTGAGACATTTCCGCTGTGTAGAACATGATATTGATTTGAATATTTATTTTAATAATTCCTTCAGTAAAGCATGATAATTGTAGATTTGAGGTTTTTATATTTATCTTGAATTGTGACATCCCTGTTTTCCATGTTACTCTGATTTAATTAATATATTCGCGGGTTATTTAGAAGGGGTGTTACAATAGTGGTATCAGAGCAGGTCGGTCTATCGGCCAGGTTGTTTATGTGTTTACTCCCTTTTGGTATGCGACATGTGTGTGAAACACTGTCGGTACTTGATTGTTTACTTTTCATTGTCTGCAGAGGTACGTGTGAAATAAGTGGGGGAGAAGTTTCTTCTCTGAAGTTTTGTGCAAGGGGTGGTTCAGTATACTGCCGATTGTAAGATGTAAGTATTGCCGAGCAGTTGATGCTTCAAGCATGGTTATGTTTAAGTAGCTTGAAGGGTAAGATTGAAGATGCTGTTATGGTTTGGTAACGACGGTTGATGCCACCTCATGATTGTTGACTATCTATTGACAAATTGAGGAACTGATCACCCTTAATCTCTTGTTGATAGTAGTCGGGATCGCGTTGGATGGGATGTACTTATTGTGCTAGCCTTACATTGTGTGAAATTAGTTGAGTCGGCAAGAAGAGAAGCGTTATGGTTTGCGTAACGAGAGATTTAGATCTCGGCGAGAGCAAGATAAAGGCATGTGACCTATTGGATGTAATTTTTTTATGAAGTGTTCCGTGATGAAGTAAGTGGAACGGTGTGAGAGTGCAAGGTGAAGTCTTAATGAGTTTTGTTACTAGAACTAGTTCGAATTCGAGGATGCCTATAGGAGGTCTGCTTCTAGATTGAGAAAGTTGAAGAGTCAACTTCAGGATTTGTTTGAGAAGAAGTTTATTCGTCCGAGTGTTTCGCCGTGGGGTGCTCCGGTGTTGTTGGTTAAGAAGAAAGAAGGTTCAATGAGATTATGTGTTGATTACAGACAGCTGAATAAAGTTACAATCAAGAATCGGTATCCTTTGCCGAGGATCGATGATTTGATGGATCAACTAGTTGGAGCTTGTGTATTTAGTAAGATTGATCTGAGATCTGGATATCATCAGATTCGTGTGAAGTCGGAAGATATTCAGAAAACTGCATTTAGAACGAGGTATGGACATTACGAGTATTCTGTTATGCCGTTTAGAGTTAGTAATGCACCTAGTGTTTTCATGGAGTATATGAACAGGATATTTCATCCGTATCTTGATAAGAAGGACTCTCAACAACATGCAGTTCCTTCAATCAAACTACCGGACCCAAGTTCTAACAAATTGTCTTGTTTATCCCGCGAGGTCCTTGAAAACATTACATGCATGTCATACACATCATTGCATGACAGGTTCCCTTGTTGCAGGTCACTTACCTTTCCCGCTGTTTATTTCAGCAATGGCTTCCCAACAAGATAACCAGGACCTTCTTGCTCAAGAGACTCGGCTCGGGGAAATCCTCCTGAATTTATCCAAGGGGCAGGAGGAGTTGAGGACACTTCTCACGGGGACTTTGGTCAGGAACAATGCTGAGGACGACAAGGACGAACGGCTGAAACGTCTACAAGCTGAGGTAGACACATTGAAAACCCAGATGCTGGGGAAAATGGCTCTCATCCAAAGTTTAGCTCAGGAGCAAGGAGAGCTGAGGTCCATGATCAGTCAGCTTCATCAAGACATGAAGCAACCAGTCCAAGTCAGGGACCCGGTCATTAATCAACTTCCAAGAAGTCAAAGGTATGGGCCAAGCTGAATGCTCCTGCCATCCCTATCGGATGCACCAGTTGAAGTAACAAGCCCTGAGATGAAAAGACTTTTGTTCATTAGGATTTTCAAGTTATAACTTTCTTTTGTTCAAACATTTACTCATGTTAAACGTTGTTATTTCATTAATGCATCGCATATGTCTGTTTTGAAGCAATATATTCGTATTCACTATATGCAAATTATTTTCCTATTTTTTCTGATGATCAACGCTCGATTAATAATTCTAAGCCTCTTGAGGGAGGATGACGAAAACGGTACCACGATCTTTACAGTATGCTTTTGAACAAGACCCCGCTGATGAGGTACAGGCATTGTTTCAATCCCTAAACACTGGAGTTATAAGGAAGATAATCCCTCATCAACCCCTCTGAGCCAAAGAAGTAGGAGTTTTTCTTTTCGAAATTCAAAACCCTTAATCATAACCTGGGGCAGGGTAGTCTCTCAGTTGATCCAAGTACATAACGAATGGCACCAAAGAGGTCCTTACAAAACAAAAGACAGTGATGGTTCCAAACAATCATACAGACAGGCAATCATTACTTCTCAAAATAAAAACCCATTAGTCAAAACCTATGAAGGAGACTTACAAAACTGGGGCATCCCGCTGACTGTAAAATTCAAAAAAAAAAAACAGTTCAGGCAAAAGAAAGGGATAACAAAAATCAAAAAAGAAAGAGGTCTTACAAACCCTCGACAAAAAATGACTGCCTATTCAAAATAAGTTATCAGTATCCGAACCATCACTGGTATATCAAAGCAAAGACACAACAAAGTCTAACGCACGATCAACTGAGTTTAGGTTTGAAGAACATCACGAAGAGCGGGTGGGTACAAATAATTTGAGCCTTTATCCTTTGTTTCTTAAACCATGAACCAGGCCACGTCATAACCCTCAAAAGTCCTAGCCGAAGCATGGGTTAGTTCGAAAGCATACTGTTACGAAAGGTATCCTGACTCCTTAAGGCTTGCGGTAAAATGACGAGTTGACATCATAGTTCACAAAATTCACTTGTTTTACTAAAAAATGAATTCTCAAAAAAAAAATTTCAAGACAGACATAAGCTTTGCATTTTTGATATAACATTGTTTGCATATGACTATTTGTTTGAACAGCAGGGAAATTCGCACGATGAATACCTAGTGAACAAAAGCACTTCCAATCAAGGGGCAGACATGACCATGATCTATTATCTAGGGCAATTCAATCAAGATTCGGAGAATCTCTCAAAGGCCAAATAGCCTGGGGCAAATCTCCGCCTGAGCCACTTGGGGCATTCCAACAACGAATCTTGCCTTCTCAAACACCTTCTGGTGGCATGACAAAACACTGCTAACAGGGGAAACTCCCTACATTCTGAGAGCGTGGATATAGTCGAAAAGAATAATACGCGTAATCAAAGACCCGCTAGGTTGACACACCTAGGCAAAAATAAGGGCTTCTCGGCGAACCAAAAGGGTTCGGGCAAAATAAGGGATGAAATGAAAAAATCTGTACACCCGGCAAGTCGAAAACCTGAAAAGGCGGCTTGGGCAAGAATGGGTATCCCGGTGGACTGAAAACCCGAAAGGGCGGTCCAGGCAAAAGTTAGGGATCAAAGCATACGACTATGTCCTGGCATCTCGTCACCTGTCTACCAGAAGATTTGTCAGGCACCTCCACAGGTATCTTCTTCCCTTACCTCAGAAACAGGGGCAATAATGAGTCGTCCAGGCAATCCAGTTGCTCTGTCAACCAAAGTACCAAGGAAAAGTTAATGCAAAGATGATTACCATCTACCTTTACAAATTCCAGATCGTGGGTTAATATCCGAAACCAAACAGGACAATCATCCACTTGATCACCATCAGGCAACCCTACACAGGTGTCCTTCTTTCCAAGATACGGTTTTACACGAGCTCATCATCAGGCAACCCTACATAGGTTCCCTCTTTCAACTTACAAAAATTACATCTCAAGAATTTCCCCAGGAAAGTTCAATCCATCTCCCCAGCGCGAAGCTTATTCCCAACAGGTCTTAAAGCTTATCCCCAGTAGATTCTGGAAGCTTATCCTCGCGGAGCACGAACGCGTCTCCCGGCTTTATTCAAAGAGTTATTTCCCTACCAGGATATAACTGGGTTATCCTCAGCCAAAAGCCACCGAAAGAGCGTCCTCGACGAAGTCTTCTTATCCCCAGCGAAGTCTATTAACACTTCCAACACAACAAGGGTATCCCCAGCAAGTTATTATCAACAACTCAACAAAGTACCTCTCTCCCCACAGAGTATTGCTTCCCAGCAAGATCACTAGAGTACTTTTCTCCCCGCAGAGTAATCCATTCACCAAGTTTATTCCCCAACAGAGTTATCTTCTCCTACCGGTATTCTTGCAACTATCATCCCCAGCGGAAGCAAAAATCTATTCTTCCAACATCAGCCCAGGAGTGACTTCCCGGCACCCGTCAAGGATTTATTTTCCTAAGACGAAAAAAGATACATAAACATCGCACTTCCATACATTATAGCATGCATATATGCATCATATCTTACAAATCTCATTTATGTTGAGAACATCATTGCTTGACCCATATCATGCATTACATATGACTGACCTTTACCTTTCAGGAAAGATCCAGTTAAATTCTCAACTAGATTTCAAGACCTAGACCGGTTCAGTTAAATCGACCCTAAGATTTTTCTGTTTCTTATCCCGTCAAAGGCCTTCTCTAGTCCAGCTAAATCGACCCCTAACAGATTTTCCTGATGAAGACTCAGTAGAAGATATCCAAGATTCTCTCAGCGTTACTGTTGAGGTAGAAGTCACCTATGGTTCTCTCCCCGTTACTGCGGAGGTAGTAATCGTCCCCAGATTCTCTCAGCGTTACTGTTGAGGTAGAAGTCGCCCAAGATTCTCTCAGCGTTACTGTTGAGGTTGAAGTCGCCTATGGTTCTCTCCCCATTACTGCGGAGGTAGTAATCGTCCCCAGATTCTCTCAGCGTTACTGTTGAGGTAGAAGTCGCCCAAGATTCTCTCAGCGTTACTGTTGAGGTTGAAGTCGCCTATGGTTCTCTCCCCGTTACTGCAGAGGTAGTAATCGTCCCCAGATTCTCTCAGCGTTACTGTTGAGGTAGAAGTCGCCCAAGATTCTCTCAGCGTTACTGTTGAGGTTGAAGTCGCCTATGGTTCTCTCCCCGTTACTGCGGAGGTAGTAATCGTCCCCAGATTCTCTCAGCATTACTGTTGAGGTAGAAGTCGCCCAAGATTCTCTCAGCGTTACTATTGAGGTAGAAGTCGCCTATGGTTCTCTCCCCGTTACTGCGGAGGTAGTAATCGTCCCCAGATTCTCCCAGCGTTACTGTTGAGGTTGAAGTCGTCCAAGGTTCTCTCAGCGTTCTTGTTGAGGTAGTAATCGCCCAAGGTTCTCTCACCGTCCCGTTGAGGTAGTAACCATCCCTGGTTCATTCATCACCGTTTGAAGCTCCAGATCCAGCTCTTGTAACAGGTCAGGTAATCATTTTTCTTTTGCAGGTACGCAAGTTCTCGCTAAGGAATCTCTTACGCGATCAACATCCAGATGGCATCTATAAGCCCATCCACCTTCCATCATCTCTTAGCATTGCATCTATAAGCCCATCATCCTATTCATCAATCTCCAAATGGCATCTGTAAGCCCATTCCCACCATCACACTACTATGTGAGCGCAAATTTCTGGGCACTCTAGTGTTCAATCATCTTCTACCTTCGGATTACGAAAGGCACGTCAGCCAATCTGCATCCTCAGGTCTAAGAAGATTGAACAGGGGCAACTGTTGTACCCCAAAATTTTCCCTCCCATATTCTTCAAGATTTGCAAAAGAGCATGCTTCAAAGTCTCCCCAAGGGTTGCACAGTTCAAGGGCCTCCTAACAGTCAAAATTAGGGTTTTGGTTCTGACAAAGAAAATGAAGTTTCCAAGGGTCCAATCAAGTCCCACATGCCTACAAATAGGGTCAAGCATCCTCATACCAAGTTTCAAGACTTACAGCACAAAATTGCACAGTCAAAAACCCTAATTGCCCTACAGTCAACTGCAGGGGCAAAATGGTCATTTGACAGTCAAAAGTCCAAATTTTTTGTCAACATCTCATTTTGAAGCCACAAACATCATTTGATCAATGCTTGATCATGATTCTCAAAGCTTGGCTCAAAAAGTCTCAAGATGCAAAAGTTTCCATATTTGGACAGTTGAAAAAGTCAACTGTAACTTGACCAAGGCATAACTTCCACATGGTTTATCAGAAAAATTCCATCCAAAGCTCATTTTGAAGATAAAGACATTCCCTACAACTCCTCTTCACACTTCAAGTCCAAGAAATGCTCTCACAAAAAGTTATCAATTTCAACATTATAGGTCATTTTCAAAAGTCAACAAAAAGGGACTTTAAGTCAAAGGCCATAACTTGAGATTGGTAAATCAAAATGACATGGGACCAAATGCATTGATTAGAGGACTTCAAGAACTTTCCAAAATGTCCAAGAACATGATCAAAGCTTAAAAATTGAGCAAGATATGCCTTGTGGAAGTTGGGAAATTTTTGGATATTTTGAAAAGTCAACTTTGCTTCAAATGCCTTAAAATTGCTAATGGGCCACATTTTCTTCCAAGATTCATCATCCAAAGCATGTGCAAGACCATTTGGCCCAAAGGGAATTTATTCATCATTTTTATCTATTTATTTGAATTTTTAATTGCTAATAATTCATTTAATTAATTAAAATATGGAAAAAATACCAAAGCAAGCTTTTCAAATCTTTTTATGCATGAAATATCTTCAAGATTTCGTGCATTATCTTATATGGAAAGAATCAAGTTGATTGGACATGATTGGCATCAAAAACATGTGAAAAAGATTGGAAAAATTATGCCATGAAAATCAAATATCTTTCCATCAATGCAAAGGTTTTTTGGATCCAAATCTTTACCCTAATCATTCCATACATAAGCAGGATGAAAACCCTAGTGCGAGAGACCTGAAAGCTGCGCCCAAAAGCCATAACCAAGTTTGCATTTTTTCAAGAAAATTCAAAAACTGAAATCACGATTGCAAAGGTTTTCAAGGCAGAATAGTGATCATATTGCATTCCTGAGGCTTCAAGGAAGGTGTCTGGATCAAAATCATTGTCCCTAACGCAAAGAAACGGTAGAACGATCGTGTCCTATTCATGTTTTTTCTCATATGCTTGCATCATGATTCATGCGTTATCTGCAATTTTTAATGTTTGGTTTATGTTATTTGGTTCATTCTGAAGCTAACCGTGTGTTTTAATTAAGTTTTTATGCATCATACACGATTTCACCATTAAAGCTAGCTAGGGTTCTTCAAGCTCCAAATTGGGCGTTTACGTATATGGTAAAATCAAGACATCTCAGTGCCATGGTTAAAATCAAGAAGCTTGGACGAACATAACTACCCTATCGCGCCTAATTTATGTAGCGAGACGAGCTATTCGCTATTTTTGAAAAGGGTACATTTTGGGGGGGTTTAAAACCCCCGCTAATTCTTTTTTTGTTTCAGGTGAAAATGCAAGCAACGAAGAAGAAGATCAGGTGTCAAGGCATGGTTGGCTCATTTGAATTTCGCGCTAAAATCATCCACTAACCCTTGTTTTGAATTATATTATTTGTTTTCTATACTACGTCCAGAACGCGTAAACGGCTCAGTGGCAAGGCATATGGTGTGGTAAGCGATAGGACCTGGGTTCGATTCCCAGGTCCTCTATCCCTTCAATAATGTTTTTTCTAATATCATCCTATGCAGTTTCTCTCCAGAGGCCTACCATACGCCCATGATCCAAACGTGCCACGCGCCCCATGATCCCCATCCAAAGGTCCAGATTTGAAGAGTAGCATAGGCATCAGTCAACGAAGCCACACGCCAGCATAAAAGTCAAACAAGGCCATAGACATTGGGCCTAAATTGCTGGGACAAAACCTCCAGTTTGGGGACAGAACCCCCCATGGGTTTGTTTTTTTATTCTTTTACATATTTTTCTATTTTATTTGTTTTGTTAATTTTTATTTAAATCTTTAAATTAATTTATTTTCATAAAATATAAAAATAATATAAAAACCAGAAAAGACAAAAAAAAACAAATATATTTTATTTTTTTAATATCTTTGTAAATAAATTGTACCAAGTAATTTAGTTTTAAATTCTAGGATTAATTTTAATATTTTCTCAATAAACCTAAAAATTGGTAGAATTAGGGTTTTAAGCACTTTTATCTTTTTTCCCTTTTTCACAATATTAATAATTAATTATATATTTTTGTAAATAAAATTGCATTAACATATTAGGTTAATTTTAGATTCAATTTTAATATAATTTTCTTAATAAATAAAAATAGTTAGAATTAGGGTTAATTAGGTTTTAATTCCAATTTAATTTTTCTTATTAAAATTCCATAAGTACAAAAAACCCCAAAAAATCTTTTCTTTTTATTTTAATTTAATTAATTTGTTAATATAATTTAATTTCATTAAAAAGGGTCCAACGCCCTCGCATTCCCTATTTTTTATTCTCTTCGCGCATTTTATTCTTATTCCTTCTTTTAAATATTTATGTAATTCTCCCAAAGCCATGTAAATTTGATATTTATAGTTTTCGCACTTTACTTTATTTTATGTCAAATCGGGTCCTGGATTTAATTTGGCGATGTGGACCCGCGCCTTTGTAATAGCGTAGGAACTTTTAATTTCCGCATCTTTTTAACTGCTAATAAATTGCATGCAAGAATGAATGTTAAAATAAAAACAAAAGCGTAGATCACCCATAACACGAACAAGACAAAATATCTGAAAACGACACACAAATCACACACCACCCCTAGGGTATGCCTCACTGTTGCCTTGCCTCTCGAAAGGTGATCGTCGAGTAGAGGATGTCTTAGTAAGTCCTCATGATCCGGGAACCTGGCATGAGGGTAGCTTCTAAGGTATCTTCCTATTGCTCTGGTGATCACCATGTCCCGAACCTTCGAATTGACCCGAACAACTCCAATAGTGGTGCTACCTACCTCTCAATGGTGGGATGGCATTACTGTAAAGGACATCTACACAGACGAATTCCTTAGGGTAGGTAGACGACTCTAGATACTTGCTCTAATCTCAAAACAAATCAAAAAAATACTTTTCACACCGACACCTTTTCAAAAAGCTTTCGAAAGCAACTTTTCAAACACTCTTGAGGACTGATACAAGAGTCGAACTGGAATTTTCAAAGAAACTTTTTAAAAACCCACAATTGAAAAGCAAACAAACCATTTTTGAAAACACATTGAGCAAGTATCTAAGAGCCCATGGATAACCATGGATAGAAAGGGTGCTAACACCTTCCCTTTCTATAACCTACCTCCCGAACCGAGAGCAATCTCTATAAGGAATTTTTCTGTGCTTTTGTCCTTTCCATTTGGAGAAAATAAAAGACGGTGGCGACTCTTTCTTCCGCGACATTTCGCGAACCAGCGTTAAACAGTTAGTTCCAGATCCACCGATCACAGAACTGGCGACTCTGCTGGGGATACTTTTAAAGTGAGGTGTACCTTAGGGTTAGTTCATAACTGTGTTTTCTATTGTATTGATTTGCTTGCTTTAAATTGTGGGACTGTCTTGGGAGTTCTATAGATCCTAACTCGGATCTGGGGATACCTTCTTAGAAAGTAGCAACAAGGCTGTGAGGGAACTGTGCGGGGTATACCGACATGGTTGAAGCAGTCTGCTACGTTGATGTGACACTTTGGTGTGTACCGGTAACCCTTGAGTTCAGTCAAGGAGAGTACGGGGCCTCCGCGTGGTGTCGTGAAGCATCAACTGACCTTAGGAACCTTAATTGAACTATCTTGGCCTCTTTAGGGTAGTGAGATAACTGACTTTGGTGCAGTCCGAGGTTGGTTGATACTCGATACTACACTCAATTGAGGGTTGCTTTCCTGGAATATTTCGGTCGCCAGTTCAGTGGCTAAATCGAAACGATGAACAATGAAAGCAATCCCGTGATATTGGGACCCTTAGAACCCGGTTTATTCTAATAGGACAGGTTGAACCCACCAACTTCAAGAGGGTAATACCCAGACCCCATATTGGCCTAAACTCTAAGGACTTCTATTGTGTGACTTGTGTGCCTTCCAACTTGACTATTTGCATGCTTGTTATCTGACACTTGAGTTTCTTGCAGGTTTTGTTTATAGTCCTTAATTGGGACTCATAACAGGGTTTACTAAGTTTCTTGCAGGTTTTGGTTTGCAGTCCTTAATTGGGACTCATAACAGGGTTACTTACATTACCCCATGCATAGCATAACATCATACCATTGCATACATCCTACATAAGGACTAACCCATTTCAAGGATCTCAAGGGCTTGTGATGCAGGTCATGATGAATCAAACATCTAGCAAGGGGCAAAGAGGATTTATTTTCCTCTAGCCAAAGTTGTCAGAGGCTATGACCCACTTGATATGGTGAGCTTTGACACTTGAAGAAGGTTCCCCTAGCCAAGGTTGTCAGAGGCTATGACCCACTGGATATGGTGATCCTTTGACCCTTTGAAGAAGGACTCTCAACAACATGCAGTTCCTTCAATCAAACTACCGGACCCAAGTTCTAACAAATTGTCTTGTTTATCCCGCGAGGTCCTTGAAAACATTACATGCATGTCATACACATCATTGCATGACAGGTACCCTTGTTGTAGGTCACTTACCTTTCCCGCTGTTTATTTCAGCAATGGCTTCCCAACAAGATAACCAGGACCTTCTTGCTCAAGAGACTCGGCTCGGGGAAATCCTCCTGAATTTATCCAAGGGGAAGGAGGAGTTGAGGACACTTCTCACGGGGACTTTGGTCAGGAACAATGCTGAGGACGACAAGGACGAACGGCTGAAACGTCTACAAGCTGAGGTAGACACATTGAAAACCCAAATGCTGGGGCAAAGGGCTCTCATCCAAAGTTTAGCCCAGGAGCAAGGAGAGCTGAGGGCCATGATCAGTCAGCTTCATCAAGACATGAAGCAACCAGTCCAAGTTAGGGACCCGGTCATTAATCAACTTCCAAGAAGTCAAAGGTTTGGGACTCTCCAAGCTGCTACTACTTCACATGTCCAACAACGACCTCGCCCAGAACAACGGACTGATCAGAGCAAACCAGACAAGCCTAAAAGGCAGTTCACCAAGCTCAACGTGTCACCGTCTCAAGCTTTACAACAATTGTTAAGGTTGAATCTGGTGACGTTAAGGGACCCTCCTAAGAATCTCAACACAGCCTCCCCAAAATACAAGTCTAAGGAAATATGTGCATACCACTATGGCAGTCCAGGCCATGACACCGACGACTGTTGGGCTCTGAAGAATAGGATCCAAGACCTAATCGAGGAAAGAGCTGTGAATTTCACCCAGATGGGCCAAGCTGAATGCTCCTGCCATCCCTATCGGATGCACCAATTGAAGTAACAAGCCCTGAGATGAAAAGACTTTTGTTCATTAGGATTTTCAAGTTATAACTTTCTTTTGTTCAAACATTTACTCATGTTAAACGTTGTTATTTCATTAATGCATCGCATATGTCTGTTTTGAAGCAATATATTCGTATTCACTATATGCAAATTATTTTCCTATTTTTTCTGATGATCAACGCTCGATTAATAATTCTAAGCCTCTTGAGGGAGGATGACGAAAACGGTACCACGATCTTTACAGTATGCTTTTGAACAAGACCCTGCTGATGAGGTACAAGCATTGTTTCAATCCCTAAACACTGGAGTTATAAGGAAGATAATCCCTCGTCAACCCCTCTGAGCCAAAGAAGTAGGAGTTTTTCTTTTCGAAATTCAAAACCCTTAATCATAACCTGGGGCATGGTAGTCTCTCAGTTGATCCAAGTGCATAACGAATGGCACCAAAGAGGTCCTTACAAAATAAAAGACAGTGATGGTTCCAAACAATCATACAGACAGGCAGTCATTACTTCTCAAAATAAAAACCCATTAGTCAAAACCTATGAAGGAGACTTACAAAACTGGGGCATCCCGCTGACTGAAAAATTCAAAACAAAAAAAAAACAGTTCAGGCAAAAGAAAGGGATAACAAAAATCCAAAAAGAAAGAGGTCTTACAAACCCTCGACAAAAAATGACTGCCTATTCAAAATAAGTTATCAGTATCCGAACCATCACTGGTATATCAAAGCAAAGACACAACAAAGTCTAACGCACGATCAACTGAGTTTAGGTTTGAAGAACATCACGAAGAGCGGGTGGGTACAAATAATTTGAGACATTATCCTTTGTTTCTTAAACCATGAACCAGGCCACGTCATAACCCTCAAAAGTCCTAGCCGAAGCATGGGTTAGTTCGAAAGCATACTGTTACGAAAGGTATCCTGACTCCTTAAGGCTTGCGGTAAAATGACGAGTTGACATCATAGTTCACAAAATTCACTTGTTTTACCAAAAAATGAATTCTCAAAAAAAAAAATTTCAAGACAGACATAAGCTTTGCATTTTTGATATAACATTGTTTGCATATGACTATTTGTTTGAACAGCAGGGAAATTCGCACGATGAATACCTAGTGAACAAAAGCACTTCCAATCAAGGGGCAGACATGACCATGATCTATTATCTGGGGCAGTTCAATCAAGATTCGGAGAATCTCTCAAAGGCCAAATAGCCTGGGGCAAATCTCCGCCTGAGCCACTTGGGGCATTCCAATAACGAATCTTGCCTTCTCAAACACCTTCTGGTGGCATGACAAAACAGTGCTAACAGGGGCAACTCCCTACATTCTGAGAGCGTGGATATAGTCGAAAAGAATAATACGCGTAATCAAAGACCCGCTAGGTTGACACACCTAGGCAAAAATAAGGGCTTCTCGGCGAACCAAAAGGGTTCGGGCAAAATAAGGGATGAAATGAAAAAATCTGTACACCCGGCAAGTCGAAAACCTGAAAAGGCGGCTTGGGCAAGAATAGGTATCCCGGTGGATTGAAAACCCGAAAGGGCGGTCCAGGCAAAAGTTAGGGATCAAAGCGTACGACTATGTCCTGGCATCTTGTCACCTGTCTACCAGAAGATTTGTCAGGCACCTCCACAGGTATCTTCTTCCCTTACCTCAGAAACAGGGGCAATAATGAGTCGTCCAGGCAATCCAGTTGCTCTGTCAACCAAAGTACCAAGGAAAAGTTAATGCAAAGATGATTACCATCTACCTTTACAAATTCCAGATCGTGGGTTAATATCTGAAACCAAACAGGACAATCATCCACTTGATCACCATCAGGCAACCCTACACAGGTGTCCTTCTTTCCAAGATACGGTTTTACACGAGCTCATCATCAGGCAACCCTACATAGGTTCCCTCTTTCAACTTACAAAAATTACATCTCAAGAATTTCCCCAGGAAAGTTCAATCCATCTCCCCAGCGCGAAGCTTATTCCCAACAGGTCTTAAAGCTTATCCCCAGTAGATTCTGGAAGCTTATCCTCGCGGAGCACGAACGCGTCTCCCGGCTTTATTCAAAGAGTTATTTCCCTACCAGGATATAACTGGGTTATCCTCAGCCAAAAGCCACGGAAAGAGCGTCCTCGGCGAAGTCTTCTTATCCCCAGCGAAGTCTATTAACACTTCCAACACAACAAGGGTATCCCCAGCAAGTTATTATCAACAACTCAACAAAGTACCTCTCTCCCCACAGAGTATTGCTTCCCAGCAAGATCACTAGAGTACTTTTCTCACCGCAGAGTAATCCATTCACCAAGTTTATTCCCCAACAGAGTTATCTTCTCCTACCGGTATTCTTGCAACTATCATCCCCAGCGGAAGCAAAAATCTATTATTCCAACATCAGCCCAGGAGTGACTTCCCGGCACCCGTCAAGGATTTATTTTCCTAAGACGAAAAAAGATACATAAACATCGCACTTCCATACATTATAGCATGCATATATGCATCATATCTTACAAATCTCATTTATGTTGAGAACATCATTGCTTGACCCATATCATGCATTACATATGACTGACCTTTACCTTTCAGGAAAGATCCAGTTAAATTCTCAACTAGATTTCAAGACCTAGACCGGTTCAGTTAAATCGACCCTAAGATTTTTCTGTTTCTTATCCCGTCAAAGGCCTTCTCTAGTCCAGCTAAATCGACCCCTAACAGATTTTCCTGATGAAGACTCAGTAGAAGATATCCAAGATTCTCTCAGCGTTACTGTTGAGGTAGAAGTCGCCTATGGTTCTCTCCCCGTTACTGCGGAGGTAGTAATCGTCCCCAGATTCTCTCAGCGTTACTGTTGAGGTAGAAGTCACCCAAGATTCTCTCAGCGTTACTGTTGAGGTAGAAGTCGCCTATGGTTCTCTCCCCGTTACTGCGAAGGTAGTAATCGTCCCCAGATTCTCTCAGCGTTACTGTTGAGGTAGAAGTCGCCCAAGATTCTCTCAGCGTTACTGTTGAGGTTGAAGTCGCCTATGGTTCTCTCCCCGTTACTGCGGAGGTAGTAATCGTCCCCAGATTCTCTCAGCGTTACTGTTGAGGTAGAAGTCGCCCAAGATTCTCTCAGTGTTACTGTTGAGGTTGAAGTCGCCTATGGTTCTCTCCCCGTTACTGCGGAGGTAGTAATCGTCCCCAGATTCTCTCAGCATTACTGTTGAGGTAGAAGTCGCCCAAGATTCTCTCAGCGTTACTGTTGAGGTAGAAGTCGCCTATGGTTCTCTCCCCGTTACTGCGGAGGTAGTAATCGTCCCCAGATTCTCCCAGCGTTACTGTTGAGGTTGAAGTCGTCCAAGGTTCTCTCAGCGTTCCTGTTGAGGTAGTAATCGCCCAAGGTTCTCTCACCGTCCCGTTGAGGTAGTAACCATCCCTAGTTCATTCATCACCGTTTGAAGCTCCAGATCCAGCTCTTGTAACAGGTCAGGTAATCATTTTTCTTTTGCAGGTACGCAAGTTCTCGCTAAGGAATCTCTTACGCGATCAACATCCAGATGGCATCTATAAGCCCATCCACCTTCCATCATCTCTTAGCATGGCATCTATAAGCCCATCATCCTATTCATCAATCTCCAAATGGCATCTGTAAGCCCATTCCCACCATCACACTACTATGTGAGCGCAAATTTCTGGGCACTCTAGTGTTCAATCATCTTCTACCTTCGGATTACGAAAGGCACGTCAGCCAATCTGCATCCTCAGGTCTAAGAAGATTGAACAGGGGCAACTGTTGTACCCCAAAATTTGCCCTCCCATATTCTTCAAGATTTGCAAAAGAGCATGCTTCAAAGTCTCCCCAAGGGTTGCACAGTTCAAGGGCCTCCTAACAGTCAAAATTGGGGTTTTGGTTCTGACAAAGAAAATGAAGTTTCCAAGGGTCCAATCAAGTCCCACATGCCTACAAATAGGGTCAAGCATCCTCATACCAAGTTTCAAGACTTACAGCACAAAATTGCACAGTCAAAAACCCTAATTGCCCTACAGTCAACTGCAGGGGCAAAATGGTCATTTGACAGTCAAAAGTCCAAATTTTTTGTCAACATCTCATTTTGAAGCCACAAACATCATTTGGTCAATGCTTGATCATGATTCTCAAAGCTTGGCTCAAAAAGTCTCAAGATGCAAAAGTTTCCATATTTGGACAGTTGAAAAAGTCAACTGTAACTTGACCAAGGCATAACTTCCACATGGTTTATCAGAAAAATTCCATCCAAAGCTCATTTTGAAGATAAATACATTCCCTACAACTCCTCTTCACACTTCAAGTCCAAGAAATGCTCTCACAAAAAGTTATCAATTTCAACATTATAGGTCATTTTCAAAAGTCAACAAAAAGGGACTTTAAGTCAAAGGCCATAACTTGAGATTGGTAAATCAAAATGACATGGGACCAAAGGCATTGATTAGAGGACTTCAAGAACTTTCCAAAATGTCCAAGAACATGATCAAAGCTTAAAAATTGAGCAAGATATGCCTTGTGGAAGTTGGGAAATTTTTGGATATTTTGAAAAGTCAACTTTGCTTCAAATGCCTTAAAATTGCTAATGGGCCACATTTTCTTCCAAGATTCATCATCCAAAGCATGTGCAAGACCATTTGGCCCAAAGGGAATTTATTCATCATTTTTATCTATTTATTTGAATTTTTAATTGCTAATAATTCATTTAATTAATTAAAATATGGAAAAAATACCAAAGCAAGCTTTTCAAATCTTTTTATGCATGAAATATCTTCAAGATTTCGTGCATTATCTTATATGGAAAGAATCAAGTTGATTGGACATGATTGGCATCAAAAACATGTGAAAAATATTGGAAAAATTATGCCATGAAAATCAAATATCTTTCCATCAATGCAAAGGTTTTTTGGATCCAAATCTTTACCCTAATCATTCCATACATAAGCAGGATGAAAACCCTAGTGCGAGAGACCTGAAAGCTGCGCCCAAAAGCCATAACCAAGTTTGCATTTTTTCAAGAAAATTCAAAAACTGAAATCACGATTGCAAAGGTTTTCAAGGCAGAATAGTGATCCTATTGCATTCCTGAGGCTTCAAGGAAGGTGTCTGGATCAAAATCATTGTCCCTAACGCAAAGAAACGGTAGAACGATCGTGTCCTGTTCATGTTTTTTCTCATATGCTTGCATCATGATTCATGCGTTATCTGCAATTTTTAATGTTTGGTTTATGTTATTTGGTTCATTCTGAAGCTAACCGTGTGTTTTAATTAAGTTTTTATGCATCATACATGATTTCACCATTAAAGCTAGCTAGGGTTCTTCAAGCTCCAAATTGGGCGTTTACGTATATGGTAAAATCAAGACATCTCAGTGCCATGGTTAAAATCAAGAAGCTTGGACGAACATAACTACCCTATCGCGCCTAATTTATGTAGCGAGACGAGCTATTCGCTATTTTTGAAAAGGGTACATTTTGAGGGGGTTTAAAACCCCCACTAATTCTTTTTTTGTTTCAGGTGAAAATGCAAGCAACGAAGAAGAAGATCAGGTGTCAAGGCATGGTTGGCTCATTTGAATTTCGCGCTAAAATCATCCACTAACCCTTGTTTTGAATTATATTATTTGTTTTCTATACTATGTCCAGAACGCGTAAACGGCTCAGTGGCAAGGCATATGGTGTGGTAAGCGATAGGACCTGGGTTCGATTCCCAGGTCCTCTATCCCTTCAATAATGTTTTTTGTAATATCATCCTATGCAGTTTCTCTCCAGAGGCCTACCATACGCCCATGATCCAAACGTGCCACGCGCCCCATGATCCCCATCCAAAGGTCCAGATTTGAAGAGTAGCATAGGCATCAGTCAACGAAGCCACACGCCAGCATAAAAGTCAAACAAGGCCATAGACATTGGGCCTAAATTTCTGGGACAAAACCTCCAGTTTGGGGACAGAACCCCCCATGGGTTTGTTTTTTTTTATTCTTTTACATATTTTTCTATTTTATTTGTTTTGTTAATTTTTATTTAAATCTTTAAATTAATTTATTTTCATAAAATATAAAAATAATATAAAAACCAGAAAAGACAAAAAAAAACAAATATATTTTATTTTTTTAATATCTTTGTAAATAAATTGTACCAAGTAATTTAGTTTTAAATTCTAGGATTAATTTTAATATTTTCTCAATAAACCTAAAAATTGGTAGAATTAGGGTTTTAAGCACTTTTATCTTTTTTCCTTTTTTCACAATATTAATAATTAATTATATATTTTTGTAAATAAAATTGCATTAACATATTAGGTTAATTTTAGATTCAATTTTAATATATTTTTCTTAATAAATAAAAATAGTTAGAATTAGGGTTAATTAGGTTTTAATTCCAATTTAATTTTTCTTATTAAAATTCCATAAGTACAAAAAACCCCAAAAAATCTTTTCTTTTTATTTTAATTTAATTAATTTGTTAATATAATTTAATTTCATTAAAAAGGGTCCAACGCCCTCGCATTCCCGATTTTTTATTCTCTTCGCGCATTTTATTCTTATTCCTTCTTTTAAATATTTATGTAATTCTCCCAAAGCCATGTAAATTCGATATTTATAGTTTTCGCACTTTACTTTATTTTATGTCAAATCGGGTCCTGGATTTAATTTGGCGATGTGGACCCGCGCCTTTGTAATAGCGTAGGAACTTTTAATTTCCGCATCTTTTTAACTGCTAATAAATTGCATGCAAGAATGAATGTTAAAATAAAAACAAAAGCGTAGATCACCCATAACACGAACAAGACAAAATATCTGAAAACGACACACAAATCACACACCACCCCTAGGGTATGCCTCATTGTTGCCTTGCCTCTCGAAAGGTGATCGTCGAGTAGAGGATGTCTTAGTAAGTCCTCATGATCCGGGAACCTGGCATGAGGGTAGCTTCTAAGGTATCTTCCTATTGCTCTGGTGATCACCATGTCCCGAACCTTCGAATTGACCCGAACAACTCCAATAGTGGTGCTACCTACCTCTCAATGGTGGGATGGCATTACTGTAAAGGACATCTACACAGACGAATTCCTTAGGGTAGGTAGACGACTCTAGATACTTGCTCTAATCTCAAAACAAATCAAAAAAATACTTTTCACACCGACACCTTTTCAAAAAGCTTTCGAAAGCAACTTTTCAAACACTCTTGAGGACTGATACAAGAGTCGAACTGGAATTTTCAAAGAAACTTTTTAAAAACCCACAATTGAAAAGCAAACAAACCATTTTTGAAAACACATTGAGCAAGTATCTAAGAGCCCATGGATAACCATGGATAGAAAGGGTGCTAACACCTTCCCTTTCTATAACCTACCTCCCGAACCGAGAGCAATATCTATAAGGAATTTTTCTGTGCTTTTGTACTTTCCATTTGGAGAAAATAAAAGACGGTGGCGACTCTTGCTTCCGCGACATTTCGCGAACCAGCGTTAAACAGTCAGTTCCAGATCCACCGATCACAGTGTGAAATTGGGTATGTTGAAACTGACTAGTGGTATTCTGGAAGAAATTCGGAATGGACAGAAGTCCGATGTTGGGTTAGTTGATAAATTGACATTGATCAACCAAGGTCAAGGAGGCGAGTTCCGGATTGATGAGAATGGTGTTATGAGATTTGGTAATAGGGTGTGTGTTCCGGATGTTGCAGAGATTAGGAAGAGTATTTTGGAAGAAGGACATCGTAGTGGATTGAGTATTCATTCTGGTGCTACTAAAATGTAACATGATTTGAAGAAGTTGTTTTGGTGGCCGGGAATGAAAAAGGAAATTTGCTGAGTTTGTGTATGCTTGTTTGGTTTGTCAGAAGTCGAAGATTGAGCATCAGAAACCGTCAGGATTGATGGAACCGTTGTTTGTTCCGGAATGGAAATGGGATGGAATCTCTATGGATTTTGTGTCTGGTTTGCCAAGGACATCGAAGAATTGTGATTCTATCTGGGTTATTGTTGATCGGTTGACGAAATCTGCTCACTTTATTCCGAGAAGAATGGATTATCCGATGGAAAGGTTGGCAGAATTGTATGTTGAGAAGATTGTGAGTTTGCACGGTATTCCTTCTAGTGTTGTTTCGGATCGAGATCCGAGGTTTACATCTAAATTCTGGACGGGATTGCAAGAAGCTTTGGGTACTAAGTTTCGTTTGAGTTCCGCTTATTATCCAGAGACAGATGGTCAAACGGAGAGAACGATTCAGTCGTTGGAAGATTTGTTAAGAGCTTGTGTGTTGGAGAAAGGTGGAGCTTGGTATAGTTATCTACCATTGATTGAGTTTACCTACAACAATAGTTTTCATTCGAGCATTGGTATGGCTCCGTTTGAGGCATTGTATGGTAGGAGGTGTCGGACACCGTTGTGTTGGTATGAATCTGGAGAGAGTGTTGTGATTGGACCGGAAATTGTCCAACAGACTTCGGAAAAGATTAAGATGATTCAGGAGAAGATGAGGACTTCTCAGAGTCGTCAGAAAAGTTATCACGATAAGAGGAGGAAAGATCTTGAGTTTAGCGAAGGAGAACATGTTTTTATGCGAGTTACTCCGATGATTGGTATTGGTCGAGCTTTGAAGTCAAAGAAGTTGACTCCACGTTTTATTGGTCCGTTTCAGATTACCAAGAGAGTTGGGAAAGTTGCTTATCAGATTGCTTTTCCGCCGTCACTTGCAAATTTGCATGATGTCTTTCATGTATCCCAGTTGAGGAAGTACATTGCTGATCCGTCTCATGAGATTCGGGTAGACGATATACAGGTACGAGAGAATTTGACTGTGGAAGCGGTACCTGTGAGAATTGAGGATCGAAAGTTGAAACAGTTGCGAGGCAAGGAGATCGCGTTGGTAAGAGTGGCTTGGGGAGGACCAGCAGATGGAAATGTCACTTGGGAGCTGGAGAGCCAGATGAAGGACTCGTATCCCGAACTGTTCGTCTAAGGTATGTTTTCGAGGACGAAAACTCTTTTAGTTGGGGAGAGTTGTGACACCCCAAATTTATTCAAGTGTTAAATAATTAGGAATTTAATTATTAAATTAATTAAAGGCTTAATTAATAATATTTTGGATTAATGGATGAATTAATTATGGAATTAAAAAGGAAGACCGGGGGGTGTAAGGTTGAATTAGAGGTGTGTGAAGTAAAAAGCTCTACTAAATAATTACTAATTTATTTATATTATTTGGAAAATAATAAAAGGAATATAAAAAGAAGGAAAATGGAAAAAGAAAAAGAAGGTTATTGGAAGAAACTCATTGTACGTGAAATTTGAGAAGAGAAGAGAAGAGAGGAAAAAGCCAAACGCCGTGAATTCGAAGGATCATCGCGAGGTAAGGGGTGATTTCAATTATTTAATATGCCTTATAGATTTTGAGATCAATAGAATTGATTAAGCATGTTAGGAATCTCTATTTTGGAATTCTAGGTTTGTAGGATTATCCCTAATTGTGTCAGGGTATAGGAATTGGAACCATTAATGTGATGAATAATTAATAGGAATGATGGAAACATGATTTATGATGTTGTATTGATGTGTATTGGTTTCATTTTGGTGTTACAAATGTTATAATTCGTATGGGTATGAATTGGATGGGATTGGAATGAATAATGCTGTCAAAATAGCAGATTTTGACTCTGCAGGTCGTGGGAACCGTTCCCAGTGGGGAGGAACCGGGTTCCACTGTGTTAAGTTGTAAAAACTGGCAAAATTGGTCGCAGGAACTGGTTCCTGTATAGGTAGGAACCGGGTTCCAGTACATTTTCCAGAAACGTGAATTGTGAACTTCTCAGGAACCGGTTCCTGCATATGTAGGAACCGGGTTCTGCTGTAACTTTTTGAAAAATACTAAACTTTGAAAATTCATAACTTTCAAACCGTAAGTCCGATTTGAGTGCCGTTTTCGGCAGTATTTCTTAAATTAAAAGTACTATCTTATAAAATAAGAAAAATATTATTTTATGAAAATTATTTTAAAAAGAGTCGAATTCCCGATTTTTGTAAACTTTGGTATTTTGAGAATGATGTAGAATTGTTTGTAAGTTGTTCTGATTTGGTGAATGAGAACTGATACTTATGTGTTGTGCCTGCTATCCATTATGATTGAGATGTGATCATGTGATATATTGGTTTTGGCATTATTTGGAATTATGTTGTGATCATATTTCGTTGATTTGATGTTGACTTTCCGATTATGCGGTTTGTCATTATGTGCATATTTGGTGTATATGCAATGGTGTATCCATGATAATTGATTGTATAAGGTCCTTGTGGATGAAGTGCATGTTTATGCTGTTTGATGTGTGTATGGTAGATAATGATATCATGTTTCTTTTGGTTTGGTTCAGTTATGATAAATTGATGTATTTCATAGACTGATTTGATGTTGCATGATGGTGATGTGCATGCATATGCATTGTTTTGGTGAAGTTAATTCCCATTGTGTGGAATTTGTCTTGTATTATCGTTAACCGATACCCGGGTGATGATGGGTGGTTAGGCTGGATTCGTGTCTGGTGTTTATGGACGAATCGATGGATTGCTGTATCCGGTTGATGATGGATCAATTGGATTCGTGTCCGAGTGTTTATGGACGAATCGATGGTTGTTGTATCTGGTTGATGATGGATCAGTGTTGGGTGACTTGGTCACGTGATTGGTACCACATGCATTGTGTCTGCATTTGTATTTGCATGGAATTGTATCATGTTAGGATGTCTTCCAGTGTTACAATTCTTTGGTTGATTATTGATTTGTGCATAATGACTTGTATGATTGGAAACTGTGTGTTGAATCTGGATTTATGATAAAATGGGTGAAATAATATGCTTGTGATATAATGTTGATTGAGAAGCTTATAATGCATGTTAATTATGAGAAATCTCACCCTTACTTTAATGATTTCAGATTAAAGTTAGCAGCTCAGGAGTTGGTGAGGATGACTCTAGAGCTATGTTACTTTAAGTCCGCGTGTCAGTGTCATGCTCTGATAGGTTGTAACACTGGGGGAAACGTTTGAATGATGAGTTTTATTTTATACTCTATTATTTAATTTATGTTGGGAATACTTATGAAGTGAAGTTATTCCGGTTTTGAGACATTTCCACTGTGTAGAACATGATATTGATTTGAATATTTATTTTAATAGTTCCTTCAGTAAAGCATGATAACTGTAGATTTGAGGTTTTTATATTTATCTTGAATTGTGACATCCCTGTTTTCCATGTTACTCTGATTTAATTAATATATTCGCGGGTTATTTAGAAGGGGTGTTACATGACATCCTATCCCTAATGGGTTGCTAATGTGGTGCCAGTGCCGAAGAAAGACAGAAAGGTTCGCATGTGCGTAGACTATAGGGATCTGAATAGGGAAAGTCCCAAGGATGACTTCCCTCTACCACATATTGACGTCTTAGTTGATAATACGGCTCAGCATAAAGTCTTCTCTTTCATGGATGGCTTCTCACGCTATAATCAAATAAGGATGGCTCGTGAAGACATGGAAAAGATAACTTTCGTCACGCAGTGGGGCACCTTTTGCCACAAGGTCATGTCGTTCGGATTGAAGAATGCAGGGGAAACATATCAAAGAGCTATGGTAGCTTTGTTTCATGACATGATTCATCATGAAATAGAGGTCTATATGGACGATATGATTTCCAGATCACAAACCGAAGAAGAACATCTCGATCACCTGTACAAATTATTCCAGAGGCTGAAGAAGTACAAACTAAGGTTAAACCCTAACAAATGCATGTTTGGAGTACGATCTGGAAAGCTTCTAGATTTTATTGTCAGCAATAAATGCATTGAAGTTGATCCTGCCAAGGTAAAGGCCATCCAAGAAATGCCAGTCCCTCATTCTGAAAAAGAAGTCAGAGGATTCGTGGGTCGTCTCAATTGCATTGCTTGCTTAATATCACACTTGACTTCTACTTGTGAGCCAATCTTCAAACTCTTGAAGAAAGATCAGATAGTCAGATGGAATGATGAGTGCCAAATTTCCTTTAACAAAATCAAAGAATACCTACAAGAACCTCATATTATCATGCCTCCAGTTGAAGGAAGACCCTTGATCATGTACTTGATAGTACTAGAGAACTCTATGGGGTGTGTATTGGGCCAACATGACGAGTCTGGCCGAAAAGAGCATGCTATTCATTACCTGAGCAAAAAGTTTACTGACTGTGAAACCAGATATTCACTGCTTGAGAAAACATGATGCACTCTGGCATGGGCTGCTCACCGGATAAGACAGTATATGTTGACTCATACCAATCTGTTGATTTATAAGATGGACCCAATCAAGTACATCTTCGAGAAACCTGCCCTTTCCGGACGGATAGCCAGATGGTAAATGATCTTGACTGAGTACGACATTTAATACATAACTCAAAAGGCCATCAAAGGAAGTGTACTAGCAGATCATTTGGCCCATCAAGTTTGGATGATTATCAATCAATGAACTTCGACTTCCCTGATGAGAATATCATGCTGGTAACCGACTGTGCGAAACCTGGACCATATGACGGACCTGAACAAGGATCCCAATGGACTATGGTATTCGATGGGGCTTCCAATTCCTTAGGTGACGGAGTTGGTGTTGTGATCATCACTCCTGAAGGTTTCCACACTCCTTTTATTGCCAGACTATGCTTCGATTGCACAAACAATATGGTCGAGTATGAAGCATGCATCTTAGGTTTGAAAGCTGTTATTGACTTAAGGATCAAGCATTTGGATATGTTCGGGGATTCCTCCCTAGTGATCATCCAAGTAAAAGGGGATTGGGACACTAAACACCCTAATCTTATCCCTTACAAGGAACTTGTGCTATCCCTAATTCCTTACTTCGAAGAGATCACTTTTAAGCACTTCCCTAGGTAAGAAAACCAGTTGGCTGACGCTTTGGCAACCATGTCTTCAATGTTCAAGGTCAGATGGGACAACGAAGCCCTATTGATAACAATTGAAAGATTCGATGAACCTGTACATTGCTATGAGCTTGACACTGATGCAGAAAAGCCATGGTACTATGAGGTGATGAGATACCTTGAAGCACAAGAGTATCCAGAGGGGGCATCTATCAATGACAGAAAGTTCTTGCGAAGATTTGCAGCCAAATTCTTCCTAAGTAACGAGATATTGTACAAGCGCAACCATGATTCAACTCTACTTCGATGTGTGGACAAGAAGGAGGCGGAGGAGATCATGGAAGACATGCACGATGGTCTCTTTGGTACTCACTCAAGTGGACATATGATGGCTAAGAAAATCTTAAGAGCCAGTTACTATTGGTCAATGATGGAGACTGATTGCCATCAACATTAAAGAACTTGTCACAAATGCCAAATCTATGCTGATAAGGTCCATCTGCCCCCTATCCCTTTGAACATCATGACTGCTCCGTGGCCATTTGCAATGTGGGGCATTGACATGATTGGAGAGATCAAGCCCACCGCTTCCAAAGGACGTCGCTTCTTTTTTGTTGCTATCGACTATTTTACCAAATGGGTCGAAGCCGCCTCATTTGCCTCAGTCACCAAGAATGTGGTAGCCAGATTCATCAGACACAACCTCATCTTCCGTTTTGGTATCCCCGAAAGGATCATCACCGACAATGGGACTAACCTCAACAATGCTATGATCACTGAGCTTTGCACTCAGTTTAAGATCAAGCATCACAATTCTTCTCCGTATAGACCTAAAATGAATGGTGCAGTCAAAGCGGCCAACAAGAATATCAAGAAGATTATGCAGAAAATGGTAGTAACCTATAAGGATTGGCATGAGATGTTGCCGTTTGCTCTACATGGCTACCGTACTTCAGCTAGAACATCAACTGGGACAACTCCCTTTTCCCTAGTCTATGGCATGGAAGATGTTTTGCCATTGGAAGTTCATATTCCCTCGCTGAGAATTATGAATGAGGCAGGCCTAGGCGAAGACGAGTGGATTCAAATGAGATTGGATCAGCTGAACTTGATTGACGAAAACCGGTTAGCTGCTGTTTTCCATGGTCATACGTACCAAAAACGGATGATCAACGCTTTCAACAAAAAGATCAAGCCTCGAGTATATCAAGTTGGTGACTTGGTGATAAAACGCATCATTCGACCACAAGGCGACCCCAGAGGCAAATGAACTCCCACCTATGAAGGGACATTTGTTGTCAAGAGAGTTTTCTCTGGAGGTGCCATGATGCTGACTACCATAGATGGTAAAGATTTCCCACATCCTATAAATGCAGACATAGTTAAAAAATACTATGCATAAGAGACCCGTTAGGTTGACACACCTAGGAAAAATAAGGGCATCCCGGCAAACTAAAAGGTCTGGGCAAAAATTAGAGATATATGCAAAAGATTGCACACCCGACAAGTTGAAAACCCGAAAGGGCGACTTGGGCAAAAAAGGGTATCCTGGTGAGCTGAAAACCCGAAAGGGCAGTCCAGGCAAAAGTTAAGGATTAAAAGCGTATGACTATGTCCCGTAGAATCAACACTGTCAATTTTATCACCAAAGTCCAAGTTCAAACGGTCCAAGATCAGTCCAATCAACTTCTATCAACGACAAGGCACATTCAAAGACATTGGGGCAATAGTAGAGTTGGGAGGCAATGAGATCATTTCACATGGCTATTTATTTTCATTCTCAATTTTGTTTTCCTTTCGACGATTTCCTCTTACTAGGATATCCGTCTCTCTGTACAAAAACGCCTATTCATGGGAAAAATATCAATACAAATATACTTTGAAGTGCAAAAATTTTGTCTTTGTTTCGAATGCAAATTTTTCCAATGACTAAAATTGAATGAACATATGCATATGAACATAATTAAAATTAAAACTATTTGGCACATGTGTCCTGCTAAGCAGCATAAAGCATCTCTTTAATGTATATGAAATATCCCCACGGACTTATCTCATTATCCTTATCCTCACAAGGACGGCTACAATAAACCTTTCCCCAACGGAGTTGCCCATAAAGTCTCTTTGCATAGGATAATCCCCGACCAGAGTCTCAATCTCTTGGCAGCTCTCTCTCCAGTTAAGTCGTTTTTTACAAGTCGAAGCCTCGTGGATCTCTTCCTAAAAGAAACTCATTTCCCCAACAAGTTTTATTTCCCCAACAACAATCGAGGAACCACAAAATTCCCCATCCGAGTACATCCTCTCCAACCAAGTCTGTATTCCTCCGGCATAGTCCATCCTACCCAACTGATCCCGTTATTCCCCAGCTGTGTATATCCTCCCTGGTTGAGTGTATCCTCCCTAAGCTGAGTCTGTCCCACCCGACTGAGTCTACACTCTCCAGTTTGAATTTTCCTTTCAGATTATTGTAAATCATAGGGCCACAACCCCTGATCCCCAGTAAAGTCGTTAGTAAAGCCTTTACTATTTCCAAAAAGATACTATGAAGCTTGGATCCGACCAAATATTAGCATAATTTTCAAGTTATTACTGAAGCCTGGACCCGACCAGATAATAGTTTGACTTCTTCAATTGCCGAAGCTTGGGCCCGACCAGATAGAAGTTTAATTCCTACAAAATCATTAGCAAAACTCCTCTTCTCCAGTAGAGTTTGCGACTATCCCTAGTGAATTACTGAAACCTGGACCCGACCAGATAATAGTTTGAGTATCTGAAACCTGGACCCAACCAGATAACAGTTGATCTTAATTTCAAGATACTATGAAACCTAGACCCGACCAGATAATAGTCTAACTCTTCAAAGATATAGAAGAACCTGGACTCAACCCGACCAAGGTTTAACTTCTTTTCCCCAATAGACTTTGCCTCTGCCCCAACAAATTACTATGAAACCTGGATCCGACCATATATCAATTTTCAATTTCATCTTTTCAAGCAAGTTGTTGTGAAGCCTGGATCTGACCAGATAGAAATCATCCTCATAGATTCGTTGTGAAACCTGGAAACCGACCAGATAACAAATAAATCCCCAAACAGTTTATTGTGAAACCTAGACCCAACCAAATAGCAATTGACCTCATCAACCTCAGAAATCTGCAAAGCCTGGACCCAACCAGATGACTGTTTTTCAAACAATTTATTGTGAAACCTGGAGCCCGACCAGATAACAATTAACTATGATCCCCAGAGATACACTTTGAAGCCTGGACTCGACCAGATAATAGTACAACTTTCCAAAAACCATGAAACCGGGACCCGACCAGATAGTAGTTACCACTTCAAGTTACTGCGAAGCTTGGATCCGACCAGATAACAGTTAACTTCGGTATCCCCAGTAAGTTGTTGTGAAGCCTGGATCCGACCAGATAACTATTCAATTTCAAGAAATTTTATGCAAAGCCTAGAATCCGACTAGATAACAGTTAATTCTTCTCTTCCCCCAGTAAGTTACCGTGAAGCCTAAATCCGACCAGATAGCAGTTGACTACTTCATCCTCAGTAAATTGTGAAGCCTGGAACCGACCAGATAACAGCTGACATTCAAGAGATATTCCCCAGCGAAAGCATCCTTTCAACAAAGTTTGAAGATATGCATATTCTTCATCCCCAACAGCAATCAAGGATTCAACCCCCCAAAATTTCCTCAGCAACAGTCAGGGATTTATTTTCCTGGACAAAAACATACATCTCACATTCATACATCATAGCATGTACATACCATATGCATTTAACATAATACCACATCTAGTGAACATCATGCAGGCATCTGCATTTTACTAACTCTTTTTCTCACAAGTAAAACATCAAGTTTTAGTATAAATCAACAAGATATTTATGTTGATACTTCTTCTAGTGTTTACCAACATTCCTCCAAATGGCATCTATAAGCCCACTCTAGTGTTCAATCATCTTTCACCTTCAAGTCACGAATGGCGGATCCGCCAATCTAAATCTTCAGGTTTAAGAAGATTGAACAGGGGCAGAAGTTGTACCCCTAAAATTTTTCCTCTCATTTATCAAGTAATCTCTCACAAGATCTCCTTCAGTTCAATATTGCATTAGGTTTGATCAGCTCAAGACACCTCCTTAAGAACTGATGACCAAAATTAGGGTTTGAGATTGCACAAGGATAATTGAACTTTCCATACTTCGTATGACTTTCATGGATCATTATGGATCCCCAAGATTACTCATGTCAAATTTCAAGCCTTGGATCACACTTTTGCTCAGTCAATTGAGCAGTTGACCTAAAAATCAACTATATTGAGGAAAAAGTCAACTATGGCCAATTTATAGTCAAACTTCATAATTATTCATCCACATAAATATTATAAACTCATATGTATCATTTGATCAAATTTGGACCATAATTCCTCAAGAAATTTGATCAAATCATCAAAAGGGGAAAATGGTCAAAATTAGGATTTTGACTGAGAAAGGGCAATTTCAGATTTTTGACCTAGCAAATGGTCAATTGGTTTGAAGCTTGGTTTGAAGAGTTCAATTGCATCTTTTTGACCTAATGTAATGACCTAAAACATTTCTCAAGATCAATTGGATTGATAGTGAATTTTCAGTCAACTGATCAAAAGTCCACTGTACACAGAAAAGTCAAACTTTGACTTTTTGGTCAAAATCCAATGTCAAAGATCACAATTCATCAAAAAATGTCAAAATATGAAACTTATTCATCAAGAAATCAAAAAGTCAAGATTTCATTTTGAAAAGTCAAAGTTTTCTAACTTAGAAATTCTTCTAAGTGTTTCAAACTTCATGTTTTTTCACAACTTTGAGTAAAGTTTTCACCATGATGCAAGAGGATTAAAAAGAAACTTTCAACATGAAAGTTGTATATCTCCATGATATCTACAACATTTATTTACACAACTTCTTCTAAAAATTCTTGGATCTGAAGTTATTAATTCATAAAGTCATGGTCTTGAAATTGAACACTTAGTGAAATTTTGCCCTAGTTTTGGTCAGGATTTGACCTAACTTCATGGAACATTTTCATATAGTTCTAAATGGAATTTTCAAAAGTGATTCAAAGAAGGGTTGTATAGAACATTACAAGCTTTCCAAAATGTCCAATAACTCCTTGAGATCATTTGTGAGCAAGGAGAATCGAAGAGATGAAGTTAGGGTTTTCAAACTTAAATTACAAGCCATTTCATGATGAACAAAAATTCAAATCCAAGCCTAGGATGCATAATCTTTGCTTTTCAGGCCTCAAACTTGTTTGTCACTCCATAATTAAATGTTTACACAGCTGATAGAGCTTTAATCCAAGCACTTGAGCCTTTATCCAAGTTACATTTCCATTTATGGCACAAAGTTGCCATTTCCATTTTGATAAAGCACTACTTTTGCAATTGTCAACTTATTGAGCTTTTCACTTGTTCTTTCTGCACACACAACCCCTATAAACCAAAAGCAATGAGTCTAAAGCCTCTTTGAGCTCAGAACATACTTGTATAACACTTTGAGTTTTTTCCTCTCACTTTTCTTCAAAAATAAGTCATAGAGCCAAAAGGCTAGAACTCAGAAACCTTGAGTGTATTTGATCTCTAACCTTTTCCATACATATACACAAGTCTATTGCAACATAACACACAAATGCTGGCACCCTCAAAACATCCCAAGCACCTTGCTGCACAGAACTGCCCAAACTTGACAGTTTTGAGCAAAAACTCACCATCTTCATTTCCACTCGTGTGTTTTGAAAACTAATCATCCAAACACCTTCCATACATCATATCAAAGTGATCCAGGCCCTCATTTCCTAACTATAACTCCTCCATCATCATCCACCATTTTCAAAACTGAAGCTTGCAACTTGACTTGAGTTGGGAGTTTCAGACATCCTCAAAGCAAAGTAGGAGTTGGAACACACTCAAGGAGGTCCAGGCAAGCTACAGAAATCATCAGGCCATCATAAAGGTTGCTCAAACTCCATACACGACTCCAGCTGCAAGAGGTAAGTTTTCAAACTTCTATCTCTTCATACAAGCATCATTTTATTTTGATTTGTGAAGATAAATGTAGATAACATTGCCATGAAGCTGTACATATCCATAGTTTGCATTTATATGGCATGAGCTTACAGAATTTTAGAGTTGAAGTTTTCTGAAATTTTTAGGTTTTGAATTAGGGCCAGAAAAATTCTCATTCATCTTTGACTGTTAGCTTAAGTTAATTACATGGTTGGATTCGTGGGAAGAAATGCCACAACTTTTATGTTTGAACTTTTCATTTTTGTTGAGCGATGAAGAAGATACAGGTCCTTTGGCTGGAGGTTGAAGATGAAGTGTAATCAGGGCGCGTTTTGTGTTATATATTTATCGTTTCAGTTATATTAACGGATGTACAGCCACCCCAGTGGTAAGGCAGCATGCTGGTAACCTCAAGGTCACGGGTTCAAGACCCAGCGCTTCCTTCTGCTTTTTCTTTTCACATTTTTACAGTTTTTTTGGATTTTTGCTTTTTTCTTTTCACATTGTTACAGTTTTTTTGGATTTTTGCAGCGCTAGGCTCCCCTTTGTTGGGCCTAACCTTTTTTGGTTATTTTTACTCCCTGTTTCATTTTGTAACCCCCTTGACTTTCCTTTATATATTTATTTTCTTTTTTTATTTTACTTTTTAATTATTTTTATTGTTATTATTATTATTAATATTATTATCATTATCATTACTATTATTATTTTAATAAATCATAAAAAATCCAAATTTATTTTTATTTATTATTTATACTTATATACTTTCTCTATAAAACAAAAAAATTTAAAAAAAAAACACTTTCTCAAACAAATTGATTTATTTTTTTAAATAATTAATCTTTAGACTTAGGTTAAATTAGTATATTATTTTATTTTCTTAGTTAAAATTAATTTAGAACTTAGGTTATTTTAATTAATTAATCTTCATTTTAATTTTCATTAATTTAAAACCTTTTCATAAAAAAATCCTAAAAATCCTTTTCAAATTAATTTCTTTTCTTATTTAGTTTAAGTTAATTTTATTTAATTTTAATTAATCATTTTTCTTTAATTAGGTCAAGACAAAACCCCTTTCATAAAAAAACAACAAAAATCATTTCTTTTTCCATTTATATTCTTGTATTTTATTTTCAATTTTGCACAATATTCAATATGGTTGTAATAGATAATTAGGTTAAATTTTCTTGCAATCCTCATTTGTAAATTTGTACACCCCCTCCCTTAATAATGTAATAGCGTAGTAATTTTACTTTTCGCAATTTATCGCTTTATATAAATGCTAGTAATTAGGGTTTGTATGAGAAGATAAAATCAACAAATAACAAACCCTAATCAAAGACTAAACAAAGCATGAAAATCAATACACTTGCACACAAGCACCCCTAGGGTAAAATCCACTTGGTTGCTTTATAAAAATGGCCATATTATGAATGTGAGGTATCTTATCAAAAACAAGCAAAAAATACAAGATCATAGTCCTTCGATGACACTATCTATGTTGCCTTTCAAAATGACCTTAGTCCCTAAAGAAAAATGCTAAGATACCTTGCAACATTGCTAATCATGGTTATACGATGACCCACGCCCGTCCTGTTTACATCCAAAGATAGGGTTACTTACCAAATCAATGGTAAGATAACAATGTCAAAGGAAAGAGGAAATAAACATGAAAGACTTTTTGAGTAGGTAGAATGTTCCTAGTTACTTTCTCACTTTCAAAACAAAACATCCTTGCTATTTTCAAAACAAACACCAACACTTTCAAAAAACATCTTTCAAATTTGAAAATATTTTCAAAAGATCAACACTTTGTATACATTCTTACGAACGAGAATCATTACAAAGTTTGCCTAAACGATGGCATCTTTACAAAATACTTTCAAAAACCACACAAAGTACATTTTCAAACAAAAAAGCAAGTGATCTAGCAAGTAACTAAGAGCCCATAGAAAACCATGGATGAAAATGGTGCTAATACCTTCCATTTTCATAATCTATCCCCCGATCTTAAGAAAACATCTCTAAAGGTCTTTCCTGTTCTTTTCATCCTTTCCTTATTGGATAAAAGAAAAGTCGATGGCGACTCTTGCTAACCACAACATTTTCGGTAAAATGCAAAATAACCAAGTTAGTTCTTCCACCGTATCACAAACAACATCAAAGGGCATTTAAGAGTAAAACATGATTGAACAACATCGAATGCAATCAAGAGTAAAACATGATTGAACAATATCAAAGACAATCCAGAATGAAACATGATTGAACAACATCAAAGGCAATCAAGAGTAAAACATGATTGAACAACATCAAAGGCAATCAAGAGTAAAACATGATTGAACAACATCAAAGGCAATCAAGAGTAAAACAGGATTGAACAACATCAAAGGAAATCAAGAATAAAACATGATTGAACAACATCGAAGGCAAAGATTAAAAGATGATTGAGCTCTAAAAATATTCCCAAAGACATTCAAGAGTCAAATATGAATGAATTTGAAAGGAGGATAGGCAAGAACAAGTTTCAGAAAAACAACAGAACAAAAAACTGATAAGAATTGCAAGGATGAACAAATGTTTTGATAAATACCAAATAAGTTGGACTTAGGCCACAAGATCAGATGTTGAAATTAACAAGACCTGGAAAAATGAATATGAGTATGCATGGTATATGAATTTTTCTATGCATGATATATGAATGCTTTATGTAATGCTGATGCTAACACAATTGGGTTAGACTCTTTTGTGAGAAAAGATTGGACTTTGATTTCTCAACACAGGAAACATTGTCAAGCCTAAAATTAGAAGATGTTTTGAACAAACCTCCAGCACATCTGTGAAAAAAATATCCTCAAATGAAGGACTATAGAGCTACTTGGGGATTATTGAAGAAGATGACTCCAAACCCAACTGACAGGTGTAAAATGACAGGTCATTGCTATATACCTGGCACACTTTCCCCAACATGAGTCTTGAAGAAGAAATTCTGATAAACTTGTAAGAGAATCAGTCACTGATAAACAAAACTTGGAATAACCTCCAACAGAACCCGGAAGATACTTGCCCCTGATTAAAACAAATGTATCTTCTTCTCTTTCCTTGATCTTGAGCTCGATCAAGTGAACCATATACTTCTAATTTTATCCTCAGTATATCGTTACTCCTTTGCAAGAATCCTCATTCTCCAAATCCTTCACTCAGCTGAATCCAAATTACGAACTTATCGTGACCCAAGATTTACCAAAGTGGTCCTCGAGTTACCGTTGCTCCTTCGACCGAACCCACCGTTCTTCAAAGCTTTCACTTGGCTGAATCGAAATTGTGTAATCTTGTACAAAACCTTCAAATCACCAATGATCTTGAAGGAAACCCTCATCTTAGTTTTCTTATTTGAAACACCCAAAGAATTCTCAACTCAACCGATTACATTGAATCCTAATTAGACGTTATCAAACTATCTCTAGATGGAACCAAACAAATAGTGAATATGTGTAACTTGTTATGTGTATGCATAGAGAGGATGAAAATGATGAGTAATGCTTTGTATAGTTGTGGTTTTGTATGTTAGAAATGATGCATGAATGAATATATAAATATGTGTGAGGGTGTACTTGAGAAAACAAAAAAAAAACGTTGCAAAACTACAAAAATTGACATTTGGATCAGTGGGAACCGACCCATATGAAGAGGGAGTCAACTCCTAAGGGAAAGGGACTCAACCTATATTTCCTGGGAGTCGACTCTTTTTAGACATAGAGGAATTTTCGAAAGTAGCTTAAGTAGGAGTTGATACCTAACACGTGGTAGTCGATTCATTTGTGTTATGTATTGACTCCAAGACCTTGGGAGTCGGCTCCTTTGGACCAGAGAGTTTCTTTTCAAAATTCTTTTAGCGGGAGTTGACTCTTAACACGAGTGAGTCGATTCCAAACATGATTTGTCATAAAAATTGCATATTTTTGAAGTTCTTAACATGTCCAAAAGCGTTTGCCTCAATCCCTAAGTGTCTTAAGATGAGAATGCAACCTAGACATAGAGAGATATTGTCCAATATACAAATACTACATATTTCATAATTTTGACATCACTCAAAACATCTAAGAGAGGATATTGCACTCACATCATGTATCTTCTTTGGCCCAAATTTAGAATCTTGGAGCTCTAAGAAACAATGACCTGTGGTCAGGTCAAGTGCATAGGGGGAATATCGTGCATTGTGACATACGACTTCAGAATTTTTGTGGATTGAGTCACGACTGATTGAACTCCCCGTTTCTTTCTTTCCTCCCACGTTGTTGTGTAACAATCTGAGTATCGTTCATCTATCTCACAATCTAATTATTCATGCGCGCACAAAACATATTGAATTGTACATTTATTTTGTAAGAGAACACATGGCTTCCAAAAATCTAGCTACTCAATAGATTTTAGCTGCCTTTAAAATTATTGATACGCTAAGTAAACCACTTGGCTCCACAACTGTATGTGTCTTGTGTGTCAAGCTTAAAGTTAGTCTTCAACCACCGTAAGTTTGAGGGAAAGTATTACAAATATTAATTTAAAAGGCTTGTTAGGCTTATGTTCTATTACTAGAAAGGTTGTTAGAGTTAGTTAAAACTCAACCAACTTCAACTAATTCTCTATATATATAGTTCTTCCATTATTGTGTAAAGGTTAAGCTTTATATCAATGAAGAATGAAAAAGAATTAGAGATATTCAACTTATCAAAGCTATCTAATACTCTAACAAACAACTATCCTAAAGAAAAGGTGCTTCTTACTTCCATTCATTCTCAGCCGAAAAAAAGGCTACTTACCGATGGCAAAAAGAAATGCATTATTAACATAATGGACCTCCATATTTAAGAGGTGGTTTGGAATTTAATGCATGCAAAAAAAATTCCTTGGTGATAATATTTTGGTGTCACTATAGTTAGTTGTATATCACTGTAACCACATTCTATCCTTTTTAGGATTCAAGATTTTCTATTGGACAGCTGTGTCATCTATACTCTCATCATTACTTAGGATGTTAACTTTATTACTCTCTCCTTCTCACAATAACATATCATCCACTTTTAACAACTTTTTAACCATAAACTGCCATTACTAAAGCCAAATAAAATATATCATGTTAAAGCCAACCCAAAAACACATCAACATTATTCTCACACAAAAAAAAAAAAACACACACACACCTTCTATCTATAAAGCACTGACACAAACACCGAGACGTTTACACCGCAGTAATATTTTGATTCAAACAGATCATGCTAATTGTATAGCAATTTTGAAGCATGTGGTGAGTTAGAGGCCTGCAGTGGTGCTGCTATAATATAACCATGCCTTGTTTTTGCATAAGACTTTGTCTCTCCTGGAAACCTAGCAACCTGAGGACTAGTATTGTTTTTGTTTCTGTTACTAATATTTGGACTTGAACTTTGTTTCCCATATGTTATGAAGGCATCACCAGCAACTCTGACTGCTTTGTGGCTCTTGCATCCCAACAAGATACCTGGACGCCGTCTCGGTACCTCCCTAGTGATCTTTAATGGACTCCTTACTGTAAACTCAGACATTTGATCTTCACAATCTGACATTACTGCAGCACTGGCTGTAACTACACTCCATTCTATGCTCGCCTCACTCGGCGCGTAACAAGTCGGGCTAACGCAACTTGAAGCAGCATCTGATGTCTGTCTAGTGAGAAAGGCTTTTCCTTTGAGACTCTCGATCTCAAACAAATCAGAACTTGCATCACTTCCGACATCATCATCGTCATAGTTTGCATCAACAATTTCTTCCATTTTGGAAGGAGGTATAAACCTTCTATCAATGCTTAAGGAACTTCTCTTGTTATTGGTTGATATTGGATTTGGTGATCCAAATACTTCAAGTGATTTTCTTGGTGTCTTTTCTTCATCTAATGGAATTTGCATTTTGACAAGATGATTTCTTGAGTTAGAAGCCAGACTATTCTTTTCACTGTTTAATCTTACACTTAAACTCTCTTGCTTTTGAAATAAAACATCTTTATTGATGAAAAGTTCTGAATTAGGCTTTTTCATTTTAATTGAAAGATCATCGTCGAGATCGAATACTTTTTTCGGTGTTTTTTTTCCATGAACTGCACCATAGTTAGAAGCTTTGTTATTAAAACTGATTTCACCTGCATGATCACTGATATCAACAGAATTCTTATCAGAACAATAGCATTTGAGACCAAGTCTTGATAGAACACTCTTAGAATGCACCTTATCATTGCTATTCCTTACAGAATCTCTCTTTAAGAGTGCATTTTGGCTATTCATTGTTGATGCAGAACTAATACTCGAAGTTCCATACTCAACTTGGTACTTTCTAGTTTTAGTAGCCATTGTTTCATGCTTTTGAGGAAGGTACTTTGCAGAAGCTTTTGGAGTTTCAAATACTTTTCTGTTGAAGTATTTTTCAGCTCCAAATACTCCAATTTCTCCACTTTGTTCTGTCTTTTCCACTTGATGAAGAGGAGAGTTTCTGTTGCTAATAAAGGGGTTAATTATTTGGCTTGATTCACCCATTTTTCCAATAAAGTCCCCTTCATTGGTATTCAAATATGGAGAGAAAATAACATCATGAAGGTTTTTGTTATTATTGTTGTTTTCAGAGGTGAAAGTGAACATAGTTGATGGAAATTTTGTTGAGAGTACAAACCAAAGAGAGAAAATGAGCCAGAAGAAGTTGTTTGAAGAAAGGTAAAATAATAGAAAAACAAGGATAAGGCACAGAATCTTAAAATAAAAAAGAATGGAAAGACACTCCAATACTTGTGGAAGTAAAAGAATTAATATAAAGCTGGAAAGGAAAAGTAATCATGATTCATATATGTCAATACAAGGCTAAAGGTGGAGAGAAGAAAGGAAAATGGACAAGAGATAATTTAAAGTGAAGGGTGAATGGATGAGTATTATGGGGTGGCACTATATGTAGGCAAGTGGAGTATGCAAGTATTAAGTAGGTAGGGCCATGACAGTTGATCATAGTTTTCAGGTTGATTTAATACTGCTAAAACTAATATATTATTAATAATTCTTTGTCTTCCTAATAACATGATTTAGAACATATTAGTTATTCAGGCTTTTTAATTTTTTATTAATTATTCAATCTTTCAGTGAGAATATCTACAAGTTATCCTTATGAGAACACTTATGGGAATCAGACCACTATGAAGCTTACTTCTAATAAAGTGTCATTAACATCAATATGATTAGTTTGATCTTGTTGAACTAAATTATATGTTATACCGATAGTTGATCTATTATCATTGTACAACTTCAATTGCCTGTATAAGCATATTTGTAAGGGACCTAAAAAGGGCGGCATAGAAAGTTCACTAACGGGAGGCGGCGTAGCATGTCGCCAATACTAACTTCTTAGTCGCTTGTTTGTGTGTGATTTGGTTATGATGCTCATTTCTCAAATCGCCTGCCTTTATGTGGAACAGTGGAAGTGACGTATCCTATTTCGTAACCATATAAGAGAGGGAGTCAAATGTAGGTACTCACGTTCCCCCAAAGAAACAGGGGAATTAAGTATCATCTTTCCACGCTCTTAAGAATGAGAAGTGCGGAACTTATCTTCTTGGGATCTGAGATCTAGGCCCAAAAGATTCTTATAATTACCTCAACCATTAGGTTGATAGGGGGGTCTAATCCATTACGCAAAAAATCATATATAGAACTTCTCACCACTCATGTGTGAGCTTACTCTTGTTGTAACTGGTTTTAAATTCGAGAGTCGTCACCCTTAATTTTTATCCTAACGAACGGAATATAAAAGATAACCTTAAAAGTTAGAGATTATAGGTTTTTTGGACTCAGTTCTAGACGAAGGAAAGGTGTTAGACACCCCCACATCTATCTTGTTCACAAGGATACTAGAGTTAGAAGCGTGATCTTAGAAAATAGGGTTTTAATTTTTATTAGGGGAACTCGCCACGATTTTAGTTGTATGCCTACTTAACCTCTTAGGAGGAATCAGAGTCTCAATTTGTAATTTGCTGTTGTTTGTGTTTTTTATGGATTACAAAGATATTTGAATTTCCTGCATACTTAGTCTAGGTCTATGAATAGCGGAGATATTTAGACAAAGCGTGCGGTTAATTAAAATGTATTTCATAATCTTTTTCGAAAATTAATTGTTGAACTAATTTAGTTATGAAAAATAATTTGTTGTTGGTTGAATATTTTTATGTGTTAATCGTAGAAACATATTTATTTAAATGCATGATTAAAAATATTTTTATGGAATGAAAAAAAATAATATTTTGGATGAATTTTGAAAATAATATTCATGTGATTTAATAATAATAATAATAATAATAATTAATATAATATTATCATTATAAAAAGAAAATATAAAATATAAAAATAATAAAGAAAATTAAATAAAACGCAAGAGGGTGCAAATAATACTAGGCTAGTAAAAATGGGGGATGCAAATATTAGGACTCTGAATTTAGATATTGAATTCAGGCCCAATAAGACAAGGGAGTACATTTTTGAGTGCGTTAGTAAAACTGGGGGGCGTGTAAAGCATCAATTAACCATCAAGCTAAGTTAGAGATTACCTTCCTGTGCCTTAAATTTCTTTGTTCCGGTTCCCTTTCTAAGCTCTCTCTTTTTGATTCGCAGGTGGAAGTCGGTGATGATGATTAAGGTGGGGGTGGCGCGACGACTGGATCTAGGGTTTCAGATGTTGAAACCCTAGGCGGAGGTGAATGGAGATTACAACAGCGAGGCTTCTCTATCCTTCTACTATTACGAATTTTTCTCCTTCTAATAATTTTCTTCTCTGTAATTCTTTCCTCTCTGATTTTTTTGTTGGTCCTTTGTTTTGTTTTAACAATTAAGTTTTATAGTGTTTTAGGAGTTGAGTATATTAACAAAATAGATTAATATGTCTGTAATTTGTTATAAGATTTTAATTACATTTTGAATATGAATTTGATTTTGTCTGTAAATTTGTGATATCATTGATTAGTTTCTATATTAATATTAATCTTGTCTGAACATTGCAATAGGTTTTGATTATGTGCATTAACCTAGTTTATGTTTTGGTACGATATTGTTTCTCGAAAGTTAATGCACAGATTTGCTTATGTTTTTATTATTTGATTCAAAGAGTGTTTGTTAGTCCCAACACATGGGTTTCTAGCTCTTGACGATTTGTACAGTGCATATTTTTGTAATAAAAAGTGTATTATTTCTCATAATTTGAACAGTGGTTGTTCTTCTCTTGGAAACTGGGTCACACATTCGGATTTGGACTATAAATATTTTTTTTTATTTTGTTCAATTTGGAACTGGGCCGGTAATGTGTTTGGGCCATGCGATTCTAATTACTACAACAACAAAAATATTTTCTCATTTGGACTTATAATAATAACATTACAAAATACAATAGTACTTAATAATAGATTTAAAGTCAGATATTGACTTTAGTTTAATAATATGATAAAATAATAATCAAAAATAAAAATAGTAATAACAATAATTTTAATAACAAAATAATCCTTAAAACAAATCAAAACACTGGACGGATCTCCTCATCAGGCTTTAAACAAAATAGCTTGCTTATGGCCCTTTTTTAAAGAAGAACACACCCCCAACTTATTCTAAAAACAGACTTTAATAACTTAGTGGGCCGGTCGGAACACTTTAATGGGTCTAAATCTGATTAAAACAAATACAAACCCCTCTGGCTTATTATTCAACAACCGAAAACGAATGAGCCAGCTGAAAAGCTTAATGGGCCTGACCCAAGAAACTTATACCCCCTCATTATTGAAAACAAGTTAAAAAACCTTAATGGGCCTCTCTATTCAATAACAACCTCTTTGAACAGTGCACCTACTCTCAAAACATGAGTGAAACTTTAATAGGCCATCAGATATTGATGGCCCACTTTAGATCAGCTCACCTCTCTTCCATGTTTTTCATCCCTATAGAAATAAAACCTCTATAATATAATTTATTTAAATAGAAATCTAAATATAATATAAGGGTAGGGCAAATTCGGAGTATGACAGTTGCCCCTATTTAATCACTTTCAATTTAATAGTGTGAGAATAGGCAGGTCTCACACGTTCTGATCGGAAATTTATTAAATATTATAAGACCCTAAAATTTGTCTGAAAGATTATAAGGATACATTATAAAGCGTTCTCCTGAGTATGAAGAGTAAGCATAGATGATGATGTATCATCTAACCAAAGTTTTGATTAGAACATAGACACGAAGTCGCGAATAACTCGTCAGTATCTAAGAGATTGTAGATTCTTTTGCATATTTACAAAAATGCAAGTTTTGAAAAAACTGACTTACTAATGCTTGGAGAGTAATATAGTAAGTTGTGTTTATTCATCACAACCTAGGGGATGAATAAAACAAAGTCCGATAACACATTGTTGCCTGGATACTAGTGCAATGAACTATGCATATTTATTTACATATCTATCGCAACCTAGGGGATAGATATTTGAAAAGAGCTTGGTAACTACATCGTCGCATGGAGACTGAAGCAATGAGTTATATCGCGGATTTCACACATTGATGCATGGAGACTGATGCAATGGATTATATCACAGATGAGGGACCTGTGTATTTATCACAACCTAGTGGATAAATAAAACACAGGTTGATTATACATTGTTGCATGGAGACTGATGCAATGGATTACGTAGATTTATTCGCATATCTACAACGACCTAGGAGATAGATAATTCAAAAAAGTTTGATATCTACATCACTGCATGGAGAATGGGGAAATGGGTTATATCATAGAGGAGGAAACTCATCGATGCATGGAGACTGGCGCAATGGATTACGTAGATTTATTCAGATATCTATCGCTACCTAGGTGATAGATAATTGAAAAAAGCTTGATAACTACATCGCTGCATGGAGACGGGGGCAATGAGTTATACTTCAAATGAGGAAACACATCGCTGCATAGAGACTTACGCAATGAATTATATCATAGAGGAAGCTGCTTTTTTATAATCAAATCTTTGTTAACTAGATCAAAGATGAGATCGGATTTTTACCGGTTGTGTCTGTTTTCAACCAAGGTAAATGTTTAGCATAAAAACGTTGGGTTTATAGATTGAAATCAAAGTTTTGTTGATGATGTCGGATGTGTCTGTCCTCAACCAAGACTTTCATCATGAAGAAATAAACCCCAAATTCTCTTTATATGTACATGCACCAAATGTTATGAATGGCCTTGATACTTTGATATGGTTATGTGTACGTCATGCTTGATGTGAGGCTCTTAGTGAGGTCTAATTCTGGGATTTCCAAGGAATCTACTGCCGATATTCGATTGTGACTACCTGTTGTTGAAGTATTCTGGAAAATCATCTGCCAAGATCAACCAGGGGAATCTTCTGCTGAGATTTGATTGTGAACTACCTCCTACCGAGGTCTTCTAGATAATCATCTACTGGGATCAACATGGGGAATCTACTGCCGAGATTCGATTGTGAATTACCTTCTATCGAGGTCTTCTGGATAATCATCTGCCAAGATTAACCAGGGGAATCTTCTGCCAAGATTCAATTGTGAATTACCTTTTGTCGAGGTCTTCTGGATAGTCATCTTCCGGGATCAACCAGGGGAATCTACTGCCGAGGTTTTAGTGTGAATTACCTTCAGTCGAGGTCTTCTAGATAATCATCTACCGAGATTAACCAGGGGAATCTTCTGCCGAGATTCGATTATGAATTACCTTCTGCCGAGGTCTTCTGGATAATCATCTGTCGAGACTAACCAGGGGAATCTTCTGACGAGATTCAATTGTGAATTAACTTCTGCCGAGGTCTTTTGGATAATCATCTGCTGAGATTAACCAGGGGAATCTACTATCGATATTCAACGTATAATCACCTTCTGCCGAGGTCTTCTGGATAATCAAACTACCGAGATTAAACATAGAATTACCTTCTGTTGAGGTCTTCTGGATAATCAAATTGCCAAGATTAACCAGAGGAATCTACTACTGAGATTCAATGTAGAATTACCTTCTGCCGAGGTCTTCTGGATAATTATTTGCAGAGATTAACCAGGGGAATCTACGATCGAGATTCAATGTAGAATTATAACTTGTTTTTACAATGATAATTGTCTTCACATGAAACATAGTTTTATGTTATGCATGTATATTTGATTGATGCATGAAATGTAATGATTAATTGATGCATGTAATGAGTGACTTGCATATGTATCGATGGATGTTGGATTTTGAAAAGTGAAAGCATAATTGGGCTTCTCCTTTTTTTGAGATATGCTCAACCCATGTTGTTGGAATTCGTTAGATGGATGAGATGATATGTATAGTTTGATTCTAGATCGAAGAGACCTAATTCATGATTTATGCAGCTTTACGCTTTATGATTATGACTCGAATGGTTTTTTGAATGGTGCCCCTGTGATGGGCCGTGGATGATTAAAGCGTAGAGGTTTGCCTATGTAACAAGGTCGCTTGTCACATGATGTTTGAATGTTATGATATCATGATTCCACGATACTCGATTTGAACTTGAAGATTGTTGATGTAGGAGAAATATCCACTAGAGGTTATGAAAGTACGCGGAGAGCTTGCCCCTATGTGGATTGTCTTTCCCTAATTTTTTGGTAGGGTTTTGGAGGATATTATCATTGATATGAGTTTGTAAATAGTTTGATCATAATATGAATGACCCCACTATTCTGCATTATGCCCCTGATTGAAATACTTTTGAAAATATGGCTTTGATGAACCATTTTGAATCATCTTCTTTTGATCGAGCCTCACAGTGTTTGCCCCAACATTCGAATTTGAAAGATATGCCCCTCAATCTCCATAATCTGGAGGAAGTAACCTCAGAAAGAACTTAGACCTCACCATGAACTTGACATAGACTGCCCAAAGTATTTGATGTTTGAAAAGTATGTACTTGAAGTTGCTTGAAGGGGAATTTGGACCCTATGTGAAGTAGGATGAACTTGGTACGTACTAGCCCAACATGTGAATCTTGGAAGTTTGCTCCTGGTTATCAAGGCCTTGAGAGGTTCGTTAAAACGAGGAAACCTAGTCATACCCTGTTGTGATATGACCTGATTTAAGGAATGCTCCTTCAAAAGGTATGTCCCTAATTGAACAGTGCTTTGAATTTTGATTGAAGTTGATTGAATCTCTGAATGATCACCCCTTGTCAATAGTATCTTCATGTGATATACCCCTATGATCAATAGTATTTTCCCCTGTCTATAGGGATCCTTTTAGATCCTTTGCCCCTAGTTAGAAGCTTCTTGGAAAAGCTGCCTTTGATCAGGCCTCTTTTAAATCTTCTTGATACTAAGTATTGACTCGTAGATAAAATTGTATAATTTGAAAAAGCAATTCCGTTTGATGCACATGCAAGTTTGGAAATTGAATATTGAATAGAAATGGATGATTAGAGATGGAGATTCGAAGAAGTGGTTAGTAATAATTTTAACAAACACGGGAGTCAGTTTAATGCAAATTTATCCGAGTATGCTTTCATAGTTAACCTTGCTTCAATTAGGACTTTTGAAGGTTGTAACATGGCCATGGTTCATGGTTTAAGAAACAAATGATATAAGGCTCAAAATTTGTTTATCCCACCCCATTCTCCTTGATGTTCTCCATTCTTAATTTTAATTAATGCAACAGATGCGTTTAATCTCCAAGAGAAATTTTCTAGTCGTGCAGATGATGAGAAGCGTAGATAAAGATCCAAGCATTGATGAAAAGCATTGATAAGATCCCTTGATGATTTTTGAGGTGGAAGCCACAAGATTATTCTCCAATTTTGTTTTCAATCCCTTATTTTTGCATGGACCGGTTCTTTTGAATTTTTGGGTCCATCGGGACGCCCTACCTTAAGTCAAGTTTTTTTTTCAATTTTTACTTGACTTAGCGGGATTTATTACTTTTTTATTTTGAATTTATTTTTGCTTTTCGATTTTGACACTTGTGATTGTCACGCTGATTGTTGTAAGCTTCGTCTTCATCGTTTCCTCGATCTTGTACTGAGGAAGAAGACGTCGTGGACTTTGTCTACGTTGATTCCTCAATTTTGGATGATGAATGCGAGGAAAAGGATGCGTTTTGAACCTTTTATTAGATCGTTTCCTTAATGATGTATCAAGGAAAGAGATATTCTTGAACCTTTTATTTAGATAAATCACTTCTCTTGAGAATAGAATGTGCCATTGAATTAATTGAAAGACTACCCTGCCCCTAGTTAAGTTTAATATTTTTTTTTAAATATAACAAATCTCCAACTCCTGGATTGAGGAGGTTGACTACGGATTAATTCCTTATTTCTCCACTATTTAGGAATTGAAATAATGTCTTACATCGTCAGCTCAGTTTTACCATTGAAAGCATATTTTAGCAAAATTCAGTTATTTAATTTACATCATTCTCCCTCAAAGAAAATTTGAAAATGGAAAAGAAGAGTGGAAATGGAAAGTCGTTGATTATTTATTGAAAGTAATGAAAGATGAAGAGTGAAACGAATGAATTGATTTCAAAAACATGAATGATTATTTTATTAGAATTACTTATCCAAAGATACAAATTTACACCAAATGAAACTTAGCAACTAGGAAATTACAATTTGTAACTGATAAAGCCTAATGATCCTATGGAAGAACTCCTTTGTTGATCCACGTGACTTCGGGAGATGCTTCGTAGTTCTTGGACTTGTTAAGGCATGGGGTTGACCCTTGACTTCTCTTCAGGCATACCAATTATGTTGATAGGGCAATGGGGGAATCACCAATGAAAGTTGAAAATGAGGTGTTGCATAGGCTTGTAGTGAAGGGTTGCCTTCTCTCCACAATAAGATTTATAGGGCCAAGATCCTTTGACTCTCCAAAGTTTGACCTTTCCTTCACCAATCTAAGATTTTCTTGAAATGCTTGGACTTTGTTCTTAAGCATCGGGAAATTTGTTAGTCAGATTGATAGCGACCAAGGGCGAAGGTGGGAATGCATGACATACAAATGTATGAATGTACAGAACTGCATGGGTATGCAAAATTATTTTTTTGGCTTTTGGGTATGCAAAAAAAAGTTTCATGGATATGCAATGTGATGCAGACGTAGTATGAGGGTAGACGTAGGGATACCCTATACAGGTTTAATGGTAGATATGGAAATGATGATGTCCTACACTGACTCAGAGATTGAGACAGGCAGGAACTCCTTAAGGATAAAGAAAGATGAAGAAGAATCCCTACAGGCTACGGATTATAATAGCGGGATGGGAATTCCTACAGGCTAGGAGTTGTGATAGACCAATGAATGGTTAAGGTGAAGGTTGTACTTGATGGAATAGCGTGAAAGAGAGCATATAGTGACCAGTAAACAGTCACCAGATCCCATGGTCTGATATAGGCCATACGGCGTGCATTAGCGAGGATGTCTTTCATGGGAAAATGAATAAGATCTTATAAGAGCTCTAAGTTTAATGTCGAACGAAAGGGGGTCCCTACCGGCTAGGGATTAATATTTTCAAAAGAAAATTCCTACTGGCTAAGGGTTATATCATAAAAAGACTGAAGCCCTACGGGCTACAGATAGTAGTGGAAGAAAAGATAACCCTTGCGGGTTTAGGGATTGTAGTGGGATTTGTGAAAAGGTATACTTAGTTGGTAAGTTCCTAGTATTGGCCTACGGATATTCTACCCTTCCCATAAGATGGTTTTCTTAAGGGTATCATGAATGACACTACAGGGAAAGGCACAAGGGCCTCCCTTATATGGAGCCTCTTTGCAGACTGAAGCTTTCGTGTCTAGGTCATGAAAGGTCTCGTCATAAGATTTTGGTTTAAGGGTTATACAAAGAGTCATAGGTGTCATTCCAATGTCCTACTTCCCAAGAGGATGTCTCTTGAGACATATTCCTTTTGCAAAATCCCACCGACTCTAGGCTAAGTCACCACATAAACTCATATGGCTGATGTATCCCTTTGGCTAATAGACGAACCTTCTTTCTAAGGGTTTTTGAAAATATTTTTTGAAATGATAAAATCTCACCACAGATGAATAAACATAATGAATAATATAATAAGAAAAAATAAATTAAAAAACCCAAAAATATAAAAAAAAAAACTAAAATAACCCTAAAACCAAAAGAAAAGGTTTCGAAACCTAGGGTTGAGTCCCCAGCAGAGTCGCCAGCTGTTGTAACTGGTTTTAAATTCGAGAGGCGCCACCCTTAATTTTTATCCTAACGAAGGGAATATAAAGGATAACCCTAAAAGTTAGAGATTCTAGGTTTTTTGGACTCAGTTTTAGACGAAGTGGAGGTATTAGGCACCCCTCATCTACCCTGTTCACAAGGATACTAGAGTTAGAAGCGCGATTTTAGGAAATAGGGTTCTAATTTTTATTAGGTGAACTCGCCACAATTTTAGTCGTATGCCTACGTATCCTCTTAGGAGGAATCAGAGTCCCAATTCGTAGTTCGCATTTGGTTTGTGTTTTTTATGGATTACGAAGATATTTGAATTTCCCGCATACTTAGTCTAAGTGTATGAATAGCGGATATATTTAGACAAAGCGCGCACTTAATTAAAATGTGCTTTGTAATCCTTTTCGAAAAGTAATTGAATTTAGTTATGAAAAATAATTTGTCATTGGTTTAATAGTTTTTATGTGTTAATCGTAGAAAACATCTTTTTTTAAATGTGTGATTAAAAATATTTTTATGCAATAAAAATAAATAATATTTTGGATAAATTTAGAATATAATATTCATGTGATTTAATAATAATAATGATGATAATTAATATAATATTATAATTATAAAAATAAAATAGAAAATAGAAAATATAAAAATAATAAAGAAAATTAAATAAAACGCAATGGGGGTGCAAATAATACTATAATAGTAAAAAAGGGGGGTGCAGATATTAGGGCCTTGAGTTCAGATATTGAATTCAGGCCCAATAAGACAAGGGGGTACATTTTTGTGTGTGTTAGTAAAACTGGAGGACATGTAAAGCATCAAATAACCATCAAGCTAAGTTAGAGATTACCTTTTGACGCCTTAAATTTCTTTGATTCGGTTCCCTTTTTAAGCTCTCTCTTTTCGATTTACAAGTGGAAGCCGGTGATGATGATTAAGGCGGCGACTTGATGGCAGCGGTGGCGCGACATTTGCATCTAGAGTTTCAGATGTTGAAACCCTAGGCGGCGGTGAACGGGGATTACAGCAGCGAGGCTTCTCTGTCCTTCTTCTGTTATGAATTTTCCTCCTTCTAACAATTTTCTTCTCTGTAATTCTTTCCTCTTTTATTTTTATGTTGGTCCTTTGTTATATTTTAACAATTAGGATTTATAGTGTTTTAGGAGTTTAGTATATTAGGAAATAGATTAAGATGTTTGTAATTTGTTATACGATTTTAATTACGTTTTGAATATGAATTTGATTTTGTCTGTAAGTCTGTGATATCCTTGATTAGTTTCTATATTAGTATTAATCTTGTATGAACATTGCAATAGGTTTTGATTATGTGCATTAACCTAGTTTCTGTTTTGGTATGATATTGTTTCTGGAAAGTTAATGCATAGTTTTTCTTATGTTTTTATTATTTGATTCAATCATTGTTTGTTAGTCCCAACACATGTGTTTCTAGCTCTTTACGATTTGTTCAGTGGACGTTTTTGCAAGAAAAAGTGTATCATTTCTCATAATTTGAACAGTGGTTGTTCTTCTCTTAGAAACTGGGCCACACATTTTGATTTGGTCTATAAATATTTTTTGTTCAATTTGGAATTGGGTCGGTAATGTGTTTGGGCCATGCGATTCTAATTACTACAACAACAAAAATATTTTCTCAATGGGACTTATAATAACAACATTAAAGAATATAATAGTAGTTAATAATGGACTTAAAGTCAGATATTGACTTTATTTTAATAATATAATAAAATAATAATCAAAAATAAAAATAATAATAACAATAATTTTAATAACAAAATAATCCTTAAAACAAATCAAAAGACTGAACGGGCCTCCTTATTGGGCTTTAAACAAAACAGGTTGCTTATGGCCCTTTTTGAAAGAAAAAGACACCCCCTACTTATTCTAAAAACAGACTTTAATAACTTGGTGGGTCGGTCTGAACACTTTAATGGGACTAAATCTGATTAAAACAAATACAAACCCCCTGGCTTATTATTTAACAACCGAAAACGAATGGGCCAGCTGAAAAGCTTAATGGAACTGGCCCAAGAAACTTATACCCCCTCATTATTGAAAACTAGCTAAAAAACCTTAATGGGTCTCTCTATTCAACAACAACCTCTTTGAACAGTGCACCTCCTCTCAAAACATGAGTGAAACTTTAATGGGCCATTAGATATTGGTGGCCCACTTTAGATCAATTCACCTTTCTTCCATGTTTTACACCCCTATAGAAATAAAACCTTCATAATATGATTTATTTAAATAGAAATCTAAATATAATATAAGGGTGGGGAAAATTTGGGGTATAACAGCTCTAACACCACAACAATCCTAAAAACTTCTAAGAACTCTCCACAGTAAGAGGTTTTCATGTATTGTACTTTTAGCAAGTACAATTCACACCCACCGTAGAGTCCTGATAAAATTGATATCGGCCTCTATTAAAACATTTGGTTAGGTTGACATCCTCGTGTTAGATCCCTCTATTCATTAAAGGGGACAAGAAAGTAGCAACTCCAACCTATAGTGAGTCGGACAACGAGGAGAATTTTGTGGCAGAGATGTGAGCTGATATCAATGACTGACACCGCTAGAATAAAACCTTGAAGGATAATGTCCTCCATATCTAGCAAAGCCAGCAGGGAGCAGACCCTCCAGAAGAGACTGATATCCTAGACCTTCAGCCTCTCTCAGATGAGATATAGAGGGTGTCAATGCCAGCTAATTTCAATCGTCCCTCGTTGGGTGAGTTTGATGAGCACATCAAGCCATATGAACATGTCATGTCCATCCATACACGAATGGAGATTATTTGAGATTCAAATTCCTTAAAGTGTGAGATTCTCTCTGACACCTTCAGAGGTGCATCCTTGAGGTTGAACATAGGTCTGTAACTAATCTGGATCACCAACTACTAAGACTTGGTAAAAAAATGTGTTCATCAGTTTACGGTAAGCGGACATTAAAAGATGACTGCCACTAGCCTTTTCAACATTCGTAAAGGCCCCTCTAAATATGTGATGGAGTATATCAACTTCTTCAATGAGGTGAAAATTAATATCATCCATCCCATCCACAAAATATTCACATGAGCATTTCAAAATGGGCTTAGGCCAGGTCATTTTTATGAATACATTGCCAAGAGGATCGCAACTTCCCTATAAGAGGTAGTGACACATGCAGAATGTTATATAAAAGGCTAGGAAATAAATGTTGAAAAGAAGGCCAAAGAAATCAAAGAGTGTACCACTAGTAACTGTCATACCCAAAATTTTGACCTAAGATCCCACCTTCATTTGCATTTTCATAAAGCATCAAGGTCACGAGATACGGTTGGTTTTTAATCCGTTCACCTTCGAGCATTGCTTATGTAGAGATTATCAATTGTTATGAATATTTTATTTTATGCATCACAAACTTCTTATCCCATACAAAGGTGTATGTTTGTGCTTCTTTGGTTTCATGTGTAGAAACAAGTCTAAATCAAGAGCGTCAGGTGTTGCGCCTCAATTAGGGTTTTGGATGCCTCAAGTGTTCAAGTATGGTGAATATCCAATTATCAAAGGCTACTTCATCAAAGTTTAGAATTTAATCTTAAACCACAGTCAACATTTCATCGTCACTGGTCCATATGCGCGTTAATATGTCTTGGAACACAAGAAAAGATCACGCTATGTGAGACGATTCAAAGTACTTTGACCAAAAGTCAACATTTTCAAGATCAAGTTCAAACAATTGCAACTTATTCATTATTCAATATTTTTAAGTGGTTCTTTTTGCGTATGACTCTCCTTGACGTCATCTCCAACTTCTTTTTACAAGTCAAGAGCTAATTATGTGAGGAGGATCATCAAAAATTCGAATATTTTTAGAAGTCATTTTGCGAGTTTGACCTAATTTCAAGAAACTCGTGTCCAACTTGAGAAGGTTGTAACTTCCTTAGTTTTCAACATTCTAAAGCGGTTGTTTTTGCGAATTATCACAAATAGCATTGTCTATGAGATTGCTTCAAGGATCTAAGTCAAAATGCACTTGGAAGACCATGAGATTTATTGAAATTTTATAGGTCATTTTTTGACTTTAGAATGTTCTTAACTTCTAATTTCAATTAATGTCGTAATCGTTTCTTCAAAGATGTTGATCATTATGTTGAGACTATTCATTGAAACAAGAGTTTGAGTTTGAAGGTTCATGGATAGTTTGTTATTCGTAATTCAAATCGCTTGCGTTTAAACGATAGTGATTATCGGATCGAAGTGGGGTTTTGATCAAAATTCTTAAGACATTCATTTGTTCATCAAAATTCACATTCACTAAAGTTTTAAGATTCACCTTATACAAACGCCTTATACAAACGCCTCTTGACGCAAGGTCACTATACTAAGAAGATCCAAACATTTATTATTCCAAGCGCCACACCATTCAAATTTGAAGATAAGGTCCAAATTTCAAAATGTCAAGATCTTATTCCATTCAAGAATTGGAATCAAACTTCAAGATACAAGTTCATCAAATTTGATTCACAAGAAAATTCAAGAGCACTTAAAGTTTTTAAGTCATGACAACCATTCTCATTCAAGCTTAAAGTTACATGGGATCATTCAAATTTAGGAGAAACTTTCTTGATCTTTTGGTTTCCTTTATCATCAAGTAAATTCAAGAATTGCTAGAATGATACACGTTTACATTAAGAGTTCAATTTTGAATTATAAGAGAGTGTATCCTAGACCTAAAAGTCCTAACTAGAGGCCTTGTAAAAAACCAGTCCACACTCTTTCCAAAAGAGATAAGACATTTCATACTCCATCTTGCTACAAGCATCTTCTTTGCATCAAAGGGGAAAGTAAATACAAACATTACTCTCCAAAACCTGTTACGATTTATTGTCCATAACACAACAAAACCTGCAAAGTCATGCAAAAAAAACTGTCAACAAAACTTGATACAATGTTGATGTCCACCCTGTATAATAGCTCCAAAATTGTTGCTTCCCTATGTTATTTATACACTAAAATGGTAAAACAAAACAGCAACGAAAAAGGAGCAAATCAGTGCATCATAATTGTTCAAATTATATAGTTTTCCCCCCAAATCCCATCTGTCTTCCTCTATAAAAAAAGAGGCTTGATTCAACAGAAAGGGAGGAGAAAAATAACACAGAAAATATATCTTAAAATTTTTGTTCGACAGAAACACCAAGAATCACACCTACACTCTTCATTAACCTTCATTCCTTGCAGGCATCACCCTTACCTCTACTTAAACTCCTAAAATCGCAGCCCTACACATCTACTCACGCATCAACCTTCAACACCTAACCTCCTTACAAAACAAAACCTCACATTTCACTCACCAAAAAAAATCACTCCTTTAACCTTCCTTCACTAATCTCATAACCGCACAAACCTTCGACCTCCATACTGAAACCGCACCAACAACAATAATAGCACTTCGTTCACACAACAGAAAGAGGACCGAAAATTTCACATAGGATACCCCACAAATATGTTCAATACACATGGGAAACCCACCATAAACCTTAGTTAACTCAACACATAAAGTGTTAAAAAAATCAGAACAACAACTACCCAACACAACAAGTATACTTCCAGATGAAGAGATTTGCAGAGAAAAAGTAGCAGGAGAAGAAAACGGGACAAAAAAAACTTATCTGGAATTATTCCTCCGATAATGTTTTAATTGGTACCCCTTTCAACTTGTTTTTTTATGCTTTCACTTTTTGAATAAATGATGTTGTTGCTGTTGGATTTGTTCCCCAGAAATATTTATTCCTAATTGCTGCCAATATGGTTGAATCGATCGGTTTTGTGAGGATATTTGTTGTAGTTGTTAATGAGCGTTTTAAAAATCGTGAAACATTTGGGTTAAGCCATGAGGGTGATAACTTTATTGTTATTACTATTTTACAAACTGATGGAATTGTCAAAGAGATCGAGAGAAACTTTTGGCATGAAAACTGAACCGAATGAGATAAGAGAGCCAAAGAAGATTAGGTGTCGTTCTTGAAAGTTATTGTTTTAGGTTTAGAGAATAGTTTAGAGAAAGCAAGACGAAACCGAGAGCTGAGGTCATGAGATTTTACTTTGTTGTTACTTCTACTTTGAGAATGAGAGAGGTGAATCGTTGTTGTTATGTGAGGAATCGATTTTTATGAGTTACAGAATAGATCAAAAGGTTGTGAGAGTTGGAACGATTGAGATTGAGATAAAGGGATGGATGAGCGATTAATCAGTTTCAAGAAGGACAAAGAGTTTTCTTTGGGATGTTTTTTTTAATCTCTCATTAAATTAATTGGATTAAATGTTTGAACAAATCCCCTTCCCAATGAGAACAAATGGCGCCCCTCTCAATTAGGGTTTCAAAAACCCTTCATCCTGTTCTTCTCTAACGGATCCGGGTTTGGGATTAAATTTTAAGCCCAACCCGTTTGTCTTTATCTCCTTTATACCATTTGAAGAGTATCCATAACAGAAAAACATCATTGGCTTAGTGGCAAGGCAGAGTAGCTATAACATAGGGAAGCTAAGTTCGATCCCTGGTTGTTCCTGTTGTACCCCAAAATTTGCCCTCCCATATTCTTCAAGGTTTATCAAGAATCATCTTCAAATGGTTCAAGATTCCTCAAGGGTTGCACAGTCAAACATTCTCCTAAGCCAGTCAAAATTAGGGTTTTGTTTCTTTCAAGGAATTTGAGGTTTTCAATGGCTCAATCAAGTCTCATAGGCCTATATACATTGTCAAGCACCTACATGCCAAGTCTCAAGACTCACAGTGCCAAATTCCACAGTCAAAAGCTCCATTTGATCTACAGTCAACTACAGGGGTAAAATGGTCATTTTACAGTCAAAAGTCAGAATTTTTGGTCAACATCTTATTTTGAGTTCACAATCATCATTTGATCAAGTCTTGATCATGATTCCACAAGCATGGCTCAAAAATCATCAAGATGCAAAAAGTTACTATTTTTGGACAGTAGAAAAGTCAACTGTATCTTGACCAAGGCATAACTTTTTCATGGTTCATCAGAAAAATACCATCCAATGCTCATTTTGAAGGGGATGACATTTCATACAATCCATCTTCACATTCCAAGTCCAAGAAATGCTCTCACAAAAAGTTATCAATTTCTACATTATAGGTCAATTTCAAAAGTCAACAAAAATGCACTTTAAGTCAAAGACCATAACTTGAGATTGGTAAATTGAAATGACATGGGACCAAAGGCATTGGTTATAGGACTTCAAGACCTTTCCAAAATGTCCAAGAACATGTTCATATGATCAAAATTGAGCAAGATATGCATTGGAGAAGTTGGGAAATTTTTGTGAATTTGGAAAAGTCAACTTTGCTCAAAATACCTTATTTTTGCTAATGGGCCTCAAATTTCTTCTTGAAACTTTGTCCAAGGCTTATGCACGACCCATTGAGACTATTTGAATTTATTTTCTTATTTTTTATTAATTAATTAGATTTTTAATTGATTTTAATTCATTTAATTAATTTAAAATGTAGGAAATTCAAAGATTTGATTTTTCAATCTTTTGGTGAAGCAAACAAGCTCAATATATGCTGGAAAATTCGTGTGCACATCAAGGGGACAAAAATCTCCAAGTTTGGCATGTTTTTCCAATCAAAAAGATTGAAAATTATTTGATTTTCAATCAAATATTGAAACCATAATTCCATGGATCTTTGCTCAAGGATTTAACCTAAACTCAGTCTCCTATATATACACAACTCAACCCTAATACATTGGACGTGAAATTGCTGCATACAAAGCCATAACATATTGAAAAAAATCAAGAAAACTTGAAAACTGTTTTCCAGGTTCCAACGTGATTCAAAGCTTTTTCTTGTTTCTAACACATTGCTGGAAGTCTCAGGGACACATTGCAATCAAAACCACACGCCAAAGCTCAAGAAATCAATCTACACAGACCCACGGTTTGCATATCTTTCCCATAATCGAAACTCATAATTCATAAGCATTTGATGTGATTTTTTGCTTGTTTTGTATTGTTAAAGACCACAGGAAACTAATGGCATAAGCTAATTGGATTATAATGCGCAGAATTGAAAGTTACCATTGACAAATATTAGGGTTCATAAACCTTGAATTTGGGGATTCAGTAACCAGGGAAAATTGGAACCCTAATGCACATGGTTGAACTCGTTGCATTCAGACGAATCTAACATGACCATCGCGCCATATTTATATAGCCTAGGGAGCTAATCGTTATTATTCCTCGTTCCATATTGTGGGGGTTAAAAACCCCCGCTATCTGTTTGTCTTTTACAGGGAAAAAGGAAGACGATGATGAGGTGTAAGCGTGCTACTGGACAATTCAAATGGCGCGCGTTTTTGTTTGTTTTACAGTACATGCACTAATGTTTTAATATTATAATTGCTTGTTGTTATATTATCAAATGCAAGCAAACGGTGGAGTGGTAGATGCGCTGTATATTGGTCATTGGGACCTGGGTTCGATTCCCAGGTCCACCCAAAATATTTCTATTGTTTTTCATAACATGTTCACGTGTAGGATTCCCAATGATGTCCACCATGTGCCTCCAACCAACAACGCGCCATGTGTCCTTATGCATCAATCCAGTGGCCAAAAGGTGATGAACATCATCCTCCTGGTCAACCCTGCGCGTGGACAATTCCCCAAGGTCAAATAGGCTGGTAGCTTCATGGGCCAGAATTGCCAAACTCACCTCCAAAAAAGGCCTGGCACCCCCCTGGTTTATTATTTCTTTTTATTTTTCCTTTCTTTTATTTTCTTTTAATTATAATTATTATCATTATTATTATTAACTAACAAATAATTATTTTCATAATTAATTCATAAAACAATATTTTCCTATTATTATTATTATTTATTAATTTCACTATTAATAATTATTTTGTAAATAAATTCTAATTAATTAGTTTAGTTGTTTAATTAGGACAATTTTAATCTTTTTCATAATAAATAAAATAAGTTAGACTTAGGGTTTTCTTGAAAACTTTTAATTTCTTTTATTTTTATTTTCATTAAGACCTAAAAAACTAAAAAATACTTTTTTCTTGTAATTATTTAATTAATTAGTAAATTAGGTTAAATATTAATTAATTGCAAAAGGGACCAAAATTCTATTCTTTTCTCAAAAAGGGTCAAAACCCTAAGGACGTCCCGATTCAATTTCTTTTCGCGCATAATATTTTTTCATATTTATGTAACTGTTCCGAGAATGTAATAGCGTAATTAGGCTTTTATCGCTTTCTTTAATTTCTCGCATTTACTTTTCAAGGGTTATGTTTTTGGCGATGTAAATACCCGACGCCTTGTAATAGCGTAGATTTATTTTCCGCAATTTACTTTCCGCAAATTATTAACTGTTAATTATGCATGACAAGACTTGTATGGAAAATAAAACCAACCCGTAGCTCACCATGATACATGTGCAAAGATAATCTTAAACTGAAATAACACACTCGCACATGCCACTCCTAGGGTATGCCTCACTTGGTTGCCTCGTACGTGGTCATTGAGTATAGGGTGTTTTAGAGGTCGCCCTCCTGTCTAAAGATCCAGTTGCCTCGAAACGGTTGCCTCAGATAAAAAGGATCTAGGACATTAGGGTTACCGCTAAGGCGTCCTACTATTGCTTTGGTGACCACACATGTCCCATATAATCGAATTGACCCGAATAACTCCAACGACGGTGCTGCCTACTTCTCAATAGTGGGATAGTACTGTCTAAAGGACATTTACACAGCTTAATTTCCTTTGAGTAGGTAGAGGTTCTAAGGTACTTGCTCTTTCAAAACAAAAACAACTTTTCGCACCTACCCTTTCAAAAATTTTTCAAACAAATACTTCATACACTCTTGAGGACTGATACAAGAGTTACCTAGAAGTTTTCAAAACGAAACTTTTTCAAAACCCATAAACACAAGAAAAGCAAACAATTTTTGAAAACATAGTGAGCAAGTACCTAAGAGCCCATGGATAACCACGGATAGAAAGGGTGCTAATACCTTCCCTTTCTATAATCTACCTCCCGAACCGAGAAACATCTCGAAAAGGAATTTTGCTGTGCTTTTGTCCTTTCCTTGTTGGAGAAAATAAAAGACGGTGGTGACTCTTGCTTACCGCGACATTTTGCGAACCAGCATTTCAAAACAGTCAGTTCTATTTCCACCGATCACGGAACTGGCGACTCTGCTGGGGATACTAATAAGTGAGGTGTACCTTAGGATTAGACCACTCTTATGTTTTCAATTGTATGCTTTGTTTGCTTTTATATTGTGGGCTTGCATCGGAGTTTCATAGATCCTAACCCGGATCTGGGGAATACCCTTTAGGTAGCAATAAGTTGTGAGGGACTTGTTCGGCGTAGACCGACACGGGTGAAGCAGTAGCTACGTTGGTGTGACACCTTGGTCTGTACCGATATCCCTTGTGTTGGAACGAGGAGAATATGGGTCTTCTGAGGAGTCATTAAGCATCAACCGACCTTAGAACCCTAAATTGACCCAACTTGGACATAGAACAGTAGCAGTATGCTACACTCATTGAGGCTAAACTCTCGCGATGGTTCTGACCGCAAGAAAAGATTGCGAAGCTGGAGTTATGACCGATTGAGGGTAGTCAGTGATATTGAGATCCTCTAGAACCCGGTTACTATTTTCTAGGACAGGTCTTAACCAACGAAACTGAAAGAGGGTAGTACCTAAACTTCATGCTGGCCTAAACTCTAAGGGTTGTCTTGTGTGACTTGTGTGCCTTACCATGTTTGCCTCTGTGAATATTTGTGGTGTGCCTTTATCATAACATCATACCATCATACCATTGCATGCATCCTGCATAAGGACTGACCCATTTCAAATACAAGAGGGTTTCATCTTTGCTCTGTTTTGTAGTACATCATGATGCCCGTGCGAAGGAATACTATTCGGCTCAACTTTGTTCACCCACCTGATTTGCTTAAAGAATTGGTTGATAGGATTCCAAACACTACTTCCTTCATCAAGAGGCATGGTTCTCTTCTCGGTTTAGTCACTTCAAAGTGGGACCAACAACTGATGATTGTCCTGACCCAGTTTTATGATCCCCTATACCATTGCTTCACCTTTCAAGACTTCCAGCTGGTCCCTACCCTGGAAGAATTCTCTAATTTGCTTGGTATCCCTGTTTTGGAACAGACTCCATTCACTGGTTGGGAAAAGACTCTTAGGCTTGAGGACATTGCTGCAGCCCTTCCTTTGACCAACAAAGAGGTAATGGATAACTGGGAGACTAGAAGCGTAGTTAAAGGCTTTTTGGCTAAGTTTCTGATTGGTAAAGCTAACAGTTTCTGGAATGACTTAGACTTCAGGGCGTACGAAGACATTTTGGCTCTCTTAATCTATGGTCTGGTATTGTTTCCAAATCCTGATACCTTTGTTAATGTCAATGCTATAAGGATCTTCATCTCTCGGAACCCTGTGCCCACTCTCTTGGGTGATATCCTGCAACAGCCCTATGCTCGTACTGCCCGAAGACGGAGAACTTTGTGGTGTTATGCTCCTTTGTTAGTGAGGTGGTTTATTTCGCACCTCCCTAAGTTCGTGCTGAAGAACAAAGAAGGAAGGGGCTGAGCTCATAGGTTAATGCCTCTCACTGATAATGACATCATTTGGACTCTCAGAGGTTTAGATGAGGTGGCTGTTATTGATCGTTGCGGAGAATATCCTAATGTTCCATTGATCGGTACCCAGGGAGGAATCTCTTACAATCCATGTTTAGCTCTTCGTCAGTTTGGAAGAGCCAGAAGAGCAGGGCCTCATGAGATGTTGGTACCTCACATCAGTTTTGAGTTTCAGGTAGACAGTGACGAGCTGCGTCGTAGATTCATCCGGGCTTGGGACAGAATTCACAAAGCTGACCCACATGAGTTGGGACCAAAGACTTCTCTGCCTATGGAATCCTACTACAGATGGGTCCGCATCCATGCTCAGAAGTTAGGTATGCCATACGAAGCTATCAGGCCTATTATTCTTGAAGTTCCTGATAGAGACAGGGTTCCTCCAACTGTTCTCCCTCCTCAGATACCCACTGATATTGATACACTAAAGAGATCTTGGGCGCAACTACAGGAAGAACGGGATTCTTATCGGGAAAGGTTCAATGAACAGGAACAGAAAATCCAGAAGCTGACCAAGCAATTGGAGAACGAGCGGATCTTGAATGATTATATCCGCACCGAGAAGAGGAGGCCATGGGAGCACTGATGGGCCTTGGATGTTTCTTTTACAGCTTTTATTTCCTTTTCAGTATTTTCATTCTTGTAACACCTAAGGGCAATTTCTTGAACAATTTAAAGTTGAATCTAATAAAGTGTGTTTCCTTTTTGTCTACAAAGTTGAATCCCGGTTGTCTTTGAAAACATAAATCATACGCATTCCATGCATCATATGCATAACAGGTACCCTTTTTCTACAGGTTGCTTAATCTTCTTCGTTGTTTATTTCAGCAATCATCATGTCTTCTGAGCCTACTACTGAAAAAGCTATCAAGGCCCTCCAGGCCCAGAACGCCCAGTTCCAAGAGTTGGTCATGAGCCTAGCCCAGGGTCAACAGGAGTTGAAGACTCTGATTCTGAAGAAGAAGAAGAGGACTGTGTTGTTTAACACTGAACGCAGATTCGGAAATGAACTACAAAACGAGGCTGATCTGGCTACTTCCTCTGTAGGGAAAGACAGTCCCCAAGAGAGAAGGGTTCTTAGTCCCGTGGTCTCCGACAACGAGACAGATTATAATGATGAACAGTACCCTCCTGCTGAGGACAGGTACAAACAGCTGGAGGACCGTCTAAGTGCTATGGAGATTCAAAATGTGCCCGGGTTGGACTTTGGAGATCTAGGCTTATCCTCTGGGGTGGTAATTCCCCACAAGTTCAAGGCGCCTACTTTTGCAAAGTACGACGGAGCTTCCTGTCCTAAACTGCATCTCAGATCATATGTAAGGAAGATCCAACCGTATACTGCTGACAAGAATTTATGGATCCATTTCTTCCAGGATAGTCTTTCAGGGACTAAACTCGAATGGTTCTATCAGCTGGATGGAGCCAGTATTCGTAACTGGGAGGACTTGGCTACTGCATTTTATAAGCAGTATCAGTATAATTCCGACCTCGCTCCTACGCGTACCCAACTCCAGGGTATGTCACTAGGAACGGGTGAAGGATTCAAAGAGTACGCTCAAAAGTGGAGAGACCTGGCTGGAAGGGTGCAGCCACCTTTGATTGACCGTGAACTTGTTGATATGTTCCTGGGGACCCTGTCTGATCCGTTCTTCAACCATCTGATTGGGAATTCTTCTAATGGGTTTACAGATCTGATCTTGACTGGTGAGAGGATAGAAGCTGGTATCAAGTCTGGGAAGATACAAAAGGGTGCCTCCTCGAGCTCTGAAAAGAAACCATTCAAGAAGGAATCTAGTGTTGTTTATGGTTCCAGGAGACAAAATAAACCGGAACGCCGCCAAGCTGTCAACGCGGTGGTAATCTCAAAGCCTGTTGCTGCTCCTCAGCAATACAACCAGCCAATGGGTGAGAGACCCAAAAGGCAGTACAGTCGACTCAGTATGACCCTGTCTCAGATATTGCCACAACTATTGTCAACCAATCTGGTAACTGTCAAAGAAGCTCCGAAGGTTGTGAATACAACATCTCCAAAGTACAACCCCAACGCCCGCTGCGCTTATCACTCTGACAGCCCGGGGCATACTACGGATGATTGTTGGGCACTGAGGAATAAGGTTCAGGACCTTATTGATGCTAAAGAGATAGAGTTCTAGGCGCCTGAAAGGCCCAATGTTGTGACTGCTCCCATGCCCAAGCATGGAGTGAATGTTGTAGAGGAAGACCTGTATGTAGCCTCTGTGGATGATATTGTTACTCTGTTATTGACCGTCAAAAGGAACCTGTTGCTAGCCGGTTTATTTCCGGGATGTAGTAAAGGTTACCATCTATGTTCTGTTTCACCTGCTGGTTGTCCTCTGTTGAAATCAGGTATCCAAAACCTGATGGATAACAAAGAGATCTTGTTCGAGAAGATCGCTGTTCCTGCTATCCCTACTGAAGAAGTGTCCATTATTACTATTTTCAACAACTCTCCTAAGGCTCCCTCAAAGAAGCCTGTCAAAATCATGTCTACTCAGAAGATTGCTCCTATAATCATTACTGTTCTGGGGCCCCTCCCCTATATATCTGACAAAGTTGTCCCGTGGCACTATGGGGCAGATGTTTATGTACTTGGAGTTAAACAAGAGTTTGATACTAGTACCGACGTCAGTAACATCATCGGGCCTGCTAAAGTCACTCGCAGTGGCAGACTCTTCTCGCCTGATATTGCGCCACCAGCTATTCAGAGACCTATTGTCATCACACCTGCAAGTGTGCCTACTTCCCTGCCTGACCAAGTTCCTATTTCTACCCCTGCTGTCGAGTCATCTGACGCTCGAGGTAAAGGGATTGCTACTGATATGCTTGCCCAGACGGAGGCACCAAAGACGACCACTGTTGAAGCTTCCAAGCAGGAAATGGAAGAGATCCTTAAGATTATCAAGAAGAGTGATTTCAATGTAGTTGAGCAACTGGGGCACACCCCATCTAAAATTTCCATGCTATCACTGTTATTGTGTTCAGAGGCCCATGCCAAGGCTCTGATTACCTTCCTGAAGACGGCCCATGTGCCACAAGAGACATCAGCTGATCAATTTACCGATTGTGTGGCCAACTTAACTGCTGATAATGGTTTGGGTTTCTCCGACGCTGATCTGACTGCTAAAGGGAAGAACCATAACGATGCCCTGCATGTATCCATTGAATCCAAGGGCACTACTCTTGCCCATGTGCTGGTTGACACTGGTTCTTCATTGAACGTATTGCCCAAGAAAGCTCTAGACAGGCTGGATTGTGAGGGTTTAGAGCTCAAGCCTAGTAACATTGTTGTCCGGGCCTTTGACGGGTCCAAAAGAATGGTACATGGTGAAGTTGATATTCCAATCAGGGTTGGTTCGCAGGTCTTTGATTCAACATTTTATGTGATGGACATCCGACCATCCTTTCTCTTGTTTGCTGGGTCGTCCTTGGATCCACAAGGCTGGAGCTGTGACCTCCACACTACATCAGAAGCTGAAATACCCGGTCAGAGGGAAGATTGTGACAGTTCAAGGGGAGGAGGAATACATGGTCAGCCACCTTAACTCGTTCCGGTACATAGAGATGGATGGGGAGTTCATTGAGACCCCCTTTCAACACTTTCAAGAGGTTCCTCAAACACTGGCATTAGCAGAGACTGTGATTGAAGACCCTCCTTTGAAGATGGCTTCCTTAAAGGATGTCCGGGCTGTGATTGAGAAAGGTGAGTGTGCAAACTGGGGCCGACTTCCTGATTTCACTCCAAAGACTGACAAATTTGGCTTGGGTTTCACTGCAGAAGCTCAGAGGGCCGTTCGTAAAGCCAGGATTGGAAGACCTCCTGTGTTCATCAGCAACCCGGGAGTGAATGCTATTGAAGACGACATGGAGGAATCTGAATTCGACAGCTAGATCTACCCTACGACCAATGGTGGACCTAACAACTGGACTGCGAAAGTCTTCGTACCTATTACTTTTGTCACTCAGTAATGAACTCCTTTGTTTTGAATTTGTAAACAAACAATAATCTGAAACTTTATGGCCCGGTGTCTTACCCGGGGCACCGTGGCTTCATTTGTGAGGGCTTTTGTGTGTCATTTTCATATATCATTAATAAAAGCATTGGACGTTTTTTGCATCTCAAATCTTGCGCTCCTTCTCTTTCTTTATTATATATTGCAAAATAGCTATATTTACACACACTCACCAATACAGGTTCCAATTCACTCTGGATCTCACTGGTAACGACTCTGCTACTGCCAGTTATGACTTTAAAAATCCGATCAACTTAGCCGAAGACGAAGGTGAAGATGATGGTGAAGTGCCTGGTGAACTTGCAAGACTACTACTCCAGGAAGAGAGGGCCATTCAGCCACGTGAAGAGCCAGTGGAAACGGTAAATCTGGGTACTGAGACAGACAGAAAGGAAGTCAAGATTGGTGCCAATCTGGAGTCTAGTGTGAAACAACAGTTGATTCAGATGCTGCATGACTACATGGAAATCTTTGCCTGGTCTTACGAAGACATGCCTGGGTTGGATACTGACATTGTGGTTCATCACTTACCTACCAAGGAAGAATGCCCTCCGGTAAAACAGAAGGTCCGCCGTATGCGTCCAGAGATGTCCGAGAAAATCAAAGCTGAGGTTATGAAACAATTTGACGCCGGTTTTCTAGCAGTGACTTCTTACCCTCAGTGGGTTGCCAACGTGGTTCCAGTGCCGAAGAAATATGGTAAAGTCAGAATGTGTGTTGACTACATGGATTTGAACAGGGCAAGCCCCAAGGATGATTTCCCTCTGCCTCACATCGACGTTCTGGTTGACAACACTGCTCAGCATAAGGTATTCTCCTTCATGGACGGGTTCTCCGGTTATAATAAAATCAAGATGGCTCCTGAAGACATGGAGAAGACCACTTTTGTTACTCAGTGGGGTACCTTTTGCTACACGGTCATGCCTTTTGGGTTGAAAAATGCTGGGGCAACCTACCAACGTGCCATGGTTGCTTTATTTCATGATATGATCCATCATGAGATTGAAGTATATGTCGACGATATGATTGCAAGGTCCCAAACTGAGGAGGAACACCTTGACCATTTACAGAAGCTGTTTGACCGTCTGAAGTTGTACAAGCTGAGGTTGAACCCAAACAAGTGCACCTTCGGGGTGAGATCTGGAAAACTACTAGGTTTCGTCGTAAGCGACAAAGGTATTCAAGTAGACCCTGCCAAGGTGAAAGCCATACAAGAGATGCCAGTTCCCAAGACAGAGAAAGAAGTCTGAGGCTTTCTAGGACGTCTGAACTACATTGCCCGATTCATCTCACACCTAACTGCTACCTGTGAACCAATCTTCAAGCTGCTGAAGAAAGATCAAGTAGTACGTTGGAATGATGAATGTCAGGCTGCTTTCGAAAGAATCAAAGAGTATTTCCAAGAGCCACCCATTCTTATGCCACCAGTTGAAGGGAGACCTCTAATCTTATACTTGACAGTACTTGACAGCTCAATGGGGTGTGTGTTGGGGCAGCATGACGAGTCTGGCCGAAAAGAGCACGCTATTTATTACCTCAGCAAAAAGTTTACCGACTGTGAGACCCGATACTCACTGCTCGAGAAAACTTGTTGCGCTTTGGTATGGGCTGCTCGCCGGCTGAGACAGTATATGTTGACTCACACTACTCTATTGATTTCAAAAAATGGATCCAATAAAGTACATCTTCGAAAAGCCTGCCTTGTCCGGAAGAATAGCAAGATGGCAGATGATCTTGACTGAATACGACATCCAGTACACAACTCAAAAAGCAATCAAGGGAAGTGTGTTGGAAGATCATTTGGCACACCAGGCAGTGGATGACTACCAATCTATGAACTTTGAATTTCCATACGAGAATATCATGGTAGTGACTGATTGTGAAGTACCTGGACCGGATGAAGGACTTGAGGAAGGATCTCGATGGTCTATGCACTTTGACGGAGCCTCAAACGCTTTGGGTAACGGTATTGGCGCTGTGATCATATCTCCTAAAGGCACTCATACTCCACTTACCGCCCGACTATGTTTCAACTGCACCAACAACATGGCGGAGTATGAAGCATGCATCATGGGTCTCTGAGCTGCAATTGACCTAAGGATCAAGTTTCTGAGTGTCTTCGGATATTCCGCTCTTGTGATCAGTCAGATCAAAGGAGAGTGGGATACGAAACACCCAAATCGTATTCCTTATAAGGAGTATGTATTGACATTGATCCCCCATTTCGAGGAGATAACCTTTGAACACTTCCCAAGAGAAGAAAATCAGTTGGCAGACACGTTAGATACGATGTCTTCTATGTTCAAAGTCAAATGGGACAACGAGGCTCCCCGGATCATTATTTGGAAATTGGACGAACCTGCACATTGCTGTGATCTTGAGGCTGAAGAGGTAACTGAAAAACCTTGGTATCATGAAGTGAAGAGGTACCTTGAAGCTCAAGAATACCCCGAAGGCGCATCTGTTAATGACAAAAAGTTTCTGAGAAGGTTCGTGGTAAAGTTCTTCCTCAGCAATGGCATTCTGTACAAACGAAACCATGATTCGACCTTACTGCGTTGTGTGGATAAGACTGAAGCAGAAAGGATCATGGCAGAGCTGCATGAAGGTACCTTCGGAACTCATTCTAGTGGACATACCATGGCAAAGAAAATCCTTCGGGCTGGATATTACTGGTCCACAATGGAAGCCGATTGTTATCAACATTATCGGACATGCCACAAATGCCAGATCTATGCAGATAAGGTGCACATTCCTCCAGTTCCTCTAAATGTATTGACGGAACCCTGGACTTTTGCAATGTGGGTGTGATCGGTGGATTTAGAACTGATTGTTTAACGCTGGTTCGCGAAATGTCGCGGAAGCAAGAGTCGCCACCGTCTTTTTTTTCTCCAACATGGACAGGACAAAAGCACAGCAAAATTCCTTATGAGATAGTTTCTCGCTTCGGGAGGTAGATTTATAGAAAGGGAAGGTGTTAGCACCCTTTCTATCCATGGTTATCCATGGGCTCTTAGATACTTGCTCTTATGTTTCCAAAATGTTGTTTGCTTTTCAAATGTGAGTGGGTTTGAAAAAGTTTCGTTTAAAGATTTCTGAATAACTCTTGTATCAGTCCTCAAGAGTGTTTGAAAAATTATTTTGAAAGCTTTTTGAATGTGTCGGTGTGAAAAGGTTTTTGTTTTGTTTTTGAAGAAGAGAGCAAGTATCCATGAGTCGTCTACCTACCCTAAGGAATTAGGCTGTGTAAATGTCCTTAAGGTAGTGCCATCCCACCATTGAGAGGTAGGTAGCACCACCATTGGAGGTGTTCGGGTCAATTCGATTGTAGGGACAGTGTGGTCACCGAAGCAACAGTAGGACACCTTAGAAGCTACCCTTATGTCCTTTATCCTTTTTTAATCCGAGGCAACCGTTTCGAGGCGACTGGATCTTAGACATAAGAGCGACGGCTAAAACATCCTATACTTGACGACCACGTTTCGAAGGCAACAGGTGAGGCGTACCCTAGAAGTGGTGTGTGTATTTGTGTGTTGTTTATTTATCTTTGATCATGGTATTGTGAGCTACGCTTGTTTTTAATTAGCATACATTCTTTCATACAAGTTAGAATTTAAGAGTGCGAAAAATTAAAAGCGGAAAGATAAAAGCTACGCTATTACAAGGCGCGGGTCTATACATCGCCAAAATACAAAGACCCGTTTGATAAAAGATACGGAAAGTAAATAAATGCGGTAAACCTAATTACTATTACATCCAGAAAGCAGTTACATAATAATCACTAAGAAAATAAATGCGCGAAAAGAATAAAAATTAGGACGTCCGAGGGTTTTGACCCTTTGCTTGAAATTAAATGAAATTAAAGTCTATTTAATTATTTAATTAAAGAAAATAAAGTGTTTTTTATGTTTTTGGTGTTTATGAAAATAAAGAAAAAGAATTTAGAAGGAAACCCTAATTCTAGATTATTTTTAGTTATTAAAGAAAATATTAAGGTTAACCTAATTTACTAGTTAATTTACATATGTTTATTTACAAAAATAAATAGTAATTATAATAATAAATAATGAGAAAAATAATTAGTTAAGAAAAAAATGAAGATGTAAAAAAAAAACCTAATTCTAGATATTTTTTATTTATTAAGAAAAGTGTTAAAATTAAACCTAAATTAAACTAAAATTAATTGTTGGAGTTTATTTTCAAAAATATTTTAATGGTGAAATTAAATATAATTAAACATATTTGTATTTTTGATTTTTTCTGCTTTTATTATGAAAAGAAAATTATTTTAGGTGATTTAAATAAAAATAACTAAAGCAAATAAAAGAATTAAAAAGAAAAGAAAATTGATTTAAATGTACAAACAGAGGGGGTGTCTGGCCCAAATGGAGGTAACACTGCAGCAATTCAGGCCCATTGAAGCATAGAGCTCGTTTGACTTTCCAGATCGTGTATACGCTGGTTGACTGGACCATATGATGGTCTTCATCTTCTGACTCTTGGATGGAAGCTCATGGCCATGTGGCAAGCTTGGACGTGAGGCTACATGATGGACCCTGGGGCGTGCACTGCATGGGAATGGATTAGAAAAAATAATAACAATTGTATGGGGGACCTGGGAATCGAACCCAGGTCCCAGCACTCACCAAGCGTATTGTTGTACCCCAAAATTTGCCCTCCCATATTCATCAAGAATTATCAAAGTCAAGGTCACAAAATGCCCCAAGGGTTGTGCAGCTCAACTGTCTCCTAGACAGTCAAAACTAGGGTTTGAGTTCTGGTCAAGCAAATGAACTTTTCAAAGGCCCAATCAAGTCTCACATGCCTACAAAGATGGTCAAGTATCCTCATATCAAGTTTCAAGGCATTCAGCTCAAAATTGCACAGTCAAAACCCTAGATTGCACTACAGTCAACTGTAGGGGCAAAATGGTCATTTGACAGTCAAAAGTTCAAATTTTTGGTCAATATATCATTTTGAAGCCACAAACATCATTTGATCAATGCTTGATCATGATTCTCAAAATTTGGCTCAGAAATCATCAAAGATGCAAAAGTTGCTATATTTGGACAGCTGAAAAAGTCAACTGAAATTGACCAGGGCATAACTTTCACATGGATTATCAGAAAAATTCCATCCAAAGCTCATTTTGAATAGAAAGACATTTCCCACAATTCATCTTCATGTTCCAAGTCCAAGAAATGCTCTCACAAAAAGTTATCAATTTCAACATTATAGGTCATTTTCAAAAGTCAACAAAAAGTGACTTTAAGTCAAAGGCCATAACTTGAGATTGGTAAATCAAAATGACATGGGACCAAAGGCATTGGTTAAATGACTCAAAGACCTTTCCAAAATGTCCAAGAACATGTGAAAAGCTTAAAAATTGACCAAGTTATGCCTTGTGGAAGTTGGGAAATTTTTGGAAATTTTTGAAAGTCAACATTGATGCAAAAGGCCTAAAAATGCAAATGGGCTCAAGTTTCTTCCAAATTTCTTCATGCCAAGCCTATGCACGACCACTAGGCCCAAAGGGAAGTATTCTCATATTTTTTAATTATTTATTTGAATTAATATTAATTTATATTCATTTAAATGATTTTAATTCATGAAAAATATAAACCTTAACATGAAAAATCTTTTTATACACATTATAGGCTCAATATTTCGTGTGAAGGCAAATGAGGAAAGATTTGGTATGATTGGAACTAATTGACATCAAAAACCATGAAAAAAGATTGGAAAAAGATATTAAGCAAATCAAATCTTAAACCATTGAATTCATGAGATTCTATCCAACTTTGTTGACCTAACATGTTCTATACATACTCAGTATCACAAACCAAAACCCTGGAGACTGCAAGCGGCGCCCTAAGTACACTCAAGCAACTCCAAAAAACTGACATCCAAAGTGAATTCGAAATCCAATTTCCAGAGGTTCTTGATCAAAACAAAACACGTACATACCTTACACGAGGTCTTCTGAAGATAATCATACAATTTTCCAAGTCTGAAAGTACATGAAACGCAATATTGCATCTTGGTTTTCTTGTTTTTATTTTTGAATCGGTTTCATCGTTTCATGCATCTACACATCATAAAAATTATATATTATTCATCCTTGAGTTCGTGCGATCCTGTATATATATATATTGTTGAGTTTCGTGCAGGATTGAGAGAGCCACCATTAACGACCTAGAACTTGAGGTTTTGGGGTCTTCTGAATCTGGAACAATTGGGACGTGTAAATGCTATAATTGAGATCGCAAGAACACATAGAACTAATCTAGGCAAGAATTTAAGATTGATATCGTGTGTTCTGGCCTAACGATTTTCGTAGGATTTTTGGGTTTTGTGTTTCGCAGGTATTTCCGCAGCTAAAACTGCAAGTGAATCCGCAGGAAATCTTAAACCCCATGAGGAAGACGCTGAGCTGTAGGCGTGGGAGTGGTGCATTTGAATGTTAGCGCGTTTTTTAGCGCTTCAGTTAACGCTCATGTTTTTTTATTATATTACTTCCGTTTCATTTAATAAACAAAGCTCGCGCCTGGCACAAGTGGTGGATGTGCTGTCCTATAACCACTGGGACCTGGGTTCGATTCCCAGGTCCCTATACTTCTCCAATGCATTTTGTTTATATGTGATTACATGCAGCACAAGCGCTGGAGATTACCATATGCCATCATAACTCCAGCATACACGTGGCCATCAGAGACTATCCAAAGGTGCACAATTGATGAGCATCCTAGACCATGGTCAACGTGCCATAAAATGCTTGGAAAAGTCAGTAAATTCAAGGCTTAGTGGGCCAAAATTCCAGGCCTTTCACAAAGACACCTCCTTAATTGGGGACAGCACCCCCACTCTGGTTTGATTTCTTTTTGTTATTTCATTTATTTTAATTGATTGCTTATTTTAATTATTTGTTTTAATTAATTATTTTTCCATAAAATATAAAAAAACATAAAAATCAAAAAATACAAAAAAAAAAGAACATAATGTTTATTTTATCATAATTGTTTTCATAAATAAATTAGAATGTAAAATATTTAGTTAATTAGGTTTTAATTTTAATCCCTTTTTAATAAAAATCCAACCAAATAGAATTAGGTTAATTAATTTATTCCTTTTAATATTTTTTCCTTTTTTTCTCACCATAATAATTATTATTTATTTATTTTATTTTCATAAATTGAAATTGTACACAATCAATTAGGTTTAATTTAGATCATATTTTAATTCTTTTCATAATAAGTAAAAAATATTAGAATTAGGGTTTCCTTTTTTAATTTAATTTCAATTAGTTTCTTTTTTCATTAAACCTAAAAAACACAAAAAAAACATCATTCTCATTTAATTTTAATTTCTAATTGTCATTAACTTTTTAATTATTTGCAAAAGGGTCCAACGCCCTAGTTTCGTTTTCAATTTTAATTCAATTCGCACATTTTATTTATTTCTTATAATATTAATGCAATTCTCCCAAAGCCTTGTAAACTCGGACATTTTATTTCTCGCACTTTATTTATTTTTCTGTCAAATCGGGTCCTGGTTTAATTTGGCGATGTGGACCCGCGCCTTTGTAATAGTTTAGGAATTTTATCTTTCCGCACTTTTTTAACTGTTAAATAAATGCATGCAAGAATGAATGACAAAAATAAAAACAAAACGTTAGATCACCAACAACCTGACAAGACAAAAATAAATGAATCTGACACACAAATCACACACCACCCCTAGGGTACGCCTCACTGTTGCCTTGCCTCGAAAGGTGATCGTCGAGTAGATGATGTCTTAGTAAGTCCTCATGATCCGGGAACCTGGCATGAGGGTAGCTTCTAAGGTGTCTTCCCATTGCTCTGGTGATCACCATGTCCCTACAAACTCAAATTGACCCGAACACCTCCAACGGTGGTGCTACCTACCTCTCAATGGTGGGATGGCACTACTTTAAAGGACATTTACACAGACGAATTCCTTAGGGTAGGTAGGTTCTCGTAGATACTTGCTCTCTTCAAAAAACAAACAAAAATCTTTTCACACCAACACATTTTCAAAAAGCTTTCAAAGCAATTTTTCACACACTCTGACGTATGAGTCGATCTGAAATTTTTTCAAAGAAACTTTTTCAAACCCACTCACAGTTGAAAAGCAAACAAACCATTTTTGAAAACACATTGAGCAAGTATCTAAGAGCCCATGGATAACCATGGATAGAAAGGGTGCTAACACCTTCCCTTTCTATAACCTACCTCCCGAACCGAGAGCAATCTCTTTAAGGAATTTTTCTGTGCTTTTGTCCTTTCCATTTGGAGAAAATAAAAGACGGTGGCGACTCTTGCTTCCGCGACATTTCGCGAACCAGCGTTAAACAGTCAGTTCCAGATCCACCGATCACACGTATATCCAACCACTGAACCATTCAAGCGCTTTTGTAAATATAATAACAAATAAAAATAATGTATGAAAAGTAACCACTACGCTGGAAAACGCGCGCAGATTCAAACCTCCCAACCACACAGAGCCACGTATGCTTCTTCTTCGTTTTCCTGCAATTACATAAAACAAGTAGCGGGGGTTTTAAACCCCCACAAACTGAAAGTGTGGAAAATAGCGATTACGCCTACAGGTAACATAAATTGAGCGCGAGGTGTTGGTTTGTTTCGTCTTGAGCTTCTGCATTCAGCTGTATGGGTCTAAGGCTCCAATTTTTCCTCTACATGAAAGCCCTATTTTGAAGCTTTGGAAAACCTAATTTTCGTCCATGGCAGATCTTGATACAAGCAGTTTTAATACAATTGAGTTATACCAATCGCTTCAGAAGGTTAATATTAGTGTAAATCAAACAAGAAAAATGGTTAAAAGTGCATGAATCATGAGATGTATTTCTGGAAAATATGGCAAACCGTATGGCTTCGTGGTGATGATTCTTTGCGCGTTTGGACTAGTCCTTGATTGCAAACGCTTCCTGGATGCTTAGGCAACGTGTTGGAATCCTTCAGAAGCTTTGAATTATGCTCTAACTATGAAATCAATTTTCAAGTTTTTTGTTGAAATTTTGCAATTTGGTTATCTATTCTCAGCAGCTTTTTCGTGTCTTTATGAATTAGGTTTCCTTGTGCATAAGTATGTGAATAATTCTAGGTCAAATCAAAGCCCAAAAGTCCACGAATTGATGACTTGAATCTTTGATTGCCAATCATATATTTTCCAATCTTTTTCCATGGAAACTTTGCCAATTATGGAAGATCTTGTCCCCTTGAGATGATGCACGAAATCTTTAACATATAATGAGTGTATTTGCTGCACAAAAAGATTTGAAAAAGCATTATTTGATATTTTCTCATAATTAAATCTAATTAAATGAATTAATAATAATAAAAATTCAATTAATTAATTAAAAATAAGAAAATAAATCCCTTTGAGCTCAATGGGTCGTGCATAGGCTTTGGGTAATGATTCAAGGAAGAATTTGAGGCCCATTAGCAATTTTGAAGTGTTTTAGGCAAAGTTGACTTTTGAAAATTCCCAAAACTTTCCCAACTTCTCCAATGCATATCTTGCTCAATTTTGAAGCTATGATCATGTTCTTGGACATTTTGGAAAGGTCCTGAAGTCCTCTAACCAATGTCTTTGGTCCCATGTCATTTTGATTTACCAATCTCAAGTTATGGTCTTTGACTTAAAGTGCCTTTTTGTTGACTTTTGAAAATGACCTATAATGTTGAAATTGATAACTTTTTGTGAGAGCATTTCTTGGACTTTGAGTGTGAAGATGAGTTGTGGGAAATGTCATCCCCTTCAAAATGAGCTTTGGATGGGAATTTTCTGATGAACCATGAAGAAGTTATGCCTTGGTCAAATTGCAGTTGACTTTTCAACTGTCCAAAAATAGAAACTTTTGCATCTTGAGACTTTTTGAGCCATGCTTTGAGAATCATGATCAAGAATTTATCAAATGATGATTGTGGCTTCAAAATGATATGTTGACCAAAAATTTTGACTTTTGACTGTCAAATGACAATTTTGCCCCTGCAGTTGACTGTGGAGCATTTAGGGTTTTTGACTGTGCAACTTGGTGCTGTGAGTCTTGAAACTTGGAATATGAATGCTTGACAATGTATGTAGGCATATGGGACTTGATTGGACCCTTGGAAACCTCATTTTCTTTGCAGGAACCAAAACCCTAATTTTGACTGTGTTAGGAGGCAATTGGACTGTGCAATCTTTGAGGGATTTTGAATCATCTGGAGATTGATCTTGGCAAATCTTGAAGAATATGGGAGGGCAAATTTTGGGGTACAACAGTTGCCCCTGTTCAATCTTCTTAGACCTGAGGATGTAGATTGGCTGGCGTGCCTTTCGTAATCTGAAGGTGGAAGATGATTGAACACTAGAGTGCCCAGAAATTTGCACTTACATAGCAGAATGTCAGCAGTGTGATGTAGGGAATGGGCTTACAGATGCCATTTGGAAGTGTAGCGGATAGGAGGATGGGCTCTGGAAATGTGACAGAACCTTGTCGGGAATGGGCTTATAGATGCCATTTGGAGACTGTCGGTATGTGGATGGGCTTATAGATGCCATCTAGGTGTCGATCGCGTAAGAGATTCCTTAGCGAGAACTTGCGTACCAGAGAAAGAAAGATAATTACCTTGCCTGTTACAGGGGTTGATCTTCAAACTCTTTATATAGATATGCCCTGGCTGGATACAGGAATCAAATCTTTAAACTCTTCAGACGTGCCCTGGCAAGATACAGGAATCGAGTCCGGAGAATAGTCGTCAACAGATACACCCTGGCAAGATACAGGAATCGGATCTGGAATATAGTCGTCAACAGATACACCCTGGCAAGATACAGGAATCGGATCTTCAAACTCTTCAGACGTGCCCTGGCAGGATACAGGAATCGAGTCTGGAATTAGTCGTCAACAAATACACCCTGGCAAGATACAGGAATCGGATCTTCAAACTCTTCAAACGTGCCCTGGCAAGATACAGGAATCGAGTCTAGAATATAGTCGTCAACAGATACACCCTGGCAAGATACTGGAATCGGATCTTCGAACTCTTCAGACGTGCCCTGGCAGGATACAGGAATCGAGTCTGGAATATAGTCGTCAACAGATACACCCTGGCAAGATACAGGAATCAGATCTTCAAACTCTTCAAACATGCCCTAGAAGGATACAGGAATCGAGTCTGGAATATAGTCGTCAACAGATACACCCTGGCAAGATACAGGAATCGGATCTTCAAACTCTTCAGACGTGCCCTGGCAGGATACAGGAATCGAGTCTGGAATTAGTCGTCAACAGATACACCCTGGCAAGATACAGGAATCGGATCTTCGAACTCTTCAGACGTGCCCTGGCAGGATACAGGAATCGAGTCTGGAATATAGTTGTCAACAGATACACCCTGGCAAGATACAGGAATCAGATCTTCAAACTCTTCATACGTGCCCTGGCAGGATACAGGAATCGAGTCTGGAATATAGTCGTCAACAGATACACCCTGGAAAGATACAGGAATCGGATCTTCAAACTCTTCAGACGTGCCCTGGCAGGATACAGGAATCGAGTCTGGAATTAGTCGTCAACAGATACACCCTGGAAAGATACAGGAATCAGATCTTCAAACTCTTCAGACGTGCCCTGGCAGGATACAGGAATCGAGTCTGGAATTAGTCGTCAACAGATACACCCTGGCAAGATACAGGAATCGGATCTTCAAACTCTTCAGACGTGCCCTGGCAGGATACAGGAATCGAGTCTGGAATTAGTCGTCAATAGATACACCCTGGAAAGATACAGGAATCGGATCTGAAATCACGACAGTTGATAGTAATTATCTTTGTATTGACCTTTGTCCTGAAAAGACAAAACGTTAGTTGTATGCACTGTCATGATGTATGAACTGCATGATGTCATGAGATGACTGAGATTGTATGTTCATGATGCGTATATGCATGCTATAATGTATGAAGATATGATGTTCATGAATGTATTTTTTGGTCTAGGAAAGTAAATCCTTGACGTGTGCCGGGAAGTTAAATCCTGGGCTGATGTTTTGAGGAATAAAGCTTTTTGTTTCCGCTGGGGATGATTGTTGCAAGAATACCGGTAGGAGAAGACGACTCTGTTGGGGAATAAACTTGGAGAATAGATTGCTCTGCGGGGAGTGAACTCTGTGGGGAAAGAGAAGTACTTCGTTGAGATTTGATGATAACTCCGCTGGGGGTACCATTGTTGCGCTCTGTTGGAAGATTTGATGAACTCCGCTGGGGATAGGAAGACTTCGCCGGGGACGATCTTTCAGTGGCAATTAGCTGAGGATACCCAGTTATATCCTGGTGGGGAAATAATATTTGAATAAACTCGGGGGAGCGTTCGTGCTCTGTAGGGGAGAAGCTTCCAGAATCTACTGGGGATAAGCTTCCTACTGGGGATATGGATTCCACTTTCCTGGGGAAACTTTTTAGATTGGACTGGGGAAATGGCTCCACTGGATGTCTGGTATACCGCCGGGGAACAATCTTAGATCAAGATTGCCGGGGATGCTTGTTAGGAATGCTTGTATACTCCTCTGGGGAATATTGAGATCTTCTGGGGATACCCAACTTCCTTAAGGCTGACAGTAGACTAACTCTGCTTGGGGAGAGCGTTGCTGACTTGCTGGAGAATACTATGCCTTTTGGGGCTGATTGGAGACCATCTCTTCTTGGAGGAGAGTATCGCTGAATCTTGTCTTACTCTGGGGGGAGTGAAGGTATCTTGGTCATGTTCTTCAGCTGAACTTACCTTGGTACCTCGGCGGACAGAGCGACTAGATCGCTTAGATAACTCTTATTGCCCCAGTTTCTGTGGGAGAAGGTACCTGTGGAGGAGCTTGATAACCGCCGATTGACAAATCTTCTTCTGGTAGGCCAGTGACGAGATGACGGGACATAGTCGTATGCTTTGATCCCTAATTTTTGCTTGGACCGCCCTTTCGGGTTTTCAGTCCACCGGGATACCCATTTTTGCCCAAGCCGCCATTTCAGGTTTTCAACTTGCCGGGTGTACAGATTTTTCATTTTCATCCCTTATTTTTGCCCGAACCCTTTTGGTTCGCCGGGAAGCCCTTATTTTTGCCTAGGTGTGTCAACCTAGCGGGTCTTTGATTATGCGTAGTATTTTTTCGACTATGTCCACGTTCTCAGAGTGCAGGGAGTTGTCACTGTCGGTAGCATTGTGTTGCTATACCACCAGAAGATGTTTGATCCTGCAAGATTCGTTGCTGAAATTCCTGCCCAATGCCCCAAGTGACTCAGATGGAGATCTGCCCCTGGCTGTTTGGCTATTGAGAGATTCTCTGAATCTTGACTTGACTGCCCCAGATGATAGACAATGATCATGCCATGCCCCTTGGTTGGAAGTGCTTTTGTTCACTAGATATTCATCGTGCGAATTTCTCTGCTGTTCGAACAAATAGCCATATGCAAACAATGTTATTTAAAAATGCAAAGCTTATGTCTGTCTTGACGTTTTTGAAAATGCATTTTTCAGTAAAACAAGTGAATTTTGTAAAATGTGATGTCAACTCAGTATTTTACAGCAAGCCTTAAGGAGTCAGGATACCTTTCGTAACAGTATGCTTTCGAACTAACCCATGCTTCAACTAGGACTTTTAAGGGTTATAACGTGGCCTGGCTCACGGTTTAAGAAACAAAGGATAACGGCTCAAATTTTATTTGTACCCACCCGCTCTTCGTGAGGTTCTTCAAACCTAAACTCATCTAATCGTGCATTTAGATCTCGTTTGAGTCTTTGCTCTGATATTCCGGTGATGGTTCGAATATTGACAGTTTATTTTGAATAGGCAGTCATTTCTTTTTTTGTGGAGGGTTTGTAGGACCTCTTTATTTTCGATTTTATTATCCCTGTATTTTTGCCTGAACTGTTTCTTTTGTGATTACAGTCAGCGGGATGCCCTAGTTTTTTGTAAGTCTCTTTCATAGGTTTTGACTTATTGGGCTTTTATTTTGAGAGATAACGACTGTCTGTCTTGACAATTATAGGGAACCCTCACCGTCTTTTTGTCTCGGAAGGACTCCTTTGATGCCATTCATTGTGCACATGGATCAGCTGAGAAAACTACTCTGCCCCAGGTTATGATTAAGGGTTTTAATTTTTGTGAAAAGAAAAACTCCAACTTCTTTGGCTCAGAGGGGTTGACGAGGGATTATCTTCCTTATAACTCCACTGTTTAGGATTTGAAACAATGCCTGTACCTCATCAGCGGGATCTGTTCAAAAGCATACTATAAAGATCGTGGTATCGTTTTCGTCATCCTCCCTCAAAAGGTTTAGAATTTTTAATCGAGAGTTGATCATCACAAAAAATGAAAGCAATTTGAATATAGTGAATACGAATGGATTAATTCAAAACAAACATATGCAATGCATTTAATGAAATAAGAAAGTTTGCCATGACAATAATTGTTTGAATAAGCAAAGAAAGATACAACTTGAACATTCGAATGAACAAAAGTTTCTTAGTTTGAACTAGTCATCTCAGATGGAGAATTCTCAGCGGAAGATTTTCATCTCACCATCCGGCATGAACTCCAGCACCCTTCCGTCGATCAAGTCTTGGATCTTGTTCTTAAGAGTCCAACAGTTGTCGGTGTCAAGTTCCGGACCATCAGAGTGGTATGCACACCTTTCATAGGGATGATAGGTAGGAGCAGAGGTGTTGGGATTCCGGGGAGGATCCTTCAATGTAAGCAGGTTGACTTCCAACAGGCGTTTCAGTATCAAAGATGATGGTATCTCAGTCTCAGAGAAATGTCTTCCAGGTGCATTTCGCTGGCGCCGATTACCCCGTTGATGCTGGCGAGCTTGTTGCTGGGCTTGTGCCCCTGAAGCAAACTGAGGAGCTTTTCCTTTGTCTTTTTGCCTCAAAGGTGGTTGAATGATTACTGGCTCTTCAACCTTAGATGTTTGCCCCAGTTGGTTACCCCAAAGCAGTTGGTTGACGAGAACCCTGAGCTCTTCTTGTCTTTGAGCTAAGTCTTGAATGAGAGTCGTTTGCCCCAGCATCTGGGTTCTCATTGTATCCACCTCAGCTTGTAGACGTTTCAGTCGTTCGTCCTTATCGTCCTCAGAACTGTTCCTGACCAAAGTCCCCATGAGGAGTGTCCTCAACTCTTCCTGCCCCTTGGATAGGTTCAGGAGGATTTCCCTGAACCGAGTCTCTTGAGCATGAAGATCCTGGTTATCTTGTTGGGAAGCCATTGCTGAAATAAACAGCGAAGAGGTAAGTGACCTGTAACAAGGGTACCTGTTATGCAATGATGTGTATGTATGCATGCAATGTTTTCAAGGATCTCGCGGGGTAAACAAGAAAATTGTTAGAATCTGGTAGCTTGATTTAAGGAACTTCATGTTGTTGAGAGTCCTTCTTCAAGAGTCAAGGCTCACCATATCGAGTGGGTCATAGCCCCTGACTCAAGGTATCAACCTTGGCTAGAGGAAAATAAATCCCCTTTGCCCCTTGCTGGACAGTTGGTTCATCATGACCTGCATCACAAGCCCTTGAGATCCTCGAAATGGGTTAGTCTTTATGCAGGATGCATGCAATGGTATGATGTTATGCTATGCATGGAGTAATGTAGGTAAACCCTGTAATGAGTCCTTATTAAGGACTGTAAACAAAACCTGCAAGGAACCCGTGTTGTCAGATAACAAGTACATGCAAGTAATTCAAGTTTGAAGGCACACAAGTCACACAGAGAGCCCTTAGAGTTTAGGCCAGCATGAAGTTTAGGTACTACCCTCTTTCAGTTTCGTTAGTTAAGACCTGTCCTATCAGAAGTAACCGGGTTCTAGAGGATCTCAATATCATCGACTACCCGCAATCGGTCATAACTCCAGCATCGCAATCTTTTCTTGCAGCCAGAACCATCGCGAGAGTTTAGCCTCAATGAGTGTAGCATACTACTACTGTTCTATGGCCAAGTTGGGTCAATTTAGGGTTCTAAGGTCGGTTGGTGCTTAATGACTCCTCAGAAGACCCATATTCTCCTCGTTGCAACACAAGGGATATCGGTACAGACCAAGGTGCCACACCAACATAGCCACTGCTTCACCCATGTCGGTCTACGCCGGACAGGTCCCTCACAGCTTATGCTACCTAACAGGGTATCCCCAGATCTGGGTTAGAATCTATGAAACTCCGAGACAATGCCCACAATAATAAAGCAAACAAAACACAGCAATTGAAGACACAAGTGTGAGCTATCCTAAGGTACACCTCACTTTAAATTGTCCCCAGCAGAGTCGCCAGTTCTGTGATCGGTGGATTTAGAACTGACTGTTTAACGCTGGTTCGCGAAATGTCGCGGAAGCAAGAGTCGCCACCGTATTTTATTTTCTCCAACATGGACAGGACAAAAGCACAGCAAAATTCTTTATGAGATAGTTTCTTGGTTCGGGAGGTAGATTTATAGAAAGGGAAGGTGTTAGCACCCTTTCTATCCATGGTTATCCATGGGCTCTTAGATACTTGCTCTTATGTTTCCAAAATGTTGTTTTCTTTTCAAATGTGAGTGGGTTTGAAAAAGTTTCGTTTAAAGATTTCTGAATAACTCTTGTATCAGTCCTCAAGAGTGTTTGAAAAATTGTTTTGAAAGCTTTTTGAAAGTGTTGGTGTGAAAAGGTTTTTGTTTTGTTTTTGAAGAAGAGAGAAAGTATCCATGAGTTGTCTACCTACCCTAAGGAATTTGGCTGTGTAAATGTCCTTAAGGTAGTGCCATCCCACCATTGAGAGGTAGGTAGCACCACCGTTGGAGGTGTTCGGGTCAATTCGATTGTAGGGACAGTGTGGTCACCGAAGCAACAGTAGGACACCTTAGAAGCTACCCTTATGTCCTTGATCCTTTTTTAATCCGAGGCAACCGTTTCGAGGCGACTGGATCTTAGACATAAGAGCGACGGCTAAAACATCCTATACTTGACGACCACGTTTCGAAGGCAACAGGTGAGGCGTACCCTAGAAGTGGTGTGTGTATTTGTGTGTTGTTTATTTATCTTTGATCAAGGTATTGTGAGCTACGCTTGTTTTTAATTAGCATACATTCTTTCATACAAGTTAGAATTTAAGAGTGCGAAAAATTAAAAGCGGAAAGATAAAAGCTACGCTATTACAAGGCGCGGGTCTATACATCGCCAAAATACAAAGACCCGTTTGATAAAAGATGCGGAAAGTAAATAAATGCAGTAAACCTAATTACTATTACATCCAGAAAGCAGTTACATAATAATCACTAAGAAAATAAATGCGCGAAAAGAATAAAAATGAGGACGTCCGAGGGTTTTGACCCTTTGCTTGAAATTAAATGAAATTAAAGTCTATTTAATTATTTAATTAAAGAAAATAAAGTGCTTTTTTTATGTTTTTGGTGTTTATGAAAATAAAGAAAAAGAATTTAGAAGGAAACCCTAATTCTAGATTATTTTTAATTATTAAAGAAAATATTAAGGTTAACCTAATTTACTAGTTAATTTACATATGTTTATTTACAAAAATAAATAGTAATTATAATAATAAATAATGAGAAAAATAATTAGTTAAGAAAAAAATGAAGATGTAAAAAAAAACCTAATTCTAGATATTTTTTATTTATTAAGAAAAGTGTTAAAATTAAACCTAAATTAAACTAAAATTAATTGTTGGAGTTTATTTACAAAAATATTTTAATGGTGAAATTAAATATAATTAAACATATTTGTATTTTTGATTTTTTCTGCTTTTATTATGAAAAGAAAATTATTTTAGGTGATTTAAATAAAAATAACTAAAGCAAATAAAAGAATTAAAAAGAAAAGAAAATTGATTTAAATGTACAAACAGAGGGGGGTGTCTGGCCCAAATGGAGGTAACACTGCAGCAATTCAGGCCCATTGAAGCATAGAGCTCGTTAGACTTTCCAGATCGTGTATACGCTGGTTGACTGGACCATATGATGGTCTTCATCTTCTGACTCTTTGATGGAAGCTCATGGCCATGTGGCAAGCTTGGACGTGAGGCTACATGATGGACCCTGGGGCGTGCACTGCATGGGAATGGATTAGAAAAAATAATAACAATTGTATGGGGGACCTGGGAATCGAACCCAGGTCCCAGCACTCACCAAGCGTATATCCAACCACTGAACCATTCAAGCGCTTTTATAAATATAATAACAAATAAAAATAATGTATGAAAAGTAACCACTACGCTGGAAAACGCGCGCAAATTCAAACCTCCCAACCACACAGAGCCACGTATGCTTCTTCTTCGTTTTCCTGCAATTACATAAAACAAGTAACGGGGGTTTTAAACCCCCACAAACTGAAAGTGTGGAAAATAGTGATTACGCCTACAGGTAACATAAATTGAGCGCGAGGTGTTGGTTTGTTTCGTCTTGAGCTTCTGCATTCAGCTGTATGGGTCTAAGGGTCCAATTTTTCTTCTACATGAAAGCCCTATTTTGAAGCTTTGGAAAACCTAATTTTCGTCCATGGAAGATCTTGATACAAGCAGTTTTAATACAATTGAGTTATACCAATCACTTCAGAAGGTTAATATTAGTGTAAATCAAACAAGAAAAATGGTTAAAAGTGCATGAATCATGAGATGTATTTCTGGAAAATATGGCAAACGTATGGCTTCGTGGTGATGATTCTTTGCGCGTTTGGACTAGTCCTTGATTGCAAACGCTTCCTGGATGCTTAGGCAACGTGTTGGAATCCTTCAGAAGCTTTGAATTATGCTCTAACTATGAAATCAGTTTTCAAGTTTTTTGTTGAAATTTTGCAATTTGGTTATCTATTCTCAGCAGCTTTTTCGTGTCTTTATGAATTAGGTTTCCTTGTGCATAAGTATGTGAATAATTCTAGGTCAAAACAAAGCCCAAAAGTCCATGAATTGATGACTTGAATCTTTGATTGCCAATCATATATTTTCCAATCTTTTTCCATGGAAACTTTGCCAATTATGGAAGATCTTGTCCCCTTGAGATGATGCACGAAATCTTTAACATATAATGAGTGTATTTGCTGCACAAAAAGATTTGAAAAAGCATTATTTGATATTTTCTCATAATTAAATCTAATTAAATGAATTAATAATAATAAAAATTCAATTAATTAATTAAAAATAAGAAAATAAATCCCTTTGAGCTCAATGGGTCGTGCATAGGCTTTGGGTAATGATTCAAGGAAGAATTTGAGGCCCATTAGCAATTTTGAAGTGTTTTAGGCAAAGTTGACTTTTGAAAATTCCCAAAAATTTCCCAACTTCTCCAATGCATATCTTGCTCAATTTTGAAGCTATGATCATGTTCTTTGACATTTTGGAAAGGTCATGAAGTCCTCTAACCAATGTCTTTGGTCCCATGTCATTTTGATTTACCAATCTCAAGTTATGGTCTTTGACTTAAAGTGCCTTTTTGTTGACTTTTGAAAATGACCTATAATGTTGAAATTGATAACTTTTTGTGAGAGCATTTCTTGGACTTTGAGTGTGAAGATGAGTTGTGGGAAATGTCATCCCCTTCAAAATGAGCTTTGGATGGGATTTTTCTGATGAACCATGAAGAAGTTATGCCTTGGTCAAATTGCAGTTGACTTTTCAACTGTCCAAAAATAGAAACTTTTGCATCTTGAGACTTTTTAAGCCATGCTTTGAGAATCATGATCAAGAATTGATCAAATGATGATTGTGGCTTCAAAATGATATGTTGACCAAATTTTTTGACTTTTGACTGTCAAATGACCATTTTGCCCCTGCAGTTGACTGTGGAGCATTTAGGGTTTTTGACTGTGCAACTTGGTGTTGTGAGTCTTGAAACTTGGCATATGAATGCTTGACAATGTATGTAGGCATATGGGACTTGATTGGACCCTTGGAAACCTCATTTTCTTTGCAGGAACCAAAACCCTAATTTTGACTGTGTTAGGAGGCAATTGGACTGTGCAATCTTTGAGGGATTTTGAATCATCTGGAGATTGATCTTGGCAAATCTTGAACAATATGGGAGGGCAAATTTTGGGGTACAAAAGTGAGGTATTGATATGATCGGCGAGATCAGACCTACGACATCTAATGGGCATCGCTTCATCCTGGTAGTGATTGATTACTTTACGAAGTGGGTTGAAGCAGCTTCCTTTGCCACGGTAACCAAGAATGTCGTGGCACGGTTCATTCGGCATAACCTGATCTGTCGATACGGGGTACTAGAGAGGATCATTACGGACAATGGTACCAATCTCAACAACAAAATGATCATTGAGCTCTGCGAGCAATTCAAGATACAACACCACAACTCTTCTCCCTACCGGCCGAAGATGAATGGGGCTGTAGAAGCGGCTAATAAGAATATCAAGAAGATTGTGCAGAAGATGACAATGACCTACAAAGATTGGCACGAGATGTTACCGTTTGCTCTTCATGGGTACCGTACCTCAGCAAGGACGTCAACAGGGGCAACACCCTTTTCCTTGGTCTATGGCATGGAGGCAGTCCTACCCATCAAAGTCCAGATACCCTCTCTCCGGATAATGAAAGATGCAGGGTTGAGCGAAGATGACTGGATCCAGACCCGGCTTGATCAATTAAACCTGATTGACGAAAAGAGACTCACTACTATTTGTCATGGTCAGACGTACCAAAAACGGATGATCAAGGCTTTTAACAAGAAAGTCAGACGACAAGAATATCAAGTAGGGGACCTGGTAATCAAGCGCATCATTCTACCTCAAGGTGATCCCAGGGGCAAATGGACCCCCACGTATGAAGGGCCATTTGTGGTTAAGAATATCTTCTCAGGAGGAGCGATGATTCTAACAACCATGGATGGTGACGACCTTCCTCACCCCGCCAATGCAGACATAGTAAAAAGATACTACGCATGATCAAAGACCCGCTAGGTTGACACACCTAGAAAAAAATAAGGGCTTCCCGACGAACCAAAAGGTTTCGGGCAAAAATAAGGGATGAAATGAAAAAATCTGTACACCCGGCAAGTCGAAAACCTGAAAAGGCGGCTTGGGCAAAAATGGGTATCCCGGTGGACTGAAAACCCGAAAGGGCGGTGTTGTACCCCAAAATTTGCCCTCCCATTTCCTCAACATTTTCTCACCACAAGATCCTTGGAGCTCAAGATCCAGTTAGGGTTTGCTCTGCTCAAGACTCCTCCTTGCACTGTTGACCCAAATTAGGGTTTGAGTTTGCACAAAGATGTTTTGACCTAAAAGGCCCAAAGTGACTTTTATGCTTCATATTAGACTCACAAGTTTATCCATACCAAGTTTCAAGCCTTGATTCCAATCTTTGCCCAGTCAATAGGACAGTTGACCTAGAAATCAGCTGTATTGGGGAAAAAGTCAATTGTGGCCAATTGACAGTCAAACCTCATGATTTTTGACCCACATCAACATTATGAACTCATATGAACCATTTGGTCAAGTTTGGATCACAATTCCACAAGAAATTTGATCAGATCACCAAAAGGGCAAAATGGTCATTTTTAGGGTTTTGACTGCACAAAGGCAACTTTTGACTGTTTGACCTAGCCAATGGCAAACCAAGCTCACATATGGACTCAAGGACTCAATGACATGGTCTTGGCACATTCAACAAGTTCAAAAGATCCCAAATGCACAAGATTGACAGATGAATTTTCCAGTCAACTGAGCCAAATTTGACTGTATACTGAAAAGTCAAACTTTGACTTTTTGATCAAAATCAAGTGTCAAGATTCATTTTTCATCAAGACATGTCAAATTATGAAACTTGTTCATCAAGAAATCAAAAATTGCAAATTAGGGTTTAGAATGAGAAAATTTCATAACTTAGAATTTTTCTAAGTTATGAAACTTCCCTATTTTTTCCTAACTTTGTCCCATTTTTTCATCAAGATATATTTGGATTCAAACAAAACTCAAAACATGAAAGTTGTAGTCCATTGCAAAACCTACAACTTTTATTCACAAAGTTTCCTCAAAAGAAACTTGTATCTCAAGTTATGATTTTTGGAACAAGGGTGCAAAACATTCTTAACTTAGAAAAATTTTGACCTATTCTAGGCAGGATTTTTGCCTAACTTCATGACCACTTTTCACATGCTTCCACTTGGAATTTAAAATTGCATTACAAAGATGGATTGTAGTACACATTCCAAGATTTCCAAAATGTCCAAGAACTTCTCAAACACCCTTGTGGTTAGGGAGAATCGAATTTGTCAATATGGGCAAAAGTCACTTTGATTCATGGCCAAAGGCATGTTCATACACTTTGCATTTTTGAAATCAGCCTGCACAAGCTAGTTACAGGCCTCTAATCTCATTTACACTCAATAATTAAATGCCAATCCATTGTGTTCTAGCATTATTTTATGCATTTGGACATTACATGAAGAATTAAGCCATATTTGGAAAAAGCAAGTTATCCATTCTTGTAAAGCATGGCTTTATGTCAAAAGCAAATCAAAGAAGTACCAAGGCATATCTTCTAGGCACAAGTTCAGGAACTAATCACACTGATCAAGAGAGATTGGTGCAGCATGTTTAGGGGGCCTGCATAAGCTTGTAAACCAACTTGACAACTTTTGCTTACATTAGAAGAAACTTGCATTTTGAAACACAATATTGAGTTCCTATCAACACAAGCCTAAACAAACTTCTTGAGCATCTTCCAAACATCAAAACACCTTCTTGCTGCAAAAACAGAGTCCCTTCTGCAACTTGACTTCCACCAACACTTCCACTCGTGCGTTTTGGCCAAAGCTAGTTTAAACATGTTCCATACCACCCACTGAAGCTATCCCAAGCCTTGGAAACAGACTGTAACACCTCTAACCAGTTTTGCCATTTTCACTTTTCTCTCTTGCAGGTTGATTTCTGTAGCTTGATACAGCAAGATTCAAAGCACACTAAGCATTGGAGAAGCATCCCCGAACTTCAAGCAAGCTATACAAGTCCTCACATTGCATTGAAAGTACCTCCATTATCATACACGATTCAAGTTGAACAGGTAAGTTTTTGAACTTCTATCTCTCTATCCAAGCATATTTAGGCTTAAGTTTGTGAAGAAAGCATGTTCTAATCATAGCCCTGAAGCCATCCATATAGTTACTTTTCTTTTATATTGTGTGTGCTAAGAGTGTTTTGAACCTGAACATTAGGAAAAAGTTAGGTCAGGAATTGGGGGAGAAGAAATTCTCTCTCATTTCTGAGAGTTAGATCAACTTCTTTATATGTTTAGAATCGTGACATGATGCTCTATAACTTTGATGTTGTAAGTTTTTATTGAAAATCAAGGAATCAGAAGTTAGCAGGGAAGGAAGAAAACGCGCGTTTTTTCTATGTTCAAACAGTCTGGAGGTTGAAGACAACCCTTTTGGGCTGGACTTGGTTGCTTTTCTGTTTACACTCTCATTTTCCACATACACCCCCTTGGCCCATTGTGTTTATTTTTATCATTTTTTGACTTTTTCTTTTTGTTTCTGACTTATTATTTTTTGCCAAAATATAAAAAATATTAAAAACTTTTTTTCAACCATTTTTGCATTTTATTTGGATTTTTGTTTGTTTTATTTGAATTTATACATGTAAATAAACATATTGCCTTTTATTCAAAAAAAACAAAAATAATAAAAACACATTTTGTTTTCTAATTTTATTTTATTTTATCTTTTGAAAACATTTTCTAAAAATATACTTTTTTTTTGTAAATAATAAATTTTTTTTTTTGTACATATTTAATATATTTAGTAAATAATATAAATACTTATATATTTATTAGAATATTTAGGAAATACAAAAATAATACTTTTTTTTTAATATTTAACCTCAAAAATACTTTTTTTACAATATACTTCCTTTTTATTTATTTTTTGTATATAATTAATAAACATTGTATATAATATATAATAAATACCTTTTTATTTATAAAATTAGGGTTTTGCCCTAAACATGAAAAATATCTAAAATTAATCCTTTTTATTTTTTTGTTTATATTCACATGAAAAATACTTTTTACATACATATAAAAACCATTTTTGTGCATAAATACATTTTTGCATATTTATTTACTTAATTGTTGTACAATTCCAATACTTGTATATTCAATTTGGATGTAATAGCTTAGGTTTTAATTTCTTGCTAAATATCCCCCATTTGAACATTTGTACCCCCCATCCCATAATTGTGTTGTAATAATTTAGGACCTTTAAATTCCGCATTTAAAAGCTTTCTAAAAATGCCATGATAGACTTATGGTTTTGTATGCAAAATTAACCAAACAAATAGCTTGACCTAATTCAAAGATAAAAAAGCATGAAAATGGACAACACCAATCACACTTGCACCCTTAGGGTTACTCCACTTGTTTCCTTCAATAATGGGCCATGTTGCATGTTAAGTTTCTTTGGCAAAACAAAACAAATCAAATGATCATAGTCCCTCGATGACGCTTTCGAAAGTTGCCTAAAAATGATCAAGTCCCTTAAAGGAAAAATTTCCAAAGACACTTGGCACTATTGCAATCATGGTCTAAACAATGACCCGCGCCCGTCCCGTTCACATCCTAACACAAGATTGTCCACCAAATACAATGGTGGAACAAAATTGTTAAAAGGGTTAAAACATAGCAAAGATCTTTGAGTAAATTTAGGGGTAGACAACTCTTGGTTACTTGCCAACTTGCAAAACACACTTGCCTACTTTTCAAAACCACACATCACAACACATTTTCAAAACAACTTTCAAAAACATTGAAAACTTTTCAAAAGACATACACCTTTGTATACATCCCAACATGGATCATTACAAAGGTTGCCACCACATTGGCCTCTTTTCAAAACATTTTCAAACCCACACGCACAAAGCACCATTTCAAACAATTGAAAACACAAGGCAAGTGATCTAAGCAAGTAACTAAGAGCCCATGGATAACCATGGATAGAAAGGGTGCTAATACCTTCCCTTTCTATAATCTACTCCCCGAACCCAAGAAAACATCTCAAAGGTTTTTGCTGTGCTTTTTAACCTTTCCTTAGGATAAAATAAAAAGTCGGTGGCGACTCTTGCGAAAACAAACGCAAAACCCAAGTCAGTTCTCCCACCGTATCACAGAACTGGCGACTCTGCTGGGGAGAACTTTAAAGTGGAGTAACCTTAGGGCTTAGATCACCCTCTTGCATGACTAATTGTTTGCTTTGATTGCTTTATATCTTGGCTCTCTTGTTTGGGCTTGAAATCCTACACCCGGATTCGGGGAAACATTCATAGATAGCAATACGTTGTGGAAACTGTGCGGGGTATACCGACACGGTTGAAGCAATAGCTATATTAGTGCGACATATTTGTGAGTACCGGTAACCCTTGAGTTCAATCAAGGAGAGTACGGGGCCGCTGAGTGATGTCACTAAGCACTAATAACCTAGAACCTTACTTGATCATCTTGGCCTTTCATTAGGGGTAGTGAGATGACCGGCTTTGGTGCAGTCCGAAGTTGGTAGATACTCGATACTACACTCATTGAGGGTTATTTTCTTGGAATATTTTGGTCGCTAGTTAAGTGGCTAAACCAAAACAATGAACATGGAAAACAATCCAATGATATTGCGCTCCTTAGAACCCGATTACTATTTATAAGACAGGTTTTTAAGCCAACTACACTCAAGAGGGTACTTACCTATGAAACCCCATGCAAGCCTGAAACTAGGGTTTTGTGTGAATTGCTTGTACATATGTTTTGTGCATACATCATGAGCATCATAAAGCATCATATACATTCACTAACCATTTCAAGGGTTTGGATCTTCATCTTTGTTCTTGTTTTGTAGGTCATGGAAATTCTTCGCAGGAAAACTATCCAAGTCAACCTTGTGAGAATCCCTCCTCAACTCAAAGAGCTCACATCCAAAATTCCGGAAAGCTCTCCCTTCAGTGAAAGACATGGTAGACTGCTCAGCCTAGTCAACACCAGCATTGAAGAGGACATGGTAAAGGTGTTGTTCCAGTTCTTTGACCCCCTTCACCACTGTTTCACATTCCCTGACTACCAATTGGTGCCCACTTTGGAGGAATTTTCTCAACTCTTGAGAATTCCAATTCTTAATCAACTACCCCACAACGGTACGGAAAAAGAACCAAAGCCTGAAGATGTTGCTCAAGCACTACACTTGCAACCATCTGACATCAAGGGGCATTGGGAAACTAGAAGCGGTGTCAAAGGCTTCTTGGCAAAATTCTTGTTTTAAGGCACAAGAGTGTTGGAACTCATTGGATTTACAAGCCTTTGAAGAAATTGTGGCACTCCTCATTTATGGTTTGGTCTTGTTCCCAAATCCTGACCAGCTCATAGATGTCAATACCGTCAAGATCTTCTTATCCAGGAATCCAATACCAACATTGCTTGGGGACATTCTTCACTCATTGTACACACGAACAATGAGAAAGAGGGGTGTTCTTATGTGCTGTACTCCTCTCCTTGCAAGGTGGTTTATTTCGCACCTTCCACAATCTGTTTTGAAGAATGACCAAGGCTTAAGGTGGTCACAACGATTGATGACCCTCACTCACTCTGATGTACATTGGTGTTCTCGGTCCAGAGAAAATGTCATCATCGTTGATCGTTGTGGAGAGTTCCCTAATGTTCCATTACTTGGCATTAGGGGAGGCATTACCTACAACCCTTGTCTAGCTTTGAGAAAATTTGGATATGCACGGAGGGATGGCCCTCATGACATGTTGATTCCTGACCTAGTTTTTGACTTCAACAACGATGCGCAAGGACTTCGCCAAAGATTCATCAGAGCTTGGAGGATGCCTAACAAGGTAGACAGCAAGACACTGGGGCACAAGAACTCCATCCCTCTTGAACCTTATCTCAAGTGGGTACGAACCCGAGCCCAGAGTCTAATGATGCCTTACCCTCATGTTCTCCCTATGATTAAAGAGCCCGTTAAGGAAGGAGAGGTTCCCTACACCGTCCTATATCCTAACATGCCTACATCGTGGGAGGAGATGCAGAAGAGTTGGATCCAACTCAAGGAAGAACAGAACACTTTTGAAGCCAGCTTCTACGCCAGTGAGAAGAAGGTTTTGGAGATTACCCGCCGACTCCATGAGGAAGAGACCCTTAACACCTACATCGCACCAAAGAGGATGCGCAATGTCTTTTTACCTTGAGAAGTTTTTTGTAATATTTGGCCCATGGGGCATTTATGTACTGAAAAATTTCTTCTTATTTATATGACGTGCGTTCTTTTTGTTTGCAACAATTTTGAATTCTCTGAATCCTTGAATGCATTGCATACATAAGCATGTCATTCATCATGTGCATAAGCAGGTCTCCACACCAGGTTTCCTTATCTTTCTGCTGTTTATTTCAGTAAGATGGATCTCGAACAGACGGTCAAGGACTTGCAGTCTCAAAACTCACAGTTTCAACATCTCCTGATGACCTTGGCTAAGGGTCAGGAGGATCTAAAGGCCCTGCTTGGGAACAAAGAGCAAGTGAAAAAGAAGAAGAAAAGAATCGGGGTGGCTACCCTAGGAAGAAGGTTTGAGGGTGAAGCCAGAAGAGTTCTTGAATTTCCCCCTACTTTTGAAGAGGGAACCAGTAAAGGGAATGCGGCTGCGGTACCTTCCGAATCCAAAGCTGAAGAAGGAGAGGCTGAAGAAGACGAAGACTACTCTGAGCAACAATACCCGCCCGCCGACGATAAGTATAAAGGCTTGGAAGACAGGTTGGCAGCTATGGAACTGCAGAGAGTTCCCGGCTTAGATTTCGAAGATTTGGGATTAGTTGCTGGAATTGTGATCCCCCCCGAAGTTCAAAGTGCCAATTTTTGCAAGATATGACGGGCTGTCTTGCCCGAAGATGCATCTCAGATCATATGTAAGGAAGATCCAACCTTACACTGCAGACAAGAACCTGTGGATCCATTTCTTCCAGGATAGCCTTTCAGGGGCTCAACTCGAGTGGTTCTATCAGCTGGATGGAGCCAGTATCCGAAACTGGGAGGACTTGGCTATCGCATTCTATAAATAGTATCAGTACAATTCTGACCTTGCTCCTACGCGTACCCAACTTCAGAGTATGTCACTGGGGACGGGCGAAGGATTCAAGGAGTATGCGCAAAAGTGGAGAGACCTGGCTGGCAGGGTGCAGCCACCGCTGACTGACCGTGAACTTGTTGACATGTTCTTAGGGACCCTGTCTGGTCCGTTCTTCAACCATCTGATTGGTAATTCTTCTACTGGGTTTACAGATTTGATCTTGACTGGTAAGAGAATAGAAGTTGGTATCAAGTCGGGGAAGATACAGAAAGGTGCCTCCTCGAGTATTGAAAAGAAGCCCTTCAAGAAGGAAGCCAGTGCTGTTTATGGTCCCAGAAGACAAATTAAACCGGAACGCCGCCAAGCTGTCAATGCATTGGTAATTTCAAAGTCTGTTGTTGCTCCTCAGCAGTATAACCAACCAAGGGGTGAAAGGCCCAAAAGGCAGTACACTCGGCTTAGCATGACCCTGTCTCAGATATTGTCGCAACTGCTGTCAACCAATCTGGTAACTGTCAAAGAAGCTCCGAAGGTAGTGAACACAGCTTCTCCAAAGTACAACCCCAACGCCCGTTGCGCTTATCACTCTGATAGCCCGGGGCATACTACGGATGATTGTTGGGCTCTGAGGAATAAGGTTCAGGACCTTATTGATGCTAAAGAAATACAGTTCGAGGCGCCCGAAAGACCCAACGTTGTAACTGCTCCCATGCCCCAGCATGGAGTCAATGCTGTGGAAGAAGACCGATATTTAGCCTCCGTGGAAGAGATTGTTACTCCTTTATTGACCATCAAAAGAAACCTGTTGCTAGCCGGTTTATTTCCGGGGTGTGGTAAAGGTTGCCTTCTATGTGCTATTTCACCTGTTGGTTGTCCCTTGCTGAAATCCGGTATCCAAAGCCTGATGGATAGCAAAGAGATCTTGTTCGAGAAGATTGTCGTCCCTGCTACCCCTACTGAAGAAGTTTCTATTGTCACTATTTTCAACAAACCTCCTAAGGCTCCTTCGAAGAATCCTGTCAAAATCATGTCCACTCAGAAGATTGCTCCTATCATCATCACTGTTTCGGGGCCTCTCCCTTATACATCCGACAAGGCTGTCCCATGGCATTATGGGGCAGATGTTTACGTTCTTGGAGTAAAACAAGAGTTTGATACTAGTATCGGCGTCAGTAACATCACCGGGCCTGCCAAAATTACTCGCAGTGGTAGGTTGTTCTCACCAGATATTGCGCCACCAACTATTCAGAAACCTCTTATCATCACACATGCAAGTGTGCCTGCTCCCCTTCCTAATTAAGTTCCTGTTTCTACCCCTGCTGCCGAGTCATCTCACGCTCGCGGCAAAGGGATTGCTACTAATTTGCCTGCCCTGACGGAGGCACCGAAGACAACCACTGTTGAAGCTTCCCAGCAAGAGATGGAAGAGATCCTCAAGATTATCAAGAAAAGTGATTTCAACGTAGTTGAGCAGCTGGGGCACACCCCATCAAATATTTCTATGCTATCACTGTTGTTGTGTTCAGAGGCCCACGCCAAGGCTCTGATCTCCTTCCTGAAGACGGCCCATATGCCACAAGAAACGTCTGCTGATCGATTTACCAATTGTGTGGCCAATTTGACTGCCGATAATGGTTTGGGCTTCTCTGACGCCGATCTGACTGCCAAAGGAAAGAACCATAATGACGCCCTGCATGTCTACATTGAATGCAGGGGCACTACTCTTGCCCATGTGTTGGTAGACACCGGTTCTTCATTGAATGTATTGCCCAAGAAGGCCCTAGACAGGTTAGATTGTGAGGGTTTGGAGCTCAAGCCTAGTAACATTGTTGTCCGAGCCTTTGACGGTTCGAAAGGATGGTACATGGCGAAGTTGACATTCCAATCAGGGTTGGCTCTCAAGTTTTTGATTCTACTTTCTATGTGATGGACATCCATCCATCCTATTCTTGTTTGCTGGGTCGCCCATGGATCCACAAAGCTGGAGCTATGACCTCCACACTACACCAGAAGCTTAAGTACCCAGTTAGAGGGAAAATTGTTACAGTTCAGGGGGAAGAAGAATATATGGTCAGCCACCTCAATTCGTTCCGGTACATAGAAATGGATGGGGAATTCATTGAGACTCCATTCTAGCATTTTGAATAGGTTCCTCAGACACTGGCATCAGCTGAAGCTGTGATTGAAGATGGCTTCCTTAAAGGATGCCCGGGCTGTTATTGAGAGGGGTGAATGCGCAAACTGGGGCCGACTTCCTGATTTCACTCCAAAGACTGACAAGTTTGGTTTGGGTTTCACTGCAGAGGCTCAGAGGGCTGTTCGTAAGGCAAGAATTGGAAGACCTCCTGTGTTCATCACCAACCCGGGATTGAATGCTATTGAAGACGACGTGGAGGAATCTGAACTCGACAGCTGGATCTACCCAACAACCGACAATGGACCAAGCAACCGTACTGCCAAAGACTTCACACCTATTACTTTTGTCACTCAGTAATGAACTCTTTTGTTTTGAATTTTATAACAGACGATATTTTGAAACTTTTATGGCTCGATGTCCTACCTGGGGCACCGTGGCTTCATTTGTGAAGGCTTTTGTGTGTCATTTTCATATATCATCAATAAAAACATTGGACGTTTGTTGCATTTAAAAATCTTGCGCTCCTTTCCTTTCTTTATTATATTTTGCAAAACAGCTATATTTACACACACTCACTTATACAGGTTCCAATCCACTCTGGATCTCACTGGTAACGACTCTGCTACTGCCAGTTATGACTTCGAGAATCCGATCAACTTAGCCGAAGACGAAGGTGAAGATGATTGTGAAGTGCCTGGTGAACTTGCGAGACTGTTACTCCAGGAAGAGAGGGCCATTCAGCCACATGAAGAGCCAGTGGAAACGGTAAATCTGGGTACTGAGACAGACAGAAAGGAAGTCAAGATTGGTGCCAATCTAGAGCTCAGTGTGAAACAACGGTTGATTCAGATGCTACATGACTATGTGGAAATCTTTGCCTGGTCCTACGAAGACATGCCTGGGTTGGATACCGACATTGTGGTTCATCACCTGCCTACCAAGGAAGATTGCCCTCCGATAAAACAGAAGGTCCGCCGTATGCGTCCAGAAATGTTCGAGAAAATCAAAGCTGAAGTTATGAAACAATTTGATGCCGGGTTTCTAGCAGTGACTTCTTATCCTCAGTGGGTTGCTAATGTGGTTCCAGTGCCGAAAAAGGATGGTAAGGTCCGAATGTGTGTTGATTACAGGGATTTGAACAGGGCCAGCCCTAAGGATGATTTCCCTCTACCTCATATCGACGTTTTGGTTGACAACACTGCTCAGCATAAAGTATTATCCTTCATGGACGGCTTCTCCGGTTATAATCAGATCAAGATGGCTCCCGAAGACATGGAGAAGACCACTTTTTTTACTCAGTGGGGCACCTTTTGCTACAAGGTCATGCCTTTTGGGTTGAAAAATGCTGGGGCAACCTACCAACGTGCCATGGTTGCTTTATTTCACGACATGATCCATCACGAAATAGAGGTATATGTCGACGATATGATTGCAAGGTCCCAAACTGAGGAGGAACACCTTGACCATCTACGGAAGCTGTTTGACCGTCTGAGGTTGTACAAGTTGAGGTTTAACCCGAACAAGTGCACCTTCGGGGTGAGATCTGGAAAGTTGCTAGGCTTCGTCGTAAGCGACAAAGGCATTCAAGTGGACCCTGCCAAAGTGAAAGCCATACAAGAGATGCCAACTCCCAAGACAGATAAAGAAGTCAGAGGCTTTCTAGGACGGTTGAACTACATTGCCCGATTCATCTCGCATCTAACTGCTACCTGTGAACCAATTTTCAAGCTGCTGAAGAAAGATCAAGTAATACGTTGGAACGATGAATGTCAGGCCGCTTTCGAAAAGATCAAAGAGTATCTCCAAGAACCACCCATTCTTATGCCGCCGGTTGAAGGGAGACCTCTAATACTATACTTGACAGTACTTGACAACTCAATGGGGTGTGTGCTGGGGCAGCATGACGAGTCTGGCCGAAAAGAACACGCCATTTATTACCTTAGCAAAAAGTTTAACGACTGTGAGACCCGGTACTCACTGCTCGAGAAAACTTGCTACGCTTTGGTATGGGCTGCTCGCCGGCTGAGACAGTATATGTTGACTCACACTACTCTGTTGATTTCAAAAATGGACCCAATCAAGTACATTTTCGAAAAGCCTATTCTGTCTGGAAGAATAGCAAGATGGCAAATGATCTTGATGGAATATGACATCCAGTACACGACTCAAAAAGCAATCAAGGTAAGTGTATTGGCAGACCATTTGGCACACCAGGCAGTGGACGATTACCAGTCGATGAACTTTGAATTTCCAGACGAGGATATCATGGTAGTGACTGACTGTGAAGTACCTGGACCGGATGAAGGACCTGAGGAAGGATCCCGATGGTCTATGCACTTTGACGGAGCCTCGAACGCTTTGGGTAATGGTATCGGCGCTGTGATCATATCCCCCAAAGGCACTCATACTCCACTCACCGCCCGGTTATGTTTCAACTGCACCAACAACGTGGCGGAGTATGAGGCATGCATCATGGGTCTTCAAGCTGCAATTGACTTAAGGATCAAGTTTCTGAGTGTCTTTGGAGATTCTGCTCTTGTGATCAATCAGATCAAAGGCGAGTGGGATACGAAACACCCAAATCTTATTCCTTACAAGGAGTATGTGTCGACATTGCTTCCCCACTTCGAGGAGATAACTTTTGAACACTTCCCAAGAGAGGAGAATCAGTTAGCAGACGCATTGGCTACGATGTCTTCTATGTTCAAAGTCAATTGGGACAACGAGGCGCCCCGGATCATTATCTGGAAGTTGGACGAACCTGCATATTGTTGTGACCTTGAGGCTGAAGAGGTAACGGAAAAACCTTGGTATCATGAAGTGAAGAGGTACCTTGAAGCTCAAGAATACCCCGAAGGCGCATCTGTTAATGACAAGAAGTTCCTGAGAAGGTTTGCGGCAAATTTCTTCCTCAGCAACGGCATTCTCTACAAGCGAAACCATGATTTAACCTTACTGCGTTGTATGGATAAGATTGAAGCAGAAAGGATCATGGCAGAGCTACATGAAGGTACCTTCGGAACACATTCCAGTGGACATACCATGGCAAAGAAAATCCTTCGGGCAGGATATTTCTGGTCCACAATGGAAGCCGACTGTTACCAACATTCTCGAACATGTCATAAATGTCAGATCTATGCTGATAAGGTGCACATTCCTCCGGCTCCTCTGAACATCTTGACAGCACCTTGGCCTTTTGCAATGTGGGGAATTGATATGATCAGCGAAATCAGACCTACGGCATCCAGCGGGCATCGCTTCATCCTGGTAGCGATTGATTACTTCACAAAGTGGGTTGAAGCAGCTTCCTACGCTACCGTAACCAAGAACGTCGTGGCACGGTTCATTCGGCACAACCTGATCTGTCGATACGGTGTACCTGAGAGGATCATTACGAATAATGGTACCAATCTTAACAACAAGATGATCACTGAGCTCTGCGGGCAATTCAAGATACAGCACCACAACTCTTCTCCTTATCGACCGAAGATGAATGGGGCTGTAGAAGCGGCGAATAAGAATATCAAGAAAATTGTGCAGAAGATGACAGTGACCTACAAAGATTGGCACGAAATGTTACCGTTTGCTCTTCATGGGTACTGTACCTCAGCGCGAACGTCAACAGGGGAAACTCCCTTTTCCTTGGTCTATGGCATGGAGGCAGTCTTGCCTATTGAAGTCCAGATACCCTCTCTCCAGATAATGAAGGATGCAGGTTTGAACGAAGATGACTGGATCCAGACTCAGCTTGATCAGTTAAACCTAATTGACGAAAAGAGACTCACTGCTATTTGTCATGGTCAGACGTACCAAAAATGGATGATCAGAGCATTTAACAAAAAGGTCAGACGACAAGAGTATCAAGTTGGGGACCTGGTAATCAAGCGCATCATTCTTCCTCAAGGTGATCCCAGGGGCAAATGGACCCCTACGTACGAAGGGCCATTTGTGGTTAAACATATCTTCTCAGGAGGAGCTATGATTCTAACCACCATGGATGGTGACGACCTTCCTCACCCCGCCAATGCAGACATAGTAAAAAGATACTACGCATGAATAAAAGACCCGCCAGGTTGACACACCTAGGAAAAAATAAGGGCTTCTCGGCGAACCAAAAGGGTTCGGGCAAAAATAAGGGATGAAAATGAAAAAAATCTGTACACCCGGCAAGTCGAAAACCTGAAAAGGCGGCTTGGGCAAAAATGGGTATCCCGGTGGACTGAAAACCCGAAAGGGCGGTCCAGGTAAAAGTTAGGGATAAAGCGTAATACTATGTCTCATTGGATCACCTCACATCCGGAATTCGGCATCAACTATCGGGCTCAGACGGTAATCAATCAGCTTCATCTTCAACTAAGCAGCAAAGTGATGAGATGCTTAAAGACATAAAGGCGATAGCAGAGTTGGAACCCAGTGGGATTATTTTTTCATAGCTGTTTTGTTTCCTTTTCACAAAATTGTATAAACTCTATTTTGCTCGGCGGCATTCTCTTACTAGGACGTCAGCCTCCTGTACATAAAACGCCTATTTACAGGCAAATTTCAAAATCAATACAAGTTCAATTTTTCAGACAAATTACCCATCGTTTTTTCTTTTTCTGTTTTGTTTTGCAAAGAACGTCCAATGTTCATTCTTGATATATGCATTTGACACTAATTGCTAATCATAAATATTTGCATGCGAAACAAAGGACTAATTACATATGACATCAGAAACAGGGGCAATTTAGAAGTGTCCAAGCGGTCTAGTTGCTTTGTCCACCAAGGTACCAAGGCAGGTTCGGCTGAAGAACGTAATCAAGTTACCTCAACTCCCCACAGAGTAAGACAAGATTCAGCAATACTCTCTCTAGGAAGAGTTGGTCTCCCATCAGCCCTAAAAAGGCACATTGTTCCCCTAGCAAGTCAGCGATACTCTCCTCAAGCAGAGTTAGTCTACTGTCAGCCTAAAGGAAGTTGGGCATCCCCAGAAGATCTCAACATTCCCCAGCGGAGTATAGACATTCCTCAGCAAGCATCCCCGGCAGTCTTAATATAAGATTGTTCCCCGGCGGAATACCAGACACCCCCAGTGGAACCATTCCCCAGTATAATCCAAAGTTTCCCCAGGAAAATGGAATCCATATCCCCAGTAGATCCGGGAAGCTTATCCCCAGTAGATTATGGAAGCTTATCCCCTGCAGAGTACGAACGTATCTCCCGGTTTCATTCAAAGGTTATTTCCCCACCAGGGTATAACTCGGTTATCCTCAGCTAATTACCACGGAAAGTTCATCCTCGGCGAAGTTCTTGCTATCCCCAGCGGAGTTCATCAAGTTCCCCAACATAACTTAGAAGTGGAATCCCCAGCGGAGTTCTCATCAAAACCTCAGCGAGGTATCTTTTCCCACAGAGTAGTTCCATGCAGAGTAATCTCTCCAACAAGTTTATTCCCCGACGGAGTCGTCTTCTCCTACCGGTTTATTCTTGCAATCATCATCCCCAGCGGAAACAAAGAACTCTACTCTTCAACATCAGCCCAGGATTCAACAAAGTTCCCGGCACTCGTCAAGGATTTATTTTCCTAGACGAAAATACATTCATAGACATCTCACATTTCATACATCCTGCTTACATACATGATAAAGTGCATACAACACTATCTCATTTTAAAACATCATGACATCATGCATCTCATACAACATGACATTGCATACAGCTAATGTTTTTCCTTTTCAGGAAAAGTTCAATCCAAAGATGATTACTATCAACTATCGCAATTCCAGATTCGATACCTGTATCTAGCCAGGGCATATCTGTGAGCGATTGATTATAGATTCGATACCTGTATCTAGCCAGGGCATATCTGCATGAAGAGTTTGAAGATCAACCCCTGTAACAGGCCAGGAAGTTATCTTTCATTCTCAGGGCAGAGGTTTACACCTGTATCCAGCCAGGAAAGCTATCTCTACCAACCTTTTGCAAATTCCAGATTCGATACCTGTATCTAGCCAGGGCATATCTGTAGACGACAATTTCCAGATTCGATTCCTGTATCTAGCCAGGGCATATCTGTAGACGACCAATTCCAGATTCGATTCTTGTATCCAGCCAGGGCATATCTGTAGACGACCAATTCCAGATTCGATTCCTGTATCTAGCCAGGGCATATTTGTGAGTGATTGATTGTAGATTCGATACCTGTATCCAGCCAGGGCATATCTGCATAAACAGTTTAAAGATTCGATACCTGTATCCAGCCAGGGCACGTCTGTAAGCAACCTTTTTGAAGTTCCGGATTCGACTCCTGTATCTAGCCAGGGCATATCTGTGAGCGTTTGATTGTAGATTCGATACATGTACCTAGCCAGGGCATATCTGAATGAAGAGACTGAAGATCAACACTTGTAACAGGCAAGGAAACCATCTTCCTTTCTCAAAGTACACAAGTTCTCGCTAAGGAATCTCTTACGCGATCAACATTTCCAAATGGAATCTATAAGCCCATTCCCGACAAGGTTCTGTCACGACTCCAGATGGCATCTATAAGCCCATCCTCCTGTCCACCATCTCTCCAAATGGCATCTATAAGCCCATTCCCGCCATCACATTGCTGATACTCCAGCATGCGAGTGCAAATTTCTGGGCACTCTAGTGTTCAATCATCTTCCACCCTCGGATCACGAAAGGCACACAAGCCAATCTACATCCTCAGGTATAAGAAGATTGAACAGGGGCAACTGTTGCACCCCAAAATTTGCCCTCCCATTTCCTCAACATTTTCTCACCACAAGACCCTTGGAGCTCAAGATCGAGTTAGGGTTTGCTCTGCTCAAGACTCCTCCTTGCACTGTTGACCCAAATTAGGGTTTGAGTTTGCACAAAGATGTCTTGACCTAAAAGGCCCAATGTGACTTTCATGCTTCATATTAGACTCACAAGTTTATCCATACCAATTTTCAAGCCTTGATTCCAATCTTTTCCCAGTCAATTGGACAATTGACCTAGAAATCAGATGTATTGGGGAAAAAGTCAACTGTGGCCAATTGACAGTCAAACCTCATGATTTTTGACCCACATCAACATTATGAACTCATATGAACCATTTGGTCAAGTTTGGATCACAATTCCACAAGAAATTTGATCAGATCACCAAAAGGGCAAAATGGTCATTTTTAGGGTTTTGACTGCACAAAGGCAATTTTTGACTGTTTGACCTAGCCAATGGCAAAACAAGCTCACATATGGACTCAAGGACTCAATGACATGGTCTTGGCACATTCAACAAATTCAAAAGATCCCAAATGCACAAGATTGACAGATGAATTTTCCAGTCAACTGAGCTAAATTTGACTGTATACTGAAAAGTCAAACTTTGACTTTTTGGTCAAAATCAAGTGTCAAGATTCATTTTTCATCAAGACATGTCAAATTATGAAACTTATTCATCAAGAAATCAAAAATTGCAAATTAGGGTTTAGAATGAGAAAATTTCATAACTTAGAATTTTTCTAAGTTATGAAACTTCCCTATTTTTTCCTAACTTTGTCCCATTTTTTCATCAAGATATATTTGGATTCAAACAAAACTCAAAACATGAAAGTTGTAGTCCATTTCAAAATCTACAACTTTGATTCACAAAGTTTCCTCAAAAGAAACTTTTAGCTCAAGTTATGATTTTTGGAACAAGGGTGCAAAACATTCTTAACTTAGAAAAATTTTGACCTATTCTAGGCAGGATTTTTGCCTAACTTCATGACCACTTTTCACATGCTTCCACTTGGAATTTCAAATTGCATTACAAATATGGATTGTATTACACATTCCAAGCTTTCCAAAATGTCCAAGAACTTCTCAAACACCCTTGTGGTTAGGGAGAATCGAATTTGTCAATATGGGCAAAAGTCACTTTGATTCATGGCCAAAGGCATGTTCATACACTTTGCATTTTTGAAATAAGCTTGCACAAGCTAGTTACAGGCCTCTAATCTCATTTACACTCAATAATTAAATGTCAATCCATTGTGTTCTAGCATTATTTTGTTCATTTGGACATTACATGAAGAATTAAGCCATATTTGGAAAAAGCAAGTTATCCATTCTTGTAAAGCATGGTTTTATGTCAAAAGCAAATCAAAGAAGTACCAAGGCATATCTTCTAGGCACAAGTTCAGGAACTAATCACACTGATCAAGAGGGATTGGTGCAGCATGTTTAGGGGGCCTGCATAAGCTTGTAAACCAACTTGACAACTTTTGCTTACATTAGAAGAAACTTGCATTTTGAAACACAACATTGAGTTCCTGTCAACACAAGCCTAAAAAAACTTCTTGAGCATCTTCCAAACATCAAACCTGACCAAAAACACGAACCAACCACCTTCAATACCTCCCCAAACATCAAAACACCTTCTTGCTGCAAAAACAGAGTCCCTTCTGCAACTTGACTTCCACCAACACTTCCACTCGTGCGTTTTGGCCAAAGCTAGTTTAAACATGTTCCATACCACCCACTGAAGCTATCCCAAGCCTTGGAAACAGACTGTAACACCTCTAACCATTTTTGCCATTTTCACTTTTCTCTCTTGCAGGTTGACTTCTGTAGCTTGATACAGCAAGATTCAAAGCACACTAAGCATTGGAGAAGCATCCCTGAACTTCAAGCAAGCTATACAAGTCCTCACATTGCATTGAAAGTACCTCCATTGTCATACACGATTCAAGCTGAACAGGTAAGTTTTTGAACTTCTATCTCTCTATCCAAGCATATTTAGGCTTAAGTTTGTGAAGAAAGCATGTTCTAATCATAGCCCTGAAGCCATCCATATAGTTACTTTTCATTTATATTGTGTGTGCTAAGAGTATTTTGAACCTGAACATTAGGAAAAAGTTAGGTCAGGAATTGGGGGAGAAGAAATTCTCTCTCATTTCTGAGAGTTAGATCAACTTCTTTATATGTTTAGAATCGTGACATGATGCTCTATAACTTTGATGTTGTAAGTTTTTATTGAAAATCAAGGAATCAGAAGTTAGCAGAGAAGGAAGAAAACGCGTGTTTTTTCTATGTTCAAACAGTCTGGAGGTTGAAGACAACCCTTTTGGGCTGGGCTTGGTTGCTTTTCTGTTTACACCCTCATTTTCCACATACACCCCCTTGGTCCATTGTGTTTATTTTTATCATTTTTTGACTTTTTCTTTTTGTTTCTGACTTATTATTTTTTGCCAAAATATAAAAAATATTAAAAACTTTTTTTCAACCATTTTTGCATTTTATTTGGATTTTTGTTTGTTTTATTTGAATTTATACATGTAAATAAACATATTGCCTTTTATTCAAAAAAAACAAAAATAATACAAACACATTTTGTTTTCTAATTTTATTTTATTTTATATTTTGAAAACATTTTCTAAAAATATACTTTTTTTTTGTAAATAATAAATATTTTATTTTTGTACATATTTAATATATTTAGTAAATAATATAAATACTTATATATTTATTAGAATATTTAGGAAATACAAAAATAATACATTTTTTTTTTATTTTTTAATATTTAACCTCAGAAATACTTTTTTTACAATATACTTCCTTTTTATTTGTTTTTTTTATATAATTAATAAACATTGTATATAATATATAATAAATACCTTTTTATTTATAAAATTAGGGTTTTGCCCTAAACATGAAAAATATCCAAAATTAATCCTTTTTATTTTTTTGTTTATATTCACATGAAAAATACTTTTTACATACATATAAAAACCATTTTTGTGCATAAATACATTTTTGCATATTTATTTACTTAATTGTTGTACAATTCCAATACTTGTATATTCAATTTGGATGTAATAGCTTAGGTTTTAATTTCTTGCTAAATATACCTCATTTGAACATTTGTACCCCCCATCCCATAATTGTGTTGTAATAATTTAGGACCTTTAAATTCCGCATTTAAAAGCTTTCTAAAAATGCCATGATAGACTTAGGGTTTTGTATGCAAAATTAACCAAACAAATAGCTTGACCTAATTCAAAGATAAAAAAGCATGAAAATGGACAACACCAATCACACTTGCACCCTTAGGGTTACTCCACTTGTTGCCTTCAATAATGGGCCATGTTGCATGTTAAGTTTCTTTGGCAAAACAAAACAAATCAAATGATCATAGTCCCTCGATGACGCTTTCGAAAGTTGCCTAAAAATGATCAAGTCCCTTAAAGGAAAAATTGCCAAAGACACTTGGCACTATTGCAATCATGGTCTAAACGATGACCCGCGCCCCTCCCGTTCACATCCTAACACAAGATTATCCACCAAATACAATGGTGGAACAAAATTGTTAAAAGGGTTAAAACATAGCAAAGATCTTTGAGTAAATTTAGGGGTAGACAACTCTTGGTTACTTGCCAACTTGCAAAACACACTTGCCTACTTTTCAAAACCACACATCACAACACATTTTCAAAACAACTTTCAAAAACATTGAAAACTTTTCAAAAGACATACACCTTTGTATACATCCCAACATGGATCATTACAAAGGTTGCCACCACATTGGCCTCTTTTCAAAACATTTTCAAACCCACGCGCACAAAGCACCATTTCAAACAATTGAAAACATAAGGCATGTGATCTAAGCAAGTAACTAAGAGCCCATGGATAACCATGGATAGAAAGGGTGCTAATACCTTCCCTTTCTATAATCTACTCCCCGAACCCAAGAAAACATCTCAAAGGTTTTTGCTGTGCTTTTTAACCTTTCCTTAGGATAAAATAAAAAGTCGGTGGCGACTCTTGCTCAACCAAAACATTTGCGAAAACAAACGCAAAACCCAAGTCAGTTCTCCCACCGTATCACAGAACTGGCGACTCTGCTGGGGAGAACTTTAAAGTGGAGTAACCTTAGGGCTTAGATCACCCTCTTGCATGACTAATTGTTTGCTTTGATTGCTTTATATCTTGGCTCTCTTGTTTGGGCTTGAAATCCTACACCCGGATTCGGGGAAACATTCATAGATAGCAATACGTTGTGGAAACTGTGCGGGGTATACCGACACGGTTGAAGCAATAGCTATATTAGTGCGACATATTTGTGAGTACCGGTAACCCTTGAGTTCAATCAAGGAGAGTACGGGGCCGCTGAGTGATGTCACTAAGCACTAATAACCTAGAACCTTACTTGACCATCTTGTCCTTTCATTAGAGGTAGTGAGATGACCGGCTTTGGTGCAGTCCGAAGTTGGTAGATACTCGATACTACACTCATTGAGGGTTATTTTCTTGGAATATTTTGGTCGCTAGTTAAGTGGCTAAACCAAAACAATGAACATGGAAAACAATCCAATGATATTGAGCTCCTTAGAACCCGATTACTATTTATAGGACAGGTTTTTAAGCCAACTACACTCAAGAGGGTACTTACCTATGAAACCCCATGCAAGCCTGAAACTAGGGTTTTGTGTGAATTGCTTGTACATATGTTTTGTGCATACATCATGAGCATCATAAAGCATCATATACATTCACTAACCATTTCAAGGGTTTGGATCTTCATCTTTGTTCTTGTTTTGTAGGTCATGGAAATTCTTCGCAGAAAAACTATCCAAGTCAACCTTGTGAGAATCCCTCCTCAACTCAAAGAGCTCACATCCAGAATTCCGGAAAGCTCTCCCTTTAGTGAAAGACATGGTAAACTGCTCAGCCTAGTCAACACCAGCATTGAAGAGGACATGGTAAAGGTGTTGTTCCAGTTCTTTGACCCCCTTCACCACTGTTTCACATTCCCTGACTACCAATTGGTGCCCACTTTGGAGGAATTTTCTCAACTCTTGAGAATTCCAATTCTTAATCAACTACCCCACAACGGTACGGAAAAAGAACCAAAGCCTGAAGATGTTGCTCAAGCACTACACTTGCAACCATCTGACATCAAGGGGCATTGGGAAACTAGAAGCGGTGTCAAAGGCTTCTTGGCAAAATTCTTGTTTGAGAAGGCACAAGAGTGTTGGAACTCATTGGATCTACAAGCCTTTGAAGAAATTGTGGCACTCCTCATTTATGGTTTGGTCTTGTTCCCAAATCCTGACCAGCTCATAGATGTCAATGCCGTCAAGATCTTCTTATCCAGGAATCCAATCCAACATTGCTTGGGGACATTCTTCACTCATTGTACACACGAACAATGAGAAAGAGGGGTGTTCTCATGTGTTGTACTCCTCTCCTTGCAAGGTGGTTTATTTCGCACCTTCCACAATCTGTTTTGAAGAATGACCAAGGCTTAAGGTGGTCACAACGATTGATGACCCTCACTCACTTTGATGTACATTGGTGTTCTCGGTCCAGAGAAAATGTTTGGCTTTCTTCCCTTGAAGAGTTCATATAGAGTCTTCTTTATTATAGGTCTAATGATAACTCGATTTCCAACATAACATGCCGTACTAACCGCATCAGCCCAAAAATATTTAGGAAGATTTGCATCACTAAGCATTGTTCTTGCGAGTTCCACTAGAAACCTATTCTTTCTTTCAACTACTCCATTTTGTTGTGGAGTTCTAGGTGCTGAAAAATTATGAGAGATACCATATTCTTCACAAAATTCTTCAAATTGAGCATTTTGGAATTCTCCACCATCATCACTTCTTATGGATACAATCTTTAGTGATTTTTCATTTTGGATTTGCTTAGCATACTTCTTAAAGGCTTTGAAAGCATCACTTTTCTGCACAAGAAACAAAGTCCAAGAATATCTAGAAAAATCATCAATAATGACTAAAGCGTATACATTACCTCCGAAGCTTTTTGTTCTTGATGGACCAAAGAGATCCATGTGTAACAATTCTTAGATTTGAAAGTTGTTTTGGTCTGTTTGCCCTTTTGGCATGCATTACATAATTTGTCCTTGATGAACTTCATCTTTGGTAGACCAATAACTAAGTCATGCTTAACCAATTTGTTCAAGTGCTCCATGTGAATGTGAGCGATCCTCTTGTGCCATAACCAAGCGTCATTATTGTTTACCATAAGACATTGTACCTTCAGAGACAAATCATCTAAAGTAATCATAAAAATATTGTTAGTTCTTATACCTTTGAGTTTTACCTCATTGGTTGCCTCATCCATAATGAGACATTCATCTTTGTTGAATTTGATCTTGAACCCTTTATCGCAAAGTTGACTTATGCTAAGAAGATTGTGCTTTAATCCTTCAACATAGAGAACATCCTCAATTTGAATGGATGGAAGTGTGCCAACTATTCCAACGCCAAGAATCTTTCCTTTGGTGTTGTCTCCATAGGTGACATACCCTTTGGCTTTATGTACTAGATATGAAAATTGGTGTACATCTCCTGTCATATGCTTTGAACATCCACTATCAAGATACCAAACATTTGATGTGGATTTCAAGCATACCTACACAAACAAATTATTCTTTGTTAGGTACCCAAGTTGCCTTGGGTCCTTCATAGTTAGTTCCCTTTTTCACCCACACATAATGCCCACTTGCTATACTAAAGTTTCTAACATAGCAAGCATTAGGTGTATGGCCTTTAATACCACAATAAAAACAAGTAGGTTCAAAGTTACTTCTATATCTAGAAGGATAAGATTTCTTCTTAGGAAATGTTTTCTTTTTCGATACATTAGCCTTTTTCTTTTGATGATTATGAACAACTTGCTTCTTTTCTACTTTCTTGGGATTGGAACTATTACTAGCCTTTACAAAAACAGTGGGATTGTTACTTGGTTTCTTAGAATTCACATAACCAGGACCCCTTTTATCATTAGGATAGCGTTGTTGGCTTAGTAATCCTTCCAATCCTATTTGTCCTTTTTCATATCGTTCAATGACTCTTTTCAATTGAACAATTTGAAAGACATTTGATTCACACTTGGTGCATGCAAAGTTTTCTTTTTCTTTAATAAAATTCTGTTTTTGAAGTTCAAAATCTTTAGTCATGGTGTCAATTTTTCTAAACAACTTAGAAGTTCTTTTTCTTGATTTGACACCTTTTTGTATAAACTTTTGCATTCTCTCAAGAATTCATCAATAGCATCTTGAACATCATCATCAAAAAGATTAAATTCATTACTAACCTCTTCTTCATTGTCGGAGTGATATGAAGCCATTAATGCTAGATTTTCACATTCCTCGCTTTCCGAATCGGATGAAGAACTTATCTCATTATCTTCCCATGCAACATAAGCCTTTTTGTTCTTGAACTCCTTTTTGCCTTTGAATCCATTTTTCTTGGAGAGTTTTGGACAATCCGGCTTTATGTGACCTTGCTTTCCATATTCATAACATGTGACATCTTGTGTTGATGTGGAGGCTTCTTTATCTTTATGATTATAAAATTTCTTCCTCTTGACAAAGTTAGCATTATGAAGATTATTTTTATGACCAAAATATTTTCCTAACCTTTTTACAAGAAGCAAGAAGTTTTCATCTTCCTCCGATGCATCTTTATCTTGACTTTCCTTTGAATCAACTTTCAAGGCAATGCCTTTGGATTTCTTCTCTAAATTTTCATGTTTTTCAAGTCTACCGAGTTCCGTTTCATATTCCTGAAGTTTGCCAAATAATGTAGAGGAAGTCATTGCGGAGAGACTCTTCTTTTCCGAGATTGCTGTTACCTTTGGTTGCCATTCCCTAGTCAATGATCTAAGGATTTTCAAGTTGAGTTCATCATTTGTCAAGGTTTTACCAAGAGCATTTAAGTGATTTGTCAAATGCACAAATCTCTTTTGTAAGTCAAGAATGGATTCTTCGAGCTGCATTCGAAATAGTTCATATTCTTGACTCAATGTATTTAGCCTTGATCTTTTTACTTCAGCCGTTCCTTCATGAGTTTGAACCAGGGTATCCCATATTTCTTTTGCTGTCTTGCAGTTTGAGACACGGAAAAATTCGTCCATACGGAGTGCACCTTGAAGAAGGTTTATTGCCTTTTTGTCATAGAGAACTTTCTTTTTATCATCGCCGTCCCATGCAGTTTTGATTTTTACAGAACCAATGCCATTGATTACTGATATTGGGATAAATGGACCATTTTCAACAGCATCCCATACTTCCTCTCCTTGTGCTTCTAAATGCGCCTTCATGCGTATTTTCCAGAAGATAAAATATATACCACAGAATAGAGGAGGCTTGTTGTTACTACCACCATCTCTGAAGACTGGTTGATGATTTGCGGAACCCATTCTGGATCTTTAGGAACAAGTTACCAATAACTTGCTCTGATACCAATTGTAAGTCTCAGAGTGCCTAAGAGGGGGGGGGTGAATTAGGTCTTATAAAAATTATTCGGTTTTATGAGAATGCTTGGTAGTAATTTTTGGTTAAGTATTTGAAGGTTTTGATTATATCTTTATCTTTTCTCGATTATGGTGATGAAAGCGATAAATGCGGAAAAGTAAAGAACACGATGATATATCCTGGTTCCCCTCACAATCCGAGAGTACTCCAGTCCCCTTTCCAACACGAAAGAGATTTCACTATAGTTAGAATGATTGTACAGCCTATGCTTACTATCTAACCTATAGGGTGATCAAAGGTTCTTAACACCTTTAAGACCAAACAAACACTAATGTGAATGAAGAACAATCCTCTTCAAATCACAACACTTACTTCCAACAATCCTGGATAGTAAGGGAAAATCTTTAAGTAATACAATGATTAATTTTGAAGTATATGGAGAGCTTTATCAATCTTCAATTGATCTTCTTCTTCAAGATAAAAACAATTCTCAACAATGTATATAAATGTTCATAATGTATGAATGAAACTTGAAATGATAATGAAAGTGTATATGGCAAGTTTCACAAAATTATGAACACATGAAAGTATAATTTCAAATGTGAGTAAATGAGAAAATTGTTAATGAAGAAGGATATTTGTTAATTTGAAAATTGAAGTATTGAACATTGAACATATATGAAAAATGTTATTGTGTTCTTGTTTTGAAAATCTGAAAAATCTTCATTTTATAAAGTTGTAAGAACCTCTTCATTCATGCCAATTCATATGAAAAGTTGCAATGCATTCATGAAAAGATACCACTTGAAAAATGTTCAAAAAACAAAGTAAAAGCTGCATTGGTTCGCTAGGAACCGGTTCCGACACTGACAGAACCTGGTTCTTAGTGAACGTTATAAGTTGGAATTCAAATTTATCACGCAGGAACCAGTTCCCCTATTGGTACAACCCGGTTCCTGGTACAAAAACCAGGGACATGTTTTTTGAGAAAAGCTGGAACCCGGTTCCCTGTTAGGGAGGAACTGGTTCCTAAAGGGTTATTTTCAAAAATACATTTTGAAAGATATTTCAAACAAAGTTTTTCTTGATGTTAAAGTTATGGAATATGTATATGTTGATGAATGCATATTGTGAACATCTATATTCAAGATTTAAAGAATTATTTATACCAGTTTGACATTTGATGATTTCTTCAATAATTCTTCAATAATCTTCAAGACTTTTATATGATGTTGATAAGCTTTTTGCACATCCTTTGAAAGTTGATGTCCAAGTTGTCTTCATCAAAACACATGCTTTAAATATGACTTGAGAAGCTTGCAATTACATACGCCTATATCTAGCCAGGAAAGCTATCTCGATCAACCTTTTGAAGTTCCATATTCGATACCTGTATCTAGCCAGGGCATGTCTGTGAGCGACTGATTAGAGGTCTACGCCTGTATCCAGCCAGGAAAGCTATCTCGATCAACCTTTTGAAGTTCCAGATTCGATACCTGTATCTAGCCAGGGCATATTTGTGAGCAACTGATTACAGGTCTATGCCTGTATCCAGCCAGGAAAGCTATCTCGACCAACCTTTGAAGTTCTAGACTCGGTACCTGTATCTAGCCAGGGCATATCTGTGAGCGATTGATTGTAGATATATACATGTATCTAGCCAGGAAAGTATCTGCATGAAGAGTTTGAAGATCAACACCTGTAATAGGCCAGGAAATTATCTTTCTTTCTCAGGTACGCAAGTTCTCGCTAAGGAATCTCTTACACGATCAACATCTCCAGATGGCATCTTTAAGCCCATCTCCGCAACTATCCATTACATCTCCAAATGGCATTTATAAGCCCATTCCCGACATTATTTTGTCACATCTTCAGATGGAATCTATAAGCCCATCCTTCTATCCATCATCTCTCCAAATGGCATCTGTAAGCCCATTCCCGACATCACATTGCTGATATTACACTATGCGAGTGCAAATTTCTGGGCACTTTAGTGTTCAATCATCTTCCACCTTCGGATCACGAAAGGCCCGAAAGCCAATCTACATCCTCAGGTTTAAGAAGATTGAACAGGGGCAATTGTTGTACCCCAAAATTTTCCCTCTAATATTCTTCAAGGTTTATCAAGAATCATCTTCAAATGGTTCAAGATTCCTCAAGGGTTGCACAGTCAAACATTCTCCTAAGCCAGTCAAAATTAGGGTTTTGTTTCTTTCAAGGAATTTGAGGTTTTAAATGGCTCAATAAAGTCTCATAGGCCTATATACATTGTCAAGCACCTACATGCCAAGTCTCAAGACTCGCAGTGCCAAATTCCACAGTCAAAAGCTCCATTTGATCTACAGTCAACTACAGAGGTAAAATGGTCATTTTACAGTCAAAAGTCAGAATTTTTGGTCAACATCTTATTTTGAGCTCACAATCATAATTTTATCAAGTCTTTATCATGATTCCACAAGCATGGCTCAAATATCATCAAGATGCAAAAAGTTACTATTTTTGGACATCAGAAAAGTCAATTGTATCTTGACCAAGGCATAACTTTTTCATGGTTCATCAGAAAAATCCCATCCAATGCTCATTTTGAAGGGGATGACATTTCCTACAATCCATCTTCACATTCCAAGTCCAAGAAATGCTCTCACAAAAAAGTTATCAATTTCTACATTATAGGTCAATTTCAAAAGTCAACAAAAATGCACTTTAAGTCAAAGACCATAACTTGATATTGGTAAATCCAAATGACATGGGACCAAAGGCATTGGTTAGAGGACTTCAAGACCTTTCCAAAATGTCCAATAACATGTTCATATGATAAAAATTGAGCAAGATATGCATTGGAGAAGTTGGGAAATTTTTGTGAATTTGCAAAAGTCAACTTTGCTCAAAATACCTTATTTTTGCTAATGGGCCTCAAATTTCTTCTTGAAACTTTGTCCAAGGCTTATGCACGACCCATTGAGATTATTTGAATTTATTTTCTTATTTTTTATTAATTAATTGGATTTTTAATTGATTTTAATTCATTTAATTAATTTAAAATGTAGGAAATTCAAAGATTTGATTTTTCAATCTTTTGGTGAAGCAAACAAGCTCAATATATGCTGGAAAATTCGTGTGCACATCAAGGGGACAAAAATCTCCAAGTTTGGCATGTTTTTCCAATCAAAAAGATTGAAAATTATTTGATTTTCAATCAAATATTGAAACCATAATTCCATGGATCTTTGCTCAAGGATTTAACCTAAACTCAGTCTCCAATATATACACAACTCAACCCTAATGCATTGGACGTGAAATTGCTGCATACAAAGCCATAACATATTGAAAAAAATCAAGAAAACTTGAAAACTGTTTTCCAGGTTCCAACGTGATTCAAAGCTTTTTCTTGTTTCTAACACATTGCTGGAAGTCTCGGGGACACATTGCAATCAAAACCACACGCCAAAGCTCAAGAAATCAATCTACACAGACCCACGGTTTGCATATCTTTCCCATAATCGAAACTCATAATTCATAAGCATTTGATGTGATTTTTTGCTTGTTTTGTATTGTTAAAGACCACAGGAAACTAATGGCATAAGCTAATTGGATTATAATGCGCAGAATTGAAAGTTACCATTGACAAATATTAGGGTTCATAAACCTTGAATTTGGGGATTCAGTAACCAGGGAAAATTGGAACCTCTAATGCACATGGTTGAACTCGTTGCATTCAGACGAATCTAACAGGACCATCGCGCCATATTTATATAGCCTAGGGAGCTCATCGCTATTATTCCTCGTTCCATATTGTGGGGGTTAAAAACCCCCGCTATTTGTTTGTCTTTTACAGGGAAAAAGGAAGACGATGATGAGGTGGAAGCGTGCTACTGGACAATTCAAATGGCGCGCGTTTTTGTTTGTTTTACAGTACATGCACTAATGTTTTAATATTATAATTGCTTGTTGTTATATTATCAAATGCAAGCAAATGGTGGAGTGGTGGATGTGCTGTCTATTGATCATTGGGACCTGGGTTCGATTCCCAGGTCCACCCAAAATATTTCTATTGTTTTTCATAACATGTTCACGTGCAGGATTCCCAATGATGTCCACCATGTGCCTCCAACCAACAACGCGCCAAGTGGCCTTATGCATCAATCCAGTGGCCAAAAGGTGATGAACATCATGCTCCTGGTCAACCCTGCGCGTGGACAATTCCCCAAGGTCAAACAGGCTGGTAGCTTCATGGGCCAGAATTGCCAAACTCACCTCCAAAAAAGGCATGGCACCCCCCTGGTTTATTATTTCTTTTTATTTTTCCTTTCTTTTATTTTCTTTTAATTATAATTATTATCATTATTATTATTAACTAACAAATAATTATTTTCATAATTAATTCATAAAACAATATTTTCCTATTATTATTATTATTTATTAATTTCACTATTAATAATTATTTTGTAAATAAATTCTAATTAATTAGTTTAGTTGTTTAATTAGGACAATTTTAATATTTTTCATAATAAATAAAATAAGTTAGACTTAGGGTTTTCTTGACAACTTTTAATTTCTTTTATTTTTATTTTCATTAAGACCTAAAAAACTAATAAATACTTTTTTCTTGTAATTATTTAATTAATTAGTAAATTAGGTTAAATATTAATTAATTGCAAAAGGGACCAAAATTCCATTCTTTTCTCAAAAAGGGTCAAAACCCTAAGGACGTCCTGATTCAATTTCTTTTCGCGCATAATATTTTTTCATATTTATGTAACTGTTCCGAGAATGTAATAGCGTAATTAGGATTTTATCGCTTTCTTTAATTTCTCGCATTTACTTTTCAAGGGTTATGTTTTTGGCGATGTAAATACCTGACGCCTTGTAATAGCGTAGATTTATTTTCCGCAATTTACTTTCCGCAAATTATTAACTGTTAATTATGCATGACAAGACTTGTATGGAAAATAAAATCAACCCGTAGCTCACCATGATACATGTGCAAAGATAATCTTAAACTGAAATAACACACTCGCACATGCCACTCCTAGGGTATGCCTCACTTGGTTGCCTCGTACGTGGTCATTGAGTATAGGGTGTTTTAGAGGTCGCCCTCCTGTCTAAAGATCCAGTTGCCTCGAAACGGTTGCCTCGGATAAAAAGGATCTAGGACATTAGGGTTACCGCAAAGGCGTCCTACTATTGCTTTGGTGACCACACATGTCCCATATAATCGAATTGACCCGAATAACTCCAACGACAGTGCTGCCTACTTCTCAATAGTGGCATAGTACTGTCTAAAGGACATTTACACAGCTTAATTTCCTTTGAGTAGGTAGAGGTTCTAAGGTACTTTCTCTTTCAAAACAAAAACAACTTTTCGCACCTACCCTTTCAAAAAGTTTTCAAACAAATACTTCATACACTCTTGAGGACTGATACAAGAGTTACCTAGAAGTTTTCAAAATGAAACTTTTTCAAAACCCATAAACACAAGAAAAGCAAACAATTTTTGAAAGCATAGTGAGCAAGTACCTAAGAGCCCGTGGATAACCACGGATAGAAAGGGTGCTAATACCTTCCCTTTCTATAATCTACCTCCCGAACCGAGAAACATCTCGAAAAGGAATTTTGTTGTGCTTTTGTCTTTTCCTTGTTGGAGAAAATAAAAGACGGTGGCGACTCTTGCTTACCGCGACATTTCGCGAACCAGCATTTCAAAACAGTCAGTTCTATTTCCACCGATCACAGTTCCCCTTTATTTTTATTTCTAACTTTCAAGTTTTTTAGCCGTATTTCATTAAAATTTCATAAACACAAAAATATTATATTAGGTTTATAATTATTTCTTTCTTGCCCTCATTAAAAAATACCAAAAATATATATTAGTATAATTTTTTATTTCTTTATTTTAATTAATCTTTGATTGTTAATTATTTAGTTATTTAATTTCTATTTATTTAATTTATTTTTGATTATTTAGTCTTTATATTTTTGTTTGCGTCTAACTCCGAGGGAAAGAATCAAATTTGTTGACTTCATGTCATTGAATATATCTAATATGATTGTGTGAAACCCCTTCATACATTTTTTAGTTTTGTTAATCTTAAGTTAAATCTCCTAAAAAACTCAACTTTCAAACTTACACTCTTTTAAGCTAAAACTTCGACACTAGGTCATCGTATCTTTAAAATCTCATCCCCACACTCATTTAGCAAGCAAACCAATTTTAACTAAAAAACAGATATTTCAAAAGATTCCTATAGGATACTATAGATACATAGGTTTCTAGTACCTCCCCTTTGTATAACCAACCCCCGAATCTTCGATCTCTTTCAAATGTATTGTATTTTTCTTTACTTTTAGTATTGCACTTACTTTGCATATTTATGGGTTTTATTTCGCACTTTTCTCTTTTCCCTTGTAAATAATAAAGCGCGGTGGCGACTCTTGCTTTTGTGAGTCAAGTTAATTAAATAGCTTGATCTCCAATTTTCACCACTACAGAATCGGCGACTCTGCTGGGGAATAAAAAACTCTAAAGTGGGTTAAACCTAATTTGTTATATATTTTTTTGTTATTATTTCTTGTTTACTTATATGTGTTATTTTTTGGTTTCTTTGGGTGTTGATTATAGTTATAACATATAAGTCATATACCTAGACTAAGGTACACTTAAGATAGGACGGGCGGTATAGTCATGTTAACTTTGAGGGAGTAATCCTGAAAAAGGAGGCATGAGATCCCCTACTAAATAGAGGCCCCTTTGACTATAGTATTTGTTTACCGAGTAATCGGGAAGACGTTGCTTCTTTCGACCTGGGAGCCAGAGAAGCTGAGAGCCGTAGAAACCATAACCCGTATTGGCCTTTATTAGATGTAGTGCAGAGACTATGATTGAGTAATCTAGAAGTAGTTGCCACGCGATGCTGCACTCATACGACCTTTTCTTGCGAATATTACTAATTACCGAGTAATTGGGACGTTGGTAATATCCAAAGTAAGAGCGTAGACTTTGGGACTTCCTTACAACCTTGTTTGGCAGGTCATAAACCCTTAGTACATACCTTGTGGGTTGATTCTCACCCTTTAACTCCATGCTCGTGATGTTAAACCTTTAAACCTTGTATGTGTTTGTTGCATAGTCGTACATTCATGCATTCATAAACACCATGAAATGCTTGTTACATATGTGGTCATTTCATTTCTAGGGAACCTTGTCTTTGATTCTCGTATCAAGCTCATTACTCATAAATGGACACTAGAGAGAGGAATACCATCAGTTACAATGTTTGGATGCCAGTTCAAGTTGAGGTCACGAAGTCTAAAGATGAAGATCAGGAAGAAGATTTTTACGGCCTTCAGCTTCAAGAATAGATTGATCATCTGAAAAGCATTATCAATAGAAGGGATGTACTCATCAAGGAGCTAATTGAGAGACCAAAGAGCGAAGCAACGAAGGAGCTCTTTAAAAGAAAGGCCCAAGAGTGGAGTGATGAGAATCTAGTTTGGGGTACCCTTGTTGATGTAGAGTTTGGGGAAACATCTTAGGGTTTATGTTTTGTATTTTTTATGATCACCATCAGGTTTATTGATTGGGATCTCTTGACTTTGTATTTTGTATCCTTTAGGCTCTTAAATTTGTACTAAACTCATTTGTCACATTTTGTTGTTAATTATTTCTCGCTTAAAGCTTAAGTCAAAATTTGAGGTCCTCAGAAATGAATTTAACTTGCCATTTGCATATGTCATGCATCATTCTATATTTTTGTTTCACTTTCGAAAGTCATTCCCGAGTCTTATTTTTTTTCCTTTGGTCCCTATAGTACAACAATCGCGCTAAGAGGAAGATGGGAAATATTAAGCAAGAGATTTCTGAACTCCGTAAGGAGACGGTTACTTTGAAAGCTGGTATAAAGCATCTAACTGGTTTAGTTGAAATTCGTATTGCCTCCCAAGTCAATTCACTTATGAAGGAATAAAAGATGGAAAAGGTCTTTGCAAAAACCTTGAAGTCTTTCTTTCATGAGAAGGAGAAAAGTCAATACACCTAATGATCACTCTGAAAAGGTGAAAGAAGATGCCCAAGAGGAACATTTGTCTGAAAATGGTAACCCATCTGATAATGTGAAAAAGTATGGTGATAGCTTTGCCAAGAAAAGAGAGTAAGACTCCATTGATACTTCGCAAGAAAGACAAAGGGAACCCATATGTATAAAAAGAGTTATCAGCATTCACAAGGTGCTTCTATTATGCCATCGGTTAACCCAACTCCTACAAATCATCTGTAACCACGGCAAGAACCAAGGAAATCCAGGAGAAGGGAATATTATCATCACCAACAACATGTTTTTTCTGTCACCCCTATGGTGAATATAGCTCCCATAGCTCCCAATCAGAAACTTCATAATCAGAGGAAGCCTCGTTTTGACCCGATTCCAATGTTGCATTCAGAGTTATTTCCTTTCTTATTACAGAAGAATTTGATTCATACTCGGTCACCACCGGATGTTCCTGAGGATCTTCTATGATGGTATAAGGAATATTCCTTTTTTTTATTTTCATCAAGGTGCTCCTGGACATGATCTTGATCATTGTCTCACTTTGAAGGCTAAATACATAAATTGGTCAAAAGTGGTATTTTGTCATTTAGAGACGGCGGTCCTAACATTCAAGTCAACCCCTTTTCTAAAGCATGAGTAAATCTCTGTTGATTTTGGCCTTGAAGTTTAGGAGAGTTTTCTTTCAGCACAAGTCTAGGTGGAGAGCCTTCCCAGAGTATTAACTCATTTCTTCTTTTTGTAATCATTCATGTTTGTTAAAGCTTTGTTTGCATGTAAGAATTTGTTTGCATTTGCATGATTATCTTAATATAATTAGTATGTTTTTCCTGAAGAAATATATTCATTTCACTCGTATTTGTTTTCAATTACTTTTCTATATTATGATACCAGCTTGTTTCCAATTCTCTTGCTTAGGCAGAAATTGGAGGGAGAATGATGATCTGAAAAACACAAAAATCTATGGTTGTGTGCTTTTGAATAAAATCTTGTTGATGATGTACACGCATTGTTTCAAATCCCTAAACACCAGAGATATAAGGAAGATAATCCCTTGTTAACCCCTTTCGAGCTTTGAAGTAGGAGTTTCCTTTCTATAGGAAAACCCTCAATTTTAATCTGGGGAAAGGTAGTTTTCAGTTAACCTGATCGAGTGTTCAAATTCCCAAAGGAAGATATTTCTGAAGAGAAACCGCAATGGTTATCCTTCACATATGATGAGGCCAAAATATGTGAAACCACAATGGTTATCCCTCATTCATCAAGAAACGAGGCAGTCACAATCCTCTCAACAAGTAAAGACAAACTAATGTCACACGCTTTATTCAAAAATAAAATAAAATAAAATGAAAAGGTCTCGCTAAGTTGGAATCTTGAAAACAAGCGACTTAGGAAAAAATTAGGTCATCCCACTGGATTATCAATTAGTCCAGGCAATAGTTAGGGAAAAATCACAAAGAAAAGACTACAAAGAAAAGTCCTCAGCCAAGAACAAATTTGTATGACTACAAACACAAACACAAGAAGGGTGACTACTACTCTGAAAGCCTTATCACTTCCTTAACCATCACAAAATATTTTTTTGAGAAATGAACACTAATGTTGAATTAACTGAACATAGGATTGGAGGACATCACGAAGAATGGGTGGGCACTAATAAACTTTGAGCCTTAAAATCTTTTTTTTTCTTCTGAAAACCTGGAATCGGACCATGTTACAACCTTCAAAAGTCCTAATTAAAGTGTGGTTTATTTTGAAAGCATACTTCAACGAGATAGCGTTCCTGACTCCCATAAGTTTTGCTAAAATATTTGTGTTGGTATCATATGCTTTTGTCATCTTTCATACAAAAATAAATGGTGCACTAATTCGCAAGCTTCGCGACATTTTTTCAAAAAAATCTTCAGGGCTTACATAACTATTGCATTATAATTTCCATTCTCAGAATAAACTTTTCCTACTTGTAAAACATTTTCTTAATGTCAAGGAAACTTACATATAAGCACCAGTGGTGATTTTAATCTTTTGAGGTCTGAAAATTTATTAAGTAATTGGAGAATCATTTCTAAGAATGAACATAGCCAAGGGCATGTCACCTGAAGACCTTCAGCATGAACAGGTTGTTGCCTTCATAGTTCGTTTACCCTCATGGGGCCAATTTGAAGACTTTGTCTTGCCAAATACAATCAATATAGGGCAGTCACATCAAGATTCAACGAATCTCTCCAAGAGTTTGAAGATATTGGGGCATTTTGGATGCCAGGTCTTTTGTAAAATCTTCTTGAGACGATTTCTTCTCGTAAACCATGTAACTTGGAGCATTTAATAAGTGAAGTTATTCGCAAGAATTGTCGTGCATCATGCAGTTTATCAATAGTAAACATGGGGCATACAAAGTTAGTTCCAGAGACAATCCAGATTTGTCAAGATATGTGACCTGCTTTTCACATATTATCAAATGGTGGTTTTCCTCAGAATCTCAAAACAAGCAAGATTTTTTTCTCCAGCTGAAGCGTTGTTCGTGTTGTTATCCTTTCAATAGATTATGTATGTAAGAGGATTGTCTTCATCTTCGGAGATATTAGAGCCTTATAGCAGAAATATGCTCCGTCGATGGCTTTTGTTCTATCTCCAGTAATGTTCCCATATTGTTAACATTAACCGAGTATTTTGTTTGTACTATAATGTCTCATCATCCCCAGTTTATCTATTTTGTCTGTTTTGTCAGCATATACATGACATTCATTTACTCATTCATGCTTATATCATTCATGCACATTCACATTTCTCGATGTTTTTGGTCCATCTACTTTGGTTGTGTTTATCCCCAAGTAACGTATTTCCTCTTTCCAACAGAGTGTCAACTTAAGTAGAAAGTGCACATCCTTTCTTATTCCCCATTGAGTTTATTCCTCATGGAAGGGTTATTGTTTTAGCCTTCCTTTCCATCTCACGATATGATAAGTCCCAGTTGATCCTATTCCTCATCTGGTAGAGTCTTGTTCGGTTGTTTCTCTCTATTTTGTTCTTGGATTAAGTTTTGTCTCCTGCAGATGTTACCCTGTGGATTTCTCTAAGCAGTGAAACCTAGATTGAGAGTGCGTTTATTTTGCGAACTATAAATACTTTTGTCTCCTAAGGTAGAATCTATTCATGGTTTCTAGTAAAGATGAACTTTGTTTCCCAATAGTGTTATTGCATCACTCTTTTGGAATCTTAAAATGACAACAAGTGACAGACTCTTTATTTGAGTAGCTTGATCATTTATGGATTTTCTCTTTTTATGGCAAATGGGGTTCTCTTCATGAGCAGTTTGTCTATCCTCGGAGAAGTTGTTGACTCTCATTTCTGACAGTATATTTACAACACTCTCTTAGAATCTCAACCTGATAACAAGTGGTTGACTGTTTATTTGAGCAGCTTGATTATTTCTGGATTTCCTCTTTTATGTAAAATGGCAGTCTCTTCATGAGAAGTTTGTCTATACCCGATAAAGTTATTGATTCTCATTCCCAACGGTGTCTTTAAAACACTATATTGAAATATTTTGCCTGGCAACAAGTGGCGGCCTCTTTATTTGAGCAGCTTGTGTATTTCCAGCATACTTTTACCTTTCGACAAATGGTGTCTCTTTTGAGAAGTTTGTCTATCTCCAACATATCAACTCTAATTTTTTATCAAATGGTGTCTCTTCAGAAAAATTCCACAGAGAAGTTTGTTATGAAATCCTTGCAAGTGGCAGTCCCTTTAGCAGAGACAACTTGTATTTTTACCCTTATCAAGTGGAAGACTTGATTAAGAAGAAACTGAGACCAGTTCGTGGCGTGTGACCAGGTTCTTGGGAAGGTTTATTATCATAAAACTGAGACCAGTTTGTGGCTTATGACCAAATTCTTTGGGAGGTATACTCAGCAAATGGCATCTCTTTTGATAAGTTTGCTCAACAACGGGAAATGGCATCTCTTTTGGGAAATTTTCTTATCTCATCAAATGGCATCTCTTTTGAGAAGGTTTCTCATCAATAGCAAATGGCATCTCTTTTAAGAAGTTTGATCATTAATAGAAAATGGTGTCTCTTTTGAGAAGTTTGCTCATCAATAGCAAATTGCATCTCTTTTGAGAATTTTTCTCATCAACAGCAAATGGCGTCTCTTTTGATAAGTTTGATCATCAATAGCAAATGACATATCCTTTGATAATTTTTCTCATCAACAACAAATGGCGTCTCTTTTGAGAAGTTTTCTCATCAACAGCAAATGGTGTCTCTTTTAAGAAGTTTTCTCATCAACAACAAATGGCATCTCTCTGGAAAAGTCCTACAGAGAAGTTTGTATATTATCCTTTTCAAGTGGAAGATTTGATTAAGAAGAAACTGAGTTGCAAAATGGTGTATTTTTGTTTCACCACCTTCAGTAAAAGTTGCTATTTCACCTTCAGTAAAAGTTGGTGTATCTATTTCTACCTTTGACACTGAATTAGAAATTTACCATCATCTTGAATCAGTAGCCATTTATCTTTTTACAGCCTATGCAAGGCTTCTTTCCTGATAGAGTTAGTAATTTTTCTTCTCTCAAATTTGTTCCCCAATAAGAGTCTCTCATTCAAAGTTTGTAGCGTTGTTCCCCAGTGGAGTTATAATATCTTCCCCTGTGGGATTACTTTATCATATGTGTGATGCGGTGGGAGAACTGACTTGAAGTTTTGTGTTTGTGTTTGCAAATATTGCGGTTTAGCAAGAGTCGCCACCGACTTTTATTTTATCCAAAAGGAAAGGTAAAAAAGCACAGGAAAGACCTTTGAGATTGTTTTTGAGTTCGGGGGGTAGATCATGAAAAGGGAAGGTGCTAGCACCCTTTTCATCCATGGTTTTCCATGGGCTCTTAGTTACTTGTTTTAGATCACTTGCTTTGCTTTGACAATTGTTTGAAATGGTGCTTTGTGTGATTTTGAAAGTATTTTGAAAAGAGGCATTTGTTTAGGCAATCTTTGTAATGATTCTTGTTTGTAAGAATATATACAAAGATGTTTGTCTTTTGAAAAATGTTTCAATGTTTTGAAAGTTGTTTGGAAATGGTTTTGAAATGTGTGTGTGTGTGTGTGTATTTGAAAATAGCAAGGATTGTTTTGAAAATTGATCAAGTAACTAGAAGCTTATCTACCTACGCAAAAGTCTTTCTTGTACATTTTTATTCCTTTGACATTGTTGACCTACTATTGTTTTAGTAGACAACCCTATCTTTGGATGTTAAACGAGACGGGCGTGGGGTCATCGTATGACCATGATAGCAATATTTCCAAGTATCTTTAGCAAGTTTTGAGGGACTAAGATCATTTTTTTAGGCAACTTTGATAGCGTCATCGAGGGACTATGATCTTTTTGTTTTGTTTGATTTTGCCAAGATACCTAGCATGCATACCATGGCCATGTTTTAAGGTAACCAAGTGGGTGAAACCCTAGAGGTGCTTGTGTGCAAGGTGTTGTCATTTTCATGCATTTGTTTGTCTTGCATTAGGTCATGCTATTTGTTTGATTTTTTGTCTTATCACACAAACCCTAATTTACTAAACATGTATATAATGCGATAAATTGCGTAAAGTAAATCTAAACTATTACAACAATATTATGGGAGGGGGATACAAGTTTTTGAATGGGGATATTTGCACAAAATAAAACCCTAATTCACTATTACAACCCAATTGAATTTATTGTACAATAAATAAAATAAACAAATATTTAAATATGCAATAAAATGTAAATATGCAAAAAAAATGTTTTGTAATTGTTTTACGTATGAGAAAATAAAATTATCTAAGTCCTAAAAATAAGAAAAAAATAATATTATTATTTTTGAAAGGGGAAACCCTAGTTTTTTGCTTTAAAAGAAAATATGTTTTCTATTATTATTTTATTCATTTTGTACAAGAAATAAATAAATAAAAATATTTACAAGTATTAAAAAAACAATATGTATGAAAATAATATTTTATGTGTGAAAAATAATAAAATAAAAATGCATGGTATTTTTAAATGTTTTTACTATTTTTTTAAGAAAATAAATTTATATTTATTCTAGTAAACTATTTTATTATGCAAAAAATAAAATAAAAATAAAATAAATAATGCAAAAAATAAAGAAAATTATTTTTGTGATTTTTAATGTTCAGAAAAAATTATTAAAGTCAATAATCATAAAAGAAATGAAAAATATGCAAAATATAAAAAATAGGCAAAGGGGGTGCAAAAAGGAAACAGGGGGTGTAAAAAGTAACAGGCCCAAGGCGCCAGGCCCAAGCCAGCTTCGTCCTTGTCCTCCAGCCAACGTTTTGCGCGCATTTTTCCTCAATCTTGTATCTTGTTATTCTTTGCATAAAATCAAAAACTTGTAACATGAAAAGTGTAGCATTTTTTATCACGATTCCAATGATATAAGATTTGAAACCTAACTCTAAGAAACCAGGGAGAATTTCAGTGGCCCTAATTCCTGACCTAATTTTTTCATGAACTTCAACAACCAAATACTCTTAGCTCAGTTAATATAAATGGAAATTATGCATATGTACAGCTTAAGCAAGTTGAGGACTACATTTTTGCTTCACAAACCTAAGCTTAAGGATGCCTAAATAAGGAGATAAAACTTTGGAAAATACCTTGTTCAGTTGAGTTTGGATATGGGAATGTGGGGACTTTGAGTGAGGCCTGAAGATCTTGTGAGCTTCCTTGAAGTTCCCTCAACCTTTTCCAATGCTTAGCTGGTCTTGTAGATGGCTAAAACTCCTTGCACGAGTCAACCTGCAACCTTGCAAAATGAAAATGGTGAAGTGTGAAACTGAGCTCGCATTTGCAAGACAGGGGCCTGGATAGCTTGGATGTGATGTAGGGAAGATGTTTCAAGGGTTGAAAGGCAAAACGCATGAGCAAGTTTCAAGTTGGCAAGTGTTCTGTAGATGATGCCCTATTTGGGCAGAAAAATGTGATTTTGGTGTTTGGGAGTGTTTGGGATGCTATGGATTCGTGTATTGGCTTGTTACAAGGTTCTTAAGTTGTTTCAAATGATGCTAAGGCTTCTCTTTATCATATGCACAAGCTTCTTGACTTTTGCAAGTTTGCTTGCTTTTGAAGAAAGTTTGAGGTGACAATGCCAAAGGCCTGTACAGGCTAGCTTATGGACTGCACAAAGTTGGTGTACTTTGCCTGATGTTTGTGGATCTTGTTTGCAACAAAAGAGAAGGTCCATGGCTCAAGATTTGCAAAGTTGCAAGAAGCAAGCTTTATCAAAGTAGTATTATGAAATTTATGCCATTTTTGGATTAAACTCTTGTACAATGCTCCATAGGTCAGAATAAAGCCAATATCCACTGAATTAGCATTCAATTATGGAGTGCAGAAAGGATTAGGACCTTTAATACCAAGTACAAGCATGCTAGGACAGATTTGCAACTTGAACCATTGTGAAAATGCCTTGAACAAAAGTGATAAATTACCATTTTCCCTTCTTTGATTCTCCCTAACCATAAATGATCTTGGAGAGTTCTTGGATATTTTGGAAATATTGTAACATGCTCTACAATTCATCTTTGAAATGCATTTTGAGATACCTCTTGGAACTAGGTGAAAAATGTCCATGAAGTTAGGTCAAAATCCTGCCTAAATTAGGGCAAATTTTCACTAAGTTAAAAAGTTTATGGACCCCTATTCACAAAATCATAACTTGAGATCCAAGCATCTTTTGGGAAAACTTTGTGAATCGAAGTTGTATATTTCATGGAGGACTACAACTTTCATGTTGGAAGTTTTCTTTATTGCATCATGGTGAAAAAGTTATGGAAAGTTGGGAAAAAATAAGAAATTTCCATAACTTAGAAAAATTCTAAGTTATGAAAATTTTCAATTTAAAACCCTAATTTGCAATTTTAGGTTTCTTGATCAACAAGTTTCACATTTTTACATATCTTGATAAATTATGACCCTTGGCACTTGATTTTGAACAAAAAGTCAAAGTTTGACTTTTTAGTGTACAGTTGATTTTTGATCAGTTGACTGCAAAAATCATCTGTCAATCCTATGCATTTGAGATCTTTTTAACTATGTGATTAGGTCAATATGATGACATTGAGTCCTTGAAATCATGCTTGAACCCAATTGGTCATTGGCTAGGTCAAAAATCAGAAATTGCCCTTTCCCAATCAAAACCCTAATTTTGACCATTTTGCCCTTTTGATGATCTGATCAAATTTCTTATCCAAACTTGATAAAATGGTACATAGGAGCCTATAATGTTGTTGTGGATAAAAAATTATGAAGTTTGACTGTAAATTGGCCATGGTTGACTTTTTCCCCAATACAGTTGATTCTTAGGTCAACTGTCCAATTGACTGGGCAAAAAGTGATTCAGAGCTTGAAACTTGCCATGAGCAATCTTAGGGGTTCAAGATGGTGTATGAAAATCACATGAAGCATTGATGGTTCAAAAATCCTTGTGCAAACTCAAACCCTAATTTCAGGTCATCAGTGCAAGAGGAGGTCTTGAGTTGAGCCAACCCTAATCCTGTCTGGAGTCCAAGAAGTCTTGTGAGGAAAAATCTTGATAAATAAGAGGAAAAATTTTGGGGTACAAAAATATGCTTGGTTTCTCCAGCAGTAGTTTGTCTCATGTGGCGTCATTCCACATAAAATTCAAAGAATTGCATTTGTATCATATCATAAACATCATTGTGGTATCTTAGGACCAAAAACTGTGTATTCAATATTTAAGCATCTTTACTCTCGCCGAAACGAAGATTTCAATCTTCATATCTCTGAATAGAAGAAATGTAAATATAGGCAGTTGCCATACCCAAATTTTTTACCTAAGATCCCACCTTCATTTGCATTTTCATAAAGCATCAAGGTCACGAGATACAGTTGGTTTTTAATTCGTTCACCTTTAAGCATTGCTTATGCAGATATTATCAATTGTTGTGAACATTTTATTTTATGCATCACTAACTTATAATCCCATACAAAGGTGTATGTTTGTGTTTCTTTGGTTTCATGTGCAGAAACAGGTCTGAATCAAGAGCGTCTGGTGTTGCGCCTCAATTAGGGTTTTGGATCACTCAAGTGTTCAAGTATGGTGAATCACCAATTCTCAAAGACTACTTCATCAAAGTTTAGCCTTTAATATCAAACCACAGTCAAGATTTCATCGTCACTGGTCCATATGCGCGTTAATAAGTTTTGGAACACAAGAAAATATCAGGCTATGTGAGACGATTCAAAGCACTTTGACCAAAAGTCAACATTTTCAATATCAAGTTCAAACGATTGTAACTTCTTCATTATTCAATATTTTTAGTGGTTATTTTTGCGTATGACTCTCCTTGACGTCATCTCCAACTTCTCTTTACAAGTCAAGATCTAATTCTTTGTGGAGGATCATCGAAAATTTGAATATTTTTAGAGGCCATTTTGCGAGTTTGGCCTAATTTCAAGAAACTCGTGTCCAACTTGCGAGGGTCGTAACTTCCTCAATTTTCAATGTTTTAAAGCGGTTTTTTAGCGAAGTATTAGAAATAGCATTGTCTATAAGATTGCTTCAAGGATCGAAGTCAAAATGCGCTTGGAAGACCATGATATTTATTGAAATTTTATAGGTCATTTTTTGAGTTTAGAATGTTCTTAACTTCCAATTTCAATTAATGCGATAATCTTTTCTTCAAATATGTTGATCATTATGTTGAGATAATTCATTAAAACAATAGTTTGAGTTTGAAGGTTCATAGATAGTTTGTTATTCGTAATTTAAATTGCTTGTGTTTGAACGATAGTGATTATCGGATTGAAGTGGGATTTTGATCAAAATTCTTAAGACATTCATTTGTTCATCAAAATTCACATTCACTAAAATTTTAAGATTCACCTTATACAAAGCCTCTTGACGCAAAGTCACTATGCTAAGAAGATCCAAACATTTATTATTCCAAGTGCCACACCATTCAACTTTGAAGATAAGGTACAAATTTCAAATTTTCAAGATCTTATTTCATTCAAGAATTGGAATCAAATTTCAAGATACAAGTTTATCAAATTTTATTCATAGGAAAATTCAAGAGCACTTTAAGTTTTTAGGTCATTACAACCATTCTCATTCAAGCTTAAAGTTACATGGGATCATTCAAATTTAGGAGAAACTTTATTGATCTTTTGGTTGCCTTTATCATCAAGTAAATTTAAGAATTGCTAGAATGATACAAGTTTACATTAAGATTTCAATTTTGAATTATAAGAGAGTGTATCCTAGACCTAAAAGTCCTAACTAGAGGTCTTGCAAAAAACCAGTCCACACTCTTGGAAAAAGAGCTAAGACATGTCATACTCCATCTTCACAAATCAGAAACAAATGATGTCTGTATGAAGAGATGGAAGTTTGAAAACTTACCTCTTGCAGCTAGAGTCGTGAATGGAGTTTGAGCAACTTTAGAGATGGCATGATGGTCTGTTTAGCTTGTCTGAACCTCCTTGAGTGTATTCCAACTCTTACTTTGCTTTGAAAGTCCCTAAATCTCCCTACTCAAGTCAACCTGCAAGCTTGATATTTGAAAATGGTGGATAGTGATGGAGGGGTTACAGTCTTGAAACAGGGGCATGGATCACTTGTGTATGATGTATGTAAGGTGTTTGAATGATTAAGAATCAAAACGCACGAGTGGAAATGGAGATGGAGAGTTTTGGCTCAAAACTGTCAAGTTGAACAGTCTTGTGCAGCAAGGGTGTTTGGGAGAGTTTTAGGATGCTTGAAATCGTGCCTTATCTTGAAATAAACTTGTTAATATGTATGGAAAATATTAGAGCACAAAGTCACTCCAAGTTTCTGAGTTATAGGGTTATGGCTCTATAACTTACTTTTGAAGAAAAGTGAAATGACAAATATCAAGTATTATACAAGCATGTTCTGAGCTTTCTTAGGTCTTAGACACATTGCTTTTGGTTTATAGGAGTTATGTGTGCAGAAGAACAAGTTAGAAGCTCAAGACAGGTTGACTTTGTGATTAAAGTAACTTTTCAAGAATGGAATGGTAGCTTTCTTCCAAAAATGGCAAATTGGCTTAGACAATGCTTGGAACAATTGGATAATAGCTCAAAAGCAAGTGTAATCTTCTGACTATGGAGAGATCTTGAGGTTTAGAGGCCTGCAAAACAAGATTGTGCAGCATAGGTTTGAAATTGGATTTTTGTTCATCACAAAATGCCTTGTAATTCAAGTGACAAAACAGCAACTTCATCTCTTAGATTCTCCCTACTCAAGAATGATCTCAAGGAGTTCTTGGACATTTTGGAAATCTTGCATTGTTCTCTACAACCTATCTTTGAATTTCTTTTGAAGATTCCCCTTGGAACTATGTGAAAAATTGCCATGAAGTTAGGTCGAAAAATCTGCCTAATTAGGGCAAAATTTCACTAAGTATTTTTTAGTTCATGAGCATGTATTCATAAAATTATAACTTGAGATCCAAGCACTTTTAGGAGAATTTGTGTGAAGCAATGTTGTAGATTTCATGGAGATCTACAACTTTCATGTTGGAAGTTTCTCTTGAATCACCTTGCATCATAATGAAAAAATTGCTCAAAGTTATGAAAAAAAAAAAGAAATTTTTTACACTTTGAAAAATTTCTAAGTTTAGAAATTCTGACTTTTCAAAATGAAATCTTGAATTTTTGATTTCTTGATGAATAAGTTTCATATTTTGATATGTTTTGATGAATTATGATATTTGGCACTTAAATTTGACCAAAAAGTCAAAGTTTGACTTTTCAGTATACAGTTGACTTTTGATCAGTTGACTGCAAAATTCATTTGTCAATCCAATGGACTTGCAATGTTTTGAACCCTATTGTTGTACCCCAAAATTTATCCTCACGTTTTCCACTCAGGATGTTATCCCAGGGTTCCTCAAACACTCAATTTGGCTCAAAAGTTGATCAAGCAGATTCTCTTCCTAGGCAAACAATCAGCAATTAGGGTTTGGTGCTTCTCAAAGAAAATTGAGCCTTCAAGGTTTCAAATGATTTTCATAGGTCTTCATATCTCCTCAGAGTTGTTTAAACCAGTTTTTAGACCTCGCGGTACAAGTTTGCTCAACAAAAGGTTCAGATGACTGAAAATGACTACAGCAACCCCAAAATCAACCCTTTTGGTCAAGAGCTGATTATGCTTGAAAAAAGCCACGAAAAAATGAAAAAAAAGTTAGAAATCATTGTGAGTTTAGTGAAATTTAACTGGTTTTGTCCGACTTTACTAAATCATGAATTTTTGCATTTTTTTTAGTCATCTTTCTTTATTTCTTATTTTTATAAAAAAAGGAAAATAAATCCAAATAATTTATTTCTTTCTTTATTTCTTTATTTCTTATTTGAAAATTTTCTTTTCTTTTAATTCAAAAAAAAACATCAAAAAGTATATGTAATTTCATTTTCATGTTTTTTTAATTTTAGTTTTAATTTGACATAGTTTAACATGTGTATAAAATATTTTAATACCTCTTTTACTTTATTTTATATTTTTAGTTTAATTCTTTTATTGTTACTTATCTTTTATCATTATAATTATCATTGTTATTAAAATCAGAAGAAAAAAATTTTAAAATTAATTAAAACTATTTTCTTTACTGTCACTTTTTATTTGTTTACTTTTATTGTTAGTAACAATTGTCATCTTTGTTTTTTTTTAGTTCAATTTAATTGTTCCTGACAATTTTCATGTATAGATTTTTTAGTATAAATTGTTTAAATGTCATAACAATTTTTCTTTTTGTTAATATTGTTATTTTTGTTATTAGTATTATTGTTATTTATTAAATTGTTTTGTTTGTTATGTCCAAAGAATAAGTCAAATTTTGTAGTATTTTTGTTGTCCAAGACATTGCAAAACAAGCCCAACGAAAGTGCGGTAGAAATACCATAAAACAGTCCAAAAAAAACAGCCTATAACAGTCCCAAATGCTGCCAAAATTCTGCTACTTTCTTACTGCAAATCTACCCAAAATCAGTCCAAAACCATGTTGTCATATGCTGCCCAAAACCTGCATAAACAACCAAGTATTACACAAAAATCAGCAACACAAAATCTTCCCCAGAAAGCAATAAAACAGTAGCCAAAATTGTTCAAAAAATTATCAAGTTTTTCCCCCCATTTTCACACTATCTCACCTATATAACAGATCCATCTTAAACAGAAAAAGGGGGAACAACACAGAAGAAGAAAAAGTCACAGAAAAAATCTCTCTTTCACTCTCTACCACATGGAAATCCTTCTACAAACCTCAACCCGTCAAACTCTCATCACCCTCTCTAAACTTCCACATATTCATCCTTCAACACACGTTCCTAATGGTTATGCCCCATTTTCAAAACAACACCAATTTTTGATGTTTTTAAACATACCACAAAATAATAACCTTTTCCTTCTCCTTTAAAAGTCCATTCAAACAGAACTTGTAGCCTATCACTATAATTCAACAATAAGCCTTTACTAACACTCACATGATTTCAATAATATCCAAGCCTCTTTCACAATACAAAAATAAAAAAACAAAACAGAAGTAGCCTTCCATCAATCTCATGTTACTCACTGCCCTCAACCTCTTCACCACAACCTGACACGGACCTTCAACCTCCATTGACAATACTTCGACCTTCATCGAACCGACATTACAACACCAATTTTGACGAGTTAACTCCATATCACACACGTAGCAGAGGAGAAGAGAAGAAAATTAGAGCATACCTGAACGAAGCCTCGCCGGAGCTTCAAATCGCCAGACATCATCAAAGGGAAAAACCCTTGTTTAGGTACATTCTTTGCGATTCTTATTTGTGTTACCGATTGGTTGTTGATATAGTTAATTTTTGGATTTCACAAGTTGTTGGTGTTATTTTTCCTTGTAATGGAGAATTTTTCATGAAAACAAAAAAATAGCGTTAGAAACTTTGAGAGAAGAAGTACCGTGGAATAGAAATGTTGAGCAGAATTGCGTTTGAGAATAGAGGAAATAAAGTATGAACGAAAAGCAGGTTTTGTTGCAAACAGGAACTCGGTCATGTTATGTTGGTACCCAGTGGGTTTGGACCTGACCCGGTTCGGCCCAGCTGGGTTTTTTTTTTGTTTTGTTTAAGTCACTTTGGGCTTTAACCCAACCTCTTTCACACTAAGCCCTCTTCACTTAAACACTACCCATATTTGCTTTTGTTATAATTTCATTTAGTATGTCTTTACTTTTTTTTGTTGTTTATTTTTTTTTTAATTAATTCTTTTTTTTACTAATCTCATTTAAGAGTTATTAAACTTGGTTTACCTTTTTGGTGTTGATTTTGGTTAGTTAAAATATCTTTCATAATTTTTATTAATTAGTTTAATTTTAAAATCAATTTAGGTTTTTTTAGTTTTTTTTTAAATTTAATTAATCAATTCCTTTTTCAATTAAAATTAATTAGTTTCTTTAGGTTAATTATCAAACTCTTCTTAAAAAAAACTCTTTCGCTTGTCCTATCTTACATTTTCGCGTAGTTTATTATTTTCGTATTTTTTTCCGATTATTGTCACTGTTTACAGTTTGTAATAGTTTAATTAGACTTTTACTTCATCCCCATTCATAAATTTGTATCCCCATTCCCGAAGCATTGTAATAGTGTAGAATTTTATTTTCAGCACTTTACCGTATTTCCTTATACTGTATAGTAATTAGGCATGTATGGCAAGATCAAAAAATATCAAATCGCTAGATAACCTAATTTCAAGAGGGTACTTAGCTACAAAACGCATGCAAGCCTAAAACATAGGGACTTGTTTGTTGTATGTGTATAAATTTACTTGTACATAAACATCATAAACATCATGAACATCATACGCATGCTCACTAACCATTTCAAGGATTTAGAAATTTATCTTTGTTTTTATTTTGTAGGACATGAATTCTCTCCGAAGAAACACCATCCGAATCAGCTTTGTAAAAGCACATCCTCAACTTCAAGAGATAGCCTCAAGAGTGCCCGGGGATTCTCCTTTTACCAAGAAATATGGTCGACTCCTCAGTTTGGCTACATCCAACTTCCAAGAAGAGATGATGTGTATACTATTCCAATTCTTTGATCTCGTACATCATTGTTTCACTTTCCCAAACTATCAATTGGTACCTACACTGGAAGAGTTCTCTCTACTCTTAGGGGTGCATGTGCTTGATCAAATACCGTTCACTGGTCTAGAAAGGATTCCAAAACCTGAAGTCATCGTCGAAGCTTTGCATATGAAGAGGGTCGACATCATAGCCAATTGGGAGACAAGAAGCGGGGTTAAAGGTTTTCTAGCTAAGTTTTTATTGGAAAAGGCTCGTTCATTCTGGGACGACATGGATTTACAAGCTTTCGAAGATGTTCTGGATCTTCTCATTTATGGTTTGGTTTTGTTTCCCAATTCATACCAATTCATAGACGTTAACACCATCAAAGTCTTTATCTCTCGCAATCCTATACCTACCTTACTAGGAGATATCTTGCTTTGCCTTCATACCCGCACCATGAAGAAAAGAGGTACTCTTTTGTGTTGTATCCCCCTACTCTCTAAGTGGTTCACTTCACACCTACCTCAGTCAGCATTGAAGAAGGAGCAAAGACTGACTTAGTCTCAAAGGATGATGTCTCTCACCCACTCTGACATCCGTTGGTGTTCGAGATCCTTGGAAGATGTCTCTATCATTGACCGCTGTGGGGAGTTCCCTAACGTGCCTCTGCTTGGTATTAGGGGAGGTATCACCTACAACCCATGCTTATCTCTTCGGCAGTTTGAGTATGCCCGAAGAGACGGCCCTCATGACATGCTCATCCAAGGTCTGGTGTTCGACTACGACAAAGAAGACCAAGGTTACCGCCAGAGGTTTACACGTGCTTGAGGAATGGTGAACAAGGTGGACAGTAGGACTTTGGGACATAAAAACTTTATCCCCCTCGAGCCTTACCTTAGGTGGGTACGGGCTCGTACCCAGAGTCTCTTGATGCCTTACCCTTCCATCCTTCCTATCATCATTGAGCCTGTTATTGAAGGAGACGTCCCATACACCATTCTTCATCCTGACATGCCAACCTCTCTCGAAGACCCGTAGAAAGCTTGGGTTCAGTTAAAAGAAGAGCGAGACACCTTTGAAGCCCAGTATTACGCTAGTGAGAAGAAGGTTCTGGAGCTCACCAAACTGCTTCATGAAGAGAAAAACCTGAATGCCTACATTGCTCCAAAGAGGATGCGTTCAGTCTTTTTATCTTAAGAGTTTGGTTGTATTTTGTTTCTTTCATTGTAAGCCCAACGAGGCATCATGTATTCAAACTTGGATTTTAATATGAGGTGTGTTCCTTTTTTGGTTTGAACAAATTTAAATCTCTAATTTTCCTTGAAATCATTTGCATATTGCATCTTCATTCATCATAACATCATACAGGTTTCTCATAACAAGTCACCTTATCCTTCTACTGTTTATTTCAGTGAGATGGATGTTGAACAGACTGTGAAAGATCTTCAGGTGCAGAACGCCCAGTTTCAACAAATGCTCTTGGCTCTGACAAAAGGACAAGAGGAGTTGAAGACTCTGCTGGCCAAAGAGAAGAAGAAGAAAATGAAGAAATCAACTGGTGTTGTGATCATGGGAAGAAGGTTTAAAGGACAAGCTAGACGGACTTTGGACTTTGCGACATCATCGGGTGAAGGAGATAATCAAACCCAGGAAGTGAACACCGACCCAGCATCCGAAGAAGAGGAAGAGCCTGATTACTCTGAGGAACAATATCCTCCTGCTGATGATAAATACAAACAGCTAGAGGATCGTTTGAATGCTATGGAGATTCAGAGGGTACCTGGTTTGGACTTTGAAGAATTAGGACTCCTCTCAGGGGTTGTCATCCCACAAAAATTCAAGGTCCCCACTTTCGCCAAGTACGATGGTGTCTCTTGCCCGAAGCTACATCTAAGGTTATACGTCAAAAAGATTCAACCCCACACGGCTGACAAGAATCTGTGGGTGCATTTCTTCCAAGAGAGCTTATCTGGGACGCAGTTGGATTGGTTCTATCAATTGGAAGGGACCAATGTTCTTAACTGGTAAGAGTTGGCCGCCGCTTTCTACAAACAATATCAGTACAATGCTGATTTGGCTCCGACTAGGACGCAGCTACAAAGCACGTCTATGGGAATGGGTGAAGGTTTCAAAACCTATGCTCAAAAATTTAGGGATCTCGCAGGAAGGGTCCAGCCCCCTCTATCCGACAGAGAATTAGTGGATATGTTCCTAGGCACCTTGTCGGGACCATTCTTCAACCACCTAATTGGGAGTTCCTCAGTTGGGTTTACTGAATTAATTATAACTTGTGAGTGGGTCGAAGCCGGTATAAAAAGCGGAAAAATTCAAAGAGATGCATCCTCGAGCATGATGAAGAAACCCTTTGTTGGAAAGAAGGAGGTCAGTGCTTCATATGACTATAGGAATCAAAACAAAACTGACCGTCGCCCGACGGTAAGGGCTGTTATGATTTCTAATCCTGTGCCAAATCAGCAGCGAAATTATCAGCGTAAACCAGAAGCGCCCATGAGACAATTTACCCGGATTAATATGACCATGTCTCAAGTTTTGCCACACCTTCTAAAGACCAATCTGGAAACTTTAAAGGAAGCTCCCAAGAACCCCAATACTTCTTCTCCTCGCTACAACCCGAACGCCCGATGTGCCTATCATTCTGAAAGCCTGGGGCACGATACAAATGACTGTTGGGCCTTAAAGAATAAGGTGCAAGACCTTATCGATGCGAAAGAGATTGAATTTGATCCCCCAGAAACGCCTAATGTAATAACGGCGCCAATGCCCAGACATGGCCGAGGTATCAACGCCATTGGTGATGATCGTTTTGTTTCCTCCGTGAATGACTTAATTACTCCTCTGTTGACCATTAAACAGAATCTACTGCAAGCCGATCTGTTCCCGTGCTGCGATGAAAATTGTCACTTATGCAAGTCTCTACCGAACGGCTATTTGTTACTAAAGATAGGTGTTCAGCGCCTGATGACTAGCAAAGAAATCCTATTTGAAAAGCTATCTCTTATCAAAATTTCTTATCAAAATGTTTTGATAATCACGATTTCCTACAATCCTCCCAGGGTCTCCACCAAAAGACCCGTCAGGATTACATCTGCTCTAAGATCTGCACCTTTAACCTTCACTATGCCAAGACCAATATCATACTCCTCAGATAAAGCTGTTCCCTGGAGTTATGGGGCTGACGTTTATTACTATGGCGTCGAGCAAGATCAGTTGGTTGTCAAAGACGAAGTTGCAAGAGATATTGATCGCGATATCGGTAACATCACTGGGACCAGCAAAATAACAAGAAGTGGAAGAGTCTTCTCACCTGAGGTTTCTCCAAAGACCGTTGCTACTCCTGTGATCATTCCTACTTCCACTCCTACCGACACTCCCAGCGATACTCCTACTGTTATCCCTGCTATCGATACAAGGGGTAAAGAGGCTTTGATTGAGCCTGCCCAAGCAAGAGAACGTCCCGAGGTCATCCTTGAAGCTTCTAGAAAAGAAATAGAAGAAATACCGAAGATAATCAAGAAAGGTGACTACAACATTGTCGAACAGTTGGGGCAGACCCCCTCGAAGATATCATTGTTGTCTTTACTTTTGTGTTCTGAGACCCACGCTAAAGCCTTGGTAAAGTTTCTTAAGACTGCTCACATGCCCCAAGAGACCTCCATCGACCAATTTGAAATTTGTGTGGCCAGTCTAACTGCTGATAACGGATTGGGCTTTTCCGACGTTGATTTAACCTCTAAGGGAAGGAAGCACAACGATGCGTTACATATTTCCATTGAATGCAGGGGCACCACACTTGCCCACGTTCTGGTGGATACTGGCTCATCATTGAATGTCTTGCCCAAAAATGCTCTCGACCGACTGGACTGTGAGGGACTCATATTAAAACCTAGAAACATCATAGTAAGGGCCTTTGATGGTTCTAAGAGGACAGTGCACGGAGAGGTTAGTATCCCCATAAAAACTGGGACTCAAACTTTTGACTCAACTTTTTATGTGATGGACATCCGCCCTTCGTACTCTTGTCTGTTGGGTCGACCCTGGATCCATGGTGTCGGTGCCGTCACTTCTACCTTGCACCAAATGCTAAAATACCCAATTAAAGGAAAGATTGTCACAGTTCACGGAGAGGAGGAGTACATGGTTAGCCATCTAAACTCTTTCAGGTATGTTGAAATGGATGGTGAATTCATAGAGACTCCCTGTCATAACTTTGAGGAGGTTCCAACAACGATCGCGGCAACCAAGTCTACTCCAAAGGTCCCAAAGATTACCAGACCTCCATTGAAGATGGCCTGTTTGAAAGATGCTCGAGCAGTAGTTGAAGAAGGCGGGTGTACCATCTGGGGTCAGCTTCTGGATATTCCCTACAAGTCTGACAAATTTGGGTTGGGGTTCACTTCTTAGGCCCAAAGAGTTGTTCGATGTTCTCGTGTTGGGGGGCCACCTCTGCGTATCAGCAATCAAGGAGTCAATGCAATAGAAGACAGTGATGGAAGCTGTGACATGGACGAATGGATTTTTCCAACCATCAGCGGTGGGCTCAACAATTGGGAGGCCATAGATTTCATTCCTATTACTTTTATTCAAGAGTAATTGTCTTTTAATATTTTCAGGCTTGTAATATTTAAACAATTCAGACTTTTAAAACCTTGTGTCTTACCCGAGGCACAACGGTCCATTTGTGAGGGTTGTCACTTCATTCTCATGTGTCATTAATGAATCATGGACGTTTTTGCATCAAATTTTGTGTTCCTTGTCTTTCTTTCTTACATTTTATTTTCTTTCAAAAGTAGCTATGCTCTTACACACACTCACATATTAAAATGCAGATCTACATCCACTCAGGATCCCATGGGTAACAGTTCTGCTATGGCCAATTGTGACTTTGAAAATCCGATCTACCAAGCCGACAACGAAGGTGAGGAAGATTGTGAGGTGCCAGGGGAGTTTGCCAGGTTGTTGCAACAGGAAGAAATGACCATTCAGCCACAAGAAGAGCCGGTCGAAACAATTAACTTGGGAACTGAGGAGGACAAAAAGGAGGTCAAGGTGGGTGCCAATTTGGAACCTAATGTCAAGGAGCGTCTGATTCAGTTACTGCACGATTATGTTGAAGTCTTTGCCTGGTCGTACGAAGACATGCCAGGACTTGATACAGACATTGTGGTACATCATCTGCCTACAAGGGAAGATTGTCCTCCAGTAAAGTAAAAGGTTCGCCGCATGAGGCCTGATATGTCAGAAGAGATCAAGGCAGAAATCATGAAGCAATTCAATGCTGGATTTTGGCTGTCACCTCTTATCCCCAAAGGGTGGCCAATTTTGTTCATGTTCCCAAGAAAGACGGTAAAGTGAGAATGTGTGTGGACTACAGAGATTTGAATAGGGCAAGCCCCAAAGACGATTTCCCACTCCCCCACATCGATATTCTGGTTGACAATACGGTACAACACAAAGTGTTTTCCTTCATGGATAGTTTCTCAGGCTACAATCAAATTAAAATGGCGCCTGAGGATATGGAGAAAACAACCTTTGTTACACAGTGGGGCACATTATGCTATAAGGTCATGCCATTCGGACTGAAGAATGCTGGGGCAACTTATCAACGCGCCATGGTAGCTTTATTTCATGACATGATACATCATGAGATAGAGGTCTACATAGACAATATGATAGCCATATTGCAAACGGAAGAAGAGCATCTTGACCACTTACAGAAGTTGTTTGAGAGGCTGAAGAAATACAAGTTGAGATTGAATCCAAACAAGTGCACGTTCGGAGTACGGTCTGGTAAACTCCTAGACTTTTTCGTCAGCAATAAAGGTATCGAGGTTGATCCTGCCAAAGTTAAAGAGATACAATAAATGTCATATCCTCGTACTGAAAAGGAAGTCAGAGGATTCTTGGGACGTTTAAATTACATCGCCAGGTTCATTTCTCACCTGACAGCTACTTGTGAGCCAATCTTCAAGCTCTTGAAGAAAGATCAAGTAGTCAAATGGAACGAAGAGTGTCAAGTTGCTTTTGACAAAATCAAAGAATACCTACAAGAGCCTCCTGTGTTGTTACCACCCGTCAAGGGAAGGCCTTTAATCCTATATTTGACTGTTTTAGAAAACTCAATGGGGTGTGTGTTGGGACAGCATGATGAGTCTGGCCGAAAAGAGCATGCTATTTATTACCTGAGCAAAAAGTTTACCGACTGTGAAACAAGATATTCACTGCTCGAGAAAACTTGTTGCGCTCTGGCATGGGCTGCTAACTAGATGAGACGGTATATGCTTACCTATACTACCTTGTTGATATCTAAAATGGATTCGATAAAATACATCTTTGAGAAGCCCTCTCTTTCTGGGAGAATAGCGAGATGGCAGATGATCCTGACAGAATATGACATACAGTATACTACCCAGAAAGCTATAAAGGGTAGTGTATTGGCTGATCACCTCGCTCACCAAGCTTTGGAAGACTATCAGTCCATGAAGTTTGAATTCCCGGATGAAGACATCATGACATTAGACAACTGTGAAAAAATCAGGCCATATGACGGACCTGAACAAGGATCCCGATGGACCCTTTTCTTTGATGAAGCATCTAATGCACTTGGAAATGGTATCGATGTCATACTCATATCTCCGGAAGGATTTCATACTCCCTTTACTGCCAGAATTTGCTTCAACTATACAAACAACATGGCAGAATACGAAGCATGCATCTTCAATCCCAAAGCTGCTATAGACTTGGGGATCAAATCCTTGGATGTATTTGGAGATTCAATTTTGGTCATCAGTCAGATCAAATGGGAATGGGACACCAAACACCCCAACCTTATCCCTTACAAAGAACATGTGTTAACATTTTTTCCGCATTTTGAGGAGATTACCTTCGAGCATTTCCCGCGAGAAGAAAATCAGCTAGCAGACGCACTAGCTACAATGTCATCTATGTTTAAACTTAATTGGGATAACGAGGCTCCTCAAATCACTATTGAGCGAATGGAGGAACCAGCCTACTGTCAAGAGATTGGTACTAAAGAAGTAATGGATCAACCTTGGTTCCATGAGGTTAAAAGGTATCTCGAGTCTCAGGAATATCCAGAAAGAGCTTTAGTGAATGACAAGAAGTTCCTAAGAAGATTCTCGGCTAAGTTCTTCCTTAGTAACTATATTTTGCACAAACATAGTCATGACTCTGTATTGCTTCGGTGCGTAGACAAGGTTGAGGCTGAAAGGATCATGGTTGAATTACACGAAGGCACTTTTGGTACCCATTCCAGTGGGCATACAATGGCAAAGAAAATCCTACGGGCAGGCTATTATTGGTCTACCATGGAGGCAGATTGCTACCAACACTCGCGGACTTTCCATAAGTGTTAGGTTTATGCTGATAAAATGCACGTACCTCTGGTTCCTCTGAACGTCTTGACGGCTCCTTGGCCCTTTGCTATGTGGGGAATCGATATGATTGGTGAAATCAACCCAACGGCCTCCAATGGACACCGCTTCATCTTAGTGGCCATTGACTATTTTACAAAGTGGGTTGAGGCATCTTCTTTCGCTTCCGTTACTAAGAATGTGGTCGCCCGGTTCATCAAACAGAATCTCATCTATCGGAACGGTGTCCCAGAGAGAATCATCACTAATAATGGTACGAATCTAAACAACACTATGATCACCGCCTTGTGTGAGCAATTCAAGATCCAGCATCATAATTCTTCCCCTTATCGGCCAAAGATGAATGGTTCTGTCGAAGCTATAAATAAAAACATTAAGAAGATCATACAAAAAATGATAGTCACATACAAATACTGGCATGAGATGCTACCATTCGCTCTCCACGGGTATCGTACCACAGCTCGCACATCAATGGGGAAACACCTTATTCTCTGGTATACGGCATGGAGGTTGTCTTGCCCATTGAGGTCTAGATCCCCTCTTCGAGGATCATGAAGGATACTGGTTTGAGTGAAGAAGATTGTATCCAGACTCGACTTGACAAGTTGAACTTGATTGATGATAAGAGACTGGCAGTTAGTTGTCATGGTCAAATATACCAAAAACGCATGATCAAAGCTTTTAATAAAAAGGTCAAATGTCAGGTATATCGGGTCGGTGACTTGGTAATCAAGCGTATCATTTTGCCACAAGGTGATCCCAGGGGAAAATGGACTCCTACATATGAAGGGTCGTTTGTAATTGTGATACGGTGGGAGAACTGACTTGAGGTTTGCGTTTATTTTCGCAAATGTTTCGGTTTAGCAAGAGTCGCCACCGACTTTTTATTTTATCCTAAGGAAAGGTTAAAAAGCACAGCAAAAACCTTTGAGATATTTTCTTGGGTTCGGGGAGTATATTATAGAAAGGGAAAGTATTAGCACCCTTTCTATCCATGGTTAACCATGGGCTCTTAGTTACTTGCTTAGATCACTTGCCTTGCATTTTCAATTGTTTGAAATGGTGCTTTAAATTGTTTGAAATGGTGCTTTGTGTGTGTGGTTTTTGAAAATGTTTTGAAAAAGATGCCTTGTCTAGGCAACCCTTGTAACAATTCTTTACTAGAATGTTTTACAAAAGGTGTTTGTCTTTTTGAAAAGATGTTCCAAATGTTTTTGAAAGTTTGTTTTTGAAAGTGTTGTGGAGTGTGTTTTGAAAAATAGGCAAGTGTGTTTTGCAAGTTTGATCAAGTAACTAAGAGTTGTCTACCCCTAAATTTACTCAAAGATCTTTCCTATGTTTTAACCCTTTTAACAATATTGTTCCACCATTGTATTTGGTGGACAATCTTGTGTTAGGATGTTTAACGGGACGGGCGCGGGTCATCGTTTAGACCATGAATGCAATAGTGCCAAGTGTCTTTGGCAATTTTCCTTTAAGGGACTTGATCATTTTTTAGGCAACTTGAGAAAGCGTCATCGAGGGACTATGATCATTTGATTTGTTTTTGTTTTGCCAAAGACACTCAACATGCAACATGGCCCATTTTTTGAAGGCAACAAGTGGAGGAACCCTAAGGGTGCAAGTGTGCATTGTGTTGTCCATTTTCATGCTTGTTTATCTTTGAATTAGGTCAAGCTATTTGTTATTTGATTTTTGCATACAAACCCTAGGTCTATCATGGCATAATTTGAGAGCTTTTAAATGCGGAAATTTAAAGTCCTAAATTATTACAACATGATTATGGGGATGGGGGTACAAATGTTTGAATGGGGGATATTTAGCAAGAAATAAAATCAAAAACTATTACATCCATATTGAATATACAAATTATTTAATTGTACAATAATTAAATAAATACAATAAATATGCAAAATGTATTATGCACAAAAATGGTTTTTTATGTATGTAAAAGTATTTTTCAATGTAAAATATAAACAAAAATAAAAAGGTCAATTTTGGAGTATTTTTATGGTTTAGGGCAAAACCCTAATTTTTGAATAAATAGCAACTATTTATTAATTATATACAATATTTGTTAATTATATACAAAAAATAATTTAAAAAAAAGTATTTTTTAGTGTCATATATTAATAAAAATAAAAATGTATTATTTTCATATTTTTATCCTAAATATATAATAAAATATACAAGTATTTATATTATATATTAAATATACTATATATATATATATATATATATATATATATATATATATATATATATATATATATATATATATATATATATATATATATATATATATATATATATATATATATATATATATATATATATATATATATATATATATATATATATATATATATATATATATATATATATATATATATATATATATATATATATATATATATATATATATATATATATATATATATATATATATATATATATATATATATATATATATATATATATATATATATATATATATATATATATATATATATATATATATATATATATATATATATATATATATATATATATATATATATATATATACACACCAAAATAAAATATTAATTATTTACAAAAAAATATATTTTTAGAAAATGTTTATAAAATAAAAATAATAACTGAAAATAAGTATATTTTTGTATTATTTTTTTAGTGTTTTAAATAAAAGTATATACATTATTTTACATGTATAAGTTTAAATAAAACAAATAAATGTCAAATAAAATGCAAAAATGGGTGGAAAAATATTTTTTATATTTGAGCAAAAAATAATAAGTCAGAATCAAAAAGAAAAAATCAAAAATGATCAAAATATCACACAATGGGCCAGGGGGTGTAAATGGAAAGTGAGGGTGCAAAAAGCAGAAGCAACTCAGGCCCAGCCCAAGTCACCCTTCTTCAACCTCCAGCTTCTGTCTCAAAAACGCGCGCCCTCTATGCTTCATTCAAATTCTTGATTCTTTGACTTTTAACAAAAACTCATAACACAAACATTATAGAGCATGAAGAGACGAGTTCATACATATAAAAAACTTGATCTAACTCTAAGAAACAAGGGAGAATTTCTTCATCCCCAATTTCTGACCTAAATTTTCTCCAATGTTCATGGCCAAAATTCTCACAGCATACTCAATATAAATGAAAAGTAAGTATATGGATGGCTTCAGGGCTATGAGGAGAACATGTTTCATTCACAAACCTAAGCCTAATCATGCCTGGATAGAGAGATAGAAGTTCATATTTTTACCTGTTTCAGCTTGAGTCGTGTACAACAATGGAGGTATCTTCAATGGAGTTTGAGCTTTGGTACAGCTTGCCTGAAGTCCAAGGATGCTTCTCCTATACTTGGCTTGCTCTGAAACTGCCTGTATCGTGCTATGGAAGTCCACCTGCACAACTTGAAATCAAAAATGGCAAACGATGTTAAGGATGTTACAGCTTGGATTCAATGCTTGGGATAGCTTCAGTGGGTGATATGGAACATGTTTGAACTCTTTTTGGCCAAAGTACACGAGTGGAATGGACTGTGGAAGTCAATCTGCAGCAGGGACTCTGTTTTGCAGAAAAACTGTGCTTTTGGATATGAGGATGGATTGAGGGTGAAGGAATCGTGCTTTAGGCCAGTTAGGGAGTGTGAAAGATGAGAACAAAGTTTGCTTAGGTTGGTCTTTACAAGAAATGAGAGATTGGAGTTGTTTTGCAATCTTGCTTGTTTTTGAAGTAAGAAAATGCAAGTTTCAATACAGGCCTGTGCAATTCCCTAAACTATGCTGCATATCTCCTTCTTGATCAGAGGGATTTGTGTACAAATGCTAGCCTCAAAGATCTGGTCCATGCCTCTTGGATTTTGAATTTGACATAAAGTGCATCTTTTCAAAAATGGCAAATATGCTTTTTCCAATTAAGGATTAATCTTACATGTAATGACCAAATGAACAAAATAACAACTTAGCACAAAGGTTAGGCATTTAATTATGGTGTGTGAGACTGGTTTTGAGGCCTGCAAGCTAGCTTGTACAAGCTGATTTGAAAAATGCCAATGTATGAACATGTATTTGGTTATGAACAAAATTGACTTTTGCCCATCTTTGCAAATCCGATTCTCCCTAACCACAAGGGTGTTTGAGAAGTTCTTAGACAATTTGGAAAGCTTGGAATGTGTACTACAATCCATATTTGTAATGCAAATTGAAATTCCAAGTGGAACCATGTGAAAAATGGCCATGAAGTTGGACAAAAATCCTGCCTAGAATAGGTCAAAATTTCTCTAAGTTAAAAATGTTTTGCACCCTTGTTCCAAAAATCATAACTTGAGCTACAAGCTTCTTTTGAGGAAACTTTGTGAATCAAAGTTTTAGAATTTGCAATGGACTACAACTTTCATGTTTTTAGTTTTGTTTTAATCCAATTGTATCTTGATGAAAAAATGGGACAAAGTTAGGAAAAAATAAGGAAGTTTCATAACTTAGAAAAATTATAAGTTATGAAATTTTCTCATTCTAAACCCTAATTTGCAATTTTGGGTTTCTTGATGAACAAGTTTCATAATTTGACATGTCTTGATGAAAAATGAATCTTGACACTTGACTTTGACCAAAAAGTCAAAGTTTGACTTTTCAGTATACAGTCAAATTTTGATCAGTTGACTGGAAAATTCATCTGTCAATCTTGTGCATTTGAGATCTTTTGAACTTGTTGAATGTGTCAAGACAATGCCATTGAGTCCTTGAGTCCATATATGAGCTTGGTTTGCCATTGGTTAGGTCAAACAGTCAAAAATTGCCTTTGTACAGTCAAAACCCTAAAAATGACCATTTTGCCCTTTTGGTGATCTGATCAAATTTCTTGTGGAATTGTGATCCAAACTTGACCAAATGGTTCATATGAGTTCATTATGTTAATGTGGGTCAAAATTATGAAGTTTGATTGTCAATTGGCCACAGTTGACTTTTTCCCCAATTCAGCTAATTTCTAAGTCAACTGTCCAATTGACTGGGCAAAGATTGGAATCAAGGCTTGAAACTTGGTATGGATAAACTTGTAAGTCCAACATGAAGCATGAAAGTCACTTTGGGCATTTTAGGTCAAAACATCTTTGTGCAAACTCAAACCCTAATTTGGGTCAACAGTGCAAGGAGGAGTCTTGAGCAGAGCAAACCCTAACTTGATCTTGAGCTCCAAGGGTCTTGTGGTGAGAAAATGTTGATGAAATGAGAGGGAAAATTTTGGGGTACAACAGCTTCCCCTGTTCAATCTTCTTGAACCTGAAGAGTTAGATTGGCAGGTTTGCTTATCGCGTCTCGAAGGTAAAAGGAGATTGGACACTAGAGTGCCCTTAATTTGCACTCGTCAAGACATGGATGTGGGAATGGGCTTAAAGATGCCATTTGGAGATGGGCGTAAAGATGCCATCTGGAGATGTGACAGAATCTTGTCGGGGATGGGCTTAAAGATGCCATATGGATTGTTTGTTGAACTGTAGGTCGTTGATGAGTGAGTGAGTATCAGAAAGGTATCCATGTTTTGGAACATCTCTGAACTGGGGATCTTGAATAAGCAATAGATTGACATCCGTGTTTGGAGAATCCGTAAACTGTTTTCAGAGATCTTGGATCTGAACAAGCGATAGGTTAACATCCGTATCTGGAGAACCCGTAAACTATTTTCAGAGGTTGCATCTGAACAAGCGATAGATTACCATCCGTGGTTGGAGAATCCGTAACTGTTTTCAGAAGTTAAAGAATTTGAACAAGCGATAGGTTAACATCAGTGTCTGGAGAACCCGTAAATTGTTTTCAGAAGTTGAAGAATCTGAACAAGCGATAGGTTAACATCCGTGTCTGGAGAACCCGTAAACTGTTTTCAGAAGTTGAAGAATCTGAACAAGCGATAGGTTAACATCCGTGTCTGGAGAACCCGTAAACTATTTTCAGAGGTCTTGAAGTGGAGAAGGAATCGGTGTAGGGTTTCCTGATGATGAGTCCGTGTAAAACTGCATCTTGGATAATTGTTAATGATAGCCTTTTATTCTTATCCTGAAAAGGACAAAATGTTAGCTAAACACAAAGTTATGCTGCATGGAATGTATGATGCAATATATGTTATATCAATGTTTATGATATGAATGTAAATGAATGCGCATGTAAGCTGATGAGCTGTCTTGCTAAGGATAGATGAATCCTGGATGGCTGGAGATAATAGAATCTTGACTGCTGTCGGGGAAAGTGAATCCTTGACTGTTGCAGGGGATTGCAAGAATCTTCAGTTGATGAGGGATCTTAGGACCACTGCTGGGGATTGGGACTCCTTGGTGACTTACGGAGCAAGAGAATTCTGATGATCTTTACTGGGGAGTCCAGAACTTGTAGACTCATGCTGGAGAAGTAAGATTGAGAATCTTCAATCTGACGGGAAGTATCTCTGTGGGGAGAAGGTTCACTAGTCTGGTTCCGCTGGGGATTGATAGTTGGAAGTTTTAGCTCCGTTGGGGATAGGATTTTCAGATTTTAAAGCTCCACTGGGGATACTGAAACTTAACTCTGAGGGGAATTAAGTTCTAGAAGGCTCTCTGGCTGGGGAAATCAGTTTTGAGAAAGCTTTTGTTCTGCTGGAGATCTTGAAGTTTAATTCTGTTTGGAGAATTAAGTTCTGGATTTTAACCTTGTTGAGGAATTTGGAGTTTAGTTCCGCTGGGGATTCCTTTTGAAAGGGCATCAAGATACCTATTTGTACCTTCAACCTATCAGTAATCATCTTTCTTGGTTTGTAAGGAAATGATTATGTTCAAATGCATATGCCTATTTAACAAAACATTGGACGTTTCTCAAATAAAACATAGGTGTAAAAAGCACAAGGAAGACAAAACAAATTTCTGTATTTGGAAAAGTATTTGTATTAACTTTTTATGAGTATCTTTGTACAAAGGAGACAGGCATCCTAGTAAGAGGATGTTGTCGTAAAAAATTTGAAAATTTTATACAAAAGAAAGATGGCCATGTGTAACAATTCTATGGGATCCCATTCTGTTATAGCCTTCACAACTCTGAATATCTTGTCCATTCAATGCTTCGTCCGCCGATGACTGGATTGATCAGAAGCTTGGAGTTGGTTGATGACGAGATTGTTCTTTAAAGTGATCCGACGAGACATAGTCATACGCTTTAATTCCCTAACTTTTGCCTCGATCGCCCTTTCGGGTTTTCAATCCACCGGGAAACCCTTTTTTGCCCAAGCCGCCCTTTCGGGTTTTCGACTTGCCGGGTGTACAGATTTTTTTTGTTTTATCCCTAATTTTTGCCTGAACCGCCCTTTCGGGTTTTCGGTTCATCGGGATGCCCATTTTTGCCCAAGCCGCCCTTTCGGGTTTTCGACTTGTCGGGTGACTTTATGCGTAGTATCTTTTGACTATGTCTGCGTTCGCAGGGTGTGGCAAATCGTCGCCGTCCATGGTGGTCAGAATCATTGCACCACCAGAAAATATGATCTTGATCACAAACGGTCCTTCGTAAGTAGGAGTCCATTTGCCCCTGGGATCACTTTGCGGCAAGATAATCCGCTTGATTATGAGATCTCCGACTTGATACACTTGACGTCTGACTTTCTTGTTGAAAGCCTTGATCATCCGTTTTTGATACGTTTCACCATGGCAAACAGCAGCGAGTCGCTTCTCGTCGATCAAATTGAGTTGATCAAGTCGGGTCTGAATCCAATCATCTTCATTCAAACCAGCGTCCTTCATAATCCTTAAAGAAGGAATCTGAACTTCCATGGGCAGGACAGCTTCCATGCCATATACCAAAGAAAATGGGGTTTCCCCTGTTGAAGTATGTGCCGTGGTACGGTATCCATGCAGAGTAAACGGTAACATCTCATGCCAGTATTTGTAGGTGACTATCATTTTCTGAATGATCTTCTTAATGTTTTTGTTCGCAGCTTCAACAACACCGTTCATCTTTGGCCGATAGGGAGATGAATTGTGATGATAAATCTTGAACTGTTCGCATAGAGCGGTGATCATAGTATTATTCAGATTTGTACCGTTGTCCGTGATGATCCTGTCGGGGACACCATACCGGCATATGAGGTTCTGCTTGATGAAGCCGGCAACCACGTTTTTTGTAACAGAGGCGAAGGAAGCTGCTTCGACCCATTTGGTAAAATAGTCAATGGCGACCAGGATGAATCGATGTTCATTGGACGTTGTGGGCTTGATTTCTCCAATCATGTCAATGCCCCACATTGCGAATGGCCAAGGAGCTGTCAGAACGTCGAGAGGAACAGGAGGAATATGAATCTTGTCAGCGTAGACTTGACATTTGTGGCAAGTACGGGAATGTTGATGGCAATCTGCTTCCATGGTAGACCAGTAATAGCTTGTCCTTAGAATCTTCTTAGCCATCGTATGCCCGCTCAAGTGGGTGCCAAACGTACCGCTGTATATCTCAGTCATGATTAACTTTTCTTCAGCTTTGTCTACACATCGGAGTAAAACACAATCGTGGTTGCATTTATAGAGGATGTCGTTGCTCAGGAAGAACTTGGCAGCAAATTTCCTTAGGAACTTTTTGTCATTTACGGAAGCTCCTTCGGGATATTCTCTAGTCTGGAGATACCTTTTGATTTCGTGAAACCTGGGTTGTTCCACTATTTCTTCGATATTAATCTCATGACAATGCGCAGGTTCATCCATTCGCTCGATGGTGATTTGGGGAGCCTCATTATCCCAGTTGAGTTTAAACATGGAGGACATTGTAGCCAGAGCATCTGCTAGCTGTTTCTCTTCTCGCGGGAAATGCTCGAAGGTGATTTGCTCGAAATGAGGCAACAATGACAGGACATGTTCTTTGTATGGGATAAGATTAGGATGCTTGGTATCCCACTCTCCTTTGATTTGACTGATAACCAAAGCCGAGTCCCCAAATACGATCAAAGATTTGATCCCCAAGTCTATAGCAGCCTTGAGACCAAAGATGCAAGCTTCATATTCGGCCATGTTGTTGGTACAACTGAAGCAAAGTCGGGCCGTGAAAGGTGTGTGGAAACCTTCCGGGGAAATGAGTACCGCACCGATACCGTTTCCAAGTGCATTTGAAGCACCATCAAAGTACAGGGTCCATCGGGATCCTTTTTCAGGTCCGTCATACGGTCAGTTACCTTTAATGTTGTCCAAATTCATGATGTCCTCGTCCGGGAAGTCGAATCTCATGGACTGATAATCTTCGATAGCTTGATGAGCTAGATGGTCAGCTAGTACACTCCCTTTTATAGCTTTTTGGGTAGTATACTGGATGTCATACTCGGTCAGGATCATCTGCCATCTAGCGATTCTTCCAGATAAAGCAGGCTTTTCAAAGATATACTTGATAGGATCCATTTTGGAAATCAACAGAGTGGTATGAGTCAACATATACTGCCTTAGTCGGCGAGCAGCCCATACCAAAGCGCAGCAAGTTTTCTCGAGCAGTGAGTAGCGAGTCTCACAGTCGGTATACTTTTTTCTAAGGTAATAAATGGTATGCTCTTTTCGACCAGACTCGTCATGCTGGCCCAATACACACCCCATTGAGTTATCCAAGACGGTCAGATACATGATCAGCGGCCTTCCTTCGACGGGTGGCATCATAATAGGAGGTTATAGCAAATACTCCTTGATCTTATCAAAAGCAGTTTGGCAATCGTCGTTCCATTCGACTACCTGATCTTTTTTCAATAGTTTGAAAATTGGCTCACAGGTAGACGTTAGATGAGAGATGAATCTGGAAATATAGTTCAAGCGCCCCAAGAATCCTCTAACCTACTTTTCAGTACGGGGAGCAGGCATTTCTTGTATTGCTTTCACTTTCGCTGGATCGACTTCAATGGCCTTGTTGCTGACAATAACCCTAGAAGTTTACCAGACCTAACTCCAAAAGTGCACTTACTTGGATTCAGCCTGAGTTTGTACTCTTTCAACCTGGCAAACAGCTTCTGCAAATGCTCAAGGTATCCCTCCTCTGTTTGTGATCAAGCTATCATGTCGTCTACGTAAACTTCGATCTCATGATGTATCATATCATGAAATAAAGCTACCATGGCGCGTTGATAAGTTGCCCCTGCATTCTTCAATCCGAACAGCATCACCTTGTAGCAGAAGGTTCCCCATTGTGTAACAAAGGTTGTTTTCTCCATGTCCTCGGGGGCCATTTTGATCTGGTTGTAGCCCGAGAATCCGTCCATGAAGGAAAACACCTTGTGCTGAGCTGTGTTGTCAATCAAAATGTCGATATGTGGTAGCGGAAAATCATATTTGGGGCTAGCCTTGTTCAAATCCCGGTAGTCCACACACATCCTGACCTTGCCGTCTTTTTTAGGTACTGGCACAATGTTAGCAACCCATTGTGGATAGGATGTAACAGCCAGAAAGCCAGCGTTGAATTGCTTCATTACTTCAGCTTTAATCTTCTCAGACATGGCGGGCCTCATTCGGAGGACTTTTTGCTTGATCGGTGGACAGTCCTCTCTTGTAGGGAGACGGTGAACCACGATGTCTGTATCTAAACCTGGCATGTCTTCATAAGACCAGGCGAAGATTTCAACGTATTCATTTAACAGCTGTATCAAATGCCCTTTGACACTTGGTTCCAGATTGGCACCCACTTGTACTTCTTTCCTGTCTTCCTCTGTTCCTAAGTTGACTGTTTCCAACAACTCTTCATGAGGCAAGATGGCCCTCTCTTCTTGTTGTAGAAGTCTGGCTAGCTCTCCTGGTACTTCACAATCTTCGTCATCTTCATACTCAGCCTGATTGACCAAATCTTCAGAGTTATTGAAGGACATAGCAGAATAGTCACCCATAGAATCCAGAGTGGATGGGTACCTACATTTGTGAGTGTGGGTGTGTGTAAGGGATAGCCATCCTTAAACAAACAAAAAATGCAAAAGAAAAGAAAATGAACACAGCAGTTTATAAATGAAAAACGTCCAATGATTCATTAAACATGGCATATGAATATGAAGAGAATCAAAACCCTTACAAATGGACCTACATGCCCCGGGCAAGGCATGAGGTGAAAAAGTAGTGTGCAGATTGTTTAAAAGTAATTATTACAGACCAACAGGAAATGTTCGAAAGATAAGTTACTGATTAATGAAAGTAATGGGGATGAAGTCTTTCGCCTCCCAGTTGTGCAGTCCCCCTTCGATGGTTGGGAAGATCCAGTCTTCAATGTTACCCTCTTCGTCTTCGTCTTCCAAAGCATTGATCCCATGAGGAGAAATCTTGATGGGTGTCCTTTCGATTTTTGAGCGACGCATAGCTTTCTGCCCTGCAGCGGTAAATCCCAACCCAAACTTGTCTGTCTTGTGGGGAAAGCCAGGCAACTGACCCCATGTTGTGTTCTTCCCTTCCTTCATTGCAGCCTTTGCGTCCTTCAGAGATGCCATGCTGGCCACCTGCTTGGGTACCATCAGCTACTGCCTTTGCTACTGCAACCTCGGGAGCAATTTCCTCGAAGTGTTGGAACGGTGTTTCGATGAATTCGCCCTCCATTTCCACATACCTAAAGGAGTTCAAATGACTGATCATGTACTCCTCTTCATCGTGTACAGTTATGATATTTCCCTTGACAGGGTATTTCAGCATCTGATGTAGGGAAGAAGTGACTGCGCCAACATTATGTATCCATGGTCTCCCTAGCAAGCAAGAGTATGACGGACGGATGTCCATCACATAGAAAGTTGAGTGGAATACTTCAGTGCCGACCTTGATGGGAATGTCGACCTCCCCATGTACCATCCTTTTAGACCCGTCAAAGGCCCTGACAATGATATTACTTGGTTTCAGCTCCAAGCCTTCACAATCCAATCGATCCAGAGCTTTCTTAGGCAGCACGTTCAAAGAAGAACCAGTGTCGACCAAAACATGGGCAAGAGTAGTTCCTCGGCATTCGACTGACACATGCAATGCGTCATTGTGCTTTCTTCCTTTCGGAGTCAGGTCAGCATCAGAGAAACCCAGGCCGTTGTCTGCGGTAAGGCTGGCTACACAATCCTGGAATTGATCGGCTGAGGTTTCCTGGGGCACATGGGTTGTCTTCAAAAACCTTATCAAAGCTTTAGCATGAGCCTCCTAACAAAGCAGCAAAGCTAGCATGGATATCTTCGAGGGGGTTTGCCCCAGTTGCTCCACCACGTCATAATCACTCTTCTTAATTATTTTCAGAATCTCCTCCATTTCTTTCTTAGAGGTTTCGGGGATAACCAATGGCTGAGCCCTCATCCTGACGAGCTCATCTTGGATCCCTTTCCCCTTATCAGCAGAAGTAGGAGGGACAACCACAGGAGTAACAGCTTCTTCAATTAACGGAGTCCTTGCAGAAAGTTTTATCGGTGCAAGAGTAACTTTGGCAGCAGTTGAGGGTCCAAAGATTGCCTTTGGAGGGGCAATCTCTGGAGAGAAAATTCTCCCACTTCGGGTAATCTTGCTCGTACCGGCAATGTTTCCAATGTCAGCATCTTCTTCGTCAGAGCTCTCTTCAGTTATCTCAATTTGTTTCACACCATGGTAGTAGATTTCTCCACCATAATTCCATGGTATTGATTTGTCATATTTGTAGGGGACAGGCCCAGGCATGGTTATTTTCAGAGGAACAAACTTCGTAGCGAATGTAATCTTAACAGGCTTTTTAGGGACCTTGGAAAGATTGGTGGAAATGGTGATTATTGAAACATCTTCGATAGGAGTTGGAATAGCAGGAATCTTTTCGAAAAGAATTTGTTGGTTGTCCATTAGGCCTTGGATGCCTATCTTCAGCAATGGACAATCGATTGGTAGGGAGGAACAACAGTAGCAGTCTTCTTTACATCCTGGGAAAATCCCAGCCTTCAACAGATTCAACTTGATTGTCAACAGTGGGGTCATCAGATCATCAACAGCAGAAACATACAGATCTTCTTCAATAGCATGGACATTGCGACCATGCTTCGGCATTGGAGCGGATATTACGTTAGGCTTCTCTGGAGCATCGAACTCAACCTTTTTTGCATCTATCAAGTCTTGAATTTTATGCTTAAGCGCCCAACAATCGTTGGTGTCATGCCCGATGCTGTCAGAATGATAGGCACATTTAGCATTGGGATGATAATGTGGGGAAGATGTGTTCACATTTCTTGGTGCCTCTTTGATAGTGGTGAGATTTAGCTTCAACAAATGGGGAAGAACTTGTGTGGGCGTCATATTGATGCGGGTGAACTGCCGTTGTGGCCGTTCTACCCGTTGCTGGTTAGGTCTAGACTGATTGTTACGAGGCTGGTCATTTGATGAATTTTGGATCATCACGGCCCCCACAGTCGGTCGGCGCTCAGTTCTTCCCGATCTTTTCTGAGAGTATATAACAGCTGCTTCCTTCTTGGCCAGAAATGATTTCTTAGCAGTTGTAGAGGCAGAGGCATCCCTTTGAATCTTTCCATTCTTAATACCAGCTTCCACCCGTTCGCTAGTCAAAATCAATTCAGTAAACCCTGCGGAAGAGCTCCCGATCAAATGGTTGAAGAACGGGCCAGATAGGGTCCCCAAGAACATATCAACTAGTTCCCTATCTGAAAGAGGTGGCTGCACTCTTCCGGCCAAGTCGCGCCATTTCTGGGCGTATTCTTTGAATCCCTCATTTGAGGCCATTCCCATACTCTGTAGCTGAGTACGGGTTGGCGCCAAGTCAGCGTTATATTGATACTGGCGATAAAAGGCAGCTGCCAAGTCTTCCCAGTTATGCACTTCTGACCTCTCAAGCTGGTAAAACCAGTCTAGCTGCGTACCGGACAAGCTGTCCTAAAAGAAGTGTACCCAAAGATTTCTGTCGGATGTATGAGGTTGAATTCTTCTGACATATGACCTCAGGTGCATCTTTGGGCAAGACAGACCGTCATATTTTGCAAAAATCGGCACCTTAAACTTTGGAGGGATCACAATCCCAACAATCAATCCCAATTCTTCAAAATCTAACCCGGGAACCCTCTGCAGCTCCATAGCTGCCAGTCTATCCTCCAGGTTTTTGTATTTGTCGTCCACTGGCGGGTATTGTTGCTCTGAGTAGTCTTCATCTTCCTCAACCTCTTCCTCTTCAACTTCGGACTCAGAAGGTAGTGCAGCTCCTTTTCCCTTACTGGTTCCCTCATCAGATGCGGAGGGAAATTCAAGAACTCTTCTAGCTTCATTCTCAAGCCTTCTTCCCAGTGTAGCTACCCCAACTCTTTTCTTCTTCTTTTTTCCTTTTTCTTGCTCTTTATTCCCCAACAGTGCTTTTAGATCCTCCTGACCCTTTGCCAAGGTCATTAGGAGCTGTTGAAACTGCGAGTTTTGTGATTGTAGATCTTTGACCGTCTGTTCGAGATCCATCTTACTGAAATAAACAGCAGAAAGATAAGGAAACCTGGTGTGGAGACCTGTTTATGCATATGATGAATAATATGTTTATTCATGCAATGCATTCAAGGATTTAGAAATTCAAAATTGTTGCAAACAAAAAGAACACACGTCATATTAATAATAAGAAATTTTGTCAGTACATAAATGCCCCATGGGCCAAATATTACAAACACTTCTTAAGGTAAAAAGACGTTGCGCATCCTCTTTGGTGCGATGTAAGTGTTGAGGGTCTCCTCCTCGTGAAGTCGGCGGGTGAGCTCCAAAACCTTCTTCTCACTAGCGTAGAAGTTGGCTTCAAAAGTATTCCGCTCTTCCTTGAGTTGGACCCAACTCTTCTGCATTTCCTCCCATGATGTAGGCATGTCAGGATGTAGGATGGTGTAAGGAACCTCTCCTTCCTTAACAGGCTCTTTAATCAAAGGGAGAATATGAGGGTAAGGCATCATAAGACTCTGGGCTCGGGTTCTTACCCACTTGAGGTAAGGCTCAAGAGGGATGGAGTTCTTGTGCCCCAGTGTCTTGCTATCTACCTTGTTAGGCATCCTCCAAGCTCTGATGAATCTTTGGCGAAGTCCTTGTGCATCATTGTCGAAGTCAAAAACTGGGTCAGGAATCAGCATGTCATGAGGGCCATCCCTCCGTGCATATCCAAATTGTCTCAAAGCTAGAAAAGGGTTGTAGGTAATGCCCCCTCTAATGCCAAGTAATGGAACATTAAGGAACTCACCACAATGATCGACGATGATGACATTTTCTCTGGACCGAGAACACCAATGTACATCAGAGCGTGTGAGGGTCATCAACCGTTGTGACCACCTTAAGCCTTGCTCATTCTTCAAAACAGATTGTGGAAGGTGAGAAATAAACCACCTTGCAAGGAGAGGAGTACAGCACATGAGAACACCTCTCTTCCTCATTGTTCGTGTGTAAAATGAGTGGAGGATGTCCCCAAGCAATGTAGGTATGGGATTCCTGGATAGGAAAATCTTGACAGCATTGATATCTATAAGTTGGTCAGGATTTGGGAACAAGACCAACCCATAAATAAGGAGTGCCACAATTTCTTCAAAGGCTTGCAGATCCAAAGAATTCCAACACTCTTGTGCCTTCTCAAACAAGAATTTTGCCAAGAAGCCTTTGACACCACTTCTAGTCTCCCAATGCCCCTTGATGTCAGATGGTTGCAAGTGTAGTGCTTTAGCAACATCTTCAGGCTTTGGTTCTTTTTCCGTACCGTTGTAGGGTAGTTGATTAAGAATAGGAATTCTCAGGAGTTGAGAAAATTCCTCCAAAGTAGGCACCAATTGGTAGTCGGGGAATGTGAAACAGTGGTGAAGGGGATCAAAGAACTGGAACAACACTTTCACCATGTCTTCTTCAATGTTGGTGTTGACTAGGCTGAGCAGTCTACCATGTCTTTCACTGAAGAGAGAGCTTTCTGGTATTCTGGATGTAAGCTCCTTGAGTTGAGGAGGGATTCTCACAAGGTTGACTTGGATAGTTTTCCTGTGAAGAGTTTCCATGACCTACAAAACAAGAACAAAGATGAAAACCCAAACCCTTGAAATGGTTAGTGGATGCATATGATGCTTTATGATGTTCATGATGTATGCACAAACATATGTACAAGCAAGTCACACAAAACCCTAGTTTCAGGCTTGCATGAAGTTTCATAGGTAAGTACCCTCTTGAGTTTAGTTGGCTTAAAAACCTGTCCTATAAATAGTAACCGGGTTCTAAGGAGCTCAATATCATTGAATTGTTTTCCATGTTCATTGTTTTGGTTTAGCCACTTAACTAGCGACCAAAATATTCCAAGAAAACAACCCTCAATGAGTGTAGTATCGAGTATCTACCAACTTCGGACTGCACCAAAGTCGGTCATCTCACTACCCCTAATGAAAGGCCAAGATGGTCAAGTAAGGTTCTAGGTCATTAGTGCTTAGTGACATCACTCAGCGGCCCCGTACTCTCCTTGATTGAACTTAAGGGTTACCGGTACTCACAAATATGTCGCACTAATATAGCTATTGCTTCAACCGTGTCGGTATACCCCGCACAGTTTCCACAATGTATTGCTATCTATGAATGTTTCCCAAATTCTGGTGTAGGATTTCAAGCCCAAACAAGAGAACCAAAATATAAAGCAATCAAAGCAAACAATTAGTCATGCAAAAGGGTGATCTAAGCCCTAAGGTTACTCCACTTTTAACATTTCCCCAGCAGAGTCGCCAGTTCTGTGATACGGTGGGAGAACTGACTTGAGGTTTGCGTTTATTTTCGCAAATGTTTCGGTTTAGTAAGAGTCGCCACCGACTTTTTATTTTATCCTAAGGAAAGGTTAAAAAGCACAGCAAAAACCTTTGAGATGTTTTCTTGGGTTCGGGGAGTAGATTATAGAAAGGGAAGGTATTAACACCCTTTCTATCCATGGTTATCCATGGGCTCTTAGTTACTTGCTTAGATCACTTGCCTTGCATTTTCAATTGTTTGAAATGGTGCTTTAAATTGTTTGAAATGGTGCTTTGTGTGTGTGGCTTTTGAAAATGTTTTGAAAAAGATGTCTTGTCTAGGCAACCCTTGTAACAATTCTTTACTAGAATGTTTTACAAAAGGTGTTTGTCTTTTTGAAAAGATGTTTCAAATGTTTTTGAAAGTTTGTTTTTGAAAGTGTTGTAGAGTGTGTTTTGAAAAATAGGCAAGTGTGTTTTGCAAGTTTGGTCAAGTAACTAAGATTTGTCTACCCCTAAATTTACTCAAAGATCTTTCCTATGTTTTAACCCTTTTAACAATATTGTTCCACCATTGTATTTGGTGGACAATCTTGTGTTAGGATGTTTAACGGGACGGGCGCGGATCATCGTTTAGATCATGAATCCAATAGTGCCTAGTGTCTTTGGTAATTTTCCTTTAAGAGACTTGATCATTTTTTAGGCAACTTGAGAAAGCGTCATCGAGGGACTATGATCATTTGATTTGTTTTTGTTTTGCCAAAGACACTCAACATGCAACATGGCCCATTTTTTGAAGGCAACAAGTGGAGGAACCCTAAGGGTGCAAGTGTGCATTGTGTTGTCCATTTCCATGCTTGTTTATCTTTGAATTAGGTCAAGCTATTTGTTATTTGATTTTTGCATACAAACCCTAGGTCTATCATGGCATAATTTGAAAGCTTTTAAATGCGGAAATTTAAAGTCCTAAATTATTACAACATGATTATGGGGATGGGGGTACAAATGTTTGAATGGGGGATATTTAGCAAGAAATTAAATCTAAAACTATTACATCCATATTGAATATACAAATTATTTAATTGTACAATAATTAAATAAATACAATAAATATGAAAAATGTATTATGCACAAAAATGGTTTTTTATGTATGTAAAAGTATTTTTCAATGTAAAATATAAACAAAAATAAAAAGGTCAATTTTGGAGTATTTTTATGGTTTAGGGCAAAACCCTAATTTTTGAATAAATAGCAATTATTTATTAATTATATACAATATTTGTTAATTATATACAAAAAATAATTAAAAAAAGAAGTATATTGTAAAAAAAAGTATTTTTTAGTGTCATATATTAATAAAAATAAAAATGTATTATTTTCATATTTGTATCCTAAATATATAATAAAATATACAAGTATATATATATATATATATATATATATATATATATATATATATATATATATATATATATATATATATATATATATATATATATATATATACCAAAATAAAATGTTAATTATTTACAAAAAAAGTATATTTTTAGAAAATGTTTATAAAATAAAAATAATAACTGAAAATAAGTATATTTTTGTATTATTATTTTAGTGTTTTAAATAAAAGTATATACATTATTTTACATGTATAAGTTTAAATAAAACAAATAAATGTCAAATAAAATGCAAAAATGGGTGGAAAAATATTTTTTATATTTTTTATATTTGAGCAAAAAATAATAAGTCAGAATCAAAAAGAAAAAATAAAAAATGATCAAAATATCACACAATGGGCCAGGGGGGTGTAAATGGAAAGTGAGGGTGCAAAAAGCAGAAGCAACTCAGGCCCAACCCAAGTCACCCTTCTTCAACCTCCAGCTTCTGTCTCAAAAACGCGCGCCCTCTATGCTTCATTCAAATTCCTGATTCTTTGACTTTTAACAAAAACTCATAACACAAACATTATAGAGCATGGAGAGACTGTTAGAACAAAGTTTGAATCTACTACCCTAAGTTTAAGTTTTGATGATAACAAAATGAAAAGATATATTAATTATGTGATTCATGTAAGAACTATTTGCTACCTAAAATATTACGTTCTGTTTTGCAGAAACTCTGATAGGTATCAGCAAGAGCACACCTAATCAGCATCAGAATATTAGTTATCAACATCAGCATCAAAAGATGCTATAACAGAATACCAGAATCAGAAGAACAATTCACGCGTATGCTGAAGCTTGATGAACAGAACTGCGCTCAACACTCTGATAAAGACAACAACAGTTCATCAGCACTTAAGCAGAGTCAGAATGAGGCCAAGCCAGAACATGCTTTAAGTAGCAACGGTACTGTGCATTCAAAGCGAATTATTACCAACGGCATCATTCCAGACAAGATCTGCTCAATAAGGAAAGTTTGTTATTGGCATTGAATCAAGATTATTGCTCCAACGTTCAACAAATTCAGTGCTATATAAACAAGGCAATGAAGATTGAATTGGCTAATGCTCTACATCATATTACACGCCTAAAAAGCTAATCATCATCTTCCTTCTCTCAGTTTGCTAAACGCTTCATATCTCCTTACTCAGTATTTTAGCAATCTAGTTTCATAAGCTTAAATTGTGTAACATCACAGTTGTGATACAGTTTTGTAGAAAACATTCACACACCTAGATTTCTCTTCTTTGTAAGAAAGTATTTCCTTGACAAACCGGGTTGTGGTTTGCATCAAGAAGGCTTTAGCAGTTGTTAAAGCAGATTGTAATATTCAGTTGAATATAGTGGATTAATACCTCGTTGGAGAGAGGCGAAATCACCTTGACGGGTGGACTGGAGTAGTTTGAGATCAAACGAACCAGGATAAAAATATCTTGTTCATTGCAATTGATTTTCAGTTTTACAATTCAACCCCCCCTTCTTGTGTCTTTCACTTCTTCAATTGGCATCAGAGCGCCTGGTTCTGAGCTAAAACACTTAACCGTGTCAGTACAAGATCCAGCATCAGAAAAACACAATGGCGGGAAATTATTCTCACACCAGCAATAACAACCATGAGGACAGAGACAGATTCAGCGGGAAACCTCCAGTATTTGATGGAGAAAACTTTGATTACTGGAAAGACAGAATTGAAAGCTTCTTTCTGGCACATGATGCTGATCTGTGGGATACGGTGACAGATGGATACACGCACCCTGTGAATGCAAGCGGTCAGAAGATTGATAGGAAAACAATGTCTGACCAATAAAAGCGTGACTTCAAGAATCACCACAAGGCCAGAACCATCCTTCTCAGCACCATCTCGTATGCTGAATATGAAAAGATCTCCAACAGAGACACAGCAAAGAACATGTTTGACTCACTCAGAATGACGCATGAGGGCAACGTTCAGGTCAAAGAAACTAAAGCTCTGGCGCTCATTCAGAAGTATGAGGCATTTAAAATGGAAGAAAGTGAATCCATTGAAACAATGTTCTCAAGATTCCAGATTCTGGTAGCTGGTCTCAAGGTTCTGGACAAAGGTTACTCTACTGCTGATCACGTCAAGAAAATCATCAGAAGCTTACCCAAGCAGTGGAGGCCAATGGTTACAACTCTGAAGCTAGCAAAAGATCTCAACAAAATTTCTCTGGAGGAACTTATCAGCTCCCTCAGAAGTCATGAGATAGAGCTAGAAGCTGATGAACCCCAGAAGCAAGGTAAGCCTTTAGCATTAAAATCTAACAAAAAATCTGAGTCTAAAGTTTTGCAGGCAGTTGAAGAAACATCTGATGGATCCTCATCAGAAGAAGACGAACTCTCCCTCCTCTCCAGAAGAGTGAATCAACTGTGGAAGCAGAGGCAAAGGAAGTTCAGGAATCCCAGAAGATCTGATCAGAACGAGTCTTCTTCCAGATACAGAAGGACAAATTCTTCCTCTGGATACAGAAGATCTGAAGGCCCCTCAGGTAGCAGAAAGCCAAACACCAAGGACATCATCTGCTATGAGTGCAATGAGCAAGGGCACTACAAGAGTGACTGCCCAAAGCTTCAGAGGGAAAAGCCCAAAAAGAAGTTTGGAAGAGAAAAGAAGAAAAGTCTCATGGCTACATGGGATGACTCTGACTCGTCTGAAGCTGACTCAGAATCAGATGATGAAAGAGCAAACATAGCTCTCATGGCTAACATTTCAGAAGATAGTGAAGCTTCTGAATCAGACTCAGAATTAGATACTGAAGAGGTATTTCCTAACTTTGCTGTTAATTTTACCAAGGCTGAACTTGCTGAAAGCCTTAATGAAATCCTGGAAAGGTATCAGCAAATTAGAGTTAAATTCAGAGACCTGAAAAGGAATCTTGAATCTGACTCTAATAAGACTGAGAGTCTTAAATTGGAGAATTCTGAGCTGAGAATTAAAATTTCAAAATTATAAAATACTTTACAAAACTCTCAGAAGGAACCAATTTCTGAAACTCCCAGCAACGCTGATGAGATCATCAAGGAGTATGATCACAGTTTCCAGAAGTTCCTTGCTAAAAGCATAAATAGAAGCAAAATGGCTTCAATGATCTATGGAGTTAGCAGAAACAGCAGGAAGGGAATAGGATACCAAGGTAAGGTTCCTACACCAAAGAATGTCATGGATTTAACCATTAAACACACTCCTCTAAATTCACATTTTGTGTATGGTCACACACATGATATTAAATACACTAGCAGTAAGTACTCTGTGAAACCAAAATTCAACCAGAGTTTTGGCAAATATAACAAATCAGGACCCAAGAAAATCTGGATACCTAAGGATAAAATAATACATGTTGCAGATATCTTTAGCAGCAAGTCAGAAACACCAGTCATGGTACCTGGACTCTGGCTGCTCGCGACACATGATGGGAAGAAGGCATATGTTCCAAAGCCTGGAACTTAAGCCTGGAGGCCACGTTGGCTTTGGAGGCAATCAGAGGGGAAAGATAATTGGCTCTGGAACTGTAGGTAATGGAAATCTTCCCTCTATTAATAATGTTCTGCTAGTAGATGGATTAATGCATAATCTGTTATCCATAAGATAATTAAGTGATAACGGTTATGATATAATCTTTAATCAAAAATCATGTAAAGCTGTTAGTCAGAAAGATGTGACTATCCTGTTTAATGGAAAGAGGAAAAACAACATTTACAAAATTAAACTTTCTGAACTGAAAAGTCAGAATGTAAAGTGCCTTCTATCTGTTAACAACGAGCAGTGGATCTGGCACAGAAGATTGGGGCATGTTAGTATGAGAAGAATATCTCAGATTAACAAACTCAATCTGGTCAGAGGACTTCCTAATTTGAAGTTCAATTCAGATGCTCTGTGTGAAGCATGTCAGAAAGGCAAGTTTGCAAAACCTTCTTTTAAATCTAAAAATGTTGTTTCTACCTCTAAGCCATTAGAACTTCTGCACATTGACTTATTTGGACCAGTTAAAACTGCTTCAGTCAGTGGCAAGAAGTATGGGTTAGTAATCGTAGATGACTATAGCAGATGGACATGGGTAAAGTTCTTAAGACACAAGGACGAGTCACACTTTGTGTTTGTTACCTTCTGTAACCAAGTTCAGAATGAAAAGGATCTTAGAATCGTTAAAGTCAGAAGTGATCATGGTGGAGAGTTTGAAAACAAAGATTTTGAGTCATTCTTTAATGACAGAGGCATTCTGCATGATTTCTCTTGTCCTAGAACTCCCCAACAAAATGGAGTTGTAGAACGAAAGAACAGAACATTGCAAGAAATGGCCAGAACCATGACCAATGAGACAAACGTTGCTAAGATCTTCTGGGCAGAGGCAATAAACACAGCGTGCTACATTCAGAATAGAATCTCAATAAGACCTATTCTGGAAAAGACTCCATATGAATTGTGGAAGAACAGAAAGCCCAACATTTCATATTTTCATCCATTTGGATGTACCTGTTTTATGTTAAATACAAAGAATTATTTGAACAAGTTTGACTCTAAAGCACAGAAGTGTATTATGTTAGGATACTCTGAACGCTCAAGAGGGTACAGAGTATACAATACAGAAACACAGATTGTGGAAGAATCAATCAGTGTTCGTTTTGATGATAAGCTTGACTCTGAAAAGTCAAAGCAGAATGAAGTTTTTGCAGGTATGGAAATTGAATTTACAGGTTCTGAAGACAAGTCATCAGAAGCTCTCAACACAGACACTCCTTCAACGTCTGAAAGGAGCACTGCTAGCAATCCTACAACAGCTGCTGATCAACCTCAGAAGAGATTACCCAGAAGCAGCTTGGATCACCCAGAAGAGACTATCTTAGGAAGAAAGGAAGATCCAATCAGAACAAGAGCAAGCTTCAGAAACTCTGAAGAAACCCTCATGGGACTTGTGTCTCTGATTGAACCTTCTTCTATTGATGAAGCACTTCTGGATAATGACTGGATTCTGGCAATGCAAGAAGAGCTGAATCAATTCACCAGAAATGACGTATGGGATCTTGTTCCCAGACCAAAAGGATTCAACGTCATTGGAACAAGATGGGTCTTCAGAAACAAGCTAAATGAACAAGGTGAAGTCATCAGAAACAAAGCACGACTGGTTGCACAAGGTTATAGTCAGCAAGAGGGGATAGACTATACAGAAACCTTTGCTCCAGTCGCCAGGTTAGAATCTATCAGACTTTTAATTTCATTTGCTGTTAATAGAGGCATCACTCTGTATCAGATGGATGTCAAAAGTGCATTCTTAAATGGTTATATAGAAGAAGAGGTTTATGTGCACCAACCCCCTGGTTTTGAAAATACAAAACATCCAGAACATGTTTTCAAACTAAAGAAGTCACTATATGGTCTGAAACAAGCTCCCAGAGCTTGGTATGAAAGGCTAAGTAGCTTTCTGTTAGAAAATGAATTCACCAGAGGGAAGGTGGACACTACCTTATTCTGTAAATCAGTTAAGAATGACATCTTAGTCTGTCAAATTTATGTTGATGATATTATCTTTGGTTCTACTAATCCTTCTCTTGGAAGAAAATTTGCTAAATGTATGCAGGCAGAATTTGAGATGAGCCTCATGGGGGAACTGAAATTCTTTCTAGGAATTCAGATCAATCAAACTCCAGAGGGAACTTACATTCATCAGAGAAAATACATCAGAGATCTTCTGAAGAAATTTGACCTCTCAGAATGTAAGCCATCAAAGATTCCAATGCATCCCACGTGCATTCTGGAAAGAGAAGAGGTAAGCAAAAAGGTAGAACAGAAAGTCTACATAGGTATGATTGGTTCTCTCCTTTATCTGACAGCTTCAAGACCTGATATATTATTCAACGTATGTATTTGTGCTAGATTCCAATCAGATCCTAGAGAATCTCACTTAACAGCTGTTAAGCGAATTTTCAAGTATCTGAAAGGTACTACTAATTTGGGTTTGTTTTATAGAAAATCTAGTGATTACAGTTTAGTAGGCTACTGCGATGCTGAATTTGCTGGAGACAGAGTAGAGTGTAAAAGTACTTCTGGAAGCTGCCAGTTTCTGGGAGAAAATCTGATCTCTTGGTCCAGCAAAAGGCAATCCACAATTGCGCTATCAACAGCAAAAGCTGAGTACATAGCAGCAGCAGGATGTAGCACAAAAATGCTCTGGATGAAAAGTCAGCTTGAAGACTTCCAGATTTTTGAGAGTAACATCCCTATACTCTGTGACAATACTTCTGCAATTTGCTTAGGTAAGAATCCCATTTTACATTCTAGAGCTAAGCATATAGAAATAAAACATCATTTCATTAGGGACTATATTCAGAAAGGAATTTTGAACTTAAAATTTATAGATACAGACCATCAATGGGCTGATATCTTCACTAAACCCCTTTCTGAAGATAGGTTCAATTTCATTCTGAAACATCTCAGCATGAAAATCTTCCCAGAGTGAAAATGTTTTAATTCCATATATTTATCTTCAGAATGTATTTGTTTTACTGTGAACTTCTGATCAATCTCTTTTCAGAAAGATAGAACATGCAGATTGTATCAGATGCTAGTCTTAAAGATCTGAGCGTTTCAGCTCAAAGATAGACGTGCTGATCACTAAATCAAACAAGTGTCATCCAATCATCAGCAAATCTTTGAAGCAGAACGCGTGCACGCTTCTGAGAAGGCAAAACGCTGATTGGGTGCATTGAGACACATGTCTGGTAACCGTTTCAAGTATCTTTCTCAAATCCCCCAAAATCAGCAAGCATTAAATGAAAGTAATCATGTTTTTAAAACGTAATCATGAATTTATTTCTCTCTCTTGAAAACGTTTACTCTTTCAAAATATTCTGAAGCCTATTTAAGAACGTTAATTTCTCACTTTAATCTTTTACAGTTTCTCATTATCTCTCAAATATTCTCTGCATTTTTCTGTGTTCATCTCTTTCAACCTTAAACCCTTTTTCTCAGTTTTTCTCAAAATCCCTAAGTGTGAACATGGCAACCTCCAGCAGTGCTTCTGCAGGTTATCAGAAGAAAGCATCCTCTGAACAGTATCAAGTTCCATTTAGAACACTCCTCACTCCAGTGAAGAATCTTGAAGTGTTATCTGAACTGATTATTGATTTTGGCAGTCTGAAGGAGAATGGCTTTGACTTAACAGAAGAAGTTAGGGCACAGAAATGGGAAAGGTATTTTGACAGGTTGGTTGGACCAACATTCCCAATGTTAGTCAAAGAGTTCTGGATTCATGCAACTGCTTCAACGCATCAAGTCACCTCCTACATCATGGGCAAGAAGATTGTGAACACGGAGGATCACATAGCAAGGTTAATTGGTTACAGTGGCAGTGGTGTCCGCTGTATTGATATGGCTGAAAGATGTGCTGACGTGGGCGTCATAGAAGAAAGGATGGATGTACAGGATAGCAAGATAGATACAGTAGTCAGCATGGTGCACAAGCAGAATGAGACTGCTGATCAGATTAAAGCAATGCTGGAGACTCTGTTCACACGCCTTCCTCCCCAACCTTAGATTTTCATTCATGCCATTTTCATGTTTTCTTTGCATATCTTCTGTACTGTTTTGTTTGATTCTGAATATTTTAATATGACAAGTTTTTCTGCTCTAAATGTTTTAGCACATCACTTACACTTTTTGATTGCTGACAAAAAGGGGGAGAATAAGAAAGATATTTTTTCAATAACGGATTACTGAGACAGAAAATCTCAGACATTCTAACTCTGACATACTTGAATATGTTTTCTGTTTTTGCTTAAGTCTACAGGTACAAGAATGCTCTCTGATATTCTGAAGACTAAAGCTCTGATACTCTAACCCAAAGCAAAGCTCTGATACAGCTCTGATATTCTGATCTGAAGCTCTGCTCTAATATTCTGATCTAAAGCTTCTGATAGTCAAAGACTCTGATATTCTGATGTTCAAAGAAAGGCAACAAAGATCTGATCCTGAAGAACTCTTGGAATTAAAAAGGGAAGTTATAAATTCAGGGGGAGTATCTCGTATCTCCCAACTCTGATATCTCCTTATCCCTTATCTTTGATAACTTCTTACTCTGATACATCCTATCATATAGTTATCTCTGATACTTTTCTCGTCATTTTCAATTAAAAATATCTAGTTTTTGTCATCATCAAAAAGGGGGAGATTGTTAGAACAAAGTTTGAATCTACTACCCTAAGTTTAAGTTTTGATGATAACAAAATGAAAAGATATATTAATTATGTGATTCATGTAAGAACTATTTGCTACCTAAAATATTACGTTCTGTTTTGCAGAAACTCTGATAGGTATCAGCAAGAGCACACCTAATCAGCATCAGAAGATGCTATAACAGAATACCAGAATCAGAAGAACAATTCACGCGTATGCTGAAGCTTGATGAACAGAACTGCGCTCAACACTCTGATAAAGACAACAACAGTTCATCAGCACTTAAGCAGAGTCAGAATGAGGCCAAGCCAGAACACGCTTTAAGTAGCAACGGTACTGTGCATTCAAAGCGAATTATTACCAACGACATCATTCCAGACAAGATCTGCTCAATAAGGAAAGTTTGTTATTGGCATTGAATCAAGATTATTGCTCCAACGTTCAACAAATTCAGTGCTATATAAACAAGGCAATGAAGATTGAATTGGCTAATGCTCTACATCATATTACACGCCTAAAAAGCTAATCATCATCTTCCTTCTCTCAGTTTGCTAAACGCTTCATATCTCCTTACTCGGTATTTTAGCAATCTAGTTTCATAAGCTTAAATTGTGTAACATCACAGTTGTGATACAGTTTTGTAGAAAACATTCACACACCTAGATTTCTCTTCTTTGTAAGAAAGTATTTCCTTGACAAACCGGGTTGTGGTTTGCATCAAGAAGGCTTTAGCAGTTGTTAAAGCAGATTGTAATATTCAGTTGAATATAGTGGATTAAGACCTCGTTGGAGAGAGGCGAAATCACCTTGACGGGTGGATTAGAGTAGTTTGAGATCAAACGAACCAGGATAAAAATATCTTGCTCATTGCAATTGATTTTCAGTTTTACAATTCAACCCCCCCTTCTTGTGTTTTTCACTTCTTCAGAGACGAGTTCATACATATAAAAAACTTGATCTAACTCTAAGAAACGAGGGAGAATTTCTTCATCCCCAATTTCTGACCTAAATTTTCTCCAATGTTCATGGCCAAAATTCTCACAGCATACTCAATATAAATGAAAAGTAAGTATATGGATGGCTTCAGGGCTATGAGGAGAACATGTTTCATTCACAAACCTAAGCCTAATCATGCCTGGATAGAGAGATAGAAGTTCATATTTTTACCTGTTTCAGCTTGAGTCGTGTACAGCAATGGAGGTATCTTCAATGGAGTTTGAGCTTTGGTACAGCTTGCCTGAAGTCCAAGGATGCTTCTCCTATGCTTGGCTTGCTCTGAAATTGCATGTATCGTGATATGGAATTCCACCTGCACAGCTTGAAATCAAAAATGGAAAACGATTTTAAGGATGTTACAGCTTGGATTCAATGCTTGGGATAGCTTCAGTGGGTGATATGGAACATGTTTGAACTCTTTTTGGCCAAAGTGCACGAGTGGAATGGACTGTGGAAGTCAATCTGCAGCAGGGACTCTGTTTTGCAGATAAACTATGCTTTTGGATATGAGGATGGATTAAGGGTGAAGGAATCGTGCTTTAGGTCAGTTAGGGAGTGTGAAAGATGAGAACAAAGTTTGCTTAGGTTGGTCTTTACAGGAAATGAGAGATTGGAGTTGTTTTGCAATCTTGCTTGTTTTTGAAGTAAGAAAATGCAAGTTTCAATACAGGCCTGTGAAATGCCCTAAACTATGCTGCATATCTCCTTCTTGATCAGAGGGATTTGTGTACAAATGCTAGCCTCAAAGATCTGGTCCATGCCTCTTGGATTTTGAATTTGACATAAAGTGCATCTTTTCAAAAATGGCAAATATGCTTTTTCCAATTAAGGATTAATCTTACATGTAATGACCAAATGAACAAAATAACAACTTAGCACAAAGGTTAGGCATTTAATTATGGTGTGTGAGACTGGTTTTAAGGCCTGCAAGCTAGCTTGTACAAGCTGATTTGAAAAATGCCAATGTATGAACATGTATTTGGTTATGAACAAAAGTGACTTTTGCCCATCTTTGCAAATTCGATTCTCCCTAACCACAAGGGTGTTTGAGAAGTTATTGGATAATTTGGAAAGCTTGGAATTTGTACTACAATCCATCTTTGTAATTCAAATTGAAATTCCAAGTGGAACCATGTGAAAAATAGCCATGAAGTTGGACAAAAATCTTGCCTAGAATAGGTCAAAATTTCTCTAAGTTAAAAATGTTTTGCACCCTTGTTCCAAAAATCATAACTTGATCTACAAGCTTCTTTTGAGGAAACTTTGTGAATAAAAGTTGTAGAATTTTCAATGGACTACAACTTTCATGTTTTGAGTTTTGTTTGAATCCAATTGTATCTTGATGCAAAAATGGGACAAAGTTAGGAAAAAATAAGGAAGTTTCATAACTTAGAAAAATTCTAAGTTATGAAATTTTCTCATTCTAAACCCTAATTTGCAATTTTGGGTTTCTTGATGAACAAGTTTCATAATTTGACATGTCTTGATGAAAAATGAATCTTGACACTTGACTTTGACCAAAAATTCAAAGTTTGACTTTTCAGTATACAGTCAAATTTTGATCAGTTGACTGGAAAATTCATCTGTCAATCTTGTGCATTTGAGATCTTTTGAACTTGTTGAATGTGTCAAGACAATGTCATTGAGTCCTTGAGTCCATATATGAGCTTGGTTTGCCATTGGTTAGGTCAAACAGTCAAAAATTGCCTTTGTACAGTCAAAACCCTAAAAATGACCATTTTTCCCTTTTGGTGATCTGATCAAATATCTTGTGGAATTGTGATCCAAACTTGACCAGATGGTTCATATGAGTTCATTATGTTGATGTGGGTCAAAAATTATGAAGTTTAACTGTCAATTGGCCACAGTTGACTTTTTCCCCAATTCAGCTGATTTTTAAGTCAACTGTCCAATTGACTGGGCAAAGATTGGAATCAAGGCTTGAAACTTGGTATGGATAAACTTGTAAGTCCAACATGAAGCATGAAAGTCACTTTGGGCATTTTAGGTCAAAACATCTTTGTGCAAACTCAAACCCTAATTTGGGTCAACAGTGCAAGGAGGAGTCTTGAACAGAGCAAACCCTAACTTGATCTTGAGCTCCAAGGGTCTTGTGGTGAGAAAATGTTGATGAAATGAGAGGTAAAATTTTGGGGTACAACAGTAATCAAAAGCATATTCTCTGGTGGAGAAATGATCTTGACCACTATGGATGGCGACGACCTCCCGCACCCTGTAAATACGGACATATTTAAAAGATACTACGCATGATCAAAGATACGCTAGGTTGATTGACCTAGGCAAAGATAAGGGCTTCCCGGCGAACCAAAAGGGTTCGGGCAAAATTAAGGGATGAAAATTTAAAAAAAATTATACACCCGGCAAGTCGAAAACCCGAAAGGGCGGCTTGGGCAAAAAAGGGTATCCCGGTGGACTGAAAACCCGAGAGGGCGGTCCAGGCAAAAGTTAGGGATTGAAGCGTATGACTATGTCTCGTTGGATCATCTTGCAGACAATCTTCAGCATCGGCCAATCAACTCAAACGGCTCTAAATCAATCCAATCGACTTCGCTGAGGCAACAAGTGGACAAGACATTCAGATACATGAAGACTATAGCAGAATGGGAACCCCATGGGATTATTTCACATAGCTATCTTTTCTTTGTATCAATTTTCATTTTTTACGACGACATTCTCTCGCTAGAATGCTCGTCTCATTGTACAAAAAATACTTATTCAAGTTAATACAAAGATATCCCTTTTGAAAGTGCAAAACCATCTGTTTTTCTTTGTTTCTGTGTCTTGTTTACAAAAACGTCCAATGATTTACTTTTGAGCATATGCATTTGAACGTGATTACTGTCACAAATAAACAAAAAAAAAACGGAAAGACAATTACTAATGACTTTAAGAAATAGGATAATATCTATAAGCCATTCCATAAGATCCTCGCATGCACCTTCTCCAGCAAGAGCGAAAGCAAATAGATCCTACTACAGAATCGTTAATGTATCTCCAGTATGCAGCCTGTTGGTATCAAGCGTTCTTATACCCCTGACAGAGCAAAACTTTCAACTACCGCTCCAGAGGTTCCCTAGTAAGTTGCCCAACTTCTCAGATTTCCCCAGCAGGATTTCACGAAGTCTACAAGCAATGTCCGGCGTTTCCCTTCTACAACAGAGTTTATATTTGGAGATTCACCCATCAGTGCTTCAGAAGGGATTTATTTTCCCCGCTTCCGGCAACACTACGACACAAACAATCTTTAATTCCATACATTTGCATCCATACGTCATAGCATTGACAACGTAAGTACATACGGTGCAATCTCATTTATTTTTAGAAACAACATCACACCATGCATTGCATGCATCATAGCATTGCATACCATTAACTCTTCATCTTTTGCAAGAAAAAGTCATTCGACAGGAAATTATCATCAACAAATTTCCAACAAACAAATATTTTCAACAAGTCAAATACAGATCAATTCCCGAGAAAAGACTGATCGACCATCTATATAGCAAATATTTCCTTCAAACTTCTGCTGGTTCAGATAAATCTCTCAACGGTTTATTCTGATTCATTTCCATATTTTCACTGGTTCAGATAAATCCCTCAACGGTTTATTCTGATTCGTTTCCAGATTCTTATTGGTTCAGATAAATCTCTTAATGGTTTATTCTAATTCGTTTCTAGATTCTCGCTGGTTCAGATAAATCTCTCAACGGTTTATTCAGATTCGTTTCCAGACTCGCTGGTTCAGATAAATCTCTCAACGGTTTATTCTAATTCGTTTCCAGACTCGCTGGTTCAGATAAATCTCTCAATGGTTTATTCTGAGTCGTTTCCAGATTCTTACTGGTTCAGGTAAATCTTTCAATGATTTGTTATGATTCTTCTCCGAACTTCTACTATTTCAGTTTAAACCTCTCAACAGTTTATTCTAATTCTTCCCCACCGACAATTTTCTCTGGTTCAGATAAATTGCACCAAGATTTATTCTGATGCTTCCCAGTCAAGATTAATCTAAGATATCTTTTGGTTCAGTTTAAAATCGCTCCAAAATATATTCTGATTCTTCCCAACAAACACTCAAGACTTCTGCTAGCTCCAATTTAAATCGACCAAAGGTTTATTCTGATTTCTTTTCTGTTAAAGTCAAGTTCAGACTTCGTCCACTTCTGTCAACAATCACCTTTGGATGGCATCTATAAGTCCATCTCCGACAACTCTCCATCATTTTTCCAAATGGCATCTTTAAGCATATTCCCTACACAATCAACCAGTACATCATTAAGTGCAAATTTCTGGGCACTCTAGTGTTCAATCATCTTCTACTTTGAAGCTACGAACGACGAACATGTCGATCTCACTTTTCAAATTTAAGAAGATTGAACAGGGGCATCTGTTGTACCCCAAAATTTGCCCTCCCGTTTTCCACTCAGGATGCTATCCCAGGGTTCCTCAAACACTCAATTTGGCTCAAAAGTTGATCAAGCAGATTCTCTTCCTAGGCAAACAATCAGCAATTAGGGTTTGGCGCTTCTCAAAGAAAATTGAGCCTTCAAGGTTTCAAATGATTTTCATAGGTCTTCATATCTCCTCAGAGTTGTTTAAACTAGTTTTCAGACCTCGCAGTACAAGTTTGCTCAACCAATGGTTCAGATGATTGAAAATGACTACAACAACCCCAAAATCAACCCTTTTGGTCAAGAGCTGATTATGCTTGAAAAAAGCCACGAAAAAATGAAAAAAAAGTTAGAAATCATTGTGAGTTTAGTGAAATTTAACTGGTTTTGCCCGATTTTACTAAATCATGTATTTTTGCATTTTTTTTAGTCATCTTTCTTTATTTCTTATTTTTATAAAAAAAGGAAAATAAATCCAATATATACATATATATATATATATATATATATATATATATATATATATATATATATATATATATATATATATATATATATATAGCATCATTTTATTTGAAAATTTTCTTTTCTTTTAATTCAAAAAAAAACATCAAAAAATATATGTAATTTCATTTTCATGTTTTTTTAATTTTAGTTTTAATTTGACATAGTTTACATGTGTATAAAATATTTTAATACCTCTTTTACTTTATTTTATATTTTTAGTTTAATTCTTTTATTATTACTTATCTTTTATCATTATAATTATTATTGTTATTAAAATCAGAAGAAAAAATTAAATTAATTAAAACCATTATCTTTACTGTCACTTTTTATTTGTTTACTTTTTTTGTTAGTAACAATTGTTATCTTTGTTTTTTTTAGTTCAATTTAATTGTTCCTGGCAATTTTCATTTATAGATTTTTTAGTATAAATTGTTTAAATGTCATAACAATTTTTCTTTTTGTTAATATTATTATTTTTCTTATTAGTATTATTATTTATTAAATTGTTTTGTTTGTTATGTCCAAAGAATATGTCAAGTTTTGTAGTATTTTTGCTGTCCAAGACATTGCAAAACAAGCCCAACAAAAGTGATGTAGAAATACCATAAAACAGTCCCAAAAAAACAGCCTATGACAGTCCCAAATGCTGCCAAAATTCTGCTACTTTCTTACTGCAAATCTACCCAAAATCAATCCAAAACCATGTTGTCCTATGCTGCCCAAAACCTGCATAAACAGCCAAGTATTACACAAAAATCAGCAACACAAAATCTGCCCCATAAAGCAATAAAACAGTAGCCAAAATTGTTCAAAAAATTATCAAATTTTCCCCCCATTTTCACACTATCTCACCTATATAACAGATCCATCTTAACCAGAAAAAGGGGGAACAACACAGAAGAAGAAAAAGTCACAGAAAAAATCTCTCTTTCACTCTCTACCACACGAAAATCCTTCTACAAACCTCAACCCGTCAAACTCTCATCACCCTCTCTAAACGTCCACATATTCATCCTTCAACACATGTTCCTAATGCTTATGCACCATTTTCAAAACAACACCAATTTTTGATGTTTTTAAACATACCACAAAAAATTAACCTTTTCCTTCTCCTTTAAAAGTCCATTCAAACAGAACTCGTAGCCTATCACAATAATTCAACAATAAGCCTTTACTAACACTCACATGATTTCAATAATATCCAAGCCTTTTTCACATTACAAAAACAAAAAAAACAAAATAGAAGCAACCTTCCATCAATCTCACGTTACTCACAACCCTCAACCTCTTAACCACAATCTGACACAGACCTTCAACCTCCATCGACAATACTTCGACCTTCATCGAACCGATATTACAACACTAATTTTGATGAGTTAACTCCATATCACACACGTAGCAGAGGAGAAGAGAAGAAAATCGAAGCATACCTGAACAAAGCCTCGTCGGAGCTTCAAATCACCAGACATCATCAAAGGGAAAACCCTTATTTAGGTACATTCTTTGTGATTCTTGTTTGTGTTACCGATTGGTTGTTGATATAGTTAATTTTTGGATTTCACAAGTTGTTGGTGTTGTTTTTCCTTGTAATGGAGAATTTATCATGAAAACAAAAAAATAGCGTTAGAAACTTTGAGAGAAGAAGTACCATGGAATAGAAATGTGGAGCAGAATTGCGTTTGAGAATAGAGGAAATAAAGTATGAACGGAAAGCAGGTTTTGTTGCAAACAGAAACTCGGTCATGTTATGTTGGTACCCAGTGGGTCTGGACCTGACCCGGTTCGGCCCAGCTGGGTTAGTTTTTTTTTTTTTTTGGTTTTGTTTAAGTCACTTTGGGCTTTAACCCAACCTCTTTCACACTAAGCCCTCATTCACTTAAACACTATCCATATTTACTTTTGTTATAATTTCATTTAGTATGTCTTTACATTTTTTTTTTGTTTATTTGTTTTAATTAATTCTTTTTTTTTACTAATCTCATTTAAGAGTTATTAAACTTGGTTTACCTTTTTGGTGTTGATTTTGGTTAGTTAAAATATCTTTCATAATTTTTATTAATTAGTTTAATTTTAAAATCAATTTAGGTTTTTTTAGTTTTTTTTTAAATTTAATTAATCAATTCCTTTTTCAATTAAAATTAATTAGTTTCTTTAGGTTAATTATCAAACTCTTCTTAAAAAAAAAAACTCTTTCGCTTGTCCTATCTTACATTTTCGCGTAGTTTATTATTTTCGTTTTTTTTTTTTTGATTATTGTCACTGTTTACAGTTTGTAATAGTTTAATTAGACTTTTACTTCATCCCCATTCATAAATTTTTACCCCCACTCCCAAAGCATTGTAATAGTGTAGAATTTTATTTTTGGCACTTTACCGTATTTCCTTATACTGTATAGTAATTAGGCATGTATGGCAAGATCAAAAAAATCAAATCGCTAGATAACCTAATTTCAAAGATAAAAATAACTTAAATCAAACACACTTTTTCACACGCGCACCTCTAGGGTAACCTCGCTCGTTTCCTCGGAAATACAGTCATGTCCCTCGAATATGGGACGTTTTAGCAAGGACCCTTCGATAAAAAAAAGATCGTAGTCCCTCGATAGCCCTCGATGTTGCCTTCGATAAAACGATCTCGTCCCTTACAAAAATTGCTAAAGCGTCATATAAGTTGCTTTCAATGACATTAAAAAACGTCCTGCGCTCGTCCCTTCACATCCAACGATGGGGCTTCTTACCAAATCAATGGTAAGATAACAACATCTAAAGGAGGAAGAAAAGAACATTTGAGACCTTTCGAGTAGGTAGATTCGCTCCTAGTTACTCGCTTGCTCACGACAAAAAAACATTTTTACACCAACACTTTCATCTCAAAATATTTTCAAAAGACAATATTTTTTGTATATGTTCTTATAGAGACGAGAACCATTGCAAAACATCTTTTCAAAAACCACTTTCAAAAACACATTCCACAAACACATCTTTGAACTATCTTTCAAAACAACACTTTGTACGCGTTCTTATAGAAACGAAAACCATTACAAAGACATTTTCAAAATATTTTCAAAGCCCACACCACAAGCACAATGTCAAAGCAAAAGTAAGTGATCTAACGAGTAACTAAGAGCCCGTGGAAAACCATGGATGAAAAGGGTGTTAATACCTTCCCTTTTCATAATCTACCCCCCGAACCAGAGAAATAATCTCGAAAGGTCCTTCCTGTGCTTTTTCACCTTTCCTTGTTGGATCAAAGAAAAGTCGGTGGCGACTCTTGCTATCCGCATAAATGCGATCAAAACGCAAAACCTCAAGTCAGTTCTCCCACTGTACCACACCTATCATTAGGTCAAAATGATGCAATTGGACTATTGATATCATGCTTTAAACCAATTGATCAATTTCTAGGTCAAAAATCAGAAATTACCCTTTCCTAGTCAAAATCCTAATTTTGACCATTTTGCCCTTTTGGAGATTTGATCAAATTTCTTGAGGAATTATGGTCCAAACTTGATCAAATGATATATATGAGTTTAAAATGTTTATGTAGATAAACAATTATGGGGTTTGACTGTAAATTGGCCATGGTTGACTTTTCCCCCAATACAATTGATTTTTAGGTCAACTGTTTAATTGATTGATCAAAAGTGTGATCCAAGGCTTGAAACTTGACATGAGTAATCTTGGGGGTCCATAATGATCCATGAAAGTCATATGGGGCATTGGAAGTTCATAAATCCTTGTGCAATCCCAAACCCTATTTTTCAGTCATCAGTGCTTAAGGAGGTGTCTTGAGTTGATCAACCCTAATGCAGTCTTGATCCAAAGGAGATCTTGTGAGAAAATTCTTGATAAGTGAGAGGGCAAATTTTGGGGTACAACAGTTCGCTATCGGAAATATAACTCTGGGTAATGTACTTTTTTTTATTACACCATAGTGCATCCAAGAAATACATTTCAGTTTCCAGAGGTATTTATGTATTTTCGCGTGGTGCGCTAGAAAACTATGGGGTGGGTTAAGAAATACCCAAAATTCTAATTCAAAATAGAAATTTTAGAGCCCAAGACATGTTTGGCCCTGCTCACTACGAGTACTATCTAGAAATGAATTGTTTTCTATGAAGGTGTAGTGTGTTTTTCTCGTTTTACGTCTAATTAGTGGGATACCCGTGTGTTCGTATGGGTATAGGTGTGAGAGTTGTCATCAGCTTGTCATAGAAATTCAAACAAATTAGAAAATATAAAAATATTTTTAAGAAAAATTATTAAACACATACTTTGTAACAAACAATCGTGAAAAATAGAAGAAAAAAATGTTTTTTTAGGGTTGATAGAATTGTAATAATAAAATGGTTTATAAAAATTAATAAATAAGACAAATAAATATCCAAAATTAGAATTAGTTGAAAATCAATAGAAAAATAATTTTACTTAAAAGTCCAAAAAGAGAATGATATAAAAGAATTAAATTTAATGTTGTATTTATTAAATTTTGGACTATGATTTAAATATTTAAAAAAAAAGTCACTAGTAAAACTGATATAAGTTTTACATTTATGTTCTTTAATTATACAAAAAAAATATAAAAATTGGTGCACTCACACGGTACTGGTGTGTTACCCGTGCGGTCGCACGGGTACTAGTGTGGTATGCACGCTTTTGTTTTCAAATGTAATAAAAATGTAAATAAAAAAATCAAAATTATTTTACAAAAAAAGTATAATTTTTTTAAAAAAAAAGGCATATATTTAAAAGAAAAACAAAATTATTCTACCAAAATTATTTTTTATCAATAATTTATATTTCAATTTTCCATATATTATCTTTAAAAATATTGTATTTTAAAATAAGAATAATTTTAGAATAAAAATATTAGTAATATAAATAATTTTAAAACAAAATATTTTTCTCGTGTTTGGATTCATGCGTTATTTTAAATATTTTTTGTTTTTTTTTAATTGTACAAAATATGTAATAACATGTGGGTTCGCACGAATTTTGGTATGATTACTGGTACGTTGACACGATATTAGTGTGTTATCTGTACGTTTGCACGGGTATTAGTTTGATACATACACTTCTATTTTCAAAATGTAAATAAGAAAACCAAAATTGGTTTACCCGTCCGTTCTATTATTATTATTATTATTATTATTATTATTATTATTATTATTATTATTATTATTATTATTATTATTATTATTATTATTCTTATTATTATTATTATTATTATTATATTATTATTATTATTATTATTATTATTATTATTATGTTTGCACTCTTTTTTTACATAAATTTTTTTTGTTTATTTTTACTTTTTTTTTAAAAAAAATTCTTTAAATCAACTATTTCATGTAAAATTTAAATACTACAATGAAATAATAATTAATCCCACTAATAAATAAATTTTAGAAAAAATCATCTATTTCATTTAACATTAAATATTTTAGTTTTACATTATATATATATATATATATATATATATATATATATATATATATATATATATATATATATATATATATATATATATATATATATATATATATATATATATATATATATATATATATATATATATATATATATATATATATATATATATATATATATATATATATATATATATATATATATATATATATATATATATATATATATATATATATATATATATATATATATATATATATATATATATATATATATATATATATATATATATATAGTTTTGTGGAGTGTCATAAAATTTTAAAGGAAGTTTAACTGGTTTTAGAGTTGGAAATGAGTTTCTTAACCTCTTCGGTAGTTAGAAGTGCAGGAATGGATCTCTTCTGGGTCGTACATATTGCTCCACAAACATTTGAAAATGTCAAGCCATCTCTTTGTTTTGCTTCATTCTTATTATGATGAATTCAATAAAGCAAACACAATATATTAATCAATCAGAAAAAAGAGTTAACAAAGCCTAAATTAAAAATAAATATGTGAAATTTATCTGTTACCCGCAAAACATTGAAATACTAATAATGTAACATCAGAACAATGTCAAGACAGATGTTACAATATCTGATTTGACATTCTAAACAGATTTATCAAGTTATAATAGATACTTAAACTTAAACTGCATAATAATAAATAATACATGAAGTTGTTAACTCAGTTCGGTGCAACATCACCTACTCTTGAGGCTACCAAGCCAGGAAGAAAGTCCACTGTCAGCAGTATTAGTTTAAAGCTAAACTCCCATTTTTATAACTTTTTGCATAATCCTGATCCAATGCAACTTCTACCTAGGCACGTCCTAGATATGAGAAATCGTCATCTCACTTCCAATCACGGCAATGATATTTAACAATCCATATTTCAATGACTGCAACAATTACAATCCAATTTAGAAGATTACACTTCAAATACAAAAAACTCAAACTTTTTTGTAATAACTTGACTAATAGTCAAGTAACCATCAGTCGACCACATAGTATCTAAAGATACATGGGTAACTTACAAACTACACAAGAGACTCTCAAAACCTAAGACTTATGCTTCCCCTAATTTTATAATTTTTGAAAACTTAAATTACATTAGGTTAGGATTCCCCTTTAAATACAACTCTACAGTCCATGGGCTTCGAAATCTGCATCCTGAAGTTTCTTCATCCATAAGTTGAGTGATGCACCAATTGTATAGTAAATCTCCTTAAATCTTGGAACAACCAATACAAAGTTTCTTAAATTGTCTCAAGGCTCAATTTAGTAACCAATGAACATATTGAGATATAAAACATGTTCCAGATTAAATCTTCTTGACCTATAAAATAAACTGAGATATATCCAAACGAAATATCACAGAATCAAATCAAATCTGACAAGATTTAAAATAGCAGCCCCTGTTGTACCAGACCAAGATATCATGACATCTGCTTCGACATCTGACTAAAATACTCATAACAGCAAACTTGCTATGACAATTGACAAGAATGTTGTACCATCTTGATCAACATCATTAAAACCATGTTTTGGCACAATTATGCCAAAACCAAAACCAGGAAAATAACAATCTCCCCATTTAGCAAATTTTGGCTAAAACAACCAAAAGTCGCAATTACACTTGGACAGAGGAATAAGATCACAAACCAAACTGCACAAAACATGTATCAAAGATAGAGCAATCATACAGAACACCAACTACATGTTGATCATGTAAATTGTGTACATGAGGAAGGAGATGGATATTACTCTCCCTTAAACACAAAACCAATTCTTGACATAGAGAGATAAATCTTCCCATCAAGAACACAACACATTAGAAGCACATGCAGCAGAAGCAACACACATAACTTAGAGCACAAGACACAACAATGCTCATAACTCGGACCATAAGACACATCAGACAGGATGTTACAACATACTATAGGACATCCTACAGAAGCTATAACAGAAGTAACAAAAACAAGGCAGACAGACAGACACGGACAATCCTAATGTGTTGTATAAAGTAAACAACACTTGACTAGACTCAATAACACCTTTTCTCCCCCTTTTTAATCAAAATTGACAAAAATAGAGTGAAAAGAACCTGACATACTAAGAATCAACAGAGGTAAGAATTGGTTCAAGACAAACAAGGAAGGACTCAAAACCGACTCAAAATAGACAGACCAAAGACAAAAACAAGACAGACTATATGCTTGATGCAAGACCAGTTACACCAAACTAACTCAAAACAAGGAAGAAAGAAAAATAAAACTCATCCAAAGAGAATCAAGATAAGGGTAAAAAGAAAGAAATGACTCACTCAAACAAAACTAAGTCTCTTCAAAGAGACCAAAACAAAAAAAAAACAAGACTAAAGAAAAATTGACTCAACAAAAAGAAAAAATGAAACACACACACACACACACACACTTTTTTTAAAACAAATAACATATAAAGCTATCCAACACACCTTCCTGAGTTAATGAAATTGATCCAATATTGATCATCCTCTGAGACTAAATCACGGTTCTTCTTGAGGGGCTTTACCTTAAGTAGGTGTTTTCCCTGTCCTGGATGTTCCAATAGATGTTACAATATCTGTTACAGTGTTGAACACTACTTTCTTTGAACCAGAACCCACTTCCTTCTTGATTTTCAACAGAAGAATTTTCTTTTGCATCAACAATGTTGAACTGCAGCTTGTGAGGATGGTGAGTACGTAAGGTCTTTAACTACAAGGAAATTTACCTAGGATGTAATAAAACCTTGTTTGTAACAACACTTCAATCATTGAAAGGATTTTGGAAAAAGATACGATCACCCTTAGTAACAGTGAACCACTCACCATAGGAGAGATACACGTTATTTTTCAGCTTTCTCTCTTTCCAAGCTTTGACTCTTTGAAAAATATTACAATATTTGAAATGATATTTACCATGCCATTGAAAATGATTCTTTTGAGATCGCACACTCCATTAAGCAAAAGAATATAGTTGGCAGACCATCCAAACAGTTACTCCAATAATTCTTCAATAGTGCAATTCCAAAGTTACCCCTCATATTCTCAATGTAACTTGCACCTCAAGTTATGATGAAAACACTTATAGATCTTCTTAACCATATCAAGTTTATAAATGTTAATATAAGCCTGTAGCAAAACCTATGACACACTGATGACAAAACCAATGACTTCGTTCTGCAAGTAGAATAATATCCTTGTACCTCGATTACAATAGCATGTCACACTACAATGTCATGACATCCAGTTTGACATAGCACTCTTTTAGTAACCATCCCAATCAATTGAAAATACATCTTCCTTTAGAAATGTACTTAATCTTAGAGATATACTAGGATTCAATTAATTATAATCTAAATGACCAGAATATCCTCCAATAATACAATCTTTTTCAGACTTAGCAAATAGATTTTTACTCCAAGACTCATAATCATTCAATATTCAATCTCTGAAACATCTGATGATCACAGACCAAAACAAACTCCAAATAATGAACTCCCTCTTACAATTCTTTCTTGAGAGCTTCCTTATTCAGTGCCTCCTAGCCCTTTAGAATCTTCCACATATTGGAGTAACAAATTATTGTAATGATGTTACAATATAAGGTTGAACATAAGTACATTTCTCAATGAATATATAATTGATTTTGATTCTGAAGTTACTCATCACTAAAAGTACTTCTCTCAATAAAGTAACTCAGAAAAATACCTTGTTCTCATTCAAGGAGTAGGCAAGACCCTTTGAAGACTTCATAGATAATAGATTCACTTTGTTAAAGGACACAAAAGAGAATCATATACACCTTTCTATTCACCAAAACCCTCACCTTACATTGAACCAATCAGAACCATAGAATAGGTTATATAGATTTTGCAACTGTCTGATGTTGCATCTTCTGGTGTAGTATCTTGACTTCTTCTTCCTTTGAACACCAAGTAAGAGAATAAACAATTAAATACTTGTGAAATTCATAAGTAGAAATAGTTATTAAATCCTCAGAGGAACTTCAAACATCTCATTAGAGACTGAACATTCTTCCTTTATGGCATATACCTTCATACCTTGATCACACAACTGACTTATGTTTATCATAATAGTCATCAGTATTTTAGTAAGAAGAAAAACCAATCACCAAAACTTAGAGAGTACATCCTGAATTATTTAGTTATCCAATGTTCTTAAAAATTCCCTTTTAGCATCAACAACAAAGTAACATTTGATTAGAATGAGACTTAAACAAACCACCGGGAACACTTTTACTGTAGTTAATGTCTAAAAATGTCAGTGTCAAAATACTAATTATCTTGGTTGGAGATCTAAGAAAGGTATGAGAGAAAAGGTAATAATCACCTTCCCTGAGTATTAACCACTTCTTGGTTAAACAAAACTGGACTTGACCTTTGAGACAGTAACCAAAACTATAAAAAGCAACTTATCATAGAAAAGTTATCTTCAGTGCAAGTAAATACCTATAGCTTGAGTAAGTTGATGTCCAGCACAATTTTAAGATATTAAGACTGGCATCCTTAACTCAACTTGCCTTTGATGAAACAACTTTTTGTCACTTTGAGTTTTCCTTTTTCCTATCATAGCTTGAAAATCCAAATACTTCCAACAATCTTTCCACTTGAGGAACCTTCTTCAACAGAATTGAACTATCCTTACAGACTTGATCTTGATATCAAGTTTTAGGATTGATATAGTCACTCCACCTTGTAAGTTAATGATGGTAGACACTCTTTCATTCTCTTAAGACATAAGATCACAGAGACATTGCCTTCTACTTCTTTATGGTTGATAACACATTTTATTCAAGATGCAAAGATCTTCGAATAAAACATCCAACATATTACAAGATAATTATTCAAAAACGGAAATCTTCATTAGAAATCCATCTTTCAGTCAACTCAGAAATAGAGAACCTATACAATTGCTCTTGAGATAAGAAGGGCATTTTTATCCACAAATATCCAAGGTCATCACACTCTTATGAATTCTTAGACATTAATCTATACACCAATTTCATCCTTTCCTTTAGCATCGCAGACTTGCTGAAGTCAGCACAGATGTTATGACATTGTGGTCATGGCATACTGACTAATTTCTTCAACAGAGTTGGAAACCGTCCATCATAAATCTGAACAAGCTTCTACAAAGTTGGAAACAAAAACCATGCTCTTGTTCTTAAATAGCTGTAACTTCCATGTAAAATCTCTTGAAAACAGACTTGAGTATCTTCTTCTTCATCAGTCTTTCGTTTGATCTCTTTTCTCCTAGACAATAAGATGTGTCTTTATGAGTGGACTTGAGAATTTCCCAAGTATCTTTGGCCATAAGTGATATAGAGTCTGAAAAAAGAAACTTATCAATTCCATGGACTATGGTATTGACAACTTCTAGCTTACATAGAGACAACTCATGTTTTACTCTTCAATCTCTTCAGAACCAGGATTCTCCTATCCTGATAATTACTCAACATTTATTGTCCATTGATAACCAGAATACAACCATTCTAGACTTCCATAAGGGACAATAGTACCAGAAAAATTACTCCCTGAAGCTCACCCAATAGACCAGGGTGCCTGCTCTGATACCAATTGAAATTTCTCTGGTACAGGCAACACATGGAAATACTAACATTCCAACATCAGAACAATGTCAAGACCAATGTTACAACATCTGATTTGACATCCTGAACAAATTTATTAAGTTATAATAGATACTAAAACTTAAACTGCATAATGATAAATAACACATGAAGTTATTAACCCAGTTCGGTGCAACATCACCTACTCTAAAGGGCTACTAATCTAGGAAGGAAGTCCACTATCAGCAATATTAGTTCAAAGCAAAACTCCATTATTTACAACTTTTCACCTAATCCCTACCCAATGCAACTTCTACCTAGGCACCTCCTAGATATGAGAAATCGTCATATCACTTTCAATCACTGCAGTGATATCTAATAGTCTCAATCCCAGTGACTGCAACAATTATAACCCAATTTAAAATATTACACTTCAAATACAAAAAACTCAAACTCTTGCTTAAAAGCTTCGGGTGAGAATAATAACTTGACTAACAGTCAAGTAACAACTAGTCGACCACATAGTATCCAAAGATACATGGATAACTTATAAACTACACAAGAGACTCTCAAAATCTAAGACTTATGCTTCCTCTAATTTTACAATTTTTGAAAACTTAAATTACATTAAGTTAGGATTCCCCTTTAAATACAACTCTGCAGTCCATGGACTTCGAAATCTGCATCCTGAAGTTTCTTGATCCATAAGTTGAGTGATACACTAATTATGTAGCAAATCTCCTTAAATCTTAGAAAAACCAACACAAAGCTTTCTAAATTGCCTCAAGACCCAATTTAGTAATCAATGTAAAGTTGGATTTATAAAATTTGTTCCAGATTAAATCTTCTTGCCCTGCGAAATAAACTGAGATATATCCAAATGTAATATCACATAATCAAATCAAATCTACCAAGATTTAAAACAGCAACCCATGTTGTACCAGACCAAGATGTCATGACATCTGCTTCGACATCTGACTAAAAAACTCATAACAACAAACTTGTTATGGTAGTTGACAAGAATGTTGTACCATCTCGATCAACATCATTAGAACCATGTTTTAGCAAAATTATATCAACATCAAAACCATGGAACTAACAATATGTATGTGAATGTTTTAAATCCCTTCAGGTGCAACCCTTGCAAAAATCATTGGATTTAGAGAGAAATTTTTCACAGTATATCTAATGATTTTCATATATGTTGCACCATTCGTTATATGCAATTCAAATTCGTGTTTGTGTGAGCACTTGTATGTGCGCGCGACTCTCTAGCTAATAGAAAATTTCAATAGAAGAGAGAAAAATGAATAATGTTTTACATTTGCGACTCACGAAAGAGAATCTCAACTCGTGTGTGCAAGAAAGAAAGAGAGAGAGCATGCATCAAATATGGAAGTGTATATGGCCACATCAGGAAGAAGTGCACCAACAAAAGCATCACCAGCGCCAATTGTGTCAATTGCTTTCACTGGGAATCCATCTACCTTTCCTTTAAAATTCTGCACTCAAACAATATCTCCAAACATGAATAGTTTGTATTACAATATGAAGTCATAAATTGTTTTCATACGCAATTATGTCACCAAGTTATAGACAATTTATAGACAAGTCACACGTTATGCTCTTAACCATCTCAATATATTTGTCTTATAAGTGCTTATGTCAAAATATGAATTGGATGGAGAATACCTTAATGATATATCGGCAACCCTTCTCTCTATCAGTGACATGAAGCAGCTTTAACTTGTCATGCCACAAAGACATAACAATATATTCATTTTGAGCATCTTTTTGTGTAAGAAACTCAACTTCATTGTCACTCACCTATATAGAAGACGATCGAGAACGTGAATATGAAATTAGAAAATGCCCATTTCCCTTTTGTTAAGTTAAATGCAAAAGTGACTAATTTTCATAGAACATGGTGTACATAATTTTCTGTTATGCAAGATTAAATATTAAACAACTAAAACTGTGACCGAATTTAATAACAAAGCACATTGTTTCTGAAAATGCAAGTTATAGTTTTTCCTTTTAATCACTAACTTGTTGATGATGCAATGCCTGAAAGACTGCAAAACATAAAATACAAACCAAAATCAAGAATTTTTCAAATTAAACATGCAATTAGCAACATAAGATACTTTGAATCCGGCCTTACTTGACAATGAGCACTGCGCAATACATTCCACCAAAATATTGATCTTTTATGGTCTTTCTATAGAAATCCAATAGAAACAAAGCAAATTCCATTAATTTTAACAGAAATGTCTTTAGAAGAAATCAACATACAAAAAGAAATATATGTTGCTTTTTGAGAGGTATTTATATATTTTTACGTGGTGTACTAGAAAACTATAAGATGGATTAAAACTCTCAAATTCTAATCCAAAATAACATTTTTAGATATCAATACATGTTTGACCCTACCCATTACGAGTTTGCTATCTGAAAACACATTGTGTTCTATGAAGATGTAGTGTGTTTTCTCGTGTTTAAGTGCAATGTGTCCAAACCAAGAACAATGCATGTCTACTAGAAATCCAGAATTCATTTTAAATCAAATCAGCCTAGTTTACATCAATTTGTGCCAGAACTAGAATATCTTATGCTACTATTTAATAATAAAAAAAGTCAAGAAAGAAACCAATGAGGAGATTTTGAAGAGAAAAATACTACATAGAGATAATTTCATTGAGGCAAAGATATAAAGCACCTTTCAACTATAGAATCGGAGTCTCTCCCACAAAGTTTTATGACTTATGAGTAATATATGTATTATTGTATTCATCTTATTTGTTTGTCGAAGATTAGTAACTAATATCATAAATAATCTTTTACCTTTAAAAAACTTTCTCATTTTGAATAACTATTTCAGGTTAAATATTTTTGCGATCGTCTTAAATATTTTAAATTTTACTTTTAATTTTTATAAAAAAAAATTTGAATAATAATTTTTCTAAAGTTTTTAATCTATCATTTTAGTCTCTGCTGTCTATTTCCACTAACGAACACTAATTTAATACGACATTTATTACATGTTACGTCACTTAAAATTAACAAAATATTTCACTAAAAAATGTTAGATTTCGGTGATTACAAATCTCTCTAACTTTAAAAATTACTCAACTAATATATATCCTGAAAAAATAGAAAAAGACAAGGTCCTATTCTTATACATGATACTTTTAGTAAATAATCGGTTCATCGAAAATATACTAAACAGTGGCGGAGCCAGGGTAATTTTTATGAAATAACCGTTAAAATAAATTAAAATTTATGTGTAAATAAATAAATTGTTTTGTATAAAATAAATTAAATAATAATAATAAAATATAATATAATACCAACAAAACATAATTACAATTATATAATTTGTAACAATTTTGATAACAATATCAGTTTTTTCCTATTCTAATGCAATTGATAAAGATAGCAACATAAAAAAATAGAAATGGTACGATTTGTATTTAAAAAAAAAGAAATTGTACGATTTTAACTTTAAAATGAAAACTCCAAAATTAGAAAATACATATTTTCAACAATAAAATAAAAAACCCTAAAATTAAAAAATGCACAGAGAAATGAGATAAATTTAAAAAAAAAAAAAGTAAAAATAGAGGAAGCCATAGTGCTGTTGCAATGGAAGGGACCAAAATATTTTTCATTTGTTTTTTAAGGAGTTATTTATTTATAAAAAAAAATTGTTTTAAAATTTAAAAAAAAATCAATTTTTTAAATAATATAATATTATTTGCACCATTTAAAGTTAATATATCTTACCATTTATTTATCGTAGTGATGAATAAATTAATATTTAATAGAAATAATTTTATAATTTTTAGGTTTAATATCCTTTTTGTATTTTTATGTTAATTTTAAAATTTATATTGATCACTTAACTCTTTAAAATATATCATATTAATTATTTTTGTCTAATTAATAATTTAAAAATTCAAAAATCAGTTATTAATCAAATAAAATGGACTAATATTGTACATTCTGAAAATTTAATAAAATAATATAGACTTTTTTTAAGTTAAAGTTCAAAATGAGTCTCGATTTTAACCAAAAAGAATATTAAATCTATTTTTTATTATTATTTTAAAATACTCAAATATATTATTTATGGGAAAGATTAATAAGATTGATAAATGAGTAGAATCTACTGTTAGAATTAAATTATTAAAATAGATGTCATTAATTTGTGTATCTATTTTTTTATAAATTACTACATTTTTCTTTAAAAATAAGATAGTTTGAATACATTACAAAAATTAAAAATATTGGTTATAGTATTAAATTTGTTGATAATTAATATAAATTTTACAAATTTGTTTTTAAGAAGAAAATTAATAATATTTTATAAATTTTTGTCTTATAAATTATAAATAAATAAAAAGTAACATAATTATAAATATTAATTGTAAAATTATAATTAATCTATTAGAAGAGAACATATGGTTTGTGGGTCCATGTGGAGCCATGACATTATAGCTAAATAAGAATGATACATGTAATGTTATTATCAAATTATTTGTGTAAAGGTAATGAACAAGTTCTTTTTATTTTCACCTTATAATTTAAAAGCATTGGCCTAAAATCATTTAAGACTATGAGTTAGTCTAGGGACAAATATAAAATTGGATGAAAATTGAGACATGTATAAAACATGAGAAATGTTATATGTCACAAAACATAAAGTCTCACGAAAATCACAAATACTAATTTTCTTCTTAAATTGATATTTAAACATTAGATAAAATAACCATGTCATGTACGGGCTAAAGTCACTTTCATTATTTTGCATATCAAACAAAAAACCTCATCATTCTAATTTTTAATCACTTGTTCAGTAAATAAAACTTCATACCAACAACACCTTTTGAACTACCATTATTAAAATCACAATTGTATTTTTCAATCTAAAAGTGTGTAAAACTCTTTAGAGAAAAAGAATATTAAAGAAGCTTGATCTTTAAAACACCGGATCTCACCTCTTTAGAATATTGAACTTAACTCTTCAAGACCCATAAAAGCCACTAGAAAACCCAAACAAAACAAATGTGTTGAAATGAAATGGCAAATGAAGTTTTATAAAATCTTGTATGATATAATTTATTTTATCCTTTAGGAGTATATGGGATGTGAGATTAGTTTTGTTGGTGATGTGTCTGCAATGAATTCAACTAAGTTAAGTGGTGTTGATTTTTAGAGAGACCTATTTTTTATTTAGAACAAAAAAAAATCAAACAAAATTACTTTTATAAGTGGCAAGTAAGTGTCGGGTCATTCAGAATATTTGTGATGATTATGTTCGTGATATTTAGCATTTTTCATAAAACATTGGTTACATAGAAATGAGAATTAAAGACAATAGTCTATGCAAATTCAGTGGTGATTAAAGAACCATTTGAAAGTTTCACTGTTATAGGAGAAATTATTTTCAAATAACAAAAAAAAATTGAGAAAAGCAAAAATGATCAGTTGCATAGTATCAAATATGAACGCTTCAGGTTTGGCATGATGAAGTAAAGTACATATAATTCATGTGTTGGATTTTGGTGAAGCATGAGATAATTTATACTATGACAGCTTGATTGATATGATTGTTGGAGGGAAGCCAACTATGCTTTGTGTTGATCAGGAGTAAAGTCTATGAAAGTTGAAGAGTGATCATGAGGCTGGTCTTTAGTGGTTTTAGGTTGAATTTCATCTTCATGAGAATGATCATAGTTACATTATTGATGTAGTTTTGTTGTTACCAATAAGGAGGATAATTATGCTTCTTAAAACATGTATTTATGGTATGGTTGGTCATGCCACAATGTGTACATATTCTTGTACTTCTACCTCGACCACCATTAAAAGATCTACCCCAAGAAGGAGTGCCTCTATCTTAAAACTGACCAATAGAAAAAGCTAACAATTTGGATTCATCAATAGGAGAAATAATATGCCTCTCTTGTTGCACAAGTAAACAGTAAACTTTGCAAATATTTGAAAGAGGATCCATCAAAATAAATTGAGATCTAACTGCAGAATATTGGTCATTTAATCCTTTCAAGAATCTGATAACTTGATAAGAATTTGCATTGATGCATAGTGTAGGAACAAGCACCTTTGTGAGAGACACACCACTTCTCCACCTAAAACCTTAAGGTGATAGGTGAGTGGGTTCTCCCACTTATATATGCTTAAGTCTCCACATTCCTATTCAATGTGGGACTATTTCTCCACTTACTCACACTTGCTATATTATTCCAACACTCCCCCTCAAGTGTGAGTCCACAATGCTCCCCCACTTGTACCGCACCACTTCTTGGGCGAATTTCGATACAAGTTCCTTCCGGTCTCTTTCTCGAACCAAAGGCTCTGATACCATGTTGGGGGGAGATTATTAGGAGCATTGATGCATAGTGTAGAAACAAGCACCTTTGTGAGAGACACACTACTTCTCCACCTAAAACTTTAAGGTGATAGGTGAGTGGGTTCTCCCACTTATATATGCTTAAGTCTCCACATTCCTATTCAATGTGGGACTATTTCCTCACTTACTCACACTTGCTATATTATTCCAACAATAACATCTTCGTTTTTGTGTAATAAGAATCACCTTGTTTAAGGGTGCAAGGTTTTTCTTGAATATCAGAAATCATGAACACATTACCATGATAGAACTGGTCTTTCAGATCTTTCCATATGTTTGAAGTTGTTAGTACCCTGGTTTTAGGATTGGCATAATTTTTCTAACACGTGGTTTGCAGCATAATGTTATAGAAGATGTTCTAAAATGTTGGTCAGGTTCATTTAAAGATAGATATTCTGATAGATGTTGTAACATCTTGTATCAGAACATCAGTACAAGATGTTTCTTTCTTGAAATATTTAAATTGATTATATGAGATTTATTTTGGTTTTATCTCACTGATTTTTGCAGGTCAAGAATATTCAGTCTGGAACATTTGATTTATCTCCAACTGTACACAGATTGCCAAAATTGGGCTTTGAGACAATTTAAGAAATCGTGTGTTTTTGTTCCAATATTTAAGGAGATCTTTCTTCCCAAATTGGTGCAGCCCTCAGCATATGCAACAAGGAATATATGAGTGAGGATTCAAGACCCATTGACTACTGAGAAATATTTAAAGAAATTACCTAGACCTAATTTTATCAAGAAATTTATAAAAATAAGGGGAAGCTTGTTTTTCTTAGACTTGGGAATTAAGGGTTCTTCAAGGGAGTTTATGTTTTTCTTTATACGTCCATATGTATCTTTTGATGTATATGAGTTGACTAATTGTTACTTGTTTATCAAATTATTATTCTCCTCTAAACTTTTAAGCAAAGAGTGAAGTATTGTTCTTAGTGAAACTTTTAAGCAAACTAAGTATTGTTTATTGGAATAGTGATCTTCTTTTTGGTTTCTTGAGACATTCCCATGGAGTGGGGTTGTTTGATATTACGATGATGATTGGAAGTGAGAGGGGATTCTCGTATCTAGGAGGTTCTTAGGTAGAAATTGTATTGGGCGGGATTAAGTGATAAGTTGTAATCTGGGATTGTTTAGACTTAAAATTAATACTACTGATAATGGATTTATTTCCTGACTTGTAGCCCCCAGAGTAGGTGAGTTGCACCAAACTGGGTTAATAATTCATTGTGTTCTTTTACCTTATGCACTTTATAATTCTGTATACTTTTATTTTTGGTAAAAGTTTTTTCAGTCTGCAAATGTCATAACATATGTCATGACATTGTGCTTGTCTGTTGAGACATCAGTCTTGACATTTATATTGTGTATCCCAGAATTTCAATTGGCATCAAGAGCGTGCATCTTTTTCTGTTTATTGGGTAAGATCCAGGGAGAAATTTTTCTGGTACTATGGAGAAAGAAGGAGATTATAACAACAGACCACCTATGTTAGATGGTTCAAAATATGACTGGTGGAAGGTTAGAATGGTAGCTTTTCTAAAACCTATGGACAACAAAGCTTGGAAGGTTGCTTTGAAAGGATGGGAACATCCAGTTTTGAAGGACAGAGATGGAAAAGTAATATCTACAAAACCAGAAGAAGATTGGCATGAAGCTGATGATAAAGAGGCTATTGGAAACTCCAACGCTTTGAATGCTCTGTTCAATAGAGTAGACAAGAATGTCTTCGGGTTAATTAATACATGTACTGTAGCCAAGGATGCTTGGGAATTCTCAAGACAACTTATGAAGGTACCTCTAAAGTGAAGATTTCAAGACTTCAACTTCTCACTACCAAATTTGAGAATTTGAAGATGAATGATGATGATACAATTCAGGAATATCAAATGAAGATTCTTGAAATTTCTAGTGCACTAAGTGCCTTGGGAGAAAAGATGTCATAAGCAAAGCTGGTTAGAAAGTGTGATCGGTGGAAATAAAACTGACTGTTTTTTAAGCTGGTTCGCGAAATGTCGCGGTAAGCAAGAGTCGCCACTGTCTTTTATGTTCTCCAACATGGAAAGGACAAAAGCACAGCAAAATTCCTTTTCGAGATGTCTCTCGGTTCGGGAGGTAGATTATAGAAATGGAAGGTGTTAGCACCCTTTCTATCCATGGTTATCCATGGGCTCTTAGGTACTTGCTCTTATGTTTTCAAAAATGGTTTGCTTTTCAAATGTGAGTGTGTTTTGAAAAAAGTTTCGTTGAAAAAATTTCTAAGTAACTCTTGTATCTGTCCTCAAGAGTGTATGAAAAATTTGTTTGAAAACTTTTGAAAGTGTCAGTGTGAAAAGATGTTTTGTTTGTTTGAAAGAGAGCAAGTACCCATGAGAATCTACCTACTCTAAGGAATTAGGTTGTGTAAGAATCCTTTAAACAGTGCTATCCCACTATTGAGAAGTAGGAAGCACCGTCGTTGGAGGTGTTCGGGTCAATTCGATTATTAGGGACAGTGTGGTCACCGAAGCAATAGTAGGACACCTTAGAAGTAACCCTAATGTCCTAGATCCTTTGTATCCGAGGCAACCGTTTCGAGGCAACTGGATCTTTAGACAGGAGGGCGACCTCTAAAACACCCTATACTTGACGACCACGTTCGAGGCAACGAGTGAGGCGTACCCTAGAAGTGGCATGTGCTTGTGTGTTGTTTTTCAGTTAATGTTTATCTTTGATCATGTTATTTGGTGATCTACGAGTTGTTTTTAATTGTCATTCAGTCTTTCATGCATATTAACAGTTAAGAGTGCGGAAAATAAAGTGCGGAAATGTAAATCTACGTTATTACAAGGCGCGGGTCTATACATCGCCAAAAACAAAAACCCGTTTTGAAATAAAGTAAATGCAGAAAATTAAAGAAAGCAATAAAATCCTAATTACTATTACATCCTTTGAGCAGATACATAAATAATCAAGATAAGAATAATGCGCGAAAGAATTAAATTGGAACGTCCTAGGGTTTTTGACCCTTTTTAGAAAATATGAGTTTTTTGTCCTTGGCATTTAATTAAAATTAACCCTAATTTACTAATCAAATATTTAATTAAAAGGAAAAATGTTTTTTTTTTGTGTTTTTAATATTTTAATGAAAAGTGAAAAGAAAAAGGAAATTAAATTTTAAAGTTAGTGAAACCTAATTCTAAGTTTATTTTATTTATTGTAAAAAAGTTAAAGTTAACCTAATTTAACTAATTTAATTAATTTACATTTTATTTACAAAGATAATAATAATTAATAAGAATAAGAAAACATGATTGAAAATTGTCACACCCTAATTCTACATTATTTTTATTTATTTATGAAAAAAAAAGATTAAAATTGACCTAAATTAAGCTAAATTGATTTGGTTAGTATTTTATTTACAAAAATAATTATTAGTGAATTTAATAAAAATATTTACAATTTTGTGATCTCTGAATTTATTATGAAAATTAATTTGTTAGTTAATAATAATAATAATGATAATAATTAGTTAAAAGAATTAAAAGAAAAAATAAAAAGAATAATAAAAACCGGGGGGGGGGGGGGGGGGGGGGTTGATGGCCCAATGGAGGTTTAGTGAAGCAATCTTGGCCCAATAATGATCAAGCCCTTGCTGACTTTTGGAATGGCCTGGAGGCACGTTGACTAGGGAGCATGGTGTGGAGCACCCTTTGGCCCTTGGATCAGCCTGTTGAGACACTTGGCGCCCTGATTTGCAAGGTTCATGGTGGAATACATGGAAAGCACTGCATGAGAATTTGTTAGAAAAAATAACATTGAGGTTTGGGTGGACCTGGGAATCGAACCCAGGTCCCAATGATGCACAAACACGTCCCTTTCCACTGAGCCATTGTGTTGCGTTTGTTATTATGATACACAACAAATATATTATTAAAAACAAATTAACATGTTGCATCAAACAAAATCACGCGCGCAAGTTTGAACTACCCAACCATATATTGCCAGCACGTCATCTTCTTCGTTGGCCTGTAAGAAAAACAAACAAATAGCGGGGGTTTTAAACCCCCACAAAACAAAACTGCCAATAATAGCGATTAGGTCTACATGTAATATAAAAAGGGCGCGATGGTTGGGTTGAATTCGTCTGGCCTTGACAAATTCAACCATAGGCGTTATGTGGTCCAATTTTTCTCATGCTGTAAATCCCCAATTGAGAGCTTCGAAAACCCTAGATTTCAACAATGGTGGTTTACGCTTCAGGGTGCCATAATGCAATTCAATCACACTAATAGCTTCGTATGAGTCCTGTAAACACAACACAATCAATAAAAGATGTTAAAAATACATGAATCGATGGTTATGATTTTGAGAAAAAATGGTAAACTGTATGACTGTGTAGAACGATTCTTTGAGTGTTAGGGCTTGTTCTTGATTGCAAATCGTCCCTGAATGTCCCAGCAAGGTATTGGAATCACTCTAAGGCCTTGAATTGATCTGCAATATGGAAAACAGTTTTTGGTTTTTCTTTGAATTTTTGGAATTTGGTTATGGTGTTTGATAGCAGCTTGCACGTGAATGAAATTAGGTTTGGCTTCGACATATATAGCACAATAGAATTAGGGTAAATCTTGCACAAGAAATCCTTTGAATTCATGTTTTCAATATTTGATTTCAATCAAATCTTTTCCAACTTTTTTGATTGATAAAACTTGCCAAAATTGGATGATTTTGTCTCCTTGATTGATACATGAAATCTTCAGCATGTGTTGAGTATATTTGCATCACAAAAAGATTTGAAAATCATATCTTTTGAATTTTCCTACAATTAAAATCAATTAAATGAATTAATATTAATAAAAATTCAATTAATTAATTAAAAATAAGAAAATAAATCAATTTGAGCTTAATGGGTCGTGCATAGGTCTTGGGCAATGTTTCAAGAAAGAATTTGAGGCCCATTAGCAAAAACAAGGTGTTTTAGGCAAAGTTGACTTTTGCAAATTCCCAAAAATTTCTCAACTTCTCCAATTCATATCTTGCTCAATTTTGAAGCTATGAACATGTTCTTGGACATTTTGGAAAGGTATTGAAGTCCTCTAACCAATGCCTTTGGTCCCATGTCATTTTGATTTACCAATCTCAAGTTATGGTCTTTGACTTAAAGTGCCTTTTTGTTGACTTTTGAAAATGACCTATAATGTAGAAATTGATAACTTTTTGTGAGAGCATTTCTTGGACTTGGAATGTGAAGATGAGTTGTAGGAAATGTCATCCCTTTCAAAATTAGCATTGGATGGGATTTTTCTGATGAACCATGAAAAAGTTATGCCCTGGTCAATTTACAGTTGACTTTTCAGCTGTCCAAAAATAGAAACTTTTGGCATCTTGATGATTTTTGAGCCATGCTTGTGGAATCATGATCAAGACTTGATCAAATGATGATTGTGGCTTCAAAATAAGATGTTGACCAAATTTTTTGACTTTTGACTGCCAAATGACCATTTTACCCCTGCAGTTGATTGAGAACCAAATAGGGCTTTTGACTGTGCAATTTGATGTTGTGAGTCTTGAAACTTGGCTTGGAGATGCTTGGCAATGTAGATAGGCATATGGGACTTGTTTGAGCCCTTGAAAACCTTAACTTCCTTGCAAGAACCAAAACCCTAGTTTTGAATGGCTTAGGAGGATGTTTGACTGTGCAACCTTTGAGTGGACTTGAGCAAATTGAGATGATACTTGTCAAGATTTTGAAGAATATGGGAGGGAAAATTTTGGGGTACAACAGTTGCCCCTGTTCAATCTTTTTAGACCTGAGGATGTAGATTGGCTTGCGAGCCTTTCGTGATCCGAAGGTGGAAGATGATTGAACACTAAAGTGCCCAGAAATTTGCACTCGCATAGTAGAATATCAGCATTGTGATGGCGGGAATGGGCTTACAGATGCCATTAGGAGAGATGGTGGATAGGGGGATGGGCTTATAGATGCCATCTGGAGATGTGACATAACCTTGTCAGGAATGGGCTTATAGATGCCATTTGGAAATGTCGATCGCGTAAGAGATTCCTTAGCGAGAACTTGCGTACCTGAGAAAGAAAGATAATTATCTGGCCTGTTACAGGGGTTGATCTTCAAACTCTTCATGTAGATATGCCCTGGCTAGATACAGGAATCGAATCCACAATCAAACGCTCACAGATATGCCCTGGCTAGATATAAGTATCGAATCTGGAACTTCAAAAGGTTGCTTACAGACGTGCCCTGACTGGATACAGGAATCGAATCTCTAAACTCTTCATGCAGACGTTCCCTGGCTGGATACAGGTATCGAATCTACAATCAGTTCCTCACAGATATGCCCTGCCTGGATACAGGAATCGAATCTGGAATTCTTCGTCTATAGATATGCCCTGGCTGGATACAGGTATCGAATCTCTAAACTCTTCATGTAGACGTGCCCTGGATGGATACAAGTATCGAATCTACAATCAGTTACTCACAGATATGCCCTGGCTAGATACAGGAATCGAATCTGGAATTCTTCGTCTACAAATATGCCCTGGCTGGATACAGGTGTCGAATCTCTAAACTCTTCATGCAGATATGCCCTGGCTAGATACAGGTATCGAATCTACAATCAGTTACTCACAGATATGCCCTGGCTAGATACAGGAATCAAATATGGGATTCTTCGTCTACAGATATGCCCTGGCTGGATACAAGTGTCGAATCTCTAAACTCTTCATGCAGATATGCCCTGGCTAGATACAGGTATCGAATCCACAATCAATCGCTCACAGATATGCCCCGGCTGGATACAGGTATCGAATCTGGAACTGCGACAGTTGGTAGTAATCATTTTTGGATTGACCTTTTTTCCTGAAAAGGAAAAACATCAGTTGTATGCAATGTCATGATGTATGAAATGTATGATGTCATGATGTTCTCAGGAATAAATGAGCTAGTGTCGTATGCACTTGATCATGTATGTAAGCAGGATGTATGAAATGTGAAATGTCTATGAATGTATTTTCGTCTAGGAAAATAAATCCTTGACGAATGCCGGGAAATTGTTGAATCCTGGGCTGATGTTTGAAGAGTAGAGTTCTTCGTTTCCGTTGGGGGTGATGATTGCAAGAATAAACCGGTAGGAGAAGATGACTCCGTTGGGGGATAAACTTGGCAAAGAGATAACTCTGCGGGGATTTACTCTGTGGGGAAGAGACGCTTCGCTGAGATTTGATGATAACTCCACTGGGGATACCATTGATAAGTTATGTTGGGGAATTTGAATGAACTCCGCTGGGGGATAGGAAGAACTTTGTTGAGGACGATCTTTCCGTGGTATTTAGCTGAGGATAACCCAGTTATAAGCTCTGGTGGGGAATCACTTCTGAATAGAGCCGGGGAGATGCGTTCGTACTTTGCAGGGGAGAAGCTTCCAGAATCTACTGGGGATAAGCTTCCTACTGGGGAGATTGATTCAACTCTCCTGGGGAAACTTTTTGAACTGTACTGGGGAATGGTTCCACTGGGGTGTTTGGTATTCCTCCGGGGAACAATCTTATATTAAGACTGCCGGGGATGCTTGCTTAGGAACCTCTGCATACTCCGCTGGGGAATGTTGAGATCTTCTGGGGATACCCAACTTCCTTAAGGCTGACAGTAAACTAACTCTGCTCGGGGAGAGTGTTGCTGACTTGCTGGAGATACTGTGCCTTTTGGGACTGATCGGAGACCAACTCTGCTCGGGGGAGAGTATTGCTGAATTTTGTCTTACTCTGCAGGGAGTGAAGGTATCCTGGTCATATTCTTCAGCTGAACATACCTTGGTACCGGGAGGACAGCACAGCTAGATCACTTAGACAATTCTTATTGCCCCAGCTTCCGTGGGAGAAGGTACCTGTGGAGGTGCTTGATGACTGTCGATCGACAAATCTTCTTCTGGCGGGCAAGTGACGAGATGACGGGACATAGTCGTACGCTTTGATCCCTAAATTTTTCCTGGACCTCCCTTTCGGGTTTTCAGTCCACCGGGATACCCTTTTTTGCCCAAGCCGCCCTTTCAGGTTTTCGACTTGCCGGGTGTACAGATTTTTTTCATTTTCATCCCTTATTTTTGCCCGAACCCTTTTGGTTCGCCGGGAAGCCCTTATTTTTGCCTAGGCCAGTCGACCTAGCGGGTCTTTGATTATGCGTAGTATTTTTTCGACTATGTCCATGCTCTCAGAGTGTAGGGAGTTGTCACTGTCAGTAGCATTGTGTTTTTATACCACCAAGAGATGTCTGATCATACCAGATTTATCGCTGGAATTCATGCCCAATGCCACAAGTGACTCAGGCGGAGATTTGCCCCTGACTATTTGGCATTTTGAGAGATTCCTTGAATCTTGACTTGACTGCCCCAGATGACGGACCATGATCATGCCTGCCCCTTGGTTGGAAGTGTTTTTCCATTTGATGATCCTTGAGAAGATTTTTGTTTACTAGATATTCTTCGTGCGAATTTCTCTGCTGTTCGAACAAATAGTCATATGCAAACAATGTTATTTTAAGAATGCAAAGCTTATGTCTGTCTTGAAGTTTTTGAAAATGCATTTTTCAATAAAACAAGTGAATTTTTGTAAAATGTGATGTCAACTCAGGATTTATCAGCGAGCCCTACAGGAGTCAGGATACCTTTTGTAACAGTATGCTTTCGAACTAACCCATGCTTCAGCTAGGACCTTTTAAGGGTTATAACGTGGCCTGGTTCACGGTTTAAGAAACAAAGGATAAAGGCTCAAATTTTATTTGTACCCACCCGTTCTTCGTGATGTTCTTCAAACCTAAACTCAGCTGATCGTGCGTTAGACCTTGTTTGAGTCTTTGCTCTGATATTCTGGTGATGGTTCGGATACTGATAGTTTATTTTGAATAGGCAGTCATTTCTTTTTTTTTGTTGAGGGTTTGTAGGACCTCTTTCTTTTTTTTTATTTTTATTATCCCTGTCTTTTTGCCTGACCTGTTTCTTTTGTGATTACAGTCAGCGGGATGCCCCAGTTTTGTAAGTCTCCTTCATAGGTTTTGACTTATTGGGCTTTTATTTTGATAGATAATGACTGCCTGTCCTTATGATTATAGGGAACCATCACTGTCTTCTGTTTTTGGAAGGACTCCTTTGATATTATTCATCGTGCATCTGGATCAACTGAGAGAACTACCCTGCCCCTGGTTATGATTAAGGGTTTTAATTTTTTGAAAAGAAAAACTCCAACTTCTTTGGCTCGAAAGGGGTTGACTAGGGATTACCTTCCTTATAACTCCACTGTTTAGGATTTGAAACAATGCCTGTACCTCCTCAGCAGGGTCTGTTCAAAAGCATACTGTAGATTGTGGTATCGTTTTCGTCATCCTCCCTCAAAAGGCTTAGAATTGTTTTTTCGAGAGTTGATCATCACAAAAAATGAAAGCAATTTGAATATAGTGAATACGAATGGATTGATTCAAAACAGACATATGCGATGCATTAATGAAATAAGAAAGTTTACCATGACAATAATTGTTTGAATAACAAAGAGATTACAACTTGAAAATTCTAATAAACAAAAAGTCTACTCGTCTTAGGATTTGTCACTTCAGCTGGTGAACCTTGGAGGGATGGTAGAAGAACTCAGCCTGACCATCTTGGGTGAATTCCAATACTCCTTCATCAATCAGGTCTTGGATCTTGTTCTTAAGAGACCAACAGTCGTCGGTGTCATGTCCTGGACTGGCAGAGTGGTAGGCACACCTTTTATTGGGATGATAGGTAGGAGCTGAGATGTTGGGATTCCGGGGAGGAGCCCTTAATGTAATCAGATTCAATCTCAACAGCTGTTGTAAGGCTTGAGACAGCGACGCGTTGAGCCTGGTAAATTGCCTCCTGGGCTTGTTTGGCTTACTCTGATCAACCCGTTGTTCTTGGCAAGGTTGTTGTTGGACCTGTGAAGTGGTAGCGACTTGGAGAGGTCCATTCTTCACCATATAAGCCCCTTGTCCTCTTGGAAGCTGATTAATGACCTGGTGCCTGACTTGGACTGTTTGCTTCATGTTGTATCTCTCTTGGTGAAGCTGGTTGACCATGGTTCTCAACTCTTCTTGCTCCCGAGCTAAGCCTTGGATAAGGTCCATCTGCCCTAGCATCTGGGTTCTCATTGCATCCACCTCAGCTTGCAGATGTTTCAGCCGTTTATCCTTACTGTCTTCTGGACTGTTCCTGACCAAAGTCCCCGTGAGGAGTGTTCTCAGCTCTTCCTGCCCCTTGGATAGATTTAGGAGGATTTCCCCGAACTGAGTCTCTTGAGTAGGGAACTCCTGGTTGTTTTGTTGGAAAGCCATTGCTGACATAAACAGCGAAGAAGGTAAGTGACCTGTAACAAGGGTACCTTTTATGCAATGATGTGTATGTATGCATGCAATGTCTTCAAGGATCTCGCGGGGTAAACAAGAAAATTGTTAGAATTGAATCCGGTAGCTTGATTGAAGGAACTTCATGTTGTTGAGAGTCCTTCTTCAAGAGTCAAAGCTCATCATATCGAGTGGGTCATAGCCCCTGACTCAAGTCACCAACCTTGGCTAGAGGAAAATAAATCCCCTTTTGCCCCTTGCTAGACATTTTGATTAATCATGACATGTATCACAAACCCTTGAGATCCTTGAAATGGATTAGTCCTTATGTAGGATTTATGCAATGGTATGATGGTATGATGTTATGCTATGCATGGAGTGATGTGAGTAAACCCTGTTATGAGTCCAGATTAAGGACTGTAAACAAACACCTGCAAGAAACTCATGTGTCAGATAACAAGAAGGTGCAAGCAGTCAAGTTTGAAGGCACACAAGTCACACAGAGAGCCCTTAGAGTTTAGGCCAGCATGAAGTTTAGGTATTACCCTCTTGAAGTTGGTGGGCTCAAAAACCTGTCCTATTAAAAGTAACCGGGTTCTAAGGAGCTCAATATCATTGGGTTGTTTTCTATGTTCATTATTTTGATTTATCCACTGAACTGGCGATCAAAATATTCCAAAAAAACAACCCTCAATGAGTGTAGTATCGAGTATCTACCAACTTCGGACTGCACCAAAGTCGGTCATCTCACTACCCCTAAAGAGGCCAGGATGGTCAAGTAAGGTTCCTAAGGTCAGTTGATGCTTCACGACACCACGCGGAGGCCCCATACTCTCCTTGACTTGACTCAAGGGTTACCGGTACTCACCAAAGTGCCACATCAATGTAGCAACTGCTTCAACCATGTCGGTATACCCCGCACAGTTCCCTCACAGTTTGTTGCTACTTCTAGAAGGTATCCCCCAGATCCGGGTTAGGATCTATGAAACTCCAAGACAGGCCCACAATATTAAAGCAAACAAAGCAAGCAATTGAAAACATAAGAGTGGTTTAATCCTAAGGTACACCTCACTTATTAATAGACCCCAGCAGAGTCGCCAGTCCTGTGATCGATGGAAATATAACTGACTGTTTTTTAAGCTGGTTCGCAAAATGTCACGGTAAGCAAGAGTCGCCACCGTCTTTTATGTTCTCCAACATGGAAAGGACAAAAGCACAACAAAATTCCTTTTCGAGATGTCTCTCGGTTCGGGAGGTAGATTATAGAAAGGGAAGGTGTTAGCACCCTTTCTATCCATGGTTATCCATGGGCTCTTAGGTACTTGCTCTTATGTTTTCAAAAATGGTTTGCTTTTCAAATGTGAGTGGGTTTTGAAAAAAGTTTCGTTGAAAAAATTTCTAAGTAACTCTTGTATCTGTCCTCAAGAGTGTATGAAAAATTTGTTTGAACTTTTGAAAGTGTCAGTGTGAAAAGATGTTTTGTTTGTTTGAAAGAGAGCAAGTACCCATGAGAATCTACCTACTCTAAGGAATTAGGTTGTGTAAGAATCCTTTAAACAGTGCTATCCCACTATTGAGAAGTAGGAAGCACCGTCGTTGGAGGTGTTCGGGTCAATTCGATTATTAGGGACAGTGTGGTCACCGAAGCAATAGTGGGACACCTTAGAAGTAACCCTAATGTCCTAGATCCTTTGTATCCGAGGCAACCGTTTCGAGGCAACTGGATCTTTAGACAGGAGGGCGACCTCTAAAACACCCTATACTTGACGACCACGTTCGAGGCAACGAGTGAGGCGTATTCTAGAAGTGGCATGTGCTTGTGTGTTGTTTTTCAGTTAATGTTTATCTTTGATCATGTTATTTGGTGATCTACGAGTTGTTTTTAATTGTCATTCAGTCTTTCATGCATATTAACGGTTAAGAGTGCGGAAAATAAAGTGCAGAAATGTAAATCTACGCTATTACAAGGCGCTGGTCTATACATCGCCAAAAACAAAAACCCGTTTTGAAATAAAGTAAATGCAGAAAATTAAAGAAAGAAATAAAATCCTAATTACTATTACATCCTTTGAGCAGATACATAAATAATCAAGATAAGAATAATGCGCAAAAGAATTAAATTGGAACGTCCTAGGGTTTTTGACCCTTTTGAGAAAATATGAGTTTTTTGTCCTTGGCATTTAATTAAAATTAACCCTAATTTACTAATCAAATATTTAATTAAAAGGAAAAATGTTTTTTTTTTTGTGTTTTTAATATTTTAATGAAAAGTAAAAAGAAAAAGGAAATTAAATTTTAAAGTTAGTGAAACCTAATTCTAAGTTTATTTTATTTATTGTAAAAAAGTTAAAGTTAACCTAATTTAACTAATTTAATTAATTTACATTTTATTTACAAAGATAATAATAATTAATAAGAATAAGAAAACATGATTGAAAATTGTCAAACCCTAATTCTACATTATTTTTATTTATTTATGAAAAAAAAGATTAAAATTGACCTAAATTAAGCTAAATTGATTTGGTTAGTATTTTATTTACAAAAATAATTATTAGTGAATTTAATAGAAATATTTATAATTTTGTGATCTCTGAATTTATTATGAAAATTAATTTGTTAGTTAATAATAATAATAATAATAATAATAATAATAATAATAATAATAATAATAATAATAATAATAATAATAATAATAATAATAATTAGTTAAAAGAATTAAAAGAAAAAATAAAAAAAATAGTAAAAACCAGGGGGGGGGGGGGGGGGGGGGGTTGATGGCCCAATGGAGGTTTAGTGAAGCAATCTTGGCCCAATAATGATCAAGCCCTTGCTGACTTTTGGAATGGCCTGGAGGCACGTTGACTAGGGAGCATGGTGTGGAGCACCCTTTGGCCCTTGGATCAGCCTGTTGAGACACTTGGCGCCCTGATTTGCAAGGTTCATGGTGGAATACATGGAAAGCATTGCATGAGAATTTGTTAGAAAAAATAACATTGAGGTTTGGGTGGACCTGGGAATCGAACCCAGGTCCCAATGATGCACAAACACGTCCCTTTCCACTGAGCCATTGTGCTGCGTTTGTTATTATGATACACAACAAATATATTATTAAAAACAAATTAACATGTTGCATCAAACAAAATCACGCGCGCAAGTTTGAACTACCCAACCATATATTGCCAGCACGTCATCTTCTTCGTTGGCCTGTAAGAAAAACAAACAAATAGCGGGGGTTTTAAACCCCCACAAAACAAAACTGCCAATAATAGCGATTAGGTCTACATGTAATATAAAAAGGGCGCGATGGTTGGGTTGAATTCGTCTGGCCTTGACGAATTCAACCATAGGCGTTATGTGGTCCAATTTTTCTCATGCTGTAAAGCCCCAATTGAGAGCTTCGAAAACCCTAGATTTCAACAATGGTGGTTTACGCTTCAGGGTGCCATAATGCAATTCAATCACACTAATAGCTTCGTATGAGTCCTGTAAACACAACACAATCAATAAAAGATGTTAAAAATGCATCAATCGATGGTTATGATTTTGAGAAAAAATGGTAAACCGTATGACTGTGTAGAACGATTCTTTGAGTGTTAGGGCTTGTTCTTGATTGCAAATCGTCCCTGAATGTCCCAGCAAGGTATTGGAATCACTCTAAGGCCTTGAATTGATCTGCAATATGGAAAACAGTTTTTGGTTTTTCTTTGAATTTTTGGAATTTGGTTTTGGTGTTTGATAGCAGCTTGCACGTGAATGAAATTAGGTTTGGCTTCAGCATATATAGCACAATAGAATTAGGGTAAATCTTGCACAAGAAATCCTTTGAATTCATGTTTTCAATATTTGATTTCAATCAAATCTTTTCCAACTTTTTTGATTGATAAAACTTGCCAAAATTGGATGATTTTGTCTCCTTGATTGATACATGAAATCTTCAGCATGTGTTGAGTATATTTGCATCACAAAAAGATTTGAAAATCATATCTTTTGAATTTTCCTACAATTAAAATCAATTAAATTAATTAATATTAATAAAAATTCAATTAATTAATTAAAAATAAGAAAATAAATCAATTTGAGCTTAATGGGTCGTGCATAGGTCTTGGGCAATGTTTCAAGAAAGAATTTGAGGCCCATTAGCAAAAACAAGGTGTTTTAGGCAAAGTTGACTTTTGCAAATTCCCAAAAATTTCCCAACTTCTCCAATGCATATCTTGCTCAATTTTAAAGCTATGAACATGTTCTTGGACATTTTGGAAAGGTCTTGAAGTCCTCTAACCAATGCCTTTGGTCCCATGTCATTTTGATTTACCAATCTCAAGTTATGGTCTTTGACTTAAAGTGCCTTTTTGTTGACTTTTGAAAATGACCTATAATGTAGAAATTGATAACTTTTTGTGAGAGCATTTCTTGGACTTGGAATGTGAAGATGAGTTGTAGGAAATGTCATCCCCTTCAAAATTAGAATTGGATGGGATTTTTCTGATGAACCATGAAAAAGTTATGCCCTGGTCAATTTACAGTTGAATTTTCAGCTGTCCAAAAATAGAAACTTTTGTCATCTTGATGATTTTTGAGCCATGCTTGTGGAATCATGATCAAGACTTGATCAAATGATGATTGTGGCTTCAAAATAAGATGTTGACCAAAATTTTTGACTTTTGACTGCCAAATGACCATTTTACCCCTGCAGTTGATTGAGAATCAAATAGGGCTTTTGACTGTGCAATTTGATGCTGTGAGTCTTGAAACTTGGCTTGAAGATGCTTGGCAATGTATATAGGCATATGGGACTTGTTTGAGCCCTTGAAAACCTTAACTTCCTTGCAAGAACCAAAACCCTAGTTTTGAATGGCTTAGGAGGATGTTTGACTGTGCAACCTTTGAGTGGACTTGAGCAAATTGAGATGATACTTGTCAAGATTTTGAAGAATATGGGATGGCAAATTTTGGGGTGCAACAGAAAGATTATTAGGTCATTACTATTGTATCCCAAAATTTTCTCTCCCATCAAAATTTGGTTGGTGTTTTTTAGTTTATGAAAAAAATGTTTGAGTTAATCGCACGGGGTGAGAATGATTTATTGTCGCATGGCGCGAAAGAGTTTGATTGATGAAAGAGAAATATTTGATGAGTTGTCGTGGATTTTAGGTTTGAATTTAAATTGATTAATCGACTGGTAAGACATTAAGCCAACCAGTTAATTACTCGAGAACGTGGTGGAAGTGCATCCACCTATCCTTTTATTTGCAAAAATATTGGAGTTAATTTTGATTATGAAAACCTTGTGATTTTATTTATAAATGGTGAACATTTGAATTAAATCAGGAGAAATTTGTAATATGTACAAGGATTCGAGTTTTAGTATTTTTTTATAAATAGTAAAGAACTAGACTAATTAATTTAAATTAATTAAAGCTAATTAGGTTAATTAAGTTTAATTAACCTAAGTAATAAAAACTAAAATAATTGGACTAGAGATGTATATTGTATTGGGAGGTGCAAATATACAGTGGAGATGTTAAATGAGCCCAAGAGGCCCAAGTTCTACATTAAACTCTAACTCCTAAATAATTAGTAAAATGAAGATAAATATTAATAACAAAAATTAAAATTAAAAAAAAAAACGATAACCTGTACAAATGAAAGGGTGGGCGCCTCTTCCTACGTGAAAATCTTGTTACATTCTTCGTTGACTTTTCCAAGCCAACCACCAACCAATAGGAAAATGACACTTGATAATTCAAATTAATAATAAAAAAAACAAGAAAACAAAATACACTTAAATGTAAAACAGAGAGCGTTCAGGACATTGAATTCCTTCCCTATTTTGTTGTGAACCTACATCAGTTCTTTTTATAATTCAAACTTTATTGTTAGGATGAACAAATCAAATCAATAGTGGTATGCTATGAATTTGTCATTGGAACGGTGGTTGTGCTTGTCTAATTTGCAGGTTGTTATGTTATAATTTATGTTATGTTTGATAAATTGTAATTTAGTGTGTCGAAATTATGTGTTGAAAAGATTTGATTTGTTTTAGATTTAAATAGATTTGATTTAAGTCTAGAATAAATTAGATTTGATTTAGTAACAAAAAGATATTTTGGACTTTGGATTTAAGGTGTAAGCTCAGTTATAAATAGAGGGAGTAACCCCTATTTTTGTAAGAAAGTCAAGCAAGTTGTATTCACAGAATTTGCAGTTGCAAGTGAATAACAAAGTTTTCACAGTTTGTGAGCAGAGAAAAACTCTGCATAAATTATTTGTCTTGTCTTCTTTTCTTTATTTTTCTCATAACTAATCGTCATTGTGGTAGAAATTCATCATAGACTTTGGTGAGTTTCCAACATCTGGTATCAAGAGCTCGGTTAATCGATTCGAGGGAAGTGTCAATCAAGAAAGATTGAAGAATTCCCGATGACAAGTTATGGGAATGCAAACTATCCAGCAATGCTACTAATTCTGAAAGTTGACAACTATGAGAATTGTTGCAAACAGATGAAAGTCTTATTCAGGTGTGAAGGTCTTTGGGACCTTGTAAAAGATGGAGTCGAAGCGCTTGGAGAAAATGCTTCAGAAGAAGAAAAGAAGAAATACACATAATCTGAGAAGCTGAGTTATAAAGCATTATTTATAATTCATCAATGTGTCAGCCCAGACAATTTCGAAAAGGTTAGTGATTCAGAATCTGCAAAAGAAGCTTGGGAGATCCTTGAGAAGTCTTTTGGAGGCGCTGAGAAGGTGAAAGAAGTGAGGTTACAAACTCACAAAAGGACGTATGAACTACTTCAGATGGAAGACAGTGAAAGCATATCTGATTTCTTCACTAGAGTTACAAAACTAGTAAATTAAATCAAGATATGTGGAGAAGCGTTAACAACAAGAGTTGTTGTTTCGAAGATCTTGAGATATTTAGCTCCTAAGTTCGACCACATAGTGGTGGCGATAGAAGAGGGGAAAGACTTATCCAAATTGACAAAGGAAGAGCTTCAAGGGACGCTTGAATCTCATGAACAAAGAATGAACGAAAGATTTGCAGGCAAATCGAAGAGTGATGTGGCCCTGCATGCACATTCAGCAAAAGAGACCAAAGGCAAAGGAAAGTGTTTCAACAGAGGTAAAGGTGGCTACAACAAATCGAATGGTAGAGGAAACCAGATCGAAGGAAATGTGTCGAATCAAAGAAAACCATACCAAGGTAACCAAAGAGGTGGTGTTGCCAATAGAGGAAGAGGTGGTGGTCAAAAACCTGATAAGAGTCACATTCAATGTTATAATTGTCAGAAGTATGGTCACTATTCAAGTGATTGTTCAGAAAAATGAAAGAATCAAGAAAGTGATGCAAAACTTGCAAAACATGAAGAAGAAGAAGAAGAAGAAGAAGAGATGATGTTGATGGTCACAACAAGAGATGAAGATAGATTCAAGGACCAGTGGTACTTGGATTCAGGATGTTCATCAAATATGTCTGGAAGAAAAGACTGGTTTGTCAATATAAATCCCTCAATAAAAAATATGGTAAAGTTTGCAAATGACAATACCCTAGCAGCTGAAGGTATTGGTGATGTTATGATTATGAGGAAAGATGACAAAAGGTCAGTAATCTCCAATGTGTTATACATACCAGGCATGAAGAGAAATTTGCTCAGTATATGGCAGTTGGTCGAAAATAATTGTAAAGTGTCAATCGAAGATAAGATGATGAGAGTCGTTGATGCAAATGGGAGATTAATCTTGAAGGCTCCTATGTCTCAGAATCGAACCTTCAAGATTGAACTAAATGTGATGGAGCACAAGTGTCTTTCGACTGCAGCTAGCAGAGATGAATGGATATGACATTATAGACTAGGCCATCTCAACTTCAGAGACATCAGAGATTTGAAGAGAAGAAATATGGTTTCAGGATTGCCAGAAACCGACATTCCAAACAAGGTATGTGAGGAATGTGTGCAGGCGAAGCAACACAAGAATAGCTTCAGCAAGGATGCAGGAAGCAGGTCGAAGGCTAGTCTTGAAGTGATATACTTTGATGTATGTGGACCAATCCAGGTGGATTCGATGGGAGGTAACAAATACTTTGTTACATTCATAGATGATTTCATTCGAAAGCCGTGGACTTATCTGATCAAGAAGAAAAGTAAAGTGATCGAAGTATTTGCCAAGTTTAAGTCTATGGTCGAAAGACAGAGTGGTCGAAAGCTCAAAGTTTTGAGAACTGATGGTGGTGGAGAATATGTGTCGAAAGACTTCGTCAGGCTATGTGAAAAGGAAGGGATTGTGCATGAGGTGGTGCCACCCTATAATCCACAAAAAAAATGGAATTGCAGAAAGTAAGAATCGAACCATCATGAATATGGTGAGAAGTATGTTGAAAGGCAAGAATTTACCTAAAGAGTTTTGGGGTGAAGCTGTTTCGACTGCAACATACATTTTGAACAGATGTCCTACAAAGAAGCTAGAAGGAATTACTCCAGAAGAATGTTTGTCTGGTGTGAAGCCTAGCTTGAGTCATCTGAAGGTATTTGGATCTATTGCACATAGACATGTGCCAGATCAGTTGAGAAGAAAACTTGATGACAAGTCAAGTCAAATGATTCTAGTTGGATATCATTCGATAGGAGGCTACAAGTTGTTTGATCCAGTGAAAAAGCAGATTGTGATCAGCAGGGACGTGATCATAGATGAGTTTAAAGAATGGGATTGGACTGATAATGTCAAAAAAGATTCAGTGGGAATCCTTCTTGAAGAGACAGAAACTCAAGTCGAAAGAGAAGTTCGACAAGAGGAACCAGCAGATATACCAAGTACAAGCAGGCCTCAAAGAACAAGACGCATGCCTGGAAGATTGCAATATTGTGTGATTACATCAAATGATGTAATAGATAATGAAGGTGAGCTGGTACATTATGCTTTCTATGCAGATATTGAACCTGTTAATGCAGCTGAAGCATTAAAGGATTCGAAGTGGATGAAAGCAATGAACGAAGAAGTAAAGTCTATCGAAGACAACAACACTTGGTCACTTGTCGAATTGCCTCAAGGCAAGAAGGCAATTGATGTCAAGTGGGTATACAAAGTGAAAACGAATTCGAAAGGTGAAGTAACTAGACACAAAGCAAGACTTGTGGCGAAAGGATTTCTACAAAAAGAAGGAATAGACTTCGATGAAGTTTTTGCACCTGTTGCTAGGATCGAAACAATCAGGTTGGTTGTTGGTCTAGCACAAATAAACAGTTGGCACATATGTCAGATGGACGTGAAGTGTGCATTCCTAAATGGACCCTTAGATGAAGAAGTCTATGTTAAACAACCAGTTGGATTTGTGAAACATGACGAAGAAAGAAAGGTGTACAGGCTGCATAAAGCCCTGTATGGATTGAAACAAGCTCCAAGGGCTTGGAATAAGAAAATTGATAGTTTCCTAAGGGAGAAGGAATTTGTGAAGTGCACAACTGAACATGGAGTATATGTAAGAAGAAGCAAGAGTAAATTTCTTATACTATGTCTCTATGTAGATGATTTGTTGATAACAGGTAGCTGCAAGAGTGAGATCGAAAACTTCAAAGGTGATCTCAGCAAGGAATTCGAAATGTCTGATTTGGGTGAGATTTCATATTTCCTTGGAATCGAATTCTACAAGAGCAGTAGAGGTTTGATGATGCATCAAAGAAGATATGCAGGAGAAATTCTCAAGAGGTTTGAGATGGAAGAATGCAACTCAACTTCGACACCTGCAGAACCAAGACTACAACTATCGAAAGATGCAGATGAAGATGATGTTGATCCAACCCAATACAGAAGACTTATTGGATCATTAAGATATCTTTGTCATACAAGGCCTGACTTAGCATACAGTGTAGGTATGGTAAGTAGATTTATGCAGAAGCCAAAGGTATCACATCTAGCAGCAGTAAAAAGGATACTGAGGTATCTCAAAGGAACTTTCAATTATGGCATTTTGTTTCCTGCAGCTGATAAAGGAAAATAATGCAAGTTAGTGGAATACACTGATTCGAGTTGGTGTAGTGATGCTGAAGATCGAAAGTCAACAACAGGATATGTGTTAATGCTAGATGGTGAACCAGTTGCTTGGAATTCAAGAAAGGAACCAGTAGTGGCATTATCATCATGCGAAGCAGAATACATACGTTATGCCAAACAAGGGATTAGACAACGCTTTTTTAGGCCTTTAACAGTGCTTAAAAGCGCTGCTAAAACCTCCGCTGCTAAAGGTATAGACAGCGCTTTTAATGTGGAACTTTAGACAGTGCTTTTATCAAGCGCTGTCTATTCCCCCCCTTTAGCAGCGCTTTTCCTTATTATTTTTTAATATTTTTTTCAATCACTTTAGACAGCGCTTTTATGGAAAGTGTTGTCTATTACCCCCCCTTTAGCAGTGCTTTTCCTTATTATTTTTTTAAAAAAAATTTCAATCACTTTAGACAGCGCTTTCATGAAAAGCGCTGTCTATTCCCCCCCCCCCCCCCCCCCCCCCCTTTAGCAGCGCTTTTCCTTATTATTTTTATAAAATAAAATTTCAATCACTTTAGACAGCGCTTTCATGAAAAGCGATGTCTATTCCCCCTCCTTTAGCAGCGCTTTTCCTTATTATTTTTTAAAATATTTTTTTTTCAATCACTTTAGACAGTGCTTCTCATTAAAAGCGTTGTCTATTCCCCCCTTTAGCAGCGCTTTTCTTTAATATTTTTTTAAATATAATTTTTTTTTCATTTAAAACAAAACGCTGCCTATCAAATTTAATCTCACCATTTTTGCACCAGAAATTATAGCTTCATTATAACATTTTAAACAACAACAACATCAATATACCACAATGAAATAATATTATAACAACATCAATATTCATCTCTTAAATCCTTTTTGCACAATATACACAACAACATTAATATATACCACAATGAAACAATATTATAACAACATTAATATTCATCTCTTCAATCCTTTTTGCACAATATACACAACAACAACATTAGTATATACAACAATGAAACAATATTATAACTACATCAATATTCATCTCTTCACTCCTTTTTGCACAATATACACAACAACAACATTAGTATATACAACAATGAAACAAAATCAACAATGAATATATAACTCTATCTTCTACATCGAGCTGCACCTATATAACCTAAACAAAATCAAAAAATCAAAATTCATACAAGTTACCAAATAACAACAACAAAAACAATAATATTGTAACACAACTATAACGACATATATTATATTCTCGAAACTCAAAGTTATACCTTATAATAAAACTCTCAACTCCATAACAAATTGGCACCAATCCTCCATAAGTTCATCCAATTGATGTTTTGAGTATGAAGCACACTTGAATTCATCAAAGTACTACATAATAATATAACATAGTATGATTTAATTAAAATACTAAGTCATTTTATGAGAAATATGAAAATAATTCCTAAGTTAGAAATTCATACCGTGGATGGAATCTCTAATCGGTCCAAAAGAATAGTTTCTTTCATAAACCTCAACATAAAATAACCGCAATCTACACCATTGCGCTGACGAGGACACTACACATGGAAAGAAAATACGGATATACATCAAGATATACACCTTAACTTGTTTTATCAAGTATCATCGCTATATAATCAAAACTGTGAAAATCTATACCTCCACTTTGATCCAAGAAATATTGTTGACTCTACTCCTTGGTACTTGAATATCTCTTTGTGCTCAAAAACTTTGTAAAATGCTATAATAAAATAATAACGAATATTTAGAACTATCGCACATAAATAATTAAATATACACAGTAATATTTTGGAACAATGTCACTTACGTGTCAATCGTCTTCTTCATATATGGGTATGTTGTCCAATCATTACCCAATGAATCCAGATAATATACAATTTCTCTCACAAGATTAATTGCAACCAATAACCAGTGTCCACTGGAATATTAAACAAAGGTTAGATGGAAATTTTCTGCACAACGTTAAAAAACAAAAAAATTATAATTGAGGTAATTTAGAATGAAAATCTTACTTGGGGCCAGTATTATATGGTAAAAAGAACAATTTTTATGTATCTTTGCTGGCCATAAATAAACTGAGCACAAATGCTATTACTTCATATGGTTTTGAGATTATTGACCCTGCATGGACAATGTTGGGATTTATGAAAGCGAATCTGGACTCCAATCCACGCGGGCGAATCAACTTGTCATACAGAAACCTTAAATAAAAACATCATTAACATTAATTATTCATTGAAATGAGTAAATAAATTTTGCAATTAATTAAAAAAAGTTGATTGGAGTATACCTGATGTATGTATTGATAACAGCCATGCCCAATGTCAAGTGTCCAAAAACTTCTTCCAAATCCTCCTTACCAATTGCTGTCATGCCTTCAGAACCATAAATCCCTTCATGCAGGGGTATAAGAGAAGTACCACCTTGCGAAATAGTTGTGAAGCTTATAAATGTCTGAAGGCACCACCTATATTGTGAAGTAGTTTTCTTTCTAGCCCCGGTCCTCTTAGCAACACTCTTTGTTTCTGTGGGAATGTTGCTAATTACAGGCTCCTTACCCCTACTTACAGCTTCAATCTCTTTAGCAGGAATAATCTAAATATCATAAAATTAGAATGGTCAAGTATAGGACGACAAATTAACATTATCTAAGCATAAATATCATATAATTTTGTTGTACCTGTTTTTTTGCTGTCACTGACTCCTTTGGCCGCGTAATCCCTTTATCTTTTGGTTTGGGTTTTGTAGGAGTCTAACATTACCATGCAAAAAAAATGTAAGTAAAACGAACGTAAAAAATTTGAGTACTAAAAGGTTCATAACGGTTTTAATTATACCTCATCATCTATGCGAACAAGCCTTGACGGCCATGCAACAAACGCTCCTATTGCCTCTCCCACCAATGTTGTATCCGAAACTTCATCTGGGATTGGTAATAACGCATCCTCCTCTAAAGCAATATCAATCGACACTTTCAAATATCCAGAAGGGAGCGGTTTATGATGAAGTACTTCTCCCAGAGTGTTATGGACTTTTCCCTTGCCAACCATGCGATAAGTTGGTGTCTCTAAAAAGAGTTGACAAGGTGAAATGCCCTAAAATTAATAATAAATATGACATCGTTAATGTGTATATATGTCAGTTAAATAAATTATACTAATTTAATTTCATAATAATATATGTAAGTACCTCGGGAATACTCGGTTGAGCTGCACAATTGACACTAGCTATGTCACTAGCTTCTTTAACACCCGAAGCTTCCCTTTCTGATTGGTACTGTCTTGCTTTTTCCTTCCTCAATTCAAGAACTTCAGCTTCTAATGCATCCAACCTTGCCTACAGTTCTTTATTGCTAGCAGATTTTGTCTTTGGATTGTTCTTTTTCAAGGAGGTTGGAGTAACCCCATGTCCTTTACCCCTCACCCGACCAGAATACTCACGAACATCTAATGCTCGACTAAGTATGCTCCTGCAATCATCTGGTGGAGATGTAGACTGAGACACACTCTCCTGAAATTCATATGAATATTGGAAAAACATGAATACTATATGTTAATAAAATTTTGATTTAATTAGAATTAATGTTATACTTACGCATTTTTCAAAAATTTGTTGTACATCTTCTTTGAGAACTCCATCCTTACCCACACGGGCAGCCTTCCATAAAACATGCTCCGAAAGAGATGTTTCCGAACTACTCTCCTCTTTTAACTACACATTAACACAAAAAACAAGCTCAGTTATAACTATTGATGAACAAGTATATCATTGCAATTTGTAAATACTTACTATTTTTTGTTCTAATCGTGCATATCCCAAACGCCCTTTTTTGTATGGATATGCGGGAGATGATGCTCTTAGACGATTTACTTCACTTACACTCTGAAATTTTGGGGTTTTCTGTTTGGCTTTAAAAACATCCCATTCTTTAACTGAAATCACATCCGCATATTCTGCTGGACGCTCTGCATCAACAAATTTTTTTTTGGCATCTCTAAGATATTTTCTATTTAAATATGTTCTAAATCCTCTTAGTATTTTGCCGGCCAATCCAAGACAATAATCTTTTCTTTTGTTATCAATGTTGAAAGACCTCTACAAAAAACATACACAAAGTGCGTTAGTATAAGTAATTTAAAGACATAATTTAAAGTACATAATCGTAATTTAAAGACATAATTTAAAGCACTTGTAACTCACTCTAGATTTTTTTTTAGCATCATTCAGCTTATCATCTCCCCACTCATCACAATTTATTGGAATTTCTCTCCTTACAAGTGTGCCAATGTAACTTGTCAATTTAGAACCGTTAGGCTCAATTAATTGGTCATTTGGACTCCAATGCACATCATATTTTATACCCCTATCTCTATCACGAATGATATTCTTCATAATAATTTTTCCTCTTTTTATTTCTTTTTCCACTCCCTTACTGGATTTTCCTCCACCATTGTCTCCATCATTAATAGAATCATCGTGAGGGTGCTCCTCGTTACTAGCCATCTAACCTATAATAAAGAAAAACATTAGTATCTAATGACAAATATTTAATTCCAAATATATAATTCCAAATATCTATTCAGTATATAAAATGACAAATATCAATTGAATATATAAAATGACAAATATCAATTGAGTATATAAAATGATAAATATCAATTGAGTATATAAAATGACAAATATATAATTTATTAGAAGTTTGCTAAGTGTTAACAGGTATGGAGGAATATATATTACCTCTTTCACTAACATCTCTTTCTTTTCTTGGTTGGATTCTGAATTACTTGTCTCTTAAGAACGCGGACGGAGGGATTGATCCAAATTCCCTCATCATGATCTTTTCTGATATATGATTCATCCGCTGTAGTATCATCATCTCGATCGTTTCTAATATACGACTCATTCTCAATATCAACATCAAGTTGATCCACACTTTTATCATCAATCACTTTGTTAGATAAAAGCACTATAGACCATTTCGTACTCTTCGGGTCTGTGACATAGAACACTTGTTTAGCTTGAGAGGCTAGAATAAAAGGCTCATCTTTGTACCCCACCCTACTAAGGATCCACTTGCAAAAACCCTGACTTATCCATTTGTATGCCACTAGTATGTACCCACTTGCAACCAAAGATAGGAATCTGAAACTTCTCGTAATCAAACACCCAGATGTGATTGATAACCCTGAAATATGACAAATTTTCATATTTGGGGTTTAAGTCCTTCATACCAGAAATGTGCATTGCTTCACATACCACCGTGACACCACTATTTTGCATGGTACTTTTCTCATCTTGTTCTTTGGTATAAAATGTGTATCCATTAATTTCATATCCTCTATAAGAGAACACAATCGAACTTGGACCATATGCCAAACATCTCAACCTGTCTGATATTGAAGCGGGATCTGAATGAAACTTTGAATATATATGATCCTTAAACCACTGTATAAAACTTTGATTGTGCTCTCGTACTATCCAATTTTAATTTCTACTTTGATTCTCACCTCGGAGTATAGCCTTGTACATTTCAACAAACGGCTCAACCTCAGTGTCATTGTGCAGAACATACAAATGCACTTGATCCCGTTCATCCCTTGATACTGTCACAATTTCATTTCCAATTAATTTGTTACCTTCTTTTTTTTCGAAAAAATGAGATTTGGGGAGTCCAATGGATTGCACATTGGAAAAAAAATCAGTAAAAAACTCAACCGCTTCTTCAACAACGTATCGCTCAACGATACAACCCTCTGGACGACTTCGGTTTTTCATGTACCCTTTTAATATTTTCATATAACGTTCAACAGGGTACAACCATCTCATATAAGCTGGTCCACACAATTGTGTCTCTTTCACAAGATGAACAACAAGATGTACCATAATGTCAAAAAATGATGGAGGAAAATACATTTCAAGGTCACACAGAGTAATAACGATTTCTTTTTGTAATACTGGTAAGATCTCAGGATCGATCACCTTACTACAAATTGACCTGAAAAAAAACACAATTTAGTTATAGCGCTTCTTACTTTTTCTGGCAAAATAGAACGTATACCTATTGGTAGAAAATGTTCCATTATGACATGACAATCATGTGTCTTCAGACTCTTTAACTTGAGGTCTTTCATGGACACGAGTCTTCTAATGTCTGAGGAGTAACCTTCTGGAACTTTAACTTCACTCAGAAACTTACACAATTTTCTTTTCCTTTCTAGATAGAGTATAAGAAGCAGGTGGTAGATATGTTCGTCTTCCTTTCTTCACGGGTCCTAATTCAGTTCTTATTCCCATCTCTACCATGTCCTCTCTTGCTTTAAGGCCATCCTTAGACTTTCCTTTTATATTGAGTAACGTACCAATAACACTTTCAAATACATTTTTTTTCAATATGCATAACATCAAGAAAATGTCTTACGTACAAAGATTTCCAATATGGCAATTCAAAAAAAATTGACCTCTTCTTCCACCCACCTGTGACAACTTTATGTGCAAAAGGCTTGCCAAACTGAATACTCACATCTTTCACCTTTTCACAAATTTGATCACCTGTCAATCCAGGTGGAGCTCTATGTTGTTCGGTATTTCCATTGAACGCTTTTCTCCATCCACGATATTGATGTTTTGAATTTAAGAATCTACGATGACCGAGAAAGACATTCTTTTGACAAAGTTTCAATCGTGTCGTATCGGTTCCATCTTCATAGACAGGACACGCTTTTTCACCTTTAATGCTATACCCGGATAGATTTCCATATGCTGGAAAATCGTTAATTGTGCCAAACAACATCGCCCTCAAATTGAAACTTTCTTTCCTATATCCATCATAAACCTCCACACCGTTCTCCCACAAAATCTTCAAATCTTCGATTAAAGGTTTCAAGTATACATCTATGTCATTCCCTGGTTGTTTAGGCCCAGAAATTAACATAGATAACATCATGTTCTTGTGCTTCATACATAGCCATGGAGGTAGGTTATAAATCATAAGAATCACAGGCCATGTGGAATGTGAGATACTTTGAAGACCATGCAGGTTCATTCCATCCGTAGATAATGCCAAGCGAAGGTTTCTTGTTTCTCCTCCAAAATCAGGATAATCATTATCAATTTTCTTCCACTGTGGTGCATCTGCCGGATGTCGAAAATTTCCATCGACAATTCTTTCATTTGCATGCCAAGTCAAGTGTCTAGCATCAGTTTCACTACGAAACATGCGTATAAATCTCGGAATAATAGGAAAATACCATAAGACTTTCGCTGGAGATAATTTTTTCTTATATCGAGATAAACCGCACTTTGGGCACTCATTCAATGATGCATATTCGTTTCGAAACAAAATACAATCATTTAGACATGCATGTATCTTATCATAGCTCATGCCAATAGAGCACAACATTTTTTTGGCCTCGTAGGTTCGATTAGGAAGAACATTATCCTCAGGAAGCATATCTCTCAAAAGGGTTAATAATTGTGTGAAACTTTTATCCGACCATCCATTGCGCGCCTTTAAGTTGTAAAATTTTAATACCGCAGACAATCTTGTGAATTTGGGGCAATCTTTATACAACGGTTTCTCCGCATCGCTTACCAATCTCTCAAACATTTTGGGACAATCTTGAAGATCTTCTTCAAGTGCTTCTGCAATCTCTTCAACCCGATCACAATCATATGTATCAGTGGCATTGTCGTACGAAACATAGGTCGCATTACTTTTCACCCCCGGTTCAACATTCTCGATGCTTTTCTCACCATGAAATATCCAACACGTATAACTTCGATCAATTCCGCGCATTAGTAAATGCGATTTCAATCCATCTGCGTCAACCCGACCCACATAACAACAACCCAAGCAATGACATTTCATTCTATTCGGGTCTTCAGTGTGTTCAACAACAAACTTAACGAACTCTAATACCCCATTCTCGTACTCTTTTGACAATCGATCAGCACACATCCATTTTTTATCCATGGTTTTAACTATTATCTAAGTTAAACAAAAACACTAATTAGGGTACAAAACGGTATAATGCGGTGGGAGTACACTGAATTTAAAGAGTCTGTGTTGTCAAAAAAAATCAAACATGTGATTAGAACAATTCTAGAAATGAGGATTGTTGTGGTCCTATAACATATTCAATCAATGATCGTCAACGTTACAATTTTAGAGACATTAGCTTAGTTGTGAACTCATTCTAAGATTAATGATTTGTGTTATTTTTTACTATTACTAAGTTGAATATTAGATGGGGGATTTACATGATGTGATTCCTTTGTTCCTTGCAGGCATGTCTACATGAGCTAAGTGTGATACGGTGGGAGAACTGACTATGAGTTTTGCGTTTGTATTCACACTTGTTCGGTTGAGCAAGAGTCTCCACCGACTTTTTATTTTATCCTAAAGGAAAGGTTAAAAAAGCACAGCAAAAACCTTTTGAGATATTTCGTGGGTTCGGGGGGTAGATTATGAAAAGGGAAGGTATTAGCACCCTTTTCATCCATGGTTATCCATGGGCTCTTAGTTACTTGGTTTTTAGATCACTTGCCTTGATTTTCGATTGCTTGAAAATGGTGTGTATGTGTGTGTGTTTTTGAAAATGTTTTGGAAGAAGATGCCTTGTCTTAGGCTACCCTTGTAACAATTCTTTACTCGAATGTCTTACAAAAGGTGTTTGTCTTTTTGAAAAGATGTTTCAAGGTTTTTGAAAGTTTGTTTTGAAAGTGTTTGTGAAGTGTGGTTTGAAAAAAAATAGGCAAGTGTTTTTGTTTTGCAAGTTGACAAGTACTTAAGAGCTATCTACCCTAAAGTTCTCAAAGATTTTGCTATATTTTAACCCTTTTAACAATTTTGTTCCACCATTGCATTTGGTGGACAATCTTGTGTTAGGATGTGAAAGGGACAGGCGCGGGTCATCGTTTAGACCATAATTGCAATGGTGCTAAGTATCTTTGGGCAATTTTCCTTTAAGGGACTTGATCATTTTAGGCAACTTTTCGAAAGCGTCATCGAGGGACTATGATCATTTGAATTATTTGCTTTGTTTTTGCCCAAAGAAACCTAACATACAATATGGCCCATTTCAGAAGGCAACGTGTGGGATTACCCTAGAGGGTGCAAGTGTGATTGTGTATTAATTTCATGTATTTGTCTTGTATTAGGTTATCTAGCGTTTGATTTTATGTACATGCAAACCCTAGGTCTAACCATGGTATAATTGAAAGCGGTAAATTGCAAGAATTTAAAGTCTACGCTATTACAAAATAAGTATCCGAGAGTGGGGGTACAATTTTACGAATGGGGATGAGACTTTAGGAATATAGTGTCCAATAAGTTACAACCAAAGCGAATCGATCAAATGTAAATGTAACGAATATACAAAATAAGCAAATGTATAATGTATCAAATGCAAGTATATTGTGTAAGTGTACGTGCATATGTGTATGTAATTATTTACAGGTTAGAAAATGTGAAATTAGTGCGTATTATTAAGTATTGTTTTAACTTAAAGAAAATAATTAAATATCTATTTACTTAGTCTTTTGTATTTTCTTTGATATGTACAAAAAGAATGTTTTAAGAAAAGAAAATATTCTAAGTTTGAAAATTGTCATTTTTACATTTTTGATATAAAAGTGTATCTTTATAATTTGTATATACAAAAGAATATTCTCATTAAATGTTAAGAATTTAAATTATGTAAAAAATGTATTTTTATTTATTATGTACAAAGAATATTTAAATTAAACGTTTTAAATTAAAAATGTATTTTTATGTATTTTAGTATTAATATATTGAAGTATTATTTTCATGTCTTAATGTTTATTTAGAAACAAAATTAATTTGATTTAGAAAAGAAAGAAAAAGAAAAAGAAATGGTCAAGTTGAAAAAAAAAAGTTTAAAATGACAAAAAGAAAGCAAATGGATGCTAAATGAATGGGCCAAGGGTTTACTGGCCCAAACAGAGTGTACGCGTGGGGGGGTGTTAACTGGAATATAGTGGGCTTATGTTTGTGAGAATGGGCGAGGCCCAAAGCTTCAGAATGACAATGTTTTAGGGTTCTTGAATATAGTTTTCATTTGGAGACTTTAGGGTTTATGCGTTTGAGAGCGGCGCCGTTTGTGTTCTATCCTCTTCGTCTTCGTTCATCTTTCGCCATGGATATTTATTCTCCCCTTTGCCCAGCCATCAGCGCCTCCGCCTCCTTCGCCTTTCCTTCTTCCTTGGTTCAGTGAAGCGCAAAAAAGGTAATCCTCTTGCTTTGTTTAAACGCGTTTAGGGTTTGGTTCCTTTTACATGTTATGAATTACTGCCTTTTTTGATTAAGCATTTTTGATTTGATTTGCTGTTGTGTGCATTTTCATTCATTAACGAGGTCACAAAAAAAGGGATGAGAGGAGAATTTTACTACCTTTCGTTTGAGGAAGGAGGCGAGCGCGGAGGTGCTCGGAGGCTTAGTGGTGAAGGGGGTTGCTCGATGAAGCTAGCTTTTTGGTGACCCTGGTTAGGTTTTGTGATGTTTACCCTTAAAACCCTTATATCTTCCTTCTTCTTCTCTTTTACTGCATGTTTCTGCTTATGTTGCCTTGATATATCTTTGCCTTTTGTGCTTGTTGAAATGTGATGCTTGATGCCTTCGAATTGCCTTTGAACGTATGCTTCTGAATGTTGATTTTTTACGCCCAATGATGAAGAAATTCTGAGGGTCTTTGTTGCCTTTGAATGCTAGTTAGGGTTTAAGCTTATTTGGAGCCCTTGGGTTTTGAAAAGCTTAGGGGTTATTGGCCTATGATGAAGCTTTTCTGAGGCCCTTCATGTTGCCTTGAATGTGCTTCTTTGTCCCTTCTCTGAGTTACCTGCCTTGCCTTATTGTTTGTTTATGGCCCAATGATAAGTATTCCTCTGAGGGTTCTGCGGTTTGGCTTTGGATGCTTTGTATGTGAGTTGAATGCTATGCTTGAATTTGATTTGGATGGTGTTGAAAGGTATGTTTGAGCAGGTTCTGGGGCTTGACAGGTTAACTTATTTTGGGTTGTTCAGGCAGATATTGGCATATGCAGGTTATCTGGTTTTTTAGCTTGTTTAAGCCTTTTGGTTAGGCCTTGACAGGTTCCACGCTTGTTGGTTTAAGGCGTTTGACAGGTTAATGAGCTTTTTATGCTTTTACAGTTCATGCTCTTTCTTGTGTTTGGATTGAATGGTAAGAGTTTTGAAGGGTTTACAGGTTAATGCTTGACAGGTTCAGGTTTATGAGGTCTCACAGGTTTTAGGCTTGTGAGATCTCAGGCAGGTATGCTGTTTGACATTTTGTTTCTGGCTACAGGTTTTGGGCCCTGAGACTGGTTTATGCTGGCTGTCCTGGTTTGGCTTTAAGGCATAGTTTGTTCTGTCTTTTTACAGGTTCAGCAGGCTTGGCCTTAACAGGTTATGCTTGGCCTTTGTTCAGCAGGCTTGGCCTTTGTTCAACAGGTTTGGCCTTTGTTCAGCAGGCTGGAAGGTTTTGACAGTTGGTTGGGCCTTTGTTTGATATCTTTCTGATCTCTCCTTTTATCCACTGTGTTCAGTTTGTTTTATATTCTTTTTCTTCATGCCTTAAGCCTAAACCTGCTTTCTTTTGTTCTCTCTTTTTCTTCTCTCTCAGTACAGCTTGCATTAAAATATTATTTATGCATTGTACTTCTCTGAAAGGGCCACTTGGGAAATGATGACAATGGGATAGTTTGCTTGCATAACCATTTTCCTCTGCATATTTGTCCCTTCTTTTGACAGCTTCTTGTACTTTGTATCTTTTCAAATCTTTTGAATAGCTTTGTGACAGTAACTTGTACTTTGGATCTTTTGGATGGTTTGAAAGTTGTGATTCAGTTTGGACTTTCTGTTTGTATTGAACTATGCAGTTTGACAATTTTTGAATTGTGCAATTTGACTTTTGTGCATTCATTTTAGCAAATAAATATCCGTCCCTCTCTGTGAACCGGGAGAAATCCCGTGATTTGCAGAGAGGGTTAACTGATCCCAATCAGTGGCCCTTAATGATGAATTTTATATCTGTCTCTTTTATTTACTTATCTGCTATTTGACTTTTCTTCTTTTCTTTTGCAGATGAATAATTGAATGGAGAGGGGTATTAAATGAAGAATGAAGAATTGGAGACTTAGAAAAAATAGGATAGTTTCATTTTCTTATTTAAATTTAAATTAATGTAAAATCATTGTTGTAAATAAATTGTAAACAATAATTGTACGAATAATTTAAAAATAAATAAAAGTTTTTATTGTCCAATTAATTCTATTTCCTCCTTTTTCAATTATTTACTTATTATTTATAGTTCTTTAAATTAAAATAACTGAAAATTAAATTCCAAATATTTAATCTTTAGAATAATAAATAATCAACTAAACATTGATTCCACGTTGATCAAAATAATGAACTTGGCGCTTCCATCATCCAAAGCAAAGCACAGTCAAACGCAATAACTGATCAGACGCATTCCCTTCTTACTGATTTCTTACCAAACACTGTAAATCCAAACTGAATGTATCCTTTGACTGGTTCAAACAAACAAATGTGAATTCAAACCAAATGCCTTCTTTTACTGATTAAATCAAACAATGCATATTCAAACCAAATCCCGGAACAACTTGCAAAGCACCGTAGAATTAAATCTTTCTGAAGAACCGCGCACGAAAACCCTAATTCCTGATTAAATGCCAAAGAACGTTCGCCTGATCAAAGTTGAGCCAAAGTCAACCAAAACCCTAAGCCAACTGTGTGAAACGTTCCAAAGCCCTGAAAAATCAATAAAACCCTAATTGCGTCTGACTGATGAAAAAAGTCCGTTTGACCGATTCTTGAGCCAGTTTGAAAGATCAGAAAAATCCTGAAGCTGTGATTTCTTGTGGTAAAATGCGAGGGCAAATTTTGGGGTACAACAGTTTCCCCTGTTCAATCTTCTTGAACCTGAAGAGTTAGATTGGCAAGTTTGCCTTTCGCGACTTGAAGGTAAAAGAAGATTGGACACTAAAGTGCCAAAAAAATTTGCACTCGGTGATGTGATGGTAGAGGTGAATGGGCTTAAAGATGCCATTTGGTGATGGGCTTAAAGATGCCATCTGATGCGATAGGATCTTGTCGGGGGATGGGCTTAGGGATGCCATCTGGAAATGGGCTTAAAGATGCCATTTGGTGATGTTGAACTGTATGTCATTGGTGAGTATCAGAAAGGCACCCATGTTTTGGAACATCTCTGAATTGGGGGTCCGAATAAGCAATAGATTGACATCCACGTTTTGGAGAATCCGTAAACTATTTCCAGGAGTTGAGATTGAATAAGCAATAGAGCAGCGTCCGTTGTTGGGAAGCGTCCGTAAACTGTTTTCAAAAAAATGCATCTGAACAAGTTGATAGATTAACATCCGTTGTTGGGAAGAATCCGTAAACTGTTTTCGGAAGTCTTGAGAAGAATCTAAACAAGCAATAGGTTAATATCCGTTACTGGAGAACCCGTGAACTGTTTTCAGAAGTCTTGAGAAGAATCTGAACAAGTGATAGGTTAACATCCGTTACTGGAGAAACCGTGAACTGTTTTCAGAAGTCTTGAAGTGGAAGAGGAACCGGTGTAGGGCTTCCTGATGATGTGCTCGTATAAAACTGCATCTGGATGGATCTGGAATAAATATCAGAATGTCGCCGCGTCCGGGTCACATCTGAACTATTTCTGGATGAATCTTGGGAGATGATCTTTGTCTGTCGACTGATCTTACCTGAAAAGGCAAAGGGTTAGTTATATGCAATGTCATGATGCATGATACAATGTATGTTATATGATATGAATGTAAATGGATGCGCATGTAAGCTGGAGAGCTATCTTGCAAAGGATGGATGAATCCGAGATGGCTGAAGATAAAAGTATCTTGACTGTTGCCGGGAAGAATAATTCCTGGTTGTTGCTGGAGAATAAGGAGCTTGGGTTGCATACCAATCTTCTGGGGAATTCCTGATGACTTCTACTGAGGAGTTCCAATCTAACAGACTCATGCTGGGGAGGTAAGACTGAGAATCTTCAGTTTGGAGGGAAGTATCTCTGTGGGGAGAGGGTTCACTAGTCTGGCTCCACTGGGGATTGATAGTTTGAAGTTTTAGCTTCGCTGGGGATAATGAGACTTGACTCTGAGGGGAGTTAGCCTCTGGAAGGTTCTCTGGCTGGGGATTGCGAGAGTCCTCTGATTGCTGCAGGTGAAGGCTTGGAATCTGAACAAGCGATAGATTGACATCCGTCACTGGAGAATCCGTAAACTGTTTTCAGAATGTTGAGAAGTGTCTGAACAAGCGACAAGTTAACATCCGTTACTGGAGAACCCGCGAACTGTTTTCAGAAGTTTGAGAAGTTGAATAAGCAATAGAGCAGCATCCGTTGTTGGGAAGCGTCCGTAAACTGTTTTCAAAGGTTGCATCTGAACAAGTTGGTAGATTAACATCCGTTGTTGGGAAGAATCCGTAAACTGTTTTCAGAAGTCTTGAGAAGAATCTGAACAAGTGATAGGTTAACATCTGTTACTGGAGAACCCGTGAACTGTTTTCAGAAGTCTTGAAGTTGAATAAGCAATAGAGCAGCATCCGTTGATGGGGAGCGTCCGTAAACTGTTTTCAAAAATTGCATCTGAACAAGTGATAGATTAACATCCGTTGTTGGGAAGAATCCATAAACTGTTTTCAGAAGTCTTGAGATTGAAGAGGAACCGGTGTAGGGTTTCAAGATGATGCGTCCGTGTAAAACTATATCTTCCAACAGGTGATGGAGGAGTCGTTGAACACTTTTGACATTCGAATGCCCCAAGTGATGGTGACGGAGACTTGCCCCAGGCTCACTGAACTTTTGAGAGATTTGTTGAAATCTTGACTGGACTGCCCCAGGTTAACCGAACTTTGAGAGATCTGTTGAAACCTTGACTGGACTGCCTCAGGTTAATTGGATTTTGAAAGACCTGTTGGACCTCGACTGGACTGCCCCAGGTTAATTGGATGGTGACATGCCACGCCCCTTGCTGATAGGAGATTTGTAATGGAAGTGTCATCCTTTTGAAGTGATTTTTCTCACTGAGAGAGTTTTCGTTCCTCCGAACATTCGCTGTATGAATTCTTTGCTGTCAAACAAAAAGCCAAACGCAGACAGTGATATTCAAGCAATGCAAAGTTTATGTTTGTCTCGAAGTTTTGAAAAATTCATTTTTTAGCAGTAAACTTTTTATAAGACAGATCAACACAAGATTTAGAGCAAAGCCTTACAGGAGTCAGGATACCTTTTGTAACAGTACGCTTTCGAACTAACCCATGCTTCAATTAGGACTTTTGAAGGGTTGTAACGTGGCTTAGTTCACGGTTTAAGAAACAAAGGATATAGGCTCAAAGTATATTTGTACCCACCCGCTCTTCGTGATGTTCTCCAACCTAAGCTCAGTTAATTATGCGTCATACTCTGTTTTGAGTTCCGAACGACTTTTGGGCGATGATTCACCAGTTGAATTTGGGGAGACAGTCATCATCTCCTTTTCTTTTGCAACATTTTTTCATGTTGTTGAGGATTTGTAATGACCTCACTATTTTGATTTTGATTTGTTATCCCTAACTTTTGCCTGACCGTTCCCATTTTCGAGATTACAGTCAGCGGGATGCCCCAGCTTTCTTAAGCCTCCTTTACATGTTTTGGCTCAGTGGGCTTTTTCTCTTTGAGAGATTGACTGTCTATGTGATAGGGAACCAACCCCTGTCTTTTGATTCCAAAGGAATGCTTTTTCTTTTTCTTTGACGTCGTTCGTTGTATTACGAACTGAGAGCTTGCGACTTCAATGCGCATTCTCTTGAATTAACTGAGATACTACCTTGCCCCAGGTTTATATCAAAGGTTTTGATTGTTTAGAACAGAAAACTCCTACTTATTTGGCTCGAAGGGGTTGACTAGGGATTAACTTCCTTATAACTCCAGTGTTTGGGAATTGAAAGAAATGCCTGTACATCATCAGCAAGGTCTGTTCAAAAGCATACTGTATGAGATTATGGTATTGTTTCGTCATCCTCCCTCTAAAGGCTTACAGCTTTTTATCAAGAGTCAAATATCATAAAGAAAAGCATAAGAGTAGTGAAACAAATGGATAAATTCAAGACAAACATATGCAATGCATTAATGAAAACAGAGTTTAATCATCAACAGATAATTGTTTGACAGCAAAAGAAATTACAACTTTGAAAATTCAAAAAGAAGCAAAAGTCTTTCAGCTTGAGCTTCATCACTTCAAGTGGAGAACCCTTTAACGGAAGATTTTCATCTCGCCGTCTGGCATGAATTCCAGCACTCCAATGTCGATCAGATCTTGAATCTTGTTCTTCAAGGCCCAACAGTCGTTGGTGTCGTGTCCCGGGCTGTAGGAGTGGTAAACACTAAATGCGTCGGGATGATAGTGAGGAGAGGAGGTATTGAGCTTCTGAGGGGGATCCGTTAAGGTAAGCAAGTTGACCTCCAACAGGCGCTTCAGTATGAAGAATGATGGTATTTCAGTCTCCGTGAACTGTCTTCCCGATGTTTCTTGCTTACGCCGATTACCCCGTTGACGCTGGCGGGGTTGTTGATGGGCTTGTGACCCTGAAGCAAGCGAAGGAGCTTTCCCCTTGTCTTCTTGAGTGGATAGAGGCTGAGCGGTGACTTTCTCTTCAACCTCAGATGTTTGCCCCAGTTGGTTGTTTGGAAGCAGTTGGCGGACAAGAACTCTGAGTTCCTCTTGTCTTTGAGATAGGTCTTGGATGAGAGCCATCTGACCCACCAACTGTCCCATCATTTGGGTCCTCAATGTTGTCAAATCAAACTGCATCTCTGCAAGCTGATCACTCCTGGCATTGTTGGAATTCTCCAAGCCCTTTGTGAGGAGAGCTTTCATCTCCTCTTGCCCCAGAGACAAGTTCAGGAACATCTCCTGCAGCTGAGCAGTCTGGTCTTGGATGTCTTTGACAGACCTTTCTAGAGCCATCTCTTACTGAAATAAACAGCAGGAGAGTAAGGAAACCTGAAAAAGGAAAGACTGTCAAAATGCAATGCATGATATGTGGATGCATGCTCTCAAGGATCTCTCGGGGTAAACACAAGAAAATGTTAGAGGTTGAACTCTGCTCTTGGATTGGAGAACTTTGCACCGGTGGACGTCTTTCCACTAGAATCAAGCTCACCATGTCGAGTGGGTCATAGCCACTGATTCAAGTTGTTGTACTTGATATTTGATTGGAATTGGTTAGAGGAGAAACCTCTTGCCCCTTTGTAGACGTCTGGTTCAACGTAACCCTGCATCAAAAGAACCCTCGAGATCCTTGAAATGGTTATTGAAAATGCTATGGTATGATGTCATGATGTTATGTACATGTATGCACAAAAAGCAAGTGAGTGTATATACAGACAATTATTCACACAAAGCAAACAAGTCCTTAGGTTTAGGCTTGCATGAGGTTCAGGTAAATACCCTCTTGAAGTTAGTTGGCTCATCCTGTCCTAAAATGGAAACCGGGTTCTAAGGAGCTCAATATCATTGGATTGTTTTCTGTGTTCATTGTTTCGGTTTAGCCACTTACTGGCGACCAAAATATTCCAAGAAAACAACCCTCAAATGAGTGTAGTGTCGAGTATCTACCAACTTCGGACTGCACCAAAGTCGGTCATCTCACTACCCCTAAAAAGGCTAAGATGGTCAATTAAGGTTCTAAGAGTTCGTTAGTGCTTCACGACATCACTCAGCGGCCCCGTACTCTCCTTGATTGAACTCAAGGGTTACCGGTACTCACAAATATGTCACACTAACATAGCTTACTGCTTCAACCATGTCGGTATACCCCGCACAGTTCCCTCACAGTTTTATTGCTATTTACCTAAAAAGGTGCCCCAAATCCGGGTGTAGGATTTACAACAAACCCAAACAAGAACCCAAAAGATAAAGCAATCAAGTCAATCAAAGCAAGAAGGTAAAGGTGATCTAAACCCTAAGGTAACCCCACTTTTAAATTTCTCCCCAGCAGAGTCGCCAGTTCTGTGATACGGTGGGAGAACTGACTATGAGTTTTGCGTTTGTATTCGCACTTGTTCGGTTGAGCAAGAGTCGCCACCGACTTTTTATTTTATCCTAAAGGAAAGGTTAAAAAAGCACAGCAAAAACCTTTTGAGATATTTCGTGGGTTCGGGGGGTAGATTATGAAAAGGGAAGGTATTAGCACCCTTTTCATCCATGGTTATCCATGGGCTCTTAGTTACTTGGTTTTTAGATCACTTGCCTTGATTTTCGATTGCTTGAAAATGGTGTGTATGTGTGTGTGTTTTTGAAAATGTTTTGGAAGAAGATGCCTTGTCTTAGGCTACCCTTGTAACAATTCTTTACTCGAATGTTTTACAAAAGGTGTTTGTCTTTTTGAAAAGATGTTTCAAGGTTTTTGAAAGTTTGTTTTGAAAGTGTTTGTGAAGTGTGGTTTGAAAAAAAATAGGCAAGTGTTTTTGTTTTTCAAGTTGACAAGTACTTAAGAGCTATCTACCCTAAAGTTCTCAAAGATTTTGCTATGTTTTAACCCTTTTAACAATTTTGTTCCACCATTGCATTTGGTGGACAATCTTGTGTTAGGATGTGAAAGGGACGGGCGCGGGTCATCGTTTAGACCATAATTGCAATGGTGCTAAGTATCTTTGGGCAATTTTCCTTTAAGGGACTTGATCATTTTAGGCAACTTTTCGAAAGCGTCATCGAGGGACTATGATCATTTGAATTATTTACTTTGTTTTTGCCCAAAGAAACCTAACATACAATATGGCCCATTTCGGAAGGCAACGTGTGGGATTACCCTAGAGGGTGCAAGTGTGATTGTGTATTGATTTCATGTATTTGTCTTGTATTAGGTTATCTAGCGTTTGATTTTATGTACATGCAAACCCCAGGTCTAACCATGGTATAATTGAAAGCGGTAAATTGCAAGAATTTAAAGTCTACGCTATTACAAAATAAGTATCCGGGAGTGGGGGTACAATTTTACGAATGGGGATGAGACTTTAGGAATATAGTGTCCAATAAGTTACAACCAAATCGAATCGATCAAATGTAAATGTAACGAATATACAAAATAAGCAAATGTATAATGTATCAAATGCAAGTATATTGTGTAAGTGTACGTGCATATGTGTGTGTAATTATTTATAGGTTAGAAAATGTGAAATTAGTGCGTATTATTAAGTATTGTTTTAACTTAAAGAAAAGAATTAAATATCTATTTACTTAGTCTTTTGTATTTTCTTTGATATGTACAAAAAGAATGTTTTAAGAAAAGAAAATATTCTAAGTTTGAAAATTGTCATTTTTACATTTTTGATATAAAAGTGTATCTTTATAATTTGTATATACAAAAGAATATTCTCATTAAATGTTAAGAATTTAAATTATGTAAAAAATGTATTTTTATTTATTATGTACAAAGAATATTTAAATTAAACGTTTTAAATTAAAAATGTATTTTTATGTATTTTAGTATTAATGTATTGAAGTATTATTTTCATGTCTTAATGTTTATTTAGAAACAAAATTAATTTGATTTAGAAAAGAAAGAAAAAGAAAAAGAAATGGTCAAGTTGAAAAAAAAGAAGTTTAAAATGACAAAAAGAAAGCAAATGGATGCTAAATGAATGGGCCAAGGGTTTACTGGCCCAAACAGAGTGTACGCGTGGGGGGTGTTAACTGGAATATAGTGGGCTTATGGTTGTGAGAATGGGCGAGGCCCAAAGCTTCAGAATGACAATGTTTTAGGGTTCTTGAATATTGTTTTCATTTGGAGACTTTAGGGTTTATGCGTTTGAGAGCGGCGCCGTTTGTGTTCTATCCTCTTCGTCTTCGTTCATCTTTCGCCATGGATATTTATTCTCCCCTTTGCCCAGCCATCAGCGCCTCCGCCTCCTTCTCCCTTCCTTCTTCCTTGGTTCAGTGAAGTGCAAAAAAGGTAATCCTCTTGCTTTGTTTAAACGCGTTTAGGGTTTGGTTCCTTTTACATGTTATGAATTACTGCCTTTTTTGATTAAGCATTTTTTATTTGATTTGCTGTTGTGTGCATTTTCATTCATTAACGAGGTCACAAAAAAAGGGATGAGAGGAGAATTTTACTACCTTTCGTTTGAGGAAGGAGGTGAGCGCGGAGGTGCTCGGAGGCTTAGTGGTGAAGGGGGTTGCTCGATGAAGCTAGCTTTTTGGTGACCCTGGTTAGGTTTTGTGATGTTTACCCTGAAAACCCTTATATCTTCCTTCTTCTTCTCTTTTACTGCATGTTTCTGCTTATGTTGCCTTGATATATCTTTGCCTTTTGTGCTTGTTGAAATGTGATGCTTGATGCCTTCGAATTGCCTTTGAACGTATGCTTCTGAATGTTGATTTTTTACGCCCAATGATGAAGAAATTATGAGGGTCTTTGTTGCCTTTGAATGCTAGTTAGGGTTTAAGCTTATTTGGAGCCCTTGGGTTTTGAAAAGCTTAGGGGTTATTGGCCTATGATGAAGCTTTTCTGAGGCCCTTCATGTTGCCTTAAATGTGCTTCTTTGTCCCTTCTCTGAGTTACCTGCCTTGCCTTATTGTTTGTTTATGGCCCAATGATGAGTATTCCTCTGAGGGTTCTGTGGTTTGGCTTTGGATGCTTTGTATGTGAGTTGAATGCTATGCTTGAATTTGATTTGGATGGTGTTGAAAGGTATGTTTGAGCAGGTTCTGGGGCTTGACAGGTTAACTTGTTTTGGGTTGTTCAGGAAGATATTGGCATATGCAGGTGTGATACGGTGGGAGAACTGACTAGTGTTTGCGTTCGTATTCGCACTTGTGCGGTTAGCAAGAGTCGCCACCGACTTTTTACTTTATCCTAAAGGAAAGGTTAAAAAAGCACAGCAAAAACCTTTTGAGATATTTCGTGGGTTCGGGGGGTAGATTATGAAAAGGGAAGGTATTAGCACCCTTTTCATCCATGGTTATCCATGGGCTCTTAGTTACTTGGTTTTTTAGATCACTTGCCTTGTTTTTTCGATTGCTTTGAAAATGGTGTGTGTGTGGGTGCTTTTTGAAAATGTTTTGGAAAAAGATGCCTTGTCTTAGGCAACTAATGTATTTGACTCGTGTTTGAGTGTTTTACAAAAGTGTGAATCTTTTCGAAAAGATGTTTTCAAATGTTTTTGAGAGTTTGTTTGAAAGTGTTGTGGATTGTGGTTTTTGAAAAGAAGGCAAGTGTTTTTGCAAGTTTGATCTCAAGTAACTAAGAGTTTTGTCTACCCTATTGTACTCAAAGGTTTTTGTCATGTTTTAACCCCTTATAACAATTTTGTTCCACCATTGAAATTGATGGGCAATCTTGCGTTTAGGAAGTTTATTCGGGACAGGCACGGGTCATCGTATAGACCATGAATGCAATGATGCCAAGTGTCTTTGGCAAATTGTTTTGAAGGGACTATGATCATTTCGTTTAGGCAACTTTCGAAAGCGTCATCGAGGGGCTTATGATCATTTGATTTTGTTTTGCCAAAGACATTCGACGTGCAAGCATGGCCCATTTGGAAGGCAACATGTGGGATTACCCTAAGGGGGTGCAAGTGTGATTGTGTATTGATTACATGCATTTGTCTTGTATTAGGTTATCTAGCGTTTGATTTTATGTACATACAAACCCTAGGTCTAACCATGGTATAATTGAAAAGCTGTAAATTGCGGAATGTAAATCTACGCTATTACAAAATAATGTCCGGGAGTGGGGGTATAAATGTACAAGGGGATGAGACTTATAGTACCCAATAATTTACAACCAAATCGGATGTGCGATCAAAAATGAATATCAAATATACAAATATAAGATAAAGTGTGTATAGGGCAATGTGTTGTGTAAATGTACAAGTGTATATGTATGTGAATTGTGTATGTATTTGTGTACAAGTGTATATGTATTGAATTGTGTATGTGTAATTATGTACAAATGCGAAATGTGAAGTTGAAGCGTATTAGGGTTTGACCTAGAGAAATATTTTTAGATGAATATTGATTCTTGTATGTTTATGTACAAATGAAGGGTTTTGATTAAGTGTTTAAGTTTTAATTAAAAAGAATATTTTAGTCTAATATTTGTGGATTTCAATATTAGAGAAAAATGAATGTATTGAATTATTATGTACAAAAATGTATATTAACTAAAAAAAGTTTAATTTTAATTATGTATGAAGATGTATAATATGTACAAGTATGTTTTAATTAAAAAGGTATTTTCAATTTAATTATGTATGTATAAAAAAAGAAAAGATAATATATACAAATATGTATTAAGAATGTTTTTTTTAAGTTTAATTTGTGTATAAAAGTATATTGATTAAGAAAAAAGTATTTTCAAATTAATTTGTATGATATGTACAAGATGAATGTTCTAAAATGTATGTACAAAATATATTGTCTAAAAAATGTCATAACCTTATGATAATAAAAAACATTTTAATTAAATTAGCATTTTTTCAAGGAATAAAAATATTGTTTTTTTTATAAAAATAAAAAGAATGTTAATGTTTTAAAAAATATTGTTTTTTATAAAAATGAAAAGAATAGTTAGTGTTTTATATATATAAAAAAAAGAGTATGTATTGTACAAAAAATGAGATTAGAGTTTAATTGAGATAAAAAGCAAACATTGTTTTGTAAAATAAAAAAGTAATTAGAATTTAATGTTGTTAAGAAAAATAGGAAAGAATGGTTAGTGTTGTAAAAAAAAGAGTAAATATAAAATACAGAAAAGAAAGGTTTAATGTTTGATGAAATGATTTTCTTATTGGGCTTAGAGGAATCAGTAACGGGTCAGGCCCTTTGATCCAAAGGCAGAAAATTAGGGTTAACGCGTTGTTTGTGCAATTGGGAGTGGAATTAGGGTTCGTCAGCAGCGGCGCCGTGTTCACTTGAATTTCGTCTTCTTCGTTCTAGCTTCCCTGAGCTTCCTCCGGCCACCAGCGCGTTTCAACGCCTTTCCTCCCTCCAAGGCATGAACCTAGCGTATTTGATTCCTGGTTCGTTTTAATGCTTTATGTTTTCTTTTGTGAACGATGCGTATTGGTTAAATTCGAGTTCTTACTGTTTTCTTTTCATTTTGAGGTGAAGGAGAGGAGATAGGGGGCGAAGATTATACTACCTGATGTTTGGAGGTGGAGGGAAGGTGGAGAAGTAGTGCTCAGGAGGCCGGAGCGGCGAAGAGAGATGCTTGATACACTTTTGACGCCTTCCTGGTAACTTCGTTCTTTTACCTTTTTGCTTAGGTTTTTGATGATGATATTCACTGAGAAAACCCTAAATCCTCGCTTCTTTATCTTCTTCTGCCACTGCGTATTTGCTTGAGGATTTAGAACATTGCTGCCTTTTGATGAAGCTTCTGAGTTCACTTTGAATTGCTTCTTTCTTCTTCTTTTTCCACTGTGATGCCTTGATTTGTTGGTTTAAACTCTTGCTTGATGTATGTGACTGCTTATGCGTGCTTGCTTGCCCAAGGATGAACCTAGGGTTCTGAGGGCCTAGGTTGCCTTGAACATTTACTTCCTTGGTGTTGCCCTTGACGCTTTGAATGATTTTGAACAAATATTGCCTTGAGTGATTTGCTTGTGTGCTTTGAGATGTGCCTTACTGAGATGCCTGTGATGAAGCTTGCTTCTGAGGCTTGGGATGTTCAGCTTCACAGGGTTGTAGGCTTGGGTATTGGTGTTTGATAGGTTGCAAGTTGTGGTTTTGATCAGTTTTTTAGGTATGGTTTGAAGGTTGAGGTTATTTGTTTTTAGTTTTTGTTCTGAGACTGATGCAGGTTTGGATGATGCTTTGTGGTTCTGGTTCTTATCAGGTTTTTGTGAGTATATAGATTGAGACAGGGTAATGGCTTTTGATGACAGTAATGGGGTGTTTTTGAGGAGGATGCAGCTTGTAGAGTTTTTGTTGTGTTGTGCAGGGTTGTAGGCTTTGGTTCTGAGTTTGGATATCAGTTTCTAATCTTATTGAACTGCCCTCTTTTTCACTATGCAGAATTGGTTATCAGTTTTGCTTCTTACCTCTTTCTATTCTGAATTGCTATCCTGCTATGTTGCTCTCCTTTTTGAACTGATATCCTCTGAGTTGAGTCTTTTCTATATGCAGAGTTGTGGTTTAGTTTGTATATTTTTTGAACTGTCCTGAACTGCTATCTTTTCTTTTTTGAACTCAGTTTTGTGGACAGTAGTCCTTTTGTATGTTATGCTGAACTGGTTTTATATCTCTCTTCTCTCCCCTCTAACCTGCTATGTTGCTTCTGAACTGAGTTTTGGCTTTTATTATCTCTTTTCCATCTCATGAACTGCTATCTTTTCTGCTGTCTATTCTTACTGTCTGCTGTGCTAAAATTGTGGACTTGTATACCTTTTTCTGCTGTCTATTCTGAACTATGCCTAAATCCCTGCCTGCTTTAATCTCTTTTCTCTCTCTCAAAGTACAGCTTAGGATTTTTATATGATTTTACTGTACTGTTCTGAAGGGGCCCTATGGGAAATGATGAGTTTATCGCTTGCATAATACACTACTGCATCTCCTTTTGACAGTTTGTGTAGATTTTCTGCTTTTTGATATCTTGACAAAAGTTTTTCCATGACAGCTTTGAGTACTTTCTTGATTTTCTTTGAGTGGACTTTGTTTTGGATTTGAAAGTTTGGATTGAACTTTTTCAGTTTAGTTTGGATTTTGAATCTATGCAGCTTGCAAATCTTTAGAAACTATGCATTTTTGACATTTGCATTTCATGAGATAAAAATAATCTTCCCTCTCTGTGAACCGGGAGAAATCCCGTGATTTGCAGAGAGGGTCAACTGATCCCAGTCAGTGGCCCCTAATGATGAGCATTTTAACTGTCTTTTCCAATTAACTGCTTTCTGACTTTTCTTGTTCTTTTGCAGATGAAAAATGGAATACCGGAGCGGAATGAAGCGCGAAGAATATTTAGAAAATAGGATAGTTTTTCATTCTATTGTAATATTTAAATTAAATGTAAATTATTGTTTGTAACAACAATTTGTAAATAATTTAAATATCAATAAAAATTCAAATTATCTAATTAATTCTAATTTCCTTATTGTTTATTTTTTTATTTAAAATTCTTAGAATTAGAATAATTGAAAAATAAATTCAATCATTTAATTTCAGAACAATAAATAACTAAAATAAAACAACATTGATCCAATAAACCTGTCTTATCCAACATCCAGAGCAACGCAGCAATTAACCCAGATAGACTGATCAAACATATAAACACTGTGAATTCAAAACTGCATCTTGTATCTGACTGGCCCAATCAAAACGTACTGAACTCAAACCACCGTCTCTTTTACTGATTAAACCAAGATAACGCGAATTTTAATCCGAATCTTGAAATAAACCGCAAAGTGCTGTGGAATTTAAATTCTTCTGAGAATATGCCCATAAAACCCTAATTCCCGATTAAATGCCAAATCACGCTCGCTTGATCAAAATTGAACCAACAATCAATCAAACCCTAGGCCCACTGTATGAAATAAATCAGAGCTCTAAAAATCAGTAAAAACCCTAATTTGATTGACTGTCAAGAAAAGTCCGTTTGTCCGATTCTTGAGCCAGTTTGAAAAGTCAGGAAATGTTTGAAGTTGAGATTTCTTGGGGAAAAGCGCGAGGGCAAATTTTGGGGTACAACAGTTGCCCCTGTCCAATCTTCTTGGACCTGAAGAGTTAGATTGGCAAGTTTGCCTTTCGCGACTTGAAGGTAAAAGGAGATTGGACACTAATGTGCCCAGAAAATTTGCGCTCGTCGATGTGACGGTGGAGGTGAATGGGCTTAAAGATGCCATTTGGTGATGGGCTTAAAGATGCCATCTGAGAATGGGCTTGCAGATGCCATTCGGCGACTGCTGGTAGGAGGATGGGCTTATAGATGCCATATGGTGATGTTGAACTGTACGTCAATGGTGAGTGGACGAGTATCAGAAGGGCGTCCCTGTTTTGGAATATCTCTGAATTGGGGTCTGAACAAGCAACAGATTGATGTCCGTGTCTGGAGAATCTGTAAACTATTTTCAGGAGTTGGGAATGAACAAGCAAATGGAGTAGCATCCGTTGTTGGGAAGCGTCCGTAACCTATTTTCAAAAATTGAGAAGAGTCTGAATCAGTTGGTAGATTGACATCCGTTGTAGGGAAGAATCCGTAAACTGTTTCAGACAGGTTTGAGAAGAGTCTGAACAAATCGGTAGATTGACATCCGTTGTAGGGAAGAATCCGTAAACTTGTTTCAGAAGTTGAGAAGTTGAAGAGGAACCGGTGTAGGGTTTCTGCTGATGTGTCTGAATGAACCTGGAATAAGTATCAAAACGTTGCCGTGTCCGGGTCACATCTGAAATATTTTGGATAAATCTCAGGAGATGATCTGTGTCTGTCGACTGATCTTACCTGAAAAGGTAAAGGGTTAGTTGTATGCAATGTTATGATGCATGATGCAATGTATGTGACATCAATATTTATGAATGTGATGAATGCACATGTAAGCTGATGAGCTAATCTTGCCAAGGATACATGATTCCGAGATGGCTGAAGATAAAAGCGTCTTGACCGCTGTCGGGGGAAAATAAATCCTTGGTTGTTACTGGGGATGAGAATTCCTGATGACCTATACTGGGGAGCTCCAACTAGTAGACTCATGCCGGGGAGACCAGATTGAGAGTCTTTGGCTTGATGGGAGGTAACCCTGGAGACTTCACTGGGGAACTCAAGATATGCCTCCTCAAAACTCTGTGGCGAGAAAGTTTGAAAGTCTGACTCCGCTGGGGATTGAAGGAAGCTTGCTGGGGATAGGGAGAATCCTGGCGAGCGCGATCTTTCGTGGTTGTTAGCTTTGAGAAGAATCTGAACAAGCGATAGGTTAACATCCGTTTACTTGGAGAACCCGTAAACTGTTTTCAGAAATCTTGAAGTTGAATCAGCAATAGAACAACATCCGTTGTTGGGAAGCGTCCGTAAACTAAATTCGAAGGTCGCATCTGAACAAGTTGATAGATTAACATCCGTTGTTGGGATGAATCCATGAACTGTTTTCAGAAGTCTTGATAAGAATCTGAACAAGTCGGTAGATTGGCATCTGTTGTAGGGAAGAATCGGGATTCTGTTTCAGAAGTCTTGGAGAGGAATCAGCAATAGAACAACATCCGTTGTTGGGAAGCGTCCGTAAACTGAATTCAAAGGTTGCATCTGAACAAGTTGATAGATTAACATCCGTTGTTGGGATGAATCCATGAACTGTTTTCAGAAGTCTTGATAAGGATCTGAACAAGTCGGTAGATTGGCGTCCGTTGTTGGGAAGAATCCGTAAACTGTTTCAGAAGTCTTGAAGAGGAATCGGTGTAGGGTTTCCTGATGATGAGCTTGTGTAAAACTACATCGGGTTTTGAACACTTTTGACATTCGAATGCCCCAAGTGGTGATGTAGATAAAACCCTGGTTTATTACAGGTGTTGGTCTACAATCGGTCGTTCACAGATATTTCCTGGGTTGTTGCAGGTGTTGATCTGGAATTCTTCAGACATGCCCTGGCTGGATACAGGAGTCGAATCTGGAAAGGTGATAGTTGATAGATATGCCCTGGCAGGATACAGGAATCGAATCTTCAAACTCTTCAGACATGCCCTGGCTAGATACAGGAGTCGAGTCTGGAAATGTAGTCAACAGATATGCCCTGGCTGGATACAGGAGTCGAATCTGGAAATGTTGTAGTTGATTTGTTGAACACTTTTGACATTCGAATGCCCCAAGTGGTTGCGAAGGAGTCTTGAATCAAATTACTCTGCATATTGAGAGATTTCTTGAAATCTTGACTGGACTGCCCCAGGTTAACTGTACTTTGACTAATCTGTTGGACCTTGACTGGATTGCCCCAGGTTAATTGAACTTTGAAAGATCTGTTGGACCTTGACTGGATTGCCCCAGGTTAATTGCATTGTGACGTGTCATGCCCCTTGTTGATAGGAGATTTGTAATGGAAGTGTTATTCTCTTGAAGTGATTTTGACTTACTGAGAGAGTTTTCGTTCCTCTGAACATTCGCTGTATGAACTTCTTTGTTGTCAAACAAAAGGGGTTAAATGCAGACGGTGATATTCGAATAATGCAAAGTTTATGTTTGTCTCGAAGTTTTGAAAAATGCGTTTTTTAGCAGAAAACTTTTCATAAGACAAGTTAACACGAGATTTAGAGCAAAGCCCTACAGGAGTCAGGATACCTTTTGTAACAGTACGCTTTCAAACTAACCCATGCTTCAATTAGGACTTTTGGAGGGTTGTAACGTGGCCTGGTTCACGGTTTAAGAAACAAAGGATAAAGGCTCAAAGTATATTTGTACCCACCCGCTCTTCGTGATGTTCTTCAACCTAAGCTCAGTTAATAGTGTGTCGCACTCTGTTTTGAGTTTGGAACGACTTTTGGGCGATGGTTCACCAGTTTGAATTTTTGGGGGACAATCATCATCTCCTTTTTCTTTTTCAACATTTTTTTATGTTGTTGAGGGTTTTGTAATGACCTCACTATTTTGATTTTGATTTGTTATCCCTAACTTTTGCCTGACTGTTACCGTTTTCGGGATTACTGTCAGCGGGATGCCCCAGCTTTCTTAAGCCTCCTTCATAGGTTTTGGCTTGGTGGGCTTTTCTCTTTTGAGAGATTGACTGTCTATGTGATAGGGAACCACCCTTGTCTTTTGATTCCGAAGGAATGCTTTCTTTTTCGACGTCGTTCGTTGTATTACGAACTGAGAGTTTGCGACTTCAATGCGCGTTCTCTCTTGAATTAACTGAGATACTACCCTGCCCCAGGTTTACATCAAAGGTTTTGATTGTTTAGAACAGGAAACTCCTACTTCTTTGGCTCGAAGGGGTTGACTAGGGATTAACTTCCTTATAACTCCAGTGTTTGGGAATTGAAAGAAATGCCTGTACATCATCAGCAAGGTCTGTTCCAAAGCATACTGTATAAGATCACGGTATTGTTTCGTCATCCTCCCTCTAAAGGCTTGCAGCTTTTTATCAAGAGTCAAATATCATAAAGAAAAGCATAAGAGTAGTGAAACGAATGGATGAATTCAAGACAAACATATGCAAGGCATTAATGAAAACAGAGTCCAACATCAACAGATAATTGTTTGACAGCAAAAGAAATTACAATTTTGAAAATTCAAAAGAAGCAAAAGTCTTTCAATTCTAGCTTCGTCACTTCAAGCGGAGAACCCTTTAACGGAAGGTCTTCATCTCGCCGTCTGGCATGAACCTCAGCACTCCAATGTCGATCAGATCTTGAATCTTGTTCTTCAAGGCCCAACAGCTATCGGTGTCATGTCCTGGGCTGTAGGAGTGGTAAACACAGAATGCATCGGGATGATAGCCAGGAGCGGAGGTATTTGGGTTCCGGATAGGATCCCTCAAAGCAGTCAGATTAACCTCCAACAAGCGCTCCAGAATTAGAGATGACGGTATGTCAGTCTCTGTGAACTGCCTTCCCGACGTTTCTTGTCTACGCCGATTGCCCCGCTGACGCCGGCGAGGTTGTTGATGGGTTTGTGACCCTGAAGCTAGCAGAGGAGCTTTCCCCTTGTCTTCTTGAGTTGATGGAGGCTGAGCGGTGACCTGCTCTTCGACCTCAGATGTTTGCCCCAGTTGATTGTTTGGAAGCAGTTGGCGGACCAGAACTCTGAGTTCCTCTTGTCTTTGAGATAGGTCTTGGATAAGAGCCATCTGGCCCACCAACTGCCCCATCATTTGAGTCCTCAGTGTTGTCAGATCAAACTGCAGCTCCGCAATCTGATCACTTCTGGCATTGTTGGAACTCCCCAAGTCCTTGGTGAGGAGAGCTTTCATCTCTTCTTGCCCCAGAGACAAGTTCAGGAACATCTCTTGCAGCTGAGCAGTCTGGTCTTGGATGTCTTTGACAGACCGTTCTAGAGCCATCTCTTGCTGAAATAAACAGCAGGAGAGTAAGGAAACCTGAAAAAGGAAAGGTCGTCAAAATGCAATGCATGATATGTGGATGCATGTTTTCAAGGATCTCTTGGGGTAAACACAAGAAAAATGTTAGAGGTTGAACTCTGCTTTTGGAGATCTCTGCATCGGTGGACGTCCTTCCACGAGAATCAAGCTCACCATGTCGAGTGGGTCATAGCCACTGATTCAAGTTGTTGTTCTTGATTGTTGACTGGAGAGCTTTGTGTCGGTGGATGTCTTTCCACGAGAATCGAGCTCACCATGTCGAGTGGGTCATAGCCATTGATTCAAGTTGTTGCACTTGAACTTTGACTGGATTGGTTAGAGGAGAAACCTCTTGCTCCTTGATAGATGTCTGGTTCAACGTAATCCTGCATCAAAAGAACCCTCGAGATCCTTGAAATGGTTATTGAAAATGCTAAAATGCTATGGTATGATGTCATGATGTTATGTACATGTATGCACAAACAAGCAAGTGTATATACAGGCAGACAATATTCACACAAAGCACACAAGGCCTTAGGTTTAGGCTTGCATGAGATTCAGGTACTACCCTCTTTCAGTTTGTTGGTTAAAACCTGTCCTATCAAAAGTAACCGGGTTCTAGAGGTCCCAATATCACTGGATTGCTTTCATTGTTCATCGTTTCGATTTAGCCACTGAACTGGCGACCGAAATATTCCAGGAAAGCAACCCTCAATTGAGTGTAGTATCGAGTATCAACCGACTTCGGAGTACACCAAAGTAGTCATCTCACTACCCTAAAAAGGCTAAGATGGTCAATTAAGGTTCTAAGGTCAGTTGATGCTTCATGACACCATGCGGCGGCCCCGTACTCTCCTTGACTGAACTCAAGGGTTACCGGTACACACCAAAGTGCCACATCAACGTAGCAGACTGCTTCAACCATGTCGGTATACCCCGCACAGTTCCCTCACAGCCTTGTTGCTATCTAAAAGGGTTTCCTCGGATCCGGGTTAGGATCTATAAAACTCCGATACAATGCCCACAAATGTAAAGCAAACAAAGCAATCAATTGAAAGTAAAGGTGATCTAAACCCTAAGGTAACCCCACTTTTAGTAAATTCCCCAGCAGAGTCGCCAGTTCTGTGATACGGTGGGAGAACTGACTAGTGTTTGCGTTCGTATTCGCACTTGTGCGGTTAGCAAGAGTCGCCACCGACTTTTTACTTTATCCTAAAGGAAAGGTTAAAAAAGCACAGCAAAAACCTTTTGAGATATTTCGTGGGTTCGGGGGGTAGATTATGAAAAGGGAAGGTATTAGCACCCTTTTCATCCATGGTTATCCATGGGCTCTTAGTTACTTGGTTTTTTAGATCACTTGCCTTGTTTTTTCGATTGCTTTGAAAATGGTGTGTGTGTGGGTGCTTTTTGAAAATGTTTTGGAAAAAGATGCCTTGTCTTAGGCAACTAATGTATTTGACTCGTGTTTGAGTGTTTTACAAAAGTGTGAATCTTTTCGAAAAGATGTTTTCAAATGTTTTTGAGAGTTTGTTTGAAAGTGTTGTGGATTGTGGTTTTTGAAAAGAAGGCAAGTGTTTTTGCAAGTTTGATCTCAAGTAACTAAGAGTTTTGTCTACCCTATTGTACTCAAAGGTTTTTGTCATGTTTTAACCCCTTATAACAATTTTGTTCCACCATTGAAATTGATGGGCAATCTTGCGTTTAGGAAGTTTATTCGGGACAGGCACGGGTCATCGTATAGACCATGAATGCAATGATGCCAAGTGTCTTTGGCAAATTGTTTTGAAGGGACTATGATCATTTCGTTTAGGCAACTTTCGAAAGCGTCATCGAGGGGCTTATGATCATTTGATTTTGTTTTGCCAAAGACATTCGACGTGCAAGCATGGCCCATTTGGAAGGCAACATGTGGGATTACCCTAAGGGGGTGCAAGTGTGATTGTGTATTGATTACATGCATTTGTCTTGTATTAGGTTATCTAGCGTTTGATTTTATGTACATACAAACCCTAGGTCTAACCATGGTATAATTGAAAAGCTGTAAATTGCGGAATGTAAATCTACGCTATTACAAAATAATGTCCGGGAGTGGGGGTATAAATGTACAAGGGGATGAGACTTATAGTACCCAATAATTTACAACCAAATCGGATGTGCGATCAAAAATGAATATCAAATATACAAATATAAGATAAAGTGTGTATAGGGCAATGTGTTGTGTAAATGTACAAGTGTATATGTATGTGAATTGTGTATGTATTTGTGTACAAGTGTATATGTATTGAATTGTGTATGTGTAATTATGTACAAATGCGAAATGTGAAGTTGAAGCGTATTAGGGTTTGACCTAGAGAAATATTTTTAGATGAATATTGATTCTTGTATGTTTATGTACAAATGAAGGGTTTTGATTAAGTGTTTAAGTTTTAATTAAAAAGAATATTTTAGTCTAATATTTGTGGATTTCAATATTAGAGAAAAATGAATGTATTGAATTATTATGTACAAAAATGTATATTAACTAAAAAAAGTTTAATTTTAATTATGTATGAAGATGTATAATATGTACAAGTATGTTTTAATTAAAAAGGTATTTTCAATTTAATTATGTATGTATAAAAAAAGAAAAGATAATATATACAAATATGTATTAAGAATGTTTTTTTTAAGTTTAATTTGTGTATAAAAGTATATTGATTAAGAAAAAAGTATTTTCAAATTAATTTGTATGATATGTACAAGATGAATGTTCTAAAATGTATGTACAAAATATATTGTCTAAAAAATGTCATAACCTTATGATAATAAAAAACATTTTAATTAAATTAGCATTTTTTCAAGGAATAAAAATATTGTTTTTTTTATAAAAATAAAAAGAATGTTAATGTTTTAAAAAATATTGTTTTTTATAAAAATGAAAAGAATAGTTAGTGTTTTATATATATAAAAAAAAGAGTATGTATTGTACAAAAAATGAGATTAGAGTTTAATTGAGATAAAAAGCAAACATTGTTTTGTAAAATAAAAAAGTAATTAGAATTTAATGTTGTTAAGAAAAATAGGAAAGAATGGTTAGTGTTGTAAAAAAAAGAGTAAATATAAAATACAGAAAAGAAAGGTTTAATGTTTGATGAAATGATTTTCTTATTGGGCTTAGAGGAATCAGTAACGGGTCAGGCCCTTTGATCCAAAGGCAGAAAATTAGGGTTAACGCGTTGTTTGTGCAATTGGGAGTGGAATTAGGGTTCGTCAGCAGCGGCGCCGTGTTCACTTGAATTTCGTCTTCTTCGTTCTAGCTTCCCTGAGCTTCCTCCGGCCACCAGCGCGTTTCAACGCCTTTCCTCCCTCCAAGGCATGAACCTAGCGTATTTGATTCCTGGTTCGTTTTAATGCTTTATGTTTTCTTTTGTGAACGATGCGTATTGGTTAAATTCGAGTTCTTACTGTTTTCTTTTCATTTTGAGGTGAAGGAGAGGAGATAGGGGGCGAAGATTATACTACCTGATGTTTGGAGGTGGAGGGAAGGTGGAGAAGTAGTGCTCAGGAGGCCGGAGCGGCGAAGAGAGATGCTTGATACACTTTTGACGCCTTCCTGGTAACTTCGTTCTTTTACCTTTTTGCTTAGGTTTTTGATGATGATATTCACTGAGAAAACCCTAAATCCTCGCTTCTTTATCTTCTTCTGCCACTGCGTATTTGCTTGAGGATTTAGAACATTGCTGCCTTTTGATGAAGCTTCTGAGTTCACTTTGAATTGCTTCTTTCTTCTTCTTTTTCCACTGTGATGCCTTGATTTGTTGGTTTAAACTCTTGCTTGATGTATGTGACTGCTTATGCGTGCTTGCTTGCCCAAGGATGAACCTAGGGTTCTGAGGGCCTAGGTTGCCTTGAACATTTACTTCCTTGGTGTTGCCCTTGACGCTTTGAATGATTTTGAACAAATATTGCCTTGAGTGATTTGCTTGTGTGCTTTGAGATGTGCCTTACTGAGATGCCTGTGATGAAGCTTGCTTCTGAGGCTTGGGATGTTCAGCTTCACAGGGTTGTAGGCTTGGGTATTGGTGTTTGATAGGTTGCAAGTTGTGGTTTTGATCAGTTTTTTAGGTATGGTTTGAAGGTTGAGGTTATTTGTTTTTAGTTTTTGTTCTGAGACTGATGCAGGTTTGGATGATGCTTTGTGGTTCTGGTTCTTATCAGGTTTTTGTGAGTATATAGATTGAGACAGGGTAATGGCTTTTGATGACAGTAATGGGGTGTTTTTGAGGAGGATGCAGCTTGTAGAGTTTTTGTTGTGTTGTGCAGGGTTGTAGGCTTTGGTTCTGAGTTTGGATATCAGTTTCTAATCTTATTGAACTGCCCTCTTTTTCACTATGCAGAATTGGTTATCAGTTTTGCTTCTTACCTCTTTCTATTCTGAATTGCTATCCTGCTATGTTGCTCTCCTTTTTGAACTGATATCCTCTGAGTTGAGTCTTTTCTATATGCAGAGTTGTGGTTTAGTTTGTATATTTTTTGAACTGTCCTGAACTGCTATCTTTTCTTTTTTGAACTCAGTTTTGTGGACAGTAGTCCTTTTGTATGTTATGCTGAACTGGTTTTATATCTCTCTTCTCTCCCCTCTAACCTGCTATGTTGCTTCTGAACTGAGTTTTGGCTTTTATTATCTCTTTTCCATCTCATGAACTGCTATCTTTTCTGCTGTCTATTCTTACTGTCTGCTGTGCTAAAATTGTGGACTTGTATACCTTTTTCTGCTGTCTATTCTGAACTATGCCTAAATCCCTGCCTGCTTTAATCTCTTTTCTCTCTCTCAAAGTACAGCTTAGGATTTTTATATGATTTTACTGTACTGTTCTGAAGGGGCCCTATGGGAAATGATGAGTTTATCGCTTGCATAATACACTACTGCATCTCCTTTTGACAGTTTGTGTAGATTTTCTGCTTTTTGATATCTTGACAAAAGTTTTTCCATGACAGCTTTGAGTACTTTCTTGATTTTCTTTGAGTGGACTTTGTTTTGGATTTGAAAGTTTGGATTGAACTTTTTCAGTTTAGTTTGGATTTTGAATCTATGCAGCTTGCAAATCTTTAGAAACTATGCATTTTTGACATTTGCATTTCATGAGATAAAAATAATCTTCCCTCTCTGTGAACCGGGAGAAATCCCGTGATTTGCAGAGAGGGTCAACTGATCCCAGTCAGTGGCCCCTAATGATGAGCATTTTAACTGTCTTTTCCAATTAACTGCTTTCTGACTTTTCTTGTTCTTTTGCAGATGAAAAATGGAATACCGGAGCGGAATGAAGCGCGAAGAATATTTAGAAAATAGGATAGTTTTTCATTCTATTGTAATATTTAAATTAAATGTAAATTATTGTTTGTAACAACAATTTGCAAATAATTTAAATATCAATAAAAATTCAAATTATCTAATTAATTCTAATTTCCTTATTGTTTATTTTTTTATTTAAAATTCTTAGAATTAGAATAATTGAAAAATAAATTCAATCATTTAATTTCAGAACAATAAATAACTAAAATAAAACAACATTGATCCAATAAACCTGTCTTATCCAACATCCAGAGCAACGCAGCAATTAACCCAGATAGACTGATCAAACATATAAACACTGTGAATTCAAAACTGCATCTTGTATCTGACTGGCCCAATCAAAACGTACTGAACTCAAACCACCGTCTCTTTTACTGATTAAACCAAGATAACGCGAATTTTAATCCGAATCTTGAAATAAACCGCAAAGTGCTGTGGAATTTAAATTCTTCTGAGAATATGCCCATAAAACCCTAATTCCCGATTAAATGCCAAATCACGCTCGCTTGATCAAAATTGAACCAACAATCAATCAAACCCTAGGCCCACTGTATGAAATAAATCAGAGCTCTAAAAATCAGTAAAAACCCTAATTTGATTGACTGTCAAGAAAAGTCCGTTTGTCCGATTCTTGAGCCAGTTTGAAAAGTCAGGAAATGTTTGAAGCTGAGATTTCTTGGGGAAAAGCGCGAGGGCAAATTTTGGGGTACAACAGCAGGTTATCTGGTTTTTAAGCTTGTTTAAGCCTTTTAGTTAGGCCTTGACAGGTTCCACGCTTGTTGGTTTAAGGCGTTTGACAGGTTAATGAGCTTTTTATGCTTTTACAGTTCATGCTCTTTCTTGTGTTTGGATTGAATGGTAAGAGTTTTGAAGGGTTTACAGGTTAATGCTTGACAGGTTCAGGTTTATGAGGTCTCACAGGTTTTAGGCTTGTGAGATCTCAGGCAGGTATGCTGTTTGACATTTTGTTTCTGGCTACAGGTTTTGGGCCCTGAGACTGGTTTATGCTGGCTGTCCTGGTTTGGCTTTAAGGCATAGTTTGTTCTGTCTTTTTACAGGTTCAGCAGGCTTGGCCTTAACAGGTTATGCTTGGCCTTTGTTCAGCAGGCTTGGCCTTTGTTCAACAGGTTTGGCCTTTGTTCAGCAGGCTGGAAGGTTTTGACAGTTGGCTGGGCCTTTGTTTGATATCTTTCTGATCTCTCCTTTTATTCACTGTGTTCAGTTTGTTTTATATTCTTTTTCTTCATGCCTTAAGCCTAAACCTGCTTTCTTTTGTTCTCTCTTTTTCTTCTCTCTCAGTACAGCTTGCATTAAAATATTATTTATGCATTGTACTTCTCTGAAAGGGCCACTTGGGAAATGATGACAATGGGATAGTTTGCTTGCATAACCATTTTCCTCTGCATATTTGTCCCTTCTTTTGACAGCTTCTTGTACTTTGTATCTTTTCAAATCTTTTGAATAGCTTTGTGACAGTAACTTGTACTTTGGATCTTTTGGATGGTTTGAAAGTTGTGATTCAGTTTGGACTTTCTGTTTGTATTGAACTATGCAGTTTGTCAATTTTTGAATTGTGCAATTTGACTTTTGTGCATTCATTTTAGCAAATAAATATCCGTCCCTCTCTGTGAACCGGGAGAAATCCCGTGATTTGCAGAGAGGGTTAACTGATCCCAATCAGTGGCCCTTAATGATGAATTTTATATCTGTCTCTTTTATTTACTTATCTGCTATTTGACTTTTCTTCTTTTCTTTTGCAGATGAATAATTGAATGGAGAGGGGTATTAAATGAAGAATGAAGAATTGGAGACTTAGAAAAAATAGGATAGTTTCATTTTTTTATTTAAATTTAAATTAATGTAAAATCATTGTTGTAAATAAATTGTAAACAATAATTGTACGAATAATTTAAAAATAAATAAAAGTTTTTATTATCCAATTAATTCTATTTCCTCCTTTTTCAATTATTTACTTATTATTTATAGTTCTTTAAATTAAAATAACTGAAAATTAAATTCCAGATATTTAATCTTTAGAATAATAAATAATCAACTAAACATTGATTCCACGTTGATCAAAATAATGAACTTGGCGCTTCCATCATCCAAAGCAAAGCATAGTCAAACGCAATAACTGATCAGACGCATTCCCTTCTTACTGATTTCTTACCAAACACTGTAAATCCAAACTGAATGTATCCTTTGACTGGTTCAAACAAACAAATGTGAATTCAAACCAAATGCCTTCTTTTACTGATTAAATCAAACAATGCGTATTCAAACCAAATCCCGGAACAACTTGCAAAGCACCGTAGAATTAAATCTTTCTGAAGAACCGCGCACGAAAACCCTAATTCCTGATTAAATGCCAAAGAACGTTCGCCTGATCAAAGTTGAGCCAAAGTCAACCAAAACCCTAAGCCAACTGTGTGAAATGTTCCAGAGCCCTGAAAAATCAATAAAACCCTAATTGCGTCTGACTGACGAAAAAAGTCCGTTTGACCGATTCTTGAGCCAGTTTGAAAGATCAGAAAAAGCCTGAAGCTGTGATTTCTTGTGGTAAAATGCGAGGGCAAATTTTGGGGTACAACACTAAGCATACATTATGTTCGAACTATCACTCCATCAACAGGTTCATGTTTGTCATCCCAAAGTTATGGATTCCTCTTTTTTCAAATACTCCATGTTAAAATGATTTACCATACGAAAGAAATACATCATAAAACCCTTGACTAAGAGCAGCAGGTTATGTAAGGGAAACTAGAGATACACCTTCTACTAACAATGTATATCAATTACTTATTATAAGATCAATGATATGACTTACTATTAAGTAATGAGAAGAAGTAAGAGAGGATGTGTTAACCTGAACACTACTCTCTTCAGAGGATTAAAGCACAAGTTGAATTGTTTAGTAACATAACAATAAAATATAGAAAGAAACAACAAAGTGATGAAACAAAATGAAGGAGTAGAAGTAAAAATATGTTTGCTACAATTCAAAAATAAAAGACAAAGAGTCGGATACAAATTAACAACACCCATTTAAAGCTTCCAATGTCAAAAGAAAAACAGATTTATACAAATGAAACAAGAAATGAAGAACTCATACAAACATACGCATATACGTGTTACACACCAAACATGCCTTCCAGCCTATTGTATTGTGTGTTATGAAACAGTGAAACAATTATGATCACGATCAAGATAATCAAAATCAAGTGTTGGATCGTAAGATCTACATGCCAAAGGATGCCTAAGAGTGCTACGATCAGAAAAAGATAGTGCGGTCAACATCAAGATTTTTGATACAAAGATAACATTTATGATCGAAACATGTCAGACACCAAATGCGTCTTCAAACTTTATAGGGACACAAAGTGAGCCCTAAATCAACACAACATATACAACAAAGAAAGAGGAAGGAATCATTCAATAAATAGCATGTGAAATACTGGTGTATATACACAAATATGCTATTAGGACAAAGATTGAAAACAGAAGCAAAATTCAGAACATAATAGGAAAATTGGGAAAATCTGCTGCTTTGCCTTAACAGTAATAAAACAAAAACCACAACCAACTCACCTAACATGAACACAAAAATGAACAGTTTAAGATGAGGACAAACATTTAGTGGGACACAATGACAGAGTTAAGAACAAGACAAACTGCATATGTTAATCGGTTATAGACTACTACATGATGATGGCACATTATAGTTAAGAAAATTGTAATCCAGAGGAAAAGAACTTTAGGAGTAAAAAAGAACTAAAAGTTGAAAACAGTAAGAAATTAGCTCTAGGAATTCCCATCTTATATCCAATAATCCAGGAAAATTCTTGTATGATTATCATATATATTTAAAGTGATGAAACAAAATGAAGGAGTAGAAGTAAAAATATAGAAAGAAACAACAAAGTGATGAAACAAAAGGAGACTACAACCTTATCTGAGTCAACAATATGTTTTCTTATGGATAGATTTGCGCCTTGTTAATATATATGCTAAAATTTATATATTGGTTATGTGGTTCCTAGGTACAAGAAAATATGTAATCAACTCATATATGCAGTGTTAATATTGTAGTTGTTGTTAGTCATTTGCATGTATAATGTAATTATTTTTTTAACTGCTCCTTTTGTGTAACAACAAAGTAACATAATAATTTTTATACACATAGTTTAAACAGATTAACAAGAATTCAATATCTATAAGAGTACAATGACCAATGTCCTATAAGAAATACTTGTGATGAATCGTGTGAATGAATGAAAATGGATAAAGATGAATAACAGAGAGGCCTGTTTTGGCACTGAGAGTTTCAGAAAGAAATGAAGAAGACCAGACTTTGTGCTTGCATTGAGTTAACCATAGAAAAAAATATAGAATGATGAAGAAATTTTACCTTATAGTGAAACTGGTTTTGTGAAACTTCTTCTTCACGAGGAGATGGTGGTAACGAATCCGAAGCGAGTTGGAGAAGAAGATAAACCACGTGCCTCGTATAACCGGAGAATCCAAAGCTTGCAACGATACAACGAATCAGGAAGCGAGTTGGAGAAGAAGATGAACCACGGTTGGACGGTGAGGAGGGAGGAGACGAGTTAGATGAAGATGAACAGTTGCGTGTGTGGGGTTTGGTTTGTATAAAGTGGGGTTTCTGATAACCAATTTAGGGATTTAGAAACTATTTAATTACCTTAGACAGCGCTTTCAAGAAGCGCTGCTAAAGGTATTACCTTTAGCAGCGCTTTAGGCTTTAGAAGCGCTTTAGTGTAATGCCTTTAGTAGCGCTTCTTGAAAGCGCTGTCTAAGGTTTACCCTTTATCACACCTTTAGCAGCGCTTTTAGTAAGCGCTGTCTAAGGTATACCCTTTAGCAGCGCTTATTCTTATTTTTTTATTTATTTTTTATTGAAAACCTATAGCAGCGCTTAGGGAAAGGAAGCGCTGTCTATGGTAAAGCCTTTAACAACGCTTTTAGTAAGCGTTGTCTAAGGTATACCCTTTAGCAGCGCTTATTCTTATTTTTTTTATTTTTTTTTTATTGAAAACCTATAGCAGCGCTTAGGGAAAGGAAGCGCTGTCTATGGTAAGGCCTTTAGCAACGCTTTTAGTGAGCGCTGTCTAAGGTATACCTTTAGTAACGCTTACTTTAATTTTTTAATTTTTTCTTTCTGAAAACCTATAGCAGCGCTTAGGGCATAAGCGCTGTCTATGTGGCGTTGTCTAAATTCAATTTTGGCATAGTGATAACTGCTTCTCTTTGTGCATGTCAAGCAACTTGGATGGTGAACTTGGTCGAAGAGATAACAGGGAAAAATCATGGAGCAATTACCATGAAGATAGACAACATGTCAGCTATTAATTTGGCGAAGAACCCAATAGCACATGGTCAAAGTAAGCACATCGAAATGAGGTTCCATTATCTTTGAGAGCAGGTAGCAGATGGGAAGATGAATTTGAAATACTGCAGAATTGAGAATCAGATTGCAGACATCATAACGAAGGGAGTGCAAGTCGAAGTATTCAGAAGACTAAGAGCCATGATGAACATAGATAGTTTAGACACAATAAATTAGGTGGTGTGTTAAATTGTAATTCAATGTGTCGAAACTATGTGTCGAAAAGATTTGATTTGTTTTAGATTTAAATAGATTTGATTTAAGTCTAGAATAAATTTGATTTGATTTAGTAACAAAAAGATATTTTGGACTTTGGGCTTAGTGTGTAAGCTCACTTATAAATAGAGGGAGTAACCCCTATTTTGTAAGCAAGTCAAGCAAGTTGTATTCACAGAATTTGCAGTTGCAAGTGAATAACAAAGTTTTTACAGTTTGTGAGCAGAGAGAAACTCTGCAGAAATTATTTGTCTTGTCTTCTTTTCTTTATTTTTCTCATAGACTTTGGTGAGTTTCCAACAACGTTGCAGCAGTGTTAACATGGAATGTTGAGGTATTACTGAATTTTGAAGATGATGGTGGAACACATGATTTGAAAACTTTGTTAAATTGTAGTAGGATATTGAATGAGTTTATAGTGTCTAAAATTGTTAGAGATTTGTAATTGCTTTTTGAAAGTGTGTGTAGAAGATTATGAGTCTAGATTGTTACAGAGAATGTACAACTAAAAAAGGATAGAGAAAAGAAATGTCATCACACCATGAATCATCATATGATTTAAATAAAAAATATTAAAGTAATTTGAAAAATCGGAGAAAAAAAATTATTTAAAAAGATTTGTAATGAGATTCAGTGAGTAAAAAAAATGTGGATAAAAAATATTTGTGGATGTATCATGAGTGTGAATTGTGAGAATTGTTAATGTGTAGTGAAATTGTGAGAAATTATTATTTATTTATTGTAAATAATTTAGGTTAAAAATAAAATGCGATTTGTTTATTTTTGACGTTATTTTATTGACTGAGATTTGATTCATATCTTAGTGAATAAGATTATGAATCTAAACCTATTTGTGACTTAGGGCAAGATTTGATTTTAAAAGAATTTGATTTGAAATTTTTTTTATCTATTTTTTAAAAAATTTTGACTAATTTTTCGCATAAAATAATAATTTTAATATTTTTAAATATATTAAATAAAGAAAAACGAAATTAATAATTAAATAAGAAATATTTTTTATGATATGTTTATAATTTTGGAAATAATGTAAAAATAAAAAATAATAATAATAATAATAAAATAGAATAAGAAAAATAGGAGAGATGAGATTTAAACTCAAAATCTGTCATATTTATAAATCCTTAAATGTTCTCTTTTTAATTGGACCATTTTACTTATTTAAAATAAGGAAACACAAGAAAATAAAGTGTATCAAATTGGGGTATATCATATGTATAAAGCCTGTTATTAATATTATAACATGTGTATTTTCTTGGATACCTAGGACCAAAATCAATAGGTAAGTGAAATTAAAAGCAATAAGCCTGATATATTTTATTATACATAAGTTCATAATATTACTACATATGTTACTACGTTTTCAATCGATGAATCTGATGGTTTATTCACAACAAACTACGATTTCCAAATTAAAGACTTAATTAATTACCAATCTTTTTTCAGCATTCATGTATAAAATACTGTTTGAGAATTTTACCCAAAAAAATGCTATTTCAGAAGCTTCCAAATCTAGTGGGACATAAACTGTGATAATATTTCATCAATGTCACAAATTATATTCAAGATTGAAAATGGATGATTTCCTCTATCTCTAGAACATGTTCAAGTTTTATATTTTATTCTTTCTTTTGCTATTTTGGATTGAGGTTTTCATTACATCATATGTGGGCCTGAAGAATAATATGTTGGCATATAAGGTTGAAGATGGAAGAAGAGAGAGAAAAGAGAGTATAGCTATTTTCTAACTCAAAATTGAAATTGTGAATTATGTAATAAATTAAACTCACATTGGGTTTATACTAACACTCAAGTGAAATGAAACTCAAATGCAAAACTAAAATGAAATGCAAATGAAACTAAATCTGAATTATATCTAACATCATTCTTTAATTCATATCAGCTAATTAAAATCAACAACATCAATTTCATCCCTCAAATGAATAAAGTGTTCAGTCTTGATAATTTTAGTCAGAACGTATGTAAGTTGCTTCTGAGGGTTACATTGAGCAACTTCTAGCACTTCAATATGAACTTGATTGCGCAGAAAATAGAATTTTGTGTCAATGTGTTTGTTTCTCCCATGCAGCACAGGGTACTTGACAAGGTTTATGGCATATTTATTGTCTATCATCAGCTTCATAGGCTTGCTCACCTTGATCTTCAGATCCTGCAATAAATTCATCAGTCAAACAGCTTGACAAGCAGCCAAAGCACATGTAATGCACTAACCTTCACATGTTGAAAAGGAAACCACGTGTTACTTCTTGGACCATCAAGAAATGAGACTTCCCAAATACTTGAAGAAATATTCAGAGGTACTTCTTTTGTCAACTCAATCTCCACATCAATCAGAGTCTGAATAGCATATCATTTTCAACTTGCATAGGTCCCATCAAATCCATATGAAGAAGTTCCAAAACTTTTGAGGTGGTCTGATGTTGAAGCTTTTTTTTGTGACATCTTGGTTTGCTTTCCAATTTGACATTCTCCACAAATTCTTCCTTCCTCTATTTTGAGTTTAGGAATGCCTCTGATAACCTTTTTAGACACAATCTTTTTCATATCTTTCAAATGTAAATGGCCAAGTTTTTTATGCCACAGTTTAACTTCATATTCCTTGGACAACATACATGTTGTATTATAGCTTATACCTTGAGGTGTCCACAAGTAGTAATTATTCTTAGACCTGTCTCCTTTCATTAGCACTTTGTTCTCCTTATTAGTGACCAAACATTCAGTTTTTGTGAAGTTAACCATAAGGCCTTGATCACATAACTTTCTAATACTTATTAGGTTGGTAGTTAGACCTTTTATAAAAAGGACTCCATCAAGTTCAGGAGATTATTCATAAGCTAGTCTTCCAACATCTTTGATTACCCCTTTGGCACCATCTCCAAAAGTAACATAGCTAGTTGTATGAGGTTTAACATCTACCAATAGATTTTCTACACACGTCATATGCCTAGAGCATCCACTATCAAAATATCAGTCTTCATTATATGAGACTTTAAGAGAGGTACGAGCAATGAGATTCTTAAAAATATCTCTCGCTTTCCATTCGTTTCTAGTCCTAGTCAGGGATGAATTTCCACTAGGTTGAGATGGATGTTTTGGATATCCATGAAGTATGTGGCAGACTTGTTCCGTGTGACCATATCTTCTACAAAAATGACATTCCAAGGGTTGTGACTTAACTTTGGTCTGAGTTTCATATGACCTGACAAAATATTATGACATTTCGTCAGACATCTTGCTCCCATCCTTCAGTTTAGCATGGACAAATTGTATCTCAAGAGTCTGATTCTTATTTTTTAAGGATTAATAGTTAAACCCTAAGCCTGTATGTCTTCTTCCTACTTCTACATCTTAAAGAATATCATCCAACACATCAGATCCATTGTTCAACATTCTAACAACTTTGATTAGGATATCAAGTTTTGATGTTAACAAGGTTACTTCATTTTGGAGCTCAGAAATTTCATCTAGGCATTCCTCCTTTTCAGATAGGAGTTTAGTTATGATTATTCTCTGTTTTATCCCTATTTGATAAACTTCCTCACTTTTATTGCACAGTTCTCTATAGGAGTTGGTCAATTCATTATAGGATATTTCCTCACTTCTGAATTCTGCATTAGAATTTCATCTTCCTGTTAAGGCAGTCACAAGCTTAACAGATTCTTCCTCAGAAGATTCATCATCTGACCAAGAAACAGTTAGTCCCTTAAGTTATTTTTTGAGATAAGAGGGACATTCTGCTATAATATGCTCAAATCCTTCACATTCCTGAAACGGAATCTCTTTAATATGATTAGGCATTTATTCAGCTCTGGATTTAATTTGAGAATCATAGTTATTATTGATGTCAGATGAGATGTTCTTGACATTTGATATTTCCTTCATTTCCAATGTCTTCAAAGTTCTATTGAACTGCTTTCCAAGTAACTATGACAATCTTTCTTCAGAATCCATAGTACCATAAATTATTTTCTCCCTGGAGCTCATCCAAAAATAGAACAGGGTGTCTGCTTTGAGGCCAATTGATATTCTGGCACTTACAATACAGATGTCAAGACTGATGTCCTAACACCAATACAATGTCCAAACAGATGTTACGACATCATCTACGGATAGAAAACACTTGCTAAAATAGGAGATTATACAGAAAGTAAATTGTAGAAAAATAAACAACATAATCAATTGTTAACCCAGTTCGGCGGAACGTCACCTACTCTGGGGGTGTTGTACCCCAAAATTTTCTCTCTCATGTTTTCAAAGGTCTTCCCTTACATGGTTGGTCACAAACCCTTGCCTAAGGAAAAAGAAAATTTTTGAGTGGTGCTTTAAGTACCTTTCAATTGGCATTCTGAAAGACACTTCGATTGGTATTCTGAAGGAGCCTTTCGATTGGCATGGATAATTCCCTTCGAGTGGCATTATGGCCAATCCTTTCGATTGACATTCCAAAAATGCTTCAATTGGCATTATGGACAAGCATTTCGATTGGCATTATGTCAAGGCCTTCGATTGGAATTCAGAAAGACCTTTTCATTTGGCACCCTGGGCCAAGCCTTTCAATTGGCATGCCAAGGGATCCTTCGATTTAGCATTGTATCAAGGCAGCTTCGACATGCATGTTAACCATGTCCTTCGATTAGCATAAACAAGATTGTTTCGATTCACAAAGGAAAAGGCCCCTCAACTTGCCAGCACACCAGGCAAGAGGCTCATTCGAAGAACATGTAAATGACTCATTCGAAGAACATGTAAAGGTCCATTTGAAGAAGCATTCAAAGGGTCAATTCTAAGAACATTCAAAAGGTCCATTTGAAGAAGCATTCAGAAGGCCCATTCGAAGGGTACATAAGAAGTCCATTTGAAGGAGGCAACTCAAGACCAATCGAAGAGCATGGCCTGGAGGCATTCGAAAATCAAAGGTGTCCAGGTTCATTCAAGATTCCAAAGAGACATGAATATTTCAAAAAAGGAAATCTTTTAATATGTCTGATTCTTGTCTCATGGCTTTAAAGGCCTGTTTAATTGGTTGTCTCTTGCCGTTACTAGACCATCATACTCCTATAAATATAAGGGAAAGCATACAGTGCCAAGGGGGGAACAAAAAAAGAAGAAAAAGAAGGAAAAAATGAGGATTTGGAGATACGCTGCCCACAAACCCACCAAAGGTTATCAACATTTTCATAAATAATCCAAGCCAAAGCAGCCATTCAGCAAACATCTCCACACCCAGAGCCACAGATCATACATCTTTAATTGGTAAAGGTTTGCAAAACCAAAATTGCACCTTCATGACATTTAAATACACATTGCATATGTATTCTTGTTATTACTGATTATGTTGCATGTAAGCTAAAGCGCAAAGATGAGATCGTACCATTGCTTGGGCACGATCTAAGTTTCTCCTTCGAATCTCAGGATAAAACAAACCCAGACCCAGATTCAGCATATTAAAATTGAGGAAGGATTCGAATTGGGAGGAGATTCGAATCAGGGGGGTAAAATCCCCCCTGTATCTTTAACATTTGTCTCATTTTGCAGGAAGTATCTTCTCAGAATCTTGTTCAGAGCTTCGAAGCTTAGCAGCTTAGCTTCGAATTGGATCCAGGGTTCCCAGATCGAAGGATGACATATCCAGATCGAACACCCCCAAAGTGCAGCCCCTCATGCACCTTCGATCAAGCCTCTTCACTGGATCGAAAGACAACCCACACCTCTTTCGATCCAGGCCTCTAGAATTATACCTTTTTTGATTTACTGCCTGTTCCTTCGATTTCATCTTTGTTTTGACCATTTTATTTCTTTTTTTTAATCAACATAAAATCAATTAAAAAAAACCACAAAAATATTAGGCTAGTTTTTCTATTAAATTAACTTTGTTAATTAATCATTTAATTATCTTAACATTTTCTCAAAACTAAAATTAAGAAGATTTAGATCATTTTCCCAAAATAAAATAAAACAACAAAAAGATTTTATTCTTAGGATTTTTAGAGGTTATTTTCAGATTCGCGCGCGTTTATTTTATTGTAACTGCCTACTGGTTTGTGATAGCTTAACTAAGACTTTTACACTTTACTGCTTTATTCCCCCAATTTTGGACATGTAAATAATCCCCCTCCCCGAGGCCTTGTAATAGCGTAGGATTTACAATTCCCGCACTTTAAATTCCTATACATATATTAACTGTTTAGATGTATGCTAACTAGGATTGCATGACAAGATCTGAAAACAAACGGTAGAACACCTAAATATACAAAGATAATATAACTGAAAAACAATACACTCGCACATGCCACTCTTAGGGTACGCCTCACTTGGTTGCCTCGAACGTGGTCATTGAGTATAGGAAGTTTTAGAGGTCGTCCTTTTGTCCAAAGATCATAAGTTTCCTCGAAACGGATGCCTAGGAAAAATGATCTAAGACATTAGGGTTACCGCTAAGGCGTCCTAACATTGCTTTAGTGGCCACACGTCCCTTTAATCGAATTGACCCGAAAACTCCAACGACGATGCTACCTGCTCCTCAATAGTGGGATAGCATTGTCTAAAGGACACTTGTACAGATTAATTCCTTTTTGAGTAGGTAGAGGTTCTTAAGTACTTGCTCTTTTGAAAACCAAAACAAAACTTTTCGCACTTACACTCTCTTCAAAAACAAAACTCTTTTCAAAACCCACAAACACAAAGAAAAGCAAACTTTTGAAAACATAGTGAGCAAGTACCTAAGAGCCCATGGATAACCACGGATAGAAAGGGTGCTAACACCTTCCCTTTCTATAATCCACCTCCCGAACCCAAGAAATATCTCGAAAAGGAATTTTTCTGTGCTTTTGTCCTTTCCTTGTTGGATAAAATAAAAGACGGTGGCGACTCTTGCTTACCGCGACATTTTGCAAAAACAAACGCAAACGCGAACCAGCATTCCAAAACAGTCAGTTTTATTCCCACCGATCACAGAACTGGAGACTCTGCTGGGGATTCTTATAAGTGAGGTGTACCTTAGGATTAGATCACTTGTGTTTTCAATTGTATGCTTTGTATGCTTTAAATTTTGTGGGCTTGTATCGGAGTTCTATAGATCTTAACCCGGATCTGGGGATACCCTTTAGGTAAGTAGCAATAAACTGTGAGGGAACTGTCTGGCGTAGACCGACACGGATGAAGCAGTAGCTACATTGGTGTGGCACCTTAGTCTGTACCGATACCCCTTGTGTTGGAACGAGGAGAATATGGGTCTTCTAAGGAGTCATTAAGCACCAACTGACCTTAGAACCTTAAATTGACCAACTTGGCCATAGAACAGTAGTAGTATGCTACACTCATTGAGACTAAACTCTCGCGATGATTCCGGCCGCAAGAAAAGGTTGCTAAACTGGAATTATGACCGATTGAGGGTAGTCAGAGATATTGAGATCCTCTAGAACCCGATTACTATTTTTTAGGACAGGTCTTAACCAACTAAAACTGAAAGAGGGTAATACCTAAACTCCATGCCAGCCTAAACTTAAGGCTGTTTGTGTGACTTGTGTGCCTTCAAACTTGAACTACTTGCACATTCTTGTTATCTGACAACATGAGTTCCTTGCAGGTTTTATTTACAGTCCTTATCCGATAATTTGGATTTATTGCAGGGTTTACTTGCATCACCTCACACTTTTGCTTAAACGCATAGCATACACATCATAACATCATGCCTTAATATTTCCTTAACCATTTCAAGGATCTCAAGGGTCTATGATGCAGGTTATGGTAAATCAAATGTCTAGCAAGGGGCAAAGGGGATTTATTTTCCTCTAGCCAAGGTTGTCTGGAAATCAAAACACGACAACTTGAATCGGGGGCTATGACCCACTTGACATGGTGAGCTTGATTCTTGTGGAAAGACATCCACCGATACGAAGTTTCTTCTATCAAATTCTAACAAGTTTCTTGTTTACCCCGCGAGATCCTTGAAAACATTGCATACATATATCATACATATCATTGCATTACAGGTACCATTACAAGTTTCTCATCTTCTTCGCTGTTTATTTCAGCAATCATCATGTCTACTGAACCTTCCACTGAGCAAGCTATCAAGGCCCTCCAGGCCCAGAATGCCCAGTTTCAAGAGCTGTTCATGAATCTGGATAAGGGTCAGCAGGACCTGAAGACCTTGATTCTAAAAGAGAAAAAGAAGAAGAAAAAGAGGACCATCCTGTTCAACATCGGACGCAGGTTTGGAAACGGGTTGCAGAATGAAGTTGATCTGACCACCTCATCTGGGGGGAAAGATAGTCCACAAGAAAGGAGGGCTCCTAGCCCTATGGTCTTCGACAACAAGATGGACTATGATGAAGAACAGTATCCTCCTACTAAGGATAAGTACAAACAGCTGGAGGACCGTTTGAGCGCTATGGAAATACAGAAGGTGCCCGGTCTGGACTTCAGAGATCTAGGTCTATCCTCTGGGGTGGTGATTCCCCATAAATTCAAGGCACCTGCCTTTGCTAAGTATGACGGAGCTTCTTGTCCAAAGCTGCACCTCCGGTCATATGTGAGAAAGATCCAGCCTTACACTGCTGATAAGAACTTGTGGATCCATTTCTTTCAAGACAGTCTCTTAGGGACTCAGCTTGAGTGGTTCTATCAGCTGGATGGAGCCAGTATCCGTAGCTGGGAAGATTTGGCTACTGCATTCTATAGGCAGTATCAGTATAACTCCGACCTCACTCCTACGCCTACCCAACTCTAGGGTATGTCAATAGGGACGGGTGAAGGATTTAAAGAGTATGCTAAAAAATGGAGAGACCTTGTCGGAAGGGTGCAACCACCTTTAGCTGATCGTGAACTTGTTGATATGTTTTTGGGGACCCTGTCTGGTCCATTCTTTAACCACTTTATCGGAAGCTCTTCAGCCGGGTTCACCGAGCTAATACTGACCGGCGAAAGGGTCGAAGCTGGCATCAAAAGTGGGAAGATTCAAGAAGCTACACCTTCTGATGCTCAGAAAAAGCCCTACAATGGGAAGAAAGAGTCCAATGTTGTGTATGGTCAAAAGAGTCGTCATGACCAACACGTAGGAGAAATCTTGATCTCTAATCCTACGCCTGCTCAACAAAGACAGGGGCATCAGCGTAAGGAGGTCATGCCTAAAAGACAATTCACTAAGATCAACATGTCACTGGGTCAAGCGCTACAACACATGTTGAAGGCAGAGCTGATTACGTTAAAGGCTCCTCTCCGGAACCCAGATAGTTCCGCTCCTACCTATCATCCCAATGAAAGGTGTGCATACCACTCTGGCAGTCTGGGACATGACACAAACAACTGTTAGGCTCTGAAGAACAAGGTCCAAGACATGATTGATGCCAAGGAGATCAAGTTTGACCCTCCGGAGACTCCAAACATAATCATTGCTCCTATGACGAATCATTGAAAGATTTTGTTCATTTGAATTTTCAAGTTGTAATCTCTTTGTTATTCAAACAATTATCTATTAATGCCAAACTTTGTTTCATTAATGCATTGCATATGTTTTTCTTGATTTGATCCAATCATTTTCATTACATTTAAACTATGTTTTTTACTCACTTTATGACATTCAACTCTTGCTAAAAGTTACAAGCCTTTAGAGGGAGGATGACGAAACAATGCCATAATCACATCCAGTATGCTTTTGGAAAGACCTTGCTGACGATGTACATACGTTTCTTTCAAATCCTAAACACTGGAGTTATAAGGAAGATAATCCCTAGTCAACCCCTTCGAGCCAAAGAAGTAGGAGTTTTCTGTTTTAAACACAAATTAAAACCTTTAATTTAAACCTGGGGCAGGGTAGTCTCTCAGTTAATTCAAAAGATGCGCATTGAAGTCGCAAAACTCTCAGTTCATAATACAACGAACGACATCAAAAGCATTCCTATGGAATCAAAAGACAATGGTGGTTCCTTATCTCATAGGCAGTCAATCTCTCAAAAGAGAAAAGCCCACTGAGCCAAAACCTATAAAGGAGGCTTAAGAAAGCTGGGGCATCCCGCTGACTGTAATCTCGAAAACAGGAACAGTCAGGCAAAAGTTAGGGATAACAAATCAAAAGAACGAGATCGCTACAAATCCTCAACAAAATGAAAAATGTTGCAAAAATGACTGCCTTCCAACAAATTCAACTTGTGTGAACCATCACCAAAAACGTCGTTCCAGACTCATTAGGAGTTCAAATGCACAATTAAATGAGTTTAGGATTGAAGAACATCACGAAGAGCGGGTGGGTAGAAATATACTTTGAGCCTTTATCCTTTGCTTCTTAAACCTTGAACCAAGCCACGTTACAAACCTTAAAAAGTCCTAATTGAAGCATGGGTTAGTTCGAAAGCATACTGTTACAAAAGGTATCCTGACTCCTGTAAGGCTTTGCTCTAAATCCTGAGTTTGAATTTTCTTAGCAAAATTTCTTTACTCGCTAAAAAGCATTTTCAAAAAAAACTTTAAGACAAACATAAACTTTGCATTACTTGAATATCATTGTTTGCATATGGCTATTTGTTTAACAGCGGAGAAATTCACACAATGAATATCCAGTGAACAAAAGCCCTCTCAGTGAACAAAATCAATTCAAGAAGGATGACACTTCCATTGACGAATCTCCTATCAACAGGGGGACTTGACATGTCACTATCCAGCACACCTGGGGCAGTCCAGTCAAGATTTCAAGAAATATCTGAAGAAGTGCAGAGTAACCAGGGACAAGTCTCCATCTCCGTCACTTGGGGCATTGAACATCAATCTCAGTGAAGGGTTACGTACAATTAAACATTTTCTGGCAATGTCACAAACACTTGCTACTAGGGGCAATGACAAATCTCCCCAAAATCCTTCTCATAGGATGACTCCCAGCAATGGTTTAATCTCTGAAAACCTTTCCCCAGCTGAATCAACCTCAAGAATCCTCGAGGACTTCCCCCAACGAAGATATCACCTCTCTAGCGGACTGACGACATGGTTTATTTCCCCAACAACACCAGGATTCCCCAGCTTGAGTTTGCCTCTCCGACTACTACAAATCAAAGGACCACAACTCCTCTTCCCCAGTAGACTACTCTACAATCCCCAGCAAGTTACTGCGAAACCTGGACCCGACCAGATATCAGTTCAACTTCGACTCCCCAGTAGAGTAACGGACGACTAAGAATCCTAAACTCTTTTCCCAAGCCGAAATAAACATACTCCCCACTGAGTTTTCAATATCCCCCAGCGGAGTTCTCCTCAAACAACAAAGCAGGGATCCCCGGTGGAAACATTTTGAGCAAAGTCCAAGACAAAATTACACTTTAACAACATTCATAACATATGCATACAAAATACAAATGACACAAATCTTATTTTATTTTGAGAACATCATTACATAATGCATACATCATGACAATGCACACATCATGACATTGCATACAACTAACTCTTTACCTTTTCAGGAAAGATCAATCAACAGGCAAAGATCATCATCTTCTAAATTCCTTCTAGAGACAGTTCAGATGCGATCCAGATATGGCTGACATTCTGATACTTATTCTAAATTCCTTCTAGAGACAGTTCATATGCGATCCAGATATGGCTGACATTCTGATACTTATTCCAAATTCCTTCCAGAGACAGTTCAGATGCGATCCAGATATGGCTGACATTCTGATACTTATTCCAGATTCCTTCTAGAGACAGTTCAGATGCGATCCAAATATCGCTGACATTCTGATACTTATTCCAGACTCCTTCTAGAGATAGTTCAGATGTGATCCAGATATGGCTGACATTTGACACTTGTTCTAGATTCCTTCTAGAGACAGTTCAGATGCGATCTAGATATGGCTGACATTCTGATACTTATTCCATATTCCTTCTAGAGACATTTCAGATGCGATCCAGATATGGATGACATTCTGATACTTATTCCAGACTCCTTCTAGAGACAGTTCAGATGCGATCCAGATATGGCTGACATTCTGATACTTATTCAAGATTCCTTCTAGAGACAGTTCATATGGGATCCAGATATGACTGACATTCTGATACTTATTCCAGATTCCTTCTAGAGATAGTTCATATGCGATCCAGATATGGCTGACATTCTGATACTTATTCCAAATTCCTTCTAGAGACAGTTCAGATGCGATCCAGATATGGCTGACATTCTGATACTTATTCCAGATCCCTTCTAGAGACAGTTCAGATGCGATCCAGATATGGCTGGCATTCTGATACTTATTCCAGATTCATTCAAAATACAGTCCAGATACGATCCAGATTTAGATGTCATTCTATCACTCATTCAAAATACAGTCCAAATACGATCCAGATTTAGATGTCATTCTGTCACTCATTCAAATTACAGTCCAGATACGATCCAGATTCGGATGTCATTCTGTCACTCATTCAAATACATTTCAGATACGCTTCAGATGCAAACGCAATTCTGACAATCATCCAGATTCAACTCTCAAATCTGGTTCAGATACGCTCCAGACACGGACGCCATTCTTTTGCTCATACAAACTCAGTCCCCCGATACAGTTCAATGGCATTCCAGACACGAATACCATTTCGATACTCATTCTTTTGGCCTATAGCATTGCGAGTCAATAAACATTCTTGGATGGCATCTTTAAGCCCATCTCTAGCAAGACTCTACCGTCTCCAAATGGCATCTTTAAGCCCATTCCCGACATCACAATGATGATACTACACCATGCTAGTGCAAATTTCTGGGCACTCTAGTATTCAATTATCTTCCACCTTCAGATCGTGAAAGGCTCAAAAGACAATCCATATCCTCAGTGTTGTACCCCAAAATTTTCTCTCCCATATTCTTCAAAGATTTGCCAAGACATGCTTCAAAATTCCCCAAGGGTTGTACAGTGCAAAGATCTCCTATACAGTCAAAATTAGGGTTTGTGTTTTGGTCAAAAAAATGAAGTTTCCAAAGGCCCAATCAAGTCTCACATGCCTACAAATATGGTCAAGTATCCTCATATCAAGTTTCAAGGCATTCAGTACAAAATTGCACAGTCAAAAACCCTAATTACACTACAGTCAACTGTAGGGGCAAAATGGTCATTTGACAGTCAAAAGTTCAAATTTTTGGTCAACATATCATTTTGAAGCCACAAACATCATTTGATCAATGCTTGATCATGATTCTCAAAGTTTGGCTCAAGAAATCATCAAGATGCAAAAGTTTCCTTATTTGGACAGTTGAAAAAAGTCAATTGAAATTGACTAGGGCATAACTTTCACATGGATTATCAGAAAAATTCCATCCAAAGCTCATTTTGAAGAGAAAGACATTTCCTACAACTCATCTTCATACTTCAAGTCCAAGAAATGCTCTCACAAAAAGTTATCAATTTCAACATTATAGGTCATTTTCAAAAGTCAACAAAAAGGGACTTTAAGTCAAAGGCCATAACTTGAGATTGGTAAATCAAAATTACATGGGACCAAAGACATTGGTTAGAGGACTCAAATACCTTTCCAAAATGTCCAAGAACATGAGAAAAGCTTAAAAATTGAGCAAGTTGTGCCTTGTGGAAGTTGGGAAATGTTTGGATATTTTGAAAAGTCAACATTACTTCAAATGACCTAAAACTGCTAATGGGCCCATTTTTCTTCCATAATTCATCATCCATGGCATGTGCACGACTACTTGTCCCAAAGGGAAGTATTTTCTCATTTTTTATTTATTTATTTGAATTTTTATTTATAATAATTCATTTAAATCAAAATAAATGTATGAAAAATGCTAACCTAAAGTTTTAAATCTTTTTGTGCATGTTTCACTCTCAAGATTTCGTGCTTGTACCAATATGGAAAGATTTGGACTGATTGGATCATGATTTGCACAAAAGCACATGGAAATAGATATGGAAATCATGGTAAAAAAAATCAAATCTTCAAAACCATGATTGCAAGAGATTTTGAGCAAGTTTCTTAACCTAATCCATTCAGTACATAAGCCTAAAGGAAACCCTAATGTTCATACACGCACAGCTGCTCCAGAAAGCCATTATCAAACTTGAGAAAATTTGCAAAAAAGTCAATTCTGAAAACTCTCTTCTAGGGCGATTCAAGGCAGAATTTCTATTCCAATAGCTTCCTTGGAGATCACTGAACATATTCCAATCAAAAACATTCACTCAAACTCCAAGAATCGGTATACAGGGTTCAAACTGTTTCAAAAAAAATTCATAATCGTGCATCATGATTTACGCATCCTTTGTAATTTTTAATACTTGATTCATGTCCATTATGAAGTTCTGAAGCTAACCAATACATTTAATTGTATTTTTATGTGCTACACACGATTATGCCATGTTTGATTTTTAGGGTTTACAGAGCTTCAGATTAGGGCTTTTGAAACAAAGAAAAATTAGCCCTCAAGACCACCACCATTCAAACCAGCGCATTTGGACGAAGGCAATGGAACCCTCGCGCTCAATTTATGAGCGTCAGAGGGCTAATCGTTATTTTCCCATAAGCTGCCTAAGAGAACGCATGAAAAACCGTGGCCAATGTGTTCTTGTTTCAGAAAAAAATGAAACACGCGAAGAAGATGAATTCGTGGCGAGATCTGGTTGGTCTGTTTGAAATTCGCGCGCAGACCCACTAACATTGATTGTTTTCTTTTATAATATTTGTTGTTTGTATATTAATCAGAATGCGCACTTGGCTCAGCTGGCAAGTAGAATTGGTGGTAAAGGTACATGACCTGGGTTTGAGCCCCAGGTCTACGTTATTTCCATATTATTTTGTAATACATGTTCACATGCAGCGCCTACGTTATAATCCATGATACACCATCAGAATCCAGCGTACACGCGTCTTGGAGCATCAGATCAAAGGCTGAGAATTGATGAACACCCTAAGCTTGAGTCAACATGCCAGCACGTGAGTAAAAAAGGTCCAACAAGGCCACAGTCAAATGGGCCTGAATTGCTAACAAGAGACCTCCATATTGGGGACTGACACCCCCTTTGGTTTGCAACTTCTTTTAACTTTCTCTATTTTTTATTCTTGTTATAATTTTTTTATTTTTCTTTTAATTACTGTTTGTTTAATTAATTATATTTCCATAAATATAAAAAATGCATAAAAATCAGAAAAGATAAAAAAATATAATAAATATTTTATTTTAATATTTCTTGTAAATAAATGCATGTAAATTAATTAGTTTAAATTAGGGTTTTAATTTTAATTCCTTTCATAACAAAATCTAAAAAATATAGAACTAGGTTTAATAAATGTTTTTATTCCTTTTAATTTTTCTTTTTCATAATAATATTATTTATTTTATTTATTTTCATAATTAAAATTGTATATAAAAATTAGGTTTAATTTAGGTTAAATTTTAACGTCTTCTTAATAAATTAAAATAAAATAGAATTAGGGTTAGCGTTTAATTGCAATTAATTTTTTCTATTAAATCTTAAAAAGCATAAAATACCAAAAACAAAAACAATTGCTTTTCCATTTTAATTCATCATTAATTCAATTTCGCAAAAGGGTCCAACGCCCTCGTTTCGTTCTTAATTTCTCATTAATTCGCGTATTTATTTTATTTTTGCTTAAATAATTATGTACCTCTCCCAAAGCCATGTAAATTACTTCTCGCACCTTCAATTCTTTATTTACTTTGTTCATTTATTTTTCTGTCAAATCGGGTCCTGGTTAATTTTGGCGATGTGGACCCGCGCCTTTTGTAATAGCTTAGAATTTATCTTTCCCGCAAATATTTTAACTGTTAATCAAAAGCATGAAAGAATGTATGGACAAAATAAAAACAAGCGTAGAACGCCAATGACATGACAAGATAAATGCAAATGAAAACGACACACAAATTCACACACCACCCCTAGGGTACGCCTCACTGTTGCCTTGCCTTTCGAAAGGTGATCGTCGAGTAGAGGATGTCTTAGTAAGTCCTCATGATCCGGGAACCTGGCATGGGGGTAGCTTCTAAGGTGTCTTCCCATTGCTCTGGTGATCACCATGTCCCGAACCTCGAATTGACCCGAACACCTCCAACGGTGGTGCTACCTACCTCTCAATGGTGGGATGGCACTACTTTAAAGGACATCTACACAGACGAATTCCTTAGGGTAGGTAGACGACTCTAGATACTTGCTCTAAACTTCAAAACAAATCAAAAAAATACTTTTCACACCGACACCTTTTCAAAAAGCTTTCGAAAGCAATTTTTCAAACACTCTTGAGGACCGATACAAGAGTCGAACTGAAATTTTCAAAGAAACTTTTTAAAACCCACAGTTGAAAAGCAAACAAACCATTTTGAAAACACAAATGAGCAAGTATCTAAGAGCCCATGGATAACCATGGATAGAAAGGGTGCTAACACCTTCCCTTTCTATAACCTACCTCCCGAACCGAGAGCAATCTCTTTAAGGAATTTTTCTGTGCTTTTGTCCTTTCCATTTGGAGAAAATAAAAGACGGTGGCGACTCTTGCTTCCGCGACATTTCGCGAACCAGCGTTAAACAGTCAGTTCCAGATCCACCGATCACAGAACTGGCGACTTTGCTGGGGATAAACTTATAAGCTGAGGATGAAAGGCTGAAACACCTACAAGCTGAGGTGGATGCATTGAAGGTCCAGAGGCTGGGGCAGGTGACTGCCATTCAAGAGTTAGCTCAAAGACAACATGAGCTCTAGTTCCTCGTCAACCAACTGCTTCAGGGTAGCCAACTGGGGCAGAAGTCTAAGGGTAAAAAGCCAGTCATCGTTCAACCACCTTTAAGACAAGGAGGTAAGGGGAGAGCTCCTCAAATTTCTCTAGTGTCACAAATTCAACATCACAACCAACAAAAGAGTGAGAGAAGGCAGTTCACTCGGCTCAGCATGACCTTATCCCAGATATTGCCACAATTGCTGGAGACCAAGCTGGTAACTCTAAAAGAAGCTCCGAAGAGCCAAAATACAACGTCACCGAAGTATAACCCCAACGCCCGTTGCGCTTATCACTCTGACAGCCCGGGGCATACTACAGATGATTGTTGGAGCTTGAAAAATAAGATCCAAGACATGATCGACGCTGGAGAGATTCAGTTTAAAGTACCCAAGACTCCCCATATGATCACTGCTCCCTTGCCAAAACATGGCTAGGATTGAGAAATTTTTGTTCATTTGAATGTTCAAGTTGAAATTCTCTTTTGTTCAAACATTTAATCATGTTAAACATTGTTATTTCATTAATGCATCGCATATGTCTGTTCTGAAACAATATATTCGTATTCACTAAATGCAAATTATTTTCATATTTTTTTTCTCTGATGATCAACTCTTGAATAATAATTCTAAGCCTCTTGAGGGAGGATGACGAAAACGATACCATAATCTACAGTATGCTTTTGAACAGACCCCGCTGATGAGGTACAGGCATTGTTTCAATCCCTAAACACTGGAGTTATAAGGATGATAATCCCTCGTCAACCCCTCTGAGCCAAAGAAGTAGGAGTTTTTCTTTTCGAAATTTAAAACCCTTAATCATAACCTGGGGCAGGGTAGTCTCTCAGTTGATCCAAGAGCATAACAAATGGCACCAAAGAGGTCCTTACAAAAAAAAAAAGGAAGACAGTGATGGTTCCGAATAATCAATAAAGAAAGGCAGTCATTATCTCAAAAAAAAAAAATCCCAAAAAGTCAAAACCTATAAAGGGGACTTACGAAACTGGGGCATCCCGCTGACTGTAATCACAAAAGAAACAGTTCAGGCAAAATTTAGGGATAGCAAAATCAAAAAGAAAGAGGTCGTACAAACCCTCAACAATAACAAAAATGACTGCCTATTCAGAATAAATCATCAATATCCGAACCATCACTGGAGCATCAGAGCAAAGACTCAAACAAGGTCTAACGTATGATCAACTGAGTTTAGGTTTGGAGAACATCACGAAGAGCGGGTGGGTACAAATAATTTGAGCCTTTATCCTTTGTTTCTTAAACCGTGAACCAGGCCACGTTATAACCCTTAAAAGTCCTAGCTGAAGCATGGGTTAGTTCGAAAGCATACTGTTACGAAAGGTATCCTGACTCCTTAAGGCCTACGGTAAAATACGGAGTTGACATCACGTTTTACAAACATTCACTTGTTTTATGAAAAAAGAATGCATTTTTAAAATCTTCAAGACAGACATGAGCTTTGCATTTTTAACATAACTTCGTTTGCATATGACTTTTTGTTTGAACAGCATAGAAATTCGCACGACGAATGCCTAATGAACAGAAGTACTTCCAATCAAGGGGCATGGCATGACTATTATCTATTATCTGGGGCAATTCAGTCAAGATTCGGAGAATCTTTCAAAATGACAAGATAACCAGGGGCAAATCTCCGCCTGAGTCACTTAGGGCATTCCAACAACGAATCTTGCCTGATCAAACATCTTCTGGTGGCGTGGCAAAACACTGCTAACAGGGGCAACTCCCTACATTCTGAGAACATGGACATAGTCGAAAAGATACTACGCAAAATCAAAGACCCGCTAGGTTGACACACCTAGGCAAAAATAAGGGCTTCCCGGCGAACCAAAAGGGTTCGGGCAAAATGAAGGGATGAAATGAAAAATCAGTACACCCGGCAAGTCGAAAACCTGAAAAGGCGGCTTGGGCAAAAATGGGTATCCCGGTGGACTGAAAACCCGAAAGGGCGGTCCAGGCAAAAGTTAGGGATCAAAGCGTACGACCATGTCCTGTCATCTTGTCACCTGTCAACCAGAAGAAGGTTAGCCCCTCAACAACTATCAGCACCTCACAGGTCTTCCTCAGAAACAGGGGCAATGATGAGTTGTCCGAATGATCTAATTGCTCTGTCCATCAAGGTACTAAGATAAGGTTCGGCTGAAGAACAACCAAGACATCCCAATTCCCCAGAGGGTGAGCCAGCAAGTCAGTACACTCTCCTCAAGTAAAGCTATACAATCAAACCTTAAGGAAGTTGGGTATACTCCCGTAGATCTCAATATTCCCCAGCAACATATATACATATATTCTTAACAAGCATCCCCGACAGTCTTGGTCTAAAGATTGTTCCCCGGCGGTATATCAACATTCAAAGGAATCACTTTCCCCAGCATATCAAAACTTCTCCCAGGAAAGTCCAGTCCAGTTTCCCCAGGAAAATTGGAATTATCTCCCCAAACAGTAAGCTTATCCCCAGTAAATTCTGGAAGCTTATCCCTCGCAGAGCACGAACGCGTCGTCCGGCTTTATTCAAAGAGTTATTTCCTTAACAGGATATAACTGGGTTATCCTCAGCCAAAAGCCATGGAAAGAGCGTCCCCGACGAAGTTCTCTTACCCCCAGCGAAGTCTGTCAGCACTTCCCATATAGCAAAGATATCCACAGCAAGTTATTATCAACAACTCAGCAAAGTATCCCTCTCCCCACAGAGTATCACTCCCCAGCATGGTCGCTAGAGTATTTTTCTCCCCGCAGAATCTTCCATTTGCCAAGTTTATTCCTCAACGGAGTCATCTTCTCCTACCGGTATTCTTGCAGTTATCATCCCCAGCGGAAGCGAAAGCTTATTCTTCAATATCAGCCCAGGATATGACTTCCCGGCACCCGTCAAGGATCTACTTTCCTAGACGAAAACATACATACATAAACATCACATACATCATTATAGCATGCATAGACGCATCATATCATACAAATCTCATTTATGTTGAGAACATCATTGCTTGATCCATATCATGCATTGCATATGATTGACTTTTACCTTTCAGGAAAGATTCAGTTAAATTCTCAATCATATTTCAAGACCTAGACCGGTTCAGTTGATCGACTCCAAAGATTTCTTATCCAATCCAAGGCCTTCTCTAGTCCAGCTAAATCGACTCCCAACAGATTTTTCTGATAAAGACTCAGTAGAAGTTATCCCAGATTATAATTTCCTATTGGTTCTCTCTCCGACGGTTCATGAGATTTCCTTTTTAGGTTATAATTTCAAATGGTTCCCTCTCCGACGGTGAGTGAGGTGGTAATCCCTTTTCAGATGGTTCCCTCTCCGATGGTGAGTGAGGTGATAATTCCTTCCCTATGGTTCCCTCTCCGACAGTGAGTGAGGTGGTAATCCCTTTTCAGATGGTTCCCTCTCCGACGGTGAGTGAGGTGATAATTCCTTTTCAGATGGTTCCCTCTCCGACGGTGAGTGAGGTGATAATCTCCTATGGTTCCCTCTCCGACGGTGAGTGAGGCGATAATTCCTTTTCAGATGTTTCCCTCTCCGACGGTGAGTGAGGTGATAATCTCCTATGGTTCCCTCTCCGACGGTGAGTGAGGTGATAATTCCTTTTCAGATGGTTCCCTCTCCGACGGTGAGTGAGGTGATAATCTCTTATGGTTCCCTCTCCGACGGTGAGTGAGGTGATAATCTCCTATGGTTCCCTCTCCGACGGTGAGTGAGGTGATAATTCCTTTTCAGATGGTTCCCTCTCCGACGGTGAGTGAGGTGATAATCTCCTATGGTTCCCTCTCCGACGGTGAGTGAGGCGATAATTCCTTTTCAGATGTTTCCCTCTCCGACGGTAAGTGAGGTGATAATCTCCTATGGTTCCCTCTCCGACGGTGAGTGAGGCGATAATTCCTTTTCAGATGGGTCCCTCTCCGACGGTGAGTGAGGTGATGATTCCTTTCAGATTATAATTACCTATGGTTCTCTCCCCGACACTGCGAAGATGGTAATTCCCACCAAGATTTTCTCAACAAGCGTTGTTGAAGTTAAAGTTGCCCAAGGTTCTCTTACCATTCATGCTAAGGTAGTAACCATCCCTGGTTCATTCATCATCTTTTGAAGCTCCAGACTCAGCTCCTGTAACCAGTCAGGACACCTCTATACCAAGCATCTGAAAACCAGCTCCTGCAACGTGTCAGGTACTTATTTTTCTCTTTGCAGGTATGCAGGTTCTCGCTAAGGAATCTCTTACGCGATCAACATCCAGATGGCATCTATAAGCCCATCATCCTATTCATCAATCTCCAAATGGCATCTATAAGCCCATTCCTCCATCACCATCACTGCTATTATGTGAGCGCAAATTTCTGGGCACTCTAGTGTCCAATCATCTTCTACCCTCGGATTACGAAAGGCACGTCAGCCAATCTACATCCTCAGGTCTAAGAAGATTGAACAGGGGCAACTGTTGTACCCCAAAATTTGCTCTCCCATATTCTTCAAAGATTTGCCAAGACATGCTTCAAAATTCCCCAAGGGTTGCACAGTGCAAAGATCTCCTATACAGTCAAAATTAGGGTTTGTGTTTTGGTCAAAAAAATGAAGTTTCCAAAGGCCCAATCAAGTCTCACATGCCTACAAATATGGTCAAGTATCCTCATATCAAGTTTCAAGGCATTCAGTACAAAATTGCACAGTCAAAAACCCTAATTACACTACAGTCAACTGTAGGGGCAAAATGGTCATTTGACAGTCAAAAGTTCAAATTTTTGGTCAACATATCATTTTGAAGCCACAAACATCATTTGATCAATGCTTGATCATGATTCTCAAAGTTTGGCTCAAGAAATCATCAAGATGCAAAAGTTTCCTTATTTGGACAGCTGAAAAAAGTCAACTGAAATTGACCAGGGCATAACTTTCACATGGATTATAATAAAAATTCCATCCAAAGCTCATTTTGAAGAGAAATACATTTCCTACAACTCATCTTCATACTTCAAGTCCAAGAAATGCTCTCACAAAAAGTTATCAATTTCAACATTATAGGTCATTTTCAAAAGTCAACAAAAAGGGACTTTAAGTCAAAGGCCATAACTTGAGATTGGTAAATCAAAATGACATGGGACCAAAGACATTGGTTAGAGGACTCAAAGACCTTTCCAAAATGTCCAAGAACATGAGAAAAGCTTAAAAATTGAGCAAGTTGTGCCTTGTGGAAGTTGGGAAATTTTTGGATATTTTGAAAAGTCAACATTACTTCAAATGACCTAAAACTGCTAATGGGCCCATTTTTCTTCCATAATTCATCATCCATGGCATGTGCACGACTACTTGGCCCAAAGGGAAGTATTTTCTCATTTTTTATTTATTTATTTGAATTTTTATTTATAATAATTCATTTAAATCAAAATAAATGTATGAAAAATGCTAACCTAAAGTTTTAAATCTTTTTGTGCATGTTTCACTCTCAAGATTTCGTGCTTGTACCAATATGGAAAGATTTGGACTGATTGGATCATGATTTGCACAAAAGCACATGGAAAAAGATATGGAAATCATGGTAAAAAAATCAAATCTTCAAAACCATGATTGCAAGAGATTTTGAGCAAGTTTCTTGACCTAATCCATTCAGTACATAAGCCTAAAGGAAACCCTAATGTTCATACACGCACAGCTGCTCCAGAAAGCCATTATCAAACTTGAGAAAATTTGCAAAAAAGTCAATTCTGAAAACTCTCTTCTAGGGCGATTCAAGGCAGAATTTCTATTCCAATAGCTTCCTTGGAGATCACTGAACATATTCCAATCAAAAACATTCACTCAAACTCCAAGAATCGGTATACAGGGTTCAAACTGTTTCAAAAAAAATTCATAATCGTGCATCATGATTTACGCATCCTTTGTAATTTTTAATACTTGATTCATGTCCATTATGAAGTTCTGAAGCTAACCAATACATTTAATTGTATTTTTATGTGCTACACACGATTATGCCATGTTTGATTTTTAGGGTTTACAGAGCTTCAGATTAGGGCTTTTGAAACAAAGAAAAATTAGCCCTCAAGACCACCACCATTCAAACCAGCGCATTTGGACGAAGGCAATGGAACCCTCGCGCTCAATTTATGAGCGTCAGAGGGCTAATCGTTATTTTCCCATAAGCTGCCTAAGAGAACGCATGAAAAACCGTGGCCAATGTGTTCTTGTTTCAGAAAAAAATGAAACACGCGAAGAAGATGAATTCGTGGCGAGATCTGGTTGGTCTGTTTGAAATTTGCGCGCAGACCCACTAACATTGATTGTTTTCTTTTATAATATTTGTTGTTTGTATATTAATCAGAATGCGCACTTGGCTCAGCTGGCAAGCAGAATTGGTGGTAAAGGTACATGACCTGGGTTCGAGCCCCAGGTCTACGTTATTTCCATATTATTTTGTAATACATGTTCACATGCAGCGCCTACGTTATAGTCCATGATACACCATCAGAATCCAGCGTACACGCGTCTTGGAGCATCAGATCAAAGGCTGAGAATTGATGAACACCCTAAGCTTGAGTCAACATGCCAGCACATGAGTAAAAAAGGTCCAACAAGGCCACAGTCAAATGGGCTTGAATTGCTAACAAGAGACCTCCATATTGGGGACTGACACCCCCTTTGGTTTAACTTTCTCTATTTTTTATTCTTCTTATAATTTTTTTTATTTTTCTTTTAATTACTGTTTGTTTAATTAATTATATTTCCATAAATATAAAAAATGCATAAAAATCAGAAAAGATAAAAAAATATAATAAATATTTTATTTTAATATTTCTTGTAAATAAATGCATGTAAATTAATTAGTTTAAATTAGGGTTTTAATTTTAATTCCTTTCATAACAAAATCTAAAAAATATAGAACTAGGTTTAATAAATGTTTTTATTCCTTTTAATTTTTCTTTTTCATAATAATATTATTTATTTTATTTATTTTCATAATTAAAATTGTATATAAAAATTAGGTTTAATTTAGGTTAAATTTTAACGTCTTCTTAATAAATTAAAATAAAATAGAATTAGGGTTAGCGTTTAATTGCAATTAATTTTTTCTATTAAATCTTAAAAAGCATAAAATACCAAAAACAAAAACAATTGCTTTTCCATTTTAATTCATCATTAATTCAATTTCGCAAAAGGGTCCAACGCCCTCGTTTCGTTCTTAATTTCTCATTAATTCGCGTATTTATTTTATTTTTGCTTAAATAATTATGTACCTCTCCCAAAGCCATGTAAATTACTTCTCGCACCTTCAATTCTTTATTTACTTTGTTCATTAATTTTTCTGTCAAATCGGGTCCTGGTTAATTTTGGCGATGTGGACCCGCGCCTTTTGTAATAGCTTAGAATTTATCTTTCCCGCAAATATTTTAACTGTTAATCAAAAGCATGAAAGAATGTATGGACAAAATAAAAACAAGCGTAGAACGCCAATGACATGACAAGATAAATGCAAATGAAAACGACACACAAATTCACACACCACCCCTAGGGTACGCCTCACTGTTGCCTTGCCTTTCGAAAGGTGATCGTCGAGTAGAGGATGTCTTAGTAAGTCCTCATGATCCGAGAACCTGGCATGGGGGTAGCTTCTAAGGTGTCTTCCCATTGCTCTGGTGATCACCATGTCCCGAACCTCGAATTGACCCGAACACCTCCAACGGTGGTGCTACCTACCTCTCAATGGTGGGATGGCACTACTTTAAAGGACATCTACACAGACGAATTCCTTAGGGTAGGTAGACGACTCTAGATACTTGCTCTAAACTTCAAAACAAATCAAAAAAATACTTTTCACACCGACACCTTTTCAAAAAGCTTTCGAAAGCAATTTTTCAAACACTCTTGAGGACCGATACAAGAGTCGAACTGAAATTTTCAAAGAAACTTTTTAAAACCCACAGTTGAAAAGCAAACAAACCATTTTGAAAACACAAATGAGCAAGTATCTAAGAGCCCATGGATAACCATGGATAGAAAGGGTGCTAACACCTTCCCTTTCTATAACCTACCTCCCGAATCGAGAGCAATCTCTTTAAGGAATTTTTATGTGCTTTTGTCCTTTCCATTTGGAGAAAATAAAAGACGGTGGCGACTCTTGCTTCCGCGACATTTCACGAACCAGCGTTAAACAGTCAGTTCCAGATCCACCGATCACACTCAGGTTTAAGAAAATTGAACAGGGGCAACTGTTGTACCCCAAAATTTGCTCTCTCATGTTTTCAAAGGTCTTCCCTTACATGGTTGGTCACAAACCCTTGCCTAAGGAAAAAGAAATTTTTTGAGTGGTGTTTTAAATACCTTTCAATTGGCATTCTGAAAGACACTTCGATTGGTATTCTGAAGGAGCCTTTCGATTGGCATGGATAATTCCCTTCGAGTGGCATTATAGCCAATCCTTTCGATTGACATTCCAAAAATGCTTCAATTGGCATTATGGACAAGCATTTCGATTGGCATTATGTCAAGGCCTTCGATTGGAATTCAGAAAGACCTTTTCGTTTGGCACCCTGGGCCAAGCCTTTCAATTGGCATGCCAAGGGATCCTTCGATTTAGCATTGTGTCAAGGCAGCTTCGACAGGCATGTTAACCATGTCCTTCGATTAGCATGAACAAGATTGTTTCAATTCATAAAGGAAAAGGCCCCTCAACTTGCCAGCACACCAGGCAAGAGGCTCATTCGAAGAACATGTAAATGACTCATTCGAAGAACATGTAAAGGTCCATTTGAAGAAGCATTCAAAGGGTCAATTCGAAGAACATTCAAAAGGTTCGTTTGAAGAAGCATTCAGAAGGCCCATTCGAAGGGTACATAAGAAGTCCATTTGAAGGAGGCAACTCAAGACCAATCGAAGAGCATGGCCTAGAGGCATTCGAAAATCAAAGGTGTCCAGGTTCATTCAAGATTCCAAAGAGACATGAATATTTCAAAAAAGGAAATCTTTTAATATGTCTGATTCTTGTCTCATGGCTTTAAAGGCCTGTTTAATTGGTTGTCTCTTGCCGTTACTAGACCATCATACTCCTATAAATACAAGGGCAAGCATACAGTGCCAAGGGGGGAACAAAAAAAGAAGAAAAAGAAAAAAAATGAGGATTTGGAGATACGCTGCCCACAAACCCACCAAAGGTTATCAACATTTTCATAAATAATCCAAGCCAAAGCAGCCATTCAGCAAACATCTCCACACCCAGAGCCACAGATCATACATCTATAATTGGTAAAGGTTTGCAAAACCAAAATTGCACCTTCATGACATTTAAATACACATTGCATATGTATTTTTGTTATTACCGATTATGTTGCATGTAAGCTAAAGCGCAAAGATGAGATCGTACCATTGCTTGGGCATGATCTAAGTTTCTCCTTCGAATCTCAGGATAAAACAAACCCAGACCCAGATTCAGCAGATTCAAATTGAGGAAGGATTTGAATTGGGAGAAGATTCGAATCAGGGGGGTAAAATCCCCCCTGGATCTTTAACATTTGTCTTGTTTTGCAGGAAGTATCTTCTCAGAATCTTGTTCAGAGCTTCGAAGCTTAGTAACTTAGCTTCGAACTGGATCCGGGGTTCCCAGATCGAAGGATGACATATCCAGATCGAACACCCCCAAAGTGCAGCCCCTCATGCACCTTCGATCAAGCCTCTTCACTGGATCGAAAGACAGCCAACACCTCTTTCGATCCAGGCCTCTAGAATTATACCTTTCTTGATTTACTGCATGTTCCTTCGATTTCATCTTTGTTTTGACCATTTTATTTCTTTTTTTTTAATCAACATAAAATCAATTAAAAAAAACCACAAAAACATTAGGCTAGTTTTTCTATTAAATTAACTTTGTTAATTAATCATTTAATTATCTTAACATTTTATCAAAACTAAAATTAAGAAGATTTAGATCATTTTCCCAAAATAAAATAAAACAACAAAAAGATTTTATTCTTAGGATTTTTAGAGGTTATTTTCAGATTCGTGCGCGTTTATTTTATTGTAACTGCCTACTGGTTTGTGATAGCTTAACTAATACTTTTACACTTTACTGCTTTATTCCCCCAATTTTGGACATGTAAATAATCCCCCTCCCCGAGGCCTTGTAATATCGTAGGATTTACAATTCCCGCACTTTAAATTCCTATACATATATTAACTGTTTAGATGTATGCTAACTAGGATTGCATGACAAGATCTGAAAACAAACGGTAGAACACCTAAATATACAAAGATAATATAACTGAAAAACAATACACTCACACATGCCACTCTTAGGGTATGCCTCACTTGGTTGCCTCGAACGTGGTCATTGAGTATAGGAAGTTTTAGAGGTCGTCCTTTTGTCCAAAGATCATAAGTTGCCTCAAAACGGTTGCCTCGGAAAAATGATCTAAGAAATTAGGGTTACCGCTAAGGCATCATAACATTGCTTTATTGGCCACACGTCCCTTTAATCGAACTGACCCGAAAACTCCAACGACGATGCTACCTGCTCCTCAATAGTGGGATAACATTGTCTAAAGGACACTTGTACAGATTAATTCCTTTTTGAGTAGGTAGAGGTTCTTAAGTACTTGCTCTTTTGAAAACCAAAACAAAACTTTTCGCACTTACACTCTCTTAAAAAAAAAACTCTTTTCAAAACCCATAAACACAAAGAAAAGCAAACTTTTGAAAACATTGTGAGAAAGTACCTAAGAGCCCGTGGATAACCATGGATAGAAAGGGTGCTAACACCTTCCCTTTCTATAATCTAACTCCCGAACCCGAGAAATATCTCGAAAAGGAATTTTTCTGTGCTTTTGTCCTTTCCTTGTTGGATAAAATAAAAGATGGTGGCGACTCTTGCTTACCGCGACATTTTGCAAAAACAAACGCAAACGCGAACCAGCATTCCAAAACAGTCAGTTCTATTCCCACCGATCACAGGGGGCTACCAAGCCAAGAAAGAAATCCACTATAACAATATTAGTTCAAATACAAACAACCCTAGTTTACAACTTATCACCCAATCCTTACCTTGTGTAACTTCTACCTAGACACCTTCTAGATATGAGATACCCCTCCCACTTCCTACCTATCACCTCAGTGATAAATACAATCACAAACCAATGACTAGAACAAAAGAACCAAATAGAAGATCACACTTCAAATATAAAACTCAACTCTTTGTTTAAAAGCTCGTGAGTGAGAACAATACTTAGTTTTGCTTAAAAGCTTTAAACTAAGAACAACCAGTCAACCTCGATGTATCAAAGATACATGAGTGACATACAAAGAAAACACGAAAACTCTAAAAGACTCCCAAAACCCTAAAATCTTATGCCCCACATTTTCTTCAATGTGAATGCTTGTTATTTTAGGTTTAACAAGTCCTTATTTATAGACTCTTGCAGAATGGGCTTTGACTCTTCAAATCAAATCCAATATTCTAATTTAAATAAGCTGCAAGATCTTCAAAAAAAATAGGAATCAATCTTCAAAGTTTCCTAAAAAGTATCAAAGATCCTTTTTAAGGAAACTAAATCAAATATGCATTGTTCCTAATAAAATCTTCTTTACCTGCGAAAATAAGTGATATATATCCAATAGGATCTCACAAAATTAAATCAAATATGTTAAGAAAAATAACAGCAGCACCTGTTGTACAATTGACCAAAATGTCAAGACATTTGGCTCAACATCTGTCTGATATACATGACAACAGAATATGTCATGACAGTTGGCCAAGATGTTGTGACATCTTGCTCAAAATCAGTTAAGAACCATGTTTTAGAAAAAAATATGCCAATCATAAACCCATGGATCTAACACAAACAGAACCAAATACTTTGAAATGACTCACACTTTGCTTATCTTCAGTCCATTTCTCAAAAGGAACAGTTTCCTTCAGCTTATTGGTTAGACACTTGTTGAGCACATATGTTGCAATGGCAATAGCTTCTCCCCACAAGGTAAGAGGTAGCTTCTTCTCCTTCAGCATGCTCTTTGTCAAATCAAACAAAGTCCGATTTCTTCTTTCAGCAAGACCATTATGCTGAGGAATGTATAGAGCAGTACACTCATGCTCAATTCCATTCTCCTCACAAAACTTCTTGAAGTCTGTAGAGTCTTACTCTTCTCCACCATCAGTTTTGAGAACTTTTAGCTTCAGACCACTCTATTTTTCAGCCTTCACTTTGAACTTTTGAAACTCTACAAACACCTCATGCTTAAACTTGATGAGTGTTACCCATGTCATCCTTGTGAACCCGTCCACAAAGGACACAAAGTACTTGTTTCCTCCAAGTGAAGGTACTTCAAATGGTCCACATACATCATAATTTAAATTTTGGTACAAATAACACACACATATCCCAATATGAGGAAGATGTTAAGACAAATGTTACAACATTTGGTAGAAGACTAGATCAACTAAGCTATAAGTGATACAGAAATTTTAAAAAAAACTACAAAATCATAAATAACACAAAGAGTTGTTAGCCCAGTTCAATGCAACATAACCTACATATGGGGGCTACCAAGCCATGAAGGAAGTCCACTATCACCAGTATTAGTTCAAATCTAAACAATCTCAATTTATAACTTCTCGCCTAATCCCTACCCATTGCAACTTCTACCTAGGCACCTCCTAGATATGAAAAATCGCCATCTCAATTCCTAAATAACTTCAATGATATCTAGCAGTCTCAATCCCAGTGAGTGTAACAAGAATAACTCAATCAGAAGAACATACTTCCATTACAATAAACTCAAACTCTTGCTTAAAAGCTTCGAGTGAGAATAATAACTTGACTAACAATCAAATAATAATAAGTCGACCATATAGTATCAAAAGAAACATGGGTGACTTACAAACTACACAAGAGACTCTCAAAACCTAAGACTTATGCTTCCCCTAATTTTATAATTTTTGAAAAACTTAAATTACATTAGATTAGGATTCCCCTTTAAATATAACTTTGTAGTCCATGGGCTTCGATATTCTGAGTCAAGAAGTTTCTTGATCCATAAGTTGAGTGATGCACCAATTGTGTAGCAAATCTCCTTAAATCTTGTAACAACCAATACATAGTTTCCTAAATTATCTCAAGACCCAATTTAGTAACTAATATACAACTGGAGATACAAATTTGTTCCAAAACAAATCTTCTTGACTTGCAAAAATATATGAAATATATCTAAAGGAAATATTACACAATAAAATTGAACATGTCAAGATTTTAAACACAACAACTCCTACCAACTGCATATCAGAACAAGATGTCACGACATCTTGTCCAACATCTAGTCAGAACTAGGTTTTAGCAAAAGTTGTCCATGCCAAAACCATGGTACTAACAATCTCCCCCCTTTAGAAATTTTTGGCTAAAATAACCAAAGACCAAATAGTCTAGATAGAGGAGTAAAGCCACAGAGGAATAAGACCATAAACCAAAGTGCACAGAACATGTATCCAAGATACAACAGTTACACAAACACAAGCTATATGTTAAACATGTAAACTTTGTACATGAGAAAGAAAATAAATGACACTCCCCATCAAACATAATCCCCATTTACCACCCCGAAATTTCCAAGTGAAGTCTCATGGGAGTAGAACTCAATTCCGGATAGCTCATAGCACATGACACAACTATGCTCATAACTCGAAACATAAGACATAATAGAAAGACACAGATACAGACTCAGAGAGAATGTAGACTCAGACGGGATGATAGAACATCTTATGAAACATCCTTGCAAACCAATTGCAAGAACAAACTCAAGACTCACATGATGGATAATCATGCTTCCCCTAAAATGTTGCAAGCAACAACACTTGACACGGACCTAGACCTACTATTTCTTTTCTTCCCCTTTTTAGCTAAATATTGACAAAAACAAATTGAAAAGAAACTTCCACAAATAGAATCAAAATAAGCAAGAAATAATTCAAGACATAAAAGAAGGAAGACTCAAAATTTTGATGTAGAAGCAAAAACACCAAAATGACTCAAGGGAAAATAACTCCCCCAACCAGAATTGACTCAACAAAAAAAAAGAATCAAAGAGTAAGTCTAAGTTTCAAAGAAAAGACCCAAAGAGAAACAAAGACCGCACACCATTTATATATATATATATATATATATATATATATATATATATATATATATATATATATATATATATATATATATATATATATATATATATATATATATATATATATATATATATATATATATATATATATATATATATAAGATAACAGTCACCAGCTATCCAATTCTCCCTCCCGAGTCAATGAACTTGACCCAGTCTTCATCAACATATGAATCTGAATTATGTATATAAAACTAATTCTTATTCAAGGATTTCATCTTTGTCATAGATGTTTTCCCTGTCCAGGATGCCCCAGTTGATGTTCCAACATTCGTTGCAATGTTGAACCCAACCTTCTTTTGATCAGTGCTCTTATCCTTGTTAGATTCCAGCAGATGAAACTTCTTAGTACCAGCATCTCTAGAATATTTGCTTATGTTGAAACACAACAAATGAAGATGTTGAGGTAGATGTTATTTAAAGACAAGAAGAGTTACTTTGATTGTAACGACACCTTGCTTGTAACAATGATGCAATCAATGTAAACATTGTTGGAAGGAGATAAAACTTTCTTAAGTAACAGTGCACCTTTCACAATAGGAGAGAGACACATTCTTGTTAAAAATTTTCTCTTTTCAAAACTTTGACTGTTGACAGTGTTACAACATTTGGAATGACATTCTTCATGCCATTGAAAATTCTTTTTCTGAGACTACACGCTTCGCAAGGATAGTAGGTAGAACCGTCCAAACAGATTCCAAAAAACTTATTCAGTAGTGAAATTTCAAACACACCCCTCATATTCTCAATGTAACTTGCACTTCAAGTTATGAGAATACTTCCTAGAGCTTCACAGACGTACGAGGTTTAGGATTTCCAAACCTTGCTTGTAACAAAACCCTTGACATAATGTTGACTTAAACCCATGACTTTATTTTGTAAACAGAACAAAATCCCTGAGCATCTTGGTTGTATTGGCTTGTCATACTGCAATGTCATGAAATTCAGGTTGACATTGTACTTTCTTAGTAACCAACCCAATTGAAAACACATTTTTCTTCAACAATGTACCTAATCTTCAGAATATACCAGGACACAATTAATTCTAATCTAAGAAACCAGGTTGTTTCTTAAAACAATCTTCTTCTGACTTGGCCCAAAAGCTTTTACTCCAAGATTATTCAACATCACATATTTCACCTTTAAAACAGCTGATGATTACAAACTAAAATAAACTCCAAATATAAACTCCTTATTAAACACTTTGTTTTCTTGAGAGCCTTATTATTTAGTGCATCCTTTCCTCTTAGAATTTTTCACAATCTTTAGAGTATCAAACTGCTTAAATGATGTTCCAACATCTAATTGAACATTAATTGCTTTCTCAATGAACATGTCATCGATTCTGGTCCTGATAACATCACTAAAAGTACTTCTCTCAATAGAGTAACTCAGAAACATACCTTGTTCTCATTCAAGGAGTAGATAAGATCCTTTGAAGACTTCATAGATAATAGATTTACACAAAATAAAATCATATATATCTTTCTATCCATCGGGACCTTCACCTTGCATTAAACCAAACAAATCCATATAACAGGTTCTAGAGCTTTTGCAATTGTCTGATGTTGCACCTTCTGGTGTGACAACTTGACTTCTTCTTTCTTGAACACCAAGTAAAAGGATAAATAATTAAATACTCGTGACATCCACAAAAAACAATTGTTCTTTAATCCTCAGAGGAACTTCATCCATCTTATTAGAGACATAACATTCTTCCTTGATGTGATCGGTGGATCTGGAACTGACTGTTTAACGCTGGTTCGCGAAATGTCGCGGAAGCAAGAGTCGCCACCGTCTTTTATTTTCTCCAAATGGAAAGGACAAAAGCACAGAAAAATTCCTTATAGAGATTGCTCTCGGTTCGGGAGGTAGATTATAGAAAGGGAAGGTGTTAGCACCCTTTCTATCCATGGTTATCCATGGGCTCTTAGATACTTGCTCATTTGTGTTTTCAAAATGGTTTGTTTGCTTTTCAACTGTGGGTTTTAAAAAGTTTCTTTGAACATTTCAGATCGACTCTTGTGTCAGAGTGTTTGAAAAATTGTTTTGAAAGCTTTTGAAAATGTGTTGGTGCGAAAAGGTTTTTGTTTATTTTTGAAGTTAGAGCAAGTATCTACGAGAACCTACCTACCCTAAGGAATTCGTCTGTGTAAATGTCCTTTAAAGTAGTGCCATCCCACCATTGAGAGGTAGGTAGCACCACCGTTGGAGGTGTTCGGGTCAATTCGAGGTTCGGGACATGGTGATCACCAGAGCAATGGGAAGACACCTTAGAAGCTACCCTCATGCCAGGTTCCCGGATCATGAGGACTTACTAAGACATCCTCTACTCGACGATCACCTTTCGAGGCAAGGCAACAGTGAGGCGTACCCTAGGGGTGGTGTGTGCGATTCGTGTGTTGTTTTCATTTGTATTTGTCAGGTTATTGGTGATCTAACGTTTTGTTTTTATTATGTCCATTCATTCTTGCATGCTTTGTTAACAGTTAAAAAATATTTGCGGGAAAGTAAGTCTAAAGCTATTACAAATGGCGCGGGTCCACATCGCCAAAATTAAACCGGACCCGATTTGACAGAAAAATAAATAAAGCGAAGTAAAAGAATTAAAATTGCGAAAAGTAAATGTTACAAAGCTTTGGGAGAGATACATAATTATTTAAGCAAAATAAAATAAATACGCGAAATTAAACAATTAAGTCGAAAGGAGGGCGTTGGACCCTTTTTGCAAAAATTAAATTAATGAGGAATTAAAATTAAAAAAGAAATTGTTTCTGGTATTTTAGTATTTTAATGAAAAGAGAGAATTAATTAAAATCTAAATTGAATGCAAACCCTAATTCTAATGGCTTTTAAGTTATTAAGAAACATATTAAATTAAAACCTAAATTAAACCTAACCCTTTTTTATGTACAATTTAATTATAAAAAATAAATAAAATAAATATTATTATTGTGAAAGAAATATTAAAAAAGAATAAAAATTAACTAAACCTAATTCTACATTTTTTTATATTTTTATTATGAAAAGAATTAAAGTTGCAACCTAAATTAAAACTAAATTTATTTACATACAATTTGTTTATGAAAATAATTAAAAAATAAAAGATATTATATTTTTTCATTTTTTGATTTTTGTGTATTTTATAGTTTATAAAAAAATTAAAAATTAAAAATTTAAAGAAAAAAGGACAATTGAAACAAATAAAAAAAATAAAAAAAATAAAATTGAATGGCAAAACCTTAGGGGGTTCTGTCCCCATATGAGAGGTATAGCCCAAATAATGCTGGCCCATTGAGCATGGCTTTTGTTGACTTTGCATGACACGTATACGCGCGCTGACTCATCCTCATGGTGTCCATCAATTCTCAGCCCTTGATTTGGATTCGTTAGACGCGTGTATGGTTTGATCTGGAGGATATATGGTGGTTTCCAACACAAGCGCTGCATGGGAATCATTGTGGAAAAATAATATTGAAATTACACAGACCTGGGACTCGAACCCAGGTCTTGGACATTGCAAAGGGATACACCTGCCACTGAAGCGCTTGAATTACATTTAATATATAATATTAAACAAATAATATAAAAGAAAAGCAAAACGTTAGTGGGTCCGCGCGCCAATTTTCAAACAGACCAACCACTCCTTGCCACGACTCCATCTTCTTCGTGTGTTTTTTATTTTTCTGAAAACAAGAACATATGGCAACGGTTTTAAACGCGTGGTTTTAGGCAGGCTATTGGAAAATAGCGAACAGCTCTCAAGCGCTCATAAATTGAGCGCGAGGGTTGATTCTCGTTCGTCCCAAAGCGCTCGTTCTCATGGTCTATGTCTCAGCCTCCAATTTTGCCCTATTTGAGAAACCCCAATTTCAAGCTCTGAAAACCCTAAAACTCAGACATGGTACAATCGCATATACGGCACAAAAACACAATTAATTATGTTGGTTAGCATCAAAACATTATAATGAACATGAATCCATAAATAAATTTCACAAATGATGCTTAAATCATGATGTATGATTGTGGAATTTGTTTGATACAATTGAGGTTCTCGTTACCAATTCCTTGCCTTTTGATGAATGTTCTGGGTTGGAAGATGATCAGTGAAGCTTCAGGAAGCTATTGGAATAAGAATTGCGCTTTGAATCGCCTTCAAACAATGATTTCAGTTTTTACTTTTTAGAGAATTTTTTCCAAGTTTGCAATGGTTCTTTAGCGTAGCTTTCTGTGTATGGGCATTAGGTTTATGATCAAGCATATGTAGTGAGGCTATTAGGTTAACAAAAGTAGAACAAATCCAATGAATTAATGGTTTTTGAAAATTTGATTTCTTAAGATCTTTTTCATATCTTTTTCACATGTTTTTGTATCAATTAAGATCCAATTGCTCCAATTCTTTCCATATTGACTTAGGCACGAAATCTTGAGGCTGAAATGTGTACAAAAAGATTTGAAAACTTAGGTTAGTATTTTTCCTATATTTGATTTGATTTAAATGAATTAATATAAATAATAATTCAAATAAATAAATAAAAAATGAGAAAATACTTCCCTTTGGGCCAAGTGGTCGTGCACATGCTTAGAATGATGAATCATGGAAGAAAAATGGGCCCATTAGCATTTTTAGGTCATTTGAACCATTGTTGACTTTTCAAAATATCCAAAAATTTCCCACCTTCCACAAGGCATAACTTGCTCACTTTTTAAGATTTTCTCATGTTCTTGGACATTTTGAAAAGGTCTTTGAGTCCTCTAACCAATTTCTTTGGTACCATGTCATTTTGATTTACCAATCTCAAGTTATGGCCTTTGACTTAAAGTCCCTTTTTGTTGACTTTTGAAAATGACCTATAATGTTGAAATTGATAACTTTTTGTGAGAGCATTTCTTGGACTTGAAGTATGAAGATGAGTTGTAGGAAATGTCTTTCTATCCAAAATGAGCTTTGGATGGAATTTTTCTGATAATCCATGTGAAAGTTATGCCCTGGTCAATTTCAGTTGACTTTTTCAACTGTCCAAATAAGGAAACTTTTGCATCTTGATGATTTCTGAGCCAAATTTTGAGAATCATGATCAAGCATTGATAAAATGATGTTTGTGGCTTCAAAATGATATGTTGACCAAAATTTTGAACTTTTGACTGTCAAATGACCATTTTGCCCCTACAGTTGACTGTAGTGCAATTTAGGGTTTTGACTGTACAATTTTGAGCTGAATGCCTTGAAACTTGATATGAAGATGCTTGACCATATTTGTTGGCATGGGAGACTTGATTGGGCCTTTGAAAACTTCCTTTTCTTGATCAGAACACAAACCCTAGTTTTGACTGTATAGGAGACTTTGCACTGTGCAACCCTTGGGGAATTTTGCAGCTTGACTTGGCAATTTCTTGAAGAATATGGGAGGGCAAATTTTGGGGTACAACAGTTGCCCCTGTTCAATCTTCTTAGACCTGAGGATGCAGATTGGCTGACGTGCCTTTCGTAATCCGAGGGTAGAAGATGATTGAACACTAGAGTGCCCAGAAATTTGCGCTCACATGTTAGCAGTGTGATGGGGGAATGGGCTTATAGATGCCATTTAGAGGTTGCTGGATAGGATGATGGGCTTATAAATGCCATCTGGATGTTGATCGCGTAGGAGATTCCTTAGCGAGAACCTGCATACCTGCAAAAGAACAAATGAGTACCTGACACGTTGCAGGAGCTGGTTTTCAGATGCTTGGTATAGATGTGTCCTGACTGGTTACAGGAGCTGGATCTGGAGCTTCAAAAGATGATGAATGAACCAGGTATGGTTACTGCCTTAGCATGAATGGTAAGAGAACCTTGGGTGATTTTAACTTCAACAACGCTCGTTGAGAAAATCTTGGTGGGAAATACCATCTTCGCAGGATCGGAACGAGAACCATAGGCCATTATAATCTGAAAGGGAATCACCTCACTCGCCGTCGAAGAGGGAATCATAGGAAAAGGAATTGTCACCTCACTCACCGTCGGAGAGGGAACCGTAGGAGACTATCACCTCACACTCACCGTCGGAGAGGGAAACATCTGAAAAAGGAATTACCACCTCACTCGCCGTCGGAGAGGTAACCATAGGAGACTATCACCTCACACTCACCGTCGGAGAGGGAAACATCTGAAAAAGGAATTACCACATCACTCGCCGTCGGAGAGGGAACCATAGGAGACTATCACCTCACACTCACCGTCGGAGAGGGAAACATCTGAAAAAGGAATTACCACCTCACTCGCTGTCGGAGAGGGAACCATAAGAGACTATCACCTCACACTCACCGTCGGAGAGGGAAACATCTGAAGAAGGATTTACCACCTCACTCACCGTCGGAGAGGGAACCATAAGAGACTATCACCTCACACTCACCGTCGGAGAGGGAAACATCTGAAGAAGGAATTACCACCTCACTCACCGTTGGAGAGGGGACCATAAGAGACTATCACCTCACACTCACCGTCGGAGAGGGAACCATCTGAAGAAGGAATTACCACCTCACTCACCGTTGGAGAGGGGACCATAAGAGACTATCACCTCACACTCACCGTCGGAGAGGGAAACATCTGAAGAAGGAATTACCACCTCACTCATCGTTGGAGAGGGGACCATAAGAGACTATCACCTCACACTCACCGTCAGAGAGGGAAACATCTGAAGAAGGAATTACCACCTCACTCACCGTTGGAGAGGGGACCATAAGAGACTATCACCTCACACTCATCGTCGGAGAGGGAACCATCTGAAGAAGGAATTACCACCTCACTCACCGTTGGAGAGGGGACCATAAGAGACTATCACCTCACACTCACCGTCGGAGAGGGAAACATCTGAAGAAGGAATTACCACCTCACTCACCGTTGGAGAGGGGACCATAACTTCTGCTGAGTCTTTATCAGAAAAATCTGTTGGGAGTCGATTTAGCTGGACTAGAGAAGGCTTTGAAATATGTTTGAGCATTTTAACTGCGTCTTTCCTGAAAGGTAAAGGTCAGTCATATGCAATGCATGATATGGATCAAGCAATGATGTTCTCAACATAAATGAGATTTGTATGATATGATGCGTCTATGCATGCTATAATGATGTATGTGATGTTTTATGAATGTTTTCGTCTAGGAAAGTAAATCCTTGACGGGTGTCGGGACGTCGTATCCTGGGCTGATGTTTGAAGAACAGATTTTGCTTCCGCTGGGGATGATAATTGCAAGAATACCGGTAGGAGAAGATGACTCCGTTGCAGAATAAACTTGGCGAATGGGAGATTCTGCGGGGAGAAAAGATACTCTAGCGATCATGCTGGGGATTGATACTCTGTGGGGAGAGAGACACTCTGCTGATTGTTGATAGTAACTTGCTGAGGATATCCTTGTTGTTAGAAGTGTTGATGGACTTCGCTGGGGTAAGAAGATTGTGTCGACGACGATCTTTCCGTGGCTTTTGGCTGAGGATAACCCAGTTATATCCTGGTAAGGAAATAACTCTTTGAATAAAGCCGGGGATACGCGTTCGTGCTCTGCGAGGGGTAAGCTTCCAGAATCTACTGGGGATATGCTCATTGCTTGGGAAGATAGATTCCAACCTTCCTGGGGAACAAGATTGGACTCTCTTGGGGAAGTTTTGATATGCTGGGGGAAGTGATTCCTTTGAATGTTGACACGCCGCCGGGGAACAATCTTTAGATCAAGACTGCCGGGGATGCTTGTTAAGAATATATGTATACTGCTGGGGAACGTTGGGATCTGCTGGAGGATACCCAATTTCCTTGAGACTTGATAACTCTGCCTGGAGAAGAGTGCACTGTTTTGCTGAATCACTCTCTGGGGGATTAAGATGTACTGATTATGTTCTTTAGCTGAACCTATCTTGATACCTTGGTGGACCAAGCAATTAGATCGTTTGGACAACTCATTGTTGCCCCTGTTTCTGAGGTGGGAGAGGAAGACCTATGAGGTGCTGATAGTTGTTGATGGACAAACCTTCTTCTGGTAGGCAGGTGGCAGGACATAGTCGTACGCTTTAATCCCTAACTTTTGCCTGGACCGCCCTTTCAGGTTTTCAGTCCACCGGGATACCCATTTTTGCTCAAGCCGCCTTTTCAGGTTTTCGACTTGCCGGGTGTACAGATTTTTTTCATTTCATCCCCTCATTTTGCCCGAACCCTTTTGGTTCGCCGGGAAGCCCTTATTTTTGCCTAGGTGTGTCAACCTAGCGGGTCTTTGATTTTGCGTAGTATTTTTTCGACTATGTCCGTGCTCTTCGAATGCAGGGAGGTACCCCTGGCTGCTTGTGTTTTGTCCTGCCACCAGAAGGTGTTTGATCAGGCAAGATTCGTTGTGGGAGTGCCCCAAGTGACTCAGGCGGAGATTTTCCCCAGACTATTTTGGCCTTTGAGAGATTCTCCGAATCTTGATTGGATTGCCCCAGATAATGGACCATGGTCATGTCTGCCCCTTGATTGGAAGTGATTTTGTTCACTAGGTATTCATCGTGCGAATTTCCCTGCTGTTCAAACAAATAGTCATATGCAAACAATGTTATATCAATAATGCAAAGCTTATGTCTGTCTTGAAGATTTTGAAAATGCATTCTTTTTCATAAAACAAATGAATGTTTGTAAAACGTGATGTCAACTCCGTATTTACCGTAGGCCTTCAGGAGTCAGGATACCTTTCGTAACAGTATGCTTTCGAACTAACCCACGCTTCAGCTAGGACTTTTAAGGGTTATAACGTGGCTTGGTTCACGGTTTAAGAAACAAAGGATAAAGGCTCAAATTATTTGTACCCACCCGCTCTTCGTGATGTTCTCCAAACCTAAACTCAGTTGATCATACGTTAGACCTCGTTTGAGTCTTTGCTCTGATTTTCCGGTGATGATTCAGATGTTGATAACTTATTTTGAATAGGCAATCATTCCTTTTTTGTTGAGGGTTTGTAAGACCTCTTTCTTTCTTGATATTGTTATCCCTATTTTTTTTTGCCTGAACTGTTTCTTTTATGATTACAGTCAGCGGGATGCCCCAGTTTTGTAAGTCTCCTTCATGGGTTTTGACTTAATGGGCTTTTATTATTATTATTTTTTTTGAGATATAACGACTGCCTATCTGTATGATTGTTCAGAACCATCACTGTCTTTCTTTGTCTCGTAAGGATCTTTTCGGTGCCCTTCGTTATGCACTTGGATCAACTGAGAGACTACCCTGCCCCAGGTTATGATTAAGGGTTTTAAATTTCGAAAAGAAAAACTCCTACTTCTTTGGCTCAGAGGGGTTGACGAGGGATTATCATCCTTATAACTCCAGTGTTTAGGGATTGAAACAATGCCTGTACCTCATCAGCGGGGTCTGTTCAAAAGCATACTGTAAAGATAGCGGTATCGTTTTCGTCATCCTCCCTCAAGAGGCTTTAGAATTTTAGATCCAGAGTTGACATCAGAAAAAATATGAAAACAGTTTGCATATAGTGAATGCGAATATATTGCTTCAAAACAGACATAAGCGATGCATTAATGGAATAACAATGTTTAACATGAATAAATGTTTGAACAAAAGAAAATTGCGACTTGAACATTCGAATGAACAAAAGTCTTTCAATCTAAGCCATGTTTTGGCAAGGGAGCAGTGATCATGTTGGGAGTCTCGGGTACTTCAAACTGAATCTCTCCAGCGTCGATCATGTCTTGAATCTTGTTTTTGAGAGGCCAGCAGTTGTCCGTAGTATGCCCCGGGCTATCAGAATGGTATGCGCACCTATCGTTGGGATGATAGTTAGGAGCAGAAGTGTTTGGATTCCGGAGAGGAGCCCTTAAGGTGATCATCCCTGCCTCCAACATTTGTTGTAGTGCTTGATCCAGCGACATGTTGATCTTGGCGAACTGCCTTTTAGGCTTGTCTGGTTTTCTCTGATCAGCCCGTTGTTCTGGGCGAGGTCGTTGTTGGACCTGTGAAGTAACAGCAGCTTGGAGAGGCCCAAACCTTTGACTTCTTGGAAGTTGATTAATGACTGGGTCCCTGACTTGGGCTGGTTGCTTCATGTTGTATTTCTCCTGGTGGAGCTGATTGACCATGGCTTTCAACTCTTCTTGCTCCTGAGCCAAGCCTTGGATAAGGGCCCTTTGCCCCAGCATCTGGGTTTTCAATGTGTCTACCTCAGCTTGTAGACGTTTCAGCTGTTCGTCCTTGTCATCTTCAGGACTCTTTCTGATCAGATTCCCCATGAGGAGTGTCCTCAACTCTTCCTGCCCCTTGGATAGGCTTAGGAAGATCTCTTTGAACTGAGTCTCTTGAGTGTGAAGGTCCTGGTTATCTGGTTGGAAAGCCATTGCTGAAATAAACAGCGGAGAAGGGTAAGTGACCTGCAACAAGGGTACCTGTAATGCAATGATATGTATGATATATATGCAATGTTTTCAAGGATCTCGCAGAGTAAACAGGAAAATTTGTTAGTATTTGGATCCGGTAGCTTGATTGAAAGAACTTCATATTTGTTGAGAGTCTTTCTTCCAAGGGTCAAGGCTCACCATATCGAGTGGGTCATAGCCCCTGACTCAAGTCAGCAACCTTATTTTGCTTTCCAAACAACCTTGGCTAGGGGAACCTTCTTCAGGAGTCAAAGCTCACCATATCAAGTGGGTCATAGCCTCTGACAACTTTGGCTAGAGGAAAATAAATCCTCTTTGCCCCTTGCTAGATGTTTGATTCATCGTGACCTGCATCACAAGCCCTTGAGATCCTTGAAATGAGTTAGGATGTATGCAATGGTATGATGTTATGGTATGCATGGGGTAATGTAAGTAGCCCTGTTATGAGTCCCAATTAAGGACTGCAAACCAAAACCTGCAAGAAACTCAAGTAAACCTGTCCTGAGTCCCAGTTAAGGACTTAAAACATAACCTGCAAGAAACTTAGTACCCTGTTATGAGTCCTTATTAAGGACTATAAACAAAACCTGCAAGGGAAACTCAAGTGTCAGATAACATACATGCAAATAGTCAAGTACGAAGGCACGCAAGTCACACCAGAGAAACCCTTAGAGTTTAGGCCAGCATGAGGTCTAGGTACTACCCTCTTTCAGTTGGTTGGTTCATACCTGTCCTATCAAAGTAACCGGGTTCTTAGAGGATCCCAATATCATTGACTACCCTCAATCGATCATAACTCCAGCATCGCAATCTTTTCTTGCGGCCAGAACCATCACGAGAGTTTAGCCTCAATGGGCGTAGCATACTGCTACTGTTCTAATGGCCAAGTTGTGTCAATTAAGGTTCTAAGGTTGTTGGTGCTTAACGACTCCTTAGAAGACCCATATTCTCCTCGTTGCAACACAAGGGATATCGGTACAGACCAAGGTGCCACACCAACGTAGCCACTGTTTCACCTGTGTCGGTCTACGCCGGACAGGTCCCTCACAGCTTATGCTACCTAACAGGGTATCCCCAGATCCGGGTTAGGATCTATGTAACTCCCATGCAACCCACAAATTTAAAGCAGACAAGTCAATACAATTGAAAACACAGTTATGAACTAACCCTAAGGTACACCTCACTTTAAGTTTAAATCCCCAGCAGAGTCGCCAGTTCTGTGATCGGTGGATCTGGAACTGACTGTTTAACGCTGGTTCGCGAAATGTCGCGGAAGCAAGAGTCGCCACCGTCTTTTATTTTCTCCAAATGGAAAGGACAAAAGCACAAAAAAATTCCTTATAGAGATTGCTCTCGGTTCGGGAGGTAGATTATAGAAAGGGAAGGTGTTAGCACCCTTTCTATCCATGGTTATCCATGGGCTCTTAGATACTTGCTCATTTGTGTTTTCAAAATGGTTTGTTTGCTTTTCAACTGTGGGTTTTAAAAAGTTTCTTTGAACATTTCAGATCGACTCTTGTGTCAGAGTGTTTGAAAAATTGTTTTGAAAGCTTTTGAAAATGTGTTGGTGCAAAAAGGTTTTTGTTTATTTTTGAAGTTAGAGCAAGTATCTACGAGAACCTACCTACCCTAAGGAATTCGTCTGTGTAAATGTCCTTTAAAGTAGTGCCATCCCACCATTGAGAGGTAGGTAGCACCACCGTTGGAGGTGTTCGGGTCAATTCGAGGTTCGGGACATGGTGATCACCAGAGCAATGGGAAGACACCTTAGAAGCTACCCTCATGCCAGGTTCCCGGATCATGAGGACTTACTAAGACATCCTCTACTCGACGATCACCTTTCGAGGCAAGGCAACAGTGAGGCGTACCCTAGGGGTGGTGTGTGCGATTCGTGTGTCGTTTTCATTTGTATTTGTCAGGTTATTGGTGATCTAACGTTTTGTTTTTATTATGTCCATTCATTCTTGCATGCTTTGTTAACAGTTAAAAAATATTTGCGGGAAAGTAAGTCTAAAGCTATTACAAATGGCGCGGGTCCACATCGCCAAAAATAAACCGGACCCGATTTGACAGAAAAATAAATAAAGCGAAGTAAAAGAATTAAAAGTGCGAAAAGTAAATGTTACAAAGCTTTGGGAGAGATACATAATTATTTAAGCAAAATAAAATAAATACGCGAAATTAAACAATTAAGTCGAAAGGAGGGCGTTGGACCTTTTTTGCAAAAATTAAATTAATGAGGAATTAAAATTAAAAAAGAAATTGTTTCTGGTATTTTAGTATTTTAATGAAAAGAGAGAATTAATTAAAATATAAATTGAATGCAAACCCTAATTCTAATGGCTTTTAAGTTATTAAGAAACATATTAAATTAAAACCTAAATTAAACCTAACTCTTTTTTATGTACAATTTAATTATAAAAAATAAATAAAATAAATATTATTATTGTGAAAGAAATATTAAAAAAGAATAAAAATTAACTAAACCTAATTCTACATTTTTTTATATTTTTATTATGAAAAGAATTAAAGTTGCAACCTAAATTAAAACTAAATTTATTTACATACAATTTGCTTATGAAAATAATTAAAAAATAAAAGATATTATATTTTTTCATTTTTTGATTTTTGTGTATTTTATAGTTTATAAAAAAATTAAAAATTAAAAATTTAAAGAAAAAAGGACAATTGAAACAAATAAAAAAAAATAAAATAAATAAAATTGAATGGCAAAACCTTAGGGGGTTCTGTCCCCATATGAGAGGTATAGCCCAAATAATGCTGGCCCATTGAGCATGGCTTTTGTTGACTTTGCATGACACGTATACGCGCGCTGACTCATCCTCATGGTGTCCATCAATTCTCAGCCCTTGATTTGGATTCGTTAGACGCGTGTATGGTTTGATCTGGAGGATATATGGTGGTTTCCAACACAAGCGCTGCATGGGAATCATTGTAGAAAAATAATATTGAAATTACACAGACCTGGGACTCGAACCCAGGTCTTGGACATTGCAAAGGGATACACCTGCCACTGAAGCGCTTGAATTACATTTAATATATAATATTAAACAAATAATATAAAAGAAAAGCAAAACGTTAGTGGGTCCGCGCGCCAATTTTCAAACAGACCAACCACTCCTTGCCACGACTCCATCTTCTTCGTGTGTTTTTTATTTTTCTGAAAACAAGAACATATGGCAACGGTTTTAAACGCGTGGTTTTAGGCAGGCTATTGGAAAATAGCGAACAGCTCTCAAGCGCTCATAAATTGAGCGCGAGGGTTGATTCTCGTTCGTCCCAAAGCGCTCGTTCTCATGGTCTATGTCTCAGCCTCCAATTTTGCCCTATTTGAGAAACCCCAATTTCAAGCTCTGAAAACCCTAAAACTCATACATGGTACAATCGCATATACGGCACAAAAACGCAATTAATTATGTTGGTTAGCATCAAAACATTATAATGAACATGAATCCATAAATAAATTTCACAAATGATGCTTAAATCATGATGTATGATTGTGGAATTTGTTTGATACAGTTGAGGTTCTCGTTACCAATTCCTTGCCTTTTGATGAATGTTCTGGGTTGGAAGATGATCAGTGAAGCTTCAGGAAGCTATTGGAATAAGAATTGCGCTTTGAATCGCCTTCAAACAATGATTTCAGTTTTTACTTTTTAGAGAATTTTTTCCAAGTTTGCAATGGTTCTTTAGCGCAGCTTTCTGTGTATGGGCATTAGGTTTATGATCAAGCATATGTAGTGAGGCTATTAGGTTAACAAAAGTAGAACAAATCCAATGAATTAATGGTTTTTGAAAATTTGATTTCTTAAGATCTTTTTCATATCTTTTTCACATGTTATTGTATCAATTAAGATCCAATTGCTCCAATTCTTTCCATATTGACTTAGGCACGAAATCTTGAGGCTGAAATGTGTACAAAAAGATTTGAAAACTTAGGTTAGTATTTTTCCTATATTTGATTTGATTTAAATGAATTAATATAAATAATAATTCAAATAAATAAATAAAAAATGGGAAAATACTTCCCTTTGGGCCAAGTGGTCGTGCACATGCTTAGAATGATGAATCATGGAAGAAAAATGGGCCCATTAGCATTTTTAGGTCATTTGAACCATTGTTGACTTTTCAAAATATCCAAAAATTTCCCACCTTCCACAAGGCATAACTTGCTCAATTTTTAAGCTTTTCTCATGTTCTTGGACATTTTGAAAAGGTCTTTGAGTCCTCTAACCAATGTCTTTAGTCCCATGTCATTTTGATTTACCAATCTAAAGTTATGGCCTTTGACTTAAAGTCCCTTTTTGTTGACTTTTGAAAATGACCTATAATGTTGAAATTGATAACTTTTTGTGAGAGCATTTCTTGGACTTGAAGTATGAAGATGAGTTGTAGGAAATGTCTTTCTATCCAAAATGAGCTTTGGATGGAATTTTTCTGATAATCCATGTGAAAGTTATGCCCTGGTCAATTTCAGTTGACTTTTTCAGCTGTCCAAATAAGGAAACTTTTGCATCTTGATGATTTCTGAGCCAAATTTTGAGAATCATGATCAAGCATTGATCAAATGATGTTTGTGGCTTCAAAATGATATGTTGACTTTGACTGTCAAATGACCATTTTGCCCCTACAGTTGACTGTAGTGCAATTTAGGGTTTTGACTGTGCAATTTTGAGCTGAATGCCTTGAAACTTGATATGAAGATGCTTGACCATATTTGTTGGCATGGGAGACTTGATTGGGCCTTTGAAAACTTCCTTTTCTTGATCAGAACACAAACCCTAGTTTTGACTGTATAGGAGACTTTGCACTGTGCAACCCTTGGGGAATTTTGCAGCTTGACTTGGCAATTTCTTGAAGAATATGGGAGGGCAAATTTTGGGGTACAACAGTTGATAACATATACCTTCAGACCTTGATCACACGACTGACTTGTGTTTATCACAATAGTCACCAGTTCTCGAGTAAGAAGAAAAACAATTACCAAAAATTAGAGAATCCATCCTGAATTCTTTAGATATCGAATGCCCTTAATCATTCCTTTTGTATCAACCACATAATAAACAATGAGGGAATGAGACTTAAACAAACCACCAGGAACACTTTTACTGCAGTTAAGTGTCTGGAATAGTTAGTTCCATAATACCAATGATCTTAGTTGTAAATCTAAGAAAGGAATGGGAGATAAGCTAATTATCACCTTCCCTGAGTATTAACCACTGTTTGGTTAAACAAAATTTAACTTGACCTTTGAGAAAGTAATCAAAACTGTTAAGATTAACTTTTCACAAAAGAGATATCTTCAGTGCAAGTATATTCCTTTAGCATGAGTAAGATGATGTCCATCATAATGTTATGACATCCTTGACTCAACTTCCCTTTTAATAAAAATAGCCTTTTGTTACTTTGAGTTTTCCCTTTTCCAAACATAGCTTGAAAACCCAAATCCTTCCAATAATCTCTCCACTTGAGGAATCTTCTTCATCAGAATTGAACTATTCTTTTTTGATATCAAGTTTTAGAGATAATAGAGTCACCTTACCTTGCAAGTTATAGATGGTGGACAATTATTAATTCTCTTAAGACATAATATCATAAATAAATCACCTCCTATTTCTTCATGGTTGATAACACCTTTTATTCTAGATACATAAATATTTGAATAAAAACATCCAACACATCATAAAATAATTCTTTAGAATAGAAATCTTCATTAGGAGTCTATTTTCTAGTCAAAACATATACAGAAAAACCCATACACTTGCTCCTCGAGATAGGTAGGAGAATCTATTCCATAAGAAATACAAGGCCTTATGTTGTACCCCAAAATTTGCCCCCCTCTTTTTCACAAGAAATCACAGCTTTGGGCTTTTCCTGATTTTTCAGATTGGCTTAAGAATCGGTCAAACAGACTTTTCTTAACAGCCAAACAAAATTAGGGTTTCCATTGGCTTAAGAATCAGTCCAAACAGATTATTAGGGTTTCTTTTGATTTGGTTGAATTTGGCTCAGGGTTTGATCAAGCAGACGCTTCTTTGACATTAAAATCAAGAATTAGGGTTTGCACGCGCATTTTCAGAAGAATTTGAGTCCACAGTGTCTTAATTGACTGTCATATGGTTTTGACGTTTGTTCAAGATTTCTGTTTGTTTCTCAAAGTTTAAACATCTGGGATATGGGTTGAAGCTTCTGATTGAGAGTTTGAAGTTTAGGTTTGATCAGTGAGATAAAGGACATATGGACGTTTGTTTGTTTAACGGTGCAATGCTTTTGGTTATTCGGAACGCCAGACGTTTATTGATTATTTATAATTTCTAAGTTAAAATTATTGGATAATTTCCAATTATTATAATTCAAGAAATTAAAGTAATTAAATAAATAAATGCAGAATAATTAAAGAGATATCTGACAAAGAAAGATTTTTTATTCATTTTTAATTGTTTGTTACAAATATTATTTGAACACTGTAAATTTATTTACAATTGTTTACAATAATATTATTACAACGATTAAGAGTAAATTAAAACTATATCCTAAATCTCTGGAAATCTTCATCATCTTCTAATTGCATCCTTTGCTCAACTAATACTTATCTGCAAAGACAAAAAAGAAAGAAATCAGTACAGATAAATTAAAGGCATTTTCAGACAGTTAATCAGAAACTCATCATTAAAAGTGTTGGCCAGAATCAGTTTGTTCTCCCTCTCTGCAAATCGCAAGAAGACTCTTGGTTCACAAAGAGGGAAAGAAAATATGTTTGCAAGCATATTAAACAAAATGCACAAAGCTACATGAAAAGGGACAAGCTAATGAATATGCCAAAATAAGTTGCAAAGTTCAAACTGAAACAAACAAGTTGCAAAGTTCAAATTGAACAAACAAGCTACTTGAAAAGGAAAACCAAATTGTCCAAATAAACTGTCCAAATAAACTGTCCAAAGGAGCTACCAAACTGTCAAGAAGATATCAAAGATATCAAAAGATATCAAGCTGACATCAAAGAAAAGAAGAAAGTACAATATGCAGAGAAAAGACAAAATGCAAGCAAACTTTCATCATTTTCCAGGCCATCACTTTTTCAGAAAAAAGGGACTCTAAGCAATATAAAATGCTTTTTTCTGTGGAGAGAGAAAGAGAGAGAAAAGTAAGAGGCTTACAGTTTTTCAGGCAGGCTAGAGATATAAAACAAAGAATACCAGAACAGTTCAAAAAGAAGGCAGAACAACACATAGAAAGATATATCACAAAAACAAGATATACCACAAAACGGTAAAGAGATAACAAAAAGCCCTCAAGCCTTTCAAAGCCTGTAACCCAAAGCTATCTCAAGCAAAAAAACCACCAAGCTTACAAACTGCCTTCAAACCAACTCAATATCAAAACCTCCACAAACCTGCATAAAACATAAGCAAGCCTGCCTGTTCAGAAAAGCCTGCATAATACAAACAAGCCAAAACCCTGAAACCTGAATAAGAACAAGCTTCAAACTGCCTTGAAGCCAAAGCAAAACTGGTAGAAGCAAGTAAACAATAGCCTGTATCTAACCAGCCTGTCAAAAAACTATACAACATTCAAGCTTTCCAACAAACCTGTCTCAAGCCTTATTCAAACAAAACTCAACAACCTGCATAATACATCAAGCCTTAAGCCCGCATCAAAACACAAACACAAACCTGTGTTCAACCTGCATAAGCTTCACCCAACCTGTCCTAAACAAACTGATAAGCCTTTCAAGCCCAGCAAGCCTAAAAAAGGCAAGCCTGTCAAAACCTGTTTCACTACCAAACCAACAAAGACCCTCAGAATCAAATTCATCATAGGGTTAGCATACAAGCGTTTTCAAAAGCAACATCATCAACATCATCAAAAGCAACATACAGAAATCAAAACATTCTCAGATATTATCATCATCAAAAAGTCCAAGTCTCTCAGAACCAAGGTTCATCATTGAGCAAGCCAAAGCCAAGATATCAAAAGCAACTCAGAAGAAAGCTTCACAGAGGCAAGCGATCAGAAGAGGAAAAAAAGCTATACAAGGGTTTTCAGATACTCATCACTAAACCTAACAAAAGCAAGATACAAATACCAGGAAGGCTATAATGCCAACATCACGTACTCCCTCGCCTTGGCCACTAGAGGATGCCTCCTGTCCACTTCTCTTCCTCCGTCTCCAAAACCCTAAAGGTAATAACTCCCCCCTTTTCTTTAACACCTCACACAACAATAATAAAATAACAGATCAGAATGTGTCAAAAACCAATAACGAGCAAGACTAAAATCCAAAAAAACCCTAAAACATAAAAAAGAAACTGTTACCTTTTCGTGTCGCCGCCTTGCTTAACCATGGAGGGAGGAGGAGTTGGAGGTGGCGCCTAGTGGCCATAGGCGGAGTTTGTTCTGGAGCATTGCTTAAAGAAGGATGACGAGGACGAAGAATGAAGAAGGAAGAGAGCGCCGTTCGTTCAACACAAACCCTTATTCTGGACAAACAAAGTGAAACCATAAGAAAAATTATCAAACGCACGTTGGGCCTGTCCCTCACAACAAATGCCTAAGCCCACTTGATCCTGGCGCATACACCCCCCCCCCCCCCCCCATTTTTTTTGAATCTGCTAGTTTTTTTGTTTGGGCCAAGCATTTTCTTAAGGCCCATTTAACCTTTTTATGTATATACAAATTAATACTCTTATTTTTTATTTCTTTTTTACACTAATTCCTATTTTCTTTTAAAAAATAATAATATATTTTGGGCTTTAAAACTTTTTGTTTAGTAAATCACTTTTTAAATAATTTTCTTGTATATAAAACATTAACAAAAATATGTAAGTAATAGATTTTCTTTATTAAGTTAAAATATTTTTTCTTTTAAGAACTTCTTGTACATAAAAACATTAACTAAATACATAGATAATAGAATACTTAAATTTAAACAATTTTCTTTTCTTTTTTAAAACCTTTGTTTTTAACTAACAAAAAAACCCAAAAATAAATAAAATACTTAACAATTGCATTAGGTTAACAATTTATATCATTTGTAAATAATCACATGCATGACACAATACTTTTGTTTATCTTTGATTCTTATACTTTGATTACATTTTACATTGAGAATGCGATTCGATTTGGTTGTAAATATTATTTGGACACTGCTATCCTGATAAAACTCATCCCCATTTGTAAACATTTGTACCCCCATCCCTGGATACTTATTTGTAATAGCTTAGACTTTAAATTCCCGCAATTTATCGCTTTCTATATATTGTATAGTAATTAGGGTTTGTATGCGAAGATTCAAAATCAACCGCTAGATAACCTAATACAAGACAAATGCATGAAAATCAATACATAATTCACACTCGCACCCCTAGGGTTCCTCCACTTGTTGCCTTCAAAAATGGGCCATGTTTGCATGTTGAGTTTCTTTGGCAAAACAAAACAAATCAAATGATCATAGTCCCTCGATGACGCTATCAAGTTGCCTAAAAAATGATCAAGTCCCTTAAATAAAATAATTGCCAAAGACACTTGGCACTATTGCATTCATGGTCTATACGATGACCAGCGCCCGTCCCGTTAACATCCTAACACAAGATTGTCCACCAAATATAATGGTGGAATAATACTGTTAAAAGGGTTAAAAACATAAGGAAAGATCTTTGAGTAAATTTAGGGGTAGACAACTCTTAGTTACTTGATCAAACTTGCAAAAACACACTTGCCTACTTTCAAAACACACTCCACAACACAACTTTCAAAACAACTTTCAAAAACATTGAAACATCTTTTCAAAAAGACAAACACCTTTGTAAAACATTCGAGTAAAGAATTATTACAACGGTTTCCTAGACAAGGCATCTTTTTCAAAACATTTTCAAAACCACGCACACAAAGCACCATTTCAAACAATTGAAAAGCAAAGGCAAGTGATCTAAAAACAAGTAACTAAGAGCCCATGGATAACCATGGATGAAAAGGGTGCTAGCACCTTCCCTTTTCATAATCTACCCCCCGAACCCACGAAAACATCTCAAAAGGTTTTTCCTGTGCTTTTTAACCTTTCCTTTAGGATAAAATAAAAAGTCGGTGGTGACTCTTGCTAAACCGAACAAGTGCGAATACAAACGCAAAAACCAAGTCAGTTCTCCCACCGTATCACACCTTCACACTCATATTATTGAATGTTTGACATTAATTGGATTTGATTCCAGCTCCAACGTGTCATGAGCATCACAGACTTATTGATGTTAGTATAACTGTTATGAACATTTGGTCTAGACATTTTTCCATTCTTCTCAAAAAACTGATTGGATTGCCTTCCAAGGAACACAATAACAATAAGAAAACCTTTGTTAGAGACCAGAAAACAAGCTCTTGTAGAGTTCAAAGCAAAAATAAATTTCTCTTGTATTTCTTCAATGGCTTGTCACTTTCATGTCATACCTCTAGAGAAAAGACCTGAGAATCTTCTTCTTGATCAGCCTCACATCTAAACACTTTTCTTCTAAACACACTTAGATATGCTTTTACGAGTGGACTTGAGAAATTTCCCAAGTATCTTCGGCTATAATACAAGTGATGCATAGTTTGGAATAAAAACTAATAGTGGCGACTCTGATTTAAAAACCAGTCGCAACACATGGTACTAACAAAAATGCACTACTCTCAAAACATATTTTTGCTCCTGGAGTCACTTCTGATGAAAATGGAAATCTAAGTTGCTTGCCTTTCATGCATATCTCACATGACTTCTCAGGTTTCACAATTTTAGTATTACCATGTACCAACTTCTTAGAACTCAAATGCTTTAAGCTTCTGAAGTTCAGATGCCTAAATATCTTGTGCCACAACTCACTGACACCTTCAACACCTTGTGTACTAAGGCATTTAGTTTTATATGTCTCCATATTCACCTTGAGTGTTATGTTGCTTCCCTGCTCATATTGCATAATCAGCTTTTGATCAGAATCATACAACTTCATGAGATTGTTCTTCGTAGTTACTGAGAAACCTTTCTTAATGAGTTGACCTACAATCATCAGATTGATCTTCATACCATGAAAATACCAAACATCCTTGATCAAAACAACTTTTCCATTATTCACTCTGACTTTGATAGTTCCTATTCCTTCAGCATTAAGGTACTTATCATCAACACATGCAATCTTTGTCTTCTTTCTAGAGTCAAAATTAATCAACCATTGTTTGTTTCTAGTTAGGTGATTTGAGCAGCTAGTATCCATATACCACCAGTCTACCAAATATACACCATTAGATTCAGAATTCATCAATTGCACAGGTTCATGTTCAAAATCTACTATGGCTATGTTTTCTTCTTCTGACTTCCTTTCTTTGTTTGACCAACAGTCCTTAGCAAAATGACCAAAACTATTACAATTGTAACAATGAACCTTTCTCTTGTCACACTTCTCCTTTACCTTCTGATGTTTCTTCTCATCAAAGTTGGAGGCTTTTGACTTTTGAGAACCACCATGTCTCTTCTTGGCCTCTGACCAAGACTGCTTATGATTCTTCTTACCAGAAGACACTTTAAGAGCCTATTCTACCTCTCTTTTAGAGTGTCTCTCAATCAAACGCAACTCTTGTGCCTCTAGACTACTCTCCATCTCTTCAATTCTCATTGTGCTCATGCTCTTAGAATGTTCAATTGTTACAACAATGTAATTAAACTAAGGTGTAAGAGATATGAGTACCTTTTCATTAATAACTTGTTCAGAGAGAATTTCTACACAAGCCTTCATCTCATAGGTGACCACAATCACTCTGGAGATGTAATATGGTACTTTCTCATTGTTCTTCATGTTGATGTTCTCATATTGCTTATGTAGACTCTGAAGCTTCACCTTCTTCACTGATGAGTCATCATCGTAGCATAGTACTAGTGTAACTCATGTGTTGTACCTAAAAATTTGCCCTCCCTTATTTCTCAATACATGTCAAGTGAGGTCCTCAAATTGCTCAAGGAGGTCCAAGAGTTGACCAGACAAACTCTCTCCTAAGGCAGTCTATTCCAAATTAGGGTTTCATTTTGCATCAAGATTCTTGAGTCTAAAGGATCCCAAATGCTCACCATTGTCCTAATATGTTCTCAAGATCATCCATGTCAAGTTTCAAGCCTTGTAGAGGAAGTTTGCTCAGTCAACTGCTCAAATGCCTGAAAATCGATTGTGCTAGGGCAAAAGTCAAATGTGGCCCACATACAGTCAAACTTCAAGATTTTTGGTCAACATTCTCATTTTGAAGTATTATTCATCATTTAATCAAGGTTTGGTCATGATTCCTCAAGGATTGCTCACAATTCATCAAAACCCAAAAGTTGCTAAATTAGGATTTTATAGGAAAAGTCAACTTAACTTTGACCAAGCATAACTTTCTCATACTTTATCAAAAATGACCCATCCAAAGCTCATTTTTAATAGGATATAATTACCTACAATTCATCTTCATCTCCCATGTTCAAAATATGCACTCACAAGAATATATGAATTTGGACATTATAGGTCATTTTGAAAAGTCAACAAAAACACCTTTTGGGTCAAAGCTTCATACATGAACATGGAAGAATCAATTGAGATGAGACCAAAAGGGTTGCTTAGAGGACATCCTAATCTTTCTAAAAAGTCCAAGAACACATCTCTAGGGTCAAAATTGAGAGAGTTATGCATTGTCCAAGTTGACCCTTTTTGCAAAATTGCCAAAAGTCAAATGTGTCCAAAATTGCATTTTTTGCTAAATGGGCCCAACTTTTTGTGCTTGCACTGAGTTTGTAATGTGACCCACGACCCATGAGCCCTTCCACTTGTCATTCTTTTATTTTTGTTATTTATTTTGATTTTATTTCATTTAAGTCAAATAAAATCAAAATAAAATAATGAAAATATCAAAAATCAATAAAACCTTGAGATTTTGTGCATGATTAGATTCATTATACAGCTGGAGACAGGATCAAATCGTGCAAGGTTTCATATGGACATAAAAGATTGAAATTGCTTGTTTTGGAAAGATTTGGTGCAAGGATGAAATCATTGATCAATCTTCATAATTGAAAAAGATTTGATACAAACTTTAACCCTAATGCACTCTAGTATACATAAGGAACAAAGGCAGTCCAAAAGGAGGAGATTGGAGGCGTGCAAAGGCATAGAACCAATTGCAAAAATTCAAGAAAAAAAGTGCAAACCAAATTCCAAGTTGCATGTCATCTCAAGTCGTTCTAACCATACCAATCATTTGTTGGACGTCCCAGGATCATGTTTCAATCGTTAGCAAGCCTCCCCACGCTCAGAATCACCCTGTAAGGTTCATACAGTTTGCCTCTTTTCTTGAATTAGAATATATTTATTCTGGCATATTTAGCATGATTGATTGGCATATCTATAATATTTGAGATGTTTGCAAGCTAATGACTATATTCAATTGCATTTTTATTGACTGAACATAAAACTGCCATGGCTAGGTTTTTTTCCCTTTGTTTTAGGGATTTCTTATAAAGGGAAAATTGGACATTGATAATGGCACCATGATGCTCGTGAGGTTAAAACAAGTTGATTGGTACCATTGGTTTTCATTTATCATGCACGTACAGGATTTTGGAATGAACAGGGGCTATACCTACGCTTGATGTCTTTAGGTAAAAGTCCTTTTAACTAAAACGACAAAATCAATGAAGAAGACAATGGCGTGGTAGTGTGTGAATGGCTCGTTTGAATTTTCGCGCGTTTTGGGAGGCGTGGCACGTTGTTTGCATTATATTTTATTTGTTTCATTATCATCACAACTAACATGTTAGCGCAGATGGTGAGGATGTTGGCATTTGATGCACACATCCTGGGTTCGATCCTAGGCGTGTGCATTTTATTATTTTCTCAACAATTGCAGGTCAATCCAGTGCTTCATACTCTCAAGCATATTCCATATACTCTCAAACATCAGCCATCTGATGTGCTCCTGGCCAGATCCAATGTGCCCACAATGAAGGGACCACCATGCGCCTGAGTCAAGCGTGCATACATGATTGGGCAAAGTCAAAGGGCTAGGAGTTGTTGGGCCAAGAAATCAGATTCACACCCCCCCCCCCTTTTGTTAAGCAATCAGACCCATTTTTCTTCCTTTTCTATTTTATTTCTTTCATTTAAATTATCTTTGCTTAATTTTTTTTAACAAAATTAATTTCTTTTTCACAAAAAAATCATAAAATCAAGAGTTTACAAAAAATTAGAATTAGTTTGTTTTTTTTCAAATTTAATTTAATTTAGGGAAATTCTAACTTTTTATATATAATTAAAACCAATTAGAAAAATTAGGGTTGGGCTCTTGATTTAATATTCATTTCTTGCTTAAAAATAAATACAAAAATAGGTTAATTTAATTATTTTTCTTAAATTAAAATTAATTAGTAATTAGGTTTTTTTAATTATTACTCAATTGAGCTTTATTTTCTCAAATAACACAAAAACGACAAAAAATGATTTTCCCTTTAAATTACAATTAGGTATAGTTGGGGTCAAAACCCTAATTATTTTGCATTCGATTCATCGTGCGCGTTTATTATTTTTTGCAATATTGATGTAACTGTTCACGGTATGTAATAGTTTAATCTAGGGCTTTCTTTATTTATCGTCTTTTATGGGTTTTTTTGGCTATGTAATTAATCCATATCCCGAAGCCTTGTAATAGCGTAGGTTTATTTTCTCGCATTTTAATTCTCGCAAATATTAACTGTTTAGATGTATGTTAATAGGATTGTATGACAAGATTGCATGATAATTTAAAACAGCTAGAAAACCCTAATGTGCAAAGATAATAACTGAAATCAAATCGCTCGCACATGTGCACTCCTAGGGTATACTCTCACTTCGGTTGCCTTCGGTAAACGATCATTAAGCATAAGGTGTCTTAGTGGTTTCCCTCCTGTCTAACAAAGATCAAAAGTCCCATTCAGAAATGTTGCCTCGGAAACGTCGCCTCGGAAATGTTGCCTCGAATATGATCTTAAGACTCTAGGGTTATTACTAAAACGTCCTAACATTGCTTTAGTGATCGTACGTCCCTTTCGAATTGACCCTTACAACTCCAACAACGGTGCTACCTACTTCTCAATAGTAGGATAGCGTTGTCTGAAGGAAACAAGAATAAAAACGATCTTTTTTTCGAGTAGGTAGATGCTAGTGGGTACTTGCTCAAATCAAACTTTTCACACTTACACTTTTCAAACAAAGTTTTCAAAATCAACTTCGTAACACTCTTGAGGACAGAAACAAGGGTTAAAACGAAGTAAAACAAAACTTTTCAAAGCAAGCACACACAAGCAATTTAAAAATGAGCAAGTACCTAAGAGCCCGTGGAAAACCACGGATAGAAAGGGTGTTGATACCTTCCCTTTCTATAATCTACCCCCCGTACTCAAAATCTCGAAAAAGGATTTTTTTCTGTAGTTTTTTCATTTCCAGTTGGATAAAATAAAAGTCGATGGCGACTCTTGCTTACCGCGACATTTTGCAAACAAAAACGCAAAACAGCATTTTCAAAACAGTCGATTCTGCCACCGTATCACCGAACTGGCGACTCTGCTGGGGAATTAATAAGTGGGGTATACCTTAGGATTTAGTTCATCTTAATTGCTTCTCTTGATTGCTTTGATTGCTTTACTTTAAGGGTTTTGTTTGGGAGTTACTATAGATCCTAACTCGGATCTGGGGACACCTTTTAGGTAAGTAGCAATAAACGGTGAGGGAGCTTTACGGCGTAGATCGATACGGTTGAAGCAGTAGCTACGTTGATGTGGCACATTGGTTGTTACCAGTATCCCTTGTGGAGAAACGAGTAGAATAGGGGTCCGCTGCATGGTGTCGTTAAGCATCAACTGACCTTAGAACCTTTAATCGACCAACTTGGCCATTAGAAATTAGTGAGATAGCCGACCTCGGTATAAAGCTGAGAACTGGTTGATACTCGATGCTACACTCATTGAGACCATACTCTCGAGATAGTTCTGGCCGCAAGAAAAGATTGTGTGAGCTGAAACCATGACCGATGGAGGACGGTCAGTGATATTGAGATCCTCTAGAACCCGGTTACTTTTCTCTAGGACAGGTTGAAACCAACTTAACTTCAAGAGGGTATTACCTTTGACCTCATGCAAGCCTTAAACTGAAGGTCTTTGTGTGACTTGTTTGTATTTGCCATGCCTGTTATCTGCCATACCTGTTGTTTTTTTATCATATCATCATGCATCATAACATGGCATTCATGCTTCATTATACTAACCATTTCAAAGACCAAGGGAATTTATCTTTGTTCTATTTTACAGATTATGGCTTTTGTGCAAATACTTGCTCAACTTAAAGAGTTAGCCTCAAGAGTTTCTAAGACTTTTATGTTCATTAAGAGACATGGTCAGCTTCTTAGCCTAGTCACCTCAAATCTTGATGAGTAGATGATGAGTGTACTTTTCCAGTTCTTCGATCATGTGCATCATTGCTTCACCTTTCCAGATTACCAGTTGGTTCCCACCTTGGAAGAGTTCTCTCACTTACTGAGCATATCCATCCTTGAACAAGTACCCTTCACAAGTATGGAAGAGGTTCCTAGACCAGAAGACATTTCCTCAACTCTACATCTGAAACAGGTTGATGTAGTATCCAATTGGGAAACACGAAGCAGGGTTGAAGGTTTCTTACCCAAATTTCTGATAGACCAGGCTCAACTATTTTGGGATAGTTTGGATTTTTAGGATTTCGAAGATATCTTAGCTCTCCTTATCTATGGTTTGGTTCTCTTCCCGAATCCGGATTCCTTTGTAGATGTAAACGCTGTCAAGATTTTCCTTTCCTGCAATCCTGTGCCTACCCTGCTGGGTGATATCTTGCACGCCCTTTATACTCGTACCATGCAAAGAAGAGGAACTATCATGTGTTGCATGTTGTTGCTTTCGAGGTGGTTTATTTTGCACCTCCCCAAGTTTGTGCTGAAGAATGAAGAAGGTTTGGGATGGTCTTATAGAATAATGTCACTTTCCCATACAGACAGTCTTTGGTGTTCCCGGATTATGGAAAACACTGCTGTTATTGATTTTTGTGGGGGATACCCTAATGTCCCATTGCTTGGAATCAGAGGGGGGTATAACCTACAATCCTTGTCTAGCTTTGCGACAGTTTGGCCGTGCTCGGAGGGATGGTCCCCATGAGCTACTTCTTGAGGATATTGCATTTGAATACAAGGAAAACGTTGAGGAACATCGCCGGAGGTTTATACGAGCTTGGGACATGGTGAATAGATCTGACCCCCAAGAGCTGGGACCAAGGACTTCCCTTCCTATGCAGCCTTATCTCCAGTGGGTCTGAGCTCGTGCCCATAAGCTTGGGATGCCCTATGAAGCCGTATTGCCCGTGATCATGGAGCCCACCAATGAAGAGGGCATTCCTTACACGGTCCTTTATCCTTACATGCCCTCTGATCCTGGGGAGTTGCAGAGGTCTTGGATTCAGCTGAAAGAGGAGAGGGATACTTACAAGGAAAAGTACCGCGAGCAAGAAAGGAAGATCTTGAAGCTCACCAGGTAGCTCGAGGAAGAAAGAGTGATCAACAACTACATCGGAACAAAGAGGAAGCGTCCATGGGACTTTTGATTTTGTTTTCCTAGTTTTTGAGTGTGTTTTATTTACTTCTTTTGTAACGCCTTAAAGGCATTGTTGAACCTTTTACAAGTTAATCTAATAAAGTTTGTTTATTTTTGGTTTGTAAATTTAAATCTCCCAAAGTCTTTGAAATCATTACATGCGCATCCCATTATCATGCACACCATTACAGGTACCAGTACAAGTTTCTCATCTTCTTTGCTGTTTATTTCAGCAGAAATGTCTTCTGATCAAGCCATCAAAGATCTTCAGGCATAGAACGCCCAATTCCAGCAGATGTTCTTAAGTATGGCTAAAGGGCAAGAGTATCTGAAGACCCTGATTCTGAAAGAGAAGAAGAAAAAGAAGAAGGTCGGTATTCTGAACATGGGTAGAAGATTCGGAGAAATGATAAGACAATTAGCTAATCTGACCTCCTCATCCAAAGACGGGGAGAACCAAGAAAGGACAAAGGACCCTAGTCCAACAGTTTCTGATAACGATACGGATTATGATGATGAGAAATACCCTCATGCCGAGGATAGGTACAACCAGCTAGAAGACCGTCTGAGTGATTTGGAGATTCAGAAGATCCCTGGTTTGGATTTCGGAGAACTGAGACTGGTATCGAGAGTGGTGATCCCTCATAAGTTCAAAGCTCTGATTTTTTCCAAGTACGATGGGGTATCCTATCCAAAACTCCATCTCTGCTCGTACGTCAGAAAAATCCAACCTCACACTGCTGATAGAAATTTGTGGGTGCATTTCTTTCAAGATAGTCTGTCAGGGACTCAGCTTGAATGGTTTTATCAGTTGGAAGGAGCCAGTGTCCAAAACTGGGAAGATCTTGCTGCTGCTTTTTACATGCAGTATCAGTATAACGTTGACCTTGCTCCCACTCGTACTCAGCTCCAGGGTATGTCTATGGGTACAAGTGAAGGTTTTAAAGACTATGCTCAAAAGTGGAGAGACTTAGCTGGAAGAGTCCAACCCCCTTTGTCTGATAGGGAGTTGGTTGACATGTTTCTAGGGACGTTATCTGGTCCATTTTTCAATCATCTGATCGGCAGTTCATCATCTGGGTTTACTGAGTTGATTTTGACTGGAGAGAGAGTATAAGCTGGCATTCGAAGTGGTAAAATACAGAAGGATACTTCATCAAGTGCAGTAAAGAAGCCTTTCACCGGTAAGAAAGAAGTTAGTGCAGTCTATGGCCCAAGGGGCCAAATCAGACCTGAACATCGTCAAGCAGTAAATGCGGTAGTGATATCAAGACCCACAGTTGCTCCACAACACAACAATCAATAAAGGGTGGAAAGACCACAGAGGCAGTTCACCCGACTCAATATGACCCTGACTCAAATTCTGCCACAATTATTGAAGACCAATCTGGTAACTCTAAGGGAGGCCCCGAAGAACCCCAACACCATATCCCCCCACTATAACCTGAATGCCCATTGCGCCTATCACTCCGAAAGTCCAGGTCATGATACAAACAACTATTTGGAATTGAAAAGTAAGGTGCAAGACTTGATCGAAGCCAAAGAGATTGAGTTTGATGCTCCGGAGAAGCCCAACGTCATAACTGCTCCCATGCCCAAACATGGTCATGGAGTAAATGTTGTAGGCGATGATTTATTTGTGACCTCTGTGGAAGAAATTTCTACTCCTTTAATGACAATTAAGAAGAATTTGTTGTTATCTGGTTTATTTCCGGGTTGTGGTGAAGGTTGCCACATGTGCTCGTTTCTACCTGCTGGTTGCCGCTTATTGAAATCAGGTATTCAGCACCTGATGGATAACAAAGAGATCTTGTTCGAAAAGACTATGATTCTGCTGGTTCCAGTTGAAGATGTTGCCATCATAACCATTTCCGCCAATCCTTCCAAGGTTTCCTCAAGAAAACCTGTTAGGATTACACCTGTTCCAATAATTGCTCCATTAATAATTACTGTCCCTGGTCCTATCACATACACTTCGGATAAGGCTGTCCCTTGGCACTATGGTGTTGATGTGTATTACCATGGAGTTAAACAAGACTTAAAGAGTGAGGAAGCTGATGTTGATGTCAGCAATATTGTCAGGGCTAGCAAGGTCACTAGAAGTGGAAGACTCTTTTCTCCCGAAATTTCCCCTCCGACTGTCCATAAACCTGTTGTTATTCCATCTGTTATTACATCAACTATTGTCCCAATTTCTACTCCAGTTATCACCCCTGTCGCCGAGCCATCTGGGACTCAGGGAAAAGAAATCATAGGTGAGCCTGCCCGAACGGAGGCACCTAAGAAGATCATTGTAGAAACCTCGAAACAAGAGATAGAGGAAATTTTTGAAAATTATCAAGAAAAGCGACTACAATGTAGTCGAGCAGTTGGGGCAGACCCTGTCAAAAATCTCCATGTTGTCCTTGTTGTTGTGTTCTGAAGCCCATGCAAAGGCTCTAATTGCATTCCTCAAGACTGCGCATGTGCCGCAGGAAACTTCAGCGGATCAGTTCAAAGATTGTGTGGCTAGCCTAACTGTTGATAATGGGTTAGGATTTTCAAATGCGGATCTGACTGCGAAGGGGAGAAATCATAATAATGCTCTACACGTCTCGATCGAGTGCAGGGGTACCACTATGGCCCATGTACTGGTGGATATCGGGTCCTCGTTGAATGTTCTGCCAAAGAAAGTATTAGACCGTTTGGAGTGTGAATGTTTGATTCTGAAGCCGAGAAATATTATGGTCAGGGCTTTCGATGGGTCAAAGAGAATGGTGCACGGGGAGGTAGACATCCCTATTAAAGTTGGCTCTCAGACTTTTGCATCCACCTTTTATGTGATGGATATTAGACCATCATATTCTTGCTTGTTGGGTCATCCTTGGATTCATAAGGCTGGGGCAGTGACTTCCACGCTCCATCAAATGTTGAAATATCCGGTGAAGGGAAAGATTGTCATGGTACAAGGTGAAGAGGAGTATATGGTGAGTCATCTCAATTCGTTCCGCTATATGGAGATGGATGGGGATTTCATCGAAACCCCTTGTCAGAACTTTGAAGAGGTCCCTCAGACTTTGGCATCAACTGAAGTTGCTACCGACAAACCTCCGATGAAGATGGCTTCTCTCAAGGATGCCGGGGCTGTAATTGAAGAAGGTGGGTGTACAAATTGGGGTCAGCTCCCTGATTTCACGCACAAAACTGACAAATTTGGTTTGGGCTTTACTACAGGGGCTCAAAGGGCTGTTAGGCGCGCGTGGATTGGAAGACCTCCTCTGCACATCAGCAATCAGAGAGTTAATGCAATTGAAGATGGTGAAGAAGATTCAAATATCGACAAATGGATCTACCCTACAACCAATGGTGGACTAAACAACTGGACGGTGAAGGACTTCATACCTGTTTATTTTATCCCACAGTAATTGACTTTTGTGTTAAGAGTTGTAATAGACAATTTGAAACTTTACGGCCCGGTGCCTTGCCCGAGGCACCTTGGCTTTGCTTGTGAGGGCTTATTATTTGGCTTTTTCATATATCATTAATAAGACATTGGACGTTTTCTTGCATTACAAATCTTGCGCTCTTTGTTTTTCTTTTCTGTCTCCCACTCTATCAAAACAACTATTCTCTTACACACACTCACGTATCATAATGTAGATCCATATCCACTCTGGATCCCATTGATGACAACTCTTCTACTGCCAATTATGACTTCGAAAATCTGATTAACCAAGCTGAGGACGAAGGTGAGGATGATTGTGAAGTGCCTGGAGAACTTGCTAGACTGTTACTGCAGGAAGAAAGGGCCATACAGCCTTATGAGGAGCCAGTTGAGTCAGTGAATTTGGGTACACCGGAAGACATGAAAGAAGTTAAGATAGGTGCAAATCTGGAGCCTAGTGTCAAACAACGATTGATACAGATGCTACGCGACTATGTTGAGATCTTCGCCTGGTCCTATGAAGACATGCCTGGTTTAGACACTGATATTGTGGCACATTGCTTGCCAACTAAAGAAGGCTGCCCTCCGGTAAAACAGAAGGTCTGTCGTATGCGCCTTGAGATGTCAGAGAAAATCAAAGCTGAGGTCATGAAACAGTTCGACGCGGGATTTTTAGCTGTCACTTCTTATCCGCAGTGGGTTGCCAACGTTGTTCTGGTACTTAAGAAGGATGGTAAGGTACGGATGTGTGTGGACTATAGATATCTGAACAGGGCAAGCCCCAAGGATAACTTCCCACTGCCTCACATCGATGTTCTGGTCGACAACACCGTGCAACATAAGATCTTCTCCTTCATGGATAGTTTTTCTGGCTACAACCAGATCAAGATGGCTCCTGAAGAAATGGAGAAGACAACCTTCGTTACACAGTGGGGCACCTTCTGTTACAAGTTAATGCCTTTTGGGTTGAAGAATGCTGGGGCAAATTATCAGCGCACCATGGTCGCTTTGTTCCACGACATGATTCACCATGAGATTGAGGTTTATGTTGATGACATGATAGCTAGGTCCATACTGAGGAAGAGCACCTTGATCATCTCCAGAAACTATTTGACAGGTTGAAGACATACAAGCTGAGGTTGAACCCGAACAAGTGCACCTTCGGGGTAAGGTCTGGTAAGCTGCTGGGTTTCATCGTCAGTGATAAGGGTATTCAGGTGGACCCTGCCAAGATAAAAGCCATACAGGAGATTTCGGCTCCCCACACAGAAAAGGAAGTTAGAGGCTTTTTGGGACGTCTGAATTACATCGCCAGGTTCATTTCACATCTGACTACTACTTGTGAGCCGATCTTCAAGCTGCTAAAGAAATATCAATTGGTAAAGTGGAATGATGAATGCCAGACCTCTTTCGAAAGAATCAAAGAATATCTTCAAGAACCGCCAATTTTGATGCCTCCAGTTGAAGGAAGACCTTTGATTTTATACTTAACAGTGCTAGACAATTCAATGACGTGTGTGCTGGGGTAGCATGACGAGTCTGGCCGAAAAGAGCACGCTATTTACTACCTTAGCAAAAAGTTTACCGACTGTGAGACCCGATACTCATTGCTCGGGAAAACTTGTTGCGCTTTGGCATGGGCTGCTCGCCGGCTGAGACAGTATATGCTGACTCACACCACTTTGTTGATATCAAAAATGGATCCAATCAAGTATATCTTCGAAAAGCCCGCCTTGTCCGGAAGAATAGCAAGATGGCGGATGATCTTAACCGAATACGACATCCAATACACCACCCAAAAAGCAATCAAGGGGAGTGTATTGGCAGATCATTTGGCGCATCAGGCCGTGGATGACTACCAATCCATGAATTTCGAGTTCCCGGATGAGAACATCATGTTGGTGACCGACTATGAAGAACCTGGATCGGATGAAGGACCTGAGGAAGGGTCCCGATGGTCTATGTATTTTGATGGAGCATCAAACGCATTGGGTAATGGCATTGGCGCTGTGATCATATCTCCTGAGGGCTGTCATACTCCATTCACCGCCCAATTATGTTTTAACTGCACCAACAATATGGCGGAGTATGAAGCATGTATCTTGGGTCTTCGAGCTGCTATTGACCTGAGGATTAAGTTCTTGAGTGTATTCGGAAATTCTGCTCTAGTGATCAATCAGATCAAAGGCGAGTGGGATACAAAGCACCCAAATCTTATTCCTTACAACGAATATGTATTTGCATTGCTCCCACACTTCGAGGAGATAACCTTTGAACATTTCCCCAGAGAAGAGAACCAGTTAGCGGATGCGCTAGCTACCATGTATTCTATGTTCAAAGTCAGGTGGGACAATGAAGCTCCCCAGATGACCATTGAGAGGTTGGATGAACCTTCACATTGTTGCGACATTGAGACTGAAGAGGTAGAATATAAACCATGGTTTCACGAGGTAAAGAGGTATCTTGAGGCTCAAGAATACCCCGAGGGGGCATCTGTTAATGATAAGAAGTTTCTGAGAAGGTTTGCTGCGAAGTTCTTTATCAGTAATGGGATCCTTTATAAGCGTAACCATGATTCAACCTTACTGCGATGTGTGGACAGAAGCGAGGCAGAAAGGATCATGGCAGAGTTACATGAAGGTACCTTCGGAACTTATTCCAGCAGAATACCATGGCGAAGAAGATCCTACGGGCAGGATATTATTGGTTCACTATGAAAGCCGATTGTTATCAACACTCTCGGACCTGTCATAAGTGCCAAGTCTATGCTGATAAGGTGCATGTACCTCCAGTTCCTCTGAATGTTTTGACAGCTCCTTGGCCCTTCGCAATGTTGGGCATCGATATGATCGGCAAGATCATACCTACTGCGTCCAACGAGCATCGCTTCATTCTGGTAGCGATTGATTATTTCACGAAGTGGGTTGAGGCAGCTTCCTTTGCTACAGTAACCAAGAATGTCGTGGTGCGGTTTATCCGACATAATTTGATTTGTCGATATGGTGTACCAAATAGAATCATTACGGACAATGGTACAAATCTCAACAATACGATGATTATCGAGCTCTACAAACAGTTCAAGATACAACATCACAACTCTTCTCCCTACTGGGCGAAGATGAATGAGGTTGTTGAAGCGGCTAACAAGAACATCAAGAAGATTGTACAGAAGATGACGGTGACATACAAAGACTGGCACGAGATGTTACCATTCGCTCTTCATGGTACCGTACCTCATCACGGACGTCGATAGGGGCAACACCCTACTCTCTGGTGTATGGCTTGGAGGT